>OZ010794.1:507519344-508790944 GCA_963932465.1 Maratus speciosus | reverse complement strand
AATCTTTCATTTTTATTATTTCCTCCTTCTCATATTCTAAACAAAGAATAAATTTGCGTACAAAGACATATTTTCAAGTGTCAAAGTGAGTAAAACTTATCTATCCACTTTGTCAGTTATGGGATGATTTTCCTATGATTTCCTTAATTTGTGTATTTAATTTCCGATCATCAATTTTTGATCCCGATCGCATATGGAATTTTGCTCCCAGTGCTCTTTCATTGTTAAACATACTACAGCATTTATCAATTGTCAGCAAATTGCAACCAAAATTTGCCTTTCTTCCTTGTGTCATTGTGCTTGTGCCGATTGGGAGTGTTTCCCTCTTCGCATTGAAGATAGCTTTTGCCTTTTAGGAAGCATGTTTTTTTTTTTTTTTTATCAGCATACATATCAACATACATATCAAAAGTTACTTTTTAATTCAGAATTTGTTCATTTATTTTCTAAAATTTTCGTCATTCTTTATTTATCAAATCATTTCAATTTTATCATTTCACCACTTTCAGCTCTCCTGTATTGTATACAGATATTTAACCTGATATTACTCTAAAATTAACGAGGGTTTGGTATGATGTTTCGACCTTGTCAGCAATGGGTTACTATACCAGGCCCATTTAAATATGCCGATTTTCTTTATGTGGGGTGATGTTGTGTTATAAACAGGGTTCGCACAGACTCCTCGGAAACTCCTTAGAAATGAAAACATTCCCAAGTAGTACTTAGAACTACTTAGATAAGCAAACCACTACTTAGAAACTCCTTATATTCTATTGCGGCTTCGGACGTAGGAGATATTGCTGCCGAGGGAAAAAAAATCGTGATTGAAAAACGCACGGTAAATCCTTTATGCACGTCATTCATCTGAAGCACAACATTGATTGGGTAGGGTAATCTTAATAGCAGGGCCCCCACTTGGTCCGTCTTTCAATTATTAGGTCCGTAAAGTCCGTTTTTCGACACTGTTCGCCGACCATTATTTTAAATTTTATCGATGTTTGGCATTTAGCCAAAAATCTCAGAAAAATCACATTTTTCTCAAATATGTTCCAAAAAAATACCGTCAAATTTCATCAGTTGATCGCGGAAGAAATTCATAAATTTTGTCAAAAGATGTATCATGTATGTAACATACATAATAAGTGTTTGGGGTTTTACTAATCTCTATTTATATGACCTAGGAGTGATTCTAGTCCGAATTTTCCGAAAATCTAAGGCATTCATTTTGGAAAATTTACAAAAATTGGTCACCAATCCGAAAATTCGGACATATGGTCTCCGAAAAAAATTAATTTTGTCAATCGTTTGCGGGAAAATCACTAATTTCGTCAAAGGATCGCGGGGAAAACACAAATTTCGTCAAAGAATCGTGAAAGACGCAAATTTTGTCAAATAATCGCGAAAAACCCCGCAAATTTCGTCAAAAAATCGCGAAAAAAAACCCGCAAATTTCGTCAAAAGATCGTGGAAAAAAACCACAAATTTCGTCAAAAGATCGCGAAAAAACCTTCAAATTTTCTAAAGATCGCAAAAACCTACAAATTTTCGAAAGGTCGCGAAAACCTAAAAATTTCGTCAAAAGATCACGTTAAAACGGCAAATTTCATCAAAAGATCGCGAAAAAAAAACCCCACAAATTGCGTCAAAAGATCACGAAAAATCGACATTTCGTCAAAAGATAGCGAAAAAACCACAAATTGCGTCAAAAAAGCGCGTAAAAACCCACAAATTTTGTCAAAAGATCGCGAATAAAACCCACAAATTTCGTCAGGAGATCGCGAAAAAAATCTACAAATTTTCGAAAGATCGCGAAAACCCAAAAATTTCGTCAAAAGAGTGCGTAAAACCCCACAAATTTTATCAAAAGATCGCGAAAAAACCACAAATTTCGTCAAAAGACCGCAAAACCCCCCCCACAAATTTCGTCAAAAGATCGCGAAAAAACGTGGATTTTGTCAGAGCCACGGAGAAAACCCATAGCTAGTGCCAGGAGTGGACACCCCCCCCCTGGTGTAACTTTTCAGAAGATTTGCTATGAATTTCAGATTATTTTATTTACTCAGAATCATCCCTGTGACATGACCATTGGTCACTACATAAAAAAATAAATTGTTAATTTTGTATTTAAACTTTCGAAATCAAGAAGCAATATATTGTGAATACTACTGTGCAATTTCAGCGCTAACAATTAGATTCTAATAGAGTAAAATTTGTTTTTGAAATGTTTTTCTCTCCAATTTGGGCATTAAAAAGTGGAGTGTGGAGTGTAAAAAGTGGAGTGGGACCACATAACAATGCAGCACATAAAAACATCGACAAAAAAAAAAAAAAAAAAGGCAAATCCTTAAAATTTTTTGGACTCCTTGGATTTTTTCTTCCCAACTCTGTATGAACCCTGTATAAAGTGATGCCATATTTATTGATTTCAACAGGCCATTGGTTTTAAAGTTTTCAAAAAAAATTTTAAGTATTTCACTGGAAACTGCTATTAGCAGTAATTGTTTTGGAATGTTTAAAGAGGAATTCCAGCGCATTTTGAATTGATAGCAGAATAATATTCCCTTCCTTTGAATTTACAATAAAAAAGTTTTTTTTTGTCTACATGATTTCAAGAGCATTTATTTCAAGTTTTCCTTTATTCTCTTCATACTACCTTAAATAAGGTGCATTGTATGCATGCTGATTATTCTATTTTCTCTTCTCTTAATTTTACGAAAAAGAATGAACACTAGCTGCTAGGGTTGTTGCTTCTGATTAGAGATGTGAAATATAGTTACTTTTGTTTAACAGGTTGCATTGTTCCACACTTGCACAAGTAACAGGTTCCAACAACCTGTTATTTTTGTTACATGTAACTAATGACTGTGTATGCTGTCAATGGGTGTTTTTAATTAGAATGCCTTTAAACAAAATGCTTGAAATAATTTTGGGATGTACACTGTTTTTTGTTGAGATCAATCCACAACATTAAAATCAGTTTTTCGTTAAAAACTTAATTTTTACAGGACAAAACTTACTTAGTTATGATACTTTTAATTTTGTGCATTTTCAGCTTTTCTGGCACTAGAAACACGTTTTCCATTTATGGTGACTAAAATGCCGAAAATTCGTAAAATATATCATAACTCAGTAAGTTTTAGCTATAGAAAAATAAATTTTTACTGTTTTATTGGTGGAACATGGAGAAACTTTTTCTGAATGAAGCTTATAGGACCCAGACAATGTAAAAAAAATTTTAATTTGACTATTTAAAAATCGCCTATTTTAACATAAACGACTTTTTGTCGAAATTCGCGATATTTTTTAGGTCCAAATTTTTGGATTGATGACCAATTTTTTAAATTTTTCGGAAAAATCGGAACAGAATCACCCCTACACACCACATTCAACCTCCAGGCATGTTACAATCTCAGCAAAAAAAAAAAAAAAAAGTTGACTTTTTATAGAGGTTAGGCACGAAAAACGTTGAGTTTTTTCCGCAACCCTTTAATGAAAGTAATTTTTTTTTTCAATTCTCTGATGAAATTCGCGGGGTTCTCTTTTTTTTTTTTTTTTTTTTTTTTTCAATTCTCTGACGAAATTCGCGGGGTTCTTTTTTTTTTTTTTTGCAGACTTCTGATGAAATTTGTGTTTTTTCCATGATCCTTTTACGTCTTTTCCGCGATCCCTTGACGAAATTCGTGTTTATTTTAGCAGTCTTTTGAGGAAATTAGCATTTTTTCGTAATTTTTTGACAAAATTCGCGTCTTTTCCATGGTACTTTTGACGAAATTAGCTTTTTTTTCCATGGTTCTTTTGACGAAATTCGCATTTTTACACCCCCTTTTGACAAAATTTGTTTTTCCTCGATTTTTTTTTGACGAAATTTGCGTTTTTCTCAGGATCCTTTGAGAAAATTCGCAGTTTTTTCACAACCCTATGACGAAATTCGCGTTTGTTCCACGCTGCTTTGACAAAATTCGCACTTTTCTGCAATCCTTTGATGAAATGAGAGTTTTTTTTTCACGATCCTTTGACGTAATTCGCATTTTTTCCCGCGATCTTTTGATCTGCGATCCTTTCATGAAATGTGAGTTTTGTCCACGATAATTTTATGAAATTTGCATTTTTTTACGATCCTTTAATGTAATTTGCATTTTTCCGCAATCTTTTGACGAAATTTGTTTTTTGCCAACGATCCTTTGACAAAATTTGCGTTTTTTTCGCCATCCTTTCACGAAGATCGCATTTTGTTTTTGTGATTCTTTGAATAAAATTGCATTTTTTACGTGATCCTTTGCTGAAATTTGCATTTTTTTCCGTGGGGCAAAAGATGTCCGAAAATTGCAGACAATTTTTTTAATTGATTTCATTAATGCAGACAAAAATTGTCTGCAAGATATTTTCTTTGTCCACGACTATGTCGCCGTGTCATGGTGTTTCTGCCATTGGGATGTAAACTATACAAAAATATTGCATCTCGACAGTATTACATGCATATTTAGTGTCGCATCTCGATTGTGTCACAAATTTGCCTGGGCTATCAGTCCTAAAAATAGACTTAAAAATACTAACTTTGATAGTATTTTTCCAAAGATCTTCTTTTATTGAAAAATGGAAACTACTAATTTTTTTGATTTCTGAATATGAATACATTTCTGTATTTAAAATTAAAAATAAGCTCTTCAGTATGTCAGAAAGTAAGCAGTTTGTATTTAAGAACAAGCCATAAGGTTACTTGGTATGGATTACCCTGATTGTGGAAAATAAGTCATCATTCTACATATTTTCCTCATTTGCATTTTATCATTTCAGGATTCACTCATTTCACACCCTATGGTCCATTGGTGATTCTTATCATTGCCCTAATTATGCGATGCATCCGAGTTGAAGGTGAATGTAAAGAAAAATATGGCCCAGCATGGAATAATTACACCGAAAAAGTCCGGAGTCGTCTCATACCGTACATCTTTTAATTTGCATCATTGATTTCATATCTGTATCTATTTCACTGACATATTCCATGATTCATTGCATCATGTGGAAGTGATTTTATCCAAAATGTTTTATCCTTACAAAGGATTTGTTCTGATGTCTTGGTACATACTGTTTGTACTGTTTGCTCACTGTGTATGTCAAGATTTTATCATGTGGCATAATTTATGTTTTCATTAATCAGTGTTTATTTTCAACATGGACTTTTTAATGCCCAGTTGCCAACCATTGTGAATATCATGTATACCAGTATTTTAACGAAATGTATTGAGGTATGTTTATAGTGTAAAAATGGATAAGGTTATTAAAAATTATGTTTGCTTATATTAGAAATGAAATACTTTATTTCTTTATTCACATTTGCAATGTTTAAAATGTATTACTTTTTTATTTATTAATTTATGTTTTTCTCTGCAGAGCATAAAGCTTTTAATTGATATTATTGATTTTGAGATATTTACCATAAATATTAATTTTAGCTTATTTATGTATTTATTTAATCTCTTGGCTAAGATATAAATGAAAAATTTTTCAAGAGTGTTCTTAATATTTTCATGATCTCTTGGAAAAAATAAAAATGTTTTAAAATTAAAAATATGAATACTCATTAAAATCATGTTAATTATTTTGTTTTTTAAAAACAGAGAAAATTAAATTAAAACCAGTTATTTTTAACTGACCCTATCCCCCATTCTAGGGAAAGTTTGGAAGAAAAATTTTATACCTAGTATAAATTTTTCTTTCCTTTTTATTGCCTCTGTTTTTCATCATCATGAAAATAAAATATGTGAAGTGAATTTTCGTGAAATTGTTTGCAACTTCAGATAATTAATAATAATAACTTATGCTTAAATTTGAATTATTTTTTAAATTATTGAGCAGAATTGTGTGTTATATTAGTGATGTTTTTTGTTAAAATGGAAGGCTTCCTTTATTATAAATAGTGTTGTTTATATATACAAAACTAAAAGCATAAGTAATTAATTACTTCTACTTATTTTTTCACATGTTAACTCTATCTCACATTTAAATGAATCAAATGTATTAAAATAAAAATTTAATTATTATTGTGACAATCTTAATATTTTCAAAAATAACAAAATGAATAATTTAGTAGTGATAGCAGTATACCTGTGTTTTATAGTTAAAATAAAAATATTAAATTTATTTGCATTCTAAAACTTCATGTAATTGAAATATCTTTTTACTTTTTGTTTAAGTCTCAACTGTAGTTCAGGGGTTTTTTTGTTTGGGGGGGGGGGGGGGGGGATTTTCTATGCAAGTTATTATTTTGTTTCCTTTTATATATTTTTGTATATATTTCATTAAATAATGTATTTTTAGCTTTATTTACAAAGTTGATATATCTGTTGTTGCTGTATGCCAGTTTTTTTTTTTTTTTTTTTTTTTTTTTTTTTTTATCACCTCTTGAAATTTTCAAAATAAAGGAATGTGAATTTCCTGTATTGTTCTGGTGAGTTATTGCTGCATACTCTATGTTTTGGTGATTCAAGGGACTTATCGGTCTAAGTCAAGTGATGCAGATATTTTGTTATATCCCATGCTGTTTTTCTTGAAGTTTTTTTTATCTGTTTCAGTCAGTAATGCTGTTATGAGATTTACTTCTAGTATGTCTCAGAAATTTAAAGACAGTGTTTAAAATTACATTTACTGAGCACTCAGTATATTTAAATATTTTATAAATATGAGAGTATATGTTTAATTTAATATAGATTTTTGATGCTTATCCATAGTATATAAATATTAATACAGTTAGAAATATTTGTGCCCTGCAAAAAAATAATGTTATCCAAAGTTTTAAGTTATTAGAATTCTAAGCATGATGATCTACAATTATGTATTCTTAATTTATTCCTTGCATTGTGTTTTCTTATTTTGTATTTTAGGAATATAGGTTGTACAAAAAAATGTATATTTAACATTTTATAAAGTTACTGAAATTCTAGAAATGCTGATCTTTATACATTTTTTATTTATTCCTGATTCTGCCCCTCCACTTTAATATCCCTCTGTTTCTTTCTTTCTTTTTTTTTTTTTCATGCATTATTCTGTTTTCTTTCTTTTTTTTCTGTATGGCAACTATTATTCAATCTTAGAATAATGAAAATTGCAAATTAATATCCTGTAATTTGTCATATCTAAAATCTTTGTGATTATTTCATTATTAATTTCTACTTTGCCTTATTGTTTTAACTTCAATTTGGTTTAGCTGCATTTTTATTAAATTTGTCAATGGAATTATTTATTGTTCCATATTATTTATTACCATTTGCAATAAATTATATTGATTTGCTCAGTTTTGTTTCTATTTTTATTATTTTATTTATTCATTTCATATTCACAAAGAGGATGAAATTGATATTTTTCTATATATTTTATTTTGCTGAAAAGTATTTTTAAATTATTTTCATAAATAAGGTTAACATTACTATGTCATTGACTCTCTTCATTTTGTTTTTCAAGATGCAATTTAAGAGTAGATTATGTCGATCAATTGTAACTGTGCAATATGTATTAACCAAACATAACCAGATTTCATTGATGAAGCAGAATATTTAAGCATGGATTTGGATCACTGGGAATATAACACTCATTGACTTTATAATTTGTTTGTTTGTTATTTATTTTATTGCAGATAAGGCCTAATTGATTTTTGAAAATCTTTGTCAAAAGGTTATTTTAAAAGCAATTTATTCAGCCATTTGACTGATTTATTAAAAGGTAATGTTTATTGCCTAATTTTACTGCATGTTTAATCTTGATGTATACAAATGAATGGTATTTTTGATATGCAGGTTAAAAAAATGCTTTGTAAAGTTACATGACTGTTGCAGTGAACTTGTGTTTTTTCAAACTCATTAGGGATGTATATTCCTAAAATTAAGTGATAATGGCATTGTGGAACCTAAATTAGATCCATAAAAATAGTCCATAAGCAATGTTTGTAAAAATACAAGTATTCTGTATTTAGTTATCATGTTTCATTGAACTGTACAGTTTTTATTTTATTCTTGTGTGAAAGATTTAATTCTTGTAATTGTACTTAGAATTCTCTGTTAGTTATTGCGTATGCATGTTTGAATTTTAGTTTTTATGTGTATTTCTTTTTATTTTGCTTTTTTTTTCTTTCAAAAATAAATCAATTCAAGTTTTGGATTGTTTGTGTGAAATGTATACTAAGATGTTAAAAATTTCTGTTATAGAAGTTGATATTTATGTAATTAAAATTGTTTAAATATCTGTATGTCAAATTAAAAAAAAATTATGCCATTGGCTTACATATTTAAAATATTTTATAATGATAAGAAATTGCATTATGTACATTAAAAAATTATAATTAATTATAAGTTTACATAAAACTGATATTTCATGAAAAATAAATAATTAAAAGAAAAAAAAAAAAAAAAGCAAGGGATATTATAAAAGTCTATGAATTAAAAGAAAATAGTAATAATAGGCATTTTTTTATTTTTAATTTGACATTCAGAAACTTGTATTTATTCCAATCATAATCACTTCATTATCACTTACTAAGCAATTTTTAATTTTCTTTTGCTTGAAAGTCTCTATTCACTAAAGGAATGGCATGATATTTAAGTTGTGAAAAGTATAAATAAAGCAGTAAGCCTAACTAATTATTTTGCGGTCATCAAAAGAGAAAATATAAAATTAAATTTCTTACTGGTGATCTTGAAAATTGAAATATGGAAAAATTTTTTAATAAAACATTTTTGGATGACAAACTTTTTAATTAAGCAAAAATTTTTATTTTCATCTTATAAAATGGCACAAAGGTTTATCCCCTTGGCCATAAAAAAAGCTGAATCAATTCTAATAATCCTGGCAGAATTATATACGAAGGAATCTTGAGCAACATCTTCATTTAAAAATTAAAACAGCAGTTTTCTTGAGCAGGGCATCATAATCAACTCAACAGACCACCATGCAAACTCATACTAACTTAATCTGTCCACTCAGAAATTAAATTAAAATTTTAAAAAAGGGTGGGGGTTATTCCAAAATAAAAACAGGTAAACTTTTAAAATGATAAGCTGGAAAGCAAAACGGCCAAGATATGGAACAAGCAATAAAAAATTCCGACAGAATGCCATTCTGTGATGCAGCTGGCCAAGCGCACCTTGCAGCGCATGTCTTGCATGATGCAAATTGACTATACACCCATGCTGAGAGAGCTTATGGAAACAAAAACGTATTAGATGCCAGACATGAAATAGATCACTCGAGAGGAATGATGCAATATGCATCAGAGAAAGACTGCTCAGGCCAGCCAATGGCCCGGGGGGGGGGGGATTGCTGAAGGCAAAACACTATTAGAAACCTCATAGTGAGGTTTTTAGTTGGTTCTTTACTTTTCAATTGGTGAATAAATTGCAATTCAATTGGGGTGAAAAGAATCTGCTTTAGGACTAGTTTTTGCCCATCCTCGCCTCTCTGTTAAATGATAATGTAGCCTTTAAGAAAAAGAAACTTTTCATCCTAGCGAAAAAAGATTGCAGTTTATTATTCTGCAACTTGTGTAATGGGGAATAGTTAATAAATCATCTGTTTGAAATAAGAAAGTGGATTAACATATATTTTGTTGTCCAGGGAAAGTATATTCAATAATTAAATACTTTTTGCTGTCAATTCTTGTATAAATTGCTTTGTGCAGCTTTGATGAAAATGTCCCCATCCCTACTTCCACATCAAAGTGTATCCCGTTTTTTAAGTATGACATTTACTTCTTTAACTAAAAACATTAAAATTTATTAGAAATAGAATGTTTTGCAATTTTTTTTTCAATTTAGTATATGTATATATATTCAGATTAAATTAAAACCTTAAGTATATCTCTATGTTTAGCAAATAATGTTATTTTAAACCATTTCATTGCACTGTAAATTTAAAGCATCTCTCATTAAATCATTTTTCATCAAGTTTCACACTGGTGATTGGTATTGATTTGCTCAGTCTGAATTTGATTCAGTTATATGAAAAGCACCTTTCTGCAGTATTTGTATGTTTATGTTTTCAAAATATGTTTATTAACAATTTAACTAGATATTATGTATTTATTTCTGTATCCTTTTTCTCATTTGCTTGCTCTTTATATGTGAATACATTTAAAAATAAAGAAAAATACCTGCTTCTATCTAAAGCATTTTCGATTCTTTGATAAGGTATGTATGTGAATGTGTCCATCATAGAACATTTGTGTATTTTATCAATGTCATAATTTTGAAAGAATATAATAGATTTAAAAAATAAAGAATAATGGATGTTTCATACTAAAAAATTATACCAACACATGTTTGAACCTGCTGAAGAACTTGTGTAATATTATGGTCAGAGACAAATGTATATTGTTTATTTCTAATTGTATATTTTGTATCAAAATTATTATTTTTTTAAATACTTTAAGCCAGCCATACTCAACCCGTGGGCAGTAGTCTTTTACATATGATCATTAATCCCGAGACATATAATCATTAATCCTTATTTATAAATTTGAGGTGCACATAAATTTTTTTTTAAGTTGATCCCTGTTCTTTTATATATTTTCATGTGAAGACAAAATCTGTCCTGTTAAAATTACTAATTAAAAATTAACTTAAAATGCTGCTTCGTTAGTTAAAAGTTTTTTTTACATGTAGTTTTATCTATGCTATATATTTCTTAATCATCAGCACTAAACAAACATTATTCCAAATTAATTAAATTTGCACTATATATTTCTACATTTAAAAATAAATATTTGCATTGAGAAAATGATGGATTTATTAAAGAAAATACGCTGAATTTTTTTTCTATAGAACTTGGAAATGTGTATTAGGGTTAAACATTTGCCTCAGGGGAAAAAAAAAAAAAAAAAAATGGAGGCTTTATACCACTATGAAATATTAAAACCACTATAACTATCAATTAAAACCTCTATAAAATGGTGGTTTTATACCACTATTTCTAAACAGCAATTTTCAAGTCATATTTCTACATTTATTGTTCTAGAAATCTACTACGAAGTTGGAACATGTTTGTTGGAAACAGTGATGTTAAACTTTTTTAGTAACATTTCTTCCACGACAAATGTTTAATTCTACTGGTTATATTTACTTTATTATATATCTTTGCCATACTACTTTTGTTAGCTGATTACTTTAATTAACCCTTTTTTTCATTTTATATAAGTGCGTTGCAACCCGCCTAATGTCGCAAACTTATGTTTGCGGCCTGCGAGAAAAGAAGGTTGAGTATGGCTGCTTTAAGCTGTTCTGATTTTTTCTCACTTGACAAGTTTTTTCTTGTAAAAACTTATTTATACATTATTGCCAACATGATGTGGGACTTTTAGTTAGCAAAAAGAAAATATATGGTACTTTCTTTTTATAGGATCCATACAAAATAGTAAAAAAATAACCTTAGCAAAAGATAAGAAAAATTTTGCAAGCACTTTCTAAATTTAAGATTTCCAATATGTACAGTAATCCCTTAATATTCGCGAAGGTTATGTTTGTGGAAACCTCAGTGAATGTCAAAGTTGCAAAAGTTGAGACTATCTTTCATGCATAGAAAAAGGGTTAGGTTTTGATTTTTTTTTAAATATCTTTTAATGGAAAAGAGCAAACACAAAAATATATTTATAAAGTACATGCCGTAAATAAATTTGAATAATTATAAGCAAATTGTGCAAACTTTATTTGCTAGTTGATGGCTGAAAAAAAAATTGTGATATGCAGCTGTTTGGGAACGCAGATCCTTTGTTTATGAATTTCTATATAAAACAAAGTTGCGGCCTCGATTTCTCTTTTAAATTTAAGACTCCTCACCAGTGAAAGATCACATTCTGTTGCTTTCCCGACAAGTTGAAGTTTGAAAATTTCCCAAAAATTTTTGCAGAATATTTCACCTGCAATAAAAATGTAGGATATCGAAAAAAATCTACATAAAAAAGTAAAGAAAATTACTGATGTATATTTTGCCTCAACTCTGAAAGATGTAGTTCTTGGAACTTAGGCTATACAGAAGCATGTGTCCAGTGTCACGTAAATTCATGGAATTGGTAAAACAAAATAAGTTTACTTTATCAGGCATGAGATTCTTCCGCGGTTTTCAGCTTTTTTTGTAATTTTTGAATTTCCGGTTTTTTTTTTTGTTTTTTTTTCCCCCCAGATTTTCCGATTTTTTTCAAATTTTTGCTTTTTTGCCATTTTTTTCGATTTTTAATTTCTCATTTTTCAAGAATTTATTTCGTGCCGACATCCATTTTTTATTCATTTAACGAAAAAAAGAATCATAAAATGATTTTAATCCACATCAAAATATGCCTATATTTCTACACCAACTACGAGTCGAGAAGTCATTTATCGTGTGCGGTGGTTATTCTATTTCATCGCGATCCACGGATGATTCTGTTCCGAACAGTTCGAAGAATTGCGGCAGTCATTTCCGAAAAGAAAAAAAAAATCGTTCATAAATATGAAAATTCGCCCATAAAATGTATCGCGAATTTCGACAAATGATCTAGAAAAAACAGCAATTTTCGTCAAACGATCACGGAAAAAAAAAACGGCAATTTTTGTTAAAAGATTTCTAAAAAAAAAAAAAAAAACCATCAATTTTCATCAAAAGATCGCGAAAAAACGTCAATTTCCGTCATAAGATTGCTAAAAAACGTCAATTTCCGTCAAAAGATCTCTGGGGGAAAAAATGGCAATTTTCGTCAAAAAATCACCAAAAAAAAAAAAAAAAAAAGAAGGCAGTTTTTGTCAAAAGATCGCCATAAAACGACAATTTCCGTCAGAAGATCACAAGAAAACTGCAATTGTAAAAAAAAGCACGGAAAAAACGACAATTTTCATCAAAAGATTGCGAAAAACGGCAGTTTTTGTCAAAAGATCGCTATTAAACGGCAATTTCAATCAAGAGATTGAGAAAAAAAAAAACGGCAAATTTCGTCAAAAGATCTTGAAAAAACGGCAAATTTCGTCTATAGATCGCGAACAAATGACAAATTTCGTCTAAAGATACCGAAAAAATAGCAAATTTCACATTAATGTTCTTTATTTTGGTAAAATAAACTTTTCATTAGAGTAAATAAATAATTTCTGCCTAATTCGTGTTTATAATTTCTTTTTAATTTACACAAAGCTAAATTGTATGTAAATTATATATATTAATAGCAATTATATTTGTTGCGCTTGAAATTCATAACTTTCATTGTTCAAATGTCGTTCGCGCAGTTTTCCTTTTTTTTGCTTTTTGGTCAATCTCATCCCTGCTTTATAAAAAATATATTCTTTATAAAACAAAATTCACAAATAACCATGTTAAGTATTCACGAATGTTGAAATGTTTCTCATTTTTTATTTTGCTAATAATTAAAACTTGCGAATGTTAAGGGATTGCTGTATATGATTTCCAGTATGTGTTATATATGTTTTGAGTATAATATATATACTATATATGTTTTTTATTTGTAAAATTATTGGGAAGAAAATAAATGAAATTGTATTTTTAAACAAGATTAGTTCTTTGCATTTCAAAAGCCAAATTTTTAAAGATCCCCAATTCACCTGGTGAATTGTGTTTGGTTTGGTAGCTCAGGATATTTTGGATTACCAATATTTTAGTATTAATAAACTTGAAAAACATTTTATTGCTGTAAATTGTTAGTTGCTAAATTATTTCTCCTGAAAACTGGAGTGGCAACATTGTGGTTGATTAGGGCCTTCTTTGTTCTGGCTTTAAAACATATAGTATGTTTAACTGACTCAAACAAAATACTATTTTATTTAATAATGTCAATATTCATCATTTTATTATATTTTATTTACTGTATTAATGCCTCAATTCTAGTTTTGCTGTTAATTTCACTCAAATATTCTAGTAATCTAACTGAAAATATCAAATGCTGCTTAAGGCATTTTCCTTATAAAATGGAGATGTGATTATAATTTTTAATTAATAAAATTGGTCAGATTTTGATTGTATATGAATAATTAAAAAAACTAACCTAAAAACAAAAACAAACAAATGTAATGGAAAATAAATGTAATGATTACAAGGAAATTAATAATATTAATGATAATAAGAAATTCAGTTGAAATCAATAATCATCTTCATACTCATTTTTAGTAATCTATATTTTCAAAGTTTATTAATTTAGAATGTGACTGATGGAGATCTGCTTCTTGTACTTATGTGTACTTATTCATACTCTTCAACAGATTTTTCACTGTTGATTTCATATTTTATATTATTTTAATACATTAGAATGACATTAGTATTTTACTCTTACAAAATGATTTTAATCTGTCTATAATAAATTCAAAATAGTTATTAATATGTTTATAATCTATCACTTAATATTTCATGATCAATTTCAGCTTGGCAAATGTAGATACTTCATTTTAAAGAATTGAAGGCTTGTAATGTATTTTAAATAAAGTCAATATTATTTGTAATATTATTTTTTCATTTGAAAAATATATTTATTTAACATGTGTAAGGTACAGATAAATATCCTTTTATGATTAATCAGATAAAAACAGAGAGAGCTTTTCTATATAAAATAAAAATTAAATTGTGTAAGTATAAAGTTAAAATAGTTTAACAAAAATTATCTGTGTGGTATAAATTATAGGATTGTGATATGCAATTTTTTTTTTTTTTTTTTCCTCCTAGGCAATTAGGGTGGCTTTAAGCTTAAAAGGAAAATATTTTCATGAAATATACCAGAGGGGAGAGAAATCTTGTGTCATTATCATTGTTGGTTTTATAACCAAGTCTTCATCTTTGTATTTCAAAAATGTCTATTTACAATCTTAACTTTTAGGAATCTTTTCATAACTGGAAGAATTTAAAAGTTTTAGTTATCAAAATAATAGATCATTTCTAGGATTTCTCAAGTATGTCTGTTAAACTTTCTCCCACCTTTTTCTGTTTATACCTTGTTTCTGCTTCATCCCATTGCTTGAGTTTGATGCTGCTTTTCAGTGGTTCAAGATGAATGTGTTGCAGAATTCTCTTGACATATAGTTCCATTTGTTTCTGAGATTTTTTCTTCTTCGGCCTTGACTGTGGACTTCTTAGCCATTTTTAACATTTTGATGATATATTTTTGGTTTTCTTTTAATTTGTAGAATATGCCAGTTTTGATATTTAACTTGCTTATTTATGTAACTGTTTTAGTGATTATAGAACACTTAAGCAACTATTTCCTGTGGCAATCCTGATTTTTTTTTTTCCCTCCCATTCTCATAATTTATACAATAAAACTTGTGAAAACAGAACCTGTCTATAATATAATGCATTTCTGACTTAAACAGGAACATTTTATAGTCCTTGCGAAAAGAAAGGATACAGTTATATCTGCCAAGACTATGGGTAAAAATTTTCTGTCTTGTGAATAAAAAAAAAAAAAAAAAAATGGTTGATATAGTTAGCTTAAAAGTCTACGCTGCAGAGAAATTACCAGTGACATTCCATTGGCTAGAATGCATAGCAAGAAATATAAACCTAAATCACAGGGTTGTTTGGTTTAAACCAAATGGTTTTTTATTAATGTTTTCATTTATTTTACACATTATTGAAAAATGCAAAATCTAAATTATGCAGAAGCTACAAGCAAAGTTTTAGAAAAATTATGAATTAATAAATTTGTAAAGTGACAAACATTTTTAATCAATCCATCTGTTCTTATAAGCTATAAATCTACAAGGCAGACTAATTTTTCCAAAATTAGCTGGGGAGAAAAAAACAAGTAGTTAGTTTTCTTTCTTCTTCTTTTATTTTAAAAAATAGCCAAAATGGCAGATTCAAGTTAAAAATGCACTTTTACTACTTAGGCTTGATTAACCCTTATCCCTTTAAGACCAGGAACATTTTCACATTTAAATATTACATTCTTCTGGTTATTAACTCTATACTGACCCTAATGAGACTTAAAAAAATAATGAAAAAAATTTTCGTCACCCCCTGGTGCGTGGAGAGTACCCGCACGTATGTGCGGGTTGAGCTTTTTCTAAGAAAGCCATACCCGCTCGATCGTACAGGTTGGGCTTTTCCTGTGAAATAATTACTTATAAGATGATTTGGGATGTATTGGCTGAAATACTGCAATGGAATCCTTACTGACTCTAAAGCCTAAAAAGGGAGAAAAAAAAAAATTAATATTGGAGATGTAGTTATCGACTTCAAAAAACTCATATTTTAATTAATTTAAAAATGTTTGCCTTATTTAAAAAAAAAAAAAAATGATATCGATTTTATTTTTTCTATAAGTCTGTAACTTTTTTTAATTAAAATTTAAGAAATGAAAGACATACCTGCAATTGCATGAAATCTAAAGGAGCAGACATTGTACAGAAATGAACTCATGCATTGTTTTTTCTTTGTTGTTGTTGTTGTTTTTTTCATTATCTTAGCCTCTGCCGCAACTGGTTTGGAGGTAAAACTTTGAGGAATGAGTTCAAGGGGCTTTGATAAGGAAGAATGATCCAAAATTGCCATTTCTAAAGAAATATTTGTATTTTTTTCTTTTCTTCATCGAACGCATCTGAACTTGGCTATCCTTCTAACAAATCTGCTTCAAATATTTTGTCTGCAACCTCTAAATTCAGAGTCTGATTTATTCATCAATTGCAATTTTTCTTCTTGTGTGAGAATTCTTTTCCATTTAGGCATCTGAGAAAGTATTTTATTTTGCTTTGTTAAAAGTTAACAAAGTATTAAAAAAAAAAAGGTCTTAGAAAATTTTATTAATTGAAAAGAAAAAAAAAAGTAAAATTTAATTGAAAAAATTATTAATAAATCCATGACAACACCCAAGAAAATATGGCATTAATTATATAACAACATGCTTCGTTTTTATTCTGCCTGTCACCAAAATTTTCTAAACTGAAAACAAAATGAACATTGAGAAAGATCTTACCTTTGCAGTACCACTGACTAATGTAACACCCAAGTCGCACGATTGTGCGGGTAACGAAATCTGAAGTCCTATGAGCAACATAAATAGTGTATAATTAATGTTTTTTATTATATTACACTTATTTAGACATTAAAGCAAAAATATTTATCTAAGCAATTAGAAATATACTAATGATTGCCTTTTTATGATAGATAAAATGATGCGCTGTTTTCGTCGTATTTGTAAACAAAGCTAATCATGCCAGCTGAAAATAAAACATGTACTACAACTGTCATCCGTTGATAAAAAATGATACTTTACTCTTTTTGCAAACCAGAACAATCGTTTGATTGGGGGTTTTATTACATACGACTGTCTCAGAAGCAAAAATTTACATGTATGTCTAACCCGCACGATCGTGCGGGTTGGGTCTTAAAGGGTTATGTCAATGTCAAAATTTGCTCTTGTGCCCAATGACCGGGGTACCCGGGTACCTGCTGCGGTTTTAACATACACGAGCCATAAAACACCCCTATTTCATACAGTGTAACTGCTATTGCCTTTAGAGAAGAGGAATTTGACGCATTTTTATAAATATTAATTACAGTAGAACCCCGCTAATCCGAATTAATTGGGACCAGTGCCTGTACGGATTACAAAAAATTTGGATTATCTGGAATTTCGATAAAAATAGAAAAGAAAAAGATGCGTGCTCAAAAATGTAAGTTATAAGTACTCAGTAGTACAATAAAAATCTTCTAATCCGGCATCCTAAGATCCCGCATGCTGGATAATCTGGCGTGATTTTCTGAAAAAAAAATAATAATATTCCTTGTTTAATCACTCCTGATGTTTATAATAATCCAATGGAACTTCAGGATGAGGAATTACGTAACAACACATTAAAAACGGTTCAAAATCATGAATTTGCAAAAAGCTCAGTCACCACGTCGACGAGGGATATGAAAAAAAAAATTCTGTAGATAATGTGCGAAATCAAACTGTTCAAAGGAAAAATAAATTTTTACCATCCGAATGAAAAAATTTTGCAATTTAGAAAATAATTTTATAGTACTGGCAAACAAACTGATATTCGAGATTCTTTTGTTTCTACCTGTAGGCCTACAGTGTATGTTTTCATTTTTTATTCGAGTACATATGTTGTACTTTTAAATTATTGAGTATTTTGTTAATTCTATTCAAGCTATTTAAAGGAAAAAAACATGCTTTTCTGCCATTTTTCTTTAATTCTAACTTCTACACGTTTTCCTGCCATTTATACTTTAAATAAAATTGGTTCAGATTAACCGGAATTTCGGATAAGCAGGATTCTACTGTACTTAAGTTGTCAACAATTCAAACAAAGATCACACATTAGAAATGTGGAAAACTTATATTTGTTTTATCGAGCAAGTATGAGTGTAGACCGATTCCTGAATATTTTTAGATTTGTTCATTTTGACAACCAGAACACACGAGTGGAATGTCTTCAAAATGTTAAGGCTGCAGCAATTCGTGATTTATGGAATATGCTAAATCCGAACCTATTGAAAAAATATATACCGACGAAAGAGTAAACGGTTGATGAGCAGTTATTTCCGCTTCGAGGAAGAAAAAGATTCCCCAATATATTCCGTCTAACTGGCTAAATATGGGATCACAATATGGTGGGTATGTGATGCAAATAATTATTAACGTCCAACTATGCACCGGAAAACAGGTATAGACCGTGAAATAAACAAAGATGAAAGAGTTGTGAAAGACTTCGCCTCTCTATTCAAGGATTCTGGACTAAACATCACCATGGACAACTTTTTTTCTTCCTTTTCTTTGGCCAAGCATTTATTATAATGGATGGCATTTAAAAAATAAACAAAACTTATATTCCACAAGAAATAAGGCCATGTAAATCGCGCACGTTTTATCCACATAATTTGGATTTCATAATGTCATAAGTATTTGTTAGTATGTTCCAAAAAAGGAACAAAGCTGTCATTCTAATGTGTACTATGAGTCATGATAAAATCATCACAGGACCAAATGATAAATTCGAAATGATTCAGTTTTATAAGGAAACGAAATATGGAGTGGATATAATGGATAAATTAGTGGGGCAATATGCAACACTTTAGGCGTACAACCACATGGCCACTTGCATTATTTTTCTATATTGTGGATTTAGCAGCACTTGCTACTTACGTTATACATACTGCAAATAATGATATGCTGATTAAAAAAAAAAAAAAAAACAGACAATCGTCACCTGTTATTGTGGGAATTAGGTAAGATCTTGAGGCTTCCAGCAATTCAAGATCAATTGCAAAATTTACAGGATATGGGAGCTTATTCAACCAAATCCGGAATTCAAAGTAAACTGAAAAAAATCTTTGATCGTATTTGAAGCTGCCACATGTTCAGAACCCAGTCCAGAAAGCTTAAAGCGAGATGAAACAGGAAGGATAAAAGCAGTTTGTTTCAGATGTGCTTGTTTGAAACCTCAAAAACGAGGCAGAAAATCATGTAAACAATGTGGAAAGCCAGTATGTGATGTACATTCCTGCACCTTTTGCTATTGTACAGCTTGTCCACAAAATTTCATGTAAATGAAATATTTTTTACCTTAAAAAATATGTCTAACCCATTATTTCAAATTAAATTCAAGTTTTATTGATCTAAATTTAAATAATCTATTAATTTCTGTATTTTACCACAGAAAATTGGCATGGGTACCCGGGTACCCTGGTCATTGATGACAGGTATAAAAATATTTAATGCCCCCAAAAAGTAATCAAATAAATTCCAAATTTTAAAGTGATTATACTAATGGACAGTGAATACTACAAATAATGGGGATCTAAATTGATTTTAGTTTCTTTTGATATTAACACCCTGAAAACGGGATGAAAAGAGGAAAAAGGTACACAGGTACCCGGTCTTTGACATAAGGGTTAATTAAGATTTACTAAGAATTGCATCGTCTCAATGATGACATAATCATGAGTAATTCTCTCCATTGGTTACTCTTTGTTCTGTATGCTAATGAATGATTGGCTGTGTTTTTTTTTTTTTTTTTTTTTTTTTTACGCTCTATGTTATTGGGTTTAGTAAGCCTTATTTTTTTTACATACCTCCATTGGGATTGGAGTTTTTGCATTATGATTTTATTCTGTTACCAGCAGGGTTAGCACGGTCTAAACCAATTGGTTAACCAACTGGTTTTTCTCTCAAAAAAAAAAACAAAAAAAACAATTGATATTTTTTAGGACAAATCTAATATATTTTCTCATTTTTGTAATTTAAATGTTTCAAATTATTGGATTTAAATAATTTCTTCTTTTAACAATCTTATCTCGGCAGTCATCGTGAGACATAGTGAGTTTACGTCATGTTTGTATGCATGTAGAATGCAAATTGCATGTGTTGATGAGCATATCTGAAGCTGTAAAGAGAAAACATAAAACATGTGAATTTAGCAAAAATAAAATAGATTAAAAATATTCAATATTTAAAAAAAAAAAAAAAAAATATTTTCTTTGGCTAATTCGTATTTTGGTACTAAAGCAAAAAATCATATTATTTTTATCATTATTTTAATCATACTAACCAGTTCTAAATACTATAAAATCAAAACTGTTGGAAGGTCTGCAAAGAGGGAGAATGCCACATGTTAGTGTATATTTAATGAAAGAAAAATGAAAAAAAAAAAAACTGTCATATAAGGAAATCATAAAAATAATTTTATAAATATACGAGGGCTGTGTGATAAGTACCTGACCTTGACAAGAAAAATGCATTTTTATGTCTAAAATGGGATTTATTTTTCAACATAATCTTCTTTTAGTTTGATACACTTAGCCGAATGCTTTTCTTTTTTTTTGCATCCCCTCAAAAAAAAATAAGATTTCTCTAACCCTTCAAAATAGGTGTTTGTTTCAGCAATAACCTCATCGTTAGAGCCAAATTTTTTCATATTTGGAAATAGAAAATAATCGCTAATTATGCCGTGTGCATCCCAAGACACTGTAGCCATGACTTTGTTCGCATATAAAGTCGCCTTAGCCTTTTTTGGCGCAGGTTATCCACAAAAAACACACTGTTTGGACTGTTCTTTAGTCTCTGGTGTACTGTGATGAATCCATGTTTCGTCAACTGTTATGAGCCGACGCCAAAAATCATTTGGATTGTGCTTTAATGTCAATAGTGAGTAATCGCGGCACCCATCTTGCTGAAAACGTTTTCATAACCAAATGAGTTGTTAAAATATTTTGCACCCGTTCAATTGAGATACCCACAGTCTCAGCAATCTCGCATACTTTCACTCTCCGATCATTTATCACTATATCGTGGATTTTTTCTATCATTTCTGATGTCGTAACCTCAGTTGGACGACCTGGACGTTCTTCATCAAAAATGTTTGTACCAGGGTTGGCATGATTTAAATCATTTTTTTTTTTTTTAAATGTTGGAAATTAGTTAGCAGAGAAATAAGAAGTGGGTGTAAATAAGTAGCAGGTGTTTTTCTGGTATTTCCAGGATTGCTATCAGAAAGAATGTGGCAGGTGTAGGTTAAGCCCAGGTGATTACAATCCAAAATGAGGATTGTTCCCTTGCCGAATGGAAAATTTTGGGTAAAAAGTTAGAAAATGTATTAGATAAAGATAGAATTACAAAATTTAAAGCAAGATATGAACAAGCTATTAATGGCTGTCATTCTGCTAGGGTTTTATTAAATCCCTCTGTTTTAAATCGAAATGAAATTTCACTTAATGTAGAGGAAAATAATGAAGGTTTGCATTCATTAAAGAAAATTGTTCAAATCTTCTCACCACTGTAGCACATTTTCAAGCAAAAAATGGCCCATTCCAAAAATTACCATTGCTTGAGAAAAAAGTTTCAGTTATTATGACAGATTATGATTGGTGGAAGTCCTTTTATGTAATGGAAGGTAAAGAGAGAATCAGCGAAATTGAAATTGAATTTATTTACCAAATAACAACAGCCGTGGCTTCATCTGCTGGAGTAGAAAGATAATTTTCTTCTTTTGGACTAGTTCATTCAAGTCTTCATAATAAATAAGGAGTGGACACAACTTCTAAATTAGTGTTTTTGTTCAAACAATTAAATCCCTGATTTATTTCTATTTGCGTAAAAAATATTGAATTAATTGTGATTTTTATCCCGTAATAAATTAGGAGTGGACAAAGCTTCTAAATTAATTAGTGTTTTTGTTCAAACAATTAAATCCCTGATTTATTTCTATTTGCTTAAAAAATATTGAATTAATTGTGATTTTTATCCCTTTATAAATAGCTTGCATTAAATGAACATTTAATTTGTTTTTTAAATTTTACCATTTTCTATTCATTTACAACATATTTAAGTTTAATTTCTTATTTAGTGTGTACAATTCAATTACAAAATAATAGAATGGCTTTAGATTAAAGCCTAGATGTTTAATTTTTAGTACCAATCAGTAACTAGAATCAGGGCTGGCTATTTGCCGGCAAAAAAGGGTTTCTGCCATGCCAGTGGCAGAAAGTGGTTTTAACCGGCAACAACTGGCATAAACACATTTCGTGACATAATCTGAGACTTTTTTACCAGCATTAAATTCCTTAAGTAAATTTTATTCCGTTTAAGTAACAAATGAAATATTGTGGGTAGTTTTAATTAAAAAATAAATAGATTTGTATTAGAAAAAATGAGTAATGTAACAGATAAAATTTCACTTTAAAAATCAAATACAAAACTATATCCAATACTTATTTTAAATGTAACAATGAAAATAAAAGAAAAATATTCAATACTTGCTCAAAATGCTTTTCTGTAATTTAACATAATAATTTAATAATAACACTATAAATTATTTCTCATAGAAATGTTATAGTTATATGTGGATCTTGTAATTCTATGGATTTAAAAAACATTTCATTTAAATACAGTATTCAAAGGAACAAATCTGACTTTTCTTTGTTTTTTTTTTATTATTATTATTTAAGACTTATAAGCATAGATCAAACTTTGTGCGAATTTTAGTAGAAAAACTAAAATTTTTAACAATGATTTTACGCACAAATAACGTACAGACATGACAAAAAACGATCATATGGGATTTTTTTTATCGTGTCTGTATGTTATTTGTGCGTAAAATCATTGTTTTAAAGATTTTAGCTTTTTTATTAAGACTTAGTTGAAAATGTTCCAACCACATTTTGCACTTACAAAACAAACAACTACAAAGGTTCAAAGCAGATTTAATACATTAATAACTGACTACCATATGCTAGCTTATTTACTTCATCCTAAGTATATGAGCATAAAGAAAAGGCAACGAAATTGCTGTCTGATATTAATCCCAATTTTGTCCCATATATAATATCCATTGAAGCAAAATCGACTCCTGTCGCAGAAGCACATTTCTCCAAGGAAGCCCTAGAAAATTTTTTGCCCTTGACTGTGTGGTGGTCGTCTTTAAAAACGAATACTGGTGAAAATGAAGATTTTTCAAATTTTGCATCCTCAAAAATGACATTGCCAGCAAGTAATGATAGTCTTGAAAGAATATTTTCAAACTTTTCTTTCATTCAAAACAAATTAAGAAACAGTGTGTTCAGGAAGATTAACAAAATTTTGTCCTATGCTATGGAATGTTCTGTGGAAAAAATAATAATAGTATATTTGAGTGGCAATTTTGTTCTTTCAATATTGTAAAATAATTGTACAAGATATTTCATTAATTTTTTTTCTGTTATTTGTTGTGTTTCAATTATTTACTTATATATTTTCACAAAAATCATAATCTTTAAGTTATTGCATTGCATTATTTATTTAAAAATACTCTGAAAAATACATTTGTTAAAATATCACAGATTTTTTTGTAAATTTCTTTTTTTACTTTTAAATAAAAATTCAACTCTAAACAACAATATAAAATAGTTAAACTTGTACAGCATCAGGTTACCATTGAAAATTTCTGTTTTTCAAGTGAAAGAAAATCAGTACCTATTATTATATAAACAAAGTATATTTATATGATCATTTTGAAACTTTTTTACAACTTTGAATAACATTCATAATCTTTAATTTTAATTTTTAACTTAATTGTTTACATATCAAATACATGTGTGAATTACGAATCATTGCACATTAAAGTTCTTAGTAATATTATTTCTTAGTTTCTGCCATGCCGGTTTTAACCACTCTGGCAGAAACTTGCCAACCCTGACTAGAATATAGTATTTTCTTAACTATATAATTATTTCTTATGTTATTTTTATAAATTATAAATATTATTCTTTTTTAGTTATTTATTATAAAAAACTGCTCCATGTATTGTAAAAACATAAAAACACATAATTAAAAATAGAATTCTAAAAAAATCAAATCCGATTTAAAGAAAAAAAATCAGATTTTTTTTATTATTTTTTTTTTAAATCTTGCTTTTTTCCAACCCTGGCTTGTACGGCCGCATTTGAATTCAGCTGTCCAATATTTTATGGTTGATAACAAAGGTCCAGAGTCCCCATAAACTTCGCTGAATTCCGCTTTAATCTCGTCATTAGTTTTCTTTTTGAAAAACAGGTATTTTATCACTGCTCGATGTTTTCCAACTTTTTCCATTGTTGAAATATCACCAAAGTTGTTCTATTGAAATGGCTACCACTCTCAAACTAAACCTCGTAGTGACTTGGCAATTAGCCAAGTTTGTTGTAAAAGGTCACCATTGTGAAATAAATCATTTTTTAAACTCTAGTAGCACCATCTCTGGCCGAGGCCAGGTACTTATCATACTGCCCTCTTATTTTAAAAAAAGAAAGAAAACTACTTATGTTTATTATGAGATTTCTGAGCAGATTCTCCTATGGTTCCGAGATCCACTTCTTTACCACATACTACACATTTGAATGAATATTTCCTTTTTCCAGGTGCCAGCCACTTTTTATAATTGTCCTTTAACATCCACGATGGATTAAAAACACATCACCCACCTCCCATTTTGAAGCTATTTATTATTAATGTAAATAATGACTAAATCACGCAAATAAAAACATGTTAAGATCCAAATGATGAATACCAAGTAACGTAAGAAATGCCATCATATAACGTCACATATCCAGTGAAAAATAAGTAAACACATTTATAGAACAGATTGGTGTTTACAGATACGAGGTTTCCAAGCTTCAATGGGGAAGCGAAACAGTCAGTTCCAATGTCCAGTCAGAAATTAGAGAATTATAACAAAGAAACCTATTTTTTTTTTTTTTTAGCTGCCATACTTGGCAGATTATGTATGTTTGGCGATTTTTTTTTAAATATTTTACGAACTTGCGTTAAATATTCAGCTCACGATAAAAAATAAAGACTTATTAAGGACTATCGAAATGTAAGGAATTTTTAAGGTCCATATGAACCCTTCAGTTTTATTTAAAACATTTTTTTATGTTTTCGATATGAATTCACCTCTCTTTCTTTGCTGTTGCCACATGTCTAGATCAAATTGAAATTTGGATAACAGTTCATTGAATTTAAACTTTTTAATGTGCGGATTTTACATAAGAAAGTGGCATCATTAGATGATTATTAGTGACATCATTTTGATTTCTGAAACATGATTTTTCCATTCTCTTTCAGTTTTTTTTTTTTTTTTTAATCAACTGTATTTATATAAGTTTACTTAGGAAATAAATGTTTTTAAAATACTGACATAAAAGCTAAATTTTTAAATGCTCCATACAACAAACTGTCTCTGTTGAAAGTGTCGTCATATTTTTAACTGCACGCCGATTTTCATTCAGAAAAAATATTTTGTAACAATTAAGCAAAGTGGTGTAATTTTCACAGACTTTATCATCTGCAAGTACATAAGTTTAACATCCTTTTACCATATAATCATCCAGAATCTTGATTTCATTAAAATTTTATAAATATATTAAAGTTGATGTAAAAGTTGTTAGCATTTAATTTCTACTGTAGACTAGGATGTGCTTGTGACATCATTAACATGAAATTCAAGGGGCAAATGTCACTAATTAGAGAAACATTCTGCCCCCCCCCCCTCCTCCCTATTTTTTAATGGCACATGTGTTATAGTAAAATGCAAGAGAGAAAATTCAGTAAAAAATCACAATATTAATCACTCATCTTGTTCCGATATTTATCGGTTCGCATAACTGGTAATTCCTTTAAATTTAAAAATATCTAAATATATACAGGGTGGACTTTTTTTAAAGTTGTGAATGTAAAACCCTATAACAACAAAAAAAACCATTGATCCAAATGACCTGAAATTTCACCAGTAATGCTTCCAAAAATTTTAAATCACCCTGTATTTGAAAATATCTCTGCAAGGTAATCTTTGTCACCCATTGGAGTGTATTCCTGTCAAATTTCAGGACTTCCATAATCCTAAATTACAACACAAGAATAAATATAACAATGTTTATCCATAATTGGGGTGTTTTTTTACATAGTATCAGATTTTTTCACAATTGAAAGCAATAAACAACCTTACTGTTACGGAGAAAAAAAAAAAAGCATTTAGGATTTGTATCTTTTGGGTATGAAAAACGTTTTGATATTGTTGGTAGTTCTACAGTTGTGAAAAATATGGCACTCTTAAATAAAAATGCATTATATTCATACATTTATTTTCCATTTCTTTATTATTATTTATGTTTGAAGATATAGGCTAATGTCACACGACTACTTCCAAGCTGATGGTTTCAGCATGAAATGTGCCACCTGCATCGGCCACACGAGCGTTTTTTCTACACTGTGTTCCCGGCAAAACAGATAGATGATGGAAGATACAATATTAAAAATTAAATTGACTAAGAAATTTCTTTTTATGGTATTTACTGAAAAAAGGTTCAAAAGTCAGATATTGATAATATTGAAAAATGAAACATTTCTAGTTGAAAATCATGCATCTAGTATCTTCGCTATAAATGTGATTACGCTGTAACTGAGTAAATTTGTCACCATATGCAAATAGTATACATTATCAGACAGCCCGTCACAACAAAATTTTACCAAAAAAAAAAAAAAAATAGTCACTTTACCAAAATTAACTGTTTTGCTTCAAAAATAGCAAGCTAGCTTTCCTTTTAACACGGTTTGAATAACTTCTATCTCAACAAAATATTTATAAAAAAAATTTAATTACTACGTTTAGCGTAAAATAGTATTTATTTAGGTTTACACAGGCTGCAATTTTCAGCTCAGGCGTAAAAAAAAAGCTTAAAGTCTATCCCAGACAATTTATTTCGACGCAGTACATGACCCGCCTCAAAGAAAAATCCAATCCAAATAGCCTGACACAATTTTTACAAAAATGTCATTTTTTTTAAATCATAATTTTCAAACAATTAAAAGCCTTTTAAAAGAATGTTATATATGTACTTATGCAAAAAAATTAAATTGAAGCATTTTTAATTAAAAGGAAAAAAAAATTATATGCTCAGTAAATAGAACCGGTGCCGAATATGAACACAGAGGATCTGTTTTGATGTCTGCTTTCCCATCCCTGATTTTCAACACCAGACCTAACTTGTAATGATTTTAATTTAATTTCAAGTTCTCAAGTAAGATACTGGGACAAAATAATACTGTTATTATTACTTGATAAAGATTATATTCAATTTTTTCCATATAATAATATTTTACTATTTTAATACTTTTCTTATAAAACCTAACATAACTTGTAACATTACAATAATTTTTTTTTTTTTTTTTTTTTTTGTATAGATGAAAAAAAAAATTCAAATAACTTATCGATAATTTCTGGATGTATTTAGATTTGTCTGAAATTTTTATTTATCAACGATGCCACAAATCTCTACCCAAGTTATTACTTTTATCTTTATATAATTCGAACAACGAATCCACAATATTGGACATTCTTGTATCTCAAAAGTTAATTGCTCCACATAGAGGTCTGCATGGGCCTATCTTCATTTATGACACTCGGGCTGAGCCAGACAAGGCCTAGTCATTCTTTCTGGCCAGGTTGGACTCGGGCCTTACTTTTTTTTTGAAGGATCGGGTCGGGCTGGACCTGACTTATTTTTTCTGTACCGAGACAGCACTGGCTTCTTTCTGCCTAGGTCTGCACAGGCCGAAATTTTCATTCCCAGTCTCGACCCAGCCCGTATGATAATCCTTGTCTCAGCATGGCCTTTGACCCAGTCCAAAAATTTTACCAAAAAATGCATTATTTTTAAATAGCCATTATATATATATATATATATATAAAGCTTTTCAATTTTTGTCGGTGTCCACTTTTTTCTTTTTTCTTCCATAATAATTCTTATAATATTTTTTTTTAATACTTACAGCTTTAATTCATAATAATTGACGGTGGCAGGTTATGTTTAATTAATGGTAATATATATATATATATATACACACACACACACACGGTTTATGGCGTCAGATGCCGTCATCCAAAGAATCTACAAGAGTCTTTTTCCATTTCTTCCGGTCAAGGGTCCATTCCTATTCCAGACCTCTACAATTAAACTTAAAAATTTATTCTTTTTAAAGAATAGTCAATAAAATTAAAATACAGTAAAACCTGTGGAAAAGAACCTGCCTATGATGGAATCCTGTCTTATAGGGGAAAATATTGATCCCTGCAAAAGGAATATAATAATATGTGAAAAAAGAATACAATACATTTACACTTGCTAGGGAGGGAACTTGTCTATAATGCTTTTTCTTTCCTTGCAATTCAGTCTTAGAAGATTTTACTGTATAGCATTTTTAGATTTATAAGTCTCCAATTTATGGAATAAGGATTAATGATAAATGAAAGATTTACATACAAATAAAGATTAATATGAAAAGAAGATATTAAGATTCATTAAAAAAATAAATATCGCAGCCTAGGGCGCTTCCTCAAAAATGAAGATTATAAACACGAAAAGCAAAAAGGCTAAAATATATATTTTTGATCAGAATTCCTTGTACAAAACAATTTTTAACCATATTGATGCAAAAATCTCTTTTGTAGAACTACAGCCGGGACAGGCCACGATTTTAACTTTTTTCCGGGCCGGGTCGAACTTTTAACTATTATAACAGGCTGGGGCAATGTTTTTGTACGGTCCAAACTTTTATATCACCCAACTTGGCCAAAAAAATATTTATGGATCGGGCCAGGCCTGAAAATTTTGGTCTGTACAGACCTCTAGCTGCACATCAATTAGATCCATTTAAAATTCCAGAGAGAATTCAATGCTGAATCACAGAAAAAAAAAAAGCAAGCTCATAGTGAAATTCTAGTGTGAAACCACTGCACGTATGTACAGCCTTATAAAGGGTTTTTGAATAGAAACCCGATGTTGTATACTGATTTTTTAATTTTTCTAATTACCTCAAAGTCATTCTGAAGTGACCTGTTAACAAATTTTCTCAAAAATATATACTAACATAATCACTTTAAACAATATTCCTTGATATGAAAATATAAATTAAATCAGTTTCCATGAATGCAATAAATTTGGAACAGAATAAATAAAATTATAAATTAGAATAACAAGCTAACAAGTAAATTTATTCAAGACACTTAACTTTTGCTTTGAAAAAGTATATGAAATAAATTTAAATAATCTTATATATAAAATCATAAATATGTAAATTTGGATCATCAGAAATATTGCGTACTATAAAATGTGATGAAGAGTTGGTCAATTTTATGTTTTTAATTAATTATTGGGAATAAAATTTTTTGCTTAATTAATTCATTGACTGTTTATTTAAATCTTAAGCCAACGAAATCACAAGTAACAGCTAGTTAAAAATATGAATAACCAGCCCAGATATACATAGTTTAGCAAACACTAGGGTGTAAAAAAATCAGATTTTTTTTATTTAAATTGGATTTTTATGATTTTTTTCCCAGTGTTCAAATAACGAATTGCTACCAAGAGTTTTAGGTTTTCAAAACAATTAAACCACTAATTACTAACATAATCTATGTTTCTACACTTTAATTAAATTATAATTATTAGTTAGTAATTACAGAAATTATAAAAACTGCAAATTAGTAGTTTCATTAGGTAGTATCATCAGGGCTTAATTTCTACCAAAAAAGTACTGGAGCCCTAAAATTCTGCAGTACTAAAACCGTAGCGTGCCCCCGCCTTCACTTTGATCCGCAAATATATATATATATATATTTCATATATTATTTGCAAAATTTAAAGCATCTTTTTTTCTTTAGTAATAATAAAAATTTTAAATATATGTACTTGCATATATTTAACTGCCCACTTTTTAGTTTATCACGCCTTCTGAATAGAAATCGTTGCCTAATTTAATGTTAATTAATCGCAGAATTCTGCAATTAAATAATGTAAGAATTATGAGTAGGAAATAGTGTTAACACAAAAAAGAAAGATTAGATGTTTTTACAGAAAAAGGCGAAACACTGCTCAATTTCTTTGAATCAGAATAACAAACAATACATATAGCAATTATATCTACTTACAAATGAAAGTGACTTCGTAAATGTACAGAGTAGATCCTTGGCACGGGCAGCGTTCATGATGAAAAATAAATAGAAAAATCACTAACTTTTTTCCATATTCGTATACAATAGAAGGCTAAATACCTCAAACTGATGCTTGTTGAATAAAAACAAAATAAAATATTCTTTTCAAGTTAGATATCTAAATAAATAAAAAAAAAATGATCCAATTAAAAAATATCCTACTGTCACAAAATAAAATCGAGCTGAAGTGTAATTTAGGTATCGGTTTTTCCGAAGCGTTATTGCACTGGGCTCCGGAGCCCTGTATTTATGAGCTCTGGTAAATTCCGACCAATATTTAAAAATTTACTGAAAACAGAGAAGTACCGGAGCTGAGCTCCGGCGCAAATTAAGCCCTGAGTATCATACAATGTTATATACATTAATATAGTAAAAATTATGTAAAACTTTATTAAATACTAGTGATATTTAACATTTATTAAAATTATTAATAACTGCATTTAATATTAAATAATTAACACTACTGAAAATTAATAATTATTAAACAATTAACGCTCTAATTTTAAACATATACATTTTTAAACTTTAAGTATTAAAATGACGATTAATAATGTAGTATTCATTTTAGAAAGAAAAACAGGCAGGATGCTAGTTCCAAAAAAGGGCACTATTTCATGAGGAAATATATTAGTAATGTGTTTAATAATTATATAAGAAAAAAAAGAGAATTTTTAGTATGATAAATAAAGTGTCTCCTTAATTTTTAATAATTTTATGAATCACAAATTGAAAAATACAATTAAATAACATGTTTTAATAATATACTGTTTTTTCTAAAGAAATAAAGCTCTATTATTTTTGCAAGATCTTGGGCACATGAATCTAGAAATACTGTTGAATGGGAAAGTTTTTTACAAGAAATCTCTGGCTACAACTACAGGTGAATTTAACTTAATCCCAGAATTAATAAAAACTGTAAATAAATAATTTCATTAGTTAGTAGCACAAATAACCAAACTAAAAAATATTATTTGCAGCTCGTTTTGCATTTGTACTTGGAAAAATTACTATTAATCACCAAAGTCTAAACTTACACACATGTATGTGTATGCTAACCAAAAAAATTATAAAATTGAGTTAAACCCATTCATACATACACAATAAATATAAGGATAGCCAGTTACATCAGAAATCTTCAAAATATTTAAATAACAGCATTATTACCTCTCAGTAAGGATTATTACCTTTTAATGGTTCGTTTTTTTTTTTTTTTTTTTTTTCTTTTTAAGAAAAGTTTTGTTGCCTTTTCAATACCTAATTTTTTTATTTAACATGTATGAGTTACAAAGTAAAATTATTCAACCTATACCGAAGAAGCTCTTGTTGTGTTTAACCTTTTTATACCAATTAAGTTTTATACCATTCATTTACAATTCAGCTGTTGAGCAGATGTCACTCTTTCATTCTTCTTTAACTTGTGATTGCTATTAATTTATTATTACAAAAGTAGAACGAGAAACTAAGACACTGACTATTTGTTCTTTTACTTGCAGAATTTATTACACTTGCTACGTTTACTTTATATAAAATAATGCATAAGTTGATTTCCTAAAGGAAATTATGACATTGCAAATTATATTAGATTTAAATATCCTTTTTAAATGAAACTGTTTTAGGTTGGATAAAAACAATACTTTTCACAAACTTAACTGTTTTTAATTTTTTACAATACTCAGGAATTCAGCTTGGAAATAATTATTTAAAGCTCTTTTTTTGTTTATTTGTAAGTCAAAATAACTGTAGAAACTTTCCAATTATGTTCATCTGAGATTTTAATAAATTTTTTGACTTTTTAAACATTTAGAAATTTTTTTATTTTAATCGATGATTTTTTTTTAAAAAATCGGTTGATTAAAATCATGATTTTAATCAACTGATTAAAATCGATGACACCCTAGGAAACACTAAATGTATATTTGATTAATAAAATTCATTATATTGCGCAGTATGAATTGTTTTTATATAGTTTATACACATTTAACAGAAAGTAATTGTATTTTAACTACCGTATATACTCGTATATAAGTCAACCCCCTAACTTTCGAATGCAACTTCTGCAAAAAATCAAAAACCCGCATATAAGTCGACCCCCTATCTTTTTACTTCAATTTTGAACAAAATCAAACCAAAGATTTCGCTTGCCAGTGCGAAAGAAGTAGTAAGTAAACGAAAACAAATCATTGAAATTTTTTTTTATGATAAATTATTATTATTTGTATATTTTATTATTCAAACACATAAAAAGGCCACAATTTTGCAGTTTTAGAAGTCTTTTTTTTTTTTTTTTTTTTTCCTTTCTTTTTTAATTTACTCGCATATAAGTCAATCTCCAATTTGCTTGCCGAAAATTGTCAGAAATTGCTCGACTTATACACGAGTATATACAGTATATTGAAATAGAAAAGAGGGAAAATTTGAAGAAATGCTAATAATTTTGGTTAAAAATTAGGGTACTTTCGGTTAGCCAGGCGCCAGAGTTGTATATACATACAAATGTGTATATTTACATACAGTTGGACCTCGATATCTCGAAAAAATAAATTTCCCCTGCATTTCCATCAAAATTCTTATGTATTTTCCACAGTTATCTCGAAATATATTTTCCAAAACCCTTGATATGTCGAAATATTTTCCACAGAAATTAATTTGACTTTTTACTTTCGTCTATTGCCATCTGTAGAACTAGTTTGATCTGGATGCTGGTTTCACATTCTTTTATCCCTTTGTTGATACAAAGAACTTAAAGGGTTAGAATGGAAGGCTTTTGAAACCAAAAAAAGGGACAGCATCGTTTTTGAAACTTTGCAGTGAAAATGCACTGGGTGATTCAGCTACCTGTAAAGAGTGGCTCTCAGAACTTCCTTCTCTTTTAAAAGACTATAAAGCAGATGATGTGTTTAACGCAGATGAAACTGTATTATTGTACAATAGTTTTCCCAACAAAACGTCTGCATTTAAAGGTGAAGAAATCCGACGTGACAAACCAAGTAAACTTCGTGTAATTGTGCTTTTAGCAGCAAATCAAAGTGGTAAAGAAAAGCTTCCTCCTCTTATGATAAGACGATGTAAAAAGTGGAGGTGATTTGCTAAAATCAAGTCATTTCTAATGCTGTATACGTGAAATATAAAGGCTTCGATTGCAAATGCAATTTTTGCTGATTGGCCGATAGGAATCGGTAAAACAGTGGCTAAAAGTAAAATACATGTTCTCCTCTGCATAGACAATTAATTGTAAAGCCCGCTCTAATCTTCCAACACTAAAAAATATTGCTGTTAAATTTTTGCCGCCAAACATGACTTCGAAGTTTCGAGCAGGACAACCAGTCAACTAGGAGATAATCCGTAGCTTCAAAGTTGATGATTGAGCCCAAATTGTGAGAAATTCTGAATAATATCCAATTCGTCATTTTTTAATGGCGAATGGGATATTATTTAATCAAAACAAGTTTGTGTATAACACAATTTTGAAATTATTAAAATTTGGAGAAGTGTAATTTGTTAATTATTAGTAGATTATGTGTAGTTTTTGACGAATCTTATTTTTTGAGCAAAAAGCAAAACCTTGATAACTCGAAACCTCTATATCTCGAATTTTTTTCTCTTCCCCACAGATTCGAGATATCGAGGTTGTACTGTATATTGTATATATACACTACTGGCAATTAAAATTGCTGCACCAAGAAGGCGACATGCTACAGACGTGAAATTTAAACAACAGGAAGAACGTACTGTGGTATGCAAATGATTAGTTTCTCATCGCATTCAAACAAAGCAGGTGCCGGTTGCGATACCTACAATGTGTTTAAATGAGGAAATTGTTCAGCCGGTACACAACTTGCATTTGAACTTTGTTGCCTGGTGAAAAGTTGTTGTGATGTCTCATGTATGAATGAGAAATGCGTACCAGCACTTTTCTGACTTCGATAAAGGTTGAATTGTAGCCTACCAGGATTGCGGTTTATCATATTGCTGCTCGTGTCGATCGAGATCCAATGACTGTTCGAATATGGAATTGATGTGTTCAGGATGGTAATACGGAAGGCCGTGTGAGATTTCAGCGGGCCCCTATCACTTGCAGCTGAGAAGACAAGCATGTTATCTGCATGGCCATAATGGATTGTGCAGCCACGTCACGAGCCCTAGGTCAAGAAATGTGGTTGTTTGCAAGACAACAAGTTTTTGCACAAACAGCTCGATGACATTGGCAGCAGCATGAACTCTCAGCTCGGAGACCATGGCTGCGGCTTCTCTTGACGCTGCGTCATAGACAGGAGTGCCTCCAATGTTGTGATCAACGACGAACCTGGGCGCACAAATGGCGAGACGTAATTTATCACAAAGTGTCTACAGAATCTGGAAATTATGGAAAAGTCAGGGAGGTTTATCAGTCTGGAAAAATCAGGGAAAACTCAGGGAACTTTGTAAAAATACTCTAAAATCAGGGAAATTTGTCTATATTCGAATTTTCACATTGCCAGCGAAACTGATTCGTCTATGTTATACACCATATTTTTTCACATTCTGAACAGTTTTTCGCAATATTTTTAAAAAGATGCGCATGGTATGAGTTTTGATATTTAACGCAAATTAAGGTAATCGTATGTTTTCATTTTAAGTGGATAGCGTTTACCCATTTTAAATGATACATTAGCATAACCTGAGCAGGGTGGCCAGCTTAATCCAATTCGCTATCCCGTCATATGTAGATAAATCTTAGAATTGAATATTTTTCAGAAGATGACGAAATTTTCTGGTCATCCTATATCCATTGGCCACTATATGAAGTTGATGGAATAAATTTTGAGTTCGGATTCAGATTTATAAAACTGTCAACCAATAATTAATGAATATTAGGCAATTTTTATATTTTACTCTTGTTTTTTCTTCCGAATGAGATATTAGCAAGCTGGATAAGTCGGAATCGGCATACATGAAAAAATACTGTATGTGTACTGTCAATAATGGAAATCAGGGAAGTCTGATAAATATAGTCAGGGAAATCATGGAAAAATCAGGGAACTTTTTTTCACAATTTCCGAAGACACCCTGTATCAGATGAATCCAAGTTCTGTTTAAAGCATCATGATGGTCGCATTCGTGGTGAACGCACATTGGCAGCGTGCATTCGTCATCGTCATACTGGCCCATCACATGGTGTGATGGTATGGGGTGCGATTGGATACACATCTCAGTCACCTTTTGTTCGCATTGACGGCACTTTGAACAGTGCATGTTACATTTATGGTGTGTTACGACCCTTGGCTCTACCCTTTATTTGAGCCGGATAATGCCGGTATTGTACGGACCTTCCTTGATACAGAAAATGTTCGGCTGTTGCCCTGGCCAGCACGTTCTCCAGATCTCTCACCAAAAGAAAATGTCTGGTCAATGATTGCCGAGCGACTGGCTCGTCACCATGCGCCAGTCACTATGGTTGATGAACTGTGGCATAGTGTTGAAACTGCATGGGCATCAATACATGTACATGACATTCAATCTCTGTTTGACTCAATACCCAGGCATATTAGTGCTGTTATTACTGCCAGAGGTGGTTGTTCTGGGTACTGATTTCTCAGGATCTATGCAACCTAATTTCTTGAAAATTTAATCACCTGTTATTCCTAATATAATATATTTGTCCAATAAATATCATTTTGCTATCTGCATTTCTTCCTGGTGTAGCAATTTTAATGGCCAGTAGTGTATATACATGCATGTATATGTACATAGATATGTATAATATAACACTGGCACCCGGCTAACCGAAAAGTACCAAAATTAGTTTCACTCCAACAAAAATTTCAAATTTATAGAAAATACAAAAGCAAGTTTTAAGCTTATCGGAAACCAAAAGCCTATCTTTCAATCTTGCTTTCCGGATAAAATAAATTACTTTTAATTTTACTTTAGATATCACACTAATAACTTTTCCATTTAGTTCTACTTAATTGGTCCCACTCCAACCTAACAGCATTTTACACAAGACACTTAAGGACTATTATATGAGGCGTTCAGAAGACAATTTGACAAACTCCATGTTAAGTGCCTTTTTTTGAAACAAAGGAACATTGAAAATTTTCTATATATTTATACATTGATAAAAAGTTACCCTTGATTAAAAGAAAATTTATGAGTTCAATCAAAATATCCCGAGAAAAAATATTATATAGATACAATGTTTTTATATTTACAACAACTGTGTATACTGAACATTTTCATTGGATGGAGTTGATTGATTTGTGCTCTGAATGACTCATATCTCTCTATAGCATAAAATTAACTGACCCGATCACAATCCACCAATCAAAAGAATATTACTGCCAGTGAAAATGGCATTGTATTTAAAGGAAAAAAAGGTACTTTTCGGTTAGACGGGTGCCATTGTTAATTGTTACATACATATGTATATATACATGTTGTGAAGGCGCCTACCTTCACATATTAATATTAATACCTTTCTCTTTTCCCCCCTTTAAAATTATTCCTTTTAAATTTAATTATTTGTCTACATTTGGATTGAACTCATTTTCTAGCGCTCTTTTCCCTTCATAAATTAAGCAATCATTTTTCTGTATCTGTAATATTTTAACCGCAGCGCACTGCTGTTAAAAGAAATTCCTTTTCCCGCCTAACAACTGGATTCTAATTTTCATCCTTCTGCCTTAGTTTGATGATATGCAGAAAGTTGTAAGACATATTACTTCTACATTTTTAACCGTTCGTCCAGATGTAAGATATATTAGTCAGTTCAGTTATTAGCCCTGCCTTTATTTTGTTTTGTTAGGTATTTTACTGATGTTTATAATTTACAATGGTATTAAACTTAAAAGTTTGTCTTGTTGAACATTAGTGAATATTCTTTCAGTTTTTTTTTCTTTTGTGCAATTTTACAGGCAGGTACTCTATACAAAGGTTTCTACAAAGGTTACATACAATGTTTAATCATAGGTACTACACGTGGATTGCTCATTTAGATGTGCAGCATTTTTTTTTAATTAAATGGTAATTACACAATATGTAACAGTATTTTAATTTCACATTCTATATTATTCTTTTTCGTAAAAAAAAGAAATGAAATGTACTTTTTTTTTTCACATTTCCATGGCATTTGATTGAAATCTGTTGACATTTTACTTAAAGGTTATTTTAATTTAATCTGTAATAAAAAAAAAACGGTTTCCTTTTTGGTAACTTTACAGGATCACACTTTACTTTTTATTTAATTTTTTTTTTCATTCAGTACCCTCCTTGGCTATTCAAAGTAATTCACGTGATAGGGTAGTTTTCTTATTCACGATTTCTAATGACTCGGTACACAGCTGTGCATTGTTTTTTTTTTTTTTTTTTTTTTTTTTAGGTTCATTGACACATGTGGTTTAATACTGGTATATATGCCAGTCGTAACACCAAATGGTGTTGTTATGACTACATTCACACACACACACATTTTGTGTCACCTGTTGTACAATTCATATTAAATTTCATTAAAATTCATGTACATTTTTCTCATTTATTTTTAAAGGGGTACTTTCATTGGAAAGTTCTCACTACCTCTTGCTTATACCTTATAAGAAGGTAATATGTTTTAAAATCCACTTTACTTAAATTAGGTTCTCATTAAAACACACCCTATCTTTGTTTACTACATAAAACGATGGCAATTTTCAAAAAATAATTTAACCCCATCTTCCTCTCCTTTTACCAGTTATACCACTTTTGAAAACTTGAAATGTCACAAATAGTGCTGAAAATGAACAATTTTTATATTTACTATATTATGTAATGTTTGTTTTTATATACAGTTCATGTCTCAAAAAAATATTTTTATAAGTTGGAGTATAACCAACTGTTGTAGCAATTGTGGTAATTGCTCTTGCTTGAAGTGAATGTTCAAGCAATTTTATATTAAAATCTTCTGGAAATCATCAAAAAAATAATAACTGTGTGCACACATAAAAAAAAAAAAAATAAATAAAATAAGAAAACAGCTGTCCAGAAGTTTTAAACCGCAGTTCATAAATTTTTTTTTTCAATATATTTTTATTTTTGCAAGTCTTTGGTACCAACTTGCTTTGTCATGCTTTTAATATGAGACATGATTTATTTGTTCTTTACATATTTAGTATTTCTGTATATGTTTATAAACCGTTGGTCACCGGGTTCCCACGACAAAATATTACATTTTTACATATTTCTTTATGTGTAATGTATTTGAGAGAAGACATGGGGTCAATTTTTTTCTCTCTCGCGGTTCACTTCATTCTTTTTCGGCTGTTGGGGAGATATAAGTGAAGGTGCCTACATTCACATATTAATATTAATACCTTTCTCCTTTCCCCCCTTTAAAATTATATTTTTTCGAATTCTTTAAATTTAATTATCTGTTTGCATTCGGATTCAATCTGTTTTTAGCGCTCTTTTCCCTTCTTAAGTTCAGCAATCATTTTTCTGTATCTGTAAGATTTTAACCGCAGCGCACTGCATTTAAAAGAAAAGAAATAATTTCCTCTTCTCGTCTAGCTGGATTCTAATTTTCATCTTTCTGCCTTAGTTTTGATGATATGCAGAAATTAGCAGACATATTACTTCTACATTTTTAGCTGTTGGTCCAGATGTAAGAAATATTAGTCATTTCAGTTATTAACCCTGTCTTTATTTTACTTTAGTTTATTAACATGCGCTTTCCGCCGCTTTAATCCCATGAGAACTGTGGCAAACCACTATAGAATGTTCTTTTGCGGTTTATGTGCTATAATTCCTAAGTAATCATTTGCCGTTAAATATTTCTTATTATTCTTTTACTTCCCCCATTCAATTTCAATTATCGTACTTTGACCACATGCCTTCCTCTCTGTAATTTCGCCATATAGCATATGTATTTGGGGAAATTGTGTATGTACTCCTGCCAATACTCGAGCATTTCGAGAAAATGTAATTGTAGCACTTCCTTCTGAACTCGCATGCTCTGAGCATAAGATTGTAACGAGACTCTCTCTCCAACGCCCGGTTCCGGCCGAGGGCTCGCCTTGCAAAAAAAAAAAAACATCACGAACCTGGTGTCCGATTTGGTCAATAAAGAATTAGTTGTAACATTCGGCTTGCCTCTATCTGCAATATGGATTAATTCGTTCTGTTAATATTGTTTCACATCGTTATCAACTCTTACAGCCATCGGAATAATTCATTACAAATGTACAGAAATCCCAAAGCTTCTGTACACATGTATATATACCCTATATATATAAAATCCTAATGAAACTAATTTATGAAACGGATATATGAATCAACTAATTAAACAACTGATTATGTTTCAAGCGATTTCTCCTAAAATATGGAATACTTTGCGATGAAATTAACACCAGAAATCAGCATTGATCTGCAGATCTCAAAACTGGTATTAGAATTTTTAAATTCGAATTAGTTTTCAAAATATTAATTTTTTTCTAATTTTATATACATTTTTCTAATGATGGCAACTCAAATTTTAATCAAACAGATATTTTTTTTTCATATTTCAGAAAAGGTTGACATGGTAACCCGGCTATTGTTGTTTATTTAATAATAAATGTTTATTTACTTTTATTTCTTTTTATAAATTATAAAAATTATTTTGTTCTATAATTATTAATTATTTTTTTTATATTTCCTTTAGAAAATAATAGAAAATAATTAAAAAATACGGTACTACTTACAAGGAAGGTCTCCATACGGGCATATTCAGAAAAATCTGAAAAAATTACAGAATGATCTTCGCATGTGCATATACATGTTTATAAAAAAAATTTTGGCGGAACCTTAATAGAACTTTTGTAAAAAAATAATGAAAAATTCATTTATTTGGCGATTTATCATCAGTTGGCGATGAAATGAAATTTCGAAAAATGCTTTTTTATATACTCTTTAAGATAAAAATGTTTCATATTGAACTTGTTTAAATAAATTTAATGTAAATAACTTTAGTTTTGTCAGTTTTAGTTTGATTTATCTATAGTTTTGTCATATATATATATATTTATTTATAATGAAAGTTAAATATCAAATTTTATGAATTAAAACAAAATTAAAATAAATTAAAATAGTTTCAATATCTCAAAATTAAGTCCAACTGAGCACTGTCGATTCATTTTTGTTGCTATGGAAAGGACGAATTCTTTGATATTAAAATGAATAAGTGTTAAATGAATCTTGCTTTTATTTTGGAATACGCTTAAATATATGAAAATATTTTTTATATATTAAATTGTTTTTAAAGTAATAAAATTAAATAACAAGCAACATAAATATGTATATACAAAAAAAAAAAAATGTATTTATTAAACTCTCTCATTGTTTGTTTAAATTCATTAAACACTTTTTAGACGCATTCTAGAAATCAATTAACAAACAATTTTCAGGTGCATTAAAATCATTTGCTTTTGGCGAGGAAAAGTACTGCTCGCCAAATCGCATGACGCTTTCATTATTTTGCGCCAAATATTTCGCCGCTAAATTTGACAGATCCTTTATTACATATATAAGTAGTTTAATTGATATGTTTTTCAAAATATTCTCAGTATGCCCAGCAAGGAGACCTTCCTTGTTAGTTATTCCGTCGACCAATTTCGCCAAATTATACAAATTGACATAATTTTTATTTTAAATAACGAAAGAACAAATAAATTAGCATAACATTAATAAATATACAAATAAAAAGTCGAAATAAAAATCACTTGATGACGTAAACACGTGTAACTTGCTTAAAGTCAAGTGAACGTGACATTTATGATCAACCATTATTGGCATTTAATCTTATAGTTTGGCGATAGATTTTTGGTCGACGGGATAACTAAGTAATACCAAAAATGCATGTGTAACTGGTATTTGAAAACGAGGTTTTCACCAAATTTTCGTAAAAAAGAAAAAAAAAAATCACCCCAAACCTGCTGTGCTTATATGACATCTGGCCAAATATTACCACTCGAAAAAAAAAATGCTAACTGGCGAGTTGAAAAAAAACTATTGGCGAGATTTGCATCCGGCTAGCGTAACAGTACCAAGAATTCTTTGCAACCATGGTAAATTTTATGTAGTTTTATTCGAAAAAAAATTTCTGATTTTTTAATCAAAATGGAAAACTTACGGTCCCATATTGGCGAGATTTTTTTCTGACAGCAATGTCATATACAGAACGGGCACTTAACTGGTGCGAAAGTATTGTTATTTTGCTTGATATGGTAAGCCGGATGTTGTTGTTGATGCGTTCCTCAAATTGGCGTCGTTAAAAAATCGTGCCTATATGGGATGTATATGACATCTGTGCCAAACTTTCATATGAACGGCGAAGGGATCAGGCCGTATTTGTTTATGGTAGTTGATGACTTGAATTATTATAATATAGATGAAATGATGGCGATAGTATAATATTTGGCAACTTATCACCTGTGCCTGGTTAACATTAAAGTACCAAAATGGCACCTAGAGTATAAAAAACGAAGTAGTCCGCCTGGAACTGTTGATGATAGTCACATGACTTAGGCTATTGTTATAGAGATTGTTTTAAAATACCGGGAGACAAAGGCTGTGTATACTTAATTTATTTTATTTTAGCTTCTTTTCAAATGTTTTAACTGATCCTCTTTAATCAAAAATGAAAACAACCATTGAATATCTTAACAGCAACTGATTCACCCTTAAATTTTTGCAATCAAAGGGAATTGAATGGAAACCCGTTTACAGTGAGATCTGCACAGCTTTTTTCAGTATAATTCAATGTTCTCTAACATTTTTAAAACCCATCAGATTAGCGTGTTTTTTGATTCTGCGGTGTCTGAACGGGGGTTGGCGAGCGTAGCTTGCAGGGGGCTGAGCCCCCTAGTATATATATAAATATGTGTATACAGTAGAAGATCTTTATAACACACAACTTCTCAGATGTAAACAATGAATTTTGCAGTTAAGAGGCTACTTCAGTCAAACGAAAAGACCCGTTCGCTAATGCTAATCCTATGGAAGAAATTTATAAAGATAACTCGGCCGCATTTCAATATTTTTAAATGATTTCTTTTGCATTGAATAGTTGAGATTGATCTGTACAAAGGCCGTTGTTTACTTTTTTGATTTTGTTTACAGGTATTTCTTATGAGGACACTTTCATTTTCGGAACCGGTTTCGAAAGTAAAAGCCTCCTCATAAAAAATATCTGCAATTAAAATTGAAAAAGTAAAGAACGGCCTGCATACAGATCGATCTCAACCATTTAATGCAAAAGAAATCGTTTAAAAATATTGAAATGCGACCGAGATATCTTTATAAATTTCTTCGATACGATTAGCATTAGCGAATGCGTCTTTTCATTTGACTGAAGTAGCCTCTTAAGAAGCACATGAATTCCCACATTATAAAAATTGCTACTCTCTAGAAAACTGAATTTGATACATTATATCAACTTTATGTCCTTAATTCAAAACTTTTTAATGAAAAAAAAAATGCTATTATTACAATCAACATTTTTGAAAATCAGTAATATGATTTGGTACAGGTATAGTTGGGCCATGTTTGTAAAGTAAATTAAACAATGTGGAATGATCTATATAATGCAAAAATTTATAATTTGGATAATTTCAGGTGACAAGAAATGCAGTATAAAGGTACTCTAATATATTTTTATATGTTTCAGACATATTTGACCATGTTTACAAGGTAAATTTAATGATGTGTAAAATGTGATTCATATAATGCAAAATTCTATATAACGCACAACCTTGTGTTATAAAGATCTACTGTATGTACAATGTATGCATTTATATCACTGGCGCCCGGCTAACCAAAAAAAAAAAATAATAAAGGATTTCATAAAGCTGAACCATTTTAAAAGGACTGACCTTATCTTAGAATGGCAGCATGGTTCCGATAGTAAAAGGAACGTTTTCATCCGTTGAAAATAAAATATTTTATCATGATTGTGTCAGCATAATGTCATAGTCTTTAAGCTTATATCTGCATTTGAGAAGGAACCTCACATTATTTATATAAATCCTTGCCTGTAATGCCCGAACTCAGTTCGGGCAATGCAAATGCACCAATTTTGGTGGAATGCCTGACCTGAGTTCGGGCAAGAGAAAAATCGGTGTTTTTCCGTGAAGCCGGAACTCAGTTCGTCCAATTCATAATATATAATTTACCATTTTCCCAATAGATGACGATACTTTTCTGCGAACAGTTTGGCAGTTTTGTGCCATTTGTCGGATTTCAAAATTAAAGAGAATTTTTTTTTTTCTCCATTTTTGGCACGTTTCTCTCAAATATATTCCACAGGCAAGACCTTTGGTACACATGGAATGAAACATTTCTGAAAATTACTTCATAAGTATTCAATAAAACTTAAACATCTAAAACTGATTGAAAGATGGTACTGAGATTATAATCTCTAGAGTGCAAATGTTCGATTGCAAAATTGTAGCTGACAAATTTGACATTGGAAATACATAGATTTTACAAGAGAGAAAGAAAAAAAAAATCTATAATTGTGTCTAGCATAAGAGCCTCAATTAATAACTTCATCATAATTATTTTCATTATATTTTACTGATTACATATACAAGAAAAGTTTATTTTTCAATAACTTGAACAATTGAAGTTTATGAAAATAGCATTTTGGTTTTAGGATAAGTTAGTATTAATTTTAAGAGTTCGACTAACCATTGTAAGATGTATTGTTTATAATAACTGATTTTGTAGGTTTGTTATAAATCAATGTCAGAGTTCCTTTTTAAACATTTTCTTTCGTCGGAATTTGACGCGTTTCACCCCGTTGTAATCTAAAAAAAATTAGCCTCCAAATTATTGACCATATCATCCAAGCAAACTGATATTTCCATTTACCCATGAAAATTTTTTATCTTATGAATTCAAATACGTAATCAAGCTAGCACCCATACATAGTACAGTAGACTCCTTCAAATCTGCACATCATCGCAGATGTAAAGAATGAAATTTTCAGTTCAGATGTAGGGGCAAAATTACAGAATTTTTTAGTTTTATATCAATTTTAATATGTAATTAATTCTCTATAATATGACTGAACTCGTGGTTTTTCATGAAGGAAGTACAATTTATTTCTGAAAAAAATATATATATACAGTAGATTTCCGTTAGAACGAATTCCATTACAACGAAAAATCCCGTTACTACGAAATTTGACAAATCCCCTTTTCCAATTGCATTAATCGCAATGTATTAAAAATTCCGATTTAACGAAGTGCATTTTTTTAGGAATTCCGTTACAACAAAAAATCTTCATTGGGCTTTTACATTAATTTTTTTTTTAAAATTCTTAACAGAAACAAAATATACTTCAAATAGAATGCCGAAGATAAAAATATAACATTGTTGTTTTGAGGACAGGTACTATATCAGATTTTTCTCCCCTTTGCTATTTTTTCTTTTGCCTACCTTTTTTCCTAAATTCCCTTTTTTTCATTAGCCCGTACGTTTCAAAATGATCCCATGACGGATAACAGGTGGACTTCACTGTGAAAGGAGTGTTTGTGCTTATTCTGAGATATCTTTATCGCAAGTACCTGTTGCAGTATATTTCTTGCTTCTTTCGTTGGAAGAAAAGGAAGCCACAATTTCTGAGATTGATAAAAAATTGCGGAAAATTGATTTGGCCAAAAATATGGAATAACACCATCAACCTTATCTACATTAACTAAAAGATAAAGAAAAGATTGACAGATAATTCCAAAATGCAAGCATTGGTTCCTATAGAAAACGAATGCGACAATCCCAATTTCAAGATGTCGATAAAGCCATGTTCAAACGGTTCGAATATGTTCGTTCACGCAACGTACCTATAAGTGGTCCTCTGAACTCGCTATGGAATTGTAATGAAATAAATTTGCGTCGAAGCAAGTGATGTACCTACAAAGACTGTAAATGAATGGAGAGCTGGAGAAGTAGCTGCCCTTATAAAGACATACAGCTCTGATGATGTTTTCAATGCTGACGAAGCTGAAATATTTTATCAACTTTAATCGAGAAAAACATTAACATTTAAAGGCGACAAATGCATTGGAGATAAATCTTCAAAGCAACGAATTACAACTCTTCTGTTGTAAGAAATCTGGAACCGAGAAGAGAAAAGTATTAATTGTTGGTTACTCTGGCAAGCCCCGTTGCTTTTAGAACTGTCATTCATTGCCTTGTGATGATAACTTCAATAAGAAGGCATGGATGACACAAGATATTTTTAATGATTGGCTAGTGCAATTTGACAAAGAAATGAAAGCTAAAAAACATAAATTCTTCTCCTGATTGATAATTACATGCCTTATAATAATCCTCCCAAATAGGACTGCATCCAAGTTCAGTACTTTCCGCCGAATTACACTTCTATTCTGCACCCTCTAGACCAGGAGTGGCCAACTGTGGCATGGTAGACACCACTAAAATTTTACAGTAATCATTGCTTTATCTAATCATGGAATCTCTGCGATCCAAGAAGTCGGCTATTTCTTTAAAAAAATTAGTGGTACACGGCATGCCACAGTTGGCCATCCCTGCTCTAGACCAAGGCATCATCCGTGCTGTAAAATCTCACTACAGAACTCTTGCTAAAAAAAATTCTTTACAACTTAGAGAATGGCGAAAGTCCAAAAATAAATCTCAAAGAAGCTATTGAAATGATTTCTGGTTTGTTGCAAGAAATTAGTCAGAAAACCATTTATAATTGTTGAAAACATGACCGGTAAATTGAGACCGAAGAAAATGAATCAGAAATTTTAGATTTGGATGAGTCCTCTGAGTTAAGCACAATTTGGAAGGCTGCCAGAAAATTAACATGAGTCCCTGATCAGGTGGATTTTTTATCAGTGGATGACAATACTCAAACATGCTCTGAAGTGTCTGATGAAAATATCATTTTGTACATTTAAATTACATTAGACCGACAAAATGACAAAAGCAATTATGAAGATATTGATGTTACCAACGATTCAAAAGTTACCGCTTCGGACGCTCTCTCATGCTTGGAGAAAATGCGTGATTTTGTTTCGCATCAAAAGAATGTTCCAGAGGACGTATTTTCTCACATTCATTCGTTGCACACGTAATTGTTATCATCAACTACATGTTCTTTGTACAAACTAAAATCACAGATTTTCTGCTATAATGTACTACTAAATACAGGTTGGTCCGTAATTCTATATTAATAATATTGAATTTTATTTTACTAACTTTTTCTATATTATTTTAACTAGTCTTCCATTAAAATCTCCTATAATGAAAGGTAAATTTATCTTACATAATTAGTTTACCTGTATATGTAATTCATTAGATAAATAGGAGTAATTCCATTACAACGAAATATTTTAGCGGTCCCGTGGAGTTTGTTGTAACAGAAATCTACTGTATATACCAATATCTTTGGTAATCACAATCTTTTTATGTATTAATTGAGATTGTTTCGTTATTAAGGGTGTTTGTTCTGAAATCCAACAGGGCAACTTTCTGACATATTAATTTTTGTTCGAAAATGCATGAAACTAGCTGGTGTTGTTGTTCAGAAACTATGTAATTGAGCTGTTTTTTTCCAATTTTTTGCAAATGCAATAGATCTTTCAGAAAATAATGTCAAAGTGGGCGTTTTGAACCGAATTTCTGCACGAAGGAAGAAAAAGCACTCAAGAATGGGCAAAAAACGTGTTTTGTCACGTGATCAAATTTGCTTATAACTCAATGGGTAATTGATTGATCAAAAAATGGGAAAAACAGTTCAATTCCAAATCGCTTCCATGGCCAGGCTTTCCAATTTTATACCTTTCCGTTAAAAAATGAATTTGTAAATGTGTCAAAACGTTTTGCGCTTGTTGAGCAGAGTAATTTAGAACAGGCTTAATGCTGGCTAAGCCTGAAATAAAACTTCCTTACTTTATGATTTTGATGTGAATTAATAGGGCACCATTATGAGGCAAGTTTCATTCAATAATCAAGGAAAATGTATCTTATCTTTATTATGCAGATCTAGACACACGGCAGTGTGTCAGCCAAGTTCGCCTGACATAGCCGTGTGTTATTTACACGAACCATTTCAAGCTGTTTTCATCAAATTTCAATGCTCTACAACTGAAAATCTATGAGACCTGCGTACTTGTTATACGAAATGTGTAGTAAGGCCACCCTAATTACCTAAAATCCAAAATTTTATAGATAACGCACAATTAGTTTCCGAGATAATGACATTTGAAAATGTCTGATAATCGATAATTTTACCACTGACTGACTGACTGACTGACTCACTCATCAAAAAGATCTCGTATATCTACTGGAGCTACAGACTTCAAATTTGGTGCGAAGTTCGTTTACACTATAAAACTAAGGAAAAAAATAAAAAAAATTGTGAAAATCGATGAATTACCCACCTGGGGGTGCCTATTTTTACTTTACCATTGCGTCTATTAGGCGAAATTTTAATTTGCCGTAGGAGGGGACGCTGTTCTGTTGCCAAATACCGCCAAGTTTCTCGCCAACATGGCGATATATCGCCAAATTTGGCGACCAAAATCAGTCGCCAAAAGTGACGCCACCTTGGCGATATCTCTAATATTTCGCCAAATTCCCATAGACCTCCATTGTAAACCTATCTACTTGCTGGGGGTTTATCTGGGTTTACTTGCTTACAGAAAATCAACAAATTGAGATATTCTGTCCGTCACAGAGCCCGTTCTCAGAAACTATACATGTTGGAGGCGTGAAATTTTGCATATTTACAGCTGAACAACTCACATCAAATGACAAATCATAAAATTTTGAAAAAGTTGTAAATTTAACCCTTTGGGGTCTCACTTGTGTATTTTAAACAATCCTTTCTAAGTGAGCCCCTAATTAGGTTGGAGGCATGAAATTGTACATACTTATAGCTGAACGCCTCACATCAAACTACAAATCATAAAATTTTGAAAAAGTCGTACATTTAACCCTTTGCGCTCCCACATGTGTATTTTAAAAAATTCTTTCTAAGTGAACCCTAATTAGGTTGGAGGCGTGAAATTTTGCATACTTATAGCTGGACACCTCACATCAAACGAGAAATCATAAAATTTTGAAAAAGTCATACATTTAAGCCTTTGGGCTTCCACATGCGTATTTTAAGCAATTCTTTCTGAGCCCCTTATTAAATTGCAGATTTGAAATTTTGCATACTTATAGCAGAACACATGAGGCCAGGCGACAAATCATAAAATCTTGAAAAAGTCTTACGCTTAACCCTAAGAGCTACCACATATGTGTTTTAAGCAATTCTTTCTAAGGGAGTCCCTAATTAAGTTGGAGACATGACTTTTTGCATACGTGCAGCTGAATATCTCAGACCACATGACAAATCATAAATTTTTCAAAAAGTCTTATATTATTTACTCCTCCGGGCTCTAGCTTGTGTATTTTAAGCAATATTTCTAACCTCCGCCCTTTTCACCCGGGGAGCACTTTTCCAACTTTTGCCGACACCCCTTTGACCATTCTTTCATATTATGCACCATAGTCTTACATATTTTAGTTCCACTTTTTATCGCCAGGGGTGCCTACTTATTTCGGGTGCTATGGGCTCAATCCCCTCTACTAATATATCTACGGATAGTATGAAAAACGGAGTTTCGTTCGGATAGAGGTTTGTTTAGAATAGAGTGCGCCCCTGGTTGCGAAATGTGAAACTAACAGGTTTTTCAAAAGGATAGTGTTTTGAAAGGAATATTAAACGAAACCCTCTGTGCGATCTGTGATCACACTTACCCACTTGTTATTTTCAAAATCATCAGAGAAATGTTTATTTAGTTAATTAAATTTGAAAATCCAGGAAGGGGCAATGTTCTTCCTCTGCACTGCCTCTTTGCCCGCATCCATGGATGAATGATGCATAGTGTGGCATAAGCACATAACTTTATTTTTCACTTTCAGTACAAGAAAGCAGGCCCAGCTATAGGATATTTAACTGGAAAATTTAATATAGGAATTTAATAGGAATTGTTTCAGAAACAATAAAAATTTCGAATCAATGCATTTCGTTTCAAAACATGCATTCAGTGTAGCAGTATTAAAATATAGATTTCTGCCGCAAATTGACAGCCAAATAGTTTGTTGTAGGAAATTAAAATTAAAATTGAATGTTGCTTGGTGAATAAAATAGTCACATATAAACACATTAAAAAGCATTAAGTAAAGTGTCTAAATATATTATAACTTTACAAAAAGTAATGATATCTAACAAAAACATAGCTGTGAAAAAAGGGAGCCAAGTTCTGTAAAGACAATGGCAAGAAAAGAAGTGATATCTAAGTGTGTGCCAAGTTCAAATAAAATTCACTCAAACTTACCTATTGAAGTATTATAGCATTTTTTAAATTGTTTAGAAATAAAAATTATTGATAGCACGTTAATAATAAATTTAGAGCTTGGCAAGTTTTTGATAAATGTTATGCCTATCAATTTCATGTCTTAATAAAATGATGATGTTAATATTAACAATAATGTCATTATAAAAAAATTAATATAGTTATTATTATAAACAAATGACTCATGTTAAAGATTTGATAAACCAATAAATACACAAATACATTCCCGCTCGTCTTTGGTTATCACTGTAGCACCCACCCTTCGGAAACCTCAATGCAAACAGAATAAAAGGCCTGAGAAAGAGATACCTTTACGCTTGTTCTTGGTCATCCCTCCAGAGACTGCACCCCTTTAACCGTTCAGGGGCAAAGAGCTTTTATTCGTAACATGCTGAAATGATTCAATCACACCAGAATTTAAAAACAAATTTATTCCAAAATGGGTAAAAGCTTCTTTTCACGTATTTAATAAAATTAAACTTTTTAGTCCTGAATTCTAGTGTCAATGTGGCATTTTGCAGTTAAAATTAGGTGGGATATATTTTATCCCACCATCCTTTAAGGGGAAGGAGCTCACTCAAATGAAGGCTTCCAAACATGAAATAACAAGTTTAGATATAATAATGTCATTAATAAAAATAAATGACTTGTAGGTAAAAACTTGCCAAGTTCTAGATTTATTATTAATATGCTATCAATAATTTTTATTTCTAAAAAAAATGCTATAATACTTCAATAGGTAAGTTTGAGTGAATTTTATTTGAACTTGGCACCCACTTAGATATCACTTCTTTTCTTGCCATTGTCTTTACAGAACTTGGCTTCCCTTTTTTACAGCTATGTTTTTGTTAGATTTAATTATACATTATTATTTACTTGACATTTACATTATATATACATTATTATTTACTTTTAATAATTTAATCATTTTTAAAATTAAATTAATTCTTATCATTTTAGTTTATTACTTTACTTAATTATTTTAATATTATACTATATTGCAAGGATTCTTCATATTTTTGATTGCATTATTACATTCAAATTGCTGTTTAAAAAGTGTAAACAAAGCAATGACCAGAAATCTACAAAATTCTAAAATCTGCACAACTTCTAGGGATTTGAGGGAGTCTACTGTACTAATAAACATTTAATAGTATTTTAAAATTTCAAACATTTACATGAAGTACAGTGATTAACCCCCTTCTGAACCTTTATATGAAATAGAAAAAATGATGACAATATACCGAATAATCTAAATAAAAATTTCCAATAATTTGAAATTTTTAAACAGCAGCACAACATTGTTTTCGCCAAGACATATACTAGAAGACTTGATTTTTTAAATATTGAAAATTTTATTGACAGAATAATTACATTTGCCCATACAAGTAGCATTCAATATTATGCTAGAACTTTGTATAGTGGATCAAGCACAGTGCAACTAAGATTAAATATTCAATTTGGCAGATGCTATTATTGAGAATAGCTGTCAGACACGACAAGATACTCTGCAGAGCATCAAAAAGGATTCTTGCTGCAATTCCTGTCCCACATTGGTCTAATTTAAATAGCACTAGCGGGCATGACCGAGCTAAGCTCGGTCAAAATTAGCCTTGTTTTCAATTCGATATTTCATTCTCACTGTATAATTCTTGCTGTTTAGATAAAATTGGTATGATCCTAAGCCATAGGGACCCACTAACCGAAATTTCTCGAACACACGACCTAACCAATGCTCTTCTGGAACCCGAAAACGATAGAATACAAAATTTAGTCAAAATCGCTAAAGTCATTTTATAGATAAAATTAGCTTGACCCACGGTAACCCAAAAAAGGACATACTAATCTAAATTTATCGAACATCTGATCTATCCCAATGGTCTTCTCGTGCTAGGAAACTGTGTAATAAGAAATTTTGTCAAAATTGTTTGAGCCATTTTTTAGATAAAATTAGCTAAACCTTGACCCATAGTGACCCAAAATGACTGGTTAATCGAATTTTCTTGAGCATGCGACTTAGACTAATGGTCTTCTCGAACCCTAAAACGATGGAAAACAAAATTTAATCAGAATCATTAAAGCTGTTTTCTAGATAAAATTAACTTGACCCAAAAATGACGCATTAATCGAATTTTCTCAAATGTGTGACCTAACCCAATGATCTTCTCGTGCCCGGAAACAGTATAATACAAAATTTTGTCAAAATCGTTTGAGCCTTCTTTAAGATACCCAAGCTTGACCCAAAAATGACCCACTAATCAAATTTTCCCGAACATGTGACTTAGCTCAACGGTATTCTCATAATCAGAAACGATATAATACAAAATTTTGCCGTAATGTTTTGAGCCGTTATTTTAGCTACACTAAGCTTGACCCACAGTGACCCAATAATGACCCACTAATTGAATTTTCTCGAACATGTGACTTAGCCCAATGGTCTTCTCATGACCAGAAACTGTATAATACAAAATTTTGACAACATTGTTGGAGTCGTTTTCTTAGATACAAATAGCTTGGCCCACAGTGACCCAAAAATGACCCACTAATCGAATTTTCTCTAATATGTGACTTAGCCCATTGGTCTTCTCGTAATTCAAAATGACAGAATACAAAATTTAGTCAAAATCGTTAGAGCCGTTTTTTAGATAAAATTGGCTTGACCCAAAGGGACCCAAAAATGACCCACTAATCGAAATTTCTCGAACATGTGACCTATCCCAATAGTTTTCTCGCGCCGAAAAACGGTTGGATATAAAATTTAGTCAAAATCGATTGAGCCGTTTTTTAGATATAAGTAGCTTGACCTTGACCCATTTGACCCACTAATCGATTTTTCTCGTATATATGACTTAGTGCAATGGTCATCTCATGCCCGGAAACGGTATATTACAAAATTTTGTCGAAATGTTTTAGGCCTTTTTTGGATTCAATTAACTTGACACTGACCCATTGTGACCCAAAATGACACACTAATCGAATTTCCTTGAACATGCGATCAAGCCCAATGGTATTCTCATGCCCAAAAACGATAGAATACAATATTTCGTCAAAATCGTTAGATCTGTTTTCTAGATAAACTTTGCTTGATCCACAGTGACCCAAAAATGACCCACTAATCGAATTTTCTCTAATATGTGACTTATCCCATTGGTCTTCTCGTAATCGAAAATGACAAACTACAAAATTTAGTCAAAATCGTTAGAGCCATTTTTTAGATAAAATTGGCTTGATCCATAGTGACCCAAAAATGACCCACTAATTGAAATTTCTCGAACATGTGACCTAGCCCAATAGTTTTCTCGTGCCAAAAAACGATTGGATGTAAAATTTAGTCAAAATCGATTGAGCCGGTTTTTAGATATAATTAACTTGACCTTGACCCATTATGATCCACTAATCGAATTTTCTCGAACACGTAACCTACCCCAATTGTATTCTCGGCCTCGAAAATGGTAAAATACAAAATTTCGTCAAAATCGTGAGCCATTTTCTTGATAAACTTTCCTTGACCCACAGTGACCCAAAAATGACTCACTAATCGAATTTTCTCTAATATGTGACTTAGCCCATTGGTCTTCTCATAATCCAAAACGACAGAATACAAAATTTAGTCAAAATCGTTAGAGCCGTTTATTAAATAAAATTGGCTTGACCCATAGTGACCCACTAATCGAAGTTTCTCGAACATGTGGCCTAGCCCAATAGTTTTCTCGTGCTAAAAAACGGTTGGATATAAAATTTGCTCAAAATCGATTGAGCCATTTTTTAGATATAATTAGCTTGACCTTGACCCATTACGACCCACTAATCGAATTTTCTCGAACATGTGACCTAGCCCAATGGTCTTATCATGCCTGGAAATGGTAAAATACAAAATTTCGTCAAAATCGTTAGAGCCGTTTTTAAGATAAAATTTACATACACACACACACATACATACACACACAATTTTTGCTCCCATTATAGTATAAGATTAGGCAACAGGAGTATGTACACATTACAGTGCTAATTGCCAGTGACAAATGCAACTATTCTAGAAATAATTATTTTTCGTATCATAAAATTTATGTAAAAGCCATATTGTGCTGTTTATATTTTTCAAATTTTTATTAATTTTGTAACATTTTGATCCCCTTTGTATCATTTCAATTAAAAAATTTTAAGAATTCCAAACATCTTCAAGTAAATTGACTGATAAGCAATTTTAGATCAGATAAATGACAAAGTAACAGATTAAGGGCCTCAAATTCAGAATGGGGTTGTGAGTTTCACACTTAAAATGCCACAATAGATAAAATAGACTTACAGAGAAACTCTAATTATCTGGATTAATGTGTTCTGGATGTAATTCAGACTTGTTAAAGCCATGCCATATATTTTTAAAAAACAGGGCTTGTTTATGTAGTAAAGTAGAAATGTATTTAAAATAGCTTTTGTTTAATAATAATAATGAAAAGGCATGTCTAATGTGTTCAACTTATTACCTTTTGAAAAAATAACTTTACAGACAAACAAAAAAGCACTTGCATACATTTAGAACCAGTAGCAGAAACAGTGCAAGCATGACAGAGGGTACAGCAGATTAATCCAACATCTTAAAAAGAAATGCTTAACTTAAAAAAGTTGCTCAAATATACTTTTTCAGATCACAGGCTATCAAAGCCTGAGAACTAATGTGCCCACAGGTTATGTATGTACATATGTAATGTGATAACTCTTGATAGAAATATCCAATTTGGTTCAAATTTTGGATAGAGGTTCATTGGTTAAGCATAAAGGAGGAGGTGAACGGGGGCTAACGCCACCCCCCTCCCCTTAATTTAGATAAATGGGTTTTTCATGCAGAATTGTCCGATTTGCTTCAATTTGGTATACCAGTTTATTCTGATAAGGCGCTTACCTGACTAGATTTGGAGGTTCATTGGTTAAGTATAAAGGGGGAAATAGGGGAGAGCTAATCCTCCCCCCTTAATTTAGCTAAGTTTTTTTTTTTTCAATTTCTTTATTTTTCAAGGGGAAAATCTTTGGAATAAGAGTATAATATACAATTAGGGTGAATAGCCTGTAAGCTTCATGTCATCAGTTTAACGGGGCACTTTTCTTTTTCTTTCTAGATTTTATTATATTTTCTCAATCAACTTTGCTTACTTTATGGGTTACTATTATTTTCTGATAGCAGGATTGGTCCAGCATTTTGGTTTGCTGCAGATTGACACAGAAAATTCTGGATGCATTCCATAAAGTAGAAACTCTTTGCAGTTCATCAGCACATTAACGGTTTGTAAAGTCTCAAACTGCATTGCGTGTGTTTAGTTTAGCAACTACATACACCGAAGAAAAAAATCAGCTTAAATCGGGCTGTAGCAGTGGTGTGCAAAGTGAATGGATTTATTTAAATATCTGATCTGTAAATTACTACTACTGTTTTTGTTTTAAAGCAGCTTTAATAATAATAATAAAGCATTTAGAATGGTATAATTTGTCATTTGTGTTTTTTAATGTACAGTGTCTGTGCTAATTACAGTTTTTTTTTAAATAAAATAAAATCAGAAAATTATTTTACTTTTATAATAAATTATATATTAACTGAAATTACATTTTATTAGAAAAATACATTAAATTAATATTTAACTATTTATTTTATAATTTTTGATACATTTTTGAATTTTAAATAATGTAATTATAAACATTGATTTTTATAATTTAAAATTCTTTCAATTATGTTAGATTATGCAATCAAAAGTGCAAATTGATTTTTATAACATCTATTTTTTAAATTACTATGTCACATTATATAATATGACATATTAATGTAGTAACTATAAGCAATGATTTGGAATAATAGGCTCTGAATTATAAACATGTATATTTAACACTAGATTTTAAAACAATGTGCCTACATTTACTATAAAACTAAGTTGAAATGACATGAGTTGTAATTTTCAAACTGTGTGAAAAGTGTCCAGGTCAGAATTCAAACTTTGACATAAGCTGCCAATGCTCTGCCATCTGAGCTATCCTGGACAAATCTGGTAGACACAATTTATGCAGAGAACCTTGTTGATATGACATCTGTTCATCAGATTAATAGGGGTAATTGTGAGTCAGAGTGAAAATCCCTGAAAATTAATTGATACAAAGAGAAAAACCCTGAAAATTATCGATGCAAATTATACCAATATCAATTTAGTAGATAACTGACTCTATAATAGCATGACAATTAAATGACATATTTCTGCTATTATTTGAAATGTACAATTGCAGAAAAACATAATTTGATAAACTTAAATATTAATTTCACTGAAAGCTGAATGATTTCATCAAATGGAGAGTGCAATTTGTCTTGCTAAGAATGCAAAGTTCAAGTTCTATAACCAGTAACTAAATTTATTCCAAGTATTCATGAAACAAGTACAAATTATGTGCTAAGGGTGGAATCTCTTAGTAGATTTAATGCAAATCATATATCTGATACCTAGTTATTTGAAAAGAGTAAAAAAAAAAAGTCAAAACCAATTTTACTTCCAAGTGGCTAAGTATTAGAAGGAATTAAAAAAAAAAAAAAAAAAATGTAAAAAACAAAGACAAAAAATAAATATTTTGTTTGTTTCTTTAGCCTCGCTCTTACACAAGGTAAATTTCTTTTTTCTGCTTTCTTCCTGGGTATTACACATTAAAGATGTGATTAGCATTTCTATATGCAATTCTGGACATTTTTGTACTGAGATTGAGATGGATGACACAATACCAGGAGCAATTCTGAGTAAAAAAAATGTAACTGCAAATTCATAGCTACTTTTCTCAAAGGTGCTGGGGGGTGGATGAATCTATCACGGTTCAATTATGTGTTTTTTTTTGCGGTCCTTTGACAAAATTAGCGTTTTTTCCATGATTTTAAAAATAAATTCGTTTTTTCTCTGAGATCCTTTAATGAAATTTGCGTTATTCTCACGATCCTTTGTTGAAATTTCCGTTTTTCCCATGTTTCTTTGACGAAAATGGTGTTTTCCCGTCGATCTTTTGATGAAATCTGAATTTTTTTTCGCGATCCTTTGATAAAATCCGTGTTTACAGTCGAACTTGGATAATTCGAAGTGCAAGGGACCACTGCAAAACTTCGAATTATCCAAATAAATTTAATTTTATGTCGTAAAATAATCAATCGCAACAGAAATTGCGAAAAAAAATAAGTTTATTAATTTTAAATAAAAAAAATGACAGCTTTTTAAAATATTGAGATATTTCAGATTGCTTTAAAGAACTTACTTGATTTTTTTAACAAAATCTTCAAGGATATCTACAGCTAGAAACACAGCTTCACTCACGTTAGATTGTCCTTCTACATAACGACCATATTCGGCTAGATGAAAGACTGCCTCACTTGAAGTTGGAATCGTTCTCTGTTCTTTTACCTCATCTTCAATATCTTCATCGTCTTCTGTTGCAATGTTCTTATTGTTTAGAACTTCTGATAGAATAGATGGTATGCTGTCTTCCCATGCAACTGGGGGAGGTAAATTTTCTTCATCTAAAAGCTTGCTAGGGACAGTGTTCCTGATGAATCCTGCTTTCCGGAAACAGTTTGCTATTGTTTTTTTGGCTCGCTTTGGACCATGCATTTAAACACATTCTTGATGCATCGAGGAGGGTAATGGGAAGCTTTTGGGAAGATTCAGTAAGGAGGTGTTAAATGACTAGACATCTGTAGAAATGCTTCAGATTTTTAATGATGCCTTGATCCATTCAGTGTTGCCAGATGGGCTACTTTTTTTAAATTCAGATTCTTGATTGGCACCACTTTTTTGAAATGGTAAAATGCACCTTTTTAATGACATATTAATTAAGGCGAAAAGAAAGGTAATTTTACCGTTTCAAAAAAGTGGTGGCAATCAAGAAATCTGAATTTTAAAAAAGTAGCCCACTAGCAACAGTGGATCCATTGGTTGCACAACTGAGGTCATGTTTGGCGGAAAAAATTCAACCGTGACATTTTCCATAGCGGGTATCGATTTATGGGCCATGCAGTTATCAATAAACAGGACGATTTTTCTGTTTTTTCTTTGGTACGTGCGATTGAGATCTAGCAGCCATTCTTCAAAAAGATTCCCCGTCATCCAGGCTTTCGTGTTAGAACGGTATTCTATAGGCTTTGTTTTGACATTGTTAAAACACCTTGGATTTCTTGATTTTCCAATCATCAGTAAAGGTAACTTCTCAGTGCCATACATGTTTGCTCCCACAAGTAGGGTTATTTGGTCTTTACTGCGTTTTCCTCCACTACATTTTTCACCTTTAAAATCCAAAGTCTTTGCAGGGGTACATTTGAAAAAAAGTCCAGTTTCGTCGACATTAAAAATGTCTCTGTCCTGTGTATGCTCAATGATTTGAACAACTTTTTCTTTCCACTCATTTTCTGCATCTTGGTCCACACTTGAACTTTCACCACACACAGGCTTAAAGGAAATTTCATTTCTTTCCTTAAATCTGTCTAACCATCTGTAGCTTGCTTTGAAGTTGTTGTTTCCCAAGCTGACAGCAAATTCTTTTGCTTTTGCACGAACAAGAGTTCCACTAAGAGGGATGTTTTTGTCCTGTGCTTGCTTAAACCACTTCAAGACACACTCGTCCACATCAGGATGATCGGTATCTCTAGATCATTTGCGATTTCGATTAGATTTCAAAATTTGTTCTTTATTTTTTCAAAAAGGTCGAAAGAGTGTTAGGTGCTATTCCATACTCTTTTGCGATGATGCATTTCTTCTTTACACCCTTTTCTACCTCACGAATCACAGCAATTTTTTCATCGAAAGATAAGGTTTTATACGGGACACGGGGCTTACTCAACGACATGCTTGCGCTGAACTCTCACCACAAAAACTAAAATCACAATGAAGAAAACTCAAGCGACTATAGTCCTGTTTCGAAGGAATTGCAACGCGTGTCATCTATGATTTATCGCACTGGCGAGAGTAGCATGTGTCACTTACAAGGGAAAGGGCGTTCGTTCCTCCTCCCTTTATCCCAGCTCTGTTTCTTAGAACAGATAAGAATATTCTCCCACCCCCTTCTGTTTCCTAAAGAATTTTCCACAATAGCTGAAAATAACGTGGCCACTTTTCAAATAACTGCGTTGAAACTAGATTTTGTCATTTTTGAAAGGGTAAAAACTTCGAATTAAAGAAGTTGGACTTCGAAATAACCAATATATTTTAGCATTAATTGAATACAAGTTTCAAGGGACTGACAAAAAACTTCGAATTATCCACGAATTTGAATTAAAGACGTTCGAATTATCCAAGTTCGACTGTATTTCGAGATCCTTTGGCAAAATTGACAATTTTTTTCTGCGAGTGACTGACAAAATTGATTTTTTTCTGTGACCATTTGTCGAAATTCACGGTATTTTTTTAATTTTCTGAACTTTTGGACAGATAATTGATTTTTTACGATTGGCGAAATTCACAATTTTCTTTCAATGACCGATTGATGACATTCACGATTTTTTCCCTTGAGTGATTGAAGACTCGTGATTTTTTCCAAGTATAATTGATGAAAACAGCGATTATTTTTCACGACCCATTGACAAAAAAGGCGGGTACTTTTCCCCGTTACTCATCAGTGAAATTTGCAATATTTTTTTCAACAACTGATTGAATAAATTTGTGATTTTTTTTTCTTTTTACGACCAATTGACGAAATTCCCAAGACAATTAACGAAATTTGCAATGTTTTTCTATGACCAGTCGATGAAATTCATGATTATTTGCCGGTATCCGCTTAACGAAATTCGCTATTTTTTTCAACATCTGTGTTGACGAGAAATTAGTTTTCTTTTTTTTTTTTTGAACAACCGATTACCGAGATTCACGATTTTTTTTCAATCATCAATTGATGACATTTGTGATTTATTCTGCGAATGATTGACAAAAATAGTGATTATTTCCTGACATCAAATTGGCGTAATTCACATTCTTCTTATGACCAGTAGATTTTGAGGGATGCAAAAATTGCTTTAAAACTAATATTTGTTGAACTTATTTCCCTTTTTTACATCACATTTTCTAGCTTTTTAATTCATTTTTTCCACTAAATGTAACGATCTCATAAACTCGGAAGGATCGATTGAAAAACCCAGAAATCTGGGGTACATCCGGAACACAATCACCCCTGGATTAAACAAAAACATGAAAATATCAAACATGACATTTTGAAAATAAATATTTGATGGATATCACCGAACAGTGGTAGAGAGATTATATTCCTAGGAAAAAAAAAAAAATCAATTTCAAGCACCGAGCCTTAGTGCAACATATTATATTTCCTCTACAATTCTGTAACATTGTTTCTTCTTACAGAATAAATGAAGACATTTAAATATTTAACTTTAACATACTTGGAGTTGCATTCATTCTACAAAAGGAAAAAAAATTTGGACGGCGTTAATACGTAAGCACTGATATAAGCAAGGGAGAAAAGGTACATACTTTTTGAGTATAATATAAATAAAGTGTATGATAAATGAAATTATTTATGAATGATTTTATGAATAAAAAATTGAAAATTAAATTACAACATGATTTAGTAACATCTTACTTATTTTTTCTAGAACTGAGTTGTACAGAATTCAGAAGAAAAAAAAAATTCAACGAGTCCAAGAATTTTAAGATGCACCATATTTTTTCCAAGTATGCCACACTCTCATATTATAACATGCACTTCTTAATTTTTAATATCCCTTATAGTTGAGCCGACAGCACAAAATCCTATATTATCAAGTACAAGAAAAAAAAACCTTTATTTTATGAACGAGTAGAAGCAGGGGAATCTAATGATTCATATCTGCCAGAAGTGAAGTGGTGCATAAGCCAAAAATTAATACCATCAGTGATCGGCTCGTAGGTTTATCATTGTGTTTGTCCTATAACTATCCTCCATGTTTTCCTACCTTTGTAAGACAAACACAATGATAAACTTACGAGTCAACCACTGGTGGTATTGATTTTTGGCTTATGCATTACTTCACTTCCGGCAGACATGGATAATTAGATTCCCTTACTTCTACTCTTCCGTAAAATAAAGGTTTTTTTCTTGTGCTGTCGGCTCTTGGGCTATTATTTTGAAGAGAAAAAATTGTCAGAAAAGCCTTCCAAACATATTTTACTTTATTAAAAATCTAATGTTAGTGCTAATGCTAAAGTTACACAGTATTTACAACGTACTAATTGGTTTCATAAATTTGAATAGAAAATTGCCAGCCAACTATTTCATAAAGTGACCAAATCAAATACCAAATACTCATCATATACCTACAATTTTAAAGAAGACAAACATGTGGCACATAAAAAAAAATATATGGTTACTTCTTTTTAACACTTTTCAACAAAGTTGAAAAGTGTTTGTGCATTCGGTTTGTCTGTCCGTCTGTCCACGCTCTAACTCCCGTAAATATACTCGGATTTTCATGCAATTGATAAAGGTTATTTAGGGTTATTGTATATTTAGTACGTAGGATTAATAGTTCATTTACAGGGGCACTCAAAAGTATTTCATTACATTATGGTATATGGGAAAAAATTGTTTACAGAGAATTTTAATGACATTACGCTATTTCAAATGTATTGAAACTGATATAAATCCCTAAATTTCACTACAATTACGTTAGAACAGGGAATTCATAGCATGTTTTATTCATTTACAGAGACACACAAAAGAAATATTTTACAGTACTGCCTTTGAGTAATAATTGTTGGAGTGTACGGCTTAAAAGTCGATATGCGCTTTTAAATTTAATTAATTTTTTGCAAGTTACTCGTTATATATAAATTCTATATCTCATATACAGGGCTGCACAAAGGTATTCACGTACCAGGACGCCCTTATTTATTCATTTACAGGCACACACAAAAGAAATCGGTTACAGTACTGTCTTTGAGTAATAATTGCTGGAGTGTAAGCTTTAAAATTCAGTATGAGCTTTTAAATTTAACTAATTTTTTTGCATGTTACTCATTATACATATACGGGGTACACAAAAGTATTCATGCACCATTCTCCTTATAACAGGAAATTACTGAAGGGGAATTTTCAACTGGAGTATTATATGTATTTCTTAAGTGAACTAAATTTTGGCATGCATGTAGTTAATAGATATAAACCTATATAGCATATACAGGGCTGCTCAAAGAATTTGGATAATTTTCTGATTGCAGATGGGAACAGTTGAAATTGGGTTTTCAAATATGTTATGCGTTTCCATATGGTTGAATTAGACATAATATTTTGACTCATTAAATGGTGTATTTTTATTACATTATTCTGAATGTGTTGGAAAGTGTTAAATAATCTATGCTGGATGCATGATTTTTCTTTCTTGTTTCTTTATAGAATGGCAATAATCACTTAAACTTATAAGAAGATTTTTATCTTATTTTTTTTTAAAGTGAATCAATTTCATGCCATACATTCTTAAGTTAAAGGTGATTTTATGAGCAGTATTATTCATTGTGCAAGATACAAGTATCTATTTTTTAATCTTGTATAGGGGAGAGTGGGGAGGAATGGGACATTTTTTACAAAAATAAAAAAATCAACTTTGACACAAAAACAAAAATTTCGATTACAAAATGAAACACTTTCTAATGTCCTTGAACAATATAGAAACATAATTTGCAGAAACAATTTCATAAATAAAGATTGTAAATTTCAAAATGTGTCCCATACCTCCCCAGTAACAGGGTGGTATGGGACAGCTATAAAACAATGCATGATAAGGCACAAATATTGTAGTGTTGGCTATATATACAGTCTAACAAAGATTGTAGGTTGATAATGTCTGTTCTGCAATATCAAATTCTATTACCTTCATCACTGGAAGGAAAATTTAGGATTGTCAATCAGAGATGACATTAAAAAGTCATCAGTTTAATTTATTTATATTTTGAAGTAAATGAATATATTTATAATGTTATAATTAATATACTATCCTCGAAAAATATTTGCATATTATCAATTTACATTCATCTTATTAAACAGAAGGAATTAAACATGCCCCATTCCTCCCTCTACCTTCTTTTATGTTCAACTTCTTGTATAAACAAAAATGCTGCGTTTAAGCATAGTTTAAATTAGGGATAATATACAGTAAAATGTTCCATAAATGGGGAAACTATTATATCTATGCATAACAAGTCATTAATATACAAAAAAACATAAAAAGTATATGAAGCAAATTTACTTTTGATTAGAGATGGGAATGCTCGGAAAAACCCGGAAAAGTTGGGAAAAAAACTTTTTTTTCCAGTTTTTTTCCCCCCTTGAAGGGCTATTTTTTCAATTTTTCCAAATTGGAAAAATTGAAATTTCATTTATAAAATAATGTAGTCAAAATTTTATAATTGCTACATTCTGATACTTATATTTACATATTTTTTTCATGTTTAGTGTCCCTCATGAAAACCTTAACATGGAAAATCTTATCTGTAAGCAGGGACCTTTTTAGAAAGAACTTGAGTCTCTTAAAGGATCCTTTTAGAGACTAGATTAGTTCTCTAGATCTATTAGTTCTCTAGAACTAGATTAGTTCTCTCTGATTTTAAAACGATTCTTTTAGAATTTAAGAAAATTTTATTCATCTGTTTAATTCTCAGAAGAAGCCATGAAATTTAAAATTTTATTAATTAAAAAAGTTTTATAACTATCCTTCTTAAATAACCCAAAACAGATTTTTTCCAGTATAAAATTTACTTGTAAAAAGCTCTTGTTTATTAAAATGTAAGTTTCTGTATTAAATAGTATGTAAAATCGTTTTAAAATTTAATATTTTAATGCTTTTAAACTTTGAAATATAAAAGTATTCAACGAACCGAATATTCGGTATTCGGCCGAATAGTTGCTATTCGGCGAATATTCGGTATTGGGCCTAGCAGTTACTATTCGGCTAGCCAAATATTCAGTATTCCGTTTGCCTGCAGGCCGAATATTCGGTATTCGGCCAAAATCACAATTCGGTGCATCCCTAATTATTATATTCCAGTTTTTTCAATATTATATTAACCTATCAAGAATATTTAACCATTCTTATAGTCTCATTTCCCAATATGAATCGAAATTTAATTTTAAATAACAGAAATATATCAAACCACCCAAAAGCCCAGTAATGGACACCCCATAAAAAGTAATACATATAATTGTTTTTATGACTGTATTTAGGACCAGAATTTTATGAATACAAACTAATGAAACAAAATAGTTATTTTAAAATAAATTTTACAATTAGGATACCAGTAATTAATAAAATATTTGTGATAATCATTTACTGCTTGCATCAATCATTGTAATTATCAGAAGATCAATGTTTTATTTTAGATGGATAGTTTAAAATACTAACTATCAAGCAATTACAGCTATCAAATTATTGAAACAGTGGGGTATTGAAAAGGTAATTAAAAAAAAAAGTTTTGGAATACAGTAAACTCGCTGTAAGGCAGAAATCTGTCTAACTCGGAAAGGTTTGCAAATCTCTGCGAATCCATTAGATAGAGTAAAATTTGTCTAAAGCGGAAAATTTTCTTGGTCCCGATCGATTCCGCCTTAGACAGAGTTTACTGTATTAGTGTTTAGTTTTGTCTCACTATTTTTAACAATTAATCTTCCAGAGACTATTTGATATATCATTCATATTTGTAGTATTAATTATTATAAAAGAAATGATATTATGAGTTGAATATTTTAAATACTAAATAAAATAATTTCTAAATAAAACTGTAGAACTGATGTTTGAGGCCACTGATCTGCAGATTTACTAGTTTCATTAATATTACCTATAACTTTCATTAATATTACTTTTTTTTTTTCTTTTTATTAGAGGTGAATAAGGAAACATTTAAGGCAGAAAAGATTTTTAATAGCTTCTGAACTTAACTGTTTTTATTTAAAACAGAGGGACTAAGCCCAATGAGGCCCAATCTTTGACTATGCTCTTAAACGATATTTTCTGCTTCCTGGCTGGTTTGATTACCAGATTATAAAATATGCAAGGTACATATAACATTAAAAAATAAATAAATAAAATATTGAAATTTTATTAGTCACATAAAATAACTTAAAAGCAGCTATTTATAAGCGTTTTGGTGTTATTACAGTTTGGTAAGTATAATTTAAAAATTAAATTTGATTATTTAGGTTTGCAGTTAAGTCAAAATATTTTATGCATGATAAACATTACTGAAATTGCATTTTTAGCAATGTCTACATGGGGTGTCCATTACTGGAAAATGACTAATTAACCATCCCAGTAATGGACACCCACCCCTCTTAAAACCTTAAAAATAAATGAAAGTTTGTAAATGGACGTTAGTATATAAAATTCTAAGTTTTCTATTGCTACTCAAACAAAAACATTCAAATTTTGGAAGAAAATAAATAATATATAAATTAATTAAACAAAGCCAGCTTTTAGCCTCTTCATTAAGATTTTCACAGAAAAACAGTGAAACTTTGAAACATTATTTTCTGCTTCCTGATTGGTTTGATTAAAAATAACAATAACCCAGTTTTTTAAAACATGCAAAAGGGAATTATAAAAAAATAATTAAAGCTAAATATTTGTTATTTTTTTATTAACCAAAAACATCAAGGGGTGTCCATTACTGGCACATCTACCCTATAATAGCTGCAATAACCAATGAATCTATTAACTAGCTGTTTATATGTACAAAGCACCATCTCAATCTCTACATAAGAACTTAAATATGATAATTTCTAATTTAGAAAATTCCGATTACATTTTTTACATTTCATTCACATTTTTTTACAAGTTCCCAAGTTTTTATAAAAGTTCACAATTTCACAAAAACATGATCGTGCAAAAAAAATCCAAGCAAATCCCTGTTAAGATAATTAAATGCAACTTCTCTCATTAAAAATGAAAATTCATGTACAAAAGTATTTCAATAGTATACCAAACAAGTGGGTAAGTGTGATCACAGATCGCACAGAGGGTTTAGTTTAATATTCCTTTCAAAACACTTTATCCTTTTAAAAAATCTGTTAGTTCCACATTTCACAACCAGGGCGCACTCTATTCTAAACAAACCTCTATCCGAACGAAACTCCGTTTTACATACTATCCGTAGATATATTAGTCGAGGGGATTGGGCCCATAGCATCCGAGATAAGTAGGTGCCTCTGGTGGTAAAAAGTGGAACTAAAATATGTAAGGCTATGGTGCATAATATGAAAGAATGGTCGCAGGGGTGTCGGCAAAAGTTGGAAAAGTGCTCCCCGGGTGAAAAGGGCGGAGGTTAGAAAAATTGCTTAAAATACAGAAGTTAGAGCCCGGAGGAGTAAATAATATAAGACTTTTTGAAAATTTTATGATTTGTCATGTAGTCTGAGGTATTCAGTTGAGAAGTCTGAAGTCGTATGCAAAAATTCATGTCTCCAACTTAATTAAGGGCTCTCTTAGAAAGAATTCCTTAAAATACATAAGTGGTAGCTCAAAGGGTTAAACGTAAGACTTTTTCAAAATTTTATGATTTGTCGCCTGGCATCAGGTGTTCTGCTATAAGTATGCAAAATTTCAAATCTCCAATTTAATAATGGGCTCAGTTAGAAAGAATTGCTTAAAATACGCATGTGGAAGCCCAAAGGGTTAAATGTATGACTTTTTCAAAATTTTATGATTTGTCGCATGATGGTGCTCTGCTATAAGTATGCAAAAGGTAACACCTCCAACCGAAATATGGTCTTACTTAGAAAGAATTGTTTAAAATACACATGTGGGAGCGCAAAAGGTTAAATGTACGACTTTTTAAAAATTTTATGATTTGTCGTTTGATGTGAGGTGCTCAGCTATAAGTATGCAAAATTTCACGCCTCCAACCTAATTAGGGGCTCACTTAGAAAGAATTGTTTAAAATATATATGGGAGAGCCCAAAGGGTTAAATGTATGACTTTTTCAAAATTTCATGATTTGTCGTTTGATGTGAGGTGTTCAGCTATAAGTATGCAAAATTTCACTCCTCCAACCTAATTAGGGGCTCACTTAGAAAGAATTGTTTGTGGGAGCACAAAGGATTAAATGTACGACTTTTTGAAAATTTTATGATTTGTCGTTTGTTGTGAGGTGTTCAGCTATAAGTATGCAAAACTTCACGCCTCCAACCTAATTAGGGGCTCACTTAGAAAGAATTGTTTAAAATACACATTTGGGAGCCCTAAGGGTTAAATGTACGACTTTTTCAAAATTTTATAGTTTTTCATTTGATGTGAGGTGTTCAGCTATAAGTATGTAAAATTTCACGCCTCCAACCTAATTAGGGGCTCACTTAGAAAGGATTGTTTAAAATACACATGCGAGACCCCAAAGGGTTAAATTTACAACTTTTTCAAAATTTTATTGATGCGAGGTGTTCAGCTATAAGTATGCAAAATTTCATGCCTTCAACATAATTAGAGGCTCACTTAGAGAGAATTGTTTAAAGTACACATGTGGGAGCTCGAAGGGTTAAATGTACGACTTTTTCAAAATTTTATGATTTGCCGTTTGGTCTGAGGTATCCAGCTATAAGCAGACTTGTATAAAACCAAAAACTTTCTGCACACATAAATATTGGGTCAAAAATTTTCTGCAAATTAATTTAATGTTTAATAAAATAACGTGTTATATTACTTTCACGGAATGAATTTTAAACAGTAATTTTAAATAATTACCATTTAGGGCGATTCCGTGGATAGTGTCACACACGTAACGCAGGCTTTAATTTGCATTTATTCAATTATTTATTAAATTTTAATGTTAATTCTGATTTTAAGTGGTATGGTAAATAAGTTATTAGCATATTTTTAAATTTAAATGTGTGGCAATAAAACTCACAGAAGTATATCATTTAATTTCATTACTCAAAATGTGCTTTTTTTCTACTTCAGAAAAAAAGCACATTTTGAGTATGAAATTAAATGATATATTTCTGTGAGTTTTACTTACACACATTTAAACTAAAAAATATGTTAATAACTTATTTACCATACCACCTAAAATCAGAATTAACATTAAAATATAATAAATAATTGAATAAATGCAAATTAAAGCTTGTGTTACGTGTATGCCTCTCTGCATGGAATCGCCCTTTAATTAAAAAATTAATTAATATTAATTACAGAATAATTATGTTGGCTAAAAAAAAAATAAAGCTAAAAATCCATGATAAGAAGGAGTGAATTCTTATCAGTTATTTTACCAATGCATTTAGAAACAGCCCAATCCTTAATATTGTGACCTCTTCTCACAAAATGCAATAATGGACATTGCTTCTGAAACAACTGAATCACATTTTGTAAGGAAAGGTCCATTCATAGGTATCATCATTAAAGAGGCCGATGTATTTTTATTGTGGCCTTTTAACGAAATTCTCGTTTTTTCCGCGATCATTTGGCGAAATTTCTGTGATTTTTTGACGACATTTGCATTTTTTTCGCAAATGTTTGACGAAATTCGCGATCCTTTGACGAAATTTGCACCTTTTCGCGATCTTTTGACGAAATTCACGCTTTTTTCACAAAATTCGCGATCCTTTGACGAAATTCGCGCTTTTTTTTCCGAGATCCTTTGACGAAATTAGTTTTTTCTGCGGTTCTTTGGCGAAATTTGCATTTTTTTTCTCGATCGTTTGACAAAATTCGTGGTTTTTCTGCTATGCTTTTACGAAATTCGTTTTTTTCCTGCGCTTTTTTTGGACGAAATTTGCTTTTTTTCTGATGAAATTCTCTTTTTTTCCACGATCCTTTGACGATAACCGCGTTTTTTCTGTGGCCTTTTCAGGAAAATCGTGTTTTTTTTTCGCGATCCTTTGACGAAATGTGCACTTTTTCCGTGGCCCTTTTACGAAATTTGTGTTTCTTTCGCGATCCTTTAATGAAAATAGTTTTTTTCCCCCGATTCATTTACGAAATTTGCGTTTTTTTTTTTTTTCACGATCCTTTGACAAAATTCGCGCTTTTTCCGCTATGCTTCGAAATTCATTTTTTTCCTGCGCTTCATTGACAATTTTTTTTTTCCCCCAAGATTCTTTAAAGAAATTCGCGTTTTTTCCACGGTCCTTTAACGAAATTTGCGTTTTTTCCGCGATGCTTCGACAAAATTGGGCATTTTTTCTGCGAACGTTTGACAGAATTGGTTTTTTTCGGTGACCATTTGCTGAAATCCGCAATATATTTGAGTGATATTTGTTTATGTCTGAATTTTCAGACTGATGGCCGATTTTTTTTTTTTAATTTTCGGAAAATTCGGAACAGAATCATCCCTGGCAAACAATAAATAAATCGTACATAAAATTGGGGAACATTTTTAATTTTTCGGTATTTAAAAAAAAAAAAAAAAAAAAAATACAAGAACAAAAAATTTTTTTTTCTAAGAAATTTTCTGCAAAGTTCCGAATTTTGCGGAAATTTTTCCGCGCACGGCATGCGCGTCTATATTATACAACTCTGGCTATAAGTACGCAAAAATGCACGCCTTCAACCTAATTAGGGGCTCGCTCAGAAAGAATTGCTTAAAATACACATTTGGGAGCCCAAATGGTTAAATTTACAACTTTTTCAAAATTTTATGATTTGTTGCTTGATGTGAGGTGCTCAGCTATAAGTATGCAAAATTTCACACCTCCAACCTAATTAGGGGCTCACTTAGAAAGAATTGTTTAAAATATATATGTGGGAGCCCAAAGGGAAGGAGGAGGAGAGTAATATTGTAAAATAATACCAGTTTTTAAACAGAAGATTTGAAAATAATATTATTTATAATAATACATTAACTACTATAATTTGTTTATTTACACTGGCATCCTTTATGTATTTGAAAACCAGTACTATGTAGATAAGATGTACAATACAGTTTTTTAAAACTACAGTGATATTGGTTGAAACTAAAGATTTTTTTCTTTTAATTAGCTCTACTGATATAATTAAACAAGTGCTACTGAAAAATCATTTCAACACACACATAATATATGGGTCATTTTCAAAAAATTTGCCAAAACCCCGTCCCTGGACTTTGGTGCTTATTTTTTTATATTTGTTTAATTATTTAGGCAAAAAAACATTAATATCCTAACTTATGTACTGTTTTCTGTACAATGTGCCATTTATTTTAAATGTCTGATGAATTTCAATGTTAAAAAAATAACAAATCTTGTCTGGAAAAGTGGTTTTTTGACTGTCCCTAGCTTGTTTGCTCAGCCAAAAACTAAATTTTTTTAAATTAAATCTTCATTATTTGTTTGAAAAAATGAATGCAGCCTATTGTATATAAACAAACCTATAATTTACATTAAAAAAAAAAAAAAATGTTTTTACTATCTGATGACAATATGAAACAGTAAAGGCCTGTCCCCAGAACTGCATCATTGAGTGTTACCTATTTTGATTTACATATATGTGGAGCTACTCATCAGTACATATCTAGTGTGTTTTCACTTGTCCAGACTTGTAGAATGTTACTTGGTGTAATTTTGTGAAGATTTGAAAATTGATAAGGGTGATATTTTACAACAAAGCTTTAAGGAAGGTGAGTATTTTTATTCATCATCATGAGTGTTACCTTACTTTAATAAAGTAATTAAGGCTAAAATGTTATTTTTTAAATTTTGAATTGATGATATAAAATGGTTATTTATTTTGTCCTAAAAAAATTTGTTTTGTTTTAATTATTATTATAGAATAAAGACATTGAAGTACAATAATAATGTTAAGAGTGTTACTTTATAAAAGGTAACACTCATGACCTACTGGTAACACTCATGACAAAATGAGTATTTAAGATCTGCATAATCTTTGTTATTTTAGCAGAGTTTACCCAAGGTTTAACGTCGTTCACGCCGGTGTGGTGGGTCACACTCGACTGTCTCAGAGCTGTAAGTCTCTGGCTTTTTGGATACCAGTATTTTAATATAGAAAATGTTGTTTTATTTAATTAGAACAATTAGGCGATTTAAAGGAACAACATTTGCTCTAAAATAACAGTGGTGTGCAAAAGGTCGGAGACTTGACAGCTCTGAAACAGTCGAGTGTGACCCACTGTGCTGGCGTGAACGTGTTAAAAAGAGGCAGGGTTCTGCTTGTTGAAAAAAGACACTTTTTTGATACTTAAGAGGACATTTTTATTCTTAAGGGCACTTTTTTTTCTAAAGACACTTTTTAGATTCTAAAGTATTTTTTTTTTTTTTTTGGGGGGGGGGGGGGGGGTTGACATTTTTTCTGTTTTATTTAAAGCCACTTTTAATATTTAAATTCAGGGGATTCTTTTCAAGTCAACAATGAGGAAGTTTTTACTATGCAAATAATTTTTTTAATACAAAAAAAAAAAAAAAAAAAAAAAAAAAAAAAAGAGTAAGAGCTATTTTTTTGGGAAAGGGGCAAGAAGGGTGCTGATTTTTTGGATGAGGGACAAGGAGGGTGCTATTTTGTAAATCAAATGGCAGGAAGAATGCAGCAAGCCCCCAGATGGGACATTGAGTCAGCAGTATAGGCAAAAAAAAAAAAAACCATGGAAAGGGGTCATTTGTGCAACTTTAAAAAGATTAGCTGATCAGACTGTCGCACATGGTATCAATATACCTGATGCTGAAACTTTATTTGATGCACTACAAAGCAATAATTTAAAAGTGAAACTATTTTTCATACCAGGGGAAAAAATTGTTCATTATTTACAACAAATATCATCTAGTCTTCGAACTGTTCCATACACTCATTCTATCCATCAAATTATAACAGTGAAACATGAGGAAGTCTTTTATCGTAATTTTTCCTCCTTTTGTGAAGAAAACAAATAGGCAGAAGGAAAATTTTTGTAAATGCTTTGAAACGATAAGAAAAATCTCACTTATTAAAGACATTAAAAACATTCAAGTTCTAAAGAGAAAAAAAGACTTATTTATAGCAGTGAATCTCAAAATGATTCTTTGATTTCTTCTTTTGATATTGAGAATAGTTCAGAATTTAGTGGGTCTGAACCTGGAAGTGTAAATAATCTTTAACCAGGTACTTATGTGTTAGTTTAATAGAAACAAAACATCTTATCGATATGTTGGAGAGTTGAAAATTGTGTTTTTCAGGGTAACTGATAAAAAGGGCCAAATGTTTGGACTAATGAAAGAGGATATCTCATATGTGGAATATAATCATGTTATAATAACTTTACCTAGTCCACAAATTGTTATGAAAGGCAATAGAATCTATTATCATTTCCAATACATGTGTATTAAAAATCACAATGCTTTTTATCAAGAGTGTTACCATTTGTCATGAGTGTTACTTCATGAAATGTTTTAAATTTTTACCATTTAAAAATATTTTTTATCATAACTTTTATAGGAATTAAGAGAATACTTCAAATAACATATTTTAACAGCAAAAATATCCTCTAAATTTACTTTTTTTAAATTTCATTACAACAATGTTCAGTGGAAAAAAAACAAAAAGTAACGCTCATGACAATGTACACAGTAATTTTTTTTAAAAAAATTAATTGTATTTGCTCATTTTGTATGTATCCTTGTTAAAGGACCCATATGTAATTGAAAATTTTCCTTTTATAGAAATAATCATTTTTACTTAACTAAGAAATTCAATCATTTTGTCCGGTAACACTCATGACATTGGAGGCCAGAGATTCATTTTCAAAGTTAAATATCTTTAATGACACAAAAGATTAAGCTCAAATATTATTATATTCTAAAAGATTAATTATTTTTAAGCCTGTTTATTAACAATAAATTTAATTCTAAACAATTTTGAATTTTAATTTTTTTAAATGCTGTTTTGGCAAACTTTTTGAAAATGACCCACATTACAAACACTGGTGTTAAATTAAGCAAGAAAAGCTACTGTCAGAATTCTGAGACCGAAAGGATAAACTTTTAAAAGATGGCTTTTTCTCTCTTTTTTTAGTGTGCATAAATATTGAAAAAGTTTATTATTGTATACTTTTTAAGAAAATATAACTTATTTTTGAAAAACATTTATAGGAAAAATTTTTCCAATTATTCCAGAAAAAAAAAAAACTTTTTTTTCCACCTCTTCAAATTTTCTGGAAAATTTACATCTCTACTTTTGATTCTTGAAATAATCTTTTTCTTTATACAATCAAAAGCTTATGCAGATCAGCTACTTTTTTTTCAGCTGAAGCTTGGGGTACTATAGGTCATGGGAAATTTCATTAGCAGCCACTGGCCGGCAGGACTAATTTTTTAAGTGGCCACTTTCTTTAAACTAGCGGCCACTTTATTTCAAAATGCTAAGCAGTAAAATTTCCATAAGTATTAATCTAAAACTGAGTAGCCCAAATACATTTTTTAATATAAATATATTAGAACTAGGGTGCAAAAAAATCGGATTTTTTTGATTTAAATCGCATTTTTATGATTTTTTTCCCAGCGTTCAAATACGGAATAGCTACCAAGAGTTTTAGGTTTCCAAAACAATTAAACCACTAATTGCTAACATAATCTATGTTTTTACACTTTAATTAATAAAATTATAATTATTAGTTAGTAATTACAGAAATTATAAAAACTGCAAATTAGTAGTTTGATTAGGTAGTATCATACAATAATGTTATATACATTCATATTGTAATAATTATGTAAAACTTTATAAATACTAGTGATATTTAACATTTATTAAAATTATTAACTGCATTTTATAGGGCGATTCCACGGTAACTCATGCTACATTTTTTTCGAAATAACTTAAAAGATCATTAATAATCTTATAAGTTATTAATTTTTTTTAATATTAATTAAAATAGTCCAGTAACTCATGCTACCAAAAAAAGACATTGAATTATGAGCAGAAAAGTCAAAGTTGTATTTCTGCTCAATTTGTACTTGTTATGTACTATGCTTTTGTCAGTAGTTTGAATGTACCTTCCTTTATCATAAAATATCATACTCAGTTTTGTATGAGATATTTTAGAAAGTTATGAGGTTAAAATGTAGTGGGTGGACGGTAACTCATGCTACATTACAGATGAATGATTCTTTAAAATGACTACAAAAGCAAAGTAAAATATTATTTTTACATTTATTTAGCATTTACAAATATCTTGATTAGATTATTTTGCTCAAAATTAAATAAAAGAAGAAATTAATGTCTTACAAGTATCTTGATTTGATTATTCTGCTCAAACTTAAAAAAAAAAAAAAAGGGAAATAAATTAACGTCGTTCAAGCACATCTATTTCCTCATTGAATTCGTAGTGCAGGCGACTTCCATTCTGCTTCATGGTTGCATTTGGTAAAATCTGAAAACATGATCAAACGGGATATAGGATATATCATTTTCGTCTGGTCTAAAAGTAGTTTTCTCTGTGTTCTTCTTTCTTAAGAACATAACCTTTATTTCACCATCTTCTTCCACCCCGCTTTGTGAAATCACCACATACCGGAAAACATGTTTTTTCCCCAAGCATTTAACTAGGAGAAAAGTTCCAAGTTTAATATTGGAGATACTTGTCTTGATTGAGCTTGGGAACTGCTTTGAATTTCATACTCTGCTAAATTTGAACTTATTTTATTAGTCAAAGTAGCACCTTTAACAATTTTCTGGTGTACAAAAATGCAATGCATTTTGGTTATGTTTTCGAGTGGCATTGCTTCTTCAAATACTGAATACATATTTAAATCTTCATTCCGCTCCTCAATTTCATCATGTTTCATTTCAATTACATTAATATCTGTGCTCATTGCCTGAGCTGCAACTGTAAAGTCAGCAGCATTAAAAACTGTGCCTTAACAAAATTTCGTACTTGTCGTTTTATAGCCCCACCTATTCCATCAACAGGACCCTTGCCATGTGACGTGGCAAAGAAATTCCAAATTATTTTTTTCTTAAATTTATCTTGAAGTACAGGGATTGCAGCCGCAATATAACGATTTTTGAACTGCCCCGAAGGGCCATCTGACCATATGTTGACAAAGCTAATCCCTACTGGAAAATCTTCAAAGGTCTTGTCCAAATATGGAATTATAGTTCTTTTGGAATGATCCAAATCATCTGATACAATAATGGCTGGGTGATGTTGTTTATTATATCAAGCAGATATTGTGAATATGCTGACTTGTGGTTGTACCCTGTGAAAACTTTGTACATCTTGGGCAACACAAGTGTAATTCTCTGCAAAATCAATTTGTAGTAAGGCAATGGTGAAATAGCAGCTTTTGGGCCCTACTTGTTCTTTCTGCAACTGGTAAGCTGCAGCTTGTTCTCTTTTTGTCAAACAGTGAGAAAAAAATTCTTTTTTCATGGAAACTATATATTTTCCCAGATCTTCAATACTTTCTTCTACCACAACTTTTGATAATTTACCATCAAAATCTTTCCACTTATTCCATTCAATGACATTTGAGGTAGATGTAGAAAGACAAGATGCAATAGTGTTTTCAAGAAAATTTTCACATGTCTTACAAGTTGTATTCCAGCAGTTTTCAGTTGCATTCTCACAAAGAAAAGTTTTTATAAATGCAGGGGAGTAAGCTGGAAATTCTGAGCAATATTTCTTGAAGCTTTCAACGGCAGAAATAAAATTTTCATGATGTTTACATAGGCATACATTATGAGGCATTTTGTTGCATAAAAATACGTGCTTTGGACATAATGCAGCAAACTTACTTTTCCCAACCTTAATGTCAGGATACTCATTACAAAATAAAGAGAATGTCTCCAAAATTGAGTTATATAAATGCCTAATTTGTTCTTTATGTTTTCCATCATTGTTTTTAACTGTTATGACATCTTTCATCCCTGGCGCTTGCCGACTGATGTCATCTCTCAAATATGCTTGAACTATCTGTATAGTTTCATCATTTAGAGCAGTGGTTCCCAAACTTTTTGAATGAATTTCTATGGCGGACGGAGCCCCTGAAGCCTACCGTAACCTATGTTACAGAGTAATGTTTTTTAGGTGCATTGCTACTGAGCACAGGAAAAGAGAATGAATAGTAATCTGAACAATTGTGCATTGCCCCAGAAATAAAATTATATTTTGAAACTTTTACTGTAATACTGGATATATTTTTAATAATCATCAATAGATGGAATTGTCAAACGTTTACAAACTTAAAAAACCTCAATACTCAAGAAATCTTAACATTTGCGTTACAATAAATTTTACATTATAAGAGTGACAAACAATAGCGCATAAACGACCAAGGGGACTCTTCACTTACTTGAAACCGCCCGATCGGTAATCTTAAACCTATGGGCAGGTTGTTTTCGAATTTCTCGTTTAAATTTGAATATTTTTAAACCTTTTTTTTTGCATAGGATAGCTGAGGTCGATCTCTAATATGGGTATTTTGTACTTTTTCGATTTCGGTCGCAGATTTTTTTAATAAAAGTACTTTCACTTTCGGAACTGGCTTTGAAATTTTATTTGTATACTTTTTGTTATCTCGTGTTCTTTGCATTCCTTTTTAACAAGAGGGACGTAATCGATATCATCGTTTGGCTCAGAATCTGACCAATACACGTTTCGTCTTAATGACGACGTTCGGCAAATGAAACAGAAATTGTGGCAGATTTTCATTGCAATGATAGATACATTTATTTCATTTTACTAAAATATCGGGAAAATACGTAATTAGAATTCTCAATCTTCATTAGCTTTGCCAGTTTAGAGTTATGGTTCTTCTAATATCACCTCTGCAATTACAACAATTGTATAAACGCTCTTCATAGACAATACCATCTTACTTCCGTATGTTAGTAGGAGGGGCGGTTGCCAGCATCCAATAATTTCATACATAAGCTTAAAAAGTTTGCTTTTAAGAGTTCGTGATTTTATATAGTTTACTATTTTAATGGCAGCATTTAACCTTTTCATAAATTCAGAAGACATTTTCCAGGGGATAGCATGTATCTTTAAAGAATGTACAGATAGTGCTACGGTGCTTTATCATATCTTTAACTTTTGCAGTGGCATTGTGACCCATCATTGCTTTCGTATCATCAGTGCATTCATGTTCATATGTGTTTTCCTATGTATTGATCAAAAAATATTTCGTTGCTTAGTGCGTTGGTTTGTCGTGATCTACAAAAAGTATGATATTGATAGCTTTGTGAAACCTCTTTCAAATTGGTGTTAGTAAGGAGCTTAATTTAAATCAAGTTAATGTTCTCAAACACTGTAATAATGGAAAAATCAATTTAAGTTCCGGGTGCCCGTTTCAAAATAGTCGGTTTAAAATCTTAACTTCCCTGGTCTGAACGGCATATTAGTATACGTAACTGAAATATACTAACAAAACCGCTAATCCAGTGAATCAATAGATTCATTCAATTATAGCGCAAATTTTGCATATCTGAAGATGCTCTTGTGTTCTTTTACGTCACCTGTTATAGAGTTAATTAAAAAAAAATCAATTTGATAAGGAAATATTAACTCTAAATTAACAACATTTTCATAAAGCAAATTCCTGACAATATCAATATTATGAGGCTTATCAAGAGTCTTTGCAATTATATGATCTTCGCAAATTCAAGCGACTCGGTAAATATCAGGTAAGCACCGACTTAACGGAGGCGGCAGTATATAACAAGACAAACTTCTATCACTAATTATAGAACATTATTTATGTCGTAATTAAGCACAGTGATTAAACAGGACAAAAGGAAAAATTTAAAGTAATTGTAGAAATATATCTTACTGTCCATTTCACACCCGTGAAGTCTGCACCTATGTCCAGGACATAGGTGCAGTTTATTATATACTGTATATCTATATTTGTTTTAACAAGTGCTGTGATATTTCCTTTTGAAGCATGCATAGATTACTTTGCCCTTCATATTAAAAAAAAAATCAGGCGGTTTATTGTTCAAATCAGACTAATTCCTTTTGGAATGATGACGTAGTCGGCATGAAACGTGGAGTCATTGGATAACAAACATTTCATCAAATCACACGGAGAAGAGTTGAGAAATTCAAATACCATATTTTTGGGTGTATAGCCCGCACCCCTAAATCGAGCAGTATAGTAAAAAAAGTTTGTGTATAAGCCGCGGAGCTGCATCGTTGTATAGCCCGCGGGCTATACACCATCTATGAATGTATATTTCGATCAGGGTTCGATATTAGAGGTTATTGCCTTAAAATCTCGATTGTAAGCCCCCCCCCCCCTTCCTTTCGCAAATTTTTTTGTGGGAAAAAATTTACCTAAAAATCTAAGGGAACATTTTGACTGTTTTGGCAGATTTCTACATGTTTTCACATAATATTAATGAACCCCCATCCACCCCTCTGCATGAAATACCCACCCTCTTCCTTTCTCTGCTTTCCCTCCCCTCCTCAGTACAAAAAATTTAAAATCGTGGCAATCTTAATTCTATTCTTTTATTTGTTGCTCGCTAATAACAAGAAATATATAATCGATTATTTAAATTACACCTCTTTCTCCGAAAGTTCTTACTTATCCTCTGACCCCCCCCAACCCTGCAAAGTTTAAAATCCTTAAATTTAGTTTGTAAAAAAAAATCCTGCACTATTTCTTAGTTGAATCTCAAAAATTCAGAATCGGTGGGACCGCTGCGATTGCGGATTTTCGAATTTTCTGGATTTTGGAGGTCTGTTAAAAAATATTTTTCATGGCAATATAATAACATACAAAATGCATTTTTCCCCTAGTGCAATAAACGATGATCAAATTGCCGAATTAAGTTATAAAATAGGAATGATACACTAAAACATAACACTTATACTGAAATTAAATAAACATATTATAACACAATAGATAATACAGAAGTAATTTTATTCCCAATTTTCTGAAAATTAAAGAAAAATATTGGCCACCAGTCCAAAATATCAAACATAAAAAAATCCTCAGAAAAAAAAAAAATCTGGAAAAGAAAATAAACTTCTTAACATAAAATCTCTTAATGGATGTTAAATATGATCGAAATCATGTAGTTAGATCACAAAATCTTTATTTGAGAAGGTTTAGTGCCATTTCTAGAGTTTCATGAAGGGGGGGGGGGGTGTTCTTTGAGATGACATGTAAAATTGCGTGATTCTTCCGAGAATATATTTAGAGAATTTCTTCAAACAATCAAGGAAAAATATCGTGAATTTCGTCACATATCTAAGAAACAATTAGAGATTTTTTTTTCAACTGGTCGCTGTAAAAAGTTGCTAATTTCAATAATCAATTAAAGGGAGAAAAAAAACAAATTTGTCTACCATTCGCTGAGAAAACTCACGAATTTGGTCATAGGTTGCGGGGAAAAAAAAAAAAAAAAAATCAGTTTCGATATACGATCAAGGAAAAATATCGCAAATTTCGTCAAAAGGGTGAGAAAAAAAATAGTATATTTTGTCAGTCTGTCAGAAAAATATCACGAATTTTGACAAACGATCGCCCCCAAAAAATCAGTTTTGTCAGTCAATCGCAGAAAAAAATGCCAATTTTATAAAATGATCGTGAACTGAAAAAAAAAAAAAAAGCAAATTTTGCAAAGGATTGTGGGAAGAAAAAAAACCGAGAATTTTGTCAAAACATCGCAAAAAGAAAACAACAACCTCATTTTCTTATTTTCCTACTGCATTTTAAGTTCTTTTCAAAGAAACAAAACTGAAACAAACACATCCAGATCGGCAAATGCATGCATCAAGGTCATAGGGCAATGTGTCACTCGGTTGATCATTCTGATGCAAAAGAGCAGGTGTTAATAGAAGAGTGGCTATCAAGTGTGTTTATTTTTCAGTTCAATCAAATGAAAATGAAATTGCATGTTTATTTCTTTAGTTACAAATATGTACTTTAGTGATTTTATTGGTATTAAAATATATGAAGCTTTGAGTCATCAACGTCTTCCAATTTTATGCCGTTTTTTAACTTTCCAGTTACAAATTTTTGTAACAATTAAAGTATTTAATTAAGGGTCAATCATTTACCAGAATATAACTATATTTATTTATTTAGTGTCTGTATTTGAAAGAATTTAACTGCATTTGATGAGAAATATGAAAGATACAGCAGTTTTATTTTAAAAATTAATAAAACTGAAATCAGAAAAATGTCTGGATTTTAGAGATTTTCAGAATTTGGATGTCCAGATTTTCGAGGTTCAACTGTATTTTGTAGCAAGGTGATTGATCTAAAATCTCATCTACATAATCTCTTACAAGTACTCATCTAAAATCTTCATCCTCTTTGAAATTTTTTCTACATCCCTTTTTCCCAAATGGTGGTAGTGTTGTGTGTGTGGGGGAGGGGGTTCTAAATATGCAGAAAGAAAGCAAAAGATTTTCCTGCAGTTTAGCTGTTCTAGCCCTTGAATTACATGTGAATTTTATGATTAAATCAAGTAAAACAGACACTTTTCTCTGGGAGGGATTTCTGTGCCCGAGGGGGGGGGGGGGGGAGGTCCCCTCCGGACCACCCCCTGAATTCAACAAAAAAAACATAAAAGTAATTTGTTTTTAAATATACTGTGTGTGTTGGGATAGGGGGACAAAAAAGAAAGGAAAACATTTTTTAGGGGGAGGGTGTGAAATAATTTAGGTGGTTATTTAAATATTTTACGACAAAATCACAAATCAAACAGAAATGTTTAAAAAAATTACAGATTTTAAACTGCATGAGATGCAGGGAGGGGAAAGGGGATCATGATATGAGAGTCAGGAGAGACAATAATTTAGCTGATCGATTATTTACTGTAAGTATAGTGTATTTGTATAGCAGAGTTCATTCTAGGATCAAGGGCGGGCAGGATGCACTTCGCCATAAAGGGGCACTTCAAAGAAAAAAAGGGGCACACTCATGAATTATAAAAAAATAGTCTTGTATTTGTGTGTGCATACGTACAGTAGACTCCCTCAAATCCGCACAGCTTGGGACCAGAGGTTGTGCAGATTTTAGAATTTTGCGGATTTCTGGTCGTTGATTTGTTTACATTTTTGTAACATTAATTCGATTGGTAGTTAAGCAAGGGAAATTATAATGAATGCTTACAATAAAGTGAAACATTTAAATAAATAAAATATAAAAATAATTTATTAGTGTATGTAATTATTAAAATAATTATGTAAAATAAAAATTTAGAAGAATATTAAATTATTAGCGATGAAATCAATTCAATTCGATTTCAAAAGTCTTATGCTGCCATCTAGCGGTAAAGCGATCATACGATTGATATGTCATTATTCGTTCTTAGTTCTTTTAACTTTAGTAACTTTTTTCATTGTTATTTAGAGTCTTGAATGCTTTTCTTATACTGCTTTATATGTTTAGAAATAAATTTGTCTATAATTTAAAAAAAAAAAAAAAAAATCTGCGAACAATAATTTAAAAATAGCGTTCCGGTTCGTGCATTTTTCCATTTCGAACCCTGGAATTTTTTATATAGATATGCTAATTTATATAAAAATCAAACGTAATGTAAATTTATTTAGTAATAAATCAGCTGTAATAGCCAAAAGAGAATGATTAACAAAAAAATTACTAAAAAAAAAAACATTGCCTTAGTAGCTGATTTCGGCGCCATCTTGAATTTTGTTCCTGCAACATAACTGTAGATTTGATTGTTTACATCTGAAAAAATATGCGGATTTTAGGGTCATGGATTTAAGAGAGTCTACTGTATATATGTAAAATACATTTACAAACTTTGATTTTATTGAATTTACTATGGCCATGTTTTAACCCTTTATTCTCTTATGTTTAGTGGACTTGAACGAACTGATGACCACTTTTTTACAGGGATCTCAGTGGTCGCCTTTTTAGGTACCACTATTTCTAAACAATAATCTTCATGGTAATTTACATTACAAATGTTGCGGAAATTTACAACAGAGATTATTGTTTAGAAATTGTAGTAGCCAAAAAAGATAACCACTAAATTCACTGTACGGGCCATTACCATGCAAAGTCACACACATCAAATAAGTGCAAAAGGTTAAATAGTAGAATTTATAACATTTTGACACACCTTTTATCATTAGCATAAAGATTTTATTCTTAAATCAAATCAGATGATTAATTATTAATCTATAATACAGGGTCCGTACACATTTTTTTAAATAAAAATCAAAGAAGTTTTAGGACCTACGTATTGAATAAATTATTTAATATGCATTTTTCATTGAACGGTTTAATTTTTGTAAATACAAGTTTTAAATTTTCAAATGACAAGGGGTGTGGGGATTTTGGCAAGTGGCAGTAGAAAGTTAGAAGACTATTACTACATATAGCAGACATTCTACTGGCTCTAGGGGTGATTCTGTATATAAAAAAAATTCTAAAATTCACAGCAAATTTTCTGAAAGGTTACAGCAGAGGGTGGGGAGGGGGGGGGAAATCCACTTCCGGCACTAATTATGTGTTTTTTTCGAGCCCCCTTTGACAAAATTTGCGCTTTTTCACGACCTTTTCAAGAAATTTGTCGTTTTCTCGCGATCTTTAGACGAAATTTGTCGTTTTTTCGCGATCTTTAGACGAAATTTGCCGTTTTTTCGCAATTTTTGACGAATATTGCCGTTTTTTCGAGATCTTTTGACGAAATTCGCTGTTTTTTTCGCGAACTAACGACGAAATTTGCCGTTTTTCGCAATCTTTAGACGAAATTTGCCATTTTTCGCGATCTTTTGATGAAATTTGCCGTTTTTCTGCGATCTTTTGACGAAATTTTCCGCTTTTCCCGATCTTTAGACAAAATTTGCCATTTTTTTCGCAATCTTTTGACGAAATTTGCCATTTTTTGACGAATTTTGTCGTTGTTTCGAGATCTTTTGACGAAATTTGCTGTTTTTTCGCGAACTTACGACGAAATTTCGCATTTTTTTTATGAAATTTGCCGTTTTTCGCGATCTTTTGACGAAATTTGCTTTTTACGCGATCTTACGATGAAATTTCGCACTTTTTTGACGAAATTTACCATTTTCGCGATCTTACGATGAAATTTCGCACTTTTTTGACGAAATTTACCATTTTCGCGAACTTTTCTGTTATTTCGCGATCTTTTGACGAAATTTGAGCTTTTTTTTCGCGATCTTAAGACGAAATTTGCTGTTTTTTCGTGATCTTTTTACGAAATTTGCCATTTTTCGCTATCTTTTGAAGAAATTTGCCGTTTTTGCGACCTTTTGACGAGATTTGCCATTTTTTGCGATCTTTTTACGAAATTTGCTGTTATTTTGAGATTTTACGACAAAATTTTGCCGTTTTTTTCGCAATCTTCAGGTGAAATTTGTTTTTTTTGCGATCTTTTGACAAAATTGCCGTTTTTCGCAATTTTCTGACAAAATTTGCCGTTTTTCGCGATCTATTGACGAATTTTGCTGTTTTTTCGCGGTCTTACGACGAAACTTTGCAATTTTTTGACGAATTTAGCTTTTTTTTGTGATCCCTGGACAAAATTTGCATTCTTTTTGCGATTCTCTGACGAATTTCGTGTTTTTCTCGCGGTCCTTTGACGAAATTGGCGATTTTTCTTCGATTTGAGGAAATTGATCTTTTCGGCGATCATTTGCTGAAATTCGCGATACATTTTATGCCCAAATTTTCGGATTTATGACCATTTTTTTCGAAAATGACTGCCTCAATTTTTCGGAAAATTCTGAACAGTATCACCCCTGTGCAATCCTTTGACGAAATCCGCTATTTTTTCGCGACCCTGTTACGAAAATCATGTTTTCCGTGATTTTTTGATGAAATTCGCTATTTTTTCGCGATCTTTTGACGAAATTCGCTATTTTTTCGCGATCTTTTGACGAAATTCGCTATTTTTTCGCGATCTTTTGACGAAAGCCGCCATTTTTTCGCGACCCTGTTATGAAAATAGTGTTTTTTTCGATATTGTGACGAAATGTCTTTTTTTTTTTAGTGATAATTTGCAAAATTTGGCTTTTTTCTGACGAAATTAGCTATTTTCTCGCAATCCTTTGGCGAAATCCGCTGTTTTTTCACAACCCTGTTACGAAAATCGTGTTTTTTCACGATATTGTGTCCCTTGTTTAGAGATCCTTTGGCAAAATTCAGCTTTTTTCTGCGATTTTTTAACGAAATTACGCGTCTCACAGGGAGACTAAGAACTATTTTTTTGCGTGACATCTCCAACTTTTCGTGCAATTTATGCGCTATAGCGCATCCAGGACATCGTTGATGTTTACAAATAGTTGACAGTTTGTTGGGATGAAATTTATTGAACGGGCTTTTTGTCGGCCGATTTTTTGAGTGATAGGGCTCACAGGGCGGGGCTTTAGTTCAGTGGGGGCATCGGGGCGGCAAATTTTCTAAAGAAGGGCAGGCAGGGCGGCGCGCCCCGCGAAAAACGCCTAGAATGAACTCTGTTAGTGTGTGTTAAGAAATCTAAAGAGCTTTATAGGTTAAATTATGCATATTTTGGTACCAGAGGGAGGGACAAAGGGGGAAGCAATATTTTTTGGAAGGGGGTTAAATGATTGATTAAATATTGTTGCAGTAAAATAACAAATAAAGAAGCACATTTGAAAAAAAAAAAAGTAATTTTTAAAAATTTTGCTTAGATTTTTTTTTGGGGGGGTGGGGGGAGTGTAGATTTTTTTTTACAAATCGGAAAGCTGTCAAAATATGGAAGATATTCTCCCCTGTATTTACTTCTAAATTAATCATAAAAAACAGGTTTTAAAATATATATTTTGTTTAATCTCGATTATAAGCCCTCTCCCAAATTTAATTGCTTTTTCTTTTAAAAAAGGGGATGGCTTACAATCGGGATTTTATGTAATGAACTTTCTTCATTTTTAAATAAATAAAAATAACAATTTATAATGATTTGTAACAGTAAAAAAAAAAAAAACATTACAAACATGGGAAAATATTTTTAATTTCGCGGCATAGCGAAAATTCAGAAATTTCGACGATTTTTAAAATTTTTTGGGGTTTAAAAATTGTAGAAAAGTCACGATTTCCGTTTCTTTAAAAAAAAAAAAAAAATCTTTGTATAACCCGCAGCGGCTATTCCAAATGTTTTTTTCTTGTATAACCCGCGGGCTATACACCCGAAAATACGGTATCCAAAATATCCTTCAGAATACAATTTCTGGCTTTCTTACAGTAAATATACGTTTGTTTCTCTATTTATTGCATTTTTTGATCGGAAAACGTAAAAATAGAGCATAAAATTAATATTTGCACCGGAAATATTTTGAAGAAAATAAAATTTAGTTAATTAAGAGTTCAGCTAGTTGAAGATAGTTATCATCCATTTATAAATACTTTTGTAACAAAAGAATCTGTTTCCATTTTTGAAGAAACAAAAACTGCTTTCTTTAAATGTGTTGGTTTTGTTCAAATTTTCATTTTTTCCCCCTAAAGCGCAGCGGAGCCCCTGGAAAGTTCATGCGGAACCCCAAGGGCTCCGAGGAGCACACTTTGGGAACCTCTGATTTAGAGCATCTTTTCCTTTATAGTTCTGCACTACAATGTTGCGTTCATGACTGGGCACAATACTTTCAATAAGGCTTCTCAAAACTGCTTTCTTTTTACGTGGTGAATTTGGCAATGAACGTTTGGTCCGGGCAATTGCTTTTCCCAGTGAGCATCGTGACTTGTATGGGGATTGTTGGAACTGAATTGCTTTTTGTTCCTTTTTCTTCATCCGAGATTTAGCAACACTTTCTCGAGATCTCTTTCTTTGCTGCCTTTTCAACTTTTCTCTTTCTATTGAGGTCATGTGATCAAGTTCATTTTTCTTCTTTGCGCGACTTTTTTTTGCTGTCTGTCTGTGCCTTCTCTTTGTATTCTTCATATTTCCCTTCATCTTTAAGTTTTTGCCTTCTCCTTCGCATTTTTTCTGCAGCTGTAAAAGCCATTCTATAAGAAAGAGTAAAAACACTTATAATTTCACATAATATTTATGCAAATAAAAACTGAATTCACTTTCTAAATGTAGCATGAGTTACCACATGGTAACTCATGCTACAATGAGTTTTATGCAAATAACAAAATTAAACTGGAGCTAACTCTTTACATTAATTCTTGCTGCATAAGGCGGAATCTGTCTAATGCGGAAACAGAAAGAATTTTAAGGTTACACCGAAACCAAAATTTTGCATAAGGCGGAAAAAAGGATAATTTAAAAATGAGACATTTTGTTTATTAAACTTTAAAACGGATAAGTCAAATATTCAATGTCGAGCATGTTAGTTAAATTTCCTAACACTTTGGAAAAGTTAATTCAAAAGGACAGGAACTGTTTAAATTTTAAGGAATTTATGCTTATGCCATTTTTTTATATGCAAAATTATATTTAAAACTTAATATTTCTAGTAGAATGAGCATTTATCAAAATATATATTTTCGAAAGTGCAAAATATGATACTTTAAGGATGTGCTCAAAGTTATAGCGTTCTGTCTCATTCTCGAAGTTTATTGGAAGGAGGGGGGGGGGGTTAGTTTCTTTTGTGTGTGTGTGTGTAAACTTCCAATTCGCATGTATTACAGCAGTACTAAGAAATTGAATAGCGTTTCTCATTTATCTATAAAGACAAAAGATCTTTCCGAATTTCAGTTTTCAACCAATTTTCGAGTCAGGAAAATCAATAAAAAATCTTCGAATTCGAGGATTTTTTTGGGGGGGAGGGAGATTTTTTGCATAAGCCGGAATATTGTCTACCACGGAAAATTTTTTGAGTCCCGATCGATTCCGCCTTAGACAGAGTTTACTGTATGTTTTGGTAACTCATGCTACATGTGCTAGGTGCTATCATTCATTAATAATATATATATAATTATTGTGATTCCAAATATTTTTTTATTATTTTTATAAAGTTTATGAGTGTATGTATAAGAAACAATCAGGAAATATAAATTTAATGGTTACAGAATTACAAAAATAGCATACCTTTTTGCTGCAAATTATAGCTGTAGAACAAACTCTTCTAATAGCTGACTTTCAAGTGTTGCCATTCGAAAAAAAAGAAACTTTTACACAAAATAAATTGTTGCCATCACAGCTACAACAATTCAAAATAATTATTCACACAGTTTATTACAAAATGAAATATTATTTTTTTTAATGATTATGTCCCTGTTCATATGGAATTGCCCTATATGAAATAGTTAACACTACTTCAAATTAATAGGGTCAGGTGGGGTAAAGTGGTCATAATTCATAAAAAGTGCTAAAATCCTGACTAATGTAGAAATTTGAATAATTTTCTTTTAATTTTAGATTTATTAAGCATTGATCAAAGTTTCTCACTCAAAAAAACATTTTTAGTAACGTGTTTGAGCCACTGAGCACTCATTTTGTCCGTCTTTGTTACACATTGTTCTTTTAACTCTTTAATTAACTTTTCTGCTGCATTTTGTTTATCCCAAATTTTGTTAAATTGATAGTTGAGAAAGCTTTTCACATATCTCAAGAACATATTTTCATTTATAGCTAAGTTATATTTGTCACAGATTTTATTTTATAATAGTTTTAGTTGCATGGGGTAAAAAAGGTCATAGGGTTAGGCTTAACTTATAGATATTTGATCCGAGTTAAATTATTCATTATATACAATACCAGTTTATTAAATACTAATAATTATTAAAAACTAACTGCAAATAGTTATTTAATAATAGTTTATAATATGGGGGTTAAAAAAGGTTAGGTTTAATTTTTAATAGGTTCAGAATAGTGAATGAATTAACTAAGTGTAAACCCGAATTGCTTGCAAAGGTTACATCAACTAATTTAACAACCAACACATTAACTACTTTTTCTAATACCTATACTTGTATTATATAAGAAAATGGTCCACAAGAAACTCCTGAAAGAATTTTTAATGTTGATGAGGCTGGAATGGATATGGATATCTAAAATAGTTCAGTTAAAAAAATTTTACGCAATGCAGTATATAAAATTCAGAAACCAAAGGAAAGATAATGTTTAGTGTTCATTTTGGTATATCAGCTAGTGGTTATGAATTTTATATACTGCTTTATTTATACTAATTTTATTCTTCCATTCGCAGTTTATGAGTGAGTATATATGAATTATGGATAAAGGGTGGTCGTGCAGGAGCATTGTATGAATCATGGAATCTGGATAGATGCAGGATTCTGTACTTGAATCTTGGATGGATCATTTTATTAAGTAGATAGTACACCGAAAGCTTACAAAAGCCTGCCCTTTTATTTATGATTGTGATGGACATAAATGAATTATGACGCTGTGAAAAATAGCTATCGACAATCACATTATAATACTCTGCCTGCTACCTCATACTAGTCATAGTCTACAACCATTAGATCTAGGTGTATTTTCCCCATTAAAAAAGGCCTGGAAAGGAATTTTAATGAAACAGTATCAAGAAAGCTGACTGCAAAATATGTAAAAAAAAAAAATTAAAATAAGCTACATTGGCAACATTATCTACACTCATTTCAGAGGTGAATAGAATTGTTAGACATAGTTTTAAAGGAAAAGGAAATGTGTCCAGTCCAAGATCGGGGTAGTATTGACAGAAAAAAACACTTGCATTATATCTGCAAATATAACAAGAAGAATGGGATACTTAAAAGTTGCTTAAATTTCCAAGAGGAAAAAAACAACAAAATATCCCTAGTCAACATTCTCTTTTGAATCAGTTTATAATCGCTAAAGATGACATCTCAAACCATATCTATAGGACCTTGAGTGTTGCTAAGATATGAAATGAAGAAATCAATAAAGCAATTTATTGGGAAAAAACATGATTATTTTTCTTAAAGTATGTTAAAAAAATCCAAATTTGGCAATCATTATACTTTTCCAGAATCAGATGTGATCAAAATCCTTGAAGAACCAAATTTTAACAACAAACAATTTTAACATTACAAATTTACACTTTAATAAAATAAAATGGCAGATAACTTATTATAAAGGTTGTTTAAAATGTTTGTAAATAATAAAATGTCACTTTTTATTCATTAGTTTATTTTTTTATTACACTTTTTCAATGTGACCACTTAACCCCATGCACTACTCACTTTACCCCACCCCCTGGAGTAAAGTGGTCATAAAAACATGCCTGGAAAAATATGTTATAAAAAGGTGTTATTCCCCAAAAATATTTCTGAAATGGATATGGATGTACTCTAGAGTAATGTAATGTAAAATAACACCCAAAATTTTAGAAAACATCACAGAAATTCTGATGTTTATATCCTCTGAAAGTTTGAAAAGCCTGTTTTTGTGACCACTTTCTCCCACCTGACCCTAATTATTAAACAATTAACTTTCTAATTAAAAACATATTATATATTTTTAAGACTTAATTATTAAAATGATAATGTAGTATTCATTTTAGAAAGGAAAAGGAACAAGATGCTAGTTCCAAAAAAAGGGTACTATTTCATGAGGAAATATATTAGTAATGTGTTTAGTAATGATATAAGGGGGAAAAAAAAGAATAATTTTTAGTATGATGAATAAAGTGTCCTTAATTTTTAATTTTATGAATAATAAATTGAAATATACAATTAAATAACATATTTTAATAATATCCTGTATTTTCTAAAGAAATAAAGTTATATGTTTTTGCGAGATCTTGGCCACATGAATTTAAAAATGCTGTTGAATGGGGGAGTTTTTTACAAGAAATCTCTGGCTACAACTGCAGGTGTAATTCACTAGTTAGTAACACAAATAACAAAACTAACAAATATTATATGCAGCTCATTTTGCATTTGTATTTAGGAAAATTACTGTAAACCACCAAAATCTAAACTTACACACATGTATGTGTATATCCAAAAGAATTATGAAAATGAGTTAAACCCATTCATGTAGGATAAATCTATGCTAGCCACTTATATCTGAAATCCTCAAAATATTTAAGTAACAGCATTATTACCATTATTAGTGTGGATTATTTGCTTTCAATGGTTCATTTTTTTTTTCTTTTTGAGAAAAATTTTGCTGCCTTTTCAATCCCTAATCATTATTTTTTATGTAGTATTACGCGAGTTACAAAGTTAAAAACATTTATTCAACCTATACCGAAGAAGTTCTTGCTGAGCTTAGCATTTTTATACTAATTATTTCTTTTTCTCTTATGCATTCATTTACAATTTAGCTTTGAAAAGATGTCGTTCTTTCATTCTTCTTTAACTTAAGATTGCTAATAATTACTATTTATTCTTTTACTTGCAGAAATGTATTACACTTGCTATGTATAATTTTATATAAAATAATGCATAAATTGATTACCTAAAGGAATTTATGACATTGCAAATTATATTAGATTTAAATATCATTTTTAAATTAAACTGTTTTAACTTGAATAAAAACTTAAAAACAATGCTTTTTATAAACTCAACTGTTTATAAATTTTTACAATACTCACTCATGAATTAAGCTTAGAAACAATTATTTAAAGCTCTTTTTTGTTTTTTCATGAGTCAAAATACCTGTAGAAACTTTCAAATTATGTTTATGTTACATTTTAATATATTTTTTGACATTTTAAACATTTAGAAAATTTTTGATTTAAATCAATGATTTTTTTTTAAAAATCGGTTGATTAAAATCATGATTTTAATCGCTGATTTAAATCAACTGATTAAAATCGTTGACACCCTAATTAGAACCAAAAAAGTGGAATCCTTGATGAAAAGAAAGAAAATTTTTTCCTTGTAAAAAAGTGGCTGCTGATACAGTTTTTCACTAGCCACTTTTTTTCATTTACTGGCCCTGTGGCCGGTGGTCAGTGCTAATTTTGACCTTTATGGGGTACCATTACTTCATCTGTGTGATTGATGATCAAATGATTTTTGCAATATACATTTTTCTACATATCTCCAATAAGTAAAATATTAAAGAGCATCTCAATCTTTTTGGCACACCCTGTATTTTCTATTTCTAAGTGTTCAGCTTTTTTTTTCTTTACGAATGAATGACTTTCCAGAAAATTATAAAATTCAGTAATTTCGAACCCGCACGGTTATGCATACTCGGTCTTAAAGAGACAACAGCATTCCTTAAATCATAATGATACATAAAGAGAAAAACCTACTGTCTCATTCCACCCCACTCTCCCATATAATTTAATTAAATCGGAACAGATGTATTATAATCCCGCATCTGCCATCTTGGATTTTTTTCTTGCCGTGAATTAAAAATATTTTTTTAATCAATAGTTATAATTATTATATTCCAATATTTTCAATATTATATTAATCTACAATATTAACCATTGGCGACATTTACTAGTTGGCAAAAAAGGAGTTTTCATGCAAGAAAATAATCTAAGATGGCGGATGCGAATTAAAATACATCTAAGCCATTAAATCACTTACAACACTAAATTTTGTTTCACAATAATTTAAGGAATTCTCAGCACTACTTAGAAACTTAATTTTTAAGGATTTATTAAGTACTTGAAAGAATATGTACAGACTCTGTAAGAAAACGAAGTTCTATAATTTTTGCAAGCCCTTGGGCTTGCTGCGGTATGAAAAAGAATTTTACAAGAAATCCCTGCATTGCATACACCTAAAGGTCAATTTGATATATATATAATTTTTTTAAAAATAAAGGCACAATGCATTTTGCCAGTTTTAAAAAGTTTAGGATGCCACATCTTTTCAAAAAAAAAAAAATAATAATAATAATAATAATGTAAAGGGTGCACTAGTAATATACAGTTAAATCGGGACAACTAAAATGGGATCTAATAAAGTCGTAATTTTTTAAAAAAGTACGGAATCATATCATGACTGCCATAGTAGTTTTTTTAAGCAGATTTATTTGGATTTTGAATGATTCAGATTGCATCTTTAACACAGAAAAAAAATGAAGGAGATTATAAATAATTCACTTCATAAAGTAAAAAGGTGCACATAATATATTACACATCAGAAATAAATATTATACTAAATTTTATATAAATATACAATCTCACTGATTCAAAAAAGTAACAAACACAGAAACTTAGAATATAATATCAGTAACATATTGAGGTTTTCTTTTTGACTTTTCATGTTCTATAAAACACACATAGCAAATAAAACAAAACTGCAATAATAAATTGGAGGCCAAATACTAAGCATGTCCATATACAAGCTATATTTACACTGGCCCCTTCCTCCATAAGTTTTTATTCTCCAGAAATAGCACATGGAAAACAGTCAATACCAAATATTCTAAATAAGATAGACAAATGTGTATTGGACACTTTGTTATTTTGAAGCTAATAATGCAACATACATTACACTTCTTAGAAAATATTCATAATTTATCTTACAAACACAAAATAAATTTTAAGGCATCCATTCCTGATTAAAGAAAGGGAAAAAAATATATGAATCAGGCTTACATTAAAGTGTGGCATTTAAAATATAAAATCATCATCACCAAAACAAATGTTGTGACAGATCATAAAACTATCAATGAAAATGTTTTATATTATTAATATAAATGACACAGAAGAAAGGAACACACTCAAAACAATTTTCAGTAATAGTCACTAATTGTATGAAAGAACAATTTTCAAAAATCTTAGCTCATAAATCAAGCTATAAAAAATACCAATTACATTTTTCTATAGTTAAGTGGATAAATTTAAGATCAGGCACTTCAAACTAGAAAAAGTGAGAATACCACAATTACTTAATCAAGAGAATTAACTCTAATGACTAAAATGAATTATAATTTAAATTTTATGCATAACAGACTTAACATTTTTGACCAAATGATAGATTATTTATACTATAAACTCCTTCAAATAATTGAAAGCCAGAAATCAAATGAAAATATACTATTCACACACAACTGATGTCTTTACAATGCACAATTTCAAAGGAAGTTATAACTCAAAAATAATAAACACGATATATATATAATAATAATAAAAAAAAAAAAAACACTTCTATGCAAATATTTATATTAAAGCCACATTTATTGGCAAATTAGTATTATTCATATATGTACGAGTTTAGGTAACATGTTTATGTGCACATACTTTCATACAGAAAGTTTTCATGAAATTAGGAAAGGTAACTTGGGATGCAACTTTCATAGCGCTTTTGAATCTGATCATAGGTGAATTTAACAAACGTGTCATATTGCTCAGCCAACTTGGTATTAAGGATACGATCATACTCATCTCGAATTTGATTTTCTCTTTCTTTTATCATACGCTCGCATATCAAACCAACTTGTCTAAATGTAAAAAGAGGCTGATCTCTACAAGCAGGAGCCATAAGACCTGTCGCAGTGCTAGATGAGGCTATAGGTGATGAAGAATGGTCAGAACTGTCGCTACCATCGAAACGCAATTGCCGTCTTCGATGAAGCTTTTTAATTTCTTCTCTAAGATTCACAGTAATCTGTTCAGAAGTCAACTTTGAAGCTACTTCACCAAACGGAGATGAATTTTCTATAGCCGATTTAAAAATCTTAGGGGAAGGAGACATTACAGGGGTGCAACGGCGACGTTTAGGGGTTCTACCTCCAGGACTTTGAAGAGGATCCCATTCACAACTTCTTTTCAGAGTAGCACAGGCCATTTTCTCAAAATATGATGATTTCGCAGTTAAGCGTTCTAATGCGGACAATGTTGTCTATTATGTAATAGGTATAAATGTTAATCTAGCAGCTTTGTTTAATATATATTTTTAAAAGATAATCCTAAGAAATATTTTTTTGCTTAAATACTTTAACTCGACCTCGTCTCCAATGAATTACTCTTTTACAGTCATAAGAAACATAAGCCATGCTAGGAATCAGCCATTCAGATGGAAGCAACAGCTACACCTCATTTAATGATCAATCAATTTTAAAGATATTTAACATTTACTTTACTTCAGGTACTACAAATGGTTCAAAAAAGTGAAATAAAGATCGAATAAGAAAAAACTTAGAAATTTAAGAGCAAAAATTGAAAACCAATTAAAAAAGCTTTTAGGAAAACAAAGCACGTTCAGAGGAATTTTTTCAGTAACGATGATATTTGTTATATCGATGCCACTGGCAAGCCTAAAGATATACTACATAAATTGTGAAATGCGTCATCGATATAAAAGACGCATAAAAAGTCAAAATTACTTATTTACCCATAAAAATCCGAAGATTTTTCTCGAAATCATTAACAATGTCCACCTTAATATGGAATGATTTTCAAAAATAAGTGTTCAACTTTCAATAATTGTTATACCTGCTAATGATTATTAAATAAAAATGCGATGATTGTAATTACTCTAACGGTGATTGAAATGGAAATTAATTTGAAATTCTTTACTAAATAATAAAACATATAAAATTTAGTAGTTCCATTCACAAGCTCAGTGGTTGATAAAAAAAAAAAATCTCTGATATTCCCATAACTTTAACTGTTTCTGTGACCTTATGAAATGATTTTCATCTCGATTTTCATCAATATTTGTTAGTTATTTGTGCGACTGAACTGAACACTGAACTACATTGCTATTGCACTAATTAAACCGTTTGATTAAGGTTTTCGTTTTATTAAATATCGCTAAAAATGTTGCCTCTTAGAGGATTAATCAATGCTACGAGGAAGATTTCTACGTCTGCATTGCTTAGAAGTGGAGGCCATGGTCATCATGGTGGAGTTATTGGATCTAACTTGCCATTTGATATTAAGAATAAGTACAAGTTAACCTTATACTTCATATTATTCTTTGGAAGTGGCTTCAGTTTACCTTTTTTGGTTGTGCGACATCATCTGACAAAGCAGTAAGGCATTAATTTATGAAGAATCAACCTGAACTCTTCATAGGAGTTTCTGGATTACGTTCAATAGATGTATTCATTTATTAAAAGAATTCTGTTATGAAGTTATGTCATAATATTAGTTAATAATCAGTTGTAATGAAATAGCACTCATTAAATGTGCTTTAAATAAATATTGTTTGTTTATTTACGTTTTCTTTATAAATATGAAACTTTCTCTTTAAAGAAATTGCAAGTTCTTAAAATAAAAGATTCAATCAGCAATTTTGCCGAATACCGAAGCTTCGGTACGGTATTCGGCAACCGAATACTTGAAACGTTTTAATACGCATTTTTGCATATATTAGCTTTTTTAATAAACTAAGCTTTAATTGAAATTAAATTCTCAATAATTTCATTCAGTTACATTTTTATTCTTAAATCTAATTACACAAAAAAATTTAATGACTTCTTTCCACTCATAAATTCATTAACCCATCACTTACTTTTTATTTTATCACTAGTCAATACCCAAAAATAACCTATGAAAGTATTAAACTATACAGGGTATTCTTAAGGATAAATATTGTCAGAAAAATAAAAGTTCATTCAAATAAAAAGAAACAATGTTGTCATTAAGCTGATTTACTGATTGTCCAAGTCTAATTATAAACATATTGAATAGGAATGTTCTCAAAATACAAAAGGTATATCAATTTGTACATTTAACTATTTTCTGTCAAATTATTGATAGAATATTTATATTTTGATTAATATTTTAACGTTCTGGTGATGAAGATAAGAAATTTGAGCGATTTTGATATAATGGTTATAAATGCTATAGGATAGGCATAGGGGTATACTTATTTGATGTATTTTCTTTAATTTTAATATACACCTTAGACATACAGATATGAACTCTGATATACTTATTTGATGTGTATATTAAAGAAAATACACATTAAATAAATTAAAAAAAAAAACTAATGTAGAAGTAAATAAAATTAAATGATAATGGAAAGATGCGCATCTTCCTTACTTTTTTTTTCTCTGTTGTAGACAGTTGTTTAGATTTCGCACCTATGTAGACTATTTTAGAAAGGAAAAATTTTTTTAAAATTAAAAATGGCCTTTGACTTGTTTTTCGTAGTGCAGCTGAACTCTAAACTCATGCACATAATATTGAAACTCATTTTTTAACCTATTCTATTGCTAAGTAAAAGAGAATTATTCTACTTCTAAGAAAATACTTATCTGCAACTATTCGGCCAAAGCCGAATATTCGGTTTACATACCGAATCGACTATTCGGTATTCGGTCGATCTCTAATACAAACACACAATTTTAGCAGAAAAATTTAAAAGCTTTTAACTTTTGAAAGTAATCTCCATATATGAAAATGAAATTCATTGTTGCTTCAGAATTGCAATCAATTTCGAAAACACATTTTTAGCTCGAATAAATACAAATTAAAAAAAAAAGTTACGTTTTGCAGATTAACAGTTTCAAAGATAATTTTTGCCCCTTGAAAGCCTGGTGAATTTCCGATAAAGAAGAAAAAAAAATCAAAATTCCCTCTTTTCCGAATTGTCTTCCCCTTCACCCCACAGGTACTCAAAGTTTAAAATCTTTCAAATGCAGAGTTACCAGTTCTTAGCCAGGTCAAAAAAAAAAGAAGCTGTTTTTTTAACCATTTGAAAAAAAACAGTTTTTTGTTTTTTAAAAGTTGTTTTACAGTTAATTCATATTAAACCAAAATCTCCCTTGACCCCTCGGATTTTGATGAAACTTGGTTTATCAAGTGTCTTTACATAGTTATGAAAGAAAACACTAAAATTATTTTTTTAATAAATTTAATTTTAATTTAAGTACAGCATTTTTCTTTAAAATTTGCTACATCTTTAATCACTTAATTGCCATTTTCATAAAAACTAAATGTGATACAATTTTGTTTATGTATCATTTTAAAGCTCTTTTTATGACCTTTAATTTGATATGCAACATGATAAAAAAATTTAATTAAAAAAAAATTCAAATTTTAATTTTCTCAAAGTGACATTTTTAAAATTCTCAAATTTACTTCATATTGTGTTCTTACATTTCCCCAAGTTTCACAATGGGATCTTTATGAGATTAAAAGATATAGGAAATTTAAGTTTATATGGGTCATTCTCATGAAAAGGTGCTTTTTACAGTCACATAATAATACATTCCAGAAAATGTATCAAATTTCAGTTTTTTTTTTTTTTTTAAATATATGTATATTTAAGTTTTAAATAAGCCATCAAAATTATTTCTGACAAAATAATTTTAATTGGCTTTGATTTTTCAATGAATATAAGTCAAATGTCTCCTCCGTGGACGTCCCAACATCTGAAACACAAGATTTTCAACAAATTTAAATATTTTTTTTTTTTTTTTGTATTAACTAGTTTAAAGTCTACAGTTAAGTTTTAACGGTACTTTTCGGTTAGCCGGGCGCCAGTGTTATATATACAGTATTATGTATATATACATGTATGTATATATATATATATATATATATATATATATATATATATATATATACGCATATATATATGTGTATACATACAATATATGTATATACCGGGTGTCCCAAAAAGGACTGACTGATTTTAAAATTCAATAACTTGCAAACGGTGACAGATATTTAAAAAATTCTTGCAGGAGGGTTATGCATAAGGTCAAAAGTTTTTTTACAGTGATTTTCAATTTTAGTTCGAATTACAAACAATAGATGGCGCTGCGACCAATAGACGCTGAATTCAGGCTCGATTTTTGGTACTTCGTGGCCCGGATAATACATTTCCATCTCCTTTTTCAGCATGGAACAAGAGAAAGGACCAGAAATCGAGCCTGTATTTAGCAACTATTGCTTACAGCGCCATCTATTGTTTGTAATTCGAACTAAAATCGAAAATCACTGTAATAAAACTTTTGACCTTATGCATAACCCTCCTGCAAGAATTTTTTAAATATCTGTCACCGTTTGCAAGTTATTGAATTTTAAAATCAGTCAGTCCTTTTTGGGACACCCGGTACATGTATATTTACGTATATGTATGTATACAAATAAGTATGTGAAACACTGGCGCCCGGCTAACCGAAAAGTACCGTTTTAACTTAATATTTTAAAAATATCTTTATTTTTACTAAAGAATTAGTTAGTACACATTGTCCCAAGCCAAATGAGTCTCCCTCCATGGACACAGAAAATAACTTTTAAAAAATACCATAGATGGCAGCATATGTCAAACCATCATGAGACAAGTTTGGAAGAAAGGTAGCCATTTTGATCTTTAAGGCTCGTTTACACGGAGATAGTTTACTAGCTACAAGCCGGCGAGAAAAGTAGCGAGCGAGTCAGCTAGCGAGATAGTGATCGTTTACACACGAACTTGTTTGCTCGCTCAGTAGCCAACTCGCTATTGCGTCACTTGCTGCGCTCTAAAGCTTTCTTTTATGTTTTTTTCTGAAAACAGTGTTTGTTTTCATATTAAGTGCCGAGTTTTCCCTGTCTGTATTTTTTTTTTTTTTTTTTTTTATGTGTGTGTGTGTCCTTGGAAAATTGAAGTGGAACGCAAATGATATTGCCGAGTTTTTAAATGTATACCAAGAGTGTTATAAAAAATAAAACACACAGATTACTTCAATACGAAATTAAAAGATGAAATGCGAATTTTATATTCTAATGATCATTTATAAAATTTCATTACTTTTTAAGGTTTTAAAACCCGTGTCCATTACTTTAACGTTTAAGAGCAAGAATCTGAGAGAGTGTCACACCTGTGATTCATGACATCTCAGATTTTCTCCAAAAAATTACCAGTTGTTACTTACCTTGTTAAAAGACAAAATCTAGAATTTTTTTTTTCCAAAGTTGAGTTGTTTATTTTTTATGGGCCCCCAAAGGTCACCATGCGGTGCAAAAAATTGAGCGTTTTTTAAAGACATTAAAATTGCTATGACCCACAATTCTTTGCGCTAACAACTTGCCACAAAATTCTTGTTATGTATGGGATGTAGGAGGGTTCAACTTTATATAATAGATGAGAAGTCTGTGGCAACTTGTTGCCGCAAGGTCACTGAAGGTCACAAACTTACGCATTTTCTCTGTTTTTTACCATTTTTAAGGCCCAATAGCAGCTTGCACGTTGAAGTTGCCATGGCAAAAGAGGTGTCATTTGAAAGACATGTATTAGCACTTTTTAAAAACGTGCATATAATTGAGGCAAGTTGGATGCGCTTTTAGTAACAGAGCGCCAAAATGTGAAAAATGTCATATTTGACCGATATTCAAACTGTCATAATTTCCTGCGGCAATGACATTTTGAAATAATTCTTTTGCCATTCTTTTATTCTATTATTGCTCTTTATGAAAAAATAAATTCCATTGAGGCATGTACCTTTAAAAAAAAAAAAAATGATTTTTTTAAACATACTCCATTTTGGTAGTCAGGACTTTTTTGCTTTTCAGAACAACTCGTCCGAATAACAATTTTTTAGCATTTACCTGGCTATATAAATTGATATATTTTAATATATTGTGACACATATATGATATTGATGTTATTTATTTAATATGACAATCAAAATTCTTGGCATTTATAATCTATAATGATAATACAAGTATATTCAGCTAACATTATCAATATTTTTTACAAAAAAACCCCCCTCAAACACATAATTGTTCCTTGTAAGACTCTTGAATGTCTTTTAAGCAGGGAACTGTAAAAGGATCAGCCCCAGACAATTGTATAGGGCCAAAGAAGATGGTGCTTCGATGTACAGTATCAATATCGTCACGTATTGGCCATTTAAATTCTTGAGCACCTCTTTGGTGAAGAAATTTCATTTTAAATAAATCACTCCCACAGTCTTCTAGAAGTTTTCCTATGTAAAATCTTTTGTCAAACATGACTGCATAAAATGAATGGGGATGTAATTCATTTTCCTTATCTGCAAAAAGTTTCATCTCTTTCCTAATATTTTCTCTCTCTGTAAGCTGAAAATAAGAAAATTTATATTTTTTCAATAATTAAAAAAAAAGTGTGTAAATTTGAAAACAAAAATAAAAAAAGATTCATAAATTTTATCATACCTCATTGTCTTCAATTGTAGCATATAAAGATTCGTCGTCTTCTTCATTTGCATCATCTTTATCTGCATCAAAATTTTTAGTTTTTCCTTTCATTCTGCTGAAATAAGACATCCCTTGTTCCTGTGTCAAATATTCTTCTGGGCAAAAATTTTTCTTTCCGTCTGCTGTTAGACCTCTCATCATCTTCACAACATTATGCGCAGTTAATTTATTACCTGTTTTATCTCCTTTATAAAAGCACTCTTCGAGAAATTGTTTTTGATTTTGACTTAGACGTGTGACTTTTCTTTTAGGTTTTAATGCCCATCCTTCTTGTGATATAAGATATGAATACATTTGATTGCTACTAAAAGCAGTAACAGTTTCAAAGGAGTTGGTAATAAGATAATCTGTTTTTTTTTGTTATGGTCTCCATCCTTTTTGCAAACATATTTTTAGCTTTGTCCATCCCTGAGATTAATTTTGGAATTGTGTGTTCTCCTCTTGCTATATGCAGCGACAATTCATCAGCAGTTTCAAATGTAGAAGTACAATTGTCTTCAGGACAAAACAGAAAGCTTACAAACTTTCGGCTAAGAGATATTGACTTTTTATTTGAATGTTTTTCTATTGTTTGTTTTGAACTGAATGGGCGTATTATTTGAAAGTTGCAGTTGAATTCTAAGTTGCTGTATGGAATTTTTTTTCCTGTACCAATTTCAAAATATTTCCAAAATATCATCTCATTATCTTCAAACTTTACAGAATGGTATGACTGGATATCTGGTATCTTAACACTTTCAACATAACATTGATCTTTATTAATGTCAATAATCGAAACCTTGGCATTCTTCATACGCCCCTTAAAAATAAGTGCATCGTACACATCTTGTGCTGATGCAACATCATGCCCCTCGCATAAATATGTCCTGATAAACATCTTTGCAATAGCACTCTCGCGATCAGCCTGATCCTTTCCTCTCTGTGGTTCATTATAATCATGTCGAAGTACTTTTACTCCCAGTTGCTTTGCCATAAGGTAGCGGCTTTCGGCACATACATTGCCAGAATAACAACCTGCATTGTCAGTTTTCACATGCAGTTTTTTTATGTGAGGAAAATCTAGTTTAAATTGCTCTAAGGTATGTTTTGACACACATAATGTAGATAGGGCATCTTGATCGCAATTTTCAAGAACTGTAAAGTAAGTTATTTTTTCAACTGTTTCATTAAATTTTGTGACAAATACATCAACATGCATTGATATACCCCTTTTTCCAAAATAATCCTGCTGTTTTTCACGGTAGTTCAGAGGTAAAATTTTTTGTGACCAGTCTTGCAGCCAAAATGCCGTCTCTTCATCGGTTTGTTCTAGTGCTGCTGTCTTCGCTTTTTCTTGTTGGACCCCTCTCATAATATGCCTCATGTACTCCATAACATTTTTACTTGCCATGTTGAAATCGTAGTCGATTTCATCCTTAATAGCACAATGCTTCATGTTTTTTACTTTACTTCCAATTTCATCGAGAGATGACAAAAGTGAGTGACACTGAGCACAAATGATGTGATGTTCATGATCACATTTGACTGTCAAGTTTTCATCAACTGGTGAACTTAAAGAAAATTGAGCACAGTGACTGGCACAGACACTGCTTGTTTTACAGTGCAGTTTATATGTTGTTTTCAAGTACCTCTTTCCTAAATCTAAGTTTTCTATAAGACGTGTTTCTTCTGTTTTCGCAAGGTCAAGTTTTGCCACAATGTCGCAAAGACTTGAAAATCCACTGAGTCCATCAGCTGTGGTATTATCTAACCCACTGAGAAATTTACGTTGACTTGGGTTAAAAGAGTTAAGTAAACGAATCAGTGAAGAGCTACTTAAATTTTCAAACTCAATACTCTTGCAGAATTCCATATAATCAACTACTATATGTGTTTTTAATGCTATGAGTACCGCATGTGGGGTAACATGTTTTAATCCACAATCATATTTTAAAGTTGTTGTTCCATAAGCAACGTCTTGTAGAGAATCTGTTGTAAACAAAAAATCTAAAAAATGATCAACCTTACTCATGTCGACGGTTTCTACTAATTTTGTCTACAGGAGGCATATTGCCAGAGCCAAATTGTGCTCTCAATTCTCTTGCTCTCCTCACCATTCTCTGTGAGCATTGGAATTTCTCTATAACTTCTAATTTTGTGTATTTTTGAGGATCCAATAAAGACAATAAAGCTAGCTTCATCTTTTGAGATGGAGTGCTTTTAAAGGCTGCTATTATCTCTTTTAGACATTCATCTTCAGCTTCTGTCTCGCTGCAGCTGCTACTGTCTGAAACAACCTTTCGAAATTCATGTTCTTGCTCTGGGGCCATTTTCTTGGTTAACGTTGCTTTAAAATTATTGGTAACTTCAGAGTATTTTCGTTTCATATAGCGAATGGTACTTGCAGAAAGTTCTGAAACAGGAGATTTCAATTGAAATTTAACAGGGCTTACACCTTCTGTTGATGATTTTATAAATGAATTTGTCTCTGTCTTATCAGTTTCCACTAACAGAGAATTAGGAACTTCATATGTTGGATCGCTGGAAGTGATGTCGGCTATCTCAACTTCATCGTTCATTTGATGTAAATCTTTTGAAAGAAAATAATCTCTATGCTTTGGGCAAACAGTTCCTCCAATTGGGAAGTTTACAGAAGAATTATATTTACATATTAATTCATATGTTGCCCAACTTGCAGTCCTAAGACCTTTTTCTTTTCTTTTCCTGTTTTCCTTGTGATAAGGGTGTAAACATACAGTTGGAACATTCCAATAAGTACCAAAATCAAAACGATGCTTTGCACAAAGTTTAAATCCTTCAGGTAAAACTTTACCACTTCTGCTAGATATTAGTTCTTTTTCAGACACACTTCTATCAGGTGCTTTAACATTTATTCTTTCTAGATAATTTCTCACATCTGCTGCCAAGTCTTGTTCTGAAAACAACCCATCTTTACGACTTTTGCCATGTCTTCCACAGTTCAATAGCTCATTATAAAAGAAACAATCTTTATAAGAATCCGAATTAAGTTCTTCCATGTTTTGTAAAAGTTTTTTTAACTAATAATATATAAACATAAGTATGAAAAGATCCAAATTAAAAATTCACAACTCTATATTTTTTAAATGAATGAGCAAAAGTAATTCTTATTCAACAGAAATATTGTTCTGATATTCCAGGATAGCCAACCATGTGATAACAGTAATGAAAACAAGGGAAGAGTTGAGTTGGGGTTTTTTTTCTGTGTAATTTTATGCTACTAAAATTATTGTTACAAATGTAAAATATTTTATCAATAATACTTTTAAAAAAAATACCCTTTATAAACAAGAAAATAATTTTATTTTTTAATGGATGAAAATAAAGAATCCTGATTGCACAGAAATATTGTTCTCATGGTTCTAGAATATTCTACCAAGTAGTACTAGTAATACAAACAATAGAAGAGTTTGTTTTTCAGAATTTTGTGTTGCTGAAATAATGTGATTATAAACTTAAAATATTTTATCAATGATTTTTTAAAAAATACTTTGCAAAAAATAATCTTATCAGTTACCTTTTTTTTTTTTTTTTAATGAAGGAGCATTATAAATTGGGATGGTTGGAATGTTTTGCTTTGAATAATTTTATGTTCTGAAATTAATATGATTTTAAATTAAAAAGACTTCATCAATAACGATTTTAAAATGTACCTTATTTTAAAAAAAGACTATATCTGTGCATTTTATTCAGTTATAATTGTGTACAAGTTTCAGGTGATTTTTTAACAACTGTTAAAAATTAAACAAAATATTTATTCTAAAATATGTATAAAAGTATAAAACATTGTAAACATTTTGCTTTTAGTCTATTAAATGTGAAAAATTATAATAAATTTTTAAACAGTAATGGAAAAATCATATATGCATTTCACAGGTATATAAATAGAGAACATGTCAGTGATTCTTTTGAGATTTTAAAACTAAATAATTGTTCTCAATAAACATAAACGTAACAATATATAAAATATATCAATTCATATAGCCAAGTAAATGTTAAAAAATTGTTATTCGGACGAGTTGTTCTGAAAAGCAAAATAGTCCTGACTACTGAAATGGAGTATGTTTAAAAAAATCATTTTTTTTTTAAAGGTACATGCCTCAATGGAATTTATTTTTTCATAAAGAGCAATAATAGAATAAAAGAATGGCAAAAGAATTATTTCAAAATGTCATTGCCGCAGGAAATTATGACAGTTTGAATATCGGTCAAATATGACATTTTTCACATTTTGGCGCTCTGTTACTAAAAGCGCATCCAACTTGCCTCAATTATATGTACGTTTTTAAAAAGTGCTAATACATGTCTTTCAAATGACACCTCTTTTGCCATGGCAACTTCAACGCGCAAGCTGCTATTGGGCCTTAAAAATGGTAAAAAACAGAGAAAATGCGTAAGTTTGTGACCTTCAGTGACCTTGCGGCAACAAGCTGCCACAGACTTCTCATCTATTATATAAAGTTGAACCCTCCTACATCCCATACATAACAAGAATTTTGTGGCAAGTTGTTAGCGCAAAGAATTGTGGGTCATAGCAATTTTAATGTCTTTAAAAAACGCTCAATTTTTTGCACCGCATGGTGACCTTTGGGGACCCATAAAAAATAAACAACTCAACTTTGGAAAAAAAAAATTCTAGATTTTGTCTTTTAACAAGGTAAGTAACAACTGGTAATTTTTTGGAGAAAATCTGAGATGGCATGAATCACCCCATAATGCTAGGTGTGACACTTTCTCAGATTCTTGCTCTTAATTAGTCTATTTTCAGTAATGGACACCCCATGTAATCGTTGCTAAAACTGCAATTTCACTGATGTTTAATAGGAACACCAAAATTTTATAAATAGTGCTGCTTTTAATTAATTTCATGTGGTTAATAAAATTTTCAATATTTTAATCACATATTTTTTTTTTTATAACTTTGCCCTGTTTAGTTTATCTGCCAATCAATGAAACAAACCAGGAAGTAAAGCATATTGTTTAAGGGCATATGGAAAAGAGAGGCTCATAGGGCTCAGCCCCTCCCCATTTAAATAAAAACTAAATTGCGTAATTTCGCATCCATCTGCCGCACTTCGGATAACTCAATTTCCTTTCAGAGTTTATTTTAAATAAAATGTGACTTGCTTCTGCTTTTCACTTATTTGACTTCTTTTTTTCAATAAAATTTCCGGTCTGAAAAGACTTAACGAAGCCGTAGCGGATACGCGGGAAATTACGGTAAACTATTATTTTAACACAATCAAACTGATTGCTAAAGCTATCATACGAATTGAATATTTCCAACTGAGCGAAAAAATGCCCAGGCCAGAAATCGAACACAGATCCTTGGCTTGCGGATATGCTCACCGGTTGTCGGCCCAGTTGGCTTAAACGGTAGAGCATTAGCCCTGTAAGCCAATGATCTGTGTTCGATTCCTGGCCTGGGCATTTTTTCGCTCCGTTAGAAATGTTAAATTTAAAAAAAAAAAAAAAAAAAAATTACTGAAGTTGTTAAAAATCTATTATTATCTGTCTTAAACATTTTACTTATTCATCTCTCACAAAAAATGATTGTAATATTAATAAAATCTATGGTAATAACTGAACTAGTAAATCTGCAGATCAGTAGCCTCAAACTCGATCATAGTTCTGCAATTTTGAAATTATTTTATTTAGTATTTAAAACATTCAACCCTCAGTATCATTCCTATCATATTTGTAATGCTAATTACTAAAAGTACTTTCAGGTAGTTTAACTGAGAAAAATAGTGGAAAATATACGAATCTATTCACTAATACGCCAAAACTTTTTTTTTTTTCGATTTTTTTTTTTTTTTTCAATTATTGCCCTCTAAACCCTGTACAGTCTCAATAATTTGATAACTGCAATTCCCCGACATTAGTATTTTCAACTATCTATCTAAAATAATTAAAATATTCACCTTGTGATAATTACGGTAGTTATTTCAAATAGTGAATAATTCTCAAAAATATTTTAATTATTGGTATCCTAATTGTTAAGTTTATTTGAAAAATATATTTTGTTCATTCACGCCGACACGAACTGCTTCAGTCGACATTGTTTACATTTACAGAACCCCGAACCACCGAATACTCGCAGCGATTTCACTAGCAACAACGTTTACACACAGCGAGTTTACTAGCCAGATAGCTGACACGCCAGCGAGTAGCGAGAAAAGTAGCCGAGCTTTCAACTTTTTTGGCACTTGCTGAGCTGCCAGATAGTTCGCTAGCCAACGTGTTTACACGGGGCGAGTTTATTAGCAGCTAGTGAAATCGCCGGCTTGTAGCTAGTAAACTCGCTCCGTGTAAACGACGCTTGGTTTGCGGTTATCGAGGGGTGGGGGAAATTGATAGATAATTTGTTTCGGACAACAGACCAAATCTATTGTCGCCCAATGAGAATTCCTTAAAATATGCTCTGCTCTTCATGTGATATATCATTAGAAAATCCACTTATTCATATTAAGCACCTACCTGCCCCTTTCCCCACTTTGCCACCGGGGCATTTTTCCAAATTTTGCTGACACTCCTCATGTTACATATTGGAAAGGGCTGTGCCCCCGATAACCGCAAACCAAGTAATAACAATATCGACTTCTATATCTGATTAATTCTTACTTCTTCTGTACCTGGTATTATTGTTAAGTTTTTTTTATAGGTTACTATCTTTAGCAAAGAATTTTTTTACAAACTCATGTGTCGGATAAGTTTCTTTGTCTGGAAGCTTTCTCCTTCTTTCTTTGCTCTCTAGGAACCTTGCAACAGCAGGCCTTGGATCATGAAAAGCTGTTCCAATTCCATTCAGGAGTTACTTTTCTAAATAAAAAAACAAATATCTATCAATTTCCCCCACCCCCAGCCCTCGATAACCGCAAACCAAGTAATAACAATATCGACTTCTGTATCTGATTAATTCTATCTTACTTCTTCTGTACCTGGTTAGTAAATAATGATATCTTCAGTGAATCATGCAAACCACCTCATTTATAGCTAGGTAACGTTAAAGAAAGACTACATTCTCAGTTGAAACAAATTGTTAATTGTTATGTTAGTAATAGACCAAACATAACTTTCAACTAACCTACCAAATTGCTATATCTAATTAAACCTTCTTGTATAAAATTATCACTAAAATTATGTTAAAATATTGCTTGCTTTTTATTGTTTGTACGGCTTTTGTTTATAATAGTAAAACGTCTACTAATTTAGGTATTTCGAACCTGGAATAAATTCTGAAATTGAAAAGCAAATTTTACATGAATCATTTAATATTTGTTTTTAGTGAAATAGTCCCTTAATTATAGTTTTAGACCCAAAGTGGAACTAATCAAGAAAAAAGCTTTTCCTCTTGCTGTTTAAAAACATCAAATTAAAACAATTTGCCATGTTAAATTTTATAATTTGTTTTCAAAATGCCAAATCAACTATAATTAGACATCTTTGGCCTTTTAGAAGTTACTGTATTTTGTAAAGAGTAGAACTAAACAAGCAAGCTGATTTTACTCATGTTTTAAAAAAAATCGCTATCTATAAAAACATTTTCAAAATACAACAGAAATAATTAAAATGGTTTAAAAATTTTATACAAAGGACTTTCTTATGCAAATAGTGGAATTAAACAAGGAAATCTATTCGTTTTTTATGTTTTAAAAGTTAAACTTTATTAAATTTTTATAATGGGTTTAAAATGCTACAATAATAATTGCAATCGTTAAGTTTTTTTTATAGGTTACTATCTTTAGCAAAGAATTTTTTTACAAACTCATGTGTCTGATAAGTTTCTTTGTCTGGAAGCTTTCTCCTTCTTTCTTTGCTCTCTAGGAACCTTGCAACAGCAGGCCTTGGATCATAAAAAGCTGTTCCAATTCCATTAAGAGCAATGAACATTCTTGAGTTTAAGGCTTCTCTTGAGAGTCCCGACTGTTTGTTGGATTTAAGCAGTGTATGAATGGACACAGCTCTTTCTGGGCCAGCACTGTGGGGCGTTAAAGAAACATATGACTGTATCAATTTGTTAAAAACCGAGTGAGGTTGAGACGCTTTAAAGTAGTGATAGAGTCTTGCTGTTGATGAGGTCATGTCTGAAGGAGGAGGCAGTTTTTCAGCCGCGTATAAAGCAACTACATCGTCAGTAAAATCGGCGACTTTTTCTTTACCAAAAAGGTTCTCAACATCAAAGCAGGCTGCACTAACAACCTCTGTTGGTCTTCTTGCATTTAATAAAGCATCTATCCTGTTGGAAATGCTCATTTGATCCTCGTTCAATCTCTGAGAAACAAATTCTTTGCAATTCAATACAATTTTTTTTCTCACTGCAGACCAACATCTCTTGGTAGAAACTAATGAGTTGTAAACTTTACGCCTGTGAGGATTTTCTTCCATATCCGAGTTACTTTCAGATTCTTTAGTATTTTCATTTATTTCTGTCAACTGTTCTTCGTATCCACCAGGATAACACCCATCTTCGATAAAAGTCAAAGCATTTGTAAAAATTTTCTTTGACAATTCTATATCAGGCAGGGTAATGAAAGATCTCTGACTATCTTTCTGAAGTTTTTCAAAGTGTTTCAGAAGATCTAGCATTAGGCAAGTCAGGCGTTGTTGTTCACCATCTTTCACCCATAACCGTAGGAAGCCGCGAGCAGAAGCTTTTTCAGTTTTTGATGAATCGGGTTGGTGGTTCACAATGTTTTTGCATGAAAGGAAGATTATGCCATACTGCTTTAGCTAAGTTATTCAAGTGTTCCACGAACTGCACTTCAAAATATGCAAGGAAACGAAAGGCAGTTTGGTTTTCTATTTCCGCTATTTTTCCAAGTTCTTCAAAGCGTAGAGCAGAAGCTCGATAAAATGTTGCTAAAGATTTTACATTGGATTTCCAATGTTGAACTTCGATAACTGATGATTCTAAATCCGACATAGCTAAGTCGGACCTGTGAGCAACGTACCAAACGCAGAGCCATTCTCTGCCCAAGTACTGTTTCATACGAGCCCAGAGGCCGCTGTTTTTTCCCGTATTTGCACTTTCCCCATCTGTAGTTAAACCTGTTAACTTATTTTTTGCGACATTCTCAATGCCCATATTCTCAAATACGATCTTGACAAAATCCATGAGGCCTTCTGCTCCTCGCTTATTTGATTTGTATTCTCCTAGAAAAACTGAGTTCATTTCTTGTTCTGCTGTGATAAATCGGGCCGTAACAAACTTGTTATCAACACCATATTTATCAACAGAACCATCAACTTGGATAGAAAAACAATCAGAATTTTGTAACTGCATGACTGTATTTTCTTTCACTAAATCACCTTCAATATCAAGCATCTCACGATACATTACTGGATTTCTATATTGCAATAGTGCTGGAGATGGATTAAAAGGAGAAAAATCTGACTTTAAACCATTTTCCATATAAGAGGCAATTTGTGAATCAATATGAATTTTCGTTAAAGATCGCGAAGGCCAAGAATGAGCAGAAAGAGTCAACTGTCGACTATCATTATAAACATCCAATGCAAACTCTATTAGCAACATTATTTTCTCTGCATTGCGCGATTTTAGGGTTTTTATCCAAGGATGTTGATCAGATTGTGCCATCCATTTTTTCTCCATTTGGTGAAGGTTGACAGCTGCTTTGTGAGCTTCACTGTTTAAGTGATCGATGATCCTTTCTAATTCCTTTTTGCCATCACATTGCACACCATCAGCAATGGGCAAAGTGCCATTTTTTGAAAATTTTTGAGTCTCTTGAATATGTTTAAAGCAAGTTGCACATTTTATTCCTGAACGTTTGCTTCCTAGTTTTACTTTTTCAAAACAATCGTAAGTTTTTAAAACCAATGATGAATCTAACTTGCTACCCTTATACCACTCCGAACATTTTTCTTTTTGTTAGAATTTTTTGATTGAACAAGGCGTTTCAACCCGATGTTCTTCATTTTCCTTAGCAACTTTTAAGTCAGAGCCACTACTGTTAGGATGATGACTTTCAAGAGTAATTTCAGATTCTTGATTTTTGATGTGTGTATTGGTACTGCAACCTGGTTTGATATAATCACTGAAGATATTGCTTAGTTTTACAGTTTCATCTTTATTAATTTGATCGGTTTTTGTGCGTTTTTTGGGACTTGCATTAAAAAAATCAGTAATTCTCTTTGCCATAATTTGCACTATAATGAATGTCAACTGTAGCAGTTAAAGGAGGGAAATACCATGAACAGTATCTGAAGAGAAATAATATTTTGAAAAACGGTAAAATAAAAAGTAAATATTTTGAATTATAATAGGTTTAGACTTTTGTTTAAAAAACTAGAATGATAAAGTTGTAAAAAATGCAGAAATATTTCATAATAAACATTTAAAATATTAAGTTTATGCTAGGATATTTATTCATATTTTTTCTTAATTTTTACAACTGTTTCCAGTTGAAGTAGGAACCTTGCTAGTAAATAATGCTGAATTCCTGCATAAACTGGAAACAATTGTAAAAGGAAAAGAAAAAAAATACGAAATGTAGAAATTTTATTCATTTATTTTGTTTGGTACTCCTACATTATTTCGTCGACTATTCACCGTTAAAAAAACTATCACTAATGTATTCGCAAACACCCAATAAACAAAAGGAAGAATGTTTCCATTCTGAATTTTTAAATAGCTACATGGCTAAATTAATGAATTTAGACATAAGAATAACATGCCTTTATATAAGAGTAGCGACGGACTGGATACAAAATTTGATTCATTCACGCGATTTTGCACAAAAGAATGTTTTGTTTTTAAGAAATAATTGTAAGAATTAATTTAAATATATGGAAAAATGAATATTTATGAATAAAATATAAATATTTTATTTCACAAATTTAATAAGATACATAAAAAAGTTAATACAGTAGACTCCCTCAAATCTGCACAGCTTGGGACCAGAGGTTGTGCAGATTTTAGAATTTTGCGGATTTCTGGTCATTGATTTGTTTACATTTTTGAAACATTAATTTGATTGGTAGTTAAACAAGGGAAATTATAATAAATGCTTACAATAAAATGAAACATTAAAATAAGTAAAATATTAAAATAATTTATTAGTTTAAACGTAAGTAATTATTAAAATAATTATGTAAAATAAAAAAAATATTAAATTATTAATGATGAAATCGATTTAATTCGATTCCAAAAGTCCTATGCTGCCATCTAGTGGTAAAGCGATCGTAAGATCGGAACGTCATCATATAGATATGCTAATTTATATCAAAATCAAAAGTAATGTAAATTTATTTAGTAATAAATCAGCTGTAATAACAGAAAGAGAATGATTAACAAAAAATTTACTAAAAAAAACATTGCGGTAGTCTCTGATTTCGGCGCCATCTTGAATTTCATTCCTGCAACTTGAATGTAAATTTCATTGTTTACATCTGAAAAATACACGGGCTTTAGGTGTTCGTGGATTTTAGGGTCGCGGATTTAAGGGAGTCTACTGTATGAGCAGTACCATTGCCACCTAGAGTAGCAACCTAGGTGGCAATGTTATAACTCAATGGGTAATTTATTGATTAAAAAAAAAAAAAAATGGATATTCAGTTCGATTCCAAATCGCTTCCCTAGATAGGTTTTCCAATTTTATACCTTTCCGTTAAAAAATTAATTTGTAAATGTGTCAAAATGTTTTGCGCTTGTTGAGCAGAGCAGTTGAGAACAGCCTTGGGATTCCTTTAAAGAATACTACATATATATTTATGGATAATTGCATGGGAAAGGAGAGAAACCTGCAATCACGTGACAAGAATCTCTTATACCTCAACAAGTAATTTATTTATCAAGAATGGGAAAGGCTATTCGATTCCAAATCCCTTTAATAGTCAGGCCTGTTAATTTTATGCCTTTACTGTTAAAAATGTGTCAGAAAACATTCAGGAGACTGAATTGAACTGTAATTTATTATCAGTACAAACGTAATGTAGAAATAAACACAAGCCTGATATTGACCTGGCAAGAGTCTGTTGAAAAAAAATTAAGCCCCGGCCAGACACCATGTAATTGACCGATGTCAATCTCTATGCTGGACATGTTACATTTCTGTTTTGATGTCAAACTAGCATCGGCTCGTGACGCACATTTATACTTATTCTTGCGAAAGTCATATTCATTAAAAGTAGCTCATATTTTACCGTTTATGTTTCAATTTTTATATCGGGTCGCTAGGCCCACTAATTTTTTTTTTATAGTACCGGCCCGATTCGGCTGGTCCGTTCAATTTTTTTACCCACCGGCAGGGACCTTATGTCTGTAGTCCAAAACCCAGTGGCAGAAACACCGCGACACGGCGACATAGTCGCGGACACAAAAAATCTTTTGCGGACAATCATTCTCTGCACTAATGAAGTCGATTTCAAAAATTGTCCGCAACTTTCGGACAATTTTTCCTTAGTAAAAAGCGCGAGTTTCGGCAAGAAATCGCGTAAAAAGTGTGAATTTTGGCAAAAGATCGCGTTAAAAGCATTAATTTCGACAAAAGATCGCGTAAAAGTGTGAATTTTGGCAAAAAATCGGGTAAAAATCGTTAATTTTGGCAAAAGATTGCGCAAAAAGCGCGAATTTCGGCAAAAGATCTCATAAAATGCGCGAATTTTGGGAAAAGTTCGCGTAAAAAGCGTGAATTTCGGCAAAAGATCGCGTAAAGAGCGTGAATTTCGGCAAAAGATCGTGTTAATGGCGTGAATTTTGGCAAAAGATCGCGTAAAAAGCGCGATTTTCGGCAAACGATCGCGTAAAAAGCACGAATTTCGGCAAAATATCGCGTAAAAAGCGCGATTTTCGGCAAAAAAGCGCGAATTTCGGTAAAGGATCGCGTAAAAAGTGTGAATTTCGGCAAAAGATCGTGATAATGGCGTGAATTTCGGCAAAAGATCCCGTAAAAAGTGTGAATTTCGGCAAAAGATCGCGTTAAAAGCTTTAATTTCGGCAAAAGATCGGGTGAAAGAAGTGAATTTTGGCAAAAGATAGGGTAAAAACGTGAATTTTGGTAAAAAATCGTTTAAAAAGCGCGAATTTCGGCAAAAGATCGCGTAAAATGTGCAAATTTCGGAAAAGGATCGTGAAATAAACGCAAATTTCGTCAAAGGATCGTGAAATAAATGCAAATTTCGTCAAAGGATCGTGAAACAAATGCGAATTTTGTCAAAGTATCGCGAACAAAACGCAAATTTCGTCAAAGGATCGCGAAAAAAACGCAATATTTGGTCGAAGGATCACAGACTCAATGCAAATTTTATTAGAAGATCGCGGAAAATGCGAATTACGTCAGAGGATCATGAAAAAACGCAAATTTCATCAACCGATCGAGGAAAAGTATGAATTTCGTCAAAGGATCGCAGAACAAACGCGAATTTCGTCATAGGATTGTGGAAAAAACGCAAATACTGTCAAAAAATCGAAACCCCCCCCCTTCCCCCCCCCGCAAATTTCGTCCAAAAATTGTGGGAAAACGTGAAATTTATCAAAGGCCATGGAGAAAACGTGAATTTCACCGAAGAATTACAAAAAAAAAATAATTTCCTCAAAAGGACGCAGAAAAGAAAAATTCGAATTTTGTCAAGGAATGACGAAAAAACGCAAATTTCGTCCAAAAATTGCAGAAAAACGATAAATTCGTCAAAAAGCCATGGAAAAAACGTGAATTTCACCAAAGAATTACGAAAAAATAATTTCCTCAAAAGGCTGCAGATTTCATTCAAGGGTTTTAGAAAAAAACTCATGCTTTTCACGCTTGAGGCCTCTGAAGCTTCCGAAGGTTTTTAAAAGCATCGTTGTTGCCTATGTGTGGTTCTGCTTATCCTTCACACTTTAGAAATTCTACAGTGTTATGAAATGTTATAAGCAAAATTAATGAGAATACATCATGCTTACCATGTTTTAAATAGAATGATAAAAAATTCCTAGTTTAATTTATTATTTATTCATTAAAATGACGTGCAGAATTTGCAGACAGATTATGAAATTTTAAAAGCTTGTCGCAGACAGCTACAAAACTTTCTGCCACTGGGGTCCAAAACGTATTTATGAAGTTTGGTTTAGTTCTATCTATAACTTCATGCACTTTCAGATGATACAAAAGGAAAATCGCTATCACAGCTCCACCTTCAGGGAGAATATCCCCAATTTCAACTGGGAGTTGACGGCCATAGTCAAAAACATATGTTTGAAATTGGGTTCAATTCTATGTATAACTTCATGCCTTTTCCGATGATGCAATAAGAAAAATGGCATAAAAATCGCTAGCAGAGCACCTCCTTCAGGTGAATACCTCAATTTTAACTAAGACCTGCTAACTATAGACAAAAATATATAGGAAATTTAGTCCAATTTTATGTACAATTTCATACACTTTTCGATTATACAAATAGGGGATACATGGAGAGATAAACGTTTTGTAAAAACGTGTTTTTGAGGATCTCTGACACATTAAAACAAAGTAAATCCTCCGAAAACAGGAAATCAATTCTGATTACTTTCTTCTATTATAGATAAAATAAAGTAAAAAAAAAAAAAAAAAACACCCAACGCTTTTTAATGGCCAAAATTGTAATTACGTCTGCTCTCAATGTGTTTATTTATTTATTTATTTTATTTTTTAAGGCCAGAGACCCCGTTTTCAAACTGAGATTGATACCAAACATTGAAAAGTACATTACGAATAATTTTGACATCATTTTATAGGTTTTTAGAAATTTTACCAAGGGATTCCAAAATCGGGAAGTCATTCGGTGAAGTAGTTTAGGGTTACTTTTTACATGCGGGTCTGTATAATGCATAGATATAGTAAAAAGAACTAGATTAACCACTCAGTGTTATTCCCCCATTACTTCTTGATTCCGCAGCGTCTCGGTGGCAACATGCATTAGAGTGGCAGAAAAAGAGTGGAACTTGTGATACTACAGTAGCAATACATAGTGGTTATCCAAGTATTGCGATATTTTCATTCTGTTTGTTTTAATTAAATATATGCATATGATTGCTTAGAATTGTTTGAAAAGACAGTGGAATATCCTATATGGATATTTACATCCATATTTGTAATTTGTTAGATACTTTTAAAACTATTTAGTGCAACTTCGATGAAACGTTTAGTTCATTTAGTAAAAAATTTTCTTTTCTAGTATTTCTGTTTTTTATTAAAATGTCGAGCGCATACCAAGTCTACATATCATTATAAAAATATATCTTATTAAAACATATTATTCCAAAAATTAGATTTAAAAAAAGTTAAGATTTGCTTAAAATATTTTTTTAAGAAGAATTTAATATATTTATTACTTAAGCATTTAAAGCATTTTACAAATTCTCATTTCCAATAATTAGTCATTAACCCCGCTTAATAAATAAATATTTATTAAGAATATTGACCTTGGTAAAATAATTAATGTTTCCATCTAGATTTGCTGAGTAATGCATGGCTAAAAAAAGAAAAAAAAACTCTTAAGAATGTGTATTATTAATGCAGGTATTTATTTATTTATATTTTTTTAGAAGAAAAATTCTTGCTATTTAATTAAAGTAAACAATAAGCAAAAATTGATCGCATACTTACATGTTTAACCCCTTCGGGACGAGCGTCTTTTACAGAATTTTTAATCTTTAATCACCAATTTTTTAAAACAAATTTTTGCCTGATTGAATCGGGAAAATGCTCGGATTAAATAAGGCAAAATTTACACTAAAAATTTATTGGTGAGAATAATTCCCGATTCTGAGCACCTTACGTGGCACGAATACCCGTCGCTCGTCCCCCAGGGGTTTAAGAGCATGTAAAAAAATATTAACAAATATCTTATTTTAAAGAAAGTTTTGAAAGTTAAATACAAAAAATTATGTTCTTTTTAAAAATTACTAAAGCATTTAAAATAGAATTTTTTGCATTATTTCCACATATTCTTCATTTTTTGCTAGGGGGAGGGGTCATTAATACCAATGATTTGAAATAACAAATAGAGTATAATAATATAAAAATGTTAGAACTTCTAAAATTTTTAAACTTTTTTTTGTGGTTGGGGGATGTATATGTGTGGGGGGAGGGGGGGTGGTAAAGTAAGCTTTGTATTTCCTTTTGCTACAACTTAACAAATAGGGCTGAAAAAAACATTTTAAATGTTTCAAGTTTTGTGTGGATAGAGCAAATTTTAGATGATTATTTATTGCCACTGCAAAGAAGTGAATGGTCAGAAAAGAAAAAATCGAAGATTGTAAACTGCATTCTTTTTTTCTTGAGGGGGGGGGGGGTGTATAATATATTCACTTTTGCTACAACTTAACAATTTGGGAAAAATAACAATAATAATAAAAATAAATTGTTTTAAGTTCTGTGGACAAGGAAAATTTTAAATGATTATTTGTTGTCATTACAAAGAAATGAATGTGCAGGGGGGGGGGGGGGGACGATAAATTACAGATTTACTTTTGTTACAACTTAACAATTAGGACTGAAAAAACGCATTAAATGTTTTAAGTTTTGTGGGTCTGGAGAAGTTTGATTAATTATTGCAACTGCAAAGAAACGAATGGGGAAAAAAAAAAATATTTATCGAAGATTTTAAACTACGCTCCTTTTGTTTTTGTTGGGGGAGGAGGCGGGCTGGTGAGGTAAGTTATATATTTTGCTAGAACTTAAGAATTGGGTCACAAAAATAAGAATTTTTTTTTGTTATGTTTTAAGTTTTGTGGGTAAGTAACATTTTACATAATTATTTACTTTCATTGCAAAGAAATTGATGGGCAGAAAAAAAAAAATTGAAAATTTTAAAATGTGTGTGGGGGTTAGGTGAGGGGGGGGGGGGGTGAAAAGAAGAAAACAGAAATTTTTGAGGGGTGGGAAGGGGGATAGATGGAAAGTGGAAATCCGTGGAATCTTACTCTTTACTTTAATGTAAGCTCTCCCCATCCCCCTCCCCTGAAAAAAATTCATTTCAAAAGTTGCATAACTTTTATTTTGGATAAAAAAACAAATATTATTAACGAAAATTAAAATCTCGGTTAAATACTGTTTTAATTCACTTCCACGTTAAAAAATATTTAAGTATAATTGAGAAAAAAAATGATAGTTTTTGAAAGTGAATAATCTATCTTATTCATTTTTTTCATAAAAATTACTTAACGATAAAAATTGCTAATTTGTGGTTAAAAATCATTGATATTATATATTTTGAAACATTTGTCAAGACTTAAACTTATGTAAATGCATTTAAGAACGCACAAGCTATTTCATTTTCTCCTTATATCGATGGATCACCGTCCATTTGCCACCCTAGTGGAGTAGTTCCGCTCGCGCGCGTAGAATCAACTTTTCTCCCTGTATGCGTAATCTAGTTCTTTTTACTATATCTATGGTATAATGTAGCTGTAAAGTTTTCAACTACTTGTGTTAAACTTTTTTTTAATAGTTGTAAAACAGGCTGCAAAGTGTATAGATTTTAAAATTGAACTTGAAAACTGCTGACTGAATGAAATACTAATAAAACATCAAAATATTGTTAAATTATTTCAATTATATGATGAATTTATGAAATAATAGAATATACTGTCACAATTTTTATTAAATAATAAAGAATATTCTCACAGAAATTATTTAAAATATAAAATTAAAAAAATTCAGAAACACCAACAAACAACACTATATATTTTTATTTTCTTTGGTAACAAAAATGCTACTTCCAGGACAGGATTTTAATGCATTTATCTCAGAATGATTTTTTCACGATACAGATATAAAATTATTTGTACAGTGTTTTTCAGTTATATATTCTTTAAATTGTCTTTGGAATTTTAAATCTTGAGTGAAAAATCAGAAAATAATTCTGGTAGTAAAAAGTTCTCCTAAAGGTCTATTAAATAATAATAATAATAATTATTATTATTATAAAAATACAATTTAAAAAAAAGAATATTTCTTTTTTAAATCCTGAGGACAGATTAATATTTATTCTTTTCTCTATTCAAAAATATTAAAAAGCATGCAAAAAGAGTTTTTTGTTTTTTTTCCCAGAAAATATGTCAAATTTTAAAGGGCACACGACGTTTCGATCCCTGGCCATTTCGGTCCCTAGCCATTTCGGTCCCTTCTCCAGCAAGATGAAATTTTGTGCACTTGAAATAGGTGACATAATTTTATAGGGGACATTGTAGAGTTTTTTAAATGAAGGTCTTTAAATTTTAGTAACAGCCCACACAAATTTCGTATGGTAATCATTTTAAAAAGCAGAGGAGGGGGAAATTGACATTTTCTATATTTTAGTGTATCATAAGTATAAGGTCCTGATAAATTGAAACATTTATAACTCGATCTATAATTATTGCAAAACACTCATATTTTGTATGGTAAACGTAATCTTTATAAAAGGAGGGACATTATCGGATTTTTAACTGAACCCTTTAAATTTTAGTGTGACCCGACTATAAGGACTCGAAAACGCAAACACTTATAACACAGATCAAACTTGTTGCAGCTCACACAAATTTCGTATGATAATCATAATCGTTTTAAAAAGCAGGGGGGGGGGGGGCTCTGTTGGATTTTTCTATATTTTAGTGTATCATAAGTATAAGGTCATGATAAATTAAAACATTTATAACTCGATCTATAATTATCGCAAAACACTCATGTTTTGTATGGTAAACGTAATCTTTATAAAAGGAGGGGCATTATCGGATTTTTTAACAGAACCCTCAAAATTTTAGTATAACCCGAATATATGGGCCCGAAAAACGCAAACACTTATAACTCGGATCCAAATTGTAGCACTCCATGCAAATTTCATATGGTAGAAGTAATCGTTTTTAGGAGTGGGTGGAAGTGGGAGTTCTGTGGATTCTTTATAGGAGCTCCTCATATTTTAGCCTATCACAAAGTCCAGACAATTTTAAAACATTTGTCAGTCGAGCTTTAATTTTCATATGCAAATGCCCATGCACTGCACATATTCAATTGCATATAATTTGGACACTATGTGATTAATAAAGAAAAAAATCTGCAAATATTTTTATAAATCTTTGATTCTATTTTTAACGGCACGCGAATTTTGGATGTATATTGCATTTTACATATTTTTTAAAAGGGGTTTCTTAACATGGAATTGTGATAAAGACACATTATTTTTTAAATTCTGCTTTGGAACAGACTACAACTTTTTATTTCATTTTAATAATTATTTTAATTTACTATTTAAAAATACTATTTAAAAGTTTGCATTAATCTTTTTTATGCAACAATAATATCAACGCTATTTCTACCGGTGTCGGACGACACCTTTAAAAAGATTTCGATTTAATGTTTTTCATTCATAATTTTTAAGTTGCAACAATTACAAATCCTTTTTAATACACTTAAGACTTTTTTATGCTTATTACATTCAAAAACTACGAGCAAAATAAACATAAATCAAAATTTTAAAAAGGCGTCATTTGACACCGCTAGAAATAGTGTTAAAGAAATGACTTTTCTGTAAAGTTGGGACACAAAGGTTCAAATTTCTATTAATCATAAAATATTATTTTCGTATTTAAAATTAATTCTACATTTCAAATATTTCCTTATTATGTATTTGACTTATATACTTAAAATTAAAACAGCCTACATATTTTAATGACAAATAAAAAATATAAAAAAATAACATAGAATCTCAAAATAGTAATTTATGGTGAATCACTTTTACGTAAAATTTCATTTAAAATGAAGAAATTTTATAATTATATCACAATAAAAAAATTTGGTAATTTAAAAAACATATTTGGCTTTTTTTTTAATCTATACATTCTTTATTCAAAAGAATATATATATACATAAATATTTCTGTACTACGTCAAGTGTAGATTACCTGAATTCCCCCATTTGACTATGCTAAATAAAGCCCCAAATAGAAGTATTATTCTTCTTGTGCTCTCTGTTTTCTGGGCAGCCGGCGCTTTTTTGTGGCCACGCGGCATTTTTCATCTTTAATGGCTTAAAAAGAAACTCCCGGGACATCATACAAGAGAACGATATTTCCTTCAAGTTGAAATCAATATTTTTTATTTCCTAGCATTATTCTATCTCCCTCTCCTATTATGAATAAACCGTTAAAGGGTTAAAAAGGATTGGTTTCTCAGAAAAGTGTTGAATGATGACAGAACAAGCTTTTGAATGGAGCCCACTTTTAAATCTCCTCTTGAATAGTAATAAGTAAAGATAGATAAGAATTTCTCCAACTTTCCAGTAATAAGGATTAATTGGTCAAAAGGTAATCCCAAAAAAATATCAACTGCATCTTTGCTACTTCATCATATTATTTGGCGACTTTTTTTTAAGGCTTTTCTTAACTGCTCGGCTCAACAAGCGCAAAACATTTTGACATTAATTTTTTAACAGAAAGATATAAAACTGGAAAGCCTGGCCATGGAAGTGATTTGAAATTGAACTGTGTTTTTCATTTTTTGATCAATAAATTACCTATTGAGATATAAGCGATTTTGATCACGTGACAAACACGCTTTTCGCCCACTCCTGAGTGGTTATTCTACCATCGCGCGAAAATTCAGTTCAAAATGTCCACTTTGACGCTATTTTCTGAAAGATCTATTACGTTTCCAAAAAACTGGAAAAAACAGCTCGATGACATAGTTTCTGAACAACAACACCAGCTAGTTTCATGCATTTTCGAACAAAAATTAATTCAAACTTATGTCAGAAAGTTACCCTTTTGGATTTCAGAACACCCTCACTTGATTAATATCAATTTATATTGATTAATATCAGTTTTAATAAACTTTAAAACATTCATAGTTAAATTCTTAAATAAAAAAATTCTCAAAAAATAAATTGTTTTTATTAAACGTATTTATTAATAACAATTCAAAATAACTTTAATTATTAATTGTTTATATAACTTAATTTATCAATTACTTGTTTAAAAACTATTATATGAACTATATAACAGTTATTTTAGGGTAAATGCAAATATATTTTAAAAATTTTTGGTTATTATAATGTTATTAACTTCATTGGAATGTATAAAAATGATAAGGATTCTGAAGATATATATGTTGTTTATTTATTTATTAGTTAATTTATAATGTTTTTCTTGCTCTTTAATTATAATTAATTAATATATTGCTTTTTGCGAATTGCAAACTATAACTGTGCTTATAAAAAATTAAAATCTCCATCTGGACAATAATGCCACCTAACACTATTAAAAATTATTTTTCTGTATTTGTACAATGTTGCATTATTATTGTTGTTATTATTATTATGTTTAATTAATTAATTATTACTTAGACTTTATGTTTTTGACTGATTTTTCAAAAAAAATTTATTTTATTTTTTGAAAATAATAAATCAAAGATTTTGAATAAAAACTTTAAGTGATGAATAATTGTTATTAATTAATTCTCAAAACAGTTAGTAATTTTAGTATAAAAATTAAATTGATATTTTATTAAATATATATTTTTTTAATTTAATGTATCCTTAATTTATTAAATTAATAACATTATTAATATACATTAAAATTTTTACTTTAAAATAAACTCAATACATAATATATTTTATAGTAGTTATAAACTGAATGTTTATTTTCATATTTAAAGTTACTGAAATGTAAAACTATTAATATAATTAATAATAAAACTAGAATTAAAAATTATTATTTTTTTCTGGGAAAGTGGGAGGAAAAGGGTAATATAAAAAATAAATAAATAAACGACAAATGCAAAAAAACTTAATTTTGTCAGTTAAAATTTGTAAATAAAATTAATTAAAATAATAGTTACATTATTACATAAAATTAAAAAATAATAATCTTATTACAAAGAAATAGGTCAAGATTCAATAAAATTAGCTCACAAAAATAGTCTTCAAAGGGTGAGAAGATTTAAAAAATAGCAAGCAATAATTATTTAAATTAAAAAAATGAAGTGGTGGGTGTAGTTTTCTGAAAACAAAATATTTTTTATAGGACGCCTAGTTACCAAATCACTATTGTTTTCCCACTGTTTATAATGGTAAAATAACTAACTTATGAAAACAAATTTATAATATCCAACTTTGAATTATAAAAATAATAAGAAAAATTAAATTTGTGCTTGAATAAATATATCTCATTTCTGAATTATTAATGGAGAGGGTGTAGAGGGGTGATTTGAGGAAACATTTACATATAATAGCTTATAAGTGTCTAATTGAATTATTCAAGACATTTATGATTAACCTAATTGGAATAAGAAAAAAAAATAGCACAGTTTAATTATTTAATTAATGATAATTTAGACTTTCTAAAAAATGTATGAAAACAACCAAAAAAACATTTATGGCAGTTTATAGTATATATAAAATACCTAATGATAATAATAAATAATAAAACTTAAAAAATCCATTCGGTTAAATAATAATAGTAAAAAAAAAAAAAAAAAAAAAAGACAATGTCCCTTGTAAAATTATGTAACATTGTTCAATCAAACAAATTTTCAGCTCGCTGTGATTTCATAATCACGAGTTATAAAAGTTTAAATTTATCGGACTGTTATATTCAGCTTTAGATAAAATTTGAGGGGGGGGGGGGGGAATAAAATTTTTTTAAAGGGCCCAAATAATGTTTAAATTACAGCGTTTGGCGGGCCCACGACAATTAGAATCCGAGTTATAAGGTGGTGAGCACCGAAATGCAAGGGACCGAAATGGCTAAGGACCGAAATCGCCAGAGACCGAAACGTCCTGCTTCCAATTTTAAACATGGTTAAGTTTTGAATTTTCAAAAAATAAATTTAAACTTTTTAAAGATGGAATTGAAAAGAAATATATAAATAAATATCAAAGGGGAAAAGAGAAGAAAAACATCAGTAAAGAAAGAAAAAATGTACAATTTTTTGTTTCAACAAATGTACAATTTTTTGTTATTAACTATTTTTAAAATATCAACACAATGAATTTTACTATTAAATAATATCATAGCATTTAAAATTTCACATGTTTAAAACTCAGTTCGTATAAAAGTGTTATCTAAATATGCTGCTTTAAAGGGTATTCAGCTTCTCAGCAATAAAAGTGATGGAAGATAAATTAAATTTTAATATAATCTGAATTAAAGTTTCGAAAACAACTAAATATTTAACATGGTTGGTCGAGATACATGCCACTGACGTGGCACACTTGTCTGTCACGACTAGTGTTGCTAGGTCCAATACCATATAGAACGGAACAGAAAAAAAAAAGAAAGAAAGCGGAATAGCGTTTTCTAAGCCGGGACAAAAAAATATATTATAAGGAAAGACGACATAAGAAATGCAGGTTCATAACGAAACGAAACCGGTCTACAACGAACATCTTTTTTTAAATATGAGAAAAAAAAAAGTAAAGTAAAATAAAATATTCCTACTATAGAAATACCATATAGGTATAGTTGCACCTCTTAAGACGAAAACCTGTCTAAAGAAAAATTATTTCCGGGGGTTTGAGATTCCGTCTAAGTAGGTTTTATTGTGTTATAATGAACAAAATAATTTTACATAATAAAATTTGAGAAAACGAAATCACTAGAGATGGAAACCTCTCCAAAACAGAACCTTATTTCAAACTGAACACTTATAATTGAATCGGGAAAGGGATTTTTTTTTTTTTTATATATATAGGATTCGATACAGAGAAATTTTGTTTTTACAGATTTTACAAAACAGTGCAATAAAATCTCTAAAAATAGTAGAGAACCTGAAAATCATTCCGTCTTAGCAGCTATATTTGTACGCAAATCCTTTCGTCGGATTAAGTTTTTCGTTATAGACAGGTTCTCTCTTTACAGGTTTTACTGTATTAAGTTTCACTGGATGCAGACCAATAGTGTGGTACTAAAAGAAATTTAAAAGAATTATTGAAAATCAGGACTTTTGACATTCTGTGCAGCGTTTTTGCGGCAAGGGTATTCGTAGCTCTGTACTCGTCGCAATACATAAATTGAGAAATGCTGTTCTGTTTTATGAAAAAGTAGCAGATTATTTTGAATTACATGAAATATAGTCTCAGAAATTTAAATGTATTTCTTACCTATTTGATGTAGATAAATGAAAATAAGACTGTTTTCAATCCCAGAGTATCGGTGATTTTCATCAGAATTCTAGAGTGAGTTTGCCAAAAAAGAAGAAAAAAAAAGAAAGAAAAGGAAAAACAACATACTGTCCATTTCTGCGAAATTTAAGTTGACCTTGAAGGGGACCATCCGCAATTCTGAACCTATGATACGCAATGTAACCCCCTCACTCGGATCGGACCCAAGCTGGACATACCCTCAGGTCAAGGATGTAGTAGGATATATCTATCTCCTTTCTCATGTTACAGAAGGGAAGTGGAAATGAGAAAGCTTTTGAGAATATTTTCATCCCAAAAAATTGGCAGTACTACAATCTTAATGTCACTTCGTTTAATAGAATGATTTACTTTGTAGAATCGCTTAGTTAAAAGTGCAAATGCAAAAATATAAATAATAAAAACGAGGATACTTGCATTGAAACTTATTTTGTAGTATAGAATTTATGCCATCTTTGATACACCTTGATAAAAATTTCGGGGGGGGGGGAGTCAATCCCTGGTGATCTTCCTGCTGAATACGGCCTTTTGGGTGACTTCAAATATAATTTTCGATTTTGGGCTGCGGACAACCCAACACATTCAGGATTCCAATCCTTTTTAGATTCGGGAAAATGAATTTTTCAATTAAGAAATGTACTGTATGATTTACATCTTATTGTTAAATCTGTCTCTAATAGCTGGGCATTTTATTCACGCAAAATTATTTTTACTATTACAAAATTTATAAACATTTTATATTTCGAAATTGCCGGCACCATTCCTTGTCACTGGGCGACAGTAGTGTCGCCTACTTTATATGTTATTTTATGCTCTGTGTGACTCCACTGAGAAGTCAATGTGACTGCTACTTTGTGACGAGTCACCAGGTGACTTTACAATGTAGTTAAATTGTGACTCATGTGACTGTCATTTTGAGACTAAATTTCATAGTCATCATGAACGTTGCATTATGATAAGTCACCAAATAATATATTATAGTCACATGGAGACTTTTCCCAAAAGAGCACAATGGTGACTTCACAGTAGTTTGTTTCTCTGTCACCTGAAAATCATCATGTGACATTATTTGGTAACTTATCACAAAGCAGCGTTCACGATGACTTTGAAATCGAGTCTACAAATGACAGTTACAATGTAACTACATTGTAAAGTCACATGGTGACTCATCACAAAGCAGTAGTCACAGTGAAGTCACATATAGTGATCATTTGAGACTCATAATGAGATGTATGGAATTTCCTATTTTTTTGCTTCACCGTAGTGACTGTGAGACTTGTGACCATGTGTGACATGAATGAGATGTTATATGGACTAGCTGTGTTGTAGAGATAGTAATTACTCGAATTATTTCCTTTTGAGTGTTCGCGTATTTGAAAATTAGCATTTTGTGACTTTTCCTTAATTTTTGATAACCAGTGTATTACAGGGATAGACGATTTCCACACATATATTCTAGGCGCTATAACTGCAAGAAATGGAGGATATTCCAAATATGGGTTCGAGGCTGAAAAAAGTCATGCGATACCGGTAATTTACCCAAGGAACTTCTAACTGATAAGAAGGGAGGATACTACTGCTTTGCCTCATGAACGGTTTCATTGGCTAGCGGGGATTGACATTACACGTCTACAGAGCCTTCCCTTCTTTACGCTAGAAGTTTTTACCTTGACCACGTGATCAAAACGGAGATGGAATATCCTCCATTGCTAGTCTATACAATGTAATACTAGTAATACGAAAATCCCGCAGATGTCGCTGCGATCAACACTTGAAATTTTAGCAGTATCGTCACACATTTAAGGGATACAAATTTTTAGCACTGTTTGGATAGCATATTTCCACACTAGGTATTCTAGGCGCTGTAGCTGTACTTTGGGAGTGTCGATAGGCGGTCAAATGTTTGTACACCTTTTTTAAAACCTTCTTATTGTTCGATCAAAAGATGCCAACTTTTTGTGTTGTGTTGAACTGCGTGAAGAAATACTTTTACCTTATAAAGTAGCTACAATAAAAATGACACCAGATTATTTCACTAACTAATGTTACACATTTATATCTTGTAAAATTCATAAATTCTGTTAATAAAATATTTGAGATCACTAGTTTTATAAAAAATATTTAAAAGATTAGTTTTAAAATATATTGTCAATTTTTCCCCACTTATATTAATAAATATAGCAAGAGATCATATCATTTTAGCATGCAAAAAATATGTAAAACTAAGATTATCTATTAATTGCTTTAAAGCTCAAACAGAATACTTTAAATTTCAGAATGGGTTCCAAACTGTTTTCCAAAAATGAAAGTGTCCGAATATATATATATATATATAAAGCAACCAAACCTGAAAAAGTACAAAAGCACAACATTAGAATTAGATATTGATCTCAGGTATCCCATGAAAAAAATGATTATTTAAAAGTAACAAAATGCGAGAGATATTTGTCAAGAACGCTCCCATAGGTTTAATATTACCTTGCAAATGTCTTCGTATGACTAATTTAGTTCCATAATTCATATAACTGTGACTTTAAACGGCCCAATACAACTACCGTAAAATCTTTGAAAAGGAAATCTGCATATTCAGAATCCAGTCTTTAAAGAAAATATTATATATTTTAAAAAGAAAGAACATGAACAACTATACCTGCTAAGATGGAATCCTGTTTAAAGTGGAATATATTTCGGTTCTGTTTTCAAGGTTTTAATGAATCAATATTTGGCAAAGCTGATTACATAGTTCAGAATTACGTATTTAATGATTACACACTTAAAAACTTCAAAATCTGGCTATTAGAGATTTATTAAAATTCCTTTTTAAAAGAGGGGGGGGGGGGGGAGGTGCCAAAATCCATGTTTGCCACGGGTGCAAAAAAGGCTACTTTTAGCCCTGAAACACATAATTTACTGCTACTAATATATAGAAGTTGACATACACAATTAAATCCGTGGGAAACATTTGATTAATCGGGGCAGTTTTTCACAGTTTTTAAGGGGTCTCAGGACTCTTAAAGCTTTAAAATTTTCGAAATTTTAATTTTTTTAGATGTTACACTCCTATCTTTTCTGAACATTTTGATATAATTGTTTCCTTGAAATTCCTATTAGAACTGAAGTTATGGATTGTACATTTATACACTTTCAATAGCTGAAGCTTCGTTTCGGAAACTTTGAAGCCATTTTTCTCCAAATGACGTTTTTGGGCATAACGTGCACGATCTCAAAAACTTATGAATATTTTTTCATGAAATTTTCAAAACATATGTTTCATGAAATTTTCAAAACATATGTTTCATGTTAGTCTGTATAAACTGAACCTAAAACTTCATTTCTATTGTTCCAAACAATATTTTTTAGGTGATTATACTGTTGAAATTTTCTTAATTTTGCATTAGCTAAATGCAACTTTGCATTAAAAATATAAAAAAGCTTTAAATACAAATTTATTTAGGTTCAAGGTAATTATTACAATCTGAAGTATAAGTAGGCACCAAAATTTTCATTCTACTTGCAATACTTATTTTGTAATTGTGCGCGTAAGCTGTTATTCCGATTTTTTGCTCATCAAATGTCTATCAGTTTGGAGCCCCCTGTAAATGATAATTCTGCATCTTTCAATTTTTTAAATACATGAAACGAAAGAACATACTTATCAATAGCCTCGATTTTTTACTAAATGATACCTATTTAAAAATATTATTAGATTACACTAGCCTGCAAAAGTTGGGTTATTTCATGTTTTTTAGCTTTTGATAATTGATTCTTGTGTATTCTGTACCACTGAATCCGGAATTGACCCTCATTTTTAGCCATCACATCAGGATTTTTTGCAAATTGTAAATTTTAAAGTTAAAAAGTTCAAAGTTAAAATTTAATCTCCTCCCCCATCTCATCACACTACCCAACTGTAGCAATCCCAAGATATCTTTCAATTTCAATAACAATTGTGTCTTAAAAGCAAATACATTTTAAGATATTAAATGTTGAAAATGGTCTTTTTTTTTTTTCATTTTTTCCAATTTTAAGAGTCCTGAGACCCCTTAAGAAAATGGAAAAAATTGTCCTATGTTTGAAATAGCATACTGCGCTTGCTATTAAGTGTATAAAAAAGTTGTAAATATAAAAGTTGTAGAGAATTTTATCCTCTTTAATATTGTAATTGACAAATAATATGCTACACCAATGGGTCTCGAGATATTTCTAAAAAACCAAAAAGGATACCAAAATTTTCTTGTTTTTTGGCCACAGAAAATTTAGCCTTAAGAAATTTTGTTAGAAAACTTGGTTTTTCCATGTTTCCATCATTATAAACAATTCAGAAAAAAAAAAAAAAAAAATCTTCTACCCGACCTTTTGCAAGGTAACCCCCCTTTTTTGGTACATTTCCGCTGGACTATATGCACATGACATAGAAGTAAATTTTTGGACTTGTTAGAGCAGTTTTTTTTTAAATGTAATTTTTAGCCTTTTTTCATGTTTTATGGATATTTTTCCTAATTTGTAAAATGAATCTGGTTTAAATTTTTTTAGCAGAATGTAGTAAATTTTGTCCTCTTTACAATAAAGTTTATTTGGAATTTATACAGTAAAATTTCCCAATTATTTAATTGGTTTTTGGCATTTTGCAAGTGATTTTTTAACATTTATAAATGGAATTCGGTTTCAAACTTTTAACCCTAATGTAGTAAATTTTGTCTTGACCACGATTGTGTCCTCTGGTTTAAATTGTTAGCAATTAAAAAAAAAAAAAACATCCCGCAAGGATTTTTTCCCCCCATTTGTGAAAAAATTCCGGATACAATGTTTTAGCCCTACTATAGTACATTTTGACTTCTCTGATTTTCTGAATTTTTAGCGATTTTTATGCAGTGACTTTTTCAGTTTCAATTTTTTAGCCCAATTCAGTAAATGTTGACCTCTTTTCAATAAAGCTTATTACAGCAATTTTTGAATTTTTTATGCGATTTTTTGACATTCGTAAAAGGATTCTAGTTATTTTTTCGCAGAACTTATTAAATTTTGTCCACTTTTCAATAAAATTGAATTCCTGTAGCAATTTTTGAATTTTTTTTTTTTTTTTTTTTTTAATTTTATGGCGATTTTTTGAAATTCGGTTTCAAACTTCTAGCTTAATGTAGTAAAATTTTGCCCTCTAACTTGAATTTTTAGTGATTTTTAAGGAGATTTTCAATGCATATTTTAACATCTTTTCACATTGTGAGGCAGTTTTTTGACACTCATGAAAGAATTCCAGTTACAATGTTTTAGCTTGCTACAGTAAAATGCGATTTTTGAACTTTTGTGATTTTTAGAGTTTTGCGGCAATTTTTCTACATTAGTAAATTTTTTCCAGCCACAAAAAGGGGACCATTTGGGAGCTTTGCAGTCGTCTAGTTTTCTTGTTGTCACTTTTAATTATTTCAATTAAAATTATGTAGTATAGACAGCACAAGCAATAAGCATCATTTAAGTAATAATGTTGTTATGGATAAAGAAAACAGAGCAATAAAGAGACAATGAATTTAATCATCTACATATCAGTAGGTCCAACAATCCAAAAAACATTTGATGATCTGAAAAAATGTACAACTTATGGCATTCATTTAAAACATGAATTTTTGAACTGTATCACACTGTCATATAAAACAAAAGAGAAACATTTTGGTAGCTGAACCTAACAACAACACAACAATAATACAATGGCAATGACATTAACACCAAACATGGTGCCAAGGGAGGTGACAGAGGGGGAAAACAGCAATAGACTTTAGTATTAAAATACATTTGTCACTTAGGAAATATCTGTACATATTTGGAAACATACAGGAACAGTAAAAAGGCATTTATTAAAACAAAACATTGTCAGACTTTACTTCACACTGTACAACTTTATATCAATAAAGTTACAATTTTACAAGAAAAATAGGACCCTTTTATATATATATACAAGAGAACTTTACAAATACATTACAAGGTTAACATGTTTATATTAGCGTCATCATCATATAAACATTAAATGGACTTCAGTACACTACCAAAAGCAAGTAATCTAAAATTATTAGACAGAGAACAGTACATGTACATACAAGAACAATACATAATAAAAATGCCTCCATGCATTAAAGGCTGCAAATGCACATACAAAAATATTTGTACAGAGTTACAAGATCTTGTGAGCATGATCAAGTTATTAAACATTTCATTAAAGGAAATAAAAGTACAATAAATGCACCTTTTATGATTTTTGTATATCCAAGATAGTTAGCACATTCAATATGTACTTTTGCTTAAGAGATGCCTTAAAAGAAAAAGAAATAAAGAGGTTTTTTTTTTAGTTTAACACAGCTTGTCTGGTAATATTTTTGAAGATTATTAATTAAATAAAAGGTTCAGTATTATTCACAGGTAAAATAACATTTAATATAAACTAACCTTAAATATCCCAAGGAAAAACATTTCATACACTAACAATGTAAAATTTCTGATTTCATGTTTCTGTTCTTTTACAAAATTTATTTTGGAGGAAAGTGTATTCATTAAAATTCTTCTATTTTTATACAATGTAAAACTATAATTTTCTAGATTTAACAAGATTGTCTTAATTAGAATAAAATTTGATAAGTTTGAACCATCAAAGATTGAGCATTCGTTTAGATAATAAAATACTTTTAAAAATTAATTCCTTTTTCCCTCTCAGTTATAAATACTTTAAAGGTATTTACAATTTAAATAAGCTCTTAAAGTTTATGTAAAACATTACATTAAAAAAATATTAAACATATATTAGATATATTAAGATAAAGACTTTAGTGTAAGCTGTTATCTATCAAAAAAATGTAGTCATGCTAAAATCACTAACATTAATATCGATGATAAAGACTGACAATATTATGAACGCTTTTATTTAACATCCACCAGAGTCCAAAGAATTTTTCATTCAAAACAAGCAGATGTAACATTCTTATTTACATTTTCTAGCTTATCTAGCATTACCTCTTTTTTCTTTCTTTCTTAAGAGCCTCAAGTAAATACAATTTCAATGATTGAAGATAAGGAGCTTACACTAAATCTCATGTAATAACATATCTAATAGGACTTAAATAAGAAAATTACGTGGATATTACAGTTCTACATTTTGAAACCATTCAGAAACATGTTTTTTTGTAAAACTTCATAACTTGAATATAACCCATTTAAAACTACAATCAATAATTTGTTTGACAAACTAAAAACATATCAAAATCCCATTTTTTTAAATTTCTATTACAAAATAAGAACTTAAGAAAAAGTGTCCTAAAAATTAACCTGAAAATAAAGACAATTTTTATTTCTAATTTTCTAAATATAAATTTTGCCGGAATCCAGTATTCCACCCCTTCTCTAAAAATAAGGAAACAAAATAAAAGGCATCTCTACAAGTAGCACATATTGCATGTATAACTAAACATCAATGCATACATACATACACAAACAGGTACAGCATGCACAAGAACTATAATAAGCACCTCCTATATTATTTCTACTTCTTTTCTTTTTATGGCTACACCATAATAAATAAAGAACACAATGGTCTCATCAAAAAATAAACTCTCAGAATACTTTTTAACATTAATAGATTAAACATTTATGATGAAAACTGAAAAATGCACATCCATTCATACACACATATGTACAATCATACATACAGACAAACTCAGCAATCAAACCAAACATTTACGGCTATGCTGAATAAATTAGGCTAACTAAAGCCATCAATTACAAAGCTTGCAAACAGTTTTTTAAGTTTGACACATTAAAATATGCATTAGAGAAATCTCTGGTTAGCAAGAATTTTGTGAAAAAGATTAAAAACTATATAGTAAAGAAATCTTGTTGAAATTACAGATACAGGGTGTTCTTTCTTATTGTTGTCCAATAGCTTATTCCTAAACTGAAGCTTTAGAAATATAGTACCAATTGTAAAAATGTTTCAAAGATTATTTTTCACCACATAAAAATCCCCTTATGTCAAAATAGGTATTTTTGTATAAGTCAGAAAATGAAAATTTTTATATGATCCCTAGGTCCCAAAGGTTATATTTAGAAAATGTTTTTTATGTTCTAAATAAGTAAAACAGTAAAAATTTCATTTTTATACGACCAAAATTTACTGGGTTATGATACTTTGAATTTTATGAATTTTCAGCATTTTCTTGTACTAAAAAAAAAAAAAAAAAAAAAAGGAGGAAAAATTTGTTTTAGTACCAGAAAACACCAGCACCACTATAAAAAATTTTAATTTTGTAATTTTTACAAAAATACCTATCTTGACATAAATGCATTTTCACTTAAGGAAGAACAACATTTGAAGCATTTTTGCAATTGGAACTACACACATAAAATGTATTTTTTTTTTTGTTATAACTTGAGTTTTTAAATTATTAGTCACACAACTTCCACGTTAAAAAAATTTTAAAATGAAGTATAGATTAATTTAGACATATTTGAGACATAAAATATATTAATTAAAAAAATATGGGATTTAGATTTTTAAACAGTTTCCAGTCTTGCAATTTATATTTAATTAAGAAATTTTTTTTACACTAACATATAAAATATCTTTTTTTTTTTTTTTAAACAAAAGTGTTATAACTTCATAAAACAGGCTTACATGCCCTATGACTACAAAAAAAAAAAAAAAAAAAAAAAAGAGTGTCATACACAATATTTAATACTTCAGAGACAAATAAATGTATATTATTACCAAGTATGTGAATCATATTTTTATTCTAATATAATGACAATATGACAAGGGGAAAAAAAACCCTTTATTTTTAAAATGTTTCACACACTATGAAAAACTAATTCTTGGTGTTTTGTTTATAAAAAAAAAAAAGTGCCTTTTATAAATATAGTAATAGATGTCAAAAGACTTTCTGAAGCATTCAATCTTTATCTTATGATATTAAAAACAACCTTCAAACACAATACTGATATGTACAATTTCAATTTTAATGTAACCTGAAAGTTTACTGAATTGCTAAATTTTAGATGCAGATAATGCTTAAAATTAATTGAATTCAAAGTTTCAACTCCATTATTTATTTATTTATCAAACAGCAACTAAAATAACTCTTTTACCGTATTTGAAATATTTTTATAATTGCAAATATATGTGGCTAAACATATAAGAAATAACTATATGTTTACATTTATGATGATTTTTATCAGGCATTACTTGTACCAAAAAATGGGACATCATGCTTGTTTGTGCTATTCTCGTTAAACAGTCATAATTTAGTTACTTAGATACATATTAATTCAATATTTAGAAAAATACATCCACTATTGTTTCACTTTCACAGAATAAATATGTCATTTCACATTTCATTTGCAAAAACGGTACTTTTGTGTTTAATAAAAATCAATATATTTCCAAAAACACTACTCATGTATGCATGATTATTTTTTGGAATATCTTTTTCAAAGTTCATTAAAAAAATTATCTGTACCTTTTAAAACTATTAAAAATTCATAAAAAATTCCATTCACATTGGTTTTTAACACATCAAACAGCATTCTGCTTCGCCATTTTCAGAATAACATTTTCACTTCTTCACACAAGGCCTTTTCAGTTCCAAACAATTTTTAATGGTTTAAAAGAAAATAATCATAAGAATTTTTTTAGCACAGATGAATATATGAGTAGTATATTTTTGGAAATATATTGGATTTTTATTAAACACAAAAGTACTGTTTTTTCAAGTGAAATATGTTTATTTTATAAAACGATAGTGGATGTATTCTTTTAAATATTGAATTAAAATGTATCCAAGTAACTAAATAATGACTGTTTAACGAGAATAGCACAAACAAGCATGATACCCCATTTTTTGGTATAAGTAATGCCTGATAAAAATCAGTATAAATGTAAACGTATAATATAATACAAGTATTAAACTAAATAACTTTTGTTTATTATTATTTGAAAGGGAAATAATTATTAAATAATGATAAGAAAGAACATCCTGTGCATATAATGATTTTTGTATTAAGTAACAGAGAGTATATAGATATTTATATTAATTCAAACTCATTTGCTATATGCAATAGCCCTTTGTTTAAATTACACAAATCATAAAATAAGAAAATAGTGATTTTAAAAGCACATGTGAAAGTAATGCATTATATATATAATAATTTTACACTTGAAGATCACAACTTTACTAAAAGAAGAGGCACTTTTATTAAAAATAAACCAATAAATTTAATACAGCAAATAATATGAATTAGATAACTTACTTCTTCTTTGTATACTAAAATAATAAAAAAATGATTTAATATTCAAATCTCAACTTGAATATTAAATTTTAACAGTTGTCTTTATAGTGACAAGAGTTTTATTGAGGAGGACATATTTATTAAATAATAAAAGTATATTAAAAAAATACATTACTCTTTAAAGTTTTATTTATATTTTATTTTCTGCTTTTTTGTGTTTAAAATATTTCATTGTTGCAGTTTCACAGGCTGTTGGTCTATTTTAGCAAGGTGGCTTGCCGGATAATAAACTCTATTTTTTAACTCCTACACAATTGCAGCCATAAAGAATATTTGAGACCTTTTCACTTGTGCCTGGCTAATGAAATAATTCTTTAAAATTGGTTTATTAATTTATAATTAAGTTGTACAAATATTAAAATGTTGTAACAACTTTTATAATTCTAGCATATTAGGAAGTGAGTGAAAAATTTATTATCCATTTCCACCTTTACATACATGAGTTTAGTTAAATAAAAGAATGTAAAAAAGGCTGACTATAGTTTGGGAAAGAGAAAATTGACAGTAAAGAGTACACTTGGGACATTATATCTCTGCAACAAAAAGAAGTGTACTGCCTACTTTTATAAAATCTCTCTCTACATCAGATTTTCTTTTAAATTTTAAAATACAAAAATGATAAACTGATTAAATGAAACTGATGTGCCACTGTGATGTGAGGGTGTGAAGTTAAAATGCGCCTTTTTTTATGATAGATATATATTAATCTTATGAAAAGATTTATTTATTCACTAAAGAGTGCTTGGCAAGATTTTGGTGATAGAAAGGAATATGTTGCAGAAAATCTGCAAATCTCTTGAGGATAACTTACTCCCTAACTTCTGGGCAGTGAAAGATGATTATTTTAAGATTACAATATATATATATTGAAACTATTAAAAATAGAGTAAAAATTTCATGGATTTGAACTTTCCTGGAAATTTTACCTGAAACACACATAGCAAGACTGCTAACAAAATATTCAAAACAACAATAAAAAAAAACTCTTGTAAAATAAAATGAATGGACACATGTTTATTTAATGTCGCTGTTGTAATAAAAACAAAAAATATAAAAGAAATTTCTGCAGAGCAACGCAAATCTTTCCCACACAAAAATAGGGTAATTTTTATACAGAAATATAGCCATCTGCAGGGGAAGCACCACCTCCCCCCTCTCTAAAATTTTTAAAAAGGACTAAAAGAATGTAAATATAAAAAAGAATTTGATTAAAAAAATTAATAGATTGGTACTGTGACTTCAGAATGAACCGTGAAAAATCTTTTTATCTCTGTATGTAAATAACTGTCTTTCACATTAAAATAAATATATTAAATGTCTATTAGACCATAATTATGACTCATGAATGGTCATGATATTCATGAATAACTATTTTTCCTTTGTAAATTATTTGTATTATTATTATTTTACGTGCTTTTAAGCTATTGGTTCATACACACTGAATTATAATAATAGTTACAGTTCATTTGTCAATTTTATTAAAATGTCATTCAATACACAAGAATATTTATTAGGAGGGAGGGGGGGGGGGAGAGAAAGAGGCCCTCTTTTCATTGAAAACATTTCACCCTGTATGTTTATGTATGTTATTGCGATAACTTTGTATCATTATATCCATAATTCAGCTATTAAAGTGATTTTTCTTTTTCATGGCTGATTAATGATAATTGTTTTTAGAGTAAATTAAATATTTTTTATCTTAATTTAAAATATAAAATGATTGTGTATACAGTATAATATGTATTAATGTGTGTTTTCAAAATTGCATATGAGCAATTGAAGATACTTGTCATGTAGATATCCACCAGTTTAATCCTGATTAGAAGTATATTTCCATTACTTTCAAAATTCATTTCTGAATGAAAAAAAATAACAAAAGACTATGCTTTAAAAAAAAAAAAAAAAAAAAGTTATGTGACATTAAAATTACAATAACATTTATTTTTAAAATTTTTTCTTTCCAAATCTTTAAATATTTATAGTTGCCGACATCCTGATTTTTTTAATACCAATATTTTTATGCAGAAATGCTTGTTTTATAAAATCGTAGAATTTCTGCAATTAAATAAAGAGAACATTTTTGTAAGAATTTACTGGTATTAAAAAAAAGAAAAAAAATTGGGATAATTAAATCAAAATTTCTTGAAAAATGACATGTATGTTATTCTAACTTAAATAATGCATATTCATGATAGATTGTAAATAGATAATTATATTTAACGTTTCAAAAGAAGACAAATAGAAAAAAAAAATGCCCCAAATGAAGATTTTTGCAAATTTTAAGTTGCTGAAATGAGGGCTATATTGCTCAATGTGGCAATCAAATTAATTCCAAGGGATTAAACAAGCTTTTGCCCACTGTCTTCTAAAGCATTTCCAAACTATAGCTTAAATCTGACAAGACATTTTGTTGAAATATATACACAAGGAAGTTATAGTTCAAGCTCAAAAGTAGTAATAATTTTGGTTACATCTTAAAGCAAAACAGTTAAATATAATTTTCAATTTGCATATTTTTCCTAAATTTCCTTAATTTTCTTTTCACTATTGAAAAAGTTGATACGGCTTCCTGCTAGTAATATAGGCCTTTTATTTCTATCCACAAACACACACACATTTAACTAGTAATTCTGTATAAACTTGACTGGCATATGACACTAACATAACCTCTTTGTCTGCGATTTGAATTATTAGATGCATTCAAAGAGAATCTTTTCAAAATGAGTAACCTGATTTACAAATTTATTCTAAAATAAGCAATATTTATTTGCTGATGTTATTTAATTTCTTTTCTAACAATAATAATAATAAAACCACTTGTTACGCATAATTATTCTACCCTTAATTCATGTAATACAATATTACCTTTACATTTTTAAAATGCCAAATTCGATTCTTAAGCATTTTACTTTTTAAATCTAAAATTGGATCACATTTCATTCATTATATAGCAATTATTAATAATAATGAAAAATCTTCAAGTGATTGTATCAACACCCCTATTTGCATACACAGAAACATTTTACATCATTCTTATTTGGCTTTTACTCCTGTTTCTTTATTCATGCAAGTTAGTGTATTTTAGGGAGAGAGAGAGGGGGCATAGTACAAGAGAGTGTTTTTTGCAGCAACCTTTTATTGTCATCCATATTATCTTTAAACCACACTATTGCTAAAATTGATAATATTTGACATACAACAGACAATCATACATTAAAATTTTTAATATGTTTGTGAGAGAAGAAAAAAAAAAAAACCCCAAAAACTTCATACATGATATGATGCTTATTTAAAAAATGTACACTAGTATTGTGTACTTCAAACAATATATTCAAATTTAGTTGATATTGTAAATTTTGTAAAAATTGCAGACAAGCAAACAAACATACTGCTTTTGAATCATCATGCAATTTATATGGGGCTATCATAAAAAAGGCTTTTTCTCTCTCTCCCCCCCCCCTCCCCACCAAAAAAAGTATTTGTTTAAAAGCTATGTGCATACATACATTAAAATAATAATATTACTAAATCTGGAGTGACACCCACTTTACAGGCCACTATACATCCAAATAGGCTTAGATATATAAACTTAGATCTGCATTTTACAAAGGTGGGATGTTTCTACTGGTGAAAATGATCTTATGTTCTAAAAAAGATGTGCAGCCATTTAGCTAAAACTATGACATAGTTTTCAATGAATTTTCATTACACTGTATTAAAATTAAGGTTTGGGAATTAAAATAAATATTAAAATTGAATTTACATAGTCATGCTAATGGGAGTTTTAAGTTATTTTAAATATAGATATTTCACAATTTTTCCTCAACAACATGCAATACTCAGATTTTCTTATGCTTTTATCAAATAAATAAAATTAACTGTAACTTTTTTTTGCTTTTGAAGAAAGAAAAAAAAAAGTTTTACAAAATTAAGTTACATTCTAGTGAAACATGATAGTTGTAGCATAGAAAGTTGAGCATGAAAAAAAAGTACGAGTATTTATATATATAATATTGAATTAAAAAATAAAATATTTCTTTTCTTTGGTCTTAAAACTGTTAAGACACTAAACCCGTTAATTTGTAGGAAAATGCTCCCATGCAATTTGTAGGAAAATGTATACACTTCTTGTGACAGTGGCCTGTAACATTCACCAAATTTGAGCTCAATCGAAAGCATAGTTGGGTACTATCATGTTTACTCACTCACACACACACAAATGCATCATCATAAAAACATTTTAAAAAAAGATTGGGGATATGAAAATGTAACAAAATACAAATATATATGTATACATACATACACACATACATAATCATTGTAAATATAGTAAAAATGGTTCAGGGACTGCAAACCGTAAAAATATATCAATATTTTCTACAATCTGATTTTTATCATAAATACAATACTTTCTTTATGCTATATGTGGCTGGAAAGTATACAAACAAACTGTATAACCTCCTTTGTTTGAAGTCAGTTATGACCAAAGCCACAATATCATCTTTATATACTACTGACTATCATAGCCTTTTTTTTTTTTTTTTTTTTTTTTTTGGAGTATGAGAGATAGCTTTGAAAATCAAGAAGTACATTTCATTCTGTACAATATATTTAAAGGCTATTGCATTGTAATAAAATATTTATTTCATACAAATATTTTGGCTTGCTTAACCAGAGATTTAAAATATCTAAACAAGGAATCGGAAGAAAAAAATGGATAATATACATTTTATTTCACTGAAAAGGAAAAAAAAAAGTAGTAAAATAATTATTTATTGATATGGCAAAAGTATGTTAAAATGACACATCGTAATATCACAAATTTATCTCATGATAAAAAAGCTCAAAGAGAACACACTGCAGTTATATACATTTAACAAATGCCTACACAGTAAGCATTTTCATGACTTGGAACCCAGATCTAGAAGACCTCACTGTAAGGAGTACAGAAATTCGACATTAATATTATGTCTTAAATGCTTTCCACTAATCCATCTATTGAGAATTAAAAAAAGATTTAAATAACATTATTAAATGAAAAAGTGATGAGTAAAAATAACAAAAAGTGGATCAATATTTCAGCCCATAACTATTTCTCACCTCCAAGTCAATTAGACAAGATGAAGTCAAAACTGGATCACAGAAAATGACACAAAATAAAATAATTTTAAGCACTGTAAAATAATTTTTAAATTAAGACAGAAAAAAAAAAAAAAAAAATAATTGTAGATTCTATCCAAACTTGCTTACATACAAAAGTGCTTTTTTTTTTTTTTCCTAAATTCGCTCCCTTCCTTTTAAAGATACCCATTGTTAATTTTAAGTGCTTTTATGATATTTTGAGATATTTGAATAAAAGGACCAGAAAAGTTTGAATTTACAAAAAAAAAAAAAAAAAAAAAAGACAATGATTGTGAATCAAGAAGCCTGTAATTAATTTAAACCATTATTTCTCTTTACATTTATTTATTTAAATTATGTATGTGTATATATATATATATATTATAAAATTACAAATTATGCCAAAATTTAGCTGATTTTTTGTATCTATAACTGGTTATTGCATCAATTTTGGTCATTTTTAATGTGTTTAATTGTACAAAAAGTTTATATAAATTATATATATACATTTCTTAAATTGTACAACCCTCCCCCCCTCACACACACAATAACAAAGTTTTAACATTGTACAGCAAACTTAGTTTTGCCATGATTTTGAAGTTCAGGTTCAAATAAATCCAGGTTTTCTATAAAATGACGTCATTAGCATCCACTGAAGAATTTCACATTTATAATCCTGCCTTAAACAGCATCTATAGAAAAGTATGCATATGGCGTCACTATCGCAGAATACACAAACCCAGCAAAAAGCAATGTCGTCATTCAAGAAACTTGACAAACAAAATCGTGTATCTAATGATTCATAAGCCTTCATTTGTTTGTAACATTAATATGGATACTGAAAATTAAATATAGTTTATAATAGCTCTATGTTTTATCAGAAAAATCATTCATTTATATTTTTGAAAAATATATTTTTTTCAAAATTCGGAAAATGTTATTACACATGGATTAAAAAAATTGCATTCTTTCAGTTTTTTGATAAGAATTAAGTAAATGTGGGGGGAAAAAGTCACACATATGTACTTTAAAATGCATTTGTATAGCAGACAATATTCTTGGCATAACACATATTTTAATTACATTTTTTTTTCAGTTTTTATAAGAAAACGGCAACAAAAATAAATAGTAATTTACAATTTTCCATTTACTTCCTACAGAAATGGAGTACTTTAGTTGCCAATATTACAGAAATCCTTCTATATATAAAAAAAAGTTTTGATTTGGAAATGGACCATGAAAATCTGCGTAGATCTGCCAGGAATCCTGGCAGATCGGCATCCAATTTGAAAGCTTAAGCATGTCCTTTCTTCGTCAATATTAAAAAAACTGTTATACAAAAATATGAAAATCAGTAGTATTATAGGGAAATGTTTGATAAACACGCTGATGCAGACAGTTTTCAAATCGAAGAATTATTTTAAGAGATATTTAATGCCAAAGTTGAACAAAATCGTTCCATTAAAAAAGTTTTATAGGAGCAAAAACTGTACATAGGAATTTAATCATTTTTAGATCATTTTATGCGTCAGAATTTTTCGGTGTGCAAACTGCATTTAGTTTTTTAATGACTCATTTTTTGAGGTTTTATTTCTATTTTAAATTCAAATTTTCAGCATTTTGAGAGATATTTTTTACATATTTTAGAAAATTGTATTAATTTAAACTGTTGCCAACTGTATAAACAGCACAAACAATAATGTTTGCTTCAAATTAAAAATTTATTTTACAAGTGACTATTATAAACAGAAAATATAAAAAGCAGGAACTCATTGAAAATTACATCATAAAAACTATATATACACATGAATTTTAAAAGAGAAGGAATATTGTAAAATAATAAATTCATTCACATGTGTTAGAAGTCTTAAATAGGAGAATTTACGTCACATTACACTTATTACGTAAAATGAACTAAAAATAATATTGCAAAAGAGTTTAAATTTAAAAATTGTGCGAGACATTTGATATTTTAAGATGATCATAATATTTCATTTCTAACAAAAGCATTTTTACGTGAATATTAAAAAGAGAAAGAAAAGTTTGGTGAAAATTACGTCAGATTATAATTGTCAGATTCAAATTATAATTCAATCTTCCGAAATCTTTTTAAAGCCGATCAAATTAGTGAGTCTGTGGTGTCTGAACGGGGGTTGACGAGCGTAGCTTGTAGGGGGCAGAGCCCCCTAGTAGTTTTAAAAACTACAAAAAAATTAATATCTCAAAAGCAAATTGAGATGCAGTTTTCAAACAAATTGTGTTTACACATACCCTTTTCCCCCTATAAGATGGTGTAAAAACTGAAAGTGTGTGATGTTTAGAAGTTAAAAAAATTGTAGTAGATATTATCAGCATTTAACCATACAATGATACGTACATCTGCTTTGTTTTACGGCTGGTATACGTAACGGAACATTATTTTTTAGGGATGATACTTTAATTGTTGCATGAAAGAAATAGCATATCGGGGGCTAAAATTAATAATAAGAAACTTAAAATAAATTTGAGAGTATATGTCAATACATATACAATAAAACTTGAAACACCAACTGAGAAAAGCAAAGCACCAAAAATCTATGAATAGTTACCTATATTAGTTTTTTTTTTAATGAATATTATCCTAAGTAAAAGCAAAATGAATTGAAAAATATTTACATTTAAATTGTGCTCTTTTTTAAAAAAAAGAGAAAAAATACGCCTCTATAGACTTTTTAATTTTCAATTCATAATTTCTTGTTTCCAGTCTTGAACAGTCTTACAACAGAAAAAAAAAGTAAAACTGTTAGTGATTTAAATTTGAAGTTTTGTTGTAATTACTCATCACTTTAGAGATAAAACTTATAACTGTGAGAAAGAACTCCGAATCAATAGTAAAAAGCACAAATAAGTCAAACCATTATTACATTACATACTTGGTATTTAAATAATTAAAACTACATGCCTCATAAAAGGAAAATATGAATATATCAGTGGTAGAAAAAACACATTTATCTATTTTAAATAATACTAATAATAAATTTCTTTAAGATAAAACAGTTCGGTTGGTATTGTTAGTTTACATTTGAATTCTGTATAGCGAGATCTTTCTCCTAAGACTTATCTGTTACCATTTCATAACTTAGAGTCAAATGTTAAATACAAGGTACCTGCATAAAAAAGCAGTCAATTAACTTGGCAGTTAAATTCAAGCCTGAATTTTTTTTATTCATAGGAATAAAAACATTTTAAATAAAAAACACGATCACATGAAAGAAAAAAAAAAAAGAATCAACAAAACAATAATCTCCCAATTCAAAATTTTAGTGATAATATATGACATTTGAAGATGTTCCCAGTTAAGTAATTAAGATTTCAAAGATAAATCTTCATATGTATGTAATGGTTTCTGCATTAAAAAATGATGGAACATCTAAAAAGAAATGTGAATTTTCACTCATTTAAAAGAAAAAAAAAAAAAAGATTATGTCAAAATGACATGACATAATTTGTACTTAATTGTTATATAATGTATATTGAGATTGAGGGCACAGAGAAAATTCTGAACGTGTTAAAATAATACCAAACATTCATTAAAAAAAATATCAAAAGTATCCAATAAAAAAACTTTTAGATACATGTTAAGAAAACAATGTAAAATGGTTTGACTTTAATCAACAGTGACATTTATAACTTTTTCTTCAAGGAAATAAACAGAATATTTAAGATATGCAAATCATTTATTTATTACATATATATACCAGGGATAAAAACAGCTGCAACATGAAATAGCAAAAAAAAAAAAAGAAAAAAAAATTTCAAAGAACTGCAGAAATATGTGTAAACAGAGAAGAAAAATGCAGAGAATCGAAAATGTAAGAAAAGTATAAAAAATTGAGAGCATGGATTAAAAGGAAAACAAAATCCTGATATATTAATGCATATATATAGTACAACAAGCATTAAAGGATTCAGTCACATTTAGCAATTTCATAAAAATTGCATATATAAGCTTTTGGTTGAATTTCAGTTTAGATTTAATAATGCATATACCTTTGAAATTATCAGTACCACATTTCTTTCCCCCCAATACAAACTGTCATTTGAATTATAGCAGTTTCAGCTACAAGTAAATGAATTAATACATTTATATATTAAATTGTACTTTAATTTTATATGATAAATAAAAATAAATCGTTTTTGCAAGTTAAAAAATAAAAATAGAACCTCTTATTAACAAAGTCATAATTTTGGTCACATGTGAACGAAAACAAATATTTTAAAATTTTGAAAGCAATATTTTGCTACTTAAACAGTTAATAGAATGCAGATTTTATTTAAATATCCCTATGCGCAAATACATTTTAAGATATCAATTATAACACACTGGAATCAAGGTGATAGAAATGAGTGAGAGAAAACAAACAAACTAAAAGAAACATAGTATTTATAACCTTCGGCATATTTAAAGATATATTTAACTAACAATTTAGACAGAAGAGAAACTAATGACAAATTAAGAATATAAATAAATTTTAAGACAAACAATCACGTACATTAGCCCCTTGGGTCATTTAAACCATTTTACTTGCAACACACACCACACACACACACACAAAATAAATAAATAAATAAAATAAAATTTAAAAACTACAAAGGAATTTCATAATTTTGTTTTTCAAGTAAGATTTCTTGTTTCATATAAGCTATATCTTTGTTGAAATTAGTACGTAGTAGAACTGCTTAAGAAATTTCTCACTATTTATTTTTTTAAACAAAATTTATGCACATTTATTTTGAAATAATTAAAATTTCAAATAACTTTTCCTTCACTTGAAAAAAAAAAAAGTCATACATATCCAATAATGAGCATAGCTTACCAATTTAAACAGGTACAATAACAGTTTTATATGCAATCAGAAACATGCAATGCATACTCTTCTTGAGAAGCTAAAAGGTTATAAAGAATACATAATTAAAAAAATAATAATAACAATAGCAAATTTGTGCACAAGTTATTGCACAAGAAATATTAAAAAATCCTACATGAAGTCATGCAGATTTAAGTAGCAAAACAATGCTTTGAGTTTATGATTCAACATTAATATATCTGAATAATTTTTTTCATTAAACATTCATATACCTTAAGAATATTTACAGCTTTATACATACTTATCGAATCACAATCAGTTTTAAAATTTTTAAAATAGAGACTTTTTAGTACAAATTCAACAAAGTATATAATATTTTACAAATAGAATGAATGTCATATAAAAAGAATGTTTATCATCATGCAACTGTAATTTACAATTAATATGGAAATCTTTTTTATGTATAACATTAATATGTTGAAGTTAAAAGAAGATAGTAAGTAAAATTGAATATATTGTCAAAACAGAGAAAATAAACACAAATCTCCTATAAAATAACAAGTTAATATATATACATATCAGCACAAATCTTACATAACTTTTAACAACATTATTTACACAAAAATTTAGTGCAAAGATGATACTATTGCACATTTATCTGAGGTGTGGGTCAAAAAGAAAATATCTCAAACTTAATGCACCTTTACATTTTCAATTACTATACAGGAAAATAGGCAGTACATTTAAAACATTTACAACAATGTCACAATTTTTTCAACATCCAATTTTATATACATGACAAAAAGCTTTTTTGCGGCATTCAAGAACACATTCACATTCTTATTTTAACTCTTTGACTACGGGTAGGGACATAAGTCCCAGTGAACTATTCTTTTATTGTATTCATACCACTTTTTGAAAAATAATCTCTGCTATACACTTATACTAGGATATATAAAAAAAAATCTACCAGAAGGAAATTTTTTTGTAAATTGTGGTATGATTGAATATAAAAATAGTCACCATTTCTAGCCCGCAATCAAAGGATTAATTAAGGTTAAATTTAATTTAAAAAGGATTATTTTCAAAGTTGCAAATACACTCAAGCAATAAAATAGACTTTAATTACACACAGGAAAAAAAAAAAAAAAAAAAAAAAAAATACAGCCTGCCAAGCTTTTTTTTTTTTTAACAAAAGCAAACAACAACAACCAAAAGAAAGAAAGAAGATCAATACTCTTTCAATATCATTTGGTAATATGTATCTTTATATGTTTTATATGACAAAATATGTTTTAATATTTCTTAAAGGTCCAAAATATGTCTTAATTTGTTTAAACTGATAGTTAGAAAAGAAATATTTATTTTTGATTTGTTAAAGATTTAATATAGTCTCATAGTAACGTTATAATAAAATTTGACTTATATTGATAAATTTTTTTAGTTTTTCATAGACTTTAAAATCCGTCAATCAAATTTCTTTGATTTGAATAAAACTGAAAATCGCAAAAAAAAAAGTAAAAATGAAAGCTTGAAAATTAAGAGTAAAAATTGAAAAAATAGGGACTACTTCTGTACTTCTATTGAATGAGAAACCTGGAACACAAGACCTGAACAATCCTACTTGGACCTGTAGTACAGTTGAAACATAACTTAAATAACTCAACCAATAATATTTTTGTTGCTGGAATTAGTAGTCAATTTAAGACCAACCTGCTTCATTTTGCCTTGCAATAAGACAGATTTTGCTTTGAAAAAGTCAATCCCCTTTGATGGCTATCAAGGAGTTTTCTCCCGATTCTGCCATTTTTCCCCATTTACCAAATTCCTGAAAGAAAATATCAAATTCAGTGTAGTTTTTCCCTATTCAACAGTGCAGTTTTGCAATCCTCTAGTTATGAAGATAAGATTTTAACTGTTGTTTATTTATTAAAGTTCCCATTGGAGAAAAGCGCACAATAGCACTCAGATGCTTTACAGTTTAAAAAAGCTATTTTATAAGAAATCCTCCTTTTCCAAATTGGAACTTAAATATGCAATAAAGAATAAAAATAACAACTCTCAATAAAATCTATGGAAAATTAACACTAGTATCACAATACTAACAGAACAATAAGTAAAACAATGGATATCTTACTTTATACAAAAATTCAAAATAGATATTGTGCTGATTATCTCCTAAACTACCGATAATAGAAAGAAACTTTCAATACAAAAAATACGCAAATAAAGTATGGCTTTTAGGTATGGCATTTGTTTTGCAAAGCATTGTAAACATATTAAAATACACAATATAATTTTATACAGTTCCAGGAGCCTAGTAGATGTAATTTGAAAAACTTCCTCTGTGCTGTCTGATATGCTCTGACATGTACAACAGTGAAAATTCCATTCTTCTAAACCAACCAAAACTCACTGAGTTATGTTACAGTGAAGTAAATGAAATTTTGAAGTCTTCCAGTATTAAAAAGGGACAGATTATTTTTTAGTTCTGGAAAGCTTCAAATTCCATAAACTTCAGAGTATTATAACTCAATGAGTTTTGGTTGTAGAAGAATGTAATTTTTACTGTTATACTTGTCAGAGCAAACATAATTTTTTTTTCTTTTCTTTTTTTTTTATAAATATAGGACCCAACGAAAATATAAAATAATATTTTTTTAAATTTTAATATGTATACAGCCCCTTGCAAAACAAAATGTACTTGATTTGGATTCTTTTTGTAGTAGAAAATTTGTTTCTATTATTAGCAGTTTAGAAAATAATCAACATAACATCTTTTTTGAATCGCTCAGTATATGCACTTTTCAATTGTAATATTTCAATATTATATATAAATTTTAATAGCATTTTCCATCGATGTTGGCTAGATAAAAAACAAAAACACATATAGAAGGGTCTTTTCTGCTCTGAGCAATAATAGCTTTCCTTTAAAAGGAAATATTTACTATTAAAAACAATTTAAATTAAGGTCTTTTCACACTTTCCAGTTATTTTTTAATTTAAAATTTTCACCCATGTTGCCCAAATAGAAATATAACATAAGAAGAAAAAAGAATACTTCTGACAGACAGTTCTTTTCTGTGGATTCGGGCTACATCAGGCAGATTTGCCAATATATACATAAAATACATTTATAGCAATAGTCATAATGTAAAATAACAGAAAATGCTTAAAGCATTAAAAGAAATGTCTAAAAAAGAAGAGAAATGTGAGATAATAGAAGCAAAAATGATTAAATATTCAGAAAATTGCATATTCACAAAAAATATTCATCCATGATAACTGCAATGCTTTCATAGATAAAAACTAAGTATATGCTTGAAATTTCAGAAGCTTGGCACAAAATATAAATGGAGCAAAATGTATTTAGCTATAGAAAAACACAAAAAGACTTGCACAGGAGCTAGCATATATGAGACTTAGGGACCATCCGCAAATGATGTCACGCTTGGGGAGGGGGGTTCGTGAAATTGTGAAAGTTTGTGACAAGGAGGTGGGAGGGGGGTAAGAAGAAATGTGACATCGCACATTTTTCTTAAAATAAAAGCATTAAAAATCAGCAGATTAAATTTTGAAGTTATTTTAAAATTAAAGTAATTTTGTATTCGTAAAGTAAGGATAAAATAAGGTTAAAGCCAAATATATTAAATTCCGTTTCAAATTCCAAAATACTACTGTTTTCAATTGCTCTTTCATATTAATATTTTATTACTATTGCATATTAATTATGTTTTTTGTCGTAAACCTTAATCTTATTTCATACAAAATAAGTACAGGAATCATTTTTATAGTTATGCTCACAAATGTCATTAAAACACATAGTTAAAGTTTAAAAATAAAATTTTAAGTATGATCTATAACGCAGTGCTTTGTTTCTGAAATGCAAGTATATACTTATGTAATATAGCGCGGCATGTGACAAAAAGGGGGGGGGGGGGGAGAGGTAAGGTGAAGTGTGATACTTTGTGACAAAGGGGGAGGGGAGGGAGGCGAAAAATATTGAAAAAAAGTGTGACATCATTTATGGATCACCCCTTATTGATAATTGAATAGGGAAATCATGCAATTTAAATATTGTTGGAAAGGGCAATGCACTTTTCGTTTAAATAACAATAACATTAAAATACTATAAAATTTCACAATCTACTTTTACAAGTAACAGTTATTTTCTGAATATTTCAAAACAAAATATGTATATTATAATAGCTCATTAGCATTGCTAATATAGTTTGACAGTGATTTAATTTAAAAGCAATGAGTAATTTTAAGATTAGTGTCTGTTAACACAAACATTTAAAATTTCCAGAAAAAATAGAACAAACAACAACAACAACAAAAAAAACTTGGCAGCCCTACATTATTTAAAGTACATATGTAAAGAAAAATGGAGCAGGTAATAACAAAGAAACAGATATCGTAGTTTACTAAAAGCTGGAGTTATTTTCTATGTATGATAATTCTTTGGAATATAAGTATCACATTCATTATAAACTCAAAATCTAAAAGCATCACAGCATATTAATAATAATAATAATAAAAAAAAATTCTTCAGATAAAAACGATACAAGTCACTGAATAATATTCACCGGTATTACACATGGAAGAATAGAGATACAACAGATTTTCTTCTTGCACATATACTCACTGGCTCTTAAGTTTAATGTGTTCTGCAATAGAGGTGAGCTCAGGCTTAGTTCTGTAATAATGATGTGAAAGCATCATTTCGATTAGTTCTGACCATTCAAAGCATCATTTCCATTAGTTCTGACCATTCATTATTCAAAACAACTATGTTTTAGTTAAATCACACAGATATAAAACTACCCAATGTTTTCATATCATTAAGTTGAAGAAATGGCATCATATGTTTGTTTCACAAATACATTTGATACTTCATGTCAAATTCTGCCAAGTGCCTAAATTATCATAAATATTTTTGGAAAAAAAAATCAGTTACTTTAATAACAATTTAAATGCATGGACAAATTTTATATACATGCCATTTTTTAAAATAAAAGCTTGTCTCACCTCTACCCCGAACATAGAAAAGAAAACTTTACCAATTCTCAGAGATTTTAATTAAAAATTTAAAACATAAAGAGTTATCTACAGTGCAATTTCATTGCATATTTTTAGTAGGCAAAATTTAAATCCGAAACGTGGTACTTAATGCATTATAGAGACCATTCCCAAATGCAATAAGCACATTACTTTAAAATTTAATAAGTTATCAAAAGTATGGACAAATGAGCTAAAATTTTTAAATTTTATGTATTTATTTTAAGCAATGCGAGATATGTTTGTAAACTTTGACACAGTATTTCTTTTTTAAATTAACATTATCCTTAAAATTTATTACTATGACTTTATTATAAATTCACATTTTACTATTCAATTTATACTTCAAAGATAATTTATTGAATAATACAAAATATGTAAAAAAAAAGGTCAATCCTTAATATTTTTCTTTGTATTCCAAATTTCGAATAATTGAAAATACACTGCAATAACTTTGGTCATTCACAGGAAACAAGATTCAATTACTAGGTAAAATGTTTAGAAACTAGTATTTGATCAAAAAAGTGATTAATTTCATATGAAACAAATAACAGTTCTGGTTAAAAACAGCATTAATAAAATTTTATAATCCAAGAAAAACAACAAATTATAGAGGAAAAAGGCAATATGAAATAAAACAATTTTTAAAAATATTTAAGCTTTGATTTTAACAAGATAAAAAATGCAATTATTAACAAATGCAGAAAAACAATACAGAATGTTTTAACTTAATGAAAAAGTGTCCTGAAATATATATATTCTGACTGAATAGTCATACCAATATACAGCTCATTGTAATTAGCAAAAGATTTCTATATATATAGAAAGATTGTCAAAGCTACAACAAAGTATTTAGTCAAAATACAATAAATAAATTTGCTTCTGATTTTGCATTTGTGTAATATAATTAAATGCATTTATTTTTTTAACAGTATGCAACTAAAATGACAAAAAAATTGCCAATAGCTAATTTTTCAATATAAACAATTTCAATATATACAATAAATATACTAAGATCTCATTAATAGGTCTTTCTTGAATTTTTATTAAATCAAAAACTTTATAAATACATAAAAATATTTTGAGATATTTAAAAAGATTATTTAAATATTTTTCTATTTTTATACGATAAATTCATAAGTTATTTTAAATAACTAAAAAGTGTAATTAATTTTCATAATAATAATTTTTAAGCCAACTCAGGCAAATATGTTAAAAATATACATAAAAAAGATAATATTTATAAATAATTATAAAATTTTATATGAAAATATAATTTTAATCTCTTTAACAAATATTCATTTATATAATTTATAATTACCAGAGATGGGTAAAAAATCAACTTCAAAAACTGAATTTTCAAATAGAACATGCATTTATTTTTACATATGGTGAAAAAATCCAAGCATGCCATTGAATAGTAATTTAGAACAAAATTTTAAATACAATATGTTATATATTACAAAAATAATAAAATTGTAATAAACAAATTAAAGGAAAATGCTGAAAACGGGCTGAGTAATAAAATAACCTATACATGATTTATATACAATTACTTATAAAAAACACGAAAAGATGTATAAACTTATCAAATTTAAGTATATAAATTTAAATATTTACAGATTTACTTTATACATAAAGCAATAATATAACAGGTCCTTTGGTGATTCCAGTTGTTTTCTGACAGGTCTGATTTTTTATTAACATGATTAAATATGTAAAAATTGTATTTTTGGAGGCGATAAAGTTTTGTGAAAAATCTCTTTTTCAAGACAAAAAATCTTGAGAAGGGTTTAATAATAATAAAAAAAAAGCTTGTGAAAGGTCCTTTAAAAGACTAAATTCTTCTTAAACAGGTACTTGAATGAGTAGACCTTAAGTTACAGGATGAAAAATTTGTAGTTCCATTAACTACAAACACTATAACAGTTACTGAGTATGCACAAACTTTTGGTAATTAATTAGAAAAAGGGAAAGGTAATATAGCTGAAGGGTGAATTAAACTTTATTTTAATTAGTATAATCTAAAGCAGAGGTAGGCAACAATTTTTTCTTTCTTTTCGAGTTCTGTGAAACGGGAATCATTATAGGATCACTCGTGTGTCCGTCTGACACAACCGCTTTTCTCAAAAACTATGGAAATAGAATAGAAAGTTCAAATTTGTCAGAGTTATAAAGGCTATTGACCTACATATTTATAGATTATTAGCCCATTCACAAACAATTTTAGGAAAAATTTAAGAGGTTAGTTAAATTACTTTATTTATTTTTTTAATCGTGTGGAGTATTGTTTGAAAGATCTTGTAGCACCAAACTAAAATTATATTTGTTTTCATTTTAGGTATTAAATTTCCAGAGACATCAGTGAAAAGGTGCTGAAAAAACAGCCCCTCTGCCACCTATTTTTGAATCTACTGTAACTAAAATTAAGACAAAATTAGAGGTAATAGTAGTTTATTTAAACCTTGCAGGAAAACTATAGTGATTATACTAGGTCACATAGTCTTTCAGAAAATCACATTTTTCTATTAAATTTACTTTGCGGGTGATCAGCAGGGAAGTTTATGGGCACTTGAGTTACCTATTGACGCAGAATCATCCATGGATTGTTGATAATGACTTTTGAAAATAAATTGTTGGTATTTAACCGAGATATTAATTAAAAACCTATCTAGAAAACAGCCGCACAGACCAAGGCATCATTTCAATTTTGTGACACCCTTTCGAAGCACACTTGGCACAATGCCAATTTAAAATTTTGTACAAGGTCCTTGTTGTACGGAATCCTTTGTACATGAATAAAACTTGCAGTTGACAGATTTTTTTATTTTTTATTTAATGCTTTCCATATGTGCAGTGAATAAAAGATCCATTCACATCATCCACGAAAAATAAAGAATATAAAAAATTATTATTATTTATATGAATCTTTAACCACATTCTAATGGTAATAGAATATATGGACTAATTACATTCTTAAACTATAAGAATAAAATTTAATGCAGTGTTTATTTTTTTTTCTCTTAACTATGCAAATTCCAGATAATCTTATTTATTACAATCCTATATAATACTTTAGATTGACAGTATAGGTTTATTATTCTGTAAAATATGAATATAATTAGGGACCTATAAATTATGTAGAAATTTTGCAATTAAATAAGATGAAAATTTCTATTAAAAATCGTGGAAAAAATTCCCACATTATTTATAAATCATTAATAATATATTATGGTTCAAACTACAACAATATAAAATGGCAAATAAAATTCAAATGTAAATCAAACACATTTTTTTGTTATGCATTTTTTTAAATTATACATACTTTAAAATCGAAAGATTTTAAGAGTTTGCACGCATTTCTTTAAATTTGTGACAGACTCATTGTTTAATAGATTTTTCTCCCTTTTAAATTTAATAACTCACTTATCCATCTCTGATAAAAGTAATATTTTTTTTCCAATTTAAAAATAAAAGAATCAATAACAGAATTATTTTGATACATCACTATTTATGATCTTTACAATAAATTAGATAACATTAACAGTTTCAAATTAAGATCACATTCAGCATTTACAACAAAAGATAGGTCATTAAATAAATTTTTTTTTTAATTTAATGTTAGCAGCCTTGAATGACAAGACTAATTAATGAGACTGTTATAATTCATGTTAAATTTTAACTTTAAAGATAACAAACAAATAACAAAATTTTTGATTTACATTAAACTTAACTAATAGGAAACTAAAATTGGCACTGATGATATAGACAAAAAAAAAAAAAAAAAAAAAAAAAGAAAAAAAAAAAAAGAAGAAGAAGAAGAAAAGAAACTATTTCATAACAAAAAGCATAAGACAGAATTCACTGGTATTTTGAATTACTGTTATAATTGATAGTTAATCTAGAATGCAGATAATTATTATTAATTCCGAACAGATGAAATAAATTTGGCACCAAAATATGAGGACGGTTCAAGCTTATTAGCTTGAAATCAACATCTCTAAGCAAAACAATATATTTCTTTATGAATGACTCTAGCAACTTATTAGAATGTTTTTACATATAAAAGAATACATTGTAAGCTACACATGAATATTAATGAATGAGTAATCATTAAAAACTTGCTTTAAATACTTAAAAATATCTCCTGTAACAAAATACATACTGTAGACAGAACAAAGGTATTGAGGCAAATGAAGGCAAGTTTGTTTTTGATCTGAGCACAGCCCCAAACCTGCAGTACTTTAAAATCTCAGCAAAGTTACAAAATGAGCAAATATTCAACATTGGGTTTCGCAGGAAGTTTGGAAAGAAAATTTCCAGAGACTTTAAAAACATCTTCTCCATTATTAAAACACTTTGCCCACTTCTTTTTAACGTCAAATCATGTTCTTTCTTTCATTGTCTTGTTTGTGACTTTTCATATGAGCACTTCTACTTTTAACTTTTGAGAAAACTCTAAAAAAAAAAAAAAGGAAAAATATTGCAGAAAATTAATACACATGCTAGGGTAAATATGCATTACAAAAACCACATGTAAAGGAACTGAAGGAGAAAAAATATACAGCTGTTTTAAAATTTCCAAATAAAGATACTATTATTAATCTAAGTGAAAAAGTGAGAAATGGCTGGGGGGGGGGGGGACCAATAAGCTTGCTTATGTAGTGCAATACATGTGTTCATCTTTCCTATATTGCATTGAAGGAGCTCTCCTTTAAAGCTTTTAAATAAATATATGCTATCTTGCGCTCGTTTTTTCAGTAGAGATCTTTTTCTTGATAGATAAAGCTTTTTTGTCCCCCCTCCCCTTCCTAAATAAAACTTTTTCGATCCCTCACTCCCCAAAAAAGACAATTTTTAAATTCCCCAATAAAAAAAATTTCCAGCAGAGAAGACTGAGCTACACTTGGTTAAAATTAGCTTTGTGGCTATACCTATACATTATGGATATATTGGACGATATAACCTACAATAGCCTATTGGATGATATAACCTTTGCTGTTGGAAGTTAAAAATTTTCTGCTTTGTTGAACATCTAGCAGATATAATACTGGTAGTCCAGAGCAGTCTTCACAATACAACAGGAAGCACAATTATGGTAGTACAAAGCAGTTTGCACTGCACAGTAGCAAGCATGAAATTTGGGCACAAAACCCTGCCAACTTTAAGACTTTGTTTACTGCCAACGGTGCTACAAGTTAATAACTCAACCTTCATTCCCATTGAAATGCACTGACATGTAGTGATCCTAAAACGGCCCACTAATTGAATTTTCTTGAACATGTGACCTAGCTCAATGGTCTTCTCGTACCCCAAGATGGTAGGATACAAAATTTAGTCAAAATCATTAAAGCCGTTTTTTAGATTAAATTTGCATACATACACACACAGAGAGACACACGATTTACTTGTATTATAATATATAACACAGCACTTCAGAAAATGTTTTTAAAAAATAATCTTTTGTATAAAATATTCACACTCACTGCAAGCCATTTTAATTTTCATCTCATTTTACACAATATTTAACATCTTGCAATCTACAATTTAATAATGTTAGATTATATGTATATTTTTAAGCATATTAAGATTTTCTCAAAGATTCAGAAATTCTAACTTTTAAGAACTATTATATTAAATGTGATTCCATGCAAAAAATATCGATATATCTTTCAACTACAGTACATCGGAATTTTTTCCAGAAGTTGGATGGAATCTCATGTAATAAAATACTTATGCAAATGTAAATCTCCGTAAGAGATTTATAACAAATTTTAAAGTCTAAAGTTTTTATAATATTTGTTAGGGAAAAAAATAGATTTGGTTATTATTATTTAAAAAAAAAGCTTTTATCAAATGAAACCCAAATCTCTTTTAACAATAAAAATAATTTAAAAAAAAATCACCACTAAAATGCATTTAAAAAAAAAAATGTTATAATTTTGATTTAAATAGCTTCCTACAGTGATCAACTTGATGACCCTTTAACCACTCACCATTTGCCCCGAGATAAGTCGGGGTTAAAAGCACTGTTTCTCCATACTTGTCGCCGGTGAAGTGATTAATGTACACTATGCATTGCAAAACTGCACTTTCTCAATTCAATTTAGTTATTTCATTCAGTCAAGTCAGAAAAGTCAGTGTCAGTCACCGGTGACTGACGTGGCACTCAACGTTTTAATAAATAATGTTGCTAAGTAAAAGTTAAAGAAACTTTATATTTTCCAAACAGATGCACAAAATTGCATCAAAAAATATACAGATAATTTAGAATTTTTGATATAAGTATTGACAAAATTTCAAACTAATCAAAGTAATTTACAACCTTAATTTCGAAGTTTTAACATCCATATTTTAACAATTAAATCAATTATCCCAATGCACCAAATTTCCTTTCAAAGAAAATTTTTTAATCGCCTGATTTCCCATTGAAAAGCATTATGACATAAAAGAAAATGTTTTTTATTTTTTGAAACATTGAACAAAATTTAACTAAACAGTATACAACTAATTCTGGTTATCTCACCAATATACCTACCGAGTTATAGACTAATCAGATGTTTTTTGCAGCAATTATCGTGAGACAAACAAAAACACAAGCCCACAGACAACAAAAGCTTTTTGGGTCTCCATATGAAGAGCTCACTGACATTTCGGCAAATATTAAAAAAACTTTTTGAATTTTTTTTAAAGAATTGTTTTTGCTATAAAACCTTTAAAGTATAAATTAAGTACTATAAAAAGATTTAAAGTAATTAAATATCATATTTTTAGAATTATTAAAGCTCAAGCAAAATATCTTCTCCTCCCTCTTGATTAAAACTTCCCACTTTCTTCAAAACACAAATTTTGATCTGAAATATGAATCAAGTTGGCTAAGTGCTTTGCACTTTTCAGTTTCTTATCTTATTTTTAATTGGAATGTTTAACAGAAGAAAATCTAATTGGAATTACTAACATTATTTTACATCTGTTTCAATATAAATACATAATTATTTTAAAATGCAATATTTTTTAAGACTGCAAATCTTCGCAGCTATTAGGTAACAGATCTGAAGACTGTTTTTTAACAGGTCAAAAATCTACATTGCAACATTGTATGATAATAAAAAAACACGAAGTAAACTGCAAGAGTATTATACAAACAGGTTAATTTTAACAAAGAATTAAAAAAGAACATACATTTCAAGAATGTGACAACCAAACGAGTCATTATACAAAAAAATTACTTTTTTGGTACATGGTAGTTAAATTTTGATAGAACATATTAAAAAAAAAAAAAATGTTTTTGAGGTTTTACATAATAGAAAACATTAAAAATATATGTTTGATGAAGATTGATGCATTACTATTTTTTATGAATGGAGGTATAATTACCTCTATTACATGTTACATCAAATTTTCTCTATTAGTATCTTCACTTATTTTAAGAATGTGATAGATATGTTATTATAAACTGTAATCTTTTTAATATTGCAGGATATAAAACAGTGATAAGATTTTTCTAGCATTAAAATACTGAAAATTAAAAAAAAAGTTATACTTATTTAAACAGAAAATATGGTGTCATGGGAACTTTTGTGTAAAACACCAATAATCATGTAGGATTTTTAAAAATATCTAGGACTTTAGAATGGAAAAGAAGTAGTTAATATTGAGGATATCAGAGGAAAAAAAAAGGCCAAAATACATACTTCCCACATATTTTACATGGAAATTCCTCCATAGGCTCAATTGTAAAATCATATGCAGATGAGGCAGCAGAACCATTATAAGTAGACGTAGTTATAAGAGATGTACTACTGTGTATCGTACTATTAGAATCTGATGACTTAGTGGAACCATTCACTGTAACTCGCTTTTCTGATGTATCCTACGGAACATCATAATTAATTATTTAAAAAATTTTAATTATGGAAAAATACATACACTAAATTATTATACTTGCCTGATTAAGTTTGTAAGAAAACAATGAAAAATTTAAGAGTATTAAGAATTATTTTCACACAAAAGGATTTTATTGATAATCATGATTTTGTAAACTTTCAAATAAAAAGTGACAGAAAAAAGATGTAGGAATTGATTACAGAAAATGAATTAAAAAGAGAATGTAAGTCTAGTGGTAGACATGAAAATATGTCTAGTCTGAATAATATTATTGATGTATATCATGATGGGTTAGTTATTAAATTAAATTTGCAATAAAATACAGTAAACCCTTAACATTCACGAGTTTTGATTATTCACAAAATAAAAAATGAAGAACATGTCAACATTTGCAAATGCTTAACATGCTTATTAACAAATTTTGCTTTGTAAAGAATATTTTTTTATGAAGTAAACTTTCTTTGTTTTATCAATTCTGTAAACTATTCGACATTGGACAGCTGCATTGTACTGTTTAGCCTAAGTTTTGAGAATTTCAACCCTTGCATTGAGGCAAAATATAGATAAATAATTCCGAGAAACCCGAAACAGGATTTGATGCTAAAAAAAAAAAAATCCTAAATTTTCTAAAATTCAAAAAATTTACTAGGGGACTTCGCAGAGGTCCCTTGCAAATGTTAAGTTTACTGTATTGAAAAAAATACATAAAAAGCAACTAAAATCTGTAAATCAACAGGTAAACTGGCTAAAACAATATTTTCTCTACACACATGTTACAGCTCTCTAGTAAACAAGAGGGTAAGTATTATCAAAGATCAGCACAGAGGGTTCCGTTTAATATTCCTTTCAAAACACTTTATCCTTTAATTAATAAACTCAAATCGTTAATTTATAATTATTAAATCATTAACTTTTATCAATAAGAACATAGATGGCAGAACAATTAAATTTAATTTTAAAATTATTACAATTGGAAAATATTTTTTAATCAAATAAAAAATATTCCAAGAACTGCTTTTCAGACAATTGTAATAGCACATGTTTGTATATCTGAAAAGCATATTTAATTACATGATTTAATTTTAGCTTTTAAAAAAAAAACCTCTTAAAATGACAAAAAAATTCCTTTAATTAAATCCATTGGACACTGAACTGCAGTCAATTTTAAATTTTACAATTTTTCAAAACAAGAATTTTTGTACTAAAAAATAATTGATAAAATATTTTACAACTTTTAGCCTTAAAGAGGAAAAAAAAAAAAAAAAAAAAAAAAAAAGAGGCAAAAATTCTGCAAAATTGAATCTATTGGATAATGAAATCTATTCTGGGGGAAAATGTCTAACTCCAACGGCAAGCTTCAAATCGGGAACCTTTTGATTAGCAGGCAAATGTGCTATCACAGAGCCATCTAGCCTGAGCAAAAAAGTTTTAAAATCTAAATCACAAAAATGTTTGGATGTCACTAAATTAAAACAATATAAGAAAAAAAAAAATTATGATTCTTTTTCAAAATTTTATGATTTGTCATGTGATCGGAGGTATTTAGCTATGCTACAAGTATGCAAAATTTCAAGTTTCCAACTTACACAGTTTCTGAGAACAAACTCTGTGACAGATAGACAGAGGAGTGAGATGAATCGGGTTTCATCAAATGAAAGTAACCCTAAAAAAGCTCGACACACTATGGTATAAAAATGCTAAAAACTGCAAAATATGAATATTTAAGTTGACTTGGCTAGTTTCGGAAATATGCGAAGAGTATATGTAATTTTGTAATAATACTAATGATTTCTTTTAATTATACATATACTGTTCATATACTTTTGAATACAGCCAACATAATTTAATGTAATAAATATAATAGAGTTAAAACACTGTTTTAAACACTAGTGTCATGAAGGAAATTTTCACCTTGTTATTAATAAACTTTATAATAGATTTATAACTATTTAAAAGGTGACAAAAACATATAAAAATATAATTTAATGCAACCCGAGATTTTTCGAACACACACACGTTCATTTTCAAAGGGAAAAAAGATGATTGGCGGAATAGAAATACATTTTAAAAATAAAAATAGTACGCATGTGCAAGCTGTCTTTAGCTGCAGTTAAATCTGCAGTGAAATGGACTGAACTCCGCTTTCGCATGCGTACTATTTTTGTTTTTTAAATGTATTTCTATTTAGTCAATCATCTTTTTCCCCTTTGAAAATGAACGGGTGTGTGTTCGAAAGATTTCAGGTTGCATTAAATTATATTTTTATATGTTTTGTCACCTTTTGAGTAGTTATAAGTATATTATAAAGTTTTTTAATAAATATAATATACTGCATGACTCCAAGCAAATATTTAAACTGAGTTTTATCACTGGTGTAATTCACGCAGATCTTTGCTTTTTTTTTTTATTTCATAGCTAGACAAATTAAAAACAGTAGATTCAAATGAGTTCACTAATGAATTTAATCATTAAATTTGGCCAATTAATTAGATATCTATAAAAAAAAGTCCTTCCGGCCAGTGCTGGGAGGAAGAGGTAGCTTTCAAATTCCTTATTTTAAAAAAGCCAACTTATATTATTCAAACACACAAAGCTCAATTTAGTGGAAACCGAATATAGGAGATTCAATACTAATTTTTATCAATACTAAATCATTGTGAATGAGAATTTTGCGAAATTAGTCATCTTTATCCAAGCTGCTTTTATTTAAAGTAACTTATATTTGGCTGCCAAATTCGGCGATTTCTTAAAGTGCCTGCCATTTTAAGACAACATGGTGGATGAGGCCAACCAGTGAACTTGGTCAAGACCTTAGTAATTGCTGTGCACATGCTCACTCACATCGGAATCGGTTGATATATACGAGTGCTGTCGCAGGCAAAAAATCAGATTTTTCAAAATGTCACCCACATTAGAAATTGAAACAGCTATATCTGAGCCATTTTTTAAGATAAAGACAAACAAAAAATGCTCCTGAATCCTTATATAGAGGTCAAATACTTAAGAAAGAAACCTTTTTCAATTTCTAATTTTTTTGCACCTCACTTTAAATATAATTTTTTTTAATTTAATGGCCGCCATTTTGAAACAAGATAGGGGATGAAGCTGGTCAGCGTACTTGGTCGAGATATTGATGTATACTATCTACATGCCTTCTTACATGGAAATAGGCGAATGCGTGTGTTATCGCGTGACAAATACAAGATTGTTTCAAAATGTTAGCCATACTAGAAATTCAAAGTGCTATAATTCAACCATTTTTTAAGATATAAACAAAAGAAATTTTCAGAAACAAAATCTGCTCCGGAATCTTTGTATCAAAGCCAAACACATAAAAAAATCATTTTCATTTTCCAATTTTTTAATACCTCAAATTAAATTTTAAATTTAATTTTGTTTTAAATGGCAACCCTTTTGAAACAAGATGGCGAATGAAGCTGGCCACTGAACTCGGTCGAGACAGTGGTATGTACTATGTACAGACCAAGTAACATCCAAATCGGTTCATAAATACGCCTGTTATCACGTGACAAAAATCAGGTCGTTTTAAAATGTCAGCCACAATAGAAATTCAAAATGCTATAACTCAGCCATTTTTTAAGATATAGACAAAACAAAAACTGTTCCAGAATCTTTGTATTAAGGTCAAACACATACAAAAAAAACCTTTTTCATTTTCCAATTTTTTGGTATCTCATTTTAAATTTTAAATTTTTTTGAAATGGCCGCCATTTTGAAACAAGATGGCGGATGAAGCTGGCCAACGAACTCGGTCGAGACATTGGTATGTACTATGTACAAACGAAGTTACATCCCAATCGGTTCATAAATACGCCTTTTATTGCGTGACAAAATTCAGGACGTTTCAAAATGTCAGCCACGCTAGAAATTCAAAATGCTATAACTCAGCCATTTTTTAAGATATAGATGAAACAAAAACTGCTCCGGAATCTTTGTATAAAGGTGGAGGGTGGTTTCGGGGTCTGGGGGTCATGATCTATGAAAATATACCAAAATTTTTTGAAATCGCTTTCCTCCGAACGGCTGCAATAGGTAGCTTTTTGTAATGAAAGCTACCTAATAAAACAGATATGCAAAAAATATGCTGCAGCTTTTATCCTTTTTAGATTTTAGATTTTAATAAAATAAGTTTAACACAAATGTTGACATCCAATTGTGGATGGAGAAAGACAACCACTAAAAGTCGTAGTGTAAAGTTTGACCAAGCTGCTAACACTGTGGTTTTTTTCTTTACTTATTGACAAAAATTAAGATTTTTGTGTGATTGATCAACAAAAATCACAATCTTTTTCATGACTAAAGAATAAAAATCTTGTTTTTTTTTTTTTTTTTTTTTTTTTTTTGTGGCAGATAGATGCAAAACACAATTGATTTTGTGACTTTCACCATCATTATGCACCTGCAAAGAGGTACATCTACTGGACTTCCCCCCCCCCCCCCCAAACTCGACATGTACGCACAAATTTTAATAGAAATTTGTAATGATCTCAAAAATTGTCAAAATCAAGGGGAAAAAAACAAACAGAAATCTGCTTTTCTATGGAAAAGTAACATGTCTGAGTCTGTCTCTAACAAGAAAATTTAATTTTAGTTAGATGTTAAAAAGCAACCAAAAAAGTAAATATACTCTTCAAAATAAGTAACTACATCTAAAATATGTAATATGTATCATACATAAATTATATGATAAAATTCTTATAAAGTGACTTCACTTTCTAGGAAAGAAATCTTACATAAATCTATAAAACAAAAATCAAGACAAGATTATTGTGAGAGAATACTTGTTTGTTAAATGGCAAATAAAAAATTATGCATTTAGTAGAGCATATTAGAGGCCTGCCCAGGTTTTATCTTTTTTCTGCAGATTTGGGTCAGGTTTTCACTTTGTTCTGTCTAGCCGTGATGGTTTGGAATTTTTTTTAAAAATAAAAAGTAATAATGATGTTGCATATTAATTTAATGGAATCTTTAGAAAATCATTTTGGTTTAATAAATTACAGAATAATATATAAGTGTAAAACTTTTATTTTTCTTTACAGAGCTTTAAAATCAAGATTTTCTTTTGTTTCATACTAAACAATAATTTTTTTTAATGTAAACAATAATAACTTTTTTAATGTATGTAAAGTAATTATTCTAGGCATATTTAGAGCATGCAGTGGGAGCATGCAATTTTCCAAGATTGTTGAAGCTCCATGCAACTTTTTAAAATATGCCATTTCATTATCCAAAAATGGACAGGAGACCTCTTAGAAAGTAAAATCAACTGATAGGTTCATGATTCCATGATCAAAGTTGCCTTTATTTGTCAATGGCTTGTCTTGTCGCATTCGTGTGTGAGTAAACAATGCTGCAATTCGAGTTCAATGTGTGGCAATTTAAACTGATACAGGAAATTTGGCTTAGTACAAAATGCAACGGTATTCATTAGCACGCCAACATGTTACGTAAAATGTGTTAGCAACCTAATCCAGCATTTCAAAAGCAGATTGTAGTATAGGGCTCCGCTAATTTTCTACAGGAATAATACGTCTGTAAGGGCTTGGTCAGAGTCTGATTAAGGCATGAACCAACTGAGACATGGATCTGTGGCATCTTAATTTGAAAGGCCCCCAAATTTGGTATGCAATTTTTGTAAAGCTGACATTTAAAATATACCTTTCAGTAATTATAGTCCACATTTTGCATTTTTAGAGTCATGGTAAGGTAAAAAGCAATAAATTATACGTAAAAAATGTTTTAAAGACAATCTTTTATTATAATGTATCAAAGTAAAAACAAATATTGAAGGAAGAAATAAAATTGTGAGTGCTTTTTTCTTTATCAGTTTGTTTAAAAAAAAAATAAAAAATGGACACAATTTTAAATCCAGCTTCTGGCGAGAAAAGAATCAATCAACGCCCTTTTGAGGATTGTACCACATGCCATTCACACACTGTGCTGAACTGAAAGATGGCACATTTACCGACCACGGTTCAATCAAAGAACATGAGCTTATTTCTGAAGCAATCAAACACATTTTCAGGGACCGCACTAAGAAATTAAGACTATTAGCCAAATTTATCTATTATTAGCCAAAAGTGTATTATGCATATATTAAATGATGTATGCATGTATATATGATATTTATATATATTACATGTAGATATGTATCATATATATAATTATTATCATTAACCCTTTCAACCCTGAAGTAATTTTATTAAATATGTTATGTATAAGTAGTTTTTGTAGTTTTTTTTCGCGGATCTTTTGACGAAATTTGCAGTTTTTCGCAATCTTTTGACGAAATTTGAGGTTTTTTATGATCTTTTGCTTTTTTTTTCGTGATCTTTTGACGAAATTTGCAGTTTTTCACGATCTTTTCACGAAATTTGTGGGATTTTTCGCGATATTTAGACCAAATTTGTGGGGTTTTTTTGCCATTTTTTGATGAAATTTGTGTTTATTTTCGCCATCTTTTGACAAAAATTCGTGCTTTTTTAGAGAGTCTTTGGTGAAATTTGTATTTTTCCCACGATTCTTTGACAAAATTTGTGTTTTTCCCGCGATTCTTTTACGAAATTTGCATTTTTCCCACGATCCTTTGACGAAATTTGCGACTTTTTTGCAAACGATTGACAAAATTTATTTTTTACGGTGACCAGTTGTCGAAATTCGCGATATTCTTTAAGTTCGAATTTTCGGATTGATTGACAGATTTTTTAAAATTTTCGGAAAATCCAGAACAGAATCACCTTTAATTGGCCAGCCGAGAAGAAGAGGAATATAGACTGGAATTACGACCGTACGCAAACTCGCGCTAAAAACGCAAATTCATTTACGTTCCAGAATGTGATTTCAACAACAAAAGAGTCCCCAAAAAAATCATTCGCCAGCTTTTTCGCCACAATAATTTTTTTGTTGCCAATTTCACGATATATTCGCATTTGGCGAATGGTTAGCATGGTCCGTGCATTTGCAAGATCACACACATGATGACATTTATATACCATTATTGGATAAATGATTTTGGGTCCCTGACGGGTGGCAGAGGCAAGTTTCAAATACTTTTTTTATAGAATATTGTACTGTCACTGAAAATATGTCACACTTCCAATAATTAGGTTAAATGTAGTAAAGGAAGTGTGTTAAAGTTGGATTTCAAGATTTGAGGCAAACAGACATACAAGGGAAGTTACATAAAAGCTTATAAAAATTATTTTTTCATTTATTTATATCAGCATTCTAAGGCATAAGAAAAAGTTTATTTTTTTGTGACAGCATACGAAAAGGGTCAGGGATGAATACTTGGCCCAGGGTATATCTTTCTGTTGATTGGGCCTCGGGCCCAGACTGACAGGACCAAAAGCTATCTTGACTCAGCATAGATTGGAATAAACTCAAAAAGTTCAGCCCCATCAATGCAAAAATCAATAAAATGAATGACGGTCCAAACAGGCCTGACCTGAATACTACTACTACTACTACTAATAATAATAATAATAAAGATTTTTTGGACACACAATTAAGGTTTTTTTAAAAAATTACTACGTACATATATAAAAAAATTACAGCATTTTTCAGATTACAGCCAATAATCCATGCACCCATTATCCACAATTTGCTATAATCTGCATTGCTTAGCAAAAGTAAATATCATGAGTTTTGTCATTCTGTTGCTGAAAAATATTGTGAACTTCATCAAATGGTGACGGGAAAAAAATCGTGAATTTTGCCAATCGATCGCAGAAAAAAACCCACTAATTCTGACAAACGATCGTGGGGAAAAAAAAAAAAAAAAAAAAAAAACTAATTTTGTGAAACGATCATGGAAAAAATTGCAAATGTCGTCAAAAGATCGTGAAAACACATAGCGAATTTTGTCAGAAAAATATCGCGAATTTTGCTAATCTGTTGTTGAAAAATATCGCAAACTTCGAAAAATGGTTGCGGAAAAAAATGCGAATTTTGATAAACAATCAAGAAAAATTATTGCAAATTTTGCCAAAAGGTCGCAGAAATGCATAGCAAATTTTGTCAAAAGATCACAGAAGCAGATAGCGAATTTTAATATTAATTATAATGTTGGTCCTGAAAATTTTGGTATGTGCAGGCCTCTAAATATGCATGCTCTTAAACCTATAATAACAGAGAAGTATTACAAAGTGAAATATTCAAACTTTCCACAAGTTGAGTTAAAACGAAAAGGAAAAAAAAAATTACTTCAGGCATATTCCTTCGAGTAATTGAACTGGGAGGTGAAACATTTCTTTTAGGTGGTTTCTCTTCAGTTTCTTGAGATTCTTCTTTTGACCTAAGATTATAATATAAACTTTCTTGTTCTTTCCTTCTTCTAATTAGCCTAAGCCTCTTGTACTCATCTGGACATACCTTTTTCCACAAGTAATAGAACTGTATACATTGTTTAACGGATTTACTTGGAATCTAATAAATACAGATTAAAAACAAGTGCTTTAGTCTAGTGATAAGCAAAGTTGTAATCTGTTAGATTAATAATAAATGCATTAGTCTAGTTTCAAGAAAAACCTAAAAGACGAATCAAAATAAGTAGCTATTTCCCCTCAAATTGAAGTGTATTAATTTGCCTAGTTACAAAACTCTGGGTAATTTTGAATATATAATAATTATTAGTTCATTTTTAACACTTTCCAACAAAGTTGAAAAGTGTTTATGCATTCGGTTTGTCTGGCCGTCTGTCCACGCTCTAACTCCCATAAATATACTCGGATTTTCATGAAATTGATAAAGGTTCTTTAGAGTCACCAAAGCATGTTTGGTATTGTATATGAAGTATGTAGGATTAATCGTTTATTTACAGGGGCACTCAAAAGTATTCCATTACTTTATGGTATATGGGGAATAGCTCCTGTAAATATACTCTGATTTTCATGAAATTGATAAAGATTATTTGGGGTCACCAAAGCATGTTTGGTATTGTATAGGAAGTATGTAGGATTAATCGTTCATTTACAGGGACACTTAAAAGTATTCCATTACATTATGGTATATGGGAGAAAATCGTTTGCAGAGTATTTTAATGACATTAAGCTATTTCAAATGTATTGAAGCTGATATAAATCACTGAATTTCACTATGATCACATTAGAACAGGACATTCATAGCATTTTTTATTCATTTACAGGGACACACAAAAGAAACCGGTTACAGTACAGTACTGTCTTTGAGTAATAATTGATGGAGTGCAAGGTTTAAAATTCGGTATGCGCTTTTAAATTAAATTAATTTTTTGCATCTTACCCATTATATATAAATTCTATACCTCAAATACAGGGCTGCACAAAAGTATTCACGTACCGTTCTCCTTATTAGAGGAAATTGCTGAAGGTAAATTTTCAACTGAAGTATAGGTATCTCTTAAGTGAACTAAATTTTGGCATGCATATAGTTAATAGATTCAAATCTATATATCATATACAGGGCTGCTGAAAAAATTCGCATAATTTCCGATTGTGGATGGAAACAGTTGAAATTGGATTTTGAAATGTATTATGCATTTCATTATGGTTGAATTAGACGTAATATTTTAATTTTTTAAGCTGTGCAGTTTTGTTACATTATTGTGAATGTTTTGGAAAGTGTTTCATAATATATGCTTGACGCATGATTTTTTCTTACTTGTTATATTGTTGATTTCCCTGTGGTTTAATAGTTATTATTAGCAAAAAGTTTTATTTTATATATATATACACCAGTAGATCCGTGCGAGGCTTTCGCACTGCAATCGTTGAGTTTATTTTCCGATACATTTTCATTAATTTATAATTAACAGCAATTTTTTTTAATCAAACAACTTGTTTAAATAAAATATGAGAATACTATGTCAAATGATACTCCATTCATCATTGCATGCTACATATTAGTTAAATTCAATATGCTATGTCAGATGTGGGCAAAAATCTATCCAATGATACTCAATTCATTGTTTTACGCTACATATTAGTTGAGAAAAAGGGATATTGACAACAGAAATAATATATATGATAAATGAGACCTTAAAATATTTTCTAATGCAGTTGAGTTGTTTATCTGAAAATAGCTGAAACTTGCACTATGGAATCTAACAAATACAAATTAATAAATGATTAGATTAGACACAAGCAAAACTTGAAACACAAAATAAATAGGTATTTCACCTCAAATTCAAATGCAGCTGCATTATTATAAAACACTTGTGTATTTTTAAAAGGAGGGGGTGGATCTATATGAGATTTATATAAATAATACTTTCTAATGCAGTGGAATTTTTTTTATCTGGAAGTAACTGAAACTTGCATTATGAAATTTTGAAAAGAAGATACTACATGAAGAGTTTGAAATGTGCATAAAAGTGTAGAAGATAAAAATCTTCAAAGAAGCTTTTGTCAGCTTCTCTGTTATAGATTTTGAAACATCCTGGATAGTTAAAAATTTTTAAATTATCTCTACACAATAAAACACAGTATAACGAATCCGAGGCAAACCTATCAATCTTACCAGTCTCCGATAAGATGGAGCCACATTAGGCTTAATTTCGATTTGAGATGTGTATGAGAAAACTTATCTGCCTAAACACAAATCTTTTCTACCTGAAATCCCTTCTGTTCAATATAACTTCCTATAAAAGATTCAAAACTAAAAAAATTTCAATGATTTGAGCAGTTGAAAAACTATTTCAGAAATTGAGTAGAAAACATATTGCATCTTTGCATTACAATAATTTAAAAACTACATAGATATATAAAAAAAATTAAGGTTATAAATCACTAAAAGACATTATAAAACTTAATCCTTGAATAAAAACAGCTTTCATAATTTTATTGGCGATATAAAACGCATCGAGACTGTTTTATTTCTTTAAAATTTATCCTATTTATTAAATCAATATACATGTAATTACATATATATATATATATATATTTATTTATTTTATTTATTTGTTTTTTGGTGGGGGGGGAGGTAAACGATAAAAATACAATTTCAGTGTTATAAAAAAATTAGTATTAATTATTAGTAGTATTTCAATAGTTGCAGCAGACTTTTTTAATTACTCAGTTTTATTGCATATTTGTTAAATTTTTGATTTATTAAGAAATCTTAATTTTGTTATGGTATATTAGACGGAAAGCCTGGTTTACGTAGTAGTATTGTAAAGGGTAATAGTGTGTTTATTAGAATATAAATTAGTACTCACCTAAATGCTTCCATATTGTCGATTATTTTTATCAGTTTTTTCAAATTTTAAGAGAAAAACACAATTTTTACTCACTGTCCTAGGACGGGCATTTAACTAGTTTTCTAAGATGTTCCAGAAAATAATACAGTACTATTAATAAAAACTTTACATCATTATATTACAGACAAGAAAAAAAAAAAAAGAGGCAAACATTTCAAGAGGCAAAATACACAAAATTTTACAAATTATTTGAAATCGGAGTCGGGGGGGGGGGGGGGGGGGGGGAGAGTATATAAACAATATAAGAATTACTCAGGTGTAAAACTAGATGACGAACAAAATGCAAGTTTCGAGATATACAATATTGAATTTCTCTGAAAAGATCTATAACCAAAACCATTATCATTGTATAACTTAAAACAGCTGATTCATTTAAACAGAAGTTTTAGTTAACTATGTGCAACATTTTTTGTGGGATAGATTTTATTTTTTGGAACTTTAAAATTTATTTAATAACCAAAAACAGTTGCACTTATCTAAAATTTATCTTTGATTATGATGACATTTATTGTAATAAATAAACCTTGTGTTTTTAACCACTTCAATGTTTGCCCTGAGATAAGTCGGGGGTAAAAGCACTGTTTCCCTATACCTGTCGCTGGTGAAGTGGTTAAAAGTATGTCAGGATGCAGTTAAATAATTAAATAAAGAAATAAAATAAATAAAAATGAAAAATTACATCCGAGTCTCTAAATACAGAGGATATTCACATATTTTTGTAATGATTTTGGAGTCTGATAAATTATAATTCATTTAAATAAAACTTTGGAATCGATAGTTTATCGTTATGAAATGATTTTTCTTAAGTTCGGTCATATTTATAAAATTTTAAGTAGCACTATAACCCAATTAAAAATGGACTAAAAGCTATTTATTTCATATCAATTTCACTCTTTAATTAATAACTCCAAAATAACAGAGTCAATTATATAACTCTCCTTATTAATCTTTTTAAATGAAAACTTAACAAAAAATTCTAATACAACTGCAAAAAATTTATTTGATATAAAAGGAGTGACAGAACCAAAAGTTATTTAATAAAAAAGCTTTCTGACTATAGTACCTTTGTACAATGGCTTAAATTGATTAAATTGCAAAGTTTGGATTGTTGAAAAAAATGTTTGAGTATATGTGCAGTATACATATAGAAAGACAGACAGAAAAAAAAAAATACATGTAAAGCATGTCTGAAAATTAAAAAAAATTAATAATTTTAAAAGTAAAAGAAATACATCTATATATTTAAAATGCTAAGCGTTTTCTTTCGACAGTCCGGGAGAAGAAACTACTGTATCAAATTACACCAATCTTTTTTTAAATGAAAGATATTTGGCCACAGATTTGTTATCATACATTCGTTTGTTCAAATATTTTATTAATTAGCTGTAATTTTAAATTGAAATTCTACAGTTGCGCATGTGCAGTATATAAGTCTGCCTTTGGAGTGATGTGCTGTACATGCACAAAGATGCTCACTCAGTTGAACTATCACATCACAGGTAGAAATAGTTTTAAGTTCGTCTGCTATTTGATCTTACTGTAAACAAGCTTTTCTTTCTTTCACAAAGTTAATATTATTTGTGTCTTTCAGCATTATTAACAATTCAAAAATTTATTGTGTCGATATTAAGAGCTAGATATGGTTTATTTTGGGAGTGTCATATTGTTTTGGTCATATTACACACAGAAGATAAACACAGTGATTTGAAGCTAAAAGTTATGACTGGTGATCCGTCTTATGAATTGTCAATAGTTACACACAAAGATTGGGAAACTACAGGGATGAGGATTCTCCGGTCCAAATGACTAATTGCTACCACTAACAAGGAGAGGGTCCGAGGTTGGTCTCAAAGAATGCGATGAATATTTGTGTTTCGATACAGTATAGTTAGTTTATAAATATATGACCGCCATAAAGCGCAACACCCAGGAGGTCTTGAGTAAATCAGTCGCAAAGTGTAAGCGGCTTCGTGGCATAGCGGCAGCATGCTGGATTTGAGTTTTTAGGTAGATTTCGTAAGAAATACTACCTATTGCAGTCGTTACCATGGTGCGACTTTTGAAAAATTCCTTCACAACTTTTCATTATAGGACCCCAGGAACCCAAAACCACCCCCACCTAAAAAGTATATATATATATATATATATATATATATATATATATATATATGTATGTACTAAATTTTGTCCGCACGATAAAAGTCGCAATTATGCACGGATCGTCTTCAAACTCACCAACGACTTTAAGATGGCTAATATCTCGGCGGGATTGAAAATGGGCATAATCGGCCCAAGGGAATGGAAATGGGGAGGGTTCAAAATTTTGAATACTGTCTTAACATGATTCTGATAAAACCAGCTCTTACACAACAATGGCAGGAAAAAATAAATATTTTTCGTTATAGCAGTTGCCAACAATTAAAAAAAAGCAATAAAATTCTCACCACAACAATTGCTTTCTATTGCAGGAATTTCACGTGAAAAATTAAATTAAATAAATAGTTTTACGAATTGAAAACAAATTGAATATTACGTCATAAGTTTTCTAGAGCAAGATTTCCGCATGAAAACTCAAAATGAAATAAATAATTTGACGAATTAAGAAAAAAAAAATATTGCGTCATATTGGAAATAAAATGGACCTCAGCAGGTGAATATGCAACGTCATGTAAGTTTGAAGAAACGTATTAAAACATGATAAAAAACCGACTATGGAAATATTATTTTATTTTAACACTTTGAGATACTATGAATTTGCTTTAGCTATTTTTTAAACATATTCCATATACATGCGTGTGTGTATTCGTGTACATTAGAATTTTCACAAAATGTTTAGCTCCCTAGAGCTCATTCTTAGTGAAGGAACTGGGTTTATCTCTAATCTTGATTTAAGTTTTGTTGGTGAATTTAGTACTTAACTTCAAAATCTACCTTCGCCTGTAGGCCCGAGCCGGCAGGGATTTTTTTCTATCCGGGTTCGATCCCGGCTCGAACTTGTTTTTCAAAACGAAAATTTTTATCAATCATTTTCGAACCGCAATTGAAAGAATATGTATAGTAATTGAAATTTACGAAAAATATGAATTAAATGTATGTTTTGTAGCATATAAGTGTTTTTTTAACTACGAAATTTTGCCTATTTAAATATATAATAATAAAAAAAAGAAACCCACATATTTATATGTCTAGAGACCAAAAATTTTTTGTTGTTATTTAAAATTACTAGAGGGCTTGGCCCCCTACGAGCTACGCTCGCCAACCCCCGTCCAGACACCGCAGACTCTAAATGCACGCTAATGTGATTGGCTTTAAAAAGATTTCAAAAGATTGAATTATAATTTAAAAAACAGTGGCGATCTCCCTATAAATGGATTTCTATTCATTTCTCTTTGATTGGGGAAATTTTAACGCCAAATCCACTGTCGTACTACTTGATTATCCCGTCGACTAATTTCACCAAATTATACAAATTGACATAATTTTTATTTTAAATAATGAAAGAACAAATAAATTAGTACAACATTAATAAAAATACAAATAAAACATCGAAATAAAAATAACTTGATGACGTAGACACGTGTAACAACATTTCAAAATCAGCTAATATAAAAGGAATTAAGTAAACAGAATCTCTGTCCTCCGGTATTTTTTAACAAAGCGAAAAGAAAGTTCTTTTAAATGAGACATTTTAAATTAATCGTTTTTAATCTGACATAATTTTGACCTAACTATTCTTTCTCTTTTTAATATTCACGTGAAAATACTTGTGTTAGAAATATAATATTATTTGCGCTTTCCTAAGAAAAATAGTTGAAAAGTATCCTCTCAAAATATCAAATAAATGTCTAGCGCAATTTCTAAATTTAAACCGTTTTGCAATATTATTTTGTGTTCATTTTATGTAATAACTGTAATGTGACGTAAATATGACGTAATTTCTCCTATTTAAGACTTCTAACGCATGTTAATAAATTTATTATTTTACAAATTCCTTTCTCTCTTAAAATTCACGTGTAATTATAGTTTTTATGACGTAATTTTTAATAAGTTCCTGCTTTCTGTACATAATTATTTAATTCTAATTCCAAATGTTTTATAATAGTCACGAAGTAAATAAATTTTTAATTTATTACACGTATATATATATATATATATATATATATATATTTTAAGCAAACATTATTGTTTCCGCTGTTTATACAGTTGGCAACAGTTTAAATTAATATCACTTTCTAAAATCTGTAAAAAATATCTCTAGAAATGCTGAAAATTTGAATTTAAAATAGAAATAAAACCTCAAACAATTAGTCAAATTAAAAAAAGAAATACAATCTGCACAACGGGAACTTCAAACATATAAAATGATCTAAAAATGATTAAATTCTCATGAATAGTTTTTGCTCCTATAAAACTTTTTTAGTGGAACGATTTTGTCCAACTTTAGCATTAAATATTTCTTAAAACTAGTAAATCTTCAGATCAGGAGCCTCAACGTCAGCTCTGCAAGTCATTGTTTTTACACTCACTTTGGTAATATTCAGTTTCCTGCAAACCGCAATTTAAAGTTTTCAAATTATGTAATTATTTATAAGAATAAAAAATACGAAGTTTTCAGACATTAGAAGCATTAAATTAAAAACGTTATGGAAGGATATTTCGAAATTTTCATGAGCTGTTAATTCTGGTATATTTTTTAAATAATGAAGTAGATTTCTTCAGGGGTGCTCCGCCCCCCTGAACCCCCCGTGGTCTTATTAATTTACATACGTAACTTTTTATTGATTGCGCTAATGGTTAGCGCAAATCTTAGATTTCTTTTTACACTTCCGACCCTTATTTTTCAATACTGGTAACACAGAAAATGATTTACATTGACGCAATTATATTAAACGTTTAGTTTTTATGAATGAAAATGTAATTTCCTTTAAAAATAAAATAATTTTCATTCATATTTTCTTAAATGAGGCGGCATTAAGAAGTAACACCCGTCAAAAAACATTTTTTCAGGCAATTTAGTTAATGCTTGTTTTTTAAGGATGAAAATATTTATTTCCCGATACAATGACGTCATTTTCAACAACGATAATTTTGCGGTGCATAATTTTGATATTTACTATATATTTGCTCTTCAAAAGTTTTTTTTTTTTCCTCATTGGAATTTTCGATTAAGAATTAACATTTCTGTTAGCTGTGTGCAGACGATAAACCATGACATATTAGTAACATTTTTTTTAATAATAAGAATTAATATCATAACACAAGCCCCTTTTATTTCAACCTCAAAGCGTATTCGTTTTATTTTTGATATATGAGATCAAATTCACCTTCTTTTCGTATTTTCACTTTATTTCTAATATGAAGGCGCATTCATGTCTATTTTTTATTTCATTTTCCGCTCGCACATAAAAATCTTTCAAATCAAAATTAACTGTTTAGAATAAATTTTTATTCCGGGATTGAATTTTCGTGGCAACGGCAAAAAAAAAAAGAAAAATGATTGTTAAATTTCATAGCAAAATGTCGATTTATTCCTTATGAAAATAATGAACTTTTCAATTTAAAAGAAAAATATTTGAACAAAATAAATAGAACATAGTCTTTCTTTATTTCTGTGGTAAATTCCATCTATATGTAAAGACACAAAGGCATTAATTCGTCTCTTTTGACTTTGATTTAACTTCAAACAATTACACATACTTTCACATTTACGATATTTTTAGGTGTAGTTCGCTGCTAGGTAACAGTTAAAAGATAATAAAAACAATTAAATATGTGCTTAAAAAGAAAATTTATATTAAAAAAAATATTTTATATTATTGAAACACATATATAAAATCCCTCCATAAAAGTTATACACCGAATTTAAAAACTCTGACAAATGTATACACAAAATTTCAAACTACTATGAATAATGTATGGTTCTAATTAGGAAATTTCATCATCCTTAATTTAGCATTTAAATCCTTTAATCATATGAGCCATTTCTTTTCAACAAATAAAAATGGAAAAATCGTCTGAATTGCTATAGGAAAGCATTAAGTCGCAAAATAAAATGTTCTATATATTCCGAACGAATGAACCAAATTTAACCAAAAACTATACAGCTAAATCCGGGGATTTCACCAACATGCATCCTTAATTTTAAGATAATCGGATGCTTTTTACGGCAGTTATCGCGGAACAGACAGACAGACTAACGGAAACCAAAACTTTTCGTGTCTCCACAGTAAGCCTTCACTGACGTTTCGGCAATAATTCTTCGATTTGAAAACTGTCTGCATCAGCGTGTTTATCAAACATTTCTGTATAATACTACTGATTTTCATATTTTTGTATGCATTATTTTTCTTAATATTAACGAAGAAAGACCTCCGGTCGCAAAAAATTCAAAACCGGCGGCGGCGGTGACAGCGGTAGTTACTTTTTTTTAGAATAGAGAGATTTACAGTTATTTCAATGAATATCTACAATTTTTAACAGAGAAATAAATTAAAATAAGTGAACAAATATATTATTTTCATTTTGCTTCATCATTTAAATATTTCATGGTTTATTCAAAATATGCTTTTATATTTTTAATATGATTTTTTAAAGTCAGATATTTTTTATTTTTAATTAGAATAAGTGTCTACGTAGTAATTTCTTTCGGAAATCTTTTTTTTTTCTTGTTTAATATTTTTATATAAATCAGTTTAATTATATAAATACAATTTTAGTGTGAATCTTTGCATGTTAATATATTTAATGAAAACTAAAGATAAAATAAATAAATAATAATAGTAACAAATTAAAAAAAAGTCAATTGGAACTTTTATAGACCATAAAATTAAGCTAATTTTAAAATTTATTTACTGTTACTTACATAAATAAGATACTACTTTTCACAGTGAAATAAATGTATCATTTTTTCCAATTAGCCTTTTAACTTTGGAATTTTTAAAATCTTTGATGCTTATGATTATAGTTAGAATAACTGTCTTTGTGCTTAAAAATAAGTTCTAAAAAGATATTGAACTGCTGAGTTATTACGTAGGTAATAATTACAAAACCAAAAATCCGAAATAAAAAAAGTCATATTTAGAATTTAAAAAAGCGTATTAAAAAAAATCATGAAATATTCGAAATACTTTCTTATAGAAACAAAATTAAAGTAATATAACTATTTACGCATTTATATCACACGTTTTAATTTATTCCTCTGGGAAAAATAGTAGATTATTCATTGAAATGACTGTAAATAATTTTAAATAACAACAAAAAATTTCTGGTCTGTAGATATATAAATATGCAGGATTTTTAACGAATAAATATGCGGGGGAGCCGCTTCCCAAAGCAGGAAATTTATCGGATTATAAACTGTGGCTTAAACTTTGTGACTGATTTTCTCAAGACCCCTTGGGGGTTGTGCTTTATGACGGTCATATATTTATATACTAACTATACTCTATCAAAACACAAATGTTTATCGCATTCGGTGAGACCAACCTCGGACCCTCTCCTTGTAAGTTTTAATGGTATTTCTGGCCTTATTTAATGACAGAATTTCAGAGATTTAAAATTGCAAGGAATACTATTAAAATTTAGCGGTGAAAATCAACTATTTCTGACAGAGAATTCTCATCCCTGGAAACTAGCAAGTTAGGTTGTAGCTGCTTCTTTGAAAAAATAAGGTATCATAAATATTAAAATGCAAAACTACTTCTGTACGATCAGAACTTAAATTCGAGACAATTGCGTATGCGCCAACTGTTTTCCGAACATCTTCAATTCAGAAGGGAAAAAAGCGAGTTCCTGCTAGCATAGCGGGTTAAAGCAGCAGTTTAAAGCATTGAATTTTCGTAGCGGATGCAGGTTCGAGCACAAGCCTGGTCAAAATGTGTAATATTTTTGTCAATAGTTTATTTGAATAATGACATATTTTAATAGGAAGAGAAGTTATAGGATTTTTATTACATTATTAAAATAATTTGAATGCTTCATTAAATAAAATTCAACACTCAATAACATTTTGAAAAAATAATGATTTTATATTTATAATTTTTAAGCTAAAATATTTTGCATGTAATTATCAATTCAATAAATTGAGCTGATCTACAACTTCCATTATATTTTCTGACTAATATCAAGAATATATATATGTGTGTGTGTCAGAAAGAAAAGGATGTCATTCATTTGCATGAAAAATAAAATGGAAAGAAAGAAAAATATTCACATAAGAGCTATAAAAGAAATTACTTTGATATCCAGGTTTAATATTTAAAAAAGTATAAAAATGTAAAATAAAATTCAAGTAATAAAAAATATATATTATAAATCGTTAGCTGCATCAAATTTCAAATTTAGGTTTTTAGAGACTGAAACAGATAAAAATAAAATTCATGGCAGCTTTTAATGATCGTGTAATGTAGTTTAAAAAAATAAATAAATGAATGAAAATAAATATTGTTTTTTAAAAAAAAAGAAAAGAAAAAGAGGTTGTAGTAAGTAAAAATAAATTCTCTACCCGGTATTTTTAGGTAAATTTCTGATAAAAAGCAAGCATAATTGGTTGTAGATCAAACTTAAAATTCTATCACTTAATTGAATAGATTAAACTGACAGCATTATCTTGCTTTAAAGAAATGGGAATCATTTATGCAATATCGAAATTCAACACATAATTCGTCATTCAGTAATTAATTAAAAAGCAATTTATTAAAAATTTAAGAATTTTTCTAATGAAACATTCAAGTTATTTACCGTCAAATCTTGACGGGCACTACCTAGTAAATTATAATTTATCCAACATGAGTAATTCAAAATGAAATGGAAGAAACTATTATTCCAGTTATTGCAGTATGACAAACTCTAACCAAAGTACATATATTTGTTTACATGCATTTCTTTAACTACAAACAAATTTATAATAAATGGGCTGTTGAATCTTTACTATAATTCTCAAGTATTTTAGTATAAAAGCAATATGGAAGAGAACATTTTCTCATTTCTTCAGTATGATAAACAGTAATACTTAAGTTCTGTCGAATTGTTTTACTGATTGTAAGTACTGTGTGATTCAGTGTTTATATTATCTTTTTGAGTATGTTCTGTGGTTTCTTTGTAATCGGTGTTTATCTAGAATTTTTTCATAATTGAGGTCCACTTGCACATTTTTCCTCGAATATCAGAAGGACATTCCGCGATGATTACTGTCTGCAGTGCCTCAGCCAAAAATCATTGCAATTTCATGCAAAATAAAATTTCATTTAATTGTTATCAAAATTTTGTGCCCAAAAATCACTGCAGTATTAGATTTTTAAAAAGGTATGTGCTGAAATCTGAAAGCATCTTTAATACAGTGGATAATAGCAACACCTTTCATAAAGTAGAAACCTCGATCAACAAGCTTTCAGATGAACAAACTGAATTTATATTCATTTTTCAAGTAACATAATAAAACTTTATAGAGATTGAAATAGTATAAAGTCATTAAAATACATGTTACCCAGTAACTATCCATCGGTTGTAAAGTAATCAAGATCTTTTAAGTGACCTTGTAAATGGTAACATAGCTGAATATTGCGTACATAACCACTTTGACAAAAGTTAGGCTATTTAGTATTATTTTTCTTCTATGTTAAGTATAGGAATCTGGTACTTTAAACTGATGTAAATGAAAAACTAATCGATATTTCTATATGAAATTTTAATGATTTGAACTGCTTATAAAACAAATAAAATACACCAAACTGCTTAAAAATCTGATAATTACACATCTCTGTAGCCCTATCAAAAGATCTTTTGAGTGACCCTGTAAACGAAATGTAAATGCCACAATTCTGCTTTACAATAGGAAGCTTACTTGTGATGATTGTAGTAACATATCTTAACATCATGTGTATACATCCATTTTGACAACAGCTAGGCCATTTAATATTTCTTTGTTTTATGTCAAGTATAGGAATAAATTACTTTAAACTGGTATAAATAAAAAGTAATTAATATTTTTACGGAAAACTTTAAAGGTTTGAACTATTCATAAAAACAATTCAAATGCAGTAAACCAAGTAAAAATAAGATAATTATACACCCGGGCGCAGAATCGGTGCAACGCTGCGACGCACGTCGCAGACTCTTGAGAAGGTCTGCAGACTATTTTTCAACTGTTAAAATTTAGAAAAAAAAGTTTGTTAGAAATTATTTGCATGTGCCAAAATAATACGATCCACGCTACATGCGATTGACGAAGCTCCGATTCCCTTTAAAATATAAATAATTCACGGAGAAAACTCGAGACACGCGATCGTGAAACGCCCATTATTAAATGAGTCAATCCTCGTAGGGGTGATTTTTTTAGAAATTAAAAAAAAATAGGTCATTAGTCCGAAAATTCGGACATAGATATCACGAATTTCGACAAATGCTCACCAAAAAAACATTTTCGTCAATCGTTTGCAGTTAAAATAGCCAATTTCGTCAAAGGATCGCGAAAAAAAAAACATGAATTTTGTCTAAAGATCGCGAAGAAAAAACGAAATTTCATCAAAAGACTGCGGAAAAATAGCAACTTTCATCAAAGGCTGGCAGAAAAATGCAGCTTCCATCAAATGATTGCGGAAAAATGCGGCTTCCGTCAAATGATCACGGAAAAAAACACGAACTTCGTGAAACGGCTACGGAAAAATAGCAACTTTCGTCAAAGGATTGCAGAAAAACGCAAATTTCATCAAAGGATCGCAGAAAAACACAAATTTCGTCAAAGGATCGCGAAAAGAACGCGGATTTTATCAAAGGATCGCTAAAAAAAGAGATTTTCGTCAAAAGATCATGGAAAATAGGCGAATTTCGTCAAAAGATGGCAAACATTTCGTCACAGGATCGAAAAAAAAAAAGTGATTTTCGTGAAAGGGCTGTGAAAAAATACCAACTTTCCACAAAGGATAGTGAGAAAACGCGAGTTTCGTCAAATGATCGGGAAAAAACATCAATTTTGACAAATGATCGCGGAAGAAATGCGAATTTCGAGCAAAGATCGCTAAAAACGCGGATTTCGCCAAAAGATCGCGAAAAAACAGGCATATCTTCAAAAGATCGCGGAGAAAACGCGAATTATTTTTAAAGGATCGGCGGAAAAAAGGCGAATTTCGACAAAAGATCGCGAAAAAAAATGCGAACATCGTCGAAAGATCGCAAAAAAACGGACATCATCGAAAGACCGCGGAAAAAATGCAAATATCGTCGAAAGATTGCGAAAAACGCGAACATCGTCGAAAGATCGCGAAAAAAGTGAACCAACATCGTCAAAAAATATCGAAAAAATGCGAACATCATCGAAAGATATCGAAAAAAAAAAAACCGCGAACATCGTCAAAAGATCGCGAAAAAACGCGAACATTGTTGAAAGATCGCGAAAAAAAAACGCAAACATCGTCAAAAGATCGCGATTAAAAAAAAAAGGCGGACATCGTCGAAAGGTCGCGAAAAAAATGCGAACATCGTCGAAAGATCACAAAAAAAAAACGCGCATTTCGTCAAAGGATCGAAGAAAAAAGGTGAATTTCGTCAAAGAATCGCGGAAAAATTTTCTGCAACATTGATTTTATAACGAGATTTTTTTACAGCTGAGTGGCAGGTTAAATATTATTTAGCCATGTTTTGAGTGAAAGCATGTTAAATTTTGAATTGCACTACTAGCTAAGATTGCTAAATAAAACATTGCATTAGAATTACTTATAGTATTTGCATAAATTACAAAATTTGATTTTCTAAGAATTTCAATCTGCTCCAATAACAGCTTTTATTGATAAAAAATTAGATTTTTGCTAATACAAAAACGGATTTTACTGCTACAAAATTAGATTTTTGCTGCTTCAAAGTGGCTTTAGTGCACTTTCATCCCTGTATTATCACATCTATACATATTTCATTCTATATATAATTTTTGATATTATCACGTATTAATCTTTTCAAAAATTTTAGAAATTGGTTTATATGTTATTTTTACTGTTATTCTGTTTTCTAACTGCACAGAAATTTTGACAAATTTTATGAAAGATTTTTCAGATAGTGGTGTTAAAAATTTTTAGGACAAAGGTAAATTATTTAAAAAAGTACACTTTCCATTTATGTTAATCACAAATACTGAGGGGGGCGGGGGGATTGGAAAGAGGGTGTTTGTCCTTAAGTTCTGCAGACTGTTTTTAAAGTTTCTACTTGTGTTGCAGACTGCAGAAAAAAATTCTGCTGCTGGGATTATACAACTCTTTAGCCTACCAAAAGATATTTTGAGCGACTCTGTGCACAAAACGTAAATGCTACAATTCTGCTTTACAATAGGAAGCTTACTTAGGTTGACTGTAGTAACATATCTTAATATCATGTGTATATGACCATTTTGACAAAAGTTAGATCATTTAATATTTTTTTGTTCTATGTCAAGTATAGGAATCAATTACTTTAAAATGCATAAATCAAAAACTAATTAATATTTTTATATGAAACTTTCAAAAGTTTGAACTATCAAAAAAAAAAAAAAAGAAAAACTCAAATACAGCAAACAACATAAAAATTCGATAATTACATATTGCTGTAGCACTGCCAACAGTTTTTGTCTGAAAAAAATTCAAAAAGTGCAAAAAACAGCACTTTTAAAATCACATTTACTGAAAACCTATTTATCGGATTCCACTTTACTTTTGTTTCCTTAATCACTTGGCACGCCCCATTCCATAGAAAAAATAATTTTGTTTCTATGACAAATAGAATGCGAGATATAGAGGTGTCAAAATTTTGTTTTGGTCAGTCGACAAAATATAAACTAGACACAGACAAAGTACTAAAAAAACTCATTTGTATACTCATTGTATTGTTGTTTGTTTCATTTGATGAGAAACTCTCTATCAAGTTTCTATGATATAACAATGCTACCTGCCACACATGCATATGCAAAATAATAAAAGATTTTCATGCAGTATCGTAATTGAATAACTCACATCTTTGGCAATATTAAAAAAGTCTTTATCACATCTGAGTAAGCCCTGATGATAAGCTTCTATTTCTTCAGGACTCCATCTATCATTTTCTAAAAGAAGAAACCAAAATTAAAATAAATAACGAAAGATATGATAAGATATCAAAATACACAGCATGACTTTAAAAATTATGGGATATTACAAAATCATCTACACTCTCACCAAACTTTTGTAATCAACATTTAAAAAGAAAAGTCTTTTTTTTATCTCTCTCAGGTAAATTACCTTATTTTACGGGGCAAAAAAGACATTTGGGAGAGTCTCAAAAGGTACGTTAACTATATGTAATTTTTAAAATTTTCAAATTTAAGGCCAATTTTTTTTAATAGTATAGTATTTTGTCAATAAATATAATATATAAATATTTTTAATAGTATGTCTACAAAATTATACACAAACATTGAAAGACAGCAACTATTCTGGAAAATTAATGATTAAAGCATTTAATTAGCAGTTGTGTATGTTACAAATTTTGGACATTTTTTCGCACGTACGTTACAGATTTTGGACGTTGCTCTTAGTATTTAAAAAATTCTTAAGACTAAGAATGTAGTAAATGTGTCTGCATACATATATATATATATATATATATATATATATATATGTATAATTAACTTTTTGTTATCCGGTAATAATAATAATAAAATGAAATGCTTTGTTACGTACGTTACTTTCGGACATAACAAAATGCAGAAAAATACTTTATAGAAAAGTCCTATCTTCAAAAAAGCAATAAATCAGCCTGCCATCTCTTAACGAAATTATCAAAAAATCATCCGTTTCCTTTATGCATTCGTTGTTTACCATTAGAACCACCTGGAAAAAAGTTAAAACTCTTTTTCTAGGTGGTACATTGGAGCAATTAACGTTATGAATGTCCGAAATTGGCCTCTTTAGCATAAAATAATAAAATTTTAAGATTTTTATACAAAGCTTTTACAATAAATTATGTCATTTTCTGTCTCTGAATAGAAGTAAAAACTCAGTGTAAAAAAAAAAAATAATAAAGTCAATGATAATTAAAGTTATGTTTGAAAGGTTTAAAGTTATGACTTGTGTCCAGTGCCCACCTTTTGAGAATCGCCCATATATGCAAATAAACATATAAACCACAATTGTTCATAAACTTTTATATTCATTTAATTTATCCTCATTCTAAATTATAAAAGAACATTTTTTTGAGTCTGCAATTTGTAATCAGATTTATATTATTTTTCAAAATAAATAACTGTTTAAATGATAATTTACAAAATGGAAATATACATAGAATGATTCATTTTTTTTCTCAAGCCCTTAGTACAATCATGGATTTTTATAGTTGGATGACAAACTAATGCTAAATTTTTACTATACAGTTTATTCTCCTATAGAGGGTGCTATGGTGCATGTTATCCCTGCTATTGACGGTTCTGCAACACTTTTCAATAGCAAAATCATTCCCTTTTTACTTTCTTCTATCTTTACAAGGAAGTACTGCATATGAAAATTTTCGACGGATTTACATGTTTTAGGGGTCAGAGATCCCCAAAAACATGTTTTTACATAATGTCTGTCTATGAGTTTGTGACTCTGCCTGTAAGTATGTGACACAAATTTTGTGGGCATTTTATCTCAAGAACTAATGCACGGAATTTAAAAAATTGATATTCAGGTAGCCTCTGATATAAATTGGTGCTGATTAGTTTTTGGTGTAAATCGCCCAACAGGTGGTGCTGTTATGCTGCATTTTTCACGATTTCCGCAATAGCTCTATTTCTAGAACTAATGCATAGATTTTCATAAAACTTCAGATTCAGTTAGTTCTTTATATGAATGGGTGCTGTTTACATTTTGGTGTAAATTGCCCAACAGATGGCACTGCCATGCTGCATTTTGCAAGATTTACACAATTTCCGCAATAGCTATATCTCAAGAACTAATGCTCACATTTTCATCAAACTTCAGATTCAGTTAGTCCTTGATATGAAATAACGCTGATTAGCTGTTGATGTAAATCGCCCTATAGGTGGCGCTTCTGTGCTGCATTTTGCACAATTTTCTCAATAGCTCTATCCCAAGAACTAATGCACAAATTTTCATCTAACTTCAGATTCAAGTACACCTTGATTAATACTGCTACTAATTATGTTTTGGTGTAAATCGCTCAACAGGTAGCACTGCTATACTGCATTTGTCATGACTTCCGCAATATCTCTATCTCAAGAACTAATGCAAGAATTTTCATCCAACTTTAGATTCAGTTAGATGTCAACACAAGTTGATACTAAGATTTTGGTGTCAATCGCGCAATAGGTGGCATTGCTATGCTGGGTTTTTAACGATTTTCGCAATAGCTCTATCTCAAAGCTAATGCACAGATTTTTCTCTAAACTAGTTAGACATTGACATAAGTTGTTGATGATTAGGTTCTGGTGTAAATCATCCAATAGGTGACACTGCCATGCTGCATTTTGCTGGATTTATACAAATTCAGCGATAGTCATATCTCAAGAACTAATGCATGGAATTTCATCTTTTTAGAATCCTCATGATGGGCATAGATCACCATTTAATTTCGGCACTGTGATAGTGAATTTTAAAGTATTAAACTGTATGAGATAGAGGAAAGTTTTGGGATTGGCACATCCGACTAGTTTTAATACATTGATTCAACAAAGTCGAACAAGTAGAAATTTCATTATATACAATTTTCTTTAATACTTTCGCTGCCGCCGAAATTCTTAAATCCCGTCCCCAAGTGCCACCCACTTATTTTCCAATTGAAACATTACTTCGCATCAAGCGCTGGAACGTGGTTGGCTCTTTAGCATTGACGCCACATCACGTGCTGGCACGGGATTGGCAACAAAAGTGTTAAAACATGCACATATTTTTTAACTCCTTGAGGAGCAGTGGGATATATTATATCCAACATAATTTTAATCAAGATTTGCACCAGAATCTTTTAACTAAACTTTACTTTTATAACTCTGGTGAAAAAAACTTGTACAATGACATTTCCTTTTTTTGAAATAATTTTTTTCGAAAATTAAGGTGTGAATTCAATATTACAGAAACACAATTATTTGCCCCTGAATGGGTTAAGATACTCTGCATTTTGACTGCTTCTTTAAATTTTCATCTTACAGATATTGATAACCTTTGAATAAATTTAATAACTCATAAGTTATGAAATCTATGCAATAAATAAATGTACAATTAAAAACAAATTCTCATCTTTAAACAAGTTTGTTATTTTTTGCTAATAGATCATCTAAATTACACCTCCGCCCTATAAAATTTTCACAAACCTCCCTCCAAAATACATTTTAAAATCTTAAACTTTTCTTTAAAAAAAAATGTGGTTATATCTTTTATTTGTGAATGTAGTAACAATACATAATTAAACATCTAAATTATTCTCACCTCCCTCAGAAATTTCTGCTACCCTATTCTTTTTGCCGCCTCACCCCCTCATTTTTAAAATACTTATATATAAAAAAAAATTCTGCCCTATTTGTACCCTGTAGTAGAGTGTAAAAAAATCATGATTTAAAAAAAAAAAAATCAGATTTTTTTTATTTAAATTGGATTTTTATGATTTTTTCCCCATTGTTCAAATACTGAATAGCTACCAATAGTTTTAGTTTTCCAAAACAATTAATCCACTAATTGCTAACATAATCTATGTTTTTACTCTTTAATTAATAAAATTATAATTATTAGTTAGTAATTACAGAAATTATAAAAACTGCAAATTAGTAGTTTCATTAATCAGTATCATACTATAATGTTATATACACTAATATTGCAATAATTAAGTAAAACTTTATTAAATACTAGTGATATTTAACATTTATTAGAATTATTAATAACTGCATTTAATATTAAATAGTTAGCACTACTTCAAATTAATAATTATTAAACAATTAACTCTCTAATTAGAAATACAGTCGGACCTCTATTTAACGAACCTGTATTTTGCGAATTTCTCCATTGCGAACTTTTCCTTTGAACCAAAAACATTTTGCGAATTTCTTCGTAAAATAACCTCTAAATAACGAAGTGCATTCTCTACTTAACGAACTTTTTATTGTGATCTAAATTTTTTTTTTTTTTCTCCCTATTTCTCAAAATATTTCTGGACATTTCAAACTTATTCTTTCATTTTATGATGTACAATGGTCTTGAACTGGTTTTACCAGGAGCCTTCTTTGTCAGCAGTGAGAATTCGGTAAGTACGGAGGACGAAGAAGATAGTCCTTTAGAGTAACTTTAAAAAATGTGGATACAGCTGAGAAAAAAAGAAGAAATTAACTATGATGTGCTGATTGCTGATTGTATTTTATTTAATTCTGAAATTGAAACCTCGGAAACTAACTCAATTGGATATTTTCGACAGTGTGAAAAATAAAAGCAATACAGAAATGAATTGCGATGAAGATGGAAATGATCATGATGCAGGAATTAACAAAACTTTGTATGATGAAATGCTAAAATAATTTGAAACAATCCGACACGGATTACAGTTAAAAGAAAATATGCATGAAAGGATAATTGCAAAGATGCGAAACGTATTATGAGAGAAAGCACTTTTTAAAATGAAAAACTCAGGTAAAATTAATAGAGTTTTTCAGAAATTAAATTTAAGGATGCATGTGGTAATGTATGGTTAAAATTATTTGTTATAATAATGTTGAATACGATAATGTCATTAAAATTTGTTAATTTTAATGTAAAACTATTTATATTAAACTGAAAATACAATGTATTCCCGGACACTGTTTTGTTTTCCTCGCAGATTTCAAAGATTTAAACACAGAAAAAATGAATTACTTTTATTAAAAATATTTAGTGTTTATGAATTTAAAATCTGTTTTATGTAGATTAAAATATTTTAAATGGTGAATCTGTATTTAACGAATTTTCCTTATAACGAACTTTTTTCCGGGATTTAGCGACTTCATTAAATAGAGGTTCGACTGTATATTATACATTTTTAAGCATTAATTATTAAAATGATAATTAATAATGTAATTCATTTTAGAAAGAAAAAGGGGCAGGATGCTAGTTCCAAAACAGAGCACTATTTCATGAGGAAATATATTACAGTATGGATTCATTTATCCGGAAACCAGTTAACCAGAAAACCAGTTATCTGGAATGATATTTCTAATAGACTTATTTCAGAATCTCTGAAGAAAAAAGTGTCATACACTGCCAGTTTGACATATGCATTGCTTGAAACAATTGTATAATTTGATGTCAACATATAGTATTTGAAATGGAAATATATTTAGTTGTATTTTAGATGTTTTAAATTTTATGCAGAAGAAGCAGAACAATTTTTGTTCCCAAGGGATTCCCATAAATTACCTCCTTCCAAACTCTGGTTAACTTTTGATCTTTCTTGCATCTGATTTTTAATCCAAGTAATGTAATAATTTAAAATCAGAAATAATGCCACAACCAGACACATTCCACAAAACTTATCAAATGGGTGCTGCTTTAATGCCCAACTGGAAAAACCAGTTATCCGGAATACATCTGACTCCAATCATTCCGAATAAATGGTTCTGTACTGTAATGTGTTTAGTAATGATATAAGAAAAAAAGAATAATCTTTATTATGATAAATAAAGTGTCCTTAATTTTTAATAATATCCTGTTTTTTCTAAAGAAATAAAGTTCTATTATTTTTTAAAGATCTTGGGCACACGAATTTAAGATTTTTTTTTTTTTTTTTTAAGGCAGGGTTATTTTGCCAATTTCAAAAGGAGCAGGGTGAAAAAAATGGCCTAGAAGAAACAGAAATTAATTGCAGAATTAATAAAAAATGCAAATAAGCAATTTCATTAGTTAGTAGCACAAATAACAAAACTAACAAATATTATTTACAGCTCGTTTTGCATTTGTACTTAGAAAAATTACTGTTAATCACCCCAATCTTAACTTACACACATGTATGTGTATGCTAACCAAAAAAATTATGAAAATGAGTTAAACCCATTCTTACACATATACAGAATAAATATAAGGATAGCCAGTTATATCTGAAATCCTCAAAATATTTAAATATCTGAAATCCTCTAAATATTTAAATAACAGCATCATTACATCTCAGTGGAGGGGATTATTAGCTTTCAATAGTGCAATTTTTTTTTTCTTTGTAAGAAAAGTTTAGATGCCTTTTCAATCCCTAATTAATTTTTTTTATTTAGTATATATGAGTTACAAAGTAAAAAAAAAACATTTAATTTAACCTATACCGAAGAAGCTCTTGCTATGCTTAACATTTTTATACTAATTAGCTCTTTTTCTCTTATGCATTCATTTAGAATTTATCTGTTGATCACTCTTTTATTCTTTTCTAACTCGATATTGCTAGTAATTTCTTATTACAAAAGTAGAGCGAGAAACTAAGACACCGACTATTTATTCTTTTACTTGTAGATATTTATTACACTTGCTATGCTTATTTTATATAAAATAATGCATAAATTGATTACATAAATAAAATTATGACATTACAAATTATATTAGATTTAAATATAATTTTTAAATGTAACTGTTTTATGTTGTATAAAAACAATGCTTTTTACAAACTTAACTGTTTTCAATTTTTTATAATACTCAGGAATTAAGCTTAGAAACAATTACTTAGAGCTCTTTTTTTTCAAAGGAAAATCAAATTTCAAAGTAATTGCTTAAGAGGCACAAAGGCCAACATAGTGAAAAAGATTCCATGCTGGGACTTGAACCCAGGCCATCAGTATAGGGCACTGACGTTCTACCATCTAAACCACATGGAACGATACCCAGCCCGGAAGCTTCGTGTTTGCCCCATGTCGGTGGCTCATGAAAAATATTCCATCTTGTGCATCTTGTAATCCATCTATGTTGGCCTTTGCACCTCTTAAGCAATTACTTTGAAACTTGATTTTCGTTTGAAATATTGTATGCAAGGCGAATGTTTCTCTCTGGAATAATTTCCATGTATTAATGTAGCTTTTTTTGTTTATTCATAAGTAAAAATACCTGTAGAAACTATGTTCATCTTAAATTTTAATACTTTTTTTGACATTTTAAACATTTAGAAAATTTTTGATTTTAATCAATGATTTTTGTTTTAAATCGGTTGATTAAAATCACGATTTAATCGCTGATTAAAATCGTTGACACCAGGGGCGTTCCCAATATATGTGAAGTTGGGAAATTTAAGCTTAGAGTTGGGAAATTCTAGATTTTTGAGACATTTTCTTTTTTAAAAGTAATAGTAAAAAAATTACGGAATTTTTATTGTTTTGGTGATTATTTTGAGCACTGCAACAGTAAATAAGTTAAATTATCAAAAGAAATACAAAAAAGAAATCAGCCACACTCAATCTATCATTGCATTTTTCAGTTCTACAAAAATATTGTACATCTACCAGACCTAAATTTCTCTACTCCTGTCCATCAATAACTGACTAACCAGTTCCTTTATTTCCTCCAAAACTTTGTTCCTTTCTCAAAAATTTCACACCACCTCCCCTTCTCCTCCCAAAAAAGAATCCAGCTATTTTAATCCAAAGGGATTGCAGCTTCTTTTGAAAATTGGAGATCACTTGTAGCACAACAGAAAGGAGTGTAGTAACCTACTTGAAACACAGCTATGGGCAAGAATTCTCAAATTCTCCCCCCCCCCCCCCTGAAAAATTATCTGTGGCTACGCCCCTGGTTGACACCCTACCCTGTAGCAATAATAAATATCTAATTTAGTCATTTAACTTACTCCCCTTCTCCTGAAATTATTGTTCCCCTCATCTGCTACACCCCCAGCATAACACAGTTTAATATCTTTAAAACTTTATTTTCTGCCCTAGGTTTTTGCTTTCTAGTTACAAAAAATAAATAATCACCAAAATTACTTCTAGATATGGTGGCAGAGCAAACATTTTTTTTTTCTTTTTTGTAGTTTATCTCTGTTTTTACTTTTGCACTTCTGAGTGAGGGCCTAAAAGGCTTTTACCTACAAAATGAATTAAATTCACGAATACAATAATAATTCTGATGTCATAGAACCCAAATGAATGCTTGCTTCTGGGCATTATGCTAGTTCGGCCCTGGCTCAGACCCTTCATGAAAATTTGTAAAAAAAAAAAAAAACAGTTTTATCAATCTACTAGATGCATTTCAAACAGTCTCCCTTTGATTAAGAAGAAAATTTTCAGACTCCCCCCCCCTTCCTCCGTCAAATGAGTTACATGTCGAATTATATGTGATTGTCTCAAGACGACCTTTCACGAACTGTCACATCTGGAAATTCAGTTTAGACCGGCAACATTGATACCATGTTTCGAGATATACTTTTCCTTTATCAGAATATAGAAAACACTGTTTGATTTCTTACAATTATATTTTAGTTAAAGCTGAATTAACTAAGTTTATATTTTCAGTTATTAATGGCATTCAGCAGTTAAAATTATTTCTAATTGGAAAGAACGTAAAAAAAAAAAAAACAACTGAAGCAGTTCTTAATTTTTTTTTTTTTTCCCCATTGAATAATGCAAAACTTTTTGATACATTCACAAGCTAATTTTTAACAGACCAGCATTCATTTGGTAGGCAAGTTCATTGAAGTGATTTAGAATAAAACAGAGTTTTTCTTTTTCTGATAAGTGAATTATATCTTGAGTTATAAGTGACTGCTGTCTCATGACAACCTTTTTTGAACTGTCACATCCAGAAATTTGGTTCAAAATGCCAAGTTTGACAGCATTTTCCATTTTCTGGCTTTTTTAGAAAAGAAAAATTGTTGCTGATTTCTTTCAGTTAAAAGGAACTGCTTAACAATCCAAAATTTTCCAACATATTCAGGAACCAATTCTTTAAATGGAACAGCATCTATTTGGCAGGCAAAACTATTGAAGTGATTGGAATCAAACAGTGTTTTTCTTTATTCAATAAGTGAGGAAATTTTTTTAAGACACCCCTCCTGAAAAGGGAGTTACAGCTTGAGCTATATGCAGTTGTCTCATGACGACCTTTCATGAACTGTTGCGTCTGGAAATTCAGCTACTTTTCTTTCAGTTAAAGTTAGAATTAACTACGCATAAAAAGATATTTTTAATTATTAGTGGTATTATTTAACAGCTAAAACTAATTAAAACTGGAAGCATGTTACAGTAAAAATCAGAAATCAATTAAATCAATTCTTAAATAAATAAAATAAAAACACTTAAAATATTTTTTTTTTTTTTTCCCCCAGTCAACAATGCAAAATTTTCTGACACATTCACAAGTTCATTTTTAAATGAAATAGCATCCAATATGCAAGTAAAAACTAAAGTGGTTTGGAATCTAACAGCTTTTGTTCTTTTTCGACAAATGAATTACATCTTGAGTTATAAATGATTGTTGTCTCATGATGACATTTTAGGGGCTGTCATGCACAGAAATTCAGTTCAAAATGCCAAGTTTGGCAGCATTTTCCATTTCTTTCAGTTATGCTTGAAATCTAATCTATCAATTCTACATCCGATGACACAAATTTTGTTTAAAAAAATCTGTCAAGGGAGGAGAACTAACTTTTAGGGGTCTATTCCAATAAACATCGATTTTCCAGGCACTTCTGGGTTTGATAAAATGCTGGAAATAAATTAAACAAGTATGATCTAACAATTTATGATTAGATTCATTAGTTTTTTTGTTTCAATTTTTGCAAATTTTTAAATTTTCTAAAAATTTGTTTCCCTGGTTATTTTTTATTATAACTCATTAAATAACGTTGATCAAATCAAATGCATCTGTAACATATTCATTTTCTGACAAGGGGGGGGGGGGGGTTGTCTGTATCACCTGTGGAGCCTGAAACAAATTCATATTCTTTCTCTCTCTCTCTCTCTCTCTCTCTTTTTTTTTTTTTTTTTGTATGTGTGTGTGAGTGTGTTACTTTTGTAACCTTCTTTATAGACAGGAACAAAACATTTAATTGGCCCCATCTTAAACTTATATCCTATAATCTCTATAATAAAAAATACATGAGTATAATAAAATATTTTCCAGATCCTAGCATACAATCCAATGATGTTCTATTAGAAGAATGGTTTAAAACAAATTTACAAATATCTATATTGATAAATATTTGCCTTATTCTATATTTACAAATATCATCTGTGGTTTTTGCAATTTGTGCTCATTAAACTTTCCTTTCCACAGTTCTTCTAACTAAGTACAATTATAGAATCAAATAATTCAGTAAGAAATGTGAAGATTTATCTAGTTAACCTTACACAAAAGTTACACACCTTATACAAAAGTTACACCTTGCAAAAGTTACTTTTGCATACATTGGAATGACAACCAGAAGACTACAGGAAAGGTTGAAAGAACATATGGCTGATACAGGAAAGGAGAAACAATCTACAGCCATAGCTTGGTTAAATTTAGAAGCTGATATTGACATTCTTTTTAGTAAAGCAAGGATCATCGTACAAACAAATCAATTTAACACATGCATTTTGAGAGAACGTATAGAAATTTTAGCCAGAGGTAGGAACATTTGTAATGATACATTATCATGTCATATACCGAGCATTTGGTTTAGTCTACTTGGAGTCAATGGAGTATTTGGATTGGAACAATCAATGTCGCTGCATGGACTCATCCGACTTCCTCCCCTCCTCCTCTTTTTCCAGTTTTGGGATCGCCCTGTGTTATTTAAACCGGTATGCATTCTGCAGGTCTCATTTTTCACCCTATTGATGATGACCAGGGCTTGGTCGAAAGCGCTCAGGAAATTTTAACATCTGAATATTGGTTTTAATGTTTAAAACCTTTTAATTGTTTTTTAGCACCTATTTTAGTAATAAAAACTGAGAATCATTTAATGTATTCACTGTTATGTTGCTTTACATTAATGTGGCAAACAAATGCCTATTGTTGTCACATGTCGATAGATTAAAAAAGGAAAAAAAATTAAGTACACAATTTTCAAGCAAACTTTATTTGAATGTACATTTTTTATTTTATTTGATGCAGTAAAGGCTGAGATTGCGCTATAATTAGAAATGAAGATATGTACAAAACAATAGTATGGGTTCTGACATTACCATAAATTTTGAATGTAGTTTTACTATAGAAGGATATGTTTATGTTTCAAAATAGAGTTTATATAAAAGCACATTACACATTACTTTAGCAGAATATTAGACAAATTTTATAGGCTCATTATATATACTTTAATTAAAGATATTATACACAATTCAAAAAGTCATGTAATTTTTTAAAAAGGTTAAGTATGTTTTTAAGGCTAAAAACAAAAAATATTTTTTATGTCCATATGAAAGGTTAAAACTGTTTAGTTGATGATTTATTCAGAGTAAAGCTACCAGAAAGAATTTAATACCTGAATACTGATAAGTAAGTAATGGATGATTAGGAGGAAGTTTTGGCCCAGAATCCATTAAGTGTAAAATAGCATCCTATAAGAAAAAGGGAAAAAATAACAATAAAATTACATTAAAAACTATATACAGTTAAAGAGTGAAAGATTCCACAAGTATACATTACAAATAATTTATAATTTGAAGAGCTCAGATAATAAAGGTGGTAAATGAAAAAAAAAAAAAACATTTTTTAAACAATTTGAAATTTAAGGGGTGAAAATGGACAAAAAAGCGTTCTAAATGGTGGTTTCTACACAATCTGAAGAAATACCAAACCAATTTAAAAAATAATGGTGTCAAAATGATGGTGACAACCCTTGCTCCAAGATAGGCTATATTTTATGTATGTGCCACTACCCCCAAAGGGGTTGCAGGAGCAAAAAAGTTCTAAAAATGCGATTTTTGAATTATGGAAGGACCTAGATTCATGAAATTTTGCATGATATATATTTATTAGATATAAATGATCTCTAAGAACATTTCTTTAAAAAATTGAAATTTAAACAAGGTGAAAATGCGCGAAAAACGTTCTAAAAATGTTCTAAATGCCAATTTGTGAGCAATCTCAGGAAGAATCAAATTGGTTTCAAAAGTAATGGTAGGAAATTGATGCTGACAGCCACTGCTCTGATATAGACGCTATTTCATGTTGGTGTAACTATCACCTGGAGGTTGCAGGAGCAAAAAACATTCTAAATTTCGATTTTTGTGATCGGTATGAGCTAGCAACTTGAAATTAGGCAAGGTTCATATTTATTTAGATATAAATTATCTTTAAGAATAGTTTCGAAAAAACTGGAAATTCAAAAAGGGGGTGAAAATGTACAAAAAGGGTTCTAAAAATGTTCTAAATTGCGATTTCTACTCAATCTCAGGAAATACCAAAGCTATTTCAAAAGTAATGGCTGCAAATTGATGGTGATAGTCCCTGCTCTAACATAGGCTATATTTTATGTTGCTGTCACTACCATCTGGGGGTCGCAAGAGCAAAACATGTTCTGATTTGTGTTTTTTGCATAACTGAGGGGTCTAACATTTTAAAATATGGCATGGTATTTACTTACAAGATGCAACTGCTTTCTAAGAACAGTCGAAAGAAAATTCCAAATTTAAAAGGATGAAGTGAGAGAAAAGCGTTCTAAATTACAATTTTTATGCAATCTTATCAAATACCAAACCGATTTTTTAAAAAAATGATGACAAATTGTTAATGATAGAACCTGCTCAAACATAAGCTATATTTTATGTCTGTGCCACTATCACCAGAGGGTTGCAGGAGTAAAAAACTTTCTAAATTGCGATTTCTGTGATGCTGAAAAGGATAGAAACTGTAAATATGGCATGGTAGTTACATATAAAATAAAAATGCCCTCGAAGGACTGTCGAAAATAAATTCTAATTAAAAAGGGGTGAAGCGAAGGGGAGGTGCAAAAAGCATTCAAAAAAAGTCCTAAATTACGATTTCTATGCAATTTCAGGGAATATAAACTGATTATAAAAGTAATAGTTGCGATAATCAATGGTAATAGTCTCTGATCCTACACAGGCTATATTTTATGCCGATGATTCTACCACCTGGGGTTCACAGGAACAACAAACGTCCTAAAAAAGGCCTTTAAAAGCTTTATAAATTACGTTTCTGTGGAATATTAGGAAATAACAAACTGATTTAAAAATTAGTGTTGGCAAATTATTTGTGACAGTTCCTATTTCAACATAACCCTTTATGTTGAGAGAGGTGGTAGGATTTGGAATTTGACATGATAGTAAATTTTAAGATGTAAGAAGATTTTTAAAAAATTTCAAACTTCAAATGAAATCTGAAATGAGCGTATTAATTGAGCATAAAAGTTTCAAAATATTTTCTAAATTATCATTTATTTAGTTTTATTAATTTAAATCTCATTTCTGCCTAATGCTGTGTAATAATGATGTTTAGTCAAACTGTGTTTTAAATAGTAATTTTTGATTTATTCCTAAAAGTAATAAGTACCTTTTAATAAAATAAAATATTACTTTTTAATAAAATAAAATTTAGTTAGTACCTTTTAATAAATATTAGACATATAAATATCACTTGGCATATTTCAAATATTATGCGAGCAAAGCTTCGGGGTTTGCTAGTCTGAAATATATTTCATAACTCCAAATTTACTGTGTAACTCAAAAAATACTGAAGAGGGTGAAGAAACAGCCATGCCAAGCTTGAGCAATAAATTGCCATAGGTGGTAATGCTGTTTCTCTTTAGTTTTGCATGTTTATTTATATTACTGAAAATGTTACTTTATGTTATTGTAGCAAACTAATGTTTATTGTTAAGACACATGGAAAAAAAAAAAATCTTAAAATTGTTATTTAAAAAAATCATAATTGCTTTTTCAACATACAGCCAAAATTTAAATTAATCTATTAACTGATAATTAAGTTCTGAAAATATTAAAATACTGTATTATCATGAACATAAAACTGGACATAATTTTAGAACTCTAGCACATCACGAAGTGAGTGTAAAATTGATTATAAAATTTTATCTTTACAAACTTGAAACAAGTTTGGTTAACAAAAAGCACATAAAAAGGGGGGGGGGGGGGGAGGGGTTATTTCATCATACATACATTATAAAACACTTTCCAATAATACAAGAATATTGTTATAAAATATTCATTACTGACTTTGCTGGGAAAAAAAGTGTAAATTTTTCAGATGTAAATTCAGAGGTTCTTGCTCAAAAAATGCACATTATTTAGGGAATATTGCAAAATCATGAGAGAATTCCGTTGAAATCTATCAAAATTACCTTTCAATATAAGGCACTTACTGGACATCTGCTTACACTGATTAAATTAATTTTGAGCAATGCAATCAACTCAAATGTAGGATTTACCTTAATATTTCCTTTACAAATCTGGAATAAGTGAAGTGCATATTCCTTGTTCCTTCCTCCTCCAGGAATCACAGCACAGCATGATAAATCCAGGTACATATTAACTGTAAAATGAAAAGCACAGTTAGCATAAGTGCATGCAAATGCAGAAGTGTAATTAAACATAATTTCACAGAACAGATGATAGTGGCTTAAATTAACACAGGAGTAGATCATATGTTTTTTTTCTTTTTGCTGTCCATATCAGTTATATCTCTCTCTAATCTATCACTTCTTTGAAATTCAGTGTCCTAAAAGTTCCCATATTGACGATATATGTATTTATTATTCACAAAACAACAAACCTTAAAATGATTACTTTTATGCTAATGATAAAAAACACTTTTAACATCATGTAAGAAAAAATACTGAACTTAAATTTATAATAAATGTTCAAAATGTCCACAACTTTCTAGGAGGCAAAGTTGAACTCGTTTGCACATGTTTGTAGAAACACATTTTAACATGCTGGGAGTGACTTCTTGTATCCTTTGAGTAATGGCAATTTTCAGATCATCTATTGTTTGAGGATTATTTGCATAAACTTTATTCTTTAAATATCTGGGATGGTCAGATCAAGGGATCGAGGTGGCCAAAGATTTTTTGAGATGAATCGATCGGCAAAAAATTCTTCAAGCATGTCCATGGTTTCATAACTTGTGTGGCATGTTGCACCATCGTGCTGGAACCAAGAATCTTGTTCATTCACTTCTAAAAATGCAACAAATTGTTGGATAAGTTTCCTGTATACAAAACGATCAACAGTTGATTCGAAATACAGGGGACCAACAATCCTTTTGCATGATACAGCACACCATACGCCAATTTTTTGAAAATGTAAAGGTTTTTGCATTAATAAATGAAGATTGGTTGCCGCCCAAAAGCGAGAGTTTTGTGTGTTCTGGTAACCGCCTAAATGAAACCATGCCACACTGGAAAAAAATTTTTTGTCCAAAATCTTGATGTTGTTGCAAATAAATCTCTGGAACCACCGGCAATAGTGAATCCGCTTCTTGAAGTGGTGGCTTTATGTCCTGTATATTTTTACATGATAAGTACGAAAATGCAAATCTCTTAAAGCGTGTTGATCCACAAGATGCACCCATTTCTTCTGCCAAATGCCTCATGCAGGGCTCCCAACAAATTTTAGCCCTCAAAAAGGGGGAAAGGGGACCATTTTTATTTAAAAAGAGGACTTTGGGGGACCATTTTTATTTTAAAAGGGGACTTTGGGGGCCATTTTTTTTTTTTTTTTTTTTTTTACTGTTCACGGTGAACATACTTTTATTGTTAGAAAGGAAGTATTGTTTATTATTTGCGCTGTCGTAGAATTGACAACAATAGTTAAAAAGATCACCACAAAATACAAAATAAATCTCGTGTATATATATTTTTAAATTTTAACTTCTTGGCAATATTATTTGGGCATTTAAAATGTGATGTAATTTCTCCTATTTATTGCTTTTAATTAACACATATTAATATTAATTAAAAAAATTTTCTTTCTTTTTTAATATTCACATGTAAATACAATTTTTGTGATGAAATTTTAAATATTTTCCTGCTTTTAAAACGTGATCATTGAATTCTTATTTTAAAGTTTTATTTCTCTTTTTAATAGTCACATGCAAATACATTTTTAGTTAAAAGGAAATAGTATTTTTTGTGCTGTTTTTTACAATTGGCAACAATTTAAAATAATGACCTTTTCTAAATGTGAACAAAAATATCTATTGAAATGATGAAAATTTAAATAAAAAATTTAAAAAAAAAAAATTAGTCAAAACAAAAATAAAATAAATGCAGTCTGCCCACCACAAGCTTGTAATGTATATCCTTAGAAACAAGTTGGAAATTGCTCGTCAAACGTGGCAAATGAGGTGCGTTCGTACTATAACTAGTTTTATAATTATTTTTTGCACCCCATATTGTACTGAATATATATTTTTTGCGCTTCATAAGTGCATAGCCTGTAACATCATTAAAATGCACTTACAATAATTTTTCCCAATTCCCCGTAATGTAACGGAAAACTTTTGACTGTCCCTGTAATTAAACTATACATTCGATTTTCATAAAATTTGAAATGGCTCGACAAAATTTTGCAGCAATTATATATTTAAAATTTCAGACCATTCGGAAGGCTGTAAAATCATTAAAATGCATTTGCAATAATTTTTTCCCATTGGCCATAATGTAACGGAAAACTTTTGGGTGTCCCTGTAATTAAACTATACATCCGATTTTCATAAAATTTGAAATGTCTCAACAAAATTTTGCAGCAATTACATATTAAAAATTTCAGACCATTCGGAAGTCTGTAACATCATTAAAATTCACTTGCAATAATTTTTCCCATTGGCCGTAATGTAAAGAAAAACTTTTGACTGTCCCTGTAATTAAACTATACATCCGATTTTCATAAAATTGGAAATGGCTCGACAAAATTTTGCAGCAATTATATATTAAAAATTTCAGATCATTCGGTCGGGTAGTTTTTGCTCTGTTATATGCGGACGGACAGACAGACGGACAGACAGACGAACTGAACGACGACTATAGGTGCTACGTATTTATATAATTACGAACGCACCTAAAAAGGATTAAATTCCTATGCACAGTTTTTGCTCAGATATAAAACTTTTTAAACTGAATAATTCTGACCAACTTTAACACTGAAATCAACTTTAACATTGAATATCTCTTAAAATAATTCTTTGATTTAAAAGCTGTCTGCATCAGCAAGTTTATCAATCATTTCTGTATAATATGAGTACTACCAATGTTCATATTTTTTTATGCAACAGTTTTCTTAATATCAGCGAAGAAAAAACTCTGGTCACAAAAAATTTCATTAACTGCAGTGGCGGTAACAGTTACTTTTTTTTTTTAAGAACATAGAAATATATACTGAAGAGAGCATAAGAAAAAAGAGCAAGAATACATTGTAATTAAGATCTCCTTTAATAGATTGGATACTTCTCCATCAAAACTACATCTGTAATAATAAAGGTGAAAGCTTGTCAGTGTGATAGCGATTGTTGCACATAGAGCTACAAGATTTGGCAGGAAGGTACCTGTTTGTCTAAATTAGTTTTTGGATTTTTTTTACTACATTTTTTTATAAGATTTTTATTTTTTAGCCCAATGTAATAATCTTTTTTCCCTCTTTTCAATAAAGTTTATTCGAAATTTGTACAACATTTTTTAAATCTTTCATAAATTTTTAATGCGAACTTCAGCCTTTTTTTTTTTTTTTTTGATTCTGTGGCAATTTTTTGACATTCATAAAAGGAATTCAGTTTCACACTTTGTAAAATGCCCTAATGTAATAAATTTTGTCGTTTCGTTAGATTTCAATTTTTTATGAATTTTAGCTCCTTTCTTTTGTATGTATATATGCACATTCTGCAGTGATTTTTTCACATTAGTAAAAGGAATCCAGTTCCAATGTTTTAGCCCAATATAGTACATGTTGTTCTCCTTATAAATCAGGTTTCAAAATCAGTGCAGCAATTTTTGAATTTTTATGTGATTTTTTAAATTCTTAAAAGGAATCTAGTTTCAATATTTTAGTTCATTCAAAATTTTGTCATCTTTTGAATAAAATTTGTTCGGAATTGGTACAGCATTTTTTGAATTTTTTATGCAGGTTGAAGTTTTTTTTTTTTTTTTGTGCATTTTGTGATAATTCTTTGACATTTGGTTTAAAAAACTGGTCAAGTGAGTAACAGGTCTGGCTAAGACAAGCCTATCCTTGATAAATAGAAAGTGGGTAATAAAAAAGAAGTCTCCCCTACTACTTTTTGTTTTGTGGAGGATAAATAGAAGAATTCAGACAATTTCGCATTTACTTGTTTTCAAGAACATAAAAAAGGATTTTGTTTTTTATGAGGTAATAAGCAGGACCAGCACAATATTGCACAGGGCCCTGGCAAAGGAGGTAATGGAGCCTAACGTATACTGCAATACTGATCTAATAAAATTTACTTTTAAATTGTATACATCATAGAATAATATATGAGGTCATGAGTTTCAAAACTCACCTTAAACAGAAAATCAAATCAGGGAAAATCGCGAAAAACCTCTAACTGCATTTATTGGCTTTCATTGTAGATCAAGATTTTACAAGGGATGAAATACAAGATAAATCTACTTTTTTCGCAGACTGTTGTGTTTTTTCAATGCAAGTTTTTAAATAGAATAAATTTATAGAGAAAACTCGATATTTTAAACTTGTGATAGGTGAGTTTTGAAACTCGTGTCCTCATATAATATAGATAATAAATGTACCAAAATACCACTAATTTCATACGTGATATGCATAATTATTTTTAATTTCAAAAAATCTTCTATACTTTACAATACATTAAATATTTATTTTTTACGTTCACAGTTACTTTCAGCAAATCTATAAATTCTCCGAAAATTATATCAACTTTGCCTGTAAGAAATAAAGTTAATACTCCCTTTTTTTATCATGAAGAAAAATTTAAAAACAAATGTAGATAAAAAATATACTGAGGAAACATTATTTTGAATTCTGTACGCTTGGGGTCCTGGGCAATTGCTCCATTTGCCCGATGGTTGCACCGGACCTGGGTAATAGTATACATGCAAATTTTAGCTTTCTCTTTGATGAAAAGAATATCCTTAAGCCAAAGAAACATGCTATGATAATTTGGATGTTTGAAAAATAAATAATGAGAATGGAAGAAATATTTTAACTCTTGATTCAATAGGAAGTTTTCTGTAAGGGCAAAAAGTAAGTACGTAAGTAAGCATCTGTAAGGGCATCTTGTTTGAAAGAAATTTCATTCCAATTATTAAAAATATGCGAAAAGGCATTTTACTCTACCCATTTCCTTTTAAACGATTCACAGTTGTGAGCTTTAAATTCATTTTTCTTAGTTTGAATCTTCTATCTCCTCCTGATTCAATGCTTCTCCCATTCGAAATGTTCTATTTTTTTGGACAGCATATCAAGGTCAGTCTTTGAAGACGAGTCAAGCAGTAGCTTAATACAGTAACTTTTATGTTCTATGATTTTTTTAATTTTTAGGATTTTAACAAGATTTCTTAAAGAATTTCTTAAAATTTGTCCATATTCCATGGTGATTTTTTAACATTCGTGAAAGAATTCCAGTTATAATGCTTTAGCCCACTGTAAAAAATTTTGTCCGCTATGATTTTTAAGCTTTTAGCGATTTTTAGTTTTTTTTTTTTTTTTTGCGATGACTTTTTCAGTTACTGAAAGGGGACTAGGGGGACCAAAATGCATAAAAGGGAACTAAAGGGGACCTTTTTTCAAAAAGGGGACTTTGGGGGGAAAAGGGGGACCATTTGGGAGCCCTGCTCATGGATTTTTGAGGAGTTTGCAATGTCCTTCATTGAGTGTTTTGCAGAAAGGCTGGTGTAACAACTTTCGGCCTTTCACTCCTGTGCTTGTCTTCCACTGAACCTGTATTGTGAAATAGTCGAACAAGCCAATATAGCGTATCTTTACTTGGTATTGCATCATTTAGATATTTATTTCACCAAACATCTTTGCACCTTTCATATAATTTACATACAAAATAAGTTTCAAGCAGCACAGCTCTCTGAATGGGTGATAGATAAACTCATTTCTCTATGAAGAACAAAATAGCATAGAACTTTAAACTCGCATCAACTGAGCGCGAAAAAAACCAAACGATAAAAACTCAAGAATTGATGCAAAGATAAGCAGACAATAGAATTTAATATTAAAAAAAATAAATAAAATCAAGGACAATGAGTTTTTTAAGTTAGAGTACGGGAACTTTTAGGACACACGGTACAATGAAGAAATTTTATGTAGATGATCTTAAGTATTTCTTCTTTACCTTAGTAAAGTTACAAGACATTCCTGCTTGCTTTTCAGGTATATTTTCACAAGCAAAGTTTAAATTCAATGAAAAACCATATAATTTGCCTCTATGGATAAAAAAATATATGAATTAAAAATAGGGGTACCACATCGTTAAGTAATATAAGGCCATAATAGCTGCAGTTTTATACTAAGTAAATTATTGGGGTAAGGGGTGGGGGGGAGTAAGGGTTTAAAATCCAGAGCATTAAAAATTGATGAGATACATATTGAAAAAAAGCTTTGTGCTAAGTTAAATACATGATCTTTAAAAAACAACACAAAGAAAAGCTAACATATTTAGAGAAATTTTATCTTGCACTTGTTTTAAAGCTTCATAATAGAACCTTCTTCTTCAGTGCCAAAAGAATGATAGAGAGAATGCGAAATTAATAGCAACAGAGTGCATTGTTGTTACCCCTGTTTTCCCACTCTCCTTTTATTTTACTTTTACGATTGTAGAAGGGGCCCCTTTAGTGAAGATTTGAAACAGCTCAATGTTAAATTTATTTTAGCTGCTTGTTCTTTTCATTAAGCTTATTTATACTATTTTTTTAATTAGTTGTATTACAAAAGTTCTTTTATAGTAATTACTAGCTAAAGTATGCGGCATTGCACAGAATTTTAAGAATGTTTGTTTTGAAAAGCCAATTTCAAAATTTAACATACAACATTTAAAAAAAAAAAAAAAAAAAAAAAAAAAAAAGTCAAAGTGTTGTACACACAAATCAAATGAAAATCCAATATAAAAATGTATAAATTTATATAACAGACGCAAAATAATACAGCTATAAATGAACTTAGTTCCATTCATCACTGGAGCAGTAATGTTAAAGTACGCCAATATTTCCATAATCCGAGTTTTTATCATGCTTCAATACATTTTTTCACACTTATATGACATTATATATTCATCATGTCCTTTATATTTCCAATATGACGTAATATTCCATTTTTTAATTAATTCAAATTAATTAAACAATTATAATTTTCCACATGGAAATCATAAAACAGAAAAATTATGACGTAACATCCACTTTTGCTTTTAATTAGTCAAACTATGTATTTTATTTTCATTTGTTCCGTGGAAATCTTGCAGTAGAAAAGTTATGATGTAATATTCCCTTTTTTTAAATTCGTCAAACCTTTTATTTCATTTTTTCACGTGGAAATTTTGCAATAGAAAATTAATTGTTGTGGTAAGAATTTTATTGTGGATTTTTAATTGTTGGCAACAGCTATAACTAAAAATGTTTAAATTTGATTGACAGACAAACAAATTTTCATTTTTATATATTAGATTATTACTGTTATTATTTTTATATTTTTTAAATTGGATTTTATAACAAGAATAATGTATATAGACTCAGGCTGAAACAACATCTACTTCTACGAAATTGTATTCTTTCACAAGATTTTTGTTAGTGTTCAGAGGAGGGTCATGACCCCTGTGACCTCCCCCTTGCATCCACCATTGTACCTTGGTAATAACTAAGAAGTAAAATAAAGGTATTATAGCTCTTCTAGAAAAAATGTTAAGCAGACATTCATAATAATACAACATGTCAAAAGCTAACATAACACTGAAAAAGGTTTCACATATCTGTATTTTAAATGAATATCCCCTTGCTTTTTATTTTTATGTTAACTTCTATCTATGATTGATTTACGAAGTCTTAATGGGTTTTTTATTCACCACACAAGATTTTGATAATGGCATCATTTATAAAAGTATAAATAAAAGTGAAATTGCAAGCTATAGCTATGTACATTATGCTGCAAAGGCCGGCATTTTTTTTTTTTACGACTTATGACAGCTTCGAAGTTTTCACAAATAATGATCATGTGACATCCTCAAATACGAGAGAGAAATGTTCCACATGTTTGATCTGTTTCGGGAAATTAGCCGTCACTTGTAAATTTGCAAGAAAAAGTGAGTAACGAAAGAAAAGGGTTTGTTGTTAATGTGCTCGTTAATGAGATTACTCTCTCTTCATATAACTAAAGTCAAATTTGAGTTTCAAATTTTATTTCTGCCTTAAACAAAATAACAGAATCAAGCATTTCAGCCCGTCAAAAATGACGGAAAATGAAATATAAATAAATATACAACACACGTGCAAGAATACGAGTTTTTCTCGCTTGTTCCACAGTGATAGAGGAAAATAACACATTTTAAAAATGAAACACATAATGTGAAAAACTATGTACAGTAGAAGATTACTAATCTGCATAGCTTGGTTCCAAGTGTTGTGCGGATTTGATGCTTTTTGCAGATTACAAGCCATGTATATTCAATCTTTTTTACATTTTTTTAAATTCATATTTTGGACAATTCAGATTGTTAATTCTTAAAAATAAATAAATCGCACACTTAAACATATAAGTAAATAAAAGCTATTTAAATTTTTTTTTTTAAACATGGGGCTGGCTTTTTCGATTCTTTGAAGAATTTTTTTTTTTCGGTCTTTCGAAGAAATTTGTGTTTTTTCACGATTCTTTGATGAAATTTGCGTTTTTCCTGCGATTTTTTGACGGAATTCGGGAGGACTCGAAATCCAGAAATTCCAAAATCCGGAAAGCCTTCGGTCCTGAGGATTCCGGATAATAGGTCCTCTACTCAGAGTCACATAATATAGACGAACACGTGAACGCCGTTCGCAGAAAATTTTCAAAGTTTGCAGACAGTTCTGATGTTTCTTTTTTACAAATTTCTTCATAAAACAAAATTATTAAGACCCCGGAGAATCGGTGCGAGTCCTGTCGCAGACTTATGAGAAGGTCTGCAGACTATTTTTCAACTGGAGGGAAAAAAAGTTATCTAGAAATTATTTGCCATGTACCATGGTACAGTATTTTTTGAAAGAAGCACCGCGGCATATATATTTGTAAAACTTAAAAATATTGTAAGTACGGCGCTTATGCCGGAACGGCAGGTACAATGCTTTTATTTTTTTTCTCTCCTGCTAGGGCCGGTAGCAGGTGCTGCAGATTATTTTAGGTTTTGCAGATTAATTTAACAGATTAAAAATAAATTTTCTGTTAAAAAGTAAATGTTAAATATTGATCTCTTTTAAATAAAGTTTATTTGGTTGGAAATTTTAGCGAATGTTTATGCGCTTGTTTAACATTTCTCTGTGATTTGCGGTGATTTTTTTTACATTTGAAAGGGGAATTTAGTTTTAATATCTTAGTAAATATTATCCTCTTTTCAATAAAGTCTAACTCATAAAACTGGAAAGGGGGGGGGGGGGATTGAGTGCATGTAACGTAATGCGAAGGATTGGAAAAAGAACTTTTTCATTTTTGCTGTTAGCGGTGATATAGGACTCAGGAGGGGCGTGGCGTTTTTCTGCAGAAAATTTTTAAGAAATTATTTGAGTTTGCAGACAGTTTTACGTTTTATCTAAGTCTGCCTCTACTGTATATTATTGTTGTTTTTTATATACAATTTACTTCTGTTTGTATACAAAAATAGTTAAATGCCTTTTTTATATTAAATAAACTGTATAAATATTGAAAAATTACTTGTGTGTATGAAACAGTGAATAAGTTGCTAGAAAATGTGTTGCAAAATTTCATTTTCTCGTCAAGGCCAATTTTTCCATCTTGCTAAGCCCCTTACACTGGAAAAGTACCTAAAAGCACATCAAAATAGAGCAGTTATGAGCTCAGATACTACAGCACCGTCGAGTGGTGGTTACGTCATTAATGGCAACCGGATGAAGATATAAAGACGTACATTTTCACATATTACACTTTAAATTATGATCCATAGATTTTGAAAAACTTAAATTGCGGAGTTTAATGTAAATTTGGTGAGCTCAATTATGGAAGATTAATGGGTTTAAATGGGAATTTTGCGAAATTAGCCAGCTATCACCAAATTGACTTCATATATGATAACTTATTTTTGTCACCAAATCTGGTGAGATTTTTTCAAATTTGATGATATTTCGCCAAGTTGGCTCAAAATTTGGCTCTATTGTGGTAACCATGTCATTAGTATTTTTGGTACTACTTAGTTATTCCAACGACCAAAAATTTATCGCCAGGCTATAAGATTAAATACCAATAATGGTTGATCGTAAATGTCACATTCACTTGATTTTAAGCAAGTTACACGTGTTTACGTCATCAAGTGATTTTCATTTCGTCGTTTGATTTGTATTTTTATTAATGTTATACTGATTTATTTATTTGCTCTTTCATTATTTAAAATAAAAATTATGTCAATTTGTATAATTTGGCGAAATTGGTCGACGAGGTAACTATGTAGTACCATATTTTTCAACAATTACACATTGTTGGGGCTGATACCGATTTCTCCACAGGAAACCAACCTGGTCGCGATGAATGAGGTAATCCAACTGGAATTGTGAGGGACACATAGAGACTTGGTAAAAAAAATGAGTCAAGCATATACACTGGCAAGTTCATATTATAGATGACAGATCAAATGAGTATGATTTATTACTAAATCCTGTAATGCATTTTCTGCTAATCTACAATAAACAATGCTACAAAAACACTCAGATTTGTTAAAAAGGGGGAAAAAAAAAAGAATCAGCTAAAAGTTTTTTAAAACCTTATGAAAAGTTCACTTTTATGTTTTATCATAAAGGATATAGATCCAGTATTTAAAAATAAATAAATAAAAATTTTAAGAGTTGCCAATTTCAAACAATATTCATCAAATCTTTTTGTTACAGCCCCCCCCCCTCCCACTTCCAAAGGGATGAAGTGTCAAAATCAAACTATGCTTTTTAAAATGAGTTTAAAGATTGCACATAAAATTTTATTCAAAACTAATGCAATTTGAATTATAAGTGCAATTAAAAATTACCTTCTTCTTCTGATGTGGAATCCATAATCAATGGATCCCAAACTCTATCTGCTTTGTGCTCAACTAGTAGGGCATCTTTAAAATTAGCTATTAAAAATAAAATGAAAATAATATCTGTAAAATGTATTTTAACAATGTAATAATTAAAAAAATAAAAAGTAAGAAAAAAAATCATATGTAAAGCATAGATTTTAAAACACTTTCCTACAGACTCAGAATATCAGAATAATTTAACAAAACTTTATACTTTAATAAGGTGAAAAATTATATCTAAGTAAATGTTGTATTTAGGAAATATATAATACATTTGAAAACATAATTTCAACAATTTCCATCTACAGTTGAAAAATTATCAAAATTCTTTGGTGCTGTTGTGCATATGATATATAGATTTGTATCTATACTACATAGTGTGACATGAAAATGTCATTGATTGGTGTATATTTTAACTTTGTGAATGAATATATAAAGAGAGCCATATTGATCATACTGAATTACTGGAAAAGTCAGAAATTTTCAATTTTTGTGTTGTAGGCAGAATTAGCCCCATGCAACGATGTTGTGATCCTTTTTGGCCAATTTAAATTATTAATATTGAAGAGAAATAAAAAGGTAAAAATAAATCTTGCTTAGTAGGTGTTGAAAGAAGTACACACAATGAGGAAACCTTTTTGTTGGAGACATCAAACATTCTTTATTTTCAGTTGATTAGTATTGAAGGTTAATAAAAAAATCTTGCTTCTGGTCACCAAGTAGATATTTAAAAAAAAAAAAAATGAAATCTCATATAAAAAGAGAAACTTAAAAATTCGTTGAGTCATTAGATCGGATTTTAAGAGGTAGCATAAATTACTTGAATTAACTTGGGCATGACAAACTTATCAACATCACGCATATTCGACCCTTAGTATGATAACTACTCCTTTAGCAAACTATTTAAATTTAGACGGCATTCAAACAGTAGGCAGGCCCGCATTTTGATAAAACAGTGATAAAAACTACACCTTTTCAGGACACATCAAACCGAATTCTGAACTTAAATAACGGGTTTTAGTATATAGATGACAACTACAAAGGTTAACAAAGTAACAAAATGTAAAGATTTAAATCTATTTGAGAATTAAAATATTAGCCAATATCTTATTAAACAAATCCAGAAAAAAACATTTAAAAAGATTAATTTTAATTTGTTTTGGTGTGCATCAAACAAACACGCCTCCCAAAGACGTCAGTCTTTGCGTAAAGATTACGTCAGGGAAGGGAGAAACAGAAGCATGTCGATGACGTCATGACGAGAGATGCTTCAAAAACCGAAGAGAGGCGAGAAAATGGCACAAGCAATTGGCACATCTAGACCATCGTTCACTCAAAAAATGCCATAGGGAAAAGAGAACGCTGAATGAATACAGAATGTACTAGCATTAGGGCACGATCGATAAAAAGTAAACATTGCGGTCGGAACACAATGATTGAATTTAAATAGATATCGATGCAAAAATAGCTCAAAGGAACAAAAATAAATGAAATTTAAAAGCTGTGAGAAGTATCATGCACAGCATGCAAAAATTTAGTTCAGTTAGGAAACATATAATGCAGTTGAAAGTTCCCCTTCAGCAATTTCTGCCAATAAGCAGAAATGTACTTGAATTCTTTTTTATAAATGTGTATATGATCTATAGCATTTATACACATCTAGTAATATGCAAAAAATCAGTGAAATTTAAAAACACATATCAAAATTGAAAATTCACTTCCAGCAATTATTGCTCTTATTGAATTATTTTGTGTGTCTCCACAAATGAACGATAAATACCATGAATACAATATTCTATAGTAAGCATCTGGTAGTGAATTTCAGTGATTAATTTCAATATATTTGAAAGAGTGTAACATCATACTCTTCATACGCACACTCTTCATACACTGCAAACAATTTTTTTCCATAGACCATAATGTAATGAAATTCTTTTGAGTGATTCTGCAAATGTAATATAAATGCCACACAATTCATTTTCAATACTTGTACCTCAATAACATACATCAATTACATGGCAATCTGAGTATATTTACGCGAGTTAGGGTGTGGATAAACAGATAAAACGAATTCATAAACATTATTCAACTATGTTGGAAAGTGTTAATAAAATGTGCTTACAATTGTTTAAAATATATATGGATAAGATGCTTTTTTTTTAAACAAGAATCTCATTATCATGGAAATACACCATTTAAGAGCACAAAATTTTCAACAGAATTCTTTAATTCTTAAAAGCATGCATCAAATTATTTAATTCCCTAACACAAACACTGATATACATTTACACATTATATATATATTCATATATATTGTTACAATAGTGCTTTTTTATAGCATGTTCCAAATAAAATTATTTGGTCTAAAACTTGCAAAAGAATTCTCAATGAATTACAAACAGGCCATTAACAAATAACATATCTGCTACTCTCCAGATTTCTAAAGACTTATTATAAACATAGGAATCTGTCCCCTCTTATCATTGTCCAATAGCCAACTCTTAAACCAGCTTTAGTTCGAATAAAATAGTTCCAACTATAAAAACATTGTAAATATCACAAATTTATTATTTTTTTTTTTATTTCAATTTTTATACGACCCCTGTGTCATATAAGTTGCATTTAGAAAAACTCTTTCCATGCTCTATCAAGTAAAATGGTAAAGTTTTCATTGTTACGACCAAAACTTATTGAGCTATGACACTTTGAATTTTCAGTATTTTTTGGCACTAAAATTGCATTTTTCCATTTTAAAATATCTTATAGGACTAAGATTGAAAATGAAACCATTCCTTTTAAAGAAATTATGGCAAAACTCAAAAACAGGCTGAATTAACACTTACTAATGATTTTTTGTCCCATTTTTTAAATAGCAATTACAGCTAGGTTTAGTTGATAGACAGCTCAGCTACTATCAATACTTATTATAACCTCGATTTGTGGGTAGATACAGAGCTTGAAATTATTTTTTTACTAGGATGAGAATCTTCGTAAAAACATCGGTAAATGGTAGGGATTTGAATCCTGCATTGGGTTGGGTTATCCACACCTGACCTGCGGTTTGGGGTATATTTTTTCGTTGTGGGTCAAGTTGACTTCCACTTTTTTACTGCGGGTTGGGTTCAGATTGACCTGATATTTCAAAAGAATGTCCAAAATATTTTTTCAGGTTAAAAATCTATATAAAATAAGACCACTAAAATGGTCACTCCCGAAAAGTAGACACCTCTATTTAGCTAACACTTTTTCAATTTCTAACATTTATATATTTGTATGCTTATACATCTGAATAGTGGACACCTCTGAATCTACAAACACATAACATGCATATGGATGCATAAACTATCACAAATACAATGTGTTTTTGTGTATCAAAAATGAAATGTTGGTAATATTTTTCATATTTTGAAAGAACAAAAAATGGTTCTTAAAGAAAGAATAATCTATGATCATATTTCCTGTATACATTTTAACTGAATATATATTCATTCATATTCAAATATGTATTTATCATCTGAAAGATAGTTGTGCTCAAACTTTTTGTGAAAATCCCAATAAACCGACTTGTAAAAAACCCAAATATGGACCCATAAAAATTATTTTAGTGCGAATCTGACCTGCAGAAAGAAAATTAGATTCATCCCGAGACGAAAAAAGGAAATTAGGGATAACCTGACCCGATGTATGACACTATTCAATGATCCCAAATGTTCACTATTCACAGGTTTTACTATATTTGAATATTAAAGAACATAGATTTATCCATTCCTATATATAAACAATAAAATTAGTATTAGAGACGCAAGTGTAGATTACTTTTCATAATTGCAATAAAACATGATTTACTTTCCTTTCATTTCAGGTACATATGTGGTGTTTTGAGTCACAAAAATTATTTTGCAGGTTTGGGTCAGGTTGACTTCAAATGAAATTTTTGGGTTCAGGTCGGATCTAACCCGACCGACAGAGGAATTTAGTAGGGAGTAAAACTGTTTGGGTAGGAGAGAAAATTATCTTTAACTCTGAATTTAATTTAACATGCTAGTAAATGAACTATAAGTACTTACAGAGTATAATTGAAAGAATTTAGGCAACAATTTAAAATAAAATTTCCAAATACATGTAATTTTTTTCTAAAATAAAGCTTTATAATCTATTTTTCAGTTTCAATCAAATGGTATGCACACTTAATAACTCATTCAATTTTTGTGGTTTTAATTTCAAAGTGGCCATTGCTTTGCTTCTTCTACTTAATCATTACTCCAAAAAACAAATTTTTCATGACAGGAGACTCCAGCCTGAAAAATTTTCTTGGGTGGAATTTCAAAAGTTTGGGTGTGAATTTGCCATCCCAACTTCAATTTCTAGCCCTGATACAATTTAAAAAATCCATTTTATTGTTTTCTTGAATTATATTGGAATATTAAGAAAATTTTATGATTGTTTTACTGAAATTAAACTTTATAATTTATGCATAAATTTCATTATTTAATATCACCAATCGCTTTCATATTTCCTAATACTTATAAGTTACTGAGAATTAACAATTATGAAAGAACTATTACTTACGATTGAATGGTGGTATCTTTGCTTGATAATTTGAGCCAATATTCACATGGCTGTAAACATAAGTACAGATTGAAATACATATTGTTTATACACTAAATACACAATAGAAAATATAGTCAAGCCTGCTTAAAAGGTAGCTATTGCATTAATCAAATAGTGTTACACATTATAATAATAATAAAATTATTGAAATATAAAATAATTTAAATAGTTTGATCCAGACATTACATTTTAATTAATAAATTGTTAAACAATTCTCAACCATAAAAAAAATTACAAAATATACATTCATTTTAACTGATGAAATATATAAAAAAGAAGAAACAATATTTACTCATTGAAATTGACGAGAAGTTCAATTTATTTTAAAATACATATGCCTTCATTTCTGAGTAAGAAGTAGGATTTTCGTCAACCAATCCGTGAAACATTATATTTACTTATTGAGAAAATATAATTTTGTCTATCATTACTGTGTTAGTTATCAACAGTACCATCTTTAAACAAGTGCTATCAGGGTTTGCATTTACTCACATTTTACAAGTAAATTCCAGAAAATTCATCAAACATGACTCGCAAATTTTAAAACAGCAAGTCAACAACAGAGTGGCAAAGAGACATTTCCCCCTGTCTTTCAGATTAAAAATAATAAAAATAATCTTTTGCAAATATCTCAATATCATTTATCCTCCCAAACCCTATCAATGTCACCAACTTTCTGTTTTACCAGAAGAAATTGAAAAATGATGCACATTTTAGCTGATGAGTTAGAAGAGAAAAAATCTTAAAAATACAAGTGCAATCTGTAGTTATAAAATCCTCCTGGCCTGTATCAGAAGCAAGGTTGGAAAAAAAAAAAAAAAAAAAAAAAGCCGGCTAAAATTAAAAATAGCTATGCCGATATAAAATTCTTAGTCTTAGATAAAAATGCATGGAGCATAGTAGCTGGTACGGAAAAAGCACCTGAAACAACCGATATTCCAGCTACAAAGGAGTACCAGACCAGAGTAAGATCGGCATTATCAATAGTGTACTTGAAAGTTGAGCCTGAATTTCCTCGCATCATAGAAGACCTAGATGACCCAAAGGCAGTGTGGTTCAAGTTAAAGACCCACTTCCAGCCTGACAACAGAGCCCGACACATGCAGCTGTTTTCAGAAGTCTTAGCGTGTCGTATTGATTCAGACAAGACAGTAGATATGTACGCTGCACGTCTACAAAGAATATCCGACCAACTAAAAGCTATGAACGAGCCTATCAAGGAAATCTACCTAACTTTTCAACTTCTGAGGTGGCTTCCAACGAAATCTGATAATCTAGTTCAAGGGATACTGCGTTGGCCTGAGACTTCATTTACGTTTCAAACTGTCCTAACAGAGCTGATAGCAGAGGAATCCCGTTTGAGTTTACGAGCTAAAGATCAGAATGAAGTTTTCCAGTCCAACTTCTCCAGAACTAGACCACCCCAGAATCCTAACTTCAGACGACATTTTAAAGGCAAATATCATCATTGTAGACAACAAGGGCATGTACAACAACGATGCAACAACAAGGTAGATACTAAGGCATCAGGTCCTGAATCCTCCATAGGCACTAGTTCAAGAGATTCTTCAATTGCCAGAACGAGCCCAACCAGAGCCAAACCTGACCTTCCAGATTAAGGAGAAACACCTCCCGTTCCAGATCTGGTGATAAACCCCAATGTAAGACAAAAAGCCAGGTAAACTGTCTTATTCAATCTAATCTCAGTAGAGTAAAGGGTGACGATGACGCCTGAGTCTTTGACACAGGTGCGCCACATCACTTTTATAAAGACAGAAATTTATATGTAAAATTTAAACCTCTACACAATCACGAACTGGCTGTCGCAGTTGATGGTGCTACTTTCTCTATCGAAGGAACTGGTTTAGTTGATCTCAAACTGAGTGGGGACATGGTGCGTTTTGATGATGTAATGTTTTGTCCAAGCTTAAGGCGAAATTTAATTTCTGGTTCTAGATTAGATACGAATGGTGCTAAGTTCAAAGGAGGAGAGGGACGGGTAAAAGCATATCGCGAAACAGGTACTTTATTTCACGCTTTCCTTAAAAATGGTATCTATTATATAAACCCTGAACCCAGTTCTAAATCTAGTAAAAATATAAAGTTTACAGGTAATGCTCAAAATAAACAAGTTTGTTTTGAGGCGTCCACAATCCAGAAGGATGATTTAAGACTGGCATCGTAGGATGGATCACATAAGTACCACGCTCATCGAGCATACTGATAAATGTAACGGTGTCAGGGGTTACCATATATTAAAAGCAGAGACTGAGTGCGAAACGTGCAAACTACTCAAGCACAGACGCACGTCTTTTAAGCCTTTAGACTAAATAAGATCTAGAAAACCACTCAAATTGTTACATACAGATTTATGGGGACCAGCTAAGGGAACAGGGAGAAACGGTGAGAAGTATTTTTTAACCATAACAGACGATTTCTCACGAAAAGTATCTGTATACCCTATATGTGACAAAACACAAGTTTTTAAAGTTTTCACGAATCATGTAAAAAGAGCAGATTCATTTCTATACACCAAACTTAAACAAGTCTGCAGTGATAATGGACGAGAATTTTCAAATGAAGCTTTTACTAAATACTTTCAGGATAAGGGGATAAAACATGAATTCACAAATATATACACACCAGAACAAAATGGCATCTCAGAGCGTTTAAATCAGACCATAGATGATGGGACGCATTCTACTTTGAACGAAAGTAAACTCAGCCTGAAGTTTTGGCACGAGGCCATTTTGTACTTTACATATACTTTAAATCGTATGTGTCATAAATCCCACAAAAAGACTACATTTGAATACTATTGTGGAAATAAACTGTCTATTAGACACCTATGTCCTTTTGGTACTACAGTATATGTGGGAGTTCCCAAACAGCGTAGAAATACTAAATTTGAGCCGAAAGCAAAAAAAGGGTGCTAGTGGGATATGCTATGTCAACAAAGGGGTATAGAATCTGGATACCAGACACCAACAAAATAATAGAAACCATAAATGTCAGATTTGGTGATGAGACCAGTTTACCCAAAGAAACATACAAACCATAAGAGCAAGGCCCTAATTATTCCTTCGGAATAAACCCTTTTCCATTTCAGAGTGGCACAACGGCAGCAACCTGGTATATTATAGGACAAGAACCACCTAAAATAGATCCTCTTACAGATATCCAGCCTGATAAAACACCCACTCACATTTCGAAACCTAGTAGTTCAAAAATTGTAGACCCTGCCTCCGTGCATCCATCTGCAGGTGAGGATGATGAAGAGGGCGAGGAAGTGACAAGAACGCTTAGAGATGCTGCCTAAAAGCAGTAACAAGGCCTGATGGTAAACGTACCAATATTTACTACTATGAGGTGGGTAAAACAGCTAGATTAAGATCACTTCGGGAAGTCCAAGCATATTGTCATGAACACAGAATTAAGTTCAATGCAAAGTTATTTAGTTTTTCAGGGAAAAATAAGTATGAAGGAATTGCACTAGAATGCTATGGTAGATTGAGTCCGAGTTCAAGTCCAGGTAGTACACCTCCACATGTTTCTATGTCCTCTATTTTTGAAATGAAAGATGATTATTTATATGAACCAAAAATAGATTCTGACAATTACCACTAACCTTTTGAGTTTTCAGAATGGTGAATTATAATCAGTTTATATACGACTTTATTGATCAAAGGCCTGGACTATTATTTTGCTATTTCAGAAGTATGAATTAAGGATTAAATTTGAGCAAAATTTTAGTGAGATGTATCATAATTTCTATTCTATTGAACTATGTAAGGATGACTTAAGAAAAAGGATGAAGGAAGTCGATGCAGCCGAAGTCGAAAAATTAAAATGTTCATGGCAGTTCCCTGATTCAGATTTTAGTGATTCAAGTTAAACATGTTGTGAGTAAATCTAATCTTTTGATATATTCACTGAGCCATTCACAAAACACGATTTAAGCAAGTCATAGAGGTAGTTTTCAAGTTTTAAGTATGTTTTAAATATTCTAAGTTCTTTACACATTTCAGTTTAAATTTAAAAATACAAGTTTGAAAAAAAAAAAAATCCCTCCTTTGAACTTTAGTCAAGCAATCAAATGCTTGTTTGAAAGTTTTAAGTTAAAAATCAAAGTTTAACATTTTTCTATTTTTGAAAGCTCAAACTTACATGTTTCAAAAACTTTTTATACTATTTGAAAATTTATGCTTATACACTTGTTACTCATTAATGCACCTTGGTTACTCAATTCCATAATGTATATGTTTAATATCATTAATATGATGCTTATGTTTTTAATTACGTTGTAAATCGAGTTGTGATCCTTTTTATCTTTGAATGCATAATATTAAATCATGTATGCAAATCTTTTCGTAAAGGTTCTGTATAACAAGAGCGTATATTTTTTTAGTCATAAATGTGCAATACATATAAGTATTTGCGAGTATATCTTTAGAGTTAAAATAGATAAAGTAAGTGAGCTCACTATGAACATAACTTAACCACTATTAAACTAGTAAATCTGCAGATCAGGAGCCTCAACGTCAGCTCTGCAAGTCAATGTTTTTAAACACACTTTGGTAATATTCCATTTCCTGCAAACCACAATTTAAAGTTTTCAAATTACTTAATTATTTATAAGAATAAAAAAATATGAAGTTTTTAGATATTAGAAGCGTTAAATTAAAAACGTTGTTATGTAAGGATATTTTGAAATTTTCATGAGCTACTAATTCTGGTAGATAATAAAGTAGATTTCTTCAGGGAGGCTCTGTCCCCCCCATGGTCTCATTAAATTTACATATATAACTTTTTATTGATTGCGCTAATGGTTATTGTAAATCTTAGATTTCTTTTTACACTTCCGAGCCTTATTTTTCAATATTGGTGGACAGAAAATGATTTACACTGAGGCAGTTATATTAAAAGTTTAGGTTTTATGAATGAAAATATAATTTCCTTTTAAAAATAAAATAATTTTCATTCATATTTTCTGAAATGAGGCGGCATTAAGAAGTAACACTCGTCAAAAAATATTTTTTGAGACAATCTATGTAATGCTTGGTTTTTAAGAAAGAAAATATTTATTTCCCGATACAATGACGTCATTTTCGACAGATATAATTTTACGATGCATAATTTTGACATTTACTATCTATTTGCTTTTCAAAAGTTTTTTTTTCTCATTGAAATTTTCGATTAAAAATTAAACATTTTAGTTAGCCGTGTGCAGACGATAAACCGTGGTAACATTTTTTTTTAATAATAAGAATTAATATCATAACACAAGGCCCTTTTATTTCAACCTGAAAGGGTATTCGTTTTATTTTTGATATATAAGGTCAAATTCACCTTCTTTTTGTATTTTCGTTTTATTTCCAGTATGAAGACATATGTCTATTTTTTATTTCATTTTCCTCTTGCACATGAAAATTTTTCAAATCAAAATTATCTGTTTAGGATAAATTATTATTCCGGGATCTGATTTTCTTGGCAATGGTAAAAAAAAAACGATTTCTAAATTTTATAGCAAAATGTCAATTTATTCGTTATGAAAATAATGAACTTTTTAATTTAAAAGAAAAATATTTGAACAAAATAAATTGAACACTGCCTTTCCGTATTTCTGGGGTAAATTCCATCCATGTAAAGACGCAAAAGGCATTAATTCATCCCTTTTGACGTTGATTTGACTCCAAACAATTACACATACTTTCACATTTACAATATTTTTAGGTGTAGTTCCGTTGCTAGGCAACAGTTAAAAGAAAATTAAAACAATGAAGTATGTGCATTTAAAAAAAGAAAATATTTGATATTATTGGAACACATACATAAAATTCCTCCATAAGTTATACACCGAATTTAAAAACTCCGACAAATGTATACACAAAATTTCAAACTAATATGAATAATGCATGGTTCTAATTAGGAAATTTCATTATCCATAATTTACCATTTAAATCCTTCAATCATATGAGCCATTTTTCCTTTCAACAAATAAAAATGGAAAAATCGTCTGAATTGCTATAGAAAGCATTATTGCGCAAAATAAAACATTCTATATTTTCCGAACGAATGAACCAAATATAACAAAAAACTATACAGCTGAATCCGGGTACTTCACCAAGATACCCACGTAATTTCAAGCTAATCGGATGCTTTTTGCGGCAGTTATCACAGAACAGACAGACAGACAAACAGACTAATGGAAACCAAAACTTTTCGTGTCTCCACAGTAAGCCTCCACTGACGTTTCGGCAATTAACTTAGTCACTATTAATATAAGTTAACCACTATAAATATAAGTTAATTAGCATTAGAATTAATTATATGTTATAATGCATGTCTTTTGAACTTTTGAATATACATATCATGTATCAAAAAATGTGTCTATCATAAAATTTGCATGAAAATGTAAAATAATCTACGTCATCGAAAAAAATTGTGTTGGTAATCGTAGCCATTTGCAAATGGTGAGGTATTTGTTAAGTCAAGATGAAAGAACTTCCAATCTAACAAAAGTGACTTTTTTTGGTAATCGAATGAACTGTATCGTTTTCAAGAACTTTTAACGAATTAAAAGTCTAGTTGCAAAATAACAAAGGTTATGTTAGTCCTTTCAGTGGTGAGATGTGTTGTTGTGTTAAATTGTGGTTAATACATTTACATGTTGTTATATTTAATTGAATTTGTTATATATATATATGTGTGTAAAATATGTTAAAATGCTCTGTTGTTACTATCAAATGGATAGTTGGTTTATTAGTGTGAAAGAAAATTTTTTTATGTTTTAGGATTGTAAAATGAATTTATATATGTAGTTACTATATTTTTCTAGCTTTGAGTATGAGTGTCAAAGGAGGGGGGGGGGGGGGGCAATTGTTAGCCTACTCCTTGATACTCATACAAGTAACTATGTGTATAGATGTACTTACCTGTTTCATTTATTTCAATCCATTTTCTTTTCTCACTTTTATTCCTAAAAGAGCATATTTAAGATAACCAGGTTTTTATTTCCTTTTGGTTATTATTTTTATCTATTCCATCTTCATTTCGTTCCATTTAAACATCGATTACATCATCTGTTTACATCTGGTATTGTTTCATCGATTGATCATGAACGTCACTCTTTTCCTCCAATCACAGATCGCGTTCTTGGATCGCTATATTTCCTCTTATCGTTTTGCCGTGAGGCAGGAGCTTGCCTACTCAACCTGTTAGATAGGATGAGGGAGGAAAAGGGACGTTGTTGCTTTTGATTTTGCAGGTGTACACGGGTAGTATTTAAAGATGGTGGTGATATCATTTGGAAATTGCTTCTTGTTCTTGTATGGGTCTTGTCTTGTATTATGGTCTTATGGTTAATAGCTGAAGTTGGATGAAGGTTGTATACTGATGGAACGGAATAGTAAATATGAATTTTAATACATTTTTAAGCTGACTGTTATGTCGGAAGGTAATTATCGAACATGTTGTTGAAATAAGTTCATGACTCTACGTTAGCAATATGCTAATTTTCAAAAGATGTTTTTCGAAGTACGAAAGTTATTTTATTGTTCAAGAAATGTTATTTAATTTATACTTGTTACATTTATGGATTTTAGACATTCGTAAGCGGATTACGATAAACAGAAAATGTCAATGTTACCTAAGTTTAATTCAGTACCGTTGGTTGTTGAAACATAGTATGATATTTTAATTGAGAACTTTTATTTTGAATTAATGACCTTTTCACATTGGAATTTACGGAAGTTGGTGAAAAACAAATTCTTTTTCTAAGCATTCTGTGGAACTGGTGAGACTTTGTTTTTTTGACAGAACGATGTCACGTTACAGAAGCCAACTTCTTCATAGTTATTCCTAATGCTATTTCAAAACCCTTTTCAATCTTAATTCAATTATAAAAGGAATTTCAACTTGCATTATCTCTCATGGAATTTTTAAGGCCACAAGATGCTAATGCATGTGAGTCATTCAAATATTTTTCTCATTTAATATTGAACTGCTCTTACTGTGTTTTAAAACTGAATTTGATATTTGAGATATGAATATACAGTCGAGCCCCGATTCAACGAATCGCGATTTAACGAATTTCTTGATTTAGCAAATTTTTTTATGGTCCTGGTGAAAATGGAACAAAAATACTTCAATTTAACGAATTTATAACCCCGATTTACCGAATAACTTTCAATGTAAAAAAAGGGAAAAATTGAAGAAATTTTCTAATATTTATAAAATATTTTCAGTATTCCTGATTACTGATTTTCTGAATATGTATCATATGACACAGAAATATATACATGGGAAAACGTACATTATACCGAGGTTATTCATGCTGTATTAATGGATCGGATTAAGAATATGAAATAGAGATGAAGCATTCAACATTCAAAGAAGCAGTTAGCAGTTTAGATTCTTTGAAATGGAATTTGATAGCTTATAATGTTGATAATCCTACTTTCACAGCTTCAGGAAAATATCGATAAATAAGTTTGGAATACAAAATTGAAATAAAGCAAACAAACATCATATAAGATAAATTATTATTTTTTATACAATGTATTTTCATAAAGCAACAAATATTTAAAATCGTTATTAAGGTGAGTGAGCAATTTTCTCTTTATTTATAGCCATTTTTTAACTTGTGATGTTGTATAAAAAAATTCCTTTGATTATCCCAATTTAACGAATATTCTTGATTTAACGAATAAAGTTGCTAGTCCCGAACGATTCATTAAATTGAGGTTTGACTGTATATATATATGGTGCTGCCGCTGAATGGTCTTGCCAGTCTAAAAAAAATCTTTTGGTTTAATTGTTAAACTTTGTTTACATTTATTTTATTTTATTTTTTAATGTTATAAATCATATTTTTTATTTATCGTTAAACAAACATTTAGTAATTCATACAAGTTAAAACTGTTTCTTTACTGTTGTCTATCTACCCTTTACACTATAGGTCACTATATCGCTAATGTCATCATTTATTTAATTACAGCATTTCCACTACTCTGCTTCAATTTTAATACCTTTTTAGACTGGTTCTGGGTCAGACAGATAATGAACAGACGCAGATGCACTTGTGCTGGATGCTGATTGGGCGATTTTAATTTGGCATCTATTCAACGGCTCTTTTTGCTGTCTGGATTTTTCCAATCAACACTTGGAGAGATGTAACAGTACGAGTAACTTGTGAGGCTCGTGCTTTTTCCCTGGGCCAGAGGAAGCTTGCCGAGATCCCGTGCAACAATTCAAGAAACAGAAGCCTGCTATAACCCTTTTTTTCGATATGAACTACATTTTATTTGATTCCCAGTTCTTATTCCCACAGTAACTCCAATAATATAGATGCAAAGTCCTTTGGATTCATTTTCTTTCTGGTACAGCTCTACACCAACGTGTTAAAAACCGGTGGAATCAGAATTAATATCTCTCCATAAATCATTTATCTGATATTCATAGATATTGAATAGCACAATCTACACACGGCTTCAGATGACAAGTATATTGCTGGCGATCGTTAAAATTTACAGTCTATATTTTGGATGAACGGTTCATTACTTCAACTATTCAGCTTTAATATTTATTTTTTGAAAGTCCTCTTCATGCTTCCAGATGCGCGAAAATTTACCACGTGTGATCATCTCAATGCTTCCGTTGCTACGATTCAACTAGCCAAATATTAAACTACAACTAATTACGGGACATATTTTTAGAACAATTTATCAAGAAAACAGCGAAAGTTTAACGTGTGCAATCATCTCAGTGATTCTGTTGCTACAGGACTGAACTTGCCTAAATTTATTTACAAATTAATTTCAGGGCATTCCTTCAAAACAATTAATTGAATAATGTTTCAAATTGAACTGTAATTAAATAAGTCAGTAAGACTTTAGGAACTCAACTTAAGAATATATACACCATTATAAGTGGAACAAACATTAATTTCTTTTCCTTAATTGCAGCCTAAATAATTATCAACATCTTTTTTTGGATTAATTGTGGTTTCATGATGCTTGAATTAATAATGAAATAAATGTATCATTTTCACATGTTTGGATGACCATCCCCGTTACGTAATTTTTGATGTTGTGAATAAAATTAGTCTACAGTATCTTCCATCTCCAGGTGAGTTATCTCTGTTTTCCTTTTTAGCTTTCAAGTTAAACCTAATTTATGGCAACTCTTACTTAATTTTTATCACTTGATTAAATTCAGTTAATTTTAAATCTTAAAAATTTTAGTTGCCAAGTAATGACCACTAGATGACATGACCATATGTGGAAACGGAATCACAGTTTGAATAATAGATCCTTTTCAGTAATTTATTAATAGTAATTTTAAATATTTCTGGTGTAATCTGTGATTCCGATCAACATCTAACAGTAACCAATATCAGTTTGGTTCTCGTTTGCAACCTATTCATAACTTGAATTTTTAAGAATTCTAGAATAACGAAAAATCAAAGTTTTTAGCTAACACTTTTAGAAATTAGCTAATGATTTTCCAATTTGGCTAACAGTCTGAATTTCATCCCTGAACTAACATAGATACCTATAAAGCAAAACTTTTTTTCAGTCTTTTCTGTTTCAGCAGACTTTACTGTGCATGTATTCCATTAATCAGTATTTATACAAAGAAGCCATTTAATGTTTAAGGACATTGAGAAATTAACTATTATTTTAACTGATATTTTATAATCAAGTTTGCTTGATTTAAATTTATAATCGCTATGCCATACCTGTGAACATTCCGTTCTATTAAAGTCAAATAAGCATACTTCGAATCAGAAAATTTATTTAGTTAAATGTATTTTGTTTCTATGTGGTAGTTACTTGATTTTATTTTGGTTCCATTTCATAAATGAAATTTCTGGTTCCAATAGGATTATTTGACTTCAAAAAACAACAATAACGCCCCCCCCCCCCCCCCCCCTAGAAGATTGGTACTTATGCTGTAAATTACTAGATTTTAAAACAAAATACTTACGGAAGAATATCAGATTCAGGTACTTCAGTTAATTCTTCTTCAGTTTCAGGAGTACTTTCACCACCAGTGCTAGCTATAAATATAATTACTCATTTAAAAATAAGTGTAAGAGATAGCAATTAAAACATTTATTAATTACAGTAGACTCTCTCAAATCCACAAATGCCTAAAATCCACACATCATCGCCGAAACTTTCAGTTCAGATGTAGGGGAATTTTTTTTTTTTTTTTTTTTTTAAATATATCATTCTGTATGCATTTTAATGTGTAATTATTGTTAATATGACTGAACTCATTCTTTTCTTTAAGGAAATATAAATTTATTTATGAACTAGTTGGATGTGCCAATCCCAAAACTTTCTTCTATCTTATTCATCTTAATATTTCAAAAACTAGTTACACATGTTAATACTTTAATATTATTAGTTCAATACTATACCAACTTTGATTTACATCTTAAATTTCTGCTTCAGTCAATTAAATGAACTAAAAACGAGTTAATCTATATCATGATATTTGTTTAAATTAATAGTTTTTCCTTATTCTGTTGTTATCAGATGTTTGCGAATAGCTGGCTTAGCAGGAAGCGAGTTCTCGCCTTTGCACGAGCTGCCGGTGGACAATAGAGCTACGAAAACTCAAGAAAAGTATACAAAAATCGCTATCACACAGCCCTTTTACCAAGCGATATTTCCAAATTCAAGGAGGACCTGTTGGCCAAAGCCAAAAACATGCACAAAAAATTTGGTTCAATTGTATGCATAATTTTATACACTTTTCGATTGTACAATAAAGAAAATGGCACAAACATTGCTATTACAGCGCCCCCTTCCAGCAGATTTTTTTCAAATTCAGGGAGGACTTGTTTGCCATAGCCAGAAACGTACACAAAAAATTTCGTTCAATTCTATGCATAAATTCATACACCTTTCGATGGTACAATAATAAAACTGGCACTGAGATCCAATTATAGCGCCCCCTTCCGGCAGAATTTTTCCAAATTCAGGGAGGACCTTCGTGCCATGACTAAAAACAAACACAAAAATTTGGCTCAATTCTATGCATAACTTCATACACTTTTCGATGGTACAATATTCAAAATCACACAAAAATCGCTGTTACAGTGCCCCCTACCGGCGAATTTTTTTCAAATTCAGGGAGGATCTACTTGCCATATCCAAAAACTTAAAATAAAAATTTGGTTCAATTCTATGCATAACTTCACACCCTTTTGGATGGTACAATATTCAAAATCGCAATTACAGCGCCCCCTACCGGCAAATTTTTTCCAAATTCAGGGAGGATCTGCTTGCCATAGCCAAAAACTTAAAATAAAAATTTGGTTCAATTCTAGCATAACTTCAAACACTTTTTGATGGTACAACGGCGACAGACAGACGGACACATGGACAGACATTTTCTATAAACATGTTTTTTGGGATATCTGACCCCTAAAACGTGTAAATCCGTCGAAAACTGGAAGTCGAAAAAAACTTTGATTACAATACTTTCTTCTATTGAAGATAGAAGAAAGTAAAAAAATTTAAAGTATTGCTGGGTACTGGTGATCACAATCTTTCTACCAAAAATATATTTATGTATTAATCAAGCTTTTTTGGTTATTAAGTCTGACTAAACCTGAAATAAAGCTTCCTTATTTTATATATTGATGTGAATTAGTAGTGTATCTTTATGAGGCAAGTTTCAATGAATAATTCAAGAAAAAATTATGCAAATCTTTATTATGCAAGTGTAATTATGCATTATTATTCATTTGACCTTTACTTTAATTAAGTTAATCATTTTTAAAATTATCTTAATTTTTATTATTTTACTTTATTACTTAAATTTTTTACTTAATCATTTTAATATTTTACTATATTATAAACATTCATAATAATTTTGATTGCAATATTCAAATTACTGTTTAAAAAATGTAAACAAAGCAATGACCAGAAATTTGCAAAATTCTAAAATCTGTACAACTTCTAGTCACAAGCTGTGCGGATTTGAGGGAGTCTACTGTACTAGAAAAATAATACAAAACAGATAAATTATTGGGAGAAGCAAGTGATTTAGTTTATTTTTGACAATGAAATCCAGTTGTATAAATATTATTACCATGAATGCAAAATTAAAAACTCTACAAATTTACTTGTAGATCAATACTTATTATTTTTGTTAAAGTCAGAAAATTTATTTCTACTACATAATAACCAACACCAATTATGAAAAATTTGATTTAATAAAGCATTGAAATAATATATGCAATCTTACTGAAATACAGTATCAAATGTTTTTCATGCTAACATATATCCAAAACAGCAATTCAACATTGTCTTGAAATATAAAAAAAAACGTAAGGCTTGTCAAGAACTTTTGTTCTCATCTGCAGAATGCTATGACTATCTAAGAAATTTGCAAAGAAATATCAGACTTAACCAAGAATCCAAATTAAAACTTTATTTATATGTTATTTCTAAAACCTTTTATTATTTTATGAAGGTTTATTGTTTTGTGTGAATAAACAGATCTTTAAACAAATGATTGAAACTTTAAACAGTGAAAAAAAACTGGATGAAATCTGGTTACATATTTTAAAAATATTTATTAAGAACTGCGTATAAGTGAAGCTACATGAATCTACATTTACCAATAAGAGATGAATGATAAACCTTACTTGTTAAATTTCCCAAGTGATAAAGTTATGATAAAATGATTTAAAGTCAAACCTTGTTATCCTGACACTCTAATGGCCAGAAAAAAGCAGAATGTCACGATAACCGGAGTTGAAAAAATATATTTATAAAAAGCTGTAATTTTAATTAATTTAAGAAAATTTTAAATTTATAACTGTTCTTGCTGTTTTAAGCAATAAAACATTATTAAACAAAATAAGCACAAAAACAAAATTAAAAAGAATAAAAATCAGATTTATGACGACTTGTTTTTTATTGTTACATGAAATACTGATGAATTAAGGTTTGCTTATCCCTAGATGTGCTGCTTACAATTCTTTTTTTAATATTATACAATGAATTGTAATCAATATTTATTGTTTCAAAAATGTAATGCTTCGGTTTTAGCCAGATGAAAAACGTCGTGTAACCACAAGAAAGCACCGCCTGACCAGAACAAAAAGACCCTGAGTAGACTGATATGTCTAACTGGAGCTTAAGTGGGTCATTCATAGTGTCTGTGAGTTTATTTATTCAGATAAAGAATTAAAGTAAAATTTCTGATTTATCCCAATGGGTATTTTAGACACTGTGAAAAGTTTGGCTAAGACATATCTTACCGCTTAATTTCAGTGTTTATAAGATGGATTATGAAAAATGGACAATTTTCATAAATCGTCGGGATATTTGGAGTTGAAAATTATTCAATGGCATAAAATCCAGAGTTTATTTACATGAAACTCATATACAGAAAATCAGGACTTTAAAAACTGGTGTGATAAGCGGAGTGACGTGAAAACCGGGTGTCGGGATAACGAGGTCCAACTGTAAATCCATACAACACTGCATAAAACTAATAAGCAGGACTTGTTCAAATTTAAATAAATAAATAAACATTTAAAATATTTGACTTTAAGTACTAGAGTGGAAAATAAGTTTGTGTGCTACAATTATGCACATTTGTTTGTTTATTTAAAAAAAAAAAAAAAAAAAAAAAAAAAAAAAAAAGATATCCATGTGATAACTGCATTTATTATGTCTAAACATTAGAAGTTAAATAACATATTGGGCAAGTCAGTAAAACTTTGCAGTGTTTGTAAATAATATAAAATTCATGTTCATAAGCATTCTTAAATGAAATTTTTCATCCTTAATTTGGATTATGTAGAATTTAGGCAACAATTCATGATTGTATAGTGAAAATTTGTAGAGCTTAATATATAGGGCAGAGTGGGGTACAGTGGACCTACGTACATAGTGGACCACCCGTTATATTTTATTTATTTTAAAATTTTTAAAGCTTTTCTTTTAGGCTAATTGATTACAGCACTGGAATGGTTATTCATAGCCTTCAAAACACATCATTAGCTCAGAATGAACCATTTTATCCTGACTGGTTGTTTTGAGCTTCAAGAGGTAAAATTTTTCATCATCATACTTTTGTTTATTTAGTAATTAAAGGTTATACATAAATAAGATAAAACAGCTTTTTTGTAAAGGTAAGATACTTGTTTTTATTTAGTTTTAACCACCTGAACGGTTTGGATGTATTTTTCCGTTTTCCAAAAACAATTTAAATCTGTTGTAGAATTTAACATTTTAAACAGAATTGTATTTTAAAATTTAATATCAAATAAAGGGGTTTGAAGTGTATTTTAGAAACAAACAGGGAAAGAAAATTTATATTAAGATTATTTTTATAAGCATTTTTATGAAAATGCAGGAAAGCCCTCAAGACGCTTGGAGGGTTAAAGTTAACCCTTAAATGCCTGATTTTTCAAAAATCCTTGTAATAATGTTTGTCTGCCTTCATTTTGTAAATAAATCATGGGAAAAATACTTTAAAAAATCATATTTTGTTTTAAGTATGGTTTACGGCTAAAAAACAGTTTGTTACTAATCGGCAATACTGGCCTTTAATTGAAAAAATAATTTTCCTAGATAAAATTCTATAATATTAAACACACAAGAATTTTAGGAACTATAATAAGAAATAATTTTTATTTGCTGAATGCAGAACAAAATAGGGCATTTCGCAAGCTTCCAAACAAAACAAAAAGAACAAGTAGCAACAATTGAAAAATCAAATCTATTTTTATTTTTAAACAGCACAAGTGTTGCCATCTACATGTTGAAAATCGATTTAATAATATTTTCAGAATGTATTTCATTGGTAACATTAGGCATTATAGCTTCAATATTATTCTAATAGTATTTTAGAGCCTAAAATGGGTATGTTGCCGAAAAGCAACACCCGGCATTTAAGGTTTAATATGCTTAAAAGAAAGCTTTAACTAACATTTTTATGAGAATGTATTGAACTCCAACATGGGGCACAGTGGTCCACAATCCACTCTGTTACTGTAATGCAGAATTTTCAAAATATTTAATAATTGCTTAAATCTCTACAAAGAAATGTTTTCAATTAATTATTTAACTGTAAAATAAAGTAAACAAAGGAAAGTGTCAATTTATTTAACATAGTAAGAAATATTTTGGTTTGTATTTACTGCTTTTAAAAAATATAAAAGTATCCTATTGACGGCAGCCTTTTATTACTAAAAGAATTTCCGGCAGGTTCCGAAATTTTACTACTCATTTTAGATGTAACATAAAACAAATTTGGAATCAAAACTTTATGGTTATTAATCTGTTGTTTATATCAGTGTTATCGTAAAATTGCCCTCAGATCCAAAAGTATTTCCAGAAAATTTCAGGCTCATAAGTATTTTGGAGTTTCATTTTCAAGTTTTAATGACGATGACTTTATTTTAATAACTTCACCTTATTTGCAATTGTTCCTGTATTTAAAATTAAATCCTGTTAATTATATCCCTTAAAATTAAAATTAATTAATCCTGTATTTAAAATTTAATTTGTTCCTATTATTTAAAAGAAAAAATAATTTATTTGATAATTTTTCTGTTTTGTTTTGTGTATGTTTTATTTGAAAATGTTACTTGCAAATTTGCATTATTATGTTATTTTGGAGGTACAGGGGAAAAAAAGAGGAATTAAATTAATAAATATATATATATATATATTGTATTTCAAATAATACTTAACCCCTTTGAGACCAGTGCCTTTTTACAGGAATTTTATTTGGTTGGCAGCACTTAAAAAAGTTACCTTTACTTAAATAATCACGAAAATTCTCTAATTAAAGAAAGCGAATATTACTTTTATTTTTTACTGGTGGGAAAAACAAGGCCTGTATGTTCTTTCTGATAGTGCATCTATGCACCCATGGTCCCGAACGGGTTAATAGTGGATCATTGTACCCCAGTGAGTGGACAGTGTACTGCGCTTCTGGGGCACACTGGTCCACTTTATGAACATATACAAATATATATATTTTTTTTGTATGTATTTGAAACTTTAAGTGGGTCTCTTTCCGGTACACTGAAAGGCGCCAATAGTCACGTGACTTGCTAGAGAATTGTTATTAAAACATTTTTTGTTCTTTAGTTTTTTAGAATGATAAAAATTCGATTACAGCATGTACGCAGCAGATTATTTCTTGATCTTGCTAAAATGGAAGAAAATAAATGTTCATGATTTATAAATATATATTATTGGGTTCCTAGAGAGGAACAAGTGATTTTTCAAGTATTAATAAAATATTTCTTTGTAAATATGATGTACAAATGTAAATTATGTATATAACCGGAGTGTTCATAATAATCTACAAAAGGTTCTCTTGCTGATGATTGTTCTTAAATGACAAACACAAAAATAAAACATTTCGATTTTACTTTGCTTCAGAAGAAATACATGAAAGTATACTGCTTTTAATGTGAAATTATATAGAATCGTGAAGGCTTGAAATTTGCTATCTCACTCATTTTTATGAGCTGTGATTTAATTAAGTATAACTTGAACCTCATGGATTATACGAACATTATTCATTAAAACAACGTTCTGAAAAAATTATGAAGCATGTAAAAATGTTTCAGGAAAATTCAAGAATATTCTCAGGCACACTGGACTTTCCATTAAAGAGAAAAAAAATATATAAACTGCAAAAGTGGTCCACTGTACCCCAGTCTCCACTACATATATTTAATCTCTACTGTTTTTTCCTGTGCATTTTTAATGTTGAAATCATCAGAACAAAATATGGCAAATAACTTTTGGCACACACATTTGGATAAACCTTTTTATCATGCCTAATCAAAAATTTTTATGCTTATTTTGCATGCTTTTCTTTTTAAATTAAAGAAACAAACAATTTGAAGATACTTATTTTGATGCCCCCCCCCCCCCCCATTTAAACAAAATAAACCTTTGAAGGTACAATAAAATGATTAACCATATTTAAGACTAAATTGAAGTCAATAATAATTGACTAAACTTCACTACAGTACTAAATTCAAGTAATAATGCCTACAATCACCAAAACCTAAATTCAGATGGACTGGCTATTACAATACAATGCATAAAAAGCATTGAAATAAATTTTGATTTACTAATTTTATCACATTTTATAAAATTCTCCTTTATCACAAGAATGTTAATTGTTTACAATAGAAGGTAAATACATTCCTCCATCTATACTTAAAGCTGCAAACTATTGAAGTTTTATGTCAATATAATTCAGGACATTATAATTATTTTATTCTTAGGAGCTTTAATTTTTAAAGGCCTTCTTTTGATTTTTTAAAGCCAATTTTAATATTTCAAATTCAGGACACTCTTTACAAGATGAGTCAGTTTTTACCCTATACATAACTTTTTAATGCAAAAAAAGAGTAAGCACACTGCTGAAACTGCCTGGGCGAAACATTGAATAAATATTATGATGCTTTGTAGCAGAAAGAACTAATAGAATCATGCCAGATTTAAAAAAAAAAAAATGTTTTGTTACTTTTAGTTTAGGGCAAGTACATTTTTAAATAAACTGTCATAATGGACAGGTAGAAAGTTTTGAGATTTCTTTTGATTTTTGCATAAAACAAAATTTACTCAAAATAATAATAAAAAAAAATAAATATACAACTATGAAAACCCCCAAATGAAATTTTGTAGTTTTACAGAAATTAAAGGTATGATGAAAGATTAAAATTTTATTGTTAAATAAGATTTCTCTTTTCACTAGAAAAATACAATAAGGTTTGTCTAAATAATAATAATAACAATAAATAAATTTACCTTTACGACCTAATCCAAAACTTGGTGTTATAGGAGCTGACTTTGGAGTTAAATTACCAGAGCCGCTAATAATATGCCAAAATAAGCCAGAGCCACTACGAACAGGACTCAGCATTGGAGGAGGTGTATAAGGAGGTGGGCTTAATTTTTTATGATCAGGATTAGAAGGATCCCATAATCGAGGAGAACGAAGTCTGCTTGTGAATCCGCATGTATTAACATATGGTGGGATATACAGCGGCTAAAATATGAAAAAGCAATAAATTATACAAACAATAGAATGACAGTTTATTTTTTCCAGAATCAGTGTTGCCAACTCATCGAATAAGAAAGGATGGGGGAGGAAGGGATAAATTTTTATGGAAGAAAAATGCTAAAAATAAATAAATGGATACATTTTTGTCAAAAGTGATAAAAAATAAATTTAAATAAATTAAAGAATGAATATTGTATGTATAACACAACTATTGTTACAATTTTTTGCTACTATTTATTGTATTTATAATTATTAAGGGATTGTAATTGTTAAGAAGTTTAATTGTGCTGCATTTTGTTGTTAAAAGAAAATTTAGAAAAATCTGCAATATAATTTTTTTTTCAAAAATAACTAATAATTAAATATAATAAAGGAAACAGCCAAAATAACACAAGTAGATTTAAAGAGGGCCAAAAAAGATGTTAGGTCTAAATGAAAAAGCTATAAGGCTGTATTGACAACACTGTTCAGAATGCACTGTTATTATGCAGAGACAAACTACTGGTGTTACTACAGTACAGAAATTAACAAAAACTTGTTTTGATTAATTTTATTATCAAGTCAATAAGATAATTAAAAATCCCATCATCTTTGATAATAAGATACTTAAAATGAATAAATAGTATCCATGGTAATGTAAATAATATTTATTCATTTAACATAATTATGAAATTCATTAACCTACCTCCCGAAAAAAAAATTGCCTCTTAATAATTATTAAATTTGTTATCTGTACATAGATTTGACTGAAATACCAAATTTTTTTCTTACAAAATGAAGGAACGTTTATTCAAAATCTACTCTCTTGAATAGAAAATGTCATGCAACTCCATTCCATGACATTGTATTTTCTATATTGCCTTCTACGTATTTCAAGTTTTATCTATACTGTTTGGTCAAATAATGTAAACAAAACTAAGAGAATATATACTAAGCTATTTATACTATATGCATGCACAATACGAGTATTACATTGTAATCATACAATTGATGTTCTTGTGTTAGCTAACTGATACGTATTTTGCTCATAAAGATAACATTAAAGATTTTGCTTATTTTCAATAATCAGTCAATTTCTTCTATCCGTGGACATGTGATTTTTTTAATAAGTAATTTTTTAATCTATTGTAAATGATCCATGAATAAATAGCATAATATTTATTTTCTTGTTGATCATTTATGATAAACAAAATCTGCTGGCAAACAATGCAATGATAGTAATGAATAAGCATGACATGATGTCTTATGTTATTAATTACAGCACTGCATGTCACATACAGCCACACATGTATAAATCCCATTTTTATTAAACCAGTTTAGTCTTTGTTATGAAAAATACAAATTAATTGCTAGTTTTCTGTTTGTATTTCACATTTTGAAGAAAAAAAAAAAAAAAAACAGATTTGAGACAATATGTCTAATGACAAAGATACAGTGAAGTTTTTTTTAAACTTACAAGATTCAGCCATAAAAAAAGTGTGTATTAATGATCTGACATGGATAAAAAAATGGGATGCAATGTGAAAATTGTGATGCTAATCTATTAAAAATCAATGGAACGTCGTTTGATGGCTCCAAAATTGTATTTCTAGCTACACTAAGGCAACTAGTTAAAAGAATTAAATACTGATTAAATGACAAAAAGAACATTATGTTCTGTTTTCTATAACTTGTATTTGCTCATTTTCTGACTAAATAATTAATTTTTATGGGATCCAGTTTTTATAGCCAATGGCAAAACAAATGGTAAATAAATTTATAGAAAAAAACTTATTCATGTGTGTAAGTACATATACTGGTGCCTACACAGGGTGCCTACAAAAATTGTAAAAAAAAGTTCCCTTATTTTTCCATGATTTCTTTGACTATCTTTATCAAACTTCTCTGATTATTTGCATTATTAATAATACACATACGGTAAATTTTATGTATGCTGTTTCCTTGTATAACACACTTATCCAGCTTGCTAATATCTCATTTGGGAGAAAAAACAAGAGAAAAACATAAAAAATGTCTAACATTCATAAAGTATTGGTTGATAATTTTATAAATCCAAACTCAAAATTTAGTCCAACAACTTCATACAGTGGCCAATGAATATATGGTGACAAGAAAATTTCCTCATTTTCTGAAAAATGTTCAATTCTAAAAAATTACATCTGATGGGATAGCTTGAATTAAGCTGGCCACCTGGTCAGGTTATGCTAATGTCAAAAATGGATAAATTGCCTTCAATATAATCCACAGAAAATGAGGAAATCTGATCACCTTAATTTATGTCCCTGATAACAAATAACCTATGTAAAATTAAATATTTAAATTAAATAAGCAAATACTTACTTCAGGTCTTCGCTTTTTTTTCAGTTTCATAGGACTTGTTGGAAGACTAGTAGGGCTTAAGAACACATCATCATCATTACTGTCTTCACCACCACGAGCTTTTTCACCATTAACTGGTTTCACTTCAGAAGAAGTAGGGGCTGAAGAAGTTGGTACCGAAGTAAACTGCATCATTTCTAGTTCACTTACTGAGATCTCAGGAAAGGTTTGACTGACCCCTAAATCATTATTTGAAGTATCAAAGAACACATTACGCTCCAAACATTGTGTATCTAGCTCAGAAATATCTCTCATACCCATAATCATAGGCTGTGCTTCTGGGATGTCTTCAGCAGACAAAACAGGTAATGCTGCATCTTCTGGAGTTATGGCAGTAAGATCATGCTGTGGTAAATCAGATGATGTATCATCCATAGCATTACCAAGTGATGATGGTACCAATGATGAAAATTTAGGGAGGTCATTAACAGATACAGACGATAAAGAATCAGTGAAGTCAGTAAATGCAGGAGTATCAAGACTTAATGACTCTCCAGGATCAGAACCTGTGCGACATGTGCGTTTGGCAACTACCCGGCTTCGCAATAGATCAGCCAGGGCACTGCTAGTAAATGTTGTGCAAGGACGTTTAGGATGAATAAAATGATCAGAATCAGAATGACGCCTGTGCTTTTCAACAGGAGGATGAGGTACACGGAAATGTTCTTTAAGATCTAGTTTCTTTAGAATATCACATGACTGGGCATCAAAATTATTATTGGTGAGAGAGTCGAGATCAGAAGACTGACTAGTTGGAGGAAAACTGTTAAAAATGGGAGTTTCCTGAGATACTGGACTAAGAATTGGTGAAACTTGGGAAATGTAATTGGAATTTTGTGGTTGATTAGATGCTTGACTGGCTTGAAAATTGAAAGTTTGTCCTTGCGGCTGAGGATTAGTTTCTAATGCAGTAGAACTCTGAACTGTTGTTTGTGGCATAAAGTTTCTTTTTTGGTTTATTTTTTCTTCAATTAGAGCTCTGACATTTGTACTAGCAGTTTGTAAGGGAGGATGATGAGCACCATTAGCTTTTTTATCACTTTTTTTTGCTTCATTTTCCTGTTGAAAAGGAACAACTCTTCAACTATTACAATAATGACACAATTAAAACACATTTTCAATTGATATTAAAAGTAAGACAAAAAAGAGAAATTATGCACATTCATAAATTATAAAACACATTTCAACATTACGAGAAAATGATAGGGGTACAGGTTGTAAGTAAAATTTCATGATACAGATGTTTCAAATTTTCAGGACAATTTCATGACACATTTACCTGGGATACTACTAACTGAAATAAAGACCATTAAAAAAATAAGAAATTATTTAAGCTTGAGAAAGTGAAATATGTGCAGTATAAACTTATACATGCATAAATTCAAAACAATAATCAGTAGGGATTCAGTATAAAACTGAATAAACATTAATTACTGTCATATGATCTGCATTAGAGTCGCATATAAAGCCACATATACAGTAGTTGTATAATGTATGATTGGTGGGTTATGATTGAACGGTTAACGAAACTCTAATTTTTTTCAAAGATTACTTGATGAAATTTGTGATTTTTTCCTTTCTCCGATTAATAAATATCAGGATTTTATCCCCATCTGACTGATGAAATTCACTAATTCCTGAACGTTCCAGTTTGAAAATCATGAACTTTTTCAGTGACTAATTGATGAAATTCGTGAGCATTTTCAGTATCCGATTGATGAAATTTGTGATTTTTTTCAGCAACCATTTGATGATTGTGATCTTTTTCAGCAACAGTTTGGTGAAATTTGTGATCCTTTTTCAGTGACCAATTGATGAAATTCATGACCTCTTTTCAGTGACCAATTGATGAAATTCATGACCCCTTTTCAGGGACCAATTGATAAAATTTATGATCTTTTTCAGCAGCTAACTGACGAAATTTGTGATTTTTTTTTTCAGCGATCAATTAATAAAATTCTCAATTCCCCCCCCCCCCTCCCCTTCCCTGCTTATTTTACTAAATTCATGAGTTTTTCAATAACTGATTAACCAAAATGGGGATTTTTTCCTCTGTTGGATTAGAAAGATCCCAATTTTTCTCCTGTCTGAATTGTTGAAATTCCTGATCATTTTCAGCTTTCTTTTCTTTTCACCGATTAATGAAATTCATGATACTTTTTAGCGAATGCTTGACACAATTTTTTAAAGTGATCAAATGAAGAAATTCATGGTTTTCTAAAAGGAGACACCCCCCCCCCCCCCCTCAACCCAACAAAAAATTCTTACTTATTTCTTCCCTTTGGTGTTTAATTACTCAAAAGAAAGAAGAATAAATTTTATCATTTAAAAAGAAAGGAGGGACAATGGCTTCCTGCTGTTGGCACTTATGATATAAGAGAATTTACCACCTAACTAAGTACCATCATCCCCCCTCCTTACAAATAAAAATCTTATGTACGTCCAAGTTTACTTCAGGGCTCTCCTGGATTTTGAATCCCCCCGCTCCGTTAAAAGATAGAATAGCATTGCTCATTCTCTTTGAAATGTAGACATGTACATACACAAATGAAAATAGGCAAAATTTTAAATCAGTAATTGTAAATTTAATAAGGAAAATGTGTTTTAAAAATTACAATCTATTTATATAAAATCCAAGTCTCTGTGTCCCCCTCACAATTCCGGTAGGGCTGCCTCATTCTAATGAGTAATTGTTGAAAATTACTAATGCAGGGTTACACAGTAGCACCAAATGTTGACTAGCTTGGCAAAATATCGCCAAATTTGGTGACAAAAATAAGTTGTCATATATGAAGTCAACTTTGCGACAGCTAGCTAATTTGGCAAAATTTCCATTTAAAACCATTAATATTTCATAATCGAGGTCACCGCAATTTAATTTAAACTCCGTGCTTTTAAGGATTTTTTTCAAAATCTATGGGTGAGAATTTAAAACGTAATATATGAAAATGTACGTCTTTACATCTTCATCCTGACGCTATTAATAACATAACAGCCAATAGACGGCGCTGTACTGTCTGAGCTCCTAACAGTCCGGTTTTAATGTGCTTTAGGTAGTTTTCCAGTATAGGGACCTTAGCGAGATAGAGAAAATTAAATTTCGCAACATATTTTCTAGAAACTTATTCGCTGTTTCATATACACAAATAATTTTTCAATATTTATACAATTTATTTAATATAAAGAAGCCATTTAACTATTTTTGTATACAAACTGAAGTAAATTGTATATAAAAAATCAACAATAATATAGATATAAATAAAATGTTTATAGATTATATAAATAAACTTAAAAGTTCGTTAATTATGTTTTCATAGCTGTTTATATAATTTGGCAAAAAATCTCACTTCTGAAGCCCAAACTATGAAAAACTCCAAGGCATTTATACTGAAAAGTACCACTCTTTATATAGTCGGATACAAAAGTTAAATTCTCGGTACTTTTCCACTTTAGGGGCCTTGGTGAAGAAGGAAAATTGGCAAAATGTTTTCTGGAAACCTATTCGCTGTTTTTTTTTTATATACACAAGCATTTTTTTCAATATTTATACAATTTATTTAGCATAAAGAAGCCATATATCTAGTTTTATAACAGAGACATGATCTGTAAACTGCAAAAAGCCTCACATCGGCCCAACACTTGGAACCAAGCTGTGCGGATTAGTGGTCTTCTATTGTATTACAGTTTTTCATAAATGAGTTTCATTTTTAAAATCCGTTATTTTCATGTATCAATGCGGAACAAGCGAGAAAAACTCATATTCTGGCATATGTGTTGCATATATCTTCATATCTCATATTCCATAATTTTTGATGGGCTATATTAATACATTATAAAAATAATTTCGTATATAGTTCTTTTAAAAGAATGTTAAATCATATAAAAGTTGCTTGTAAAATTAAAAAAAAAAATCATAATAAGAATAAAGAATTCAAAATATGTAATTTGAGAAAAGAAAATAAAATTTGCAAAATTTCCACAAACAATAGTTTTACTGGGAATTTTCAAATTCTTCTGACTGGTAAATTTCATGATTTTATGGTTAGGCAGTTAATAAACTCAAAAGAAATCGAGAAAAAATATATGCAAATAATTTCCAATTTGTTTTAATCAGTGATAACTCTGCAAAAATCATCGTACCATATTTATTTATTTTTTAATAAATAAAGCAAACAATACAACTCTCCTTTTCACAAATGTAAACTCCTACATATACAAAAGCTAATTTTTTCTTTTCTTCTCTAAGTATACATGCAAAACTGATAATCATGAAAGATAGTGTTTAAACAAAATACACAACTTTGTAAAAAAGTAAGGAATAAAATAAAATCCATATTTTATTCATCCTCTTTATGTGATTCTTAGGCCGAATACATGAACTTATGAATGAAAGATAAGAAGTGTCTTATGTTTGGTTCAGATATTGTAGAAGATTACACAAACACCTTTTTAACCTAAAAGAATTTCTAAAAACTCTTATCACTAAAAGACTCTTTGTCATGGACCTTTTCCCTTCTCTTTCACATTGAAGCCTTAATTTCACAGATTTAAGGAGAGATTTGCTTACAGAAGGCCAAAAAAGAGTGTTTTTTGGCATTTTTTTTTCTGAATTAGGTATAAAGATTTTAGCTCTGCGTTTTTTGCATGTTATTTATTATTATTTGAACAACATTTCAAGATTTTTCAAAATCAAACATTGATGATGTGGCTTGAGTTGCATGGGTGGATGTCCTAGCATGCGTACAATGCACTTCCAATAGGACATGATCTGACAGGTCACCAGAGTCGTCTGCAGTCAATTTTCGTTAAGGATTATGACAGTAGATAAGATTGTCTGGAGCTTCAAGCACTTTGAGGTCAAAAAGTTGAGTGGCTGCCATTTGAAAAAAAAGGTCTATTTTTGCACTTTTGTGTGCTTCAAAAAACATTTATTTTTATTATAAAAATGGCTAAAAGTGGCCCAAGCTCCAATAAATTCTGCTTCCTTTAATAATAATAATTTTAAAAAAAAAGTAGCAAGAACGGTTTAATAGTTTTCACGTAAAATTTATCTATAAGTAATCCAAAACATTTAAGACAGAGGACGTGCTGCGCTCAAACATAAAATAACTACTTAAGAACTTACAAGTTTGGTAAGATCGTTTTACAGGGACTACAGAGACAGACTACAGAGAATAGAAAAAGGTAAACTATTTTATTAACCAAAAAAAAAAAAAAGCAAATCCCCCTTAATAAGCATGATCTCACCTTGTACACAATCTCGAATGCATAATTCACACATTATAAAAATGTTACACTAACAAGGAGAGGGTCCGAGGTTGGTCTCATGGAATCCAGCGATCCTTTGTACATTGATAGAGTATTGTCAATAGATAAACATATCAATAGGATAAAGTGCAATATTCAGGGGGGGGCGTTAAAAACGAGCCCCAAAGTTCACCCAGTTGACTCTTTAGTACATAATCGGATAAATTAAGTTCATTTGCGACAGGCTCGATAGCACAGTTGGCAGCGCGCCAGACTTCTAATTTTCGTTTTTACGGATATCTGCAAGTTCGATCCTCCAACGAGATTCCTCCCCCCCCCAACAAAATAATGATAAATTATTTTTGAACCACAATTTAAAAAAATATATATAATTATTTAAATGTAAGACAAATATAAATATTGGCGTATTCACACATATTTATTTATTTACAGAGAGAGACAGTTTTATTGCATCCTTATGGATATAATGAAAAAAAAAGCAAGAATCTTATGCAGTATATACGTATTTTTTTGCATTCAACATTTTTGTAAATTTTATATTTAGTTTTATTTCCAATCATTTATATTTATTTTACAATTACTTACATATATTTCACAATGACGTACACTTATTTTACACTTATTTAAACTTATTTTACATTTCTGTCTATACTATGTACTACAAAAATAAATGTGTTCTATTAAAATTGAGGTTCTGATTACGGGCAGGAACCGGGATGATAATTATCATAAAAACATATGAAACAAAAACTTTTGCGACAGCGTGCACGAATAATAAAAGAAGTGTTTTTACAGGAACAAGGCATTTTAAAAAGATCATTTGGAAAACACACTTCATTGACATTCACAAATATTATTCTTTTATGTGAAAGTTTCGATGCATGCCAGGCGTATTTTATCATGTTAGAAAATATAGGTGAAGAGAGTTGATAATGCACAATTGAATGAATTCTTATACAATCCTAGCGAGAATTAATTTCTCTTTTCTGTTCAATTAAACAATTACAATTTCGTAACCGCTTAATCATATTTTTCACCTGCCTATAAAAATAAACATCGCCTGGTTTTACCAAAGCTGTACAACTACTAACTACAAACTATAAGTTTTTCTATCACAAAGTAGTTCTAGATTATTGTGAAAAAGTTCATTCCCAATAAGCTTGGCTTCACAAGAAATAGCGTCTGAAGACTCCGATGAAATTAAATTATTTTCAGAGAGTAACTTTGCGTAATACACGACTACATCTTTTAATATCAATTTTGATGATTCGCTATGAATTGTGTATTATGAAATTCGCTTTTCAATATTTGTAAATTTAGAAGCTTCTTCACTAGACATTTTTTACAAAATAACTTTTTTCATTTTAATTATGACACTATAATAAAGAACAACGTCTAATCACTTCAAAACTTTAAAAACAAAATGCCGTACTCATTCGCTCTGCGGCAGATGGGTGCTTAAATTTCAACAAAAGAAAGGTAAACATTTTAAACTCACCCTGTTCATTTTCTATAGCGTACTTGTTTTGCTTAAAAACCACCTGCAAATCTACATACAAGGTTTTTAACCGAAAACAGTTATTCTAATTCCAAACATGAGATCCCATGATAAAAAATAATTATGTTTTAAAAATTAAAAAAAATAAAAAATAAATAAAAATTATAACATTTTAAATTGACAAGATAAAAGTAAAATAGCATATTTTAATTTTATGTAGCGTATTTTAATTTACTTCGCTGAAAACAACAGGTATCTATTCATAGAAAGTCTATAAATAAATGTGAATAAAATTAAATTTTGTCGACTGAATAATTCAGTTATTTTCCCTTTTCCCCCCTATTAGATCCATAAAGTGGCAATATCTCTGTAAATTAATAAGCACATAATATATATAAGTGTCTGTGTGCGTGCAGAAGCATATTTTTATGAATATTTGTCTAACTTTAAATAATTAGATATATATTTTTTAATTATGGTTTGAAAATAACTGATCATTATTTTGTCTGAAAAAAAAAAAAAAAGCTTTTTGGAGTACTGAACCCGCAGACGTCCCAGAAGGAGAAAATTAAAAGTCTGGCGCGCTGCCAACTGTAGTACCGAGCCTCTCGGGAGCGAGAGTAATTTATCCGGTTATATACTAAAGAGTCAATAATGGGTGAACTTTGGGGCTCGTTTTTTACGACCCTCCTGAATATTGCACTTTATCCTGTTGATATGTTTATCTATTAACTATACTCTATCAATGTACAAAGGATCGCTGGATTCCGTGAGACCAACCTCGGACCCTCTCCTTGTAAGTCTTTTTAACTAATGTATAATACATATATTTTGGATTTTAGAATTTAGATAAAGAGAAAAAAAAATCAGGTTTAGAAGCAGAAGAGTAGCTAAGAAAGCTTTATAATAAAATGTTTGGGACAGAAAAAACAACATTCTTTTTAAAATGGAAAAAAAAAAAAAAAAAAAAAAAAAAAAAAAATCAATGTAGCAAATAAAATAAATATAAAAGTAATATTAGCACACCAGAAAATATTTTAACTCGGGAGGACGCGCGCTGGGCCTGATAGACCCAAAGTGCGTATGGTTTTTACAATTGTCACCACTAATTTTTTTAAAGTAATCTTCAACTTATTTTATCGCAGAATTTGAAACAATTGTCTCTGAGTAAATAAAGTCACGATTATTATTGGTATTTATTGGTGACAAAGTAAAAAACATTCATACCCTGGATATGCGTGCATTCTCCTGGGTTAAATGTATTAATATTGTAATTTAAAAATATAAAGTATAATTTAAAAATAAATAGTTTTCAATAAATAAAGAGATTGCAGGAACCTTTTTAAAGTATCCTCCATGAAGTCTCATATGTCCATTTAAAGCAGGTATATTCTTAAATTTTCTTTGGCACAGACTGCATTCAACAGGCTTTGGATCTTGACTAGTCATAAAAGAGAGTGAATATATATATATATATATTATATATGTGTGTGTGTACATAATAATTCAGAAAATAGTTTAAATAAATGAAAAAAAAAAAAAAAACACAAATGTAAACGGCATTCATTCTAGAATAATGGCATCACAGGCTACCCACCCTTTTAAATTGAAACAGATCCTTGAATATTATTAATATAGCAACTTTTTTGTCAAGAAGAAGCATTCTTATTAAAAAAATAAAATACAAAAACTATCAGGCACAGTGTTCTGCCTAATTAAAAAAACATCTATTTCACAAGCACATGCACCCTTTAAACTCCTCTGTTTGAACTGAAAATTTTAAGGACATGTAGATTCTTAGGTATGTTGCATTGTTCCTGGTCCCAATATATATTGTTTAATGTTATTAAATGTTTATGCTGAAAGTGATTAATTATTTGTAGGAATAAGACACTGAACGAGCACTCAGACCTTGATATAGATGCTACACTAGATTTCTACGTCAATTATAGATTATGTTGATTCGAATGCTAGTACATAATAGCAGGTAGCATACTCATTTTCAAAAATAAATATGAAACATAAAATTAAGTGACACATGTCTAAAAAAATTAAAAAAAACCTTATTGTTGCATTATTTATAACGAGATGATCCACCCGGTATTGCCTAAACCTGTCAAAAAATCACACAAAACACGAAAAAACAAAAATATATCACCCTGAGTTCTGAAAATCAAAATAAGCAGATCACAAAATTTAGTAGTGTGCTAAAACACTGCAAGAAGAATTCTTTTATGAATGTAAAAAAAATGGTACAGAATGTGAAAAAATGCTAAAAATCTCATTGAAAATCATCAAATTAAGGAATTGCAGAAGACAAAACATACTATCTTACACAAAATGTTTACAACTAATTTCCTTTTATGAAAGTCAAAAAATCCCTGCAAAACACGAAAAATTGCAAAAATTCACACTAAAAATTGCTAATTATTCAAGAATTGCAGAAGACAAAATTTACTATATTAGGTTAAAAGTTTAAAACAGAATTGCTTTTACCAATGACAAAAAATTGCTGTGGAACAAGAAAAGCCGCTAAATTAGCAGAGGACAAAATTAACCTCAGTGGGTTAAAACATTTCAACGAAAATTCTTTCACGAATGTAAAAAAAAATCACTACAGAACGCAAAAAATCAATAAAAATTTAAAAAAATGGTAAAGACAAAACTTAACATATTAGGTAAAAAGTTTAAAACTGAATCGCTTTCAACAATGCCAAAAAATCACTAAGGTTAAGTGAAAAAACTAAAAACCACATAAAAAAATTCAAAAATTGCTGTACAAATTACGAATAAACTTTATTGAAAAGACGACAAAATTTGCAATATTTGGCTAGAAGACTGAAATTGGATTAATTTTAATAATGTAAAAAAATAGCTGTGAAACATGAAAAAATGCATAAAAAAATTAAATTTAAAAATCTGAAACCAGTCTTCAAGGTTCATAACTAAAAACAGAGGTACTTTCCAGAAATGAGTTCGGGCTCTTTTTTCTGGAGCTCAGGTCTGCCCGAGAAAGATACCTAAGGTATGCAATAAAAACGAAAAATTGCATAATATTAAAAAATAACATCTCATTTTTTAACTACTTCTTACATAGAAATAACTGTTAATACTCAGTAAACAATTTTATGAAAATTTACATTCAATCTATTAAAAGAGACGTTTCTCTCTATTCTAAAAAAAAGTAACTACCGCTGTCACCGCCGCCGCCGGTTTTGATTTTTTTGTGACCGGAGGCCTTTCTTCGTTAATATTAACAAAAATAATGCATACAAAAATATGAAAATCGGTGGTTTTATACAGAAATGTTTGATAAACACGCTGATGCAGACAGTTTTCAAATCGAAGAATTATTTTAAGAGTTATTTAATGCTAAAGTTGGACAAAATCGTTCCACTAAAAAAGTTTTATAGTAGCAAAAACTATACATGGCAGTGTAATCATTTTTAGATCATTTTATGCGTTAGAATTTGCCGGAGTGCAGATTGCATTAATTTTTTTATTTTGACTCATTTTTTCATGTTTTATTTCTATTTTAAATTCAAATTTTCAGCATTTCTAGAGATATTTTTTACAGATTTCAGAAAATTGTACTAATTTAAACTGTTGCCAACTGTATAAAAAGCGCAAGCAATAATGTTTGCTTCAAATTAAAAATTTATTTACACGTGACTATTATAAACAGGAAAAAAACTTTCAAATTAGAATTAAATAATTACGTATAAAAAGCAGGAACTTATTAAAAATTACGTCATAAAAAGTATACACGTGAATTTTAAAAGAGAAAGAATATTGTAAAATAATAAATTCATTAACATGCATTAGAAGTCTTAGGAGAAATTACGTCATATTTACGCCACATTATAGTTATTACATAAAATGAACACAAAATAATATTGCAAAAAAGTTTAAATTTAGAAATTGCGCTAAACATTTATTTGATATTTTGAGAATTAATTTAAAATGTCTCATTTAAAAGAACTTTCTTTTCGCTTTGTTAAAAAATACCAGGAGACAAAGACTCTCTTTACTTAATTCCTTTTATATTAGCTTATTTTGAAATGTTGTTACACGTGTATACGTCATCAAGTTATTTTTATTTCGATGTTTTATTTGTGTTTTTATTAATGTTGTACGAATTTATTTGTTCTTTCGTTATTTAAAATAAAAATTATATCAATTTGTATAATTTGGCGAGTGGTTTGGCGATTTATATAATTTGGCGAAATTGGTCGACAGGATAATCAAGTAGTACCGCCGTGGATTTGGCGTTAAAATTCCCCAATCAAAGAGAAATGAATAGAAATTCGTTTATAGGGAGATCGCCACTGTTTTTTAAATTATAATTCAATCTTTTGAAATCTTTTTAAAGCCGATCAAATTAGCGTGCATTTAGAGTCTGCGGTGTCTGGACGGGGGTTGGCGAGCGTAGCTCGTAGGGGGCCGAGCCCCCTAGTGGTATAAAAAAAAATATATACTTTATGCTTAAACACTATTTATACCGGTGTCAAATGACACCTTTTTTAATTTTTATATATTTATTTTGCTTGTAGTTTTTGCTCATAGTAAGCATAAAAAATGTCTCTAATATATTAAAAATGATTTGTAATTGTTTCCATCTAAAAACTGCAAATGAAAAATCATAAATCGAAATCTTTTAAAAGGTGTCATATGACGCCGGTAGAAATGGTGTTAAAAGGATGCTTATGTTTTTTTCCCCTTTAACAAACAAATCTGATGGACACGTTAACGAAGTGCATTTTATGAATAAATGCACGAAATTTGCAGAAATTACTATGCTGAAGTACAGAACAACGTTTTTCAATTTCATATAAAAGGTGAACATCTTAAACTATAATCGATTCCTTTATCATAACAATCTTTCATGATTGTTGTGTCCCGAAAATCAGCTTAAATTAAAAATTTGACATCGTTATTTGAAAGATTCGATACTTTTACAGGAAAAGAAGAAACACTGCTCAATTGCTTTCTATCAGAATAAAAATACATAGCACTTACAATTGAAAGTGTTTCCGTAAATGTGCAGAGCAAAGTCTTAGCATGAGCAGAGTACATTAATGAAAAATAAATATCCGAATTACTAACATTATTTTCATAAGATAGAGCAATTATAACGAGTACACAAAAGTCACAAACCTCAAGCTCTGGTTAAGAAAAAAAAAAAATCCATGCTACATTTCTAAATAAAAAAAATTATCCAATTAATAAACAATCCTACTGTCACAAAAGAAAATTGAAGTAAAAGCAAAGTCATTATTTATGTCTCTTCTGATTGCTGCCATATCAACATGTTGTTGCCGTCAACGCCAGACATAAATTTCCAAATATCTCAAATTTTCACTTAAAATAGCCTTCTAATACTAGAATAGAAAACACAATTTCTGTTTCTGATTCAATCAGATCAAAACATTAAAATGACTTGAAATGGAATAAATTTTTAAGAAATTTTTATTTATTTATTTTTTTCCTGTACCTGAATAAATAAAATTTTCGGTTTCAGAAGGAATGAGCCTGGCCCTGAAGACTGATGTAAAAATCGAGCCTGAGCCCATCTCGTCTCCAGTATCTTCCTGCCAAATTTTATAGCTCTGAGTGCAGTGGTTTCTTCAAAACATAGTGGACAGACATACAAATTTCCTTCCTTAGTATTATAAATATATATATTAATTATTTATTAAAAAAAAAAAAATCAAATTTTTTGAAAGAAGAAATTGTCATTTTAGGAATTAATAAAATCCTTAATAAATGGACAATCTGTTCTCATCAAGCAAAATGTCTAGCAATGATTATCTTACAAAAACCCTAGCCTATGATATCCTTGTACATGATTAGATTTCTTTTTAATTTAATTTTTTATGCGATTTTTAGAGTTTTTTTTACATTTTCAGGTGATTTTTCTACATTAACAAAATTAATCTTGGTTCAATCTTTTAGCTTAATTTAGTAAATTTTTGTCCTCTTTTCAATAATGTTTATTTTGTAAAAATCAGCTCATAATTAATCGAGATATTAATTAAAAATTTATCAAAAGACTCATAAAAAAAGGAATTTCCCCTACCCAAAATGGCAAAAGAATCACACATCTGCTGGACTTGATTACCAAGCAGAATTGAAAGACAGTTTTCACTAATCTGCTAAAATTAAGAAAACTGATTTAGACATCGATTTTAAAATTTCAGAGCAAATGTAGAATATTTTTTTAAATCCGAATATCCCATTTTTTATAAATATCGGTCTGTAACTTTTCTCAATTTTTGTAAAAAACTGATGGCGACAGTACAAATATTTGAAGAATCATCTTCAGCAAATACACTGACCCCCTATCTAATTTGGGATATGAAAGGAAATTAATTATTAAACATTGTCAAATGCTAAAACATAATTTAAAAGGATTTGATCACTTAATCGACGATTATTAGTGTGTACTGTGGCAAGAGTCCTTTGATATGAGTTAAGAGTTTGTCCATAAGGGTTTCTACCCCTTTATTTAAATTAAAAGTAAGTATAATCTCCCAAATACAGACTTCAGTTACCATTTTCGAACATCAATGGTGTATTTTTTTCTCGGGATCTATGGGTCTGATTTCAAAGGGAATTAATTTATTCAACTTAACACACAATTCTCTTACAGTTTTTAGTAGTACCCACTACTTTCCCTGCCAGGGCAAGCATTCTTATTTTGGGCACAGTTTTTAGTTCCACCTACCACTGACAGGGGGCACATTCTTATTTCAGGTTCTATGGGCCTAATTTCAACGGATTTGGCTCATTCAACTTTGTTTTTGATTGTCTTACAGTTTTTAGTTCCACCTTCCAACGCCAGAGAGAATTCTTAGCTCAGGTTTTATGAGATTGATTTCAATGGAATTTGTTTCTTTTAACTCAGCTTACGATTATCTTCAGATTTTCTGATACATGCGCAGCACAACTGCTATACTATGCTATAGGCAAGGAGATCTGTGCCGGAGGTACATTTGATTTGGGAAGAGGTTTATTTGAAACACACTGCATAGCATGACCAGTGTATGCTGCCGAAGGGGAGATTCATTTTGACAAATTCATTTTTTATTTTAATATGAATCAAGGTTTTAATCATCTGAAGTTCGTTTGGAAAAATTTATGGGTCCATACTTAAATACACATAAAATCAGTATTGAATGATTTTATATTTTTAAATGAAAATCTTTCCAAACTAACCTAATATTGGGGGGGGGACTGTCTTTGGAAATGTACATCCTCGAATTTGTATAGTTTTATATTTTAACTAGAAGGTGTCTGCCCCCTGCAAGCTACATTCGCCAACCACCGTTCAGACACCGCAGAATCTAAAAACACGCTAATCTGATCGGTTTTAAAAATATTATAGAAGATTGAATTATACTGAAAAAAAGCTGTGCAGATCTCCCTGTAAACGGGTTTCCATTCAATTTCCTTTGATTTAAAAAATTTAAGGCCGAATCAGTTGCTGTTAAGACATCCAATGGTTGTTTTCGTATTTGATTAAAGAGGATCAGTTAAACATTTGAAAAGAAGCTAAAAAAATGAATTAAGTGTACAGAGTCTTTGTCTCCCAGTATTTTAAAACAATTTCTATAACAATAGCCTAAGTCATGTGACTATCATCAACAGTTCCGGGCGAACCACTTCACTTTTTATATTCCTGGTGCCATTTTGGTACTTTAATGTTAGTCAGGTACAGATGATAAGTCGCCAAATATTATTCTATCGCCATCATTTCATCTATATTATAATAGTCCAAGTCATGTAACTGCCATAAATAAATACGCTCTGATCCCTTCGCTTTTCATATGAAAGTTTGGCTCAGATATCATATACGGCCCCATATTGGCACGATTTTTTTCAGATGCTAATTTCGGGAAAACATCAACAGCATAAATAACAACATTCGGCTTACCAAATCAAGCAAAATAACGATACTATGGCGCCAGTTAAGTACCCATTGCGTATATGGCATTGGCTTCAGAAAAAAATCGCGCCAATATGGGTCCGTATATGACATCTGTGCCAAAAGTTTTCCCTTTTGATTAAAAAATCAAATTTCTTTTTCGAATAAAACTACATAAAAGTTTCCATGGTCACAAAGAATTCTTGGTACTGTTACGCTAGCCGGGTGCAAATCTCGCCAATAGCTATTTTTCAACTCGCCAGTTAGCATTTTTTTTTTTTTTCGAGTGGTAAATTAAAACATTGCTTTGAAGTTGAAATTAAATGTCATCGTTTGTTACATCCTTTAATATTTGGCCAGATGTCATAAACGCACCGGGTTTGGCGTGATTTTTTTTATGAATATTTCGCGGAAACCTCGTTTTCGAATACCAGTTACATATGTATTTTTGGTACTACTTAGTTATCCCGTCGACCAAAAATCTGTCACCAAACTATAAGATTAAATGCCAATAATGGTTGATCGTAAATGTCACATTCACTCGACTTTCAGCAAGTTACACGTCTTTACGTCATCAAGTGATTTTTATTTCAACGTTCTACTTGTATATTTATTAATGTTTATTTTCTTTGTTCTTTCGTTATTTAAAATAAAAATTATGGCAATTTGTATAATGTGGCGAGTGGTTTGGCGATTTATATAATTTGGCGAAATGGGTCGGCAGAATAACTAAGTAATACCGTATTTTTTAATTATTTTCTATTATTTTTAAAGGAAAATAACCAAAAATATAACTAACTATAGAACAAAACAATCTATGTAATTTAAAAAAAGAAAATAAAGTAAATAAACATTTATTATTAAATAAACAACAATAGCTGGGTTACCATGTCAACCAAAATAATGCCATTTTGGCACCAATTAGGTATCCCGGTGCGTATATGACATATGTGCCTAATATTTTTCTTTTCGTTTCGTTTAAAAAAAAAAATAAAGAAGTGAAAGCCATTTATTTTAAATGTTTCAGTTTGTATTAAATAAAATGATAACGAAATACAAATTGAATTATGAATAAAAGTAACATGATACATTTCTTAGCATACATTTAAGGCAGGCCAAAGTTCTCGCCAAATTAGTTTAGAGAAAAGTATATAAAATTAGAAAAAAATTAATATTTCGAAAACTAATTCGAATTTAAAAATTCTAATACCAGTTTTGAGATCTGCAGATCAATACGGATTTTTGGTGTTAATTTCATCGCAAAGTATTCCGTATTTTAGGAGAAATTGACGTGAAACATAATCAGTTGTTTAATCAGTCGTTTCATAGAATCGTTACATAAATTCGTTTCATAATATCCGTTTCATTAGGATTTTATATATATTATATAGAGTAGAAATGAAAATCTCTCCAAATGAACAAAGGGGACTATTACTGACATTTAGATATATTAAGCTTTCAATTCTGACCAAACATTCTAAAAAAAAAAAACTTAAATAATATAAAATGATCCCCTTCTCCTCCCTTTTTAAAGATGCGAATACAATAAAGTTGCAAGATGAATTTCTGATGAAATTCAACTGATATATGGGAAGGCAATGAGAAAAAACAAAAAAAAAAGTCTGAGGACTTTGTGAAAGGACTTTTTGGTTTATTCGTATTTTGACCTGAAAAGCGAATGCAGATTATTTTTTGAAGCAGTAAATATTAATACAGTCAAGGATCTATAATCCGCACACCCATAATCCGCAATTTTCTATAATTCGCATTGCTTAATGAAAGTAAACAATTAAATAAATTTACAAATTCTTGATTCAAAAATGATTTTTTAAAAGAAATATCTGAATTTTTTAAATATAAAAGTGAATATAATCAATTTTTTAATACAAGAATTTGAAAAATGCATTTTTTGAGATAGCATATTAAATTAACTATTATATTTCACATTTTTCTTTTCATGTTACGCTGAATATGGAATTAAAATAGTGTCCAGAAAAATTAATTATTGTATTTCATATTTTTCTTTTCATGTTATACTGAATATTGAATTAAAATAGTGTCCAGAAATAAGAAAATGAGATGTAATCCATAGTACTCCATAATCCGCAATATTCTATAATCTGCACAACCTTTGGTCCCAACTTGTGCAGATTAAAGAATTTTGCCTGTACTTTTTTTTAACCAAGATGCTGTTAGAACAGGAAAAGTACCACCAATAAGTATTTTTAATATTTTTGTATTCCGACCTGAAAACAGGTACAGATTTTTAAAATTGCAAAAATCGTAGAAAAATCGCAGAAAAATCGTAAAACATGAAAGCGGCATTTAGAAAATAAAGGTACTACAATTAATAAGGATATATATATTTTTTTGTGCAAACAGGAGAGCGTGTATGAACTTGTAAATATCAGCGTTCGAAATCCTTGGTGGTCCGCTGGTCCGAGACCAATAAAAATTCAATCGGACCACTAATTTAAAAAATTTAGTGGTCCACAGGACAAGTAACTTTTTTCCCTCTCTCGACAGGTAAACGTAAATTTTCCCGTCCCTGAGAAAACCGCAACTAAACACAAACCACAAAATTTTATTTTATTTAAAAAAATAAAAAATTGCATTAAAACTTACAGTCAGTTAAAATAAATAATCGGAAATAAAATATATAATTAACAATTTTATAGTTTTTGTTTATGTACTGTTTATTTAATTTTTAGCAAATTATAATTTTACATTTTATTATGCCGAAAATTTTGGGTAACTGAAAAGAAGTTTGGTTTATATTCTAGGCGGAGGAGGGGGGGGGTGTCACTCAAAGGGTTAAAGGTACTTAATAACTTAATAGAATTTTATTTGGCAGGCCAGGGACGATGTCTGCGGACCAGTAAATTCTGATGTTTACTGGTCCTTGGGACCAGTGACTTTTTTTTTTAATCAATTCTACCGCTGAATATGCAAGGAAAATAATTAATTCGACATTTGGAAAATATTTTTTTTAAAGGTAAATGTTAATACATTCTAATAACAACTACTCTTAACTACTAATACCATGAGGATCAGGAACATACCCAGAATAAGTGGGTATTTTTGTTAATTTGTATTTCAATCTGAATAGTGGATGCAGCAGTTTCAAAATGCAGAAAAAACAAAGTGTTTTTCCCCTGCTTCATTCTTCTATGTTTCGAGATCTTCAAAAATATAGTTTTGGCCCAGACAACTGCAACAGTGAGCTATTTTCCGATGTTATGTTTTTTAATTAATATTACAGGTAATGCAAAATGAAAAATCTGAACCTCAGGTGCATTTGAGCCTGCCTTCACTTATCCCCATCTAAATTTTCTTATCTCTTTTTGCGGTGAATTTTCCTAGCCATTGCAGACAGACACACATCTTTCTTTTATTAGTATAGATAATAATAAAGAAAAGTTTATTCATACCCAAATCGTGAAGTGGGAGTTGAATTAGGCACTGCTGCATATGAGACCTAAAAGAAAAAAATAATAAACTCTCAGCATCTTTTAAAATGCAGTAATACATAACTCTAATCAATAAATAATGAATGAGCAAAGATATGAAAAAAATATGAAACCTAATTTAGTTAAGAATTTTGTACACTGAAAAAACTACAATGAATAAATAAATAATTGAAAATTCAAACCTGAGACCAAGGGGATATTAAAACTGAAGACTGTGAAGCTGATTTTTGTTGTTCTTGAAGTGAAGTCAAAAACGATTGTTCTGAACCTGAATTTGTTAAACCAGAATTATTTGTATCCGAATTTTGTTGCTGATTAAGGAGTTGCTGTAGAAGTGGGCTCTCAATTTGATTACAATTAGTTGGTTCTTTAGTAGTAGGTGTGGTGGGAACAGATGAATTATTATTACTTTGATCGGGAGGTTCAATTTTTACAATTTGCATTGAAGGTCGGGCATATAAAGAGTCTCCATTTGCATCTTGGAGCCTCACAACCGTATTAGTTCCTGATTCAAACTGCAGATTAACTGAGCCTTGGGATGTAAGAGCAACTATTTGTTTTGTTCCTGATGATGAGTTAACTACTTCAAAACAGGCCTCTGACAAAACAGGTTGTTCTAAAATAGTTTGTTCTCTTGCATCCTGAGATAAAATATCAGCTTTCTTTGAATCTTGCTTGAGACTCAGCAACTGAGTCTGGGACAGTTCGGAGCCAGAAGAGTTACCTTGTTCGGTAGTTTCAAAGCTCCTAGAGATTAACTGAGTTGACTGAGACTGAGAAGCTCCAAAATTTTGTGCGAGGAGCAAAGCACCAGGGTTGATTGTCTGACGTTGCCATGAAGAAAGAACAGTGCTACTTTCAGACCTGGTGTTTTTTACGGATGAAGAAGATACTTGCTGCTGAGCCTTAGATGAAGGCTGCTGTTGGAATGTAAGAAATTGCAGATGGGATGCAGCAGTTGATATCACAGAGCTAACCACAGAATTGCTGACTGTCCTGGATAAATTCTCACTGTTAGCAGATGATACATGACCAGAGAGAGTTGTGGCTGGAGGAGGTGCATACTGTATTCTGTTACTCAAGGAAGATTCAGAGAAAGCAGGCCCAGAATTGCTGGTGATAACACTAGCTGGAAATGAAGTCTGAAGAGAATTAAAGCCTAAGTGAGCTAAACCAGGTATCACAGACACTTGGCTACTTAAAGAAGAAGGCAGATTTGATGATGCACTGGAATGATGATTTTCTTTATGCCTCCTTAATGATCTTGCATCACAGTAACTTTTCCCACAACCTTCAGCATCACATTCAAATGGTTTTTTATTTCTGTGAGTGAGCATATGGCCATTTCTGCAAAATAAATAAAAAAATGAATACACACACACACACACATATATATATATATATGTATTAACACTAGAAATAATTGAACATAACAGGTTTCACACTTTTACTTTCTTCTATCTTTACAAGAAGAAAGTATTGGATTCATGAAAATTTTTTAATTCTGGTTTTCGACGGATTTACACATTTTAGGGGTCAGAGAACCCGAAAAATATGTTTTTACAAAATGTCTGTCTGTCTGTGTGTGACCCAAATTTTGTGCACGTTCTATCTCAAGAACTAATGAACAGAATTTAATAAAAATTAATATTCAGTTAGTCCCTGATATAAATTGGTGCTGATTACTTTTTGGTGTAAATCCCTCAACAGGTGGTGCTGCTATACAGCATTTTTCACGATTTCCACCATAGCTCATCTCCAGAACTAATGCACAGATTTTCATCAAACTTCAGATTCAGTTAGTCCTTGACATGAATTGACGTTTTATACATTTTGGTGTAAATCGCTCAAAAAGTGGCGCTGCTGTGCTGCATTTTTTGAGATTTCCGCATTAGCTCTATCTCAAGAACTAATTCTTGGATTTTCAACAAACTTCAGATTCATGTATACCTTGATATGAATTACAGCTGTTTATGTTTTGGTGCAAATCACTCAACAGATGGCGCTGCTGTGCTGCATTTTTCAGAATTTCCACTATAGCTCTATCTCAATAACTATTGCATGAATTTTCATCAAATTTCAGATTCAGGTATACCTTGATATCAATTAGTGCTGTTTATGTTTTGGTACAAATCGCTCAATAGGTGGCGATGCCATGCTACATTTTTCACAATTTCTGCTATAGCTCTATCTCAAGAACTAATGCACGAATTTTAATCAAACTTCAAATTCAGATATAATTTGATATGAATTGGTGCTAAATTGGCGTAATTTCTTGTATTATTTAAATGATTTAATTGATGTGATTTATCTAGAAGAAAGTTTTGTGATGGCCACAACATAGTAGTTTTGTTATAATTTACAAAAACTTAAGCGTTACCACTATACAGAGTATTTTTTGTAACTAGACAGTCGATGCATCTTGGCTGCAGTTTGTAATACCAAAGGATTCTATTTCGTCCGTTCAACATTAACTTTTAATTTTTTTCTACTGAGAAAGTGTTTATTCATTTTGAAGATAAACCATTTTAGTTTTTGTAACAAAGGCTATAAGTTAATTGCTATTACTTTATTTTTATCTTCTGTTTTTAAAAAAATTATACAGACTATCTATCGAACACCACGGGTTGAAGTATTTTCAAAATTATGCAATTCTGTCATCAAAAAGTTCATGCAGAATTAGACATAATATGAGATCTTATCTAAAAAGGAAACGCTCTGTCATATATATATATATATATATATATATATATATATATATATTTTTACACGTTACATCTGTTACTTGCACAATCGAACCTGGTTAAGACACTTATGGCTAATATTGCCCGTAAAACTAATGTAAAAATGTTACGAATAGTGTTGACTCTAGAAAAAAAAGGCTGCCAGGCAGAAATTTTTTAAAAAGGGCACACTACTTTCAAAAAGGGTTTGTTTAGAGTCCACTTTTATCAATAGAATTTTGAGATATTTTCCGACGGCTGATTGAATTTTATGATTCCTCACTGCCCCATTCGATTGATGACTTTCTCGATTTTTTTTTCCACAACTGATTATTGAATGCTGCGATATTTTGTTTATGATTGGTGATTTTGCAGCTTTCCTTGCAAACAATATGCAAAAATCGCAGGTTTTTTTTTTCTGCAACCGATTGAAGATTTATTTCCACGATTAACTGATGAGACGAGTTTTGGGATTTTTCTTGTGACCGATCAACAAATTTTGCAGCTTTTTATTGCAGTCAATTGGCAAAAATCTAGTGTTTTTTCCCTGTGACTGATTGATGAATTTCACATTTTTTTCTGCAATCAACTGAAGAATTTTGCGATTACTTCCCAAGACTGACTGACAAATTTCACAATTTTTCCCTGTGACTGATTGACGAATTTTGCAATATTTTAAACCAACCAACTGAAGAATTTCACAATTTTTTTTGACAACTGAATGACAATTTTCACGATTTTATTTCTCGCAACCGACTGACGAATTTTATGATATTTTGTTTCTACAGATTGGAAAATTATGTATTTTTTTCTTGCGACCAATTGACAATACCTGTAAGGTTTTTTTCATACAGTCGATGGATGAATTTTGCAGATTGTTTCCCATGGCTGATTGAAGGATTTCAGATTTTTTTCCCCATGAGTAGGTGGTGGAATTCAGAATCCGGATTTTCCCCAATCATTTACTAGCAAAATTCAGGAGTTTTTATTCCCATGTGTTTTACAATTTATTTTACGCTATCAATGGACATATTTCGTGAGTTTTTTCTCATGCGAGCAGAGAAAGAAATTAATCAAAAGGGTGCATCAAAAATGGCAGTTAGGACAGCCGGGTGCATAAGATAATTAAAAAGGGGGCCCGATGGTGCATATAGTAGTTTAAAAAGAGCTGCCGTGCCCTGCCAAACTGACCTAAAGTCAACATTAGCGAACAGTTATTATGTGATCCTGCTTAAACACAATAAAATTTCACTCCCTTGAGGTAAAAAATATTGCTTAAGACATGAATTCCTTCTTCTCTTTTGTTGCTAATTTAGCAATTTTTTTTTATTTAGATAAAAAATATTGTTTTCAAATAGTAACATTCACCTTATTTAATAACAGATTAAATAAGACAGACATTACTAAATGGGAAGAGTGGTAGATATTTCAATACCTATTCCCTCTGCTAAATTAGCTAAAATGTAATTCTTCTTTGATCTCACATCCTAACTATATTTACCTCTTGCTTCATATACAATTTTACTGATGTAGAGAGAGAGATATGAACTTTTGTCACTTTTTTGCCACTGATTTCTTACTTTACATGGCGTATGCTGTCACTTCTTTTTTCCCTCTCATACAATGTAGGATATAATGGCTCTCATACTGTGTGCTCCTGCTTATTTGTGTCAGACAAATCTGTATGATTACATAAAAATATAACTATAAAGGACATGTTAAATAAAATAGGACTTTCAAAATCAATAAATATTTCAGAATCAATGTTATGTATCCTGCTAAAAAATCCAGACACAAACCAAAAAATTTCATCTGCTTATTTACCCTAGAGAATGAAGGTAAAAGCAAGAAATGCGAAGGCACAAACGATTTTGGTTAACTGGTATACTTGAACTCTGAACACATCTTTTAATGGTCAGTAATGAAACGGGCTTCATGGATAAAATGACTCTCAACAGAAAATTTGAACCTTTAAGCGGATGTTTGGACAGATTTAAAAATCGGTTTGGAATCATATACAAGCATGTTTCTGGAGAAGTGGCAGCAGTGAACACTGAAGATATAGAGTGTTGGAGAAACAGTGTGTTTCGACAAAAATTTAGATTGGTTGCCCCTGTCAAAATATATATTGGTTGTGATATCTTAAATGTAGACTGTTCTTCAAAATAATCATTTAATGCCTGATAAAACAGTTGTTGCAAAAAGAAACAAATATACTGGAGGGAAGTTGTGCACTGTAGGAAGAAATGCAGATGGCATGGAGAAAATTAAGCTTCTTTTGATTGGTACATCACAAAATCTCTGTTACTTGATAGAAAGAAGAAAAAAAGATGAAGAATTTGTTTTGTGAATATGCAAACCATGGTTATATTTGAATAGCTGGGTGATCTTTTAGTTTCATAAATATGCAATTTCAACCTGCAAATGCAGGAAAAATCTGGGAAGCTAGTGATATTTGTGGAGAACTGCCCAGCATACCAGTAAAACATTCAGGGTTTTAAAAATGTTGCAGATGAATCAGGGAGTAATTAAGGCCTAAAAACAAAACTACCAAAAGTGTCTGGTTCATTGGTTACCTGTGGAATGATAAAACATAAACAGCAGGCAGGCTCGGACTGGTCCGCCAGCCCATTGGCCCGAGGGCCGATGCGCCCTCGTCCAGGGAAAACTTCACGCCCCTAAGTGCTTAAGCAGCTCAATATTTTTTCCCTTGTCGTACACATACATTCTGACTAGTGTACTAAATTTCGAGAATTCGTTTACGGATTATCATTAATTAAAAGACAAACAACAAAAGAGAGGTAATTTTTATTACCAGAATTAGAAGCCTAAGTGCGCATCTTTGCATGTGACAGAGTGAAAATATGCACCCATGGAAAGCTTTAGTAGCCATGGCACCCGGGCAAGATTTTTTTTCGCTTTTTTCTTCTTTCGAGATTTCGCTTTGAATGATATCTTTCAGATTTTAACCAAATATTTTAATTATTTTCAGTTCTTTAGCTTTTAGTATCTTGCCCCTTCCTACCCATGTAAAGCTGCCACTGAGCTTGCCTATAATTGAAACCATGCTTTTTGAAAACAAGTTGAGAAAAAAAGAGATAAATATCAGAAAGCAAAAAACTTTTCATATGAATTTTGTTGGTGGTGGGAAAACATGATCTTTCTTTTCGAGGAATACAAGTTAGATGACACTTCTGGATTACAATCCTGCAAGTTGTGCAATACCACAGACAACGTTTTTTAATTCACAAAATTTACACAATAATTTTCGGTTAGTAATCTTCACTTTATTTAATGACAGACTTTACGTGGTTAAATAACTATTACAAAATTCTAGAATGTATTTTGAATATAAAGTTGTTTAATTTAATCACGGAAAAATCTATCATTAAGTAAAGTGATGATTACTATTCAGAAATTATGACCGTTAAAAACACTGGACATGGGTTCCTGCAACTTGCATGAATACAAACCATGGCATTTCTCTCGATAATGGAAACCTAAATATTTCCCTTGACCTCTAATCAGCATTCTCGCTGCCGCTCACCATTGCGCCAAATCGCGACAAAATGTTTCATTTGGCGAGTAAATTAACAATCAGACTTGCCAAATTGCGAGTGCTCAATTTCTGCTCTGTTTCTGTGTTTGCCAATACACTCGAGACTTATCCGCGTTTCTGAACGATTGATGTAGCTTTAGATATTCAATCGCATCGTGATATTTACATTGCTCTATTTATACAAATACAAGTTCAATATCAATTCAATTTAGCAACAGCCAAAGACACAAAAAGGATTATGCAATGTTTTTGTCAGTTAATCACTGTCTATGCGCCGGCGTCGCTCTGATAAAAAACAAACAAAATTACTCACAACAAGTGCCAAATATTGAAAAGTTTTGCTGGAATATTGTGTTGAAATTAACCATACTATTTATTAGTTGTACGTAAAGTACCATTGGCCGGTCAATTTTTTCTATCGGTCGAAATCTCATAGCAATTTTTAGTGTATGTTTTCACAACGGTAAATCAAAGATAGCTGTTTTTAACTTTTATTCAGACTGCTAAAAGAATGTCTGAAACATTTACATATTAGGAGGCATTTAGGATGTATTTATTTTAATAGTTTCTGTAGTGGATAGTTGAATTTTTATTTTTTGAGTAATTACAAAATGTTAGGTTATTTTAGAACATATTTAAAAAATGGATACAATAAGAGTTAGATAGATTTTTTAGAGTTTCACACCGAATCTATTTTGCTAACATTTATTTTCATTTGGCTACTGTTTTTTATTTCTTATTCGCCAAATCGCTAATGTTGCTCTAAACCCAGCCAGAACACTGCCTCTAATTATCATAAGAATTTTGCAAATCATGAGAAGAGTGTGTACTGAGAAGAGTAAATTTGCTCAATTATTTTAGTGATTTTAGGCTAACAAAGCGACTTTTTTGGTGTACTTTTTCTGTAAAAACCTTTTAAGAGTACAATATCAATGCAGTATTTTATGGATACATAAAGGAATTTTCTAAGGAGTTAAAATGCCTCTTCTTACAAAATACCTGACTTGTCTTATTACAAATGTTGCAAGTGTAATAAGTATTATTTTCACATTCCTGAATGCGATGTTGATTTTTGAATGCTGAAACATCCTTATATTTCAATATTCAAATACCCTATAACAGGGATGGCGAACCTTTTTAAGCGTGCGTGCCAAAAATTTCAAAATTATTATGTACCAACGTGCCAGAAATATTTTAACTTAGATAAAATCCAATAATTATTTTTTATAGAATTTTTACTTAAATGTGTGGTATGTGTAGAGCTATAATAAAGAATTCCAAACCAATATTTTAGAGTCTAATTTAATGTATTCTTCTGAATATTTATAATTTTTTTCTGACATAATGCCTTCACAGTTGCATTCTAATTCTAGCAGTTATAAGGACTTATTTATTTGACAAAATTTAATAGAAGTTTATATTTTTTTAGTAGAAAATATTTATAAGTGTATTAAAAATAAATTAATCCAAATTTTATATGAATTATCTATAAACCACCTTTTTGAAAAATAAAAGCCTTTTTTTTTTTTCAATTAAAGCCGGCCGGCTTTTTTTGGCCAGGCTAAAAGCCGGCAACCCTGACTGCAGTCGCTGTTATAAAGGAATTTTTTTGTGACTGGAGATCTTTCTCGGTTTACATTAAGAAAACTATTCCACATAAAAATATGAAAACTGGCAGATTTATACAGAAATGTTCAATAAACACACTGAAGTGGGTCAAAATAGTTCTGTTTAAAAAGTTTTATAAGATAAAAAAATAAGCAGAACAATTTAAACCATCTTTCACAGGTACACACTTGACAAACTTGCAGTGTACAGTGAGCAATCATTTTTTTAATTTGACAAACTTGTTTTTTCTTTTTTAAATTCAAAATTTCATTTTTAATACAGATTTGTTTCCTATTTCGGTTTTTTTTTTTTTTTTAACCTATTACTGCCAAATTTTAAAACAGTGCAAAAAATAATATTTCCATTAAAAATTATATTCACACATGAATATTAAAAAGATAAAGAAAATTTTAATGAAAATTGTCATATTTAAAACATCTTATTAATTTTTCTTTTTTATGGAGTCAGTATAAAATTTTAGGAGGCAGAAACATTGTTTAATTTGCCTTATTATACAAGAGGATTTTTACATATTTAATTGATCTTATTTAATCATTCAATCATGAAAGCAGTCATTAGCTATCGTGACAGCAGTTGATTCAACCTCCGAAAAATTCCTCAGTCAATGGGAAATGAATGGCAACCCGATTACAGAAGATCGCCAATGGTCATTTAATTATAAGCCAATCCTTCTACAATCTTTTTAAAACAGCACAAATTATCATCTTTTTAGAACTTGCGGTGACTAAAGGGAAGTTGGCACGCATAGTTCATAGGGAGTAGAAGGCCCTAGTTTAAAAAAAAAAAAAACTGCTTCCCAATCCCACTTAATATACAACTTTTGTCTAGTTTCTTGAAAAGCATCATAACTGGGTTCAACTGTATTTATCTATTTTCTGATTATCTAAAGAGCAATCAGCTCTCTCAAAATTTTGTCATTATTGCAGTAAAAAAGAACTACACTGCTTGGCAACAGATTTTGTTTAATAAAGATGGCCAACAGGAAAGTATATAATTACTAAATATTGTTTTAAATGAAAAAGCTGTGTATTTGAACATGAATGAGTGTATATATAAATACAGTGTAGCACATCACTGGCAAAAAATTGAGGGATGCTTAAAAAGAAAAATTCCGATGGGTCCTTCAGAAGATGAAGAATTTTTATCTTGAAGAAATGCAAAAGAGGCACATTTTCTATTAAATATATTGAATATACGTATTTCTAAAAAGAGGATCCTCTTTTGTAAAAAAAGAACTCAGTTTATTGGAAGTCTCTGGGTCCCTAGGTATTTAGAATTTCAAAAGCTTAGCAACATATTTATTTATTTTTCTTCATAAAATACAAAATTGATGTTAAAGATATAATTGCTATTTTTTTCATAATTGCACAAAATTATGGTATTAACTCCCTTTTCATTTTGGGTTTCAGGCCAACAGTATATATTTTTGCTCATATGCTCAGTCACATCCAAATCGGTTTATAATATACGAATGTTATCTCATGTCAAAAACCAGATACATGTAACACATATTTAAATCAACATTTGGATACAAAGTGGTTTTTGATCTGGAGGGGGGTGTTATGATCAGAGAAAATGCAATGAAATTTTCAGAGGAATTGCATTCCTCTGGACCTTAAAAAATTTAAAAGGGAATTCCTTATGGGTATCTATTGTTGGCCTGTTTAACCTATACTGTTATTAACAAAGGATTAAAGACAGGGGAACTACAAAATTAAATAGAATACTTACAAGTGATCTTGTCTTTTAAATGCTTTGGCACATAACTGGCACACATATTTTCGCTCATCACTATGAGTCAACTTATGCTTCGTCAGGGCACTAGAATTACTGAAAACTTTGCCACATGTTGGGCATGGTTGTGTGCCAGGACGATTTGGTGAAGTAGCTTTCACAGGCCGAGTGCCTTTCACTTTTAATTTGTCAACTATCAGTGTGTTGCTGGTATTTTCACTAGGCTTTGTTGTTTTTATTTCTATATAAAAGAAAAATGAAAGTTAAATTTTAAGTATTACAATAATATTTATTATGCAAACATGTACAGTTAAGCCATTTTTTTTTTTTTTTTTTTTTCTCCAGCAAATATCATTAAAGCATTCTATGTACTGATTTTTATTTTAATAAATAGTTTTACTTAATTCATTAATATTATGCATTTTTTAAAAGTTAAAATAGATATAAATACTGTTTTACATAGTTCTTGAAGATGATTTTAAATATTGAGTACTTCTTTCAAATCAGGAAACGCATATATATAAAAAACCATTTACTATCAAGGATTGCATTTGTTAGCTGAATTCTTTAATTCCATTTCCAAATTCACCTTTATAAATGGATGGCTTAACTTACAGTCATCATCTCTTTATAGAAATTGAGGATGATATTGAGTTTTGTGGCAAGCTAATTAGATCTAAAGCTAAAGAGTTGCTAGAGTTAAAGAGCAAAAAAATATTTTAAATTATATAAATTCTGCTGATTTTACTGATAAATATGAAATAACTCATGATGGAATTACTGGTACTGTTTTTGAGCAACAAAATGAGAATTCTGATCTTGATGCACAAGACAATGACAAAATACATTTTGATGAAGGTTTGGTTTTAAGGAATAAATATTTCAAATTTTTAGGGCAGCAAATCTGTTTGACTGACTAGTGATAAGGAAATAATTACAATACATGACATACAAAAACATCAAATTACAACAATCTAAAAAAAAAAAAGGTGAGACTCAATTTTTTTTGTTCACTTTTCATATAAAACCTTTGTTTTGTTGATTTTGAGTAAAAAATTAAATATTATATGTTATTTTTTCATTTATTTTTATTGAGCATTTTAATCCTTACATTATTTCTTCTGTTTTGTGAAAATTAAATAAATTTTCATTTATAACTTGAAATCCACAAAGTTTTTAAATCCTTCCCAAGTTATGTAGATTTTGGGTCTTTTACCTTATTATAAATCCTATTTTTAAATATTTTGGTACTTTTATCTATTTTCCGATCGGCCACTTTTAATGGAAAAAAAAAAGTGTTGCCAACTAACATAATTTAATGATAATAATACAAAAGTATGGCATTACATTTAATTTCAATGCAATGGTAGCATGTGATGGCAATGTACATATTCCACTTTTATTTAATTTGCAGATAAGATAAGACAGTTTACTTTTTTTAATGCAGGATATAAGTTGACTGCTATTTCTCTGTTTTCTCTCACATTTCACAAAAAAGATAAAAGACCTGGGATTCACATAAATATTAAAGATATTAAACTTGCATTTAAACAAGTTTATATGGCGTGAAATTCATAAATGATGACTATTTTATTGCTATTTTGAATGGCATTGGAGCTTTTTGGCTGCCAGAATGTTTGCTGCAAATTTCAATAAATTTTTTGGCTCATAATTTCAAGACTTTATCTAATGTATACACAATTTTTACATAAAAGTTTGCAGAACTGTAATTTATAAACATACTGTTTTACATAATTCTTGAAGATGATTTTAAATAATGAGCCTTCTTTCAAACTGAAGTAGTACAAATAAAGAGAAAACATTTACTACCAAGGATTGCATTTGTTAGCTGAATCACAGAATTCCACTTCCAAATATATCCCGGTGAATAGACGGCTTAAATTATAGCCATCATCCCTTTATATAAAGTGAGGATGATATAGAATTTTGTGGCTTTACTGACAATCAAATTAAATTTAAATGTTTTTATATGTTATACATATACTTTAATATTAACATAATATTTAGGATTGTTGTACTGTTATACTATCTGATTAGATTTTCTATCTAAATAAAGAGTAACCTATTCCTTCTAAATTTTTGTTATTATTGGCATTTATTATGTCTCCCCAGAAAACTTAACTATAACAGCAGCAAACAAAAGCATAAACAAGGAATTTTGATGCAGGCAGCTTTAATCTGAAACTCTTAGGACAGGAGTCAAGCCTAGTATTTTTTAATTTTCCGACGAGGTCTTCCCAACAATCTTCTTAGCGGAGGATATATATTGCACAATATATATATATATATAAATATTGCACAAAATCCCTATAAATTCAAATTTAATAAATCCTTCTAAAATTTATTAAATGATTATGTAAGTCTTCTAATGTAGTTTAAACAATTCACGAAAAATGCTTTACAAGATAAAATTTTCATGAATTCATAATTCAGTAGATAAAGGGTTAAATAGAGTACAGGGGTTGATACAGGTTTTTTTTCTTGGGGCCCATTTTGTGAAAAATAAAGGTTATTATTGTGAAATTTATTTATTTATTTATTTATTTTTTGTGAAAAATAACATTTTGTTGTGAAAGACGAAATACAGTTTCAAATTTGAACTAAACATTTATTATATCTATATTATAAAGGACAAACATATCTGTGCGTAACGCATACGTCATTTTGCAAATGGCAGCACTTTGAAATTTGTAATAAAATTTTGATTTTGCAATTTTCTCTACTACAAATTTTTAAACTTCTAAACATCGCACATTTTAAATATTTACACCTTCGTATAAGGAAAAAAATGCTCTTTAAAATGCTATTTGTTTGAAAACTGTACCTCAATTTATTTTTGAGATAATTTTTTTGTAGTTTTTAATAATATTTTTCTTATCGTGGCAACAAAAGTACCCCATTTCTATTGAAAGTCATTGAAAGTAAACGGAAAATAGTCAAAAATAGGCGATACTGTATATTTTTGTTGCCATTTTCTCCTAAAAACTGAAACAAAAGTTGAAATTAAAATATTCCGTGATAATGACGTCATATGTATACTTTTCTATAGACGAAGTTAAAACTGGATTGTAAAAGTGGATTGCTTTAGCGGATGCATATGACGTCATTTTATAAAAAAGCGTGTATCTTAAACCTGACGTATTCTTAAACCTGAATTATGTTTTGTAGAATTGCGTCATTTTCACAGCCCAGCTGCTTTGAAATTCTTCACAGGTGAAAATGCTTCACTTTTGAAAATAATGTAATCGAAATCACACACTGATAAAACGCAATGTTTTACAAAATTTAGAGTGTCTTTATAAAAGAGGTTACATGCAAATAATAGCGATTTATTTTACAGAAATTGATGATTCTCTGCTGGGTGGATTTGCTTCGCCGAGTTAGATGAGCAAACGAATAATTTATGGTTTAAAATAATATTATGTTCCTGAAATTTTTGTCCAAAACTCTAATAATAAAATTTTAATGCTATTCTTTAGGACATTCTACTACAATTTTATCAACATAACATAATTTGCTTAATTTAAATTTTCCTAATTTTATATAATCTACTAGGGGGGGGGGAGGCAACCCCTGCTCGCTACGCTACCAACCCCCCCGCGTAATCGCTTTGCGATTCCATTAGGTATCGCGAAACAATCCCTATTTTCTAGCCAACCCAAGACGTAATTGTTTTGCGTTTCCATTCTGGATCGCTTCGCGATCCCTTATTTTCTGTGCATTCAATTTTCAGATTCCCCTTTGTAAAAACATGTTCCTCCCCAACTCTTGACAATTTTATTTTTTTATCTCCAAGCACATAATCATTACAGCTTACAGTTTCATGATTATAAAAATTATTAAATATAAAATTATATATATAATGTTACGAATATTGTAAATAGTGTTTGTGCTTAAAAATAATGTAAATAGTTCAATTAAGCACTATTCATAAGCTAATATTAGTTTTGTTGCATTGAAATATCACAATTTGTTGATTTTCTGGAAGCAAGTAAACCCTATTGGATTTCAATGGGAGCCTATGAAAATTTGGCGAAATACTGGAAATAGCGCCAAGTTGGCTGCAAACTTGGCGATGTTTGGCGACAGAATCCGCCACCTTTGGTAACCACCCTTATAGCGTCAGATAGCTCTGACCAATCAAATGCGTTTCGCGGTATCTACGCAGATTTTCATTTGTCCATTTCCAAATCATTACTTTTTTTTTTATATAGAAGGATATATTTAAAAAGCAAGTGTGTTTTTTAGTCATCAGCCCTGATCTTTCTGCTGAACCAAAATTACTAATATTTTTTTTTAAACTGAAAGCTCTGCATTTTTAGATGTGATCGCACTATTTTTTTTTCTTTTTTAATATCCCCACTTTTATATTTTAATTTTAAAAGCATTTTATGAAATTTCTTCAAAATGGTGAAAATGAAATAGCCTTCATTATCGCAGACAAGAGAGAAATAATGAGGCATTTTTATCTTTATTCATGCTATTTTCTGATAAAAATTGTTGTATAGGGCTTAGTGTCGCAAAATCCCTAGGAGCAGAATATTATATTAGGGGCATAATAACGGAAAATGACATCTTTTGAAAACACGCATTTTTCCTCATAAATTTTCTATATTGTTTTTTCTTCTGCATGTGTACTGATACTAGGTTTCAGACATTAGGCGAAATGCTTATTTAAGTGAAAATGAAGTCATATTTAAAAGAAAATGATCATTCCCCTAGATAAAACTAAACATTTTAACACAAATGCGTCTAAAAAACATAAATTACGGAAATTTTTACTCTCTGGAATTGAGATTCGGATCTCAAGTAAAGTGTGCGTCTGTTCACATAAAAGATGTTGCTGACAATCGTGACTTCAAGTTTTGAGTTAAAATGATTTTTAAATGATCAATCAAAATACAATTTTTTTAAATGATGAATATGGATATGAGAAGTGCGTATGCAAATTTTGAGAAGGTGGAAATTGCTGTTTTTCATTCCAGAATACCAAGCATAAGATTCTTCATTGATAACCACATCCCAATAACCAATCTTTATTATATTTTACTGATTAAGTATCTATATTATAAAGAACAAACATATCTGTGCGTAACGCTGATGTCATTTTTCGAATGGCAACACATCACGATCAAATTTTGATCTTGAAATTTTATCTCTACTGCAATTTTAGGTACATTTCGTAAGAAATTGCACTATTGCAGTCGTTACCATGGTATGACTTTTGAAAAATTTCTTCATAACTTTTCATTACAGGACCCCAGCAACGCAAAACCACCCCCACCTAAAATATATATATATATATATATATATATATATATATATATATATGTATGTATGTATTAAATTTTGTCCGCACGATAAGAGTCGCAATTATGCACGGATCGTCTTCAAACTCGCCAAGAACTTTGAGATGGCTAATATCTCGGTGGGTATTGAAAATGGGCAAAATCGGCCCAAGGAAATGGAAATGGGGAAGGTTAATAATTTTGAATGCCGTTTTAACATGATCCTAATAAAACCAGCTCTTACACAACAATGACAGGAAAAAATAAATATTTTTCGTTATAGCATTTGCCAACAATTTAAAAAAAAGCAATAAAATTCTCACTACAACAATTGCTTTTCTATTACAAGATTTTCATGTGAAAAATTAAATTAAATAAATAGTTTGACGAATTGAAAACAAATTGAATATTACGTCACAAGTTTTCTAGAGCAAGATTTTCGCATGAAATCTCAAAATGAAACAAATAGTTAGACGAATTAAAAACCAAACAAAATATTGCGTGATATTAGAAATATAATGGGCCTCAGCAGGTGAATATGTAATGTCATGTGAGTTTGAAGAAACGTATTAAAGCATGATAAAATCCCGACTATGGAAATATTAACATATTTTAACAACACTTTGAGGTTCTCTGAATTTACTTTAGCCATTTTTAAACCTATTCCATATACATGTGTGTGTGTATTCGTGTAAATTAGAATTTTCACAAAATGTTTAGCTCCCTAAAGCTCATTCTTAGTGAAGGAACCGGGTTTATCTCTAATCTTGATTTAAGATTTGTTGGTGAATTTAGTACTTAACTTCGAAACCTACCTCCGCCTGTAGGCCCTAGCCGGCAGGGATTTATTTTTAATCTTCTGCCCATCATACATTTTCAATTTTCGTCGCATAGGAAAAAAAATTTACTTTCACATGCAATTTGTTTAAAAACTCTATCTTAATTGACTGATGTATTATATTTTCTAAAATAATTTTTAAGAATGATTTTATTTTAGGTTTATCTTATCACGTGCCGGTTTAATACATAATAATAATTAACATTTTTCACATAAAGCAACAAACATTTTTCAGCATTTGTTTCTGACTCTTTTTGCATAACGAAATTAATACTTCCTTTATAAACAAATAAAAGAATAATATTAAAAGCCACCAATCTAACATATTTGTGAAAGACATATTGACGAAATTAATACTTCTTTTATAAACAAATAAAAGAATAATATAGAAAAAATCACAAATCTAACATATTTATAATCATACAATTTAAATTTTTAGATCACCAAATAGGATTTATTTTCAAATGGAATTTGTTTGCAAAGTTCATCTCAGTTTACTGATTATCTGTGGTTTTAAAAACAATTTTAAAGCATGAAATATATTTATTTATCTATATCGCGCGGAGCTCGATTACGAAAGATTAATCCGTTTGCCCTTAAAACAAAATAAAGAGTTCCTCATTTTCGTACGGCTAATATCCATTAAAAAAAACTTTCCTATGAATAAATAAATAAATAATATAAATAAAACACAAATTTAACAGACATGTATAAGCTCTGATATTATCAGAATATAAAAGGATGCCAAAAGTAGCAAAATCTTGGTCAAATAAGTCTTAGCATGCGGCTAATAATAAAATATCGCTTTTGATAAATTTCAAAAATTTATTTGATTGCGTAATTCGTATTTTCCATATGAAAAATACTTTTTTAATGTAAGTGGGCAATCTAAAAAATTTATTGCAGATCAAAAAATATTCCTTTTCAATTTAAAAAAATGTTTTCACCTATATTCTTTAACCCGGGAAGACCGGGTACGATTCCCTAGTATATATAATGGCACAAAGTGTATAACGCTTCCGGAGCGAACTCATCCGGATCTTGATAATCTTTCGTTAAAATCAGCCATTTTATTTCGGCCATGTTAGGCTTAAGCATTCGGATGCCGTATTATAAGTCGAACAACTGCCTTATTTAATCTACGTTGTATAACATATATCCTTCTTCAGTTTTTTAAAACCTTCAAAAACTATAAAATCATCATATGTATTAAAACACAAAGGTAAAATTTTAAGTAGACCCATTTTGGGACATCTGCACATGCATCAACCCTGTTTAATTTAGAGGGATTGGGAATGTGTTCTCAGTGGCTGAGCGGTCTAACGCAGCAGTTTAAAGCACCGATATTTGGTAGAGGATAGCAGGTTTGAACCCAACGCCCGGCAAAATGATTTCTGTAATATTTTTCACGATAAGTTATTTCAATAACGACATATTTTATTAGGAAGAGAAGTTATATGATTTTTATTGTTTTATTATTATTATTTGAATGCTTATTATTATTATTTGAAGGGCCTGATATAGGCCCCAAATTTTGCCTGGATTGACCACTGGAGCAGTATCAATTATAGAACAGTTGTAGCCTTTGTCAATTGCAATGTCTTTAATGTATTGAATTTCACTGTTAAATGACTGAAAATCAGAGCAAACATGTATGGCACAATTTATAAAGGCATAAAAGGCGGCCATTTTTTGGCTTGGAGGATAACAAGAATGAGCATGGGGTGACAGAGAAACAGCGAAGTTTTTGCAATAGACGGATGTAGAGTGATGTAATTAAATTAATGACAAGGATTTAAATTAGCAGAGATTAATTAAAAACACAATGAAAGCTTACGCTAATAGTCCCGATAAAGTATTAAATAGTTATAAAAAGAAACGTATGGTGGCGAAATAAAAACAAAGTAAGTTTAAAAACAAACTAAACGTTTATTAACTAAAATATAAAATAAGTTTAAATATAATTCAAACAATAAATCAAATCTTTAAATTCAAATACATTTAAGCTGTCAAATTATATATAAATACATATCCAGAAAACCAGTTGACAATAAAATAAAAACTGACCTCACAGCAATGAAAATAATCACAGAGTGACCGGTCCTCCTCAAAGTTCCGTGATGTTCACAAACATCTAACATGCCGATATACTTAACTGAAATATCACGAATCACATATCCGTGCTGAAACAACGCCGGGACAAAACACTTCTTTAAAGATGAAATGACGTTATAGATAACCATTAGGAAAATCGCCAAACAGATGGATGCCGTTAACAATTATCAAGTAAATTAACCTTGAGCTTCTCTTTAACAAATGCCATACATGACTCACACATCAGTGTATCCTTGTAAACACGATATACGTAGAGTCCATATTCTACTAGCAGAGTCGAAGTCATAACCATCAAACTCATATCAATAAAACTTGTAAAATGGCCGACGCACGATAAAGTAGGAAGTAGGGATGCAACGGATATCCGGCTGATTTTTCAATATCCGAAATACTGTCGGATATCCGACTTCTCTGCCGGATATCCGGCAGAGTGCAGCAAAGCGAATATATAAGGATAACAGAAATCGTTTGACCCCAAACAATGCCGAACAATTTTGTTTACAATGTAAAATATGAAAGTAAGTTCACTATTCATGAGTAAAAGGTAATTCTCAAAAGTTTAAAGAATTGCCAGCTTTCCTAACATTGATATTTGAACTCTTTATAATAAATTTAAGAATTTATGTTTACTTTGTTTAGAAAATTGTACCTTTACTTTCAGAATGTAAAACAAAATTTGAAGTTGTTTATTAAAGTATGACTTTATTAATTTTCTTTCTTTCTTTTAAGTTTAACAATTAAACAGGATTTTTAGAAGAAAGTATTGTAATAGAATTTTTTTCGATTTCTGGTTTTCGACGGATTTAGATGTTTTAGGGGTCAGATATTCCAAAACATGTTTATACAAAATGTCTGTCTGCCCGTATGTCGCCATCGTTCCATTGAAAACTGAATGAAGTTATGCATAGAATTGAACCATTTTTTTGTGAATGTTTTTGGCTATAGCCAGGCGGCCCTCCTTCAGTATGGAAACATTCCACTGGAAGGGGGGGGGGGGGGGGCACGGTAATCGCGATTTTTGTGCCATTTTCATTATTGTACCATCGAAAAGTGTATGAAGTTATCCATATAATTGAACAAAATTTTTTGTATTTGTTTTTGGCTATGTCCAGCAGGTTCTACTTAAATAAGAAATATTCCGCCAGGATGGGGATATTTCCAATAATAGCGATTTTTGCCATCGTAATGAAGTTATGCATAGAATTGAACCAATTTTTTTGCGAATGTTTTCGGATATAGCCAGGCGGCCCTCCTTCAATATGGAAACATTACACTGGAAGGGGGGGGGGGGGGGGGGTGCTGTAATAGCGATTTTTGTGCCATTTTCATTCTTGTATCATCGAAAAGTGTTTGAAGTGATGTATAGAATTGAACTAATTTTTCGGGGGTATGTTTTTGGCTATGGCCAGCAGGTCCTTCTTCAATTTGAAAATATTCTGCTGGAAGGGGGCACTATAATACGGATTTTTGTGTTATTTTCATTATTTTACCATTGAAAAGTGTATGAAGTTAAGCATAGAATTGAACCAATTTTGTGGTGTATATTTTTTACTATGGCCAGCAGTTTCTCCTTGAATTTGGAAATATTCCGCCAGAAGGTGGCACTGTAACAGAGATTTTGGTAAAATTTCCTCGATTTTCCGCAGTTTTTTTTGTACTGTATATTGGCGGCTCATGAAGCGAAGGGAACTTTGCATCCTGCTAAGCTGGCTATTCACAAACAGCTGATGTACAACAGAATAACGAAAAAAATTTTGATTTTGATAAATATGATTGAGATTAACTTATTCTTATTCTGATTAATTGACTGAAGCAGAGATTTTAGACCAAAATCAAAGTTGGTATAATATTGAAGTATTAATATTTGGAACTACTTTTTGAAATATTAAGATGTATGAGATAGAAGAAAGTTTTGTGATTGGCAAATCCAACTAGTTGTTTTTGTAACTTCATCATAAATATTTAAAATTAAAAGTAATTTTCTTTTTACTTTTAAATATAAAAATAATTTAACTTAAAATAAAACTAAATGTGACTTAGAGCAAAAACATTATTAAATAATTAAAACAGAAAAAGGGCATCAACTAAACCTATGTTTGGAGAAAATAACTCTTTAATTATGGGTATATTAGTAGATATTTTATGTTTAAATTATAAAAAGAAAGTATGTAGTATTTCTTTGTGAAAATACTCTACAATTATACACATATTAATTGGTTAAAATTTGTTGTACAAATTATCAGCATTTCATTGTACAAATTAATTATTAGCAATTTTCGATAAAGGCAATCTTATATTCAAATCCAGTAGCAATTATCAGCATTTCATCGTACAAATAAACAAAATACTTTAATGTTTAAATTACATTTTTTATGCAATATTATTAATATACATTACAGGGTTTGAATTTCGAAGCGGGATGGTAGGATTTGTGCCCTATTTATTATGCCCTATTGTGAGTGGGCAGCTCCTGTTTCCAAAAAATCATTTTCCGAAAATGTTTCTTTGTAAAACGACGAGCAAGTCTCAGCACTGACTGACAAATTTCGTGATATTTTCTACTATCGATGGGCAGATTTCACAGTTTCTTCTTACGACAGATTGACAAAATTCATGGTTGTTTTTCTGCATCTGTCTGAAAAATTTTGCGCTTTTTCTCCACGACCGACTGACGAATTTCACAACTTTTTCTAGAGACCGATCGATGAATTTCACAATTTTTTTTTTTTTCTCAAGATCAATTGATAAATATAGCAATTTTATTCTGTGACCGATTGGCAAATTTCCCTGTTTGTTCTTGCGACATACTGATGAAAGTAACGATTGTTTTTCTACATCCTATTGAAAATTTTTGCATTTTTTCTCTGTGACCGGCTGAGGAATTTCACGATATTTGCTCATGACAGATCGATTGACCAATTTTGTGATATTTTCCCGCTGCCAATTTCCCCTGCACTTCAGTTTTCTTCTTGCGACCGGTCGACAAATTTTTTTATTTATTTTCACCATGATTGACAAAATCGGCAATATTTTTTTTTATGACCGATTTATGTATTTTGCGATGTTTTTTCCCTATGCCCAAAATAGCAAATAACTAAAAGGGCAGTAATGGCCACCGGAGACCGAGCCCTACCAAATTGGCCAATAGTCAGCACTCAACAAAATGAGATTACACTTGTGGTGCACATGAAGAAAAAAAAATTTGGTTGAACTTAAAAAAAAATGTTTAGAAATAACAAACTAGTTGATTCTTGCAATTCACGGTTTAGGACATGACTTTTTGAAATCAACCTTTTATCGTGTAATAGAAAAAATCAATGACTATTTCCTTTTCAAACTTTGGATATGGATTTAAAATTCCAATGCATAGAACATAGTTCAATTAACAAAAATACCAGGGACTACAGTTTTGACTATAATTAAATTAAGGATATAATAAAACAAGTTTGTTCAGAAGTGACATACAATCACCGTAAGATATTGACAATAGAATCACCGATATGCATTATTCATGCATTTTTAATTTACTGTTAAAAATTAATGCACATCAGATTTTGCAAAATTTTCTAAAATTTTTTAACAGAGCATAACCATGTGTTTCCGATAATTTCTAAAGTTATAAAATTTGGTCTGTGCTGTTTGTCAAAACTGTAACTTGTGAAAGAGGCTAAATCATGCAAAATGGAATAAAATCTAAATTAAGAAATTCATTTAGGAACCCAATTGTTAATTGCCCATAACATTAGATGAAAGTTGAAAGATAGACATGGTATACATATAAAACTTGATTCTGTTCCTTTGTTTTAATAAAAATAAACATTTTGGATAATTATCTTGAGTTGTTAATTTAAATTATTTTAATGGTATTTTGTCATGTCTGTATAAATGTAATTCTTTAAGTGGCACATAAAAAATAACGGGGTTTAAAGATTTTTTTTTTTCCTTTCTAACAGTTCAACTCCCCTGCATTTTTAAATGTTGGGTGGGAAACTCCCCTCCTGCGGAAAACTTGAAGTTCAAGCCCTGATATTCAAAGAGATATAGTTTTTGTAAATTATATTTCAATACATTTAAAATGTCTTAATGATGTGTGAAACATGCTTGTAATTTATTGTTCTGAGATGGCGTTATATAAGGAAATAATTCACCATATAACTAAAAACATATCTAGTGCCGGATATCCGAATCCGGCAGGCAAAGGAGCTTCGGATATCCGGCAAAATCAATATCCGGTGCATTCCTAGTAGGAAGCAAGTAAAAACGTCAATCAATTAAAAGCACACAACACTTCAAGAAGACATCTCCCGCCATTATATAGCACTCCTGAAACTCCGTGAAAACGAACGCTGTTAGTAATGAATGAGACGAGGTACATAGACAAACACAGAGGGTGAAGAAGGAAGAAAACGTATTTCAATTTATATCAGCCGGGCATTCGAATAACGCCTCATTACGCAATTCAAAAAGCAACAGTAGACAGTTCTAAAATGAAATCATCATGACGAAAGAACGCAGAGCCAATGCGTCGTAGACTCAAACGAGCGACGCATCTGGCAGCGGTTGTGAAACTATAATCTATGATGGTCATTCAAATGAAATGCGTGCTATTGTTTGCATGGAAGCAGACAGCTGAAAAAATGAGAATACGAATGGCAAAGAAAGATAAACATCGTAAAAGGGAATTAAAGACAGAATAACAGAAATGAGTAAATGGTAAGTGAAATGACTTTATGTATTGTTAATAAAAGAAATATTTTAATAAAAGAAATATTTTAATAAAAGAAATACTTTAATAAAAGAAATACTTTAATAAACATTAAAGAAATATAGTGGAATGCAAAGGAGATATATATCTGGACAGTGTCAAGACAGGAAATAAGGTATTTACTCTTATCATAGAGAAACCAGTTACAGTGCGAGTGACAAGGTCCTCTCCCATTTCTGGATACCCTTGTCACTCGCACTGTAACCGTTTTCCCTACATCCATCTATCGCAAAAGCTTCGCTGTTTCTACTATGTATGTATACCTGATTTTATTAAAAGATCTTTTTTAGTTTGGCATAACATTTTAAGTAATTTGGGGATGAAGATTTAACAGCAGTATATACTAGGTTGAGCAAAAAGTTCTAGGAAATTTGTGAAAGTTGCTTTATTATGCGCAAATTAACAACAAAAGCAACAATGACTATTCTTCAAAGTAGAGACCATCATAGTCCACAACTTTCTGCAATCGTTCTGCCAGATTTCAGATTTGCTGGAAGTACCATAGCGACTCCTTGGAATCGAAAAATTCTTGACATGCTTCATCAACTTCATTAAAGGATTCAAATCGACGACCCTTCACAGATTTCTGAATCGTTTGACTTTTCCCCAATAATGCCAGATCAAAGCATGCAAATCATACTGTTTAAGAGGCATTTTGGAGCCAAAATTGCTGAATTCCTATAGCTATACCACTAGTATCTATATATGATACAAATTCCATTAGATTAAAAATTTCCCAGAACTTTTTGCTCAACCTAATAATTTAAGGCAGATTAGCAAAATAAAATAATATATAAAAGACAAAATTCAAAATCTGGATCAGAGCGTTACTGTCATACAATTCAGTAATTGATTGATTCAGAAAGACTACCGGAAAAAAAAAAATACATATGTATATATATATATATATATAGGGTCACCCGGGGTAATTCCTGGTCAGCAAGTTTCTGGGGTAATTCCTGGTCACAGTCCTTTTTATGTTTTAAGAACGTTTCACCAAAATGAAAAAAATCATAGAAGTACTCTGAACTATCCTCTTTGGAATTTATTACTTAATTATGAGTTTGTTGTTTATTTATTTTGAAAAAAAAAAATCTTTTTGAAATGGCTTGTTAAATCTGTAAAATAACATTGGCCTTAGTTATCATACATTTTTACAAAGATCTTTGTCACAACTCAAATTTTAAATATTTTTCTTTTCTTTCTCTTTGGTTCAATTACCAACTACTTTAGCTATTAAAAAATAGTCTTGAAATTTTTTATACTATTTTAAATAATTTCAAATATTGCCCCATGTATCTGGGGTAAATCTTGGTCACTGGGGTAATTCCTGGTCAGTGTTTTTATCATAATTCCTTTTTATTGTCATATTTAGTGATTTTAATTGTCAGAAACCCTTTGAGAATTAACTACAACCACACTGTTCACCACATTTTAGTTAATTGTAGTTCTGAATAAAGTAGAGTCACCCATGGTAATTCCTTATCACTGAGTTTCTGAGGTAATTCTTGATCATTTTTGCTTTTGTTAAAAAAATAACAATTTGTGAAATTGTAAAAAATCTCAAAGATACTTTGAATCCTTTGCTTTGAAATATATGTCTTAATTATTCATTTAGTTGAAATTAAATATTAAAAAAAAATTATATTCAAAACTGCTACTCAAATTTCTGCAAAACATCGATCTTGATTTTTACACATTTTACAACAGATCATTGTCATTCTTGAAGTTTAATTATTTTATTTCAACTAATGGCATATCACAATCTTTAAAAAAGATTATAAAATTTTCCCTACTATATTAAACACTTTTAAAAGAAGAAAACTAAGTGCTCAGAGAATAAGACAAACTCTATGACTGAACAATTTAAGTAGAAATACTAGGGGAAAGTAACCAGTGTTTGATAATTTTCAACAAAATTACTTATTATAAGGTTTACAGACCATGGAGTCACATATTCTTTATTCCCTGTGACAGTTCATGCTTTTATCTTCATTTACAACTATGTTTTGTTCTTCTTCTTTAAGAAATTGTTTTGGAATTAAGTTGCTGAAAACTTAGTCTGGCGTTTTGCAATCACCGCAGTCAGTTCTAATAAGAAATCTGAGAGATAAGTTTTGTTATATCTTTTTTTCTCCTTGACAATCACTGGGCAATAATGTAACATACTATTGTGTAGAGCTTTAATTATTTTTTCTTATGGTCCAAGTTTCTGCTTCCTAACCATAACCTGAAAGCAGAGAGGCCACATTCAATTACTGGTTTAGAAAACTTCCAATTTAACTAGTGTTTGATAATATATTTGAAACAAAGTTTTTTTAATTTTCTGGTTATTGAGACCTTTAATTTTACTGTTAAAATAAAAGAATTTTGTACTGATAAAGTATTAAGACAGAATAACATAATTTTATGTTTCTTGATAGGGCTGCCAGGGCTGTTTGCTCATAGGAAATTTTCTGATTTCAAGAATTTTTGGAACTATTTTTCAATTATTGTTATTAGAAAATTATTGTTGGGTAATGAAAATTTAGAAACTATCTAGAGTATCTATTTATAAAATATTTTCAGTATTTAAAAAATGTCTTAGTTATATATTTTATTGCTTACAATGAAAATAAATCATAAAAATGTTAACTATACCTCCGGGCCTGTTTTTGGAATTTTGATATAAATTCAGGATTCTTTAAGTTGAGCTGCAAACATCTCTGGTTTATGTCATACACTGCTGAACCCAGTGGCATATCCAATTGGTGGGCTGATGGCGCTGCAGCCCCCCCCCCCCCCCAACCGAAATTTTTAGAAAATATGACATTATAGCATTACAAGTTTGATTATGTAAGTTTAGCAAAATGTAAGGAAACCTGCTAAGATTAAATTCAAAATGAAGTGGAAATATTCCGATTTAGACAGTTTTTCATCTTAGAAAGTGTGTTATTTTGAAGAGACTACAAAATTTTCCATTTCAGTCAAGTTTCCGTTATACACAGAAAAAACTATAAGAAGAAACTTATTTTTAACGATGAAGGAGAGTGGATCTGTAAGATCTGCTGCAAGATTTATTCTTCTGAATTTGATTTTAAACATTCGGAGACGTTGGATAGAGTGTGATGATCAGAGTTATATAATATAGACGCACACGCCGTGCACGGAAAATTTTCCGCAAAATTCGGAACTTTGCGGAAAATTTCTTAGGAAGAAAAACGTAATCCCCCCCCCCCCTTTTTTTTTTTTTTTTTTTTTTAAATACCAAAAAATTAAAAATGTTCCCCAATTTTATGTACAATTTATTTATTGTTTGCCAGGGGTGATTCTGTTCCGAATTTTCCGAAAATTCAGAAATAAAAAAATATCACTGAAATATATTACGGATTTCAACAAATGGTCGCCAAAAATAAACCAATTCTGTCAACTGTTCGCAGAAAAAAAAAATCAATTTTGTCAAAGCATCGAGGAAAAAACGCGAATCTTTTTAAAGAATCGTGAAAAAAAAAAATAATTTTGTCAAAGAATCGCAGGAAAAACGCAAATTACGTAAAGAAGCGCAGGAAAAAAACTAATTTCGTAAAAGCACAGCAGAAAAATCACAAATTTTGTCAAAGGATCGCGAAAAAAACGCAAATTTCGTAAAAGAATCGCGGGAAAAAACTAATTTCGTTAAAGGATTGCGAACGAAACACAAATTTCGTAAAAGGGCCGTGTAAAAAGCATACATTTTGTTAAAAGATCGCGAAAAAAGACGAATTTTGTCAAAAGGCAACAGAAAACATGCGAATATCGTCAAACGATTGCGAAAAAAAAGGTAATTTCATCAAAGAATCGCAGAAAAAAGCAAATTTTGTCCGAAAAGTGCAGAAAAAAATGAATATCGTAAAAGCACAGTGGAAAAAGCATGAATTTTGTCAAAAGATCGCGAAAAAAAATGCAAATTTCGTCAAAGAACTGCAGAAAAAAACTAATTTCGTCAAAGGATCGCGAAAAAAAAAAAACGCGAATTTCGTCAAAACGCAGCGAAAAAAGCATGAATGTCGTCAAAAGATCGCGAAAAAATGTAAATTTCGTCAAAGGATAGGAGAAAAAAAGCGCTTTCTGTCAAAGGATCGCGAAAAATATATCGTCAAATGATCGTGAAAAAACGAGAATTTCATCAAATGATCGTGGAAAAAATGAGAATTTCATCAAAGGGCCGCAATAAAAACTCATTGGTCTCTTTAATGATAAAACCTATGAATGGGCCTCTCCTTGCAAAATGTGATTCAGTTGTTTCAGAAGCAATGTCCATTATTTCTGTGAACAGAGTGACTGACATTTTGTGAGAAGAGGTCACAATATTAAGGATTGAGCTGTTTATAAATGCATTGACAAAATAACTGATAAGAATTCACCCCTTCTTATCATGGATTTTTAACTTTATTATTTTTTTAGCCAACATAATTATTCTGTAATTAATATTAATTAATTTTTAAATTAAATGGTAATTATTTTAAAACTACTGTAAATTCATATCGTCAAAGTAATATAACACGTTATTTTATTAAACATTAAATTAATTTGCAGAAAGTTTTTGACCCAATATTTATGTGCACAGAAAGTTTTTGGTTTTATACAAGTCTGGTGATGATTGTGAAAGTACATTTCACTACAAATGCATTCCAAAAACACATTTGGAGGCATTCGGGATTGAAGTTGAGCTCCAGTTTATCTGCCACAATTGTGTAACTGATATTGACTCTGAGTCTAACATAGATTAATTTTGGAATCGAAAGTGATTTGAACGATGAATGATCAGAAAATATCTGACTTTTCATTAAAATATTTGTATTAGTTCTTTACTTTTTATCACATTTATTTTACGTTTATATCTTACTTATGTGCAGCCATAAGCTCAAAGTAGGAGACACTATCAGTATGTATAGGCTTATGTGTATACAGTAGGCTTTCTCAAATCCACAATCCTAAAATCCGCAAATGCCTAAAATCCGCACATCATTACAGATGTAAACAATGAAACTTTCAGTTCAGATATAGGGGCAAAATTACAGAATTTTTTAGCTTTATATCATTCAATATGCATTTGAATATGTAATTTTCCATAATATGACTGAATTCATGGTTTTTCATGAAGGAAGTATAAATTTATTCGTGAAAAAAATCAAGATATTGCTGATTTCACTGGTAATCGCAATCTTTTTTGGCAAACATATTTATGTGTTAATCAAGCTTTTTTTGGTTATTAAGACTGCCTAAACCTGAAATACATCTTCCTTACTGTATGATTTTGATGTGAATTAATAGGTTACCTTTATGAGGAAATTTCATTAAATTGTTCAAAGAAAATGTATCTGATTTTTATTATGCATATTTAATTATACATTATTATTTACTTGACATTTACTTTTAATATTTTTTTTAAATTATCCTTACCTTTTATCATCTTAGTTTATTACTTTAATTATTTTAATATTTTACTATATTGCAAGCATTCATTATAATTTTGGTTACATGATTACATTCAAATTACTGTTTAAAAAGTGTAAACACAGCAATGACCAGAAATCTGCAAAATTCTAAAATCCGCATAACCTCTGTGCGGATTTGAGGGAGTGTACTGTAATTGTTTGAATAGTTAATAAACAGAAATATTTTTAAAAATAATCTTTTGTTGAAGTTCCATTTAACTGTGTAACCTAAATATACTGGTTATTTACTTTTAAAATGATTATTTTGAAAGAAAATCTGATAATTAACAGATATTAAAATGCCTATCAAACACTGGATACAGATTATCAAAAACTGGGTATATTGATGTGACATTTTAAATTGATTTTTTTTTACAAAAACATTTTTATATTCTTAAACAAGTACAGTTTTGAAAAGAAAACGATCTAAGGGATATATTCCAGCAATTCTTATTTTCCTAATTTGAAGGGCAGAGTTACCATTAGATGTTGAATTGCAAATTCAGCTTAGATTATCATACACTGGGTACTTTCCCCTATCTGACTGCAAAATGTCAAATTGGTGCATAAAAATATACATAATGCAATAGAGGAACCTAATTATTATGCTGTGTATTTTATATTAAAGGTCTGTAGTGAAAATTTCTTGAAAAGGGAGCCGAAAACTTCAGATGGCCTAAGCAAAATAAAATTGATAACAAACATTCAGTTGTATTTTTTATGGACCAATACATTTGCAAGTTATTAATAAATCCATTCACAGTGGATTTAAATGGAGTAATAAATACTGCTTATAAATGTTCTAAAAATGCATAAAAATTCTTTGGCTGATTAATGTTTTGTAAAATGTACAAGTCTTTTGCACATCAAATAACTTTGTATTTATGCCCAAAACAAAATCTATGCTTTATTATTCCACAATTATGAGATGAACAAAACTTTTAGAAGATTGATTCTACTTATTTTATTACTCAATCATAAACAAATTAACCGTCCTACTACTTTATTTACATGAAAAAGGATGCTGATCAATAATTACCCCAGAAGTGACCAAGAATTACCCCACTTCCGGGGTAATTCTTGGTCATTTAAAAATTATAACTATTTTAATTATAAGTGCATATACATTTAAGTAAGCATTTTATAATATAGCCATCAGAGGGGGCTTATTCCACAAAAAAATTGGGAACAATACCTTTAATAGTTTTTATAATAATTAGATGTTAATGCTTTTTGACCAGGAATTACCCCGGGTGACCCTATATATTTTAATTTTTATATGGCTAAAATAAAATAATAATAATAAATAAACATTCAAAATCTCGATCAGTATAATAAAATATTGGAAAAAAAGGAACATGATATAAAACATATATATTAAAGTTAATTATTTCACTGGATCTATAAAATAGTTCTATCACCATACATTAAAATATCTGAGGAAATTTATAATTGAAATTCTTAGTACTTCCTTTTTACAAACTTTGGTGCAATTGAGACTTAAAAAAAAGGAGGAAAGATTAGTAGCAACTTGATAGTAGCAGAGAGAGGAAAAAAATTAAACCACTTTAAAACATTAGACATTTTTTACAGAATGATTCAAATAAATAAAATCCCTTCTCTTTTTAAATGCAGGCTGGGGACTGGCAATTCACAGAATTACACTCACACATATGCACTCACAGAATTTCTATCCTCTGATGTTTTTCCCTTTACTGTCATAACACCAATAAGTCAAACACAATCGTTGCTTTCAATGATTATTTTGTCATTATAGTGTATATACCGGGTGTCCCAAAAATGACTGATGGTTTTTTAAATTCAATAACTTGCAAACGGTGACAGATATTAAAACAATTCTTGCAGGAGTGTTATGTATGATGTCAGGAGTTTTTTTTACAGTGATTCTTGATTTTAGTTTGAATTACAAATAATAGATGACGCTGAGAGCAATAGGTGCTCAGTCCAGACACAATTTTTGGTACTTGGGGATCCATTCAATGCATTGTAATCTCCTTTTTTTGCATGGAAGAAGAGAGAGGCTGAAAAACTGAGCCTGGATTTAGCATTTATTGCTTGCATAGCATAAAAACTCCTGACTTTTTACATAACTAAAGAATTTTTCTGCAAGAATAAAACTGCTTTAAAACTGCTGCAAGAATTTTTTTAATATCTGTCACTGTTTGCAAGTTATTGAATTTTAAAATCTATCAGTCATTTTTGGGACACCTGGTAAATGCATTTTGTGAGTGAACAATGTATGATTTATCAGTGTTCTGTTGGTAAATGGAAAACACTCTAAGTTCTTTGCATTACCATGCATACAGGTATACCAAGCAAAATGCATGATATGCATAAATGTGGGATGATAAATATCCTCAACAATGCAACTTAACAAACTCAAGAGTTCAATTAATCAATATACTATATCATATGAAAAGAAAAAGCATAACACGAGGAACATGAAGAAATCGCAAGATATGAGGCAATATTCTCATATATGGAAGATTAAAATAAAAAGTACGAAGAGAGGTAGTTGGCGTTCCATAGTTTTTATTGAGATTGGAGATCTTTTGAATGCCAAATAAAAGATTTAAGTAAGAATTTTAGGTGAATTCCAAAGTTTATGTTTATGAATGTGTTATATTATTGATTTGGTTGAATTACTGTGATCTACTAAGTATATTATTTGTTCATGTGAATAATAAATGTTGTATAAAATTTAAAAGCTAATAGAAGCATTCATTATTAGTTATAAGTCAAGTGAATATTAAAGTAGGTAATAAATATAAAATCCTACATAAATACCTATATTAAAATTATCTTCCTATATACTACATTGAAAATTTAGTTAGGTTTTTGCCATATTTGAAACATGAGTGCTTTTTCATTAACCGACATAACACTGATTAATTGTTGTGATTGCCACTATCCGTCACCAATTTCATGAAAATGCATCATATACACTCGGACGACAAACTTATCTTTAAAATTGGTAGAGGGCAAAAGCAGGTGGTGCATATGAATGCAATTTGGAAGCACTGATGTCAGATAACAATAATCATATTCGATATATAACTGTTATGTTGGTTAATGGAAAAGTGCTCTTAAATTCTTTAAATTGAAGTACAACCGATATGCACCAAATACCGATGACATACACAAATATATATATATACTAAAATTTATTATCACACAACATAAATCAAATGCTTTTATATAAACAACTACTGACTGCAATATTTAAGGGGAAAAAATATTTTATAAATATTTTTATTTCATTTATTTTTAAATATTGGTGTACTGAGTATGCAAATATTTGCATATATAAGCAAATAGCAAATTATGTCTCTATGTATACAATAAATAAATTGCACAAGTATTGAACAAATTGCTTTGTGAAACAAACTGTCAACACTTATATTTTTATCCAGAAACAACAAGCATAAAAGCTATTTTCTTCTTTTGTGTAATGAGTTTTTTATAATTTCATCAGATCACCAGCCCTTACATTTTGTAAATAATTCATTATGTTAAGCATAGATCAAACTTTGTGCGAAATTTCAATAAAAAAGTTAAAATCTTTAACAATGATTTTTACGCACAAATAACGTACAGAAACGACAAAAAAAAATAGCGAAACACTGTTGGAATTCCAACCATCAGTTTAAATATCCAGAGGCTGAAATTATTCAAAAATGTAACTCAGTTTTTGATCTAGACTTTTACGAAGCTCACTATATTCATAAATATACTTTCTCCTTAGTAAATGATATGACCAGCACCCCTTTTTTTCAGTTGATTCTGGCCCATTACGTCATTTCTTTAAGATATATATACTCTGGTTTTTGCCTTTTCAATCAGTCCATCAGTACTCTGGGCTATAACCGAGGGGTTCTTCAAACCCATTTTAATTCCTTTTTTTTTTTTTCTCACTGAGGAAGAGGATCCAGGAATCCTCGAAACGATCGTATGGGATTTTTTTGTCGTTTCTGTACGTTATTTGTGCGTAAAAATCATTGTTAAACATTTTAGCTTCTTTATTGAATTCATTATGTTGCATTTAATTTTTACAGACAGTTGTAATCATAATAATCTATTGATTTACTGTCTAAATGTATTTTTTTTTTCATTTTATTTCATCCATAACTGATATTAATTACCATATTACTCAATCATATAAAAAATATGTTATTATAATATATTGATTTACTGTCTGAAATGAATGCTGAAATGAGCATAAAAACTTCAAAATACTTTCTAAATGATCCTTTATTTAGAATTAGTTTTAGTTCTTCTTATTAATTTAAGTCTCATTTCTTCCTAATGCAGTGTAATAATGAAGTTTAGTCAAACTGTGGCTTAATGTGTAATTTTTGAATTATTCCTATAAGTATAATTTCTTCTAATAAAAATTAGACATACGAATACACTTGGCATATTTCAACTATTACGCGAGCAAAGCCGCTGATTTGCTAGTTAATGATAATTGGTAGAGGTGCGTTTTCAGTTATGGTATAGGTGTTTAACCCGGGAGAACTCGCTGCATGAGATTTTCTCTCACAGTCGTACTTTTTTAAGACTCTTATTTAAATCATTTTTCATTTTAATTAAAATTTCAAAATGTTTTACAATTATTTTATCTATTTTGTGAATAAAAGTACTAAGCTAACCAAAAAAAGTTGATATTATATGAATGTAAAGTAAAAGAAAAGCAATTGGGCATTCTCACTAGCGAGTTCTCCCGGGTTAAGTTTAACAAAGTTTTTGCATACTATGTGGTGTCTATAAATGCTATAGAGCACATTTGCTTAAAGTTGGTTTTTAATTGAGTTATGCATTTTCAAGATGAACTATATTTAGTATACCAAGAGATGTTTGTAGAATATAAATAAAATCATATACAAGGCCACGGAAAAAACTAGATACATGGGCCTCTATGGATGATAATTTGTGGAAGCGTGATTTTAGTAGTTTTAAGATTGTTTTAACCTAACATAAATTTTAGCTTAATATGTGGCATGTGCAAGACACTGTAGGTAATATACAGGGCTATACAAAATAATTCAAGTATCTTTCCATCTATTGGTAAAAATTGCTGAGGGTGAATTTTCAACATGCTATACATTTTCTTACTAAAATAAATTTTAGCATACTATGTAGAATATATACAAATCTACAGATCAAATACAGGGCTGCACAAAAGAATTGGAGTACTTTTCTAGCTGTGGACGGTAATTGCAAACCTGCTAACCTTTGAAAATGAGAAATCGTAGCACACAAAATTGAAATTAATCTGGAGGTTGGTTGGTTGGTTGGTTTTTCGTGTTTCACAGCCATCTTTTGACATTCGTAAAAGGAATGAGGTTTCCGTCTTTCAACTCAATATAGTAAATTTTTTCCTCTGAAAATTTTTATACGATTTTTAGAGTTTATTTTCGTTTCACAGCGGTTTTTTTTTTTTTTTTTTTTTTTTACATTTGTAAAAGGAGACTGGTTCCAATTTTTTAGCCCAGTGCAGTAAATTTTGATGGAATTCGCGATTTTTTTCCCGCCATCATTTCAGGATATTTACAATTTTTTTCTCACAATCGTAATTCACATTTTCCTATCACGATTCTTTGTTGAAATCCGCACTTTTTACCATGAACTTTTGACGAAATTTGCATTTTTTACGCGATCCTTTGACGAATTTTGCGTTTTTTTACTACGACCCTTTGACTAAATTAGTGTTTTCTTTTAGCGATCTTTCGGTGAAATTTGTGTTTTCTTACACATCTTTCGATGAAATTTGCATTATCTTACTGATCTTTTGACGAAATTTGCGTTTTCTTTCTGCGATATTTTGATAAAATTCATGTTTTTACCACGATCTTTTAACGAAATTTATTTTCTTCAGCGACTAATTGACAAAATCGATTTTTTTTTACATGGTCATTTGTCGAAATTCGCGATAGTTTATCGCAAATCGTGCGATTTCGCACACTATTTCAAACCTTGTCCCTCAAGGAACCCCTCCAGAATTCTTAAAATGGTACCCTTGTTTCTAAAGAAGGGAATTCCTGTATAAATACAGTCGGACCTCGTTTTCCCGACACCCGGTTTTCACGCCACTCCGCTTATCACGTCAGTTTTTGAAAGTCCCGATTTTCTGTATGTGATTTTAATGTAAATAAACTCTGCATTTTACGTCGTTCAATAATTTTCAACTCCGGATATCCCGACGGTTTAGGGAAATTGTCCATTTTTCATAATCTATCTTATAAGCACGGCAATTAACCGGTAAGAAATGTCTTAGCCAAACTTTTCACAAAAATGTCTAATTTACCCATTGACATAAATGAGAATTTTTCCTCCAATGCTTTATCTGAAGAAATAAACCTGAACACTATGAATGACCCACTTAAGTTTCAGATAGACGTATCAGTGTACTCGCAGTCTTTTTGTTCTGGTCAGGCAGCGCTTTCTTGTGGCTACACGACATTTTTCATCCGACTAAACCTAAGCATTGCATTGCATTGAAACGATCAAAAATTATCGAACATCCATTTCTGAAAAACGAATATTGATTACAATTCATTGCATAATATTGAAAAAATAATTGTAGAAAGCACATCTAGGAATAAGCAAACTTTAATTCATCAATATTTCATGTAACAATAAAAAAACCAGTCATCATAAATCAGATTTTTATTCTTTTCAATTTGTTTTCATGTTTATTTTATTTAATAATAATGTTTTATTGCTTAAAACTGCAAGAACAGTTATAAATTTAAAATTGTCTTAATTTTTTTAAAAATACATCTTTTTATAAACATATTTTTCTCCAACTCCGGTTACCACGACACTCCGCTTATGACGACACTTTTTTCTGAACATTAAAGTATCGGGATAATGAGGTTCGACTGTATTTACAAAAACACGATTAGAGTGTTTTATGTTAAGAAGTTTTTTTTGCAGCCCAGAATTTTTTTTTTTTTTTTTTTCTTCTCGTGAGCATTTTTTAATGTCCGAATTTTCGGACTCTAATGGCCAATTTTTTAAAACTTTCGGAAATGAATACTTGGAAATTTCGGAACAGAATCACTCTTGAAAAATATGCTGCACGGGATAAAAATCGAAACTAGAAACAAAAAATGCTTTTTTTTTTTTTGCAAAAAATCATAGTTTAAGACAGATTTTGGTAGCATCGTAGTTCATAGATCCAAATCGTAGCAACTACGATTTTTTCGTAGCAGTTGGCAGGTCTGTAATTGCTAAAATCTATTTTTTGAATGTGTTATGCGTTTTCTAAGATGGTTGTTTGGTTACTACATTTATCTTATTAACCACTTCACTGACAGCAGGTAGAGGGAAACAGTGCTTTTACCCCTGACTTATCTTAGAGAAAACGTTGAAGTGGTTAAACAGTGATATTTTATTAAAGTACTCCGGAAGTGTTGAAAAGTGTTTCATAATCTATGCTTGATGCATGATTTTTCTTTCTTGTTTAACTGTAAAATGTTTTCTGCAGTGTTTGCAAATATAAATAAATAAAGTTTAATTTTGTGGCAAGATAAAATAGCAATGATCAAAGGCCAATAGACATTATAATATGACGTTAAAAAAAAAAAAAAAAAAAAAAAAAAAAAGAAAAAAAAAAAAAAAAAAAGAAGACAAACAAGGTTTATAATTATTTTCACAAATAAATTTCCCTTAGCTTAGAATAATTAATTTTTGCATATAAAAAATCACAGGATTCATATAGCCTTGAGAAACACATTTAAGGAGTCAAAAAAAAAAAAAAAATTTAAAGGATTTAAATATTCTATCTGCCGCTAAAAATATATCTAATTATTTTTAAAAATGTCTGAATTAGAGCAGTTTTATAATTTTTTACTTATGGTGTAATTACAACTGAATTGTCTAGAAATCTTCGAATAATCAGATGAAGTGCAAAAAGAATTATGTGTTTTGCAATCACAATGTACACATTTTTTTCGACAATAATACACTTATTTTGCATATATATAATGCCTAAATTTTGCATCATTATAATTTAAGGAGTTTTAAGCACCTTGGAAGCTGTTTTATTTTTTACTTTCTGTGCATTTCCCCCTCAGATTTTAAAACCAGAACACTTGATTTTCAGATTTTCTCAAGGCACATGAACCTTGATAAAATAGCAAGATATAAAAGAGGAACAATTACCAGTTTTAATATGAGCAGAATCATTTATTCCTGTTAATGGAGAATTTTCCCTAACAGTAAAAACATCACCAATTTTGGGAAATGATTGAGGTGACAATTGTAAATCTTGGCCAGTTTCCATGTAAGATTCTTGATTTATGTCTCCATCTAATAAATCCATTCCTGGAGCACCACCAGTGCCCAAAAGGCCATCTAAAGTGAATGAGTGTGTTGATGACACATCAAAACCACCTTCTTGTAGCATATCACTTTCATTGTAATTTAGAGCACTCAGCATAGTATCGCTGCCAGGGTTATAACGCAGCACATGTGTCCGATGAAGAAGACTGTTTTGTAAATTAGGACTAGGGTGACCAATATCTTGGTATGCTGATACAGCAATTACTGATAGAGGTGACAGTCCATCATTTCTGCTGTCAAAACCAGAGATCATTTTATCATTTTTGGTTTCACTTATACTAAGAGCCATGAAAGATTTTGGACTTGCATTTGAACCAGACAATGAAGAATTACTCAAAGGTTGGCTAGACAAGATAACACTGGCAGCTTCACCTTTTTCAAGTTCCTTCATGTCTACAGTTTGTTGAGGCGACAACGAAAAACTTCCATCTGAAAAATTTAAAAACAATTATACAATAATAGTACGTTAAAAAATTCTTAAAAATATATAATTCCTGCATATATATGTTAAATTCAAAATTGTAACAATGTACTCTACAGAACAATTTGTCTAGTTTCGGAATCTTAAACCAATGGTCTGTTATCTCATTCCAAATACTTAAAGAAAAAGTTTTCCATGAAATCAAAAAAGCCTTTTGAAGCACCTTAGCATGGCAAATCCCCTCTTAATACAAAAAATGACCAAGAAAGCAAAAACAAAAGTCACCCGGTACAGATCATTTTACAGTACTCCTCAGAAATTGCCATTCTACTTAATAACTTTAAAAAGAGCCTTTTTGATAAAGGTAGTAATGTGAGAATTTTAACAGGTGTTTTTTCATGCAGAACAAACACATGCTAATTTATTTTCTTCATGTTTTAAATTTTAATAATTAACTAAATTTTCAATATGTATGCATGTGTTCTCGGCTAATGAAGATAATTTGACCTGAAGATTGTTTTCCTCCCCATGTATGTTACCCAAAATCTTTGTTAAACTAAACATAATTTACCATCAATATAAAATGCAATGCGATTTGTTACCATGCTCATCCAATAAAACATTAATTAGCCAAGTCAGAAAAACAGTGAAAAAAAATCTTTGTTAGTTGAGATATCACTGTATTTTAAAACTGTTTACCTTTTATACATCTTTTACAAAAAATAAATAAATAATAAAATCTGAACAAAATAGCTCACAGCTAATACTTTTTAATAACATGGGTCATTTATCAAATTTTAGCAAACCAATCCTCAGACTTTGTACTTATAATATAAAATACAAGTAAAATACAAGGATAAAATGCAAGTGAAATAACTGGGCTATTTCACTTTATGTAATGTAGTGCCACAGCCAAACTCAATTCCCCTTATATGGCCGTAACAAAAAGTCGAAATCCCTTTGTTTTCGGGGAATCAGAGTTTCTCTCCGGAGAATTGTAGGGGGCGCTTTTACCTAGTGTGTCTAATGAAGAATTTGCCTAGCACGCTTGTGTTTTCTTAGGTATATAACTTAACTGAAATTGTAATTTTTGATTTTTTTTTAGTAAAAACCGACTCATTGCTGTTTTCCATACTACACTTACAATTCACTAAAAAAATTCCAGAAATTTCTTTTCATAAATTTCCTTCAAATTTGGAATACAAACTGTTGAAAGAGAGAGAGAGAGAAAAAAAAAAGACTCGTTGATTCTTTAAAATAATGAAACATGAAAAAAAAAAAAAAAAAATATTTATTTATTATTAGTTTTTTGTTTCCCCGTATTTCATGACCAGCACCTACAATATTTAAATTTACTGAAAATTGTTCACATTGTATACACATATCTATATTTTCTAAATTAAGAATTCTGTAAATATCCATGTTTTTTTAAAAACAGAAGAAAAAAAATCGATATAATTTGATTGCCGGATATTGGCGAAAAGACCTGCTTATTTTTTTTATATTATGAAACATGTAAATAAATTTTTATTTTTATCGTACACTTTTATATGATGACTGTCCAGAATTAGAACATTTAATTTTATCATGTGATTTTGTAATTTTCTATAAGCTTGTATAGTTAAGATTAGCCCATATAAAAGTTAATTTTACTGAAAATTGTTCACAATGTACTGATATATATATTTTCTAAATAGTTAAGAATTATGTAAATATCCATGTTTTGAAAAAAAAAAAAATTGATGAGAGTTGATTGCTGGATATTGGCAAAAAGACTTTCTTATTTTTTTATATTATGAAACATGTAAATATATTTTTATTTTAATCGTATACTTTTATACCATGACTGTCCAGAATTAGAATATTTAATTTTATATGTAAATTTATAATTTTTATATATGCTAAATATTTCAAATCAACACACATAATTGGCCAAATTTATTGAAAATTGCTTGCAATGTACAGACAAATACATTTTCTTAATAATTAAGAATCATGTAAATATCCATGTTTTAAGAAGAAAAAATTGATACGAGTTGATTGCCGGTTACTGGCAAAAAGACTTGCTTATTTTGTTGATATTATGAAACATGCAAATATCCTTATAATTGTATCATAGTTTTATACCATCAGTGTCCAGAATTAGAATATTTAATTTTATATGTAATTTTATTTTTCTACATGCTTGAATATTTCAGATCAACACATATAATGGCCAAATTTATAGAAAATTGTTTTCAATGTACATATATCTATATTTTTTTAATTAATTAAGAATCGTGCAAAAATAATCAATGTTCTGAAAAAAATATTTCGTTATGAGATGGTTGCCAGATACTGGCAAACTTGCTTTTAATTTAAATTAAATTAAAAAAAAAAAAAGCAGAAATTTACGTATAATCTTTGTTTTCCATGTTATAGTAGCGTGTTATCAAACATATTTTTAGTTGCTTATGTTTAATGCATTGTATTTATTTTATCTCCAAATCCTTCAGTTTTCCTGTTTGCAGTATAAAAAATGCCAAGGCAAAATATACATATATTATCTATACCTTTTATAACGTATATACAGACTTTTTCGTATTTTTATGTATGAAGGTAACACTTAATAAGCATTATTTACAGTAGGTATTTGCACCATCTGGCGGCGACTGTAATCTCTAACGATTCCGAAACTAGGGGATATTGTGAAGGCCGTATAAGGCAGGCGATCGAATTTGGCTGTGGTAGTGCATATAAAAAATGACCCATATCATGAAAATTTCACGCATTTGCAGATGCGAATAAAAAAAAATGTTTCACTTAACTTATGTACAAAAGAAATCCTGCTGAAAGCTATAAGAAGAGCCACATCCCCAACTATTGAAAAACTATCGAGCGATGCTCGGTCTCCCAGGTACTATATACTTGAACAAATAAATATTATAGAATAAAATGGTAAAATAAAACTCAATTTAAACCACAGGCATGAAATTGTATATGTCTCTTAACATTGTAGTAAATATTTCATTGTTTTAATAAAGACTTCGCCACATGAAATCTGAGAGATTGAATTGTAATGTTTAAAGCCAGCATCTTGCTAAAAAATTTCTTTATGTACCAGGGAGCTCTGCCCTCAACGAGCTATACTCGCCAACCTTTGTTCAGACTCTAAAAACAAGCTAATATGATCTGCTTTAAAAAGATTATGGAAGATTAAATTATAATTAAAAAACTAGTGTCTATCTCCCTATAAACGGGTTTCCATTCATTTCCTTTCTACTGAGGGATTTTAAGGCCGAATCTGTTGCTGTTAATAGCTGTTTTCGTGTTTCATCAAATAACATTAATTAAACATTTGAAAATAAGCTAATATAAAATGAACTAAGTCAACAGAGTATTTGCCTTCCAGTATTTTTTAACAATACTATAAGAAAATTGTTTTAAATAAGACATCTTAAATATATCGTTTTAAATCTGACATAATTTTCACCAAAGTTTTCTTTCTCTTTTTAATATTCATATGAAAATATTTTTATTCTTAGGAAATATTATTACTTGTACTGTCTTAGAATTGGCAACAACAGTTAAAATAATCATTTCGAAATATGAAATAAATGCCTTGTGTAAATATATTTTTAAACTGCTTGGCAATGCTATTATTTGGCCATTTTAAATATGACGCAATTTCACCCATTTAATGCTTTTAACAAATATTAATGAATTCATTATTTTTTTCTTTCTTTTATAATATTCACATGTAAATACAATTTTTATGACTTAATTTTTAATATTTTCCTGCTTTTAACACGTAATCAATTTAAATCTAATTTGAAAGTTTTTTTTTCCATTTATAATAGTCACGCGTAAATATATTTTTACAATTGGTGACAATTTAAAATAATAACCTTTTCTAAAATGTGCAAAAAATATCTCAGAAAATGCTGAAAATTAGAATTGAAAAAAAAAAAAAAACCCTATAAAAATTAGTCAAAAAAAAAAAAAAAAAAAAAAAAATGCAGTTTGCATACAACAAGCTTCTAATGTACATCCTTAGAATTTTTTTTTAATTCCTAAGTATAGATTTTGCTCCTATAAAACTTTTTTAATGGAACAATTTTGACCAACTTTAACATTACAAAAGTTTACTTAATATTAGCGATGAAAGACATCTTGTCACAAAAAAATTATTTTATTGCAGCGGTGACAGTGTTAGTTACTTTTTTTTTTAGAATAGAGAGATAATTCTATACCCATGAAACAATTTTATTGCAGCTTCCTCATCATTAGGTAACAGTCAAATGATAAAATACATGTCAGCATCAGCGAAAAATGCAAGTTATAACTTAAAAAATATTTTTATTCCCGTTCAATAAATAGCAAGTCATAAAGTTTGACACAATTTGCAAAATTCCTTTGCACGATCAAGATTGCAATAAACGGAGCTTTAGCATATATTTTGAATTGATGCTGGTATAACGGAAAAGTACCAAAATAACATTCTTCTTCGCCCCTATGAAAAAATTGTACCAACTTTGTCCCTCATCCAAAAAATAGCAGCTCTCCTGCCTTTCACATAAAAAAATGGGCCTTTACTGCCTTTTGTATTAAAAAATTGCTTATTGTATAAAAACTGACTCGTTGTGACTTGACATGATACATGAGTGTCCTAACTTTCAAATATTAAAAGTGCCTTTAAAAGTAAAAAATGTTGGAAATACTAATCTCTTTCAGAATTAAATAAACTCATTATTAATCAAGATAAACTGTTTTTCAAAAACACTTTATGTTTGTCATAAACAAGACTTGATTACCCTTTCAACGATCATGTCAGGAAAATAGAAAATGACTTTCTTGTTTGTGTAATGTGTCAATCAAAAACTGATAAACATTTAGATTAAATGACTGCAATTTTTGACGGATGAAAGAACTATATTAATAATTTATGACTTTAAATGTTATTTAGTGTTTTATTGATATAAGTAATCAAGAATTTTTTATTTATGTTATTTAATCATTATCAATATATTTTTTTGTAAGTTATAATTTTTCAGTGTGTGTGTAAAAATTTAATCAAGTAAGGAGCAAAAATGAATGCTCCAGTGTGTATCCCTTTAGTCATATATAAATTAATTTAATTTTAAAAAGTGGTACAAATTTCTATGGTACAAATAATGAGAAAAATACACTCCTTTTAATATACACCTTTACAAGCTTTTTACAGGATTATCAAAGATATTTAAATAACAAATGGATAAATACTAGCCTTCATTGGATAAAATGAAGAAAGTTCCGGTTTCTTCGTGGACGATCATGAACCAAAAGGTAAGGAAATTTACCTTATCTTTATTTTGTGATTTAATGTGACTATTATTATTTCACATTAAGTCTCATTTTTTATCTAACAATGATTATGAGACTGACGTGCTGCCTTCCTTAAATATTAAATATAAGTATATGATAATTTAATAAAAGGGTTTAAAATTGAAAATTAAAAGATAACAGTAGTTAAAAATGAGTTCAGCAAAAGATGCACAGATAGTAGAGAAGCTCAACTCGAATAATTATAATGTTTGGAAATTTAAAATCGAGATGCTTCTCATTAAAGAAGATCTTTTTCAGATCATTACTGATGAACCACCAAACCCAATTACAACCGATTGGTCCAAAAAGGACCGGAAGGCAAGGGCTATAATTAACCTCAGCATTGAGGATAGCCAGATCATCCACGTAAAAAATATTCAAAATGCTAGAGATACATGGAACACTTTAAAAGCAATTCATGAAAGAAGTAATTTGTCAAGCAAGCTATACCTTTTACGCAAGTTGTATAGCACAAAATTACCTGAAGGTGGTGATATGCTAAAGCATATCATAAACATACTTGAATTAATTGACAAATTATCTGCAATCGGAGAAACTGTAAAAGATAATCATATTTCAGCACTTTTATTGTGTAGCTTCATACGATACACTTATAACGGCACTTGAATCCTGAAATGAAGAAGAATTGACACCTACTTTTATTAAAAGTAAGTTGATTGATGAATATAATCGCAGAAGCGATAGTTCAGAATCATCTGAAAATACCGCTAGAGCATTTAAAACTACAAAGAAATTTAACAATGCAGTATACAAATTTAATAATGAGGGATATAAAAGGGAACAAAAATACTGTTCAAATTATAAATTAAAGACCATAACACTAAAGAATGCTGGCATAATAACAACTATAAAAATAAACAAAACAATCCTTCACATAATATGAATTACAAACAAAACTACAAAAAATTTTTTAATTCATCGCTTGTTTTCCAAAAGGATGATAAAACTATTAAAAATGATTATGTATCAAATTCGGATAAAAATGCCAATTGCAATGAATATGAAAGTCATTAAGGTAATAAACATTGTGCGTTTTAACTGCGCAATAACAAAGCGTGGATAGTTGACAGTGGCAGTTCTAGTCACATAACAAGTGATCAACATTTATTTACAGAAATTAAATCAAATGAAAAAACTAATGTTGTTATTGCAAACGGAAACCAATTAGTTTCTTATGGATCAGGAAATACACTAATAAAAACAATAACTTCTGATGGTAAAACACACAACATAACGCTAAAAGATGTGTTATTTGTTCCAGGTACTGAATCAAACCTCTTTTCCGTTAGTAAAGCTACAGAAAATGGATGCGAGATTTTATTCAAAAATGATAAATGTAACTTAATATTTAACGGAATAACCTGCCTGGAAGCGGTAAAGAAAAATAACTTATATGAAATTCAATTAGCTAAAGAAAACGCAAACGTAAACTATGTAAATAAAACTTACATCTGTAAGGATAATAATTGCATAGAATTATAGAATTATGGCACAGAAGGTTTTGGCCATAAAAATTTTGCATCTATAAAACAAATCGAAGAAAAACACCTAGCGAAAGGAATACAAATAAATAAATGTAAACATGACACAACTTGTGAAACTTGCATCAAAACAAAGCTAACAGATGCACCTTACCCAAAATTAGCAGATTATAGAGCCACTAAACGATTGGCGTTGATACACTCTGACTTATGTCGGCCTTTCCAGACACTAACCATAGGCGGAAAAACATACTTCTTAACATTTGTAGATGATTACTCTAGATTTACCATTCTGTATTTATTATCAAAGAAATCAGAAGTTTATGAAAAACTTAAGGAATTTGTTGCCTTAGTTAGTAATAAATTTGGCGAAAAGCCAAAAAATATAAGAACAGACAATGGAGGGGAATTTAACAATGATTTAGTTGACAATTATCTTAGAAAAAATGGCATAAAGCACCAACACACTGTTCTGTACTCTCCGAACCAAAATGGATTGGCTGAATGTAAAAATAGAACTTTAATTGAAATGACGAGAGCTTTGTTCAGCGAAGCAAACTTGCCTGAAAAATTCTGGGGTGAAGCTATCTGTACGGCGAATCACCTGCAAAACCGATTGTCTACAAAAGCTAATGAAAAGTCCCCGTTTGAGCTTTGGAATGAACGACCACCAAATTTTCATTACCTTAGAGTGTTTGGCTGTAAAGCCTTTGCTTATGTCAACAAAAACAAACAACAAAAATTACATGATAAGGCAATTGAAGGTATATTTGTTGGCTATGACAATTACTCCAAAGGGTACAGCATTTACACAAGTGGTAAAGAAATAATAATCGCAAGAATAGTAAAATTTCTAGAAAACAAAAATATACACAAGAAGGTAGAAGCACAATTAAATTTGAGAAAAAAACCATCCGATGAAAATGACAAGTCACAAAACAAAAACTTCGTAGAAATTGAAGTCACAAACACTGAAGACACACCAAGTGAGACTAAACAATTAACACCAGAACCAAGGCGGTCAGATAGATCAAATAAAGGAGTCCCTCCAGGCAGATTTATTTACATGACAACACACGAACATATAAAAGAACCAGAAAATTTTAATGACATAATGAATATTGAAAATCCAGAAGAAAAACAATATTGGTTAAATGCGACACAAGAAGAGATAAATTCTCTTAATAAAAACAAAACATGGACATTAGTTGATCCCCCACAAGGTAAAAAAATAATTGGATCCAGATGGTTTTTTAAAACTAAATATGATGATCAAGGAAGAATACAGAAATATAAAGTGAGATTAGTGGCAAAGGGATATTGTCAAAAATATGGCGTAGACTACGAAGAAACTTCTGCCCCTGTTGTTTCAATACGACACTTGGATGTTTTATAGCAGCAGCAGCTTACAACAAATTAAAAATTAATCGCATTGATATTAAAACGGCTTTCCTGTATGGTAATTTAGATGAGGAAATTTACATAACTCAGTCAGAAGGCTATATTATTCCACATCAGGAAAACAAAATATGCCAATTAAATAAATCCATTTACGGCTTGAAACAAGCAGCCAGGTATATTATTCCACATCAGGAAAACAAAATATGCCAATTAAATAAATCCATTTACGGCTTGAAACAAGCAGCCAGGGCATGGCACACTAACATAACAAAATCATTAAATGATTTAAAATTTAAACAGTCTAATTCAGACACATGTTTATATATTCGAAATGAAGGAGAAAGCAAAACGTATATTATCGTTTATGTCGATGATATCCTGATAGCAGGAAAAGATGACGAAATTAAAGACTTAATAGAAAAACTTAAGCGAGAATATGAATTAAAAAATCTAGGAGAACTAAGTTATTATTTAGGGATCAAACTAGAGAAAACAGCAGAAGGTTATGAATTAAATCAAAAGGCTAAAATCGAAGAACTAGTAAGAAAGTTTAATTTAGATGAAGCTAAACCAGTCGGTACTCCGATGGAACCCAATTTTAATAGATTAGAAGATAATGACAATTTATTACCAAATAATGTTAAATACAGACAGGCGATAGGTTCATTGCTTTATATCGCATCTGTCAGTAGACCTGACACTTCTGTTGCTGTTAATATATTAAGTAGAAGAAACGAATCCCCACGTCAAAAAGATTGGATGGCAGCTAAAAGAATAATACGATATTTAAACTGCACAAAACAACTAAACTTGCGCATTGACACTAAAACTGAACCGATTTTAAAGGCTTTTGCAGATGCCGACTGGGCAGGTGATACTAGTACAAGAAAATCAACCAGCGGCAATCTTTTTACCTTAGGTAATAATCCAATTCAATGGATTACGAAAAAACAATCATGCATCGCCCTTTCATCAGCAGAATCTGAATATGTGTCAGCTGCAAGTGCAGGACAAGAAATTACGTATTTATTGAAACTCCTGGAAGATTTGGACTTAGCACAGACAAAATCTATCTGCTTATATGAAGATAATCAAAGCTGCATCAAAATGATTGAAAGTGAGAAGTTTTCAAAAAGGAGTAAACACATAGATATTAGATTTCACGCAGTAAAACAACTCAAAGAAGATGGAATAATTGAATCAAAGTACTGTCCATCGAAATATATGATTGCTGATGCACTCACGAAACCCATTCCCAAGCCTGAATAAGTGAATCACAGAGATTCAATGAACTTGTTTACCTCATCAATCTGAAGAGATTAAGGGGCATGTTGGAAATACTAATCTCTTTCAGAATTAGATAAACTCATTATTAATCAAGATAAACTGTTTTTCAAAAACACTTTATGTCTGTCATAAACAAGACTTGATTACTCTTTCAACGATCATGTCAGGAAAATAGAAAATGACTTTCTTGTTTGTGTAATGTGTCAATCAAAAACTGATAAACATTTAGATTAAATGACTGTAATTTTTGACAGATGAATAAAACTATATTAATAATTTATGACTTTAAATGTTATTTAGTGTTTTATTGATATAAGTAATCGAGAATTTTTTATTTATGTTATTTAATAATTATCAATAATATTTTTTGTAAGTTATAATTTTTTTCAGTGTGTGTGAAAATTTAATCAAGTAAGGAGCAAAAATGAATGCTCCAGTGTGTATCCCTTTAGTCATATATAAATTAATTTAATTCCAAAAAGTGGTACAAATTTCTGTGGTACAAATAATGAGAAAAATACACTCCTTTTAATATACACCTTTACAAGCTTTTTACAGGATTAATTATCAAAGATATTTAAATAACAAATGGATAAATACTAGCCTTCATTGGATAAGATGAAGAAAGTTCTGGTTTCTTCGTGGACGATCATGAACCAAAAGGTAAGGAAATTTATCTTTATTTTGTGATTTAATGGGATTATTATTATTTCACGTTAAGTCTCATTTTTTATCTAACAAAAAAAAGTGCCATAAATAAAATATGTGCCCTCTTAAGAATCTAAAAAGTGCACTTTTTCTACCAGCAGCAGCACCCTGCCTAAGGGGGGGTGCTCTACTATAAGGGAAAATTCTTATAATTTTAGCCTATTTTAAGAAATTTTCAATTTAAATACAGTAATAACTGTAAAAAACAAACCTGTGCAATGTGTAATAAAATTCTGCCTTAACTTATTTAGATGTACTTAAAAACAAGTGGGTAAGTGTGATCACAGATCGCACAGAGGATTTCGTTTAATATTCCTTTAAAACACTATATCCTTTTGCGAAATCTGTTAGTTCCACATTTCGCAACCAGGGGGCACATTCTATTCTACACAAACCTCTATCCAAAGGAAACTCCGTTTTACAACCTATCCGTAGGTATATTAGTCGAGGGGATCAGGTCTATAGCACCCGAGATAGGTAGGCGCCCCAGGAAATTGCACGGAACATTCTTTTATAAGCCTTTTATTATGTGTTATGAACTATGTCAAAGTTTCCAGCAGATCGACTTATTAGATTTCATAATTTTAACAAAATTGCGTTATGTTAGTTGCAAATTCCACCACCAGGGAGCGCACACTATTCATAACAAAAGTGTATCAGATCGAAACTCTGTTAAACAACCTATCAGTGGATGTGTTACTCGAGTTGGTGGCGGCCTTAAGCGAGAAATTAAGAAATTTGCTGAAAGTACTATTCGGAAATAGTGGTAACTAAAATTTTGACATTTTTAAATTTCATAAGCAGCACGTGTCTGAATATATCATAGTCCTCAAAAAACGACATCTAAAAAGGTCGTAAACGCTAATTTTTAAAAAAGAAATCCAGCGCCCCTCCCCCGCCCTCCCTTAACAGGAAATTGGATGCACCATTATTTTATAAGCTTTTTATTATGTGTCATGAAGTATTTTAAAGTTGCAAACGGATCGCCTTGTTATATTTCCTAATTCTAACAAAATTGCGTTATGTTAGTTCTGCATTCCACCACCAGGGGGCGCACTCTATTCGTAACAAAAGCATATCTGAACGAAACTCCTTTGTGCAATCTCTCCGTAGATACATGGTCGGGAAGGTGGCGGTGCGGTCTTAACCAAGAATTTAAAACATTTTCTGCGATAACAAACGCTAAGATTTAATAAATAAATCTAGCCCCTCCCCCCTCCATTCCTCGAAATATCACACTCCATTCTTTTTTACACTTTTTATTATGTGTTATAAAGTATCTTAAAGTTTCGAACACATCGAGTGGCGGTCTTAACCAATAATTTAAGATATTTCCTGAAATTGCTATTCGGAAATAGTGGGATGAACACTTATAAACCTATAAACTTTTTCATATTGAATTATTAATACTTATCTCACAGAGCGCCGTCAAAACACCCCACGCAAATTGTTAGATTTCCTAATTTAAATGAAATCTCCGTTAAAAAAGCACGTGCCTCCATCTTAATCTGGCATTTGACGGAAATAAAAGGAATTAATAAAATAATAATTAATATCTCAGCTCGTAATGAAGCTATCTCTTCGAACCGGGTATATATGAAATCTGCGAGAAATTTCCAGCCCGGATGTCAAAAAATGTAATCGAAAAATTTAATACTTAAAAAGTTTAAATTTCGTATTTGACTTCCCTCCCCTTAAATTTCTCCCGGGCCGATATGTCTGAGAGACGACGACAGCTGCCTTCCGGTGAATGGAAATCTGTTTTCATTGTCTTTCCAAACACAGAAATTAAATTTTTATCGATCGATTTTTAGTGGATTTTTTGCGTTCTATCCTACGCAGAAATTTGAAATTTATACCAAAATAAAGTAGAATTTTTTCTGCGTATTTCTACACCTGTTACGAATTTGTACGACCTATACTTCGGCAGATCCGATTTTGCTTTTTAAAGGTCCACTTCAGTTATTGCTTAAATTACTCTGTGGTAACCCTGCACCGGCTGATTTGACGGAGCATCTGCCGAATTTACTGGCAACCCTTAGGAGAAACTGAGGAGGATTTCGATAACGTGTGTTCACACCTGCATTCAAAAGGTTGATTGGTTAATTTTAGAATTTAATTAGCCTGTAATTAGGTTAATTACCAACTTTTTCAAAATTTTATGATTTGTTGTTTGATGTGTGGTGTTCATCTATAAGTATGCAAAATTTCAAGTCTCCAACATGTATAGTTTCTGAGAACGGGCTCTGTGACGGACAGACAGACAGAGGAGCGAGACGAATAGGGTTTCGTCAGATGAACGAAACCCTAACAAGCATAGAATTCTTGTGAGGGGCTTTTTTGCACATGGGAGGGTGAAAATAGCTTCATCACCCAATACAGATTTCACAAGAGAGTCAATTAAAAAAATTTGCTTCTTTCGTTACACTTTTACCTCAGAAGCAGCATATTTAAACCTACATAATTTAAGATCTCATCATATTTCCACTAAAGTTGAAAATCATGCTTGGAAAATTAGGGAGAAATGCGTGAAGCAGCTTATCTCAGATTTTGATAAATATTTTGCGAAGATATACTGTAAACATCCTCTAATACGGCATGTTTGGGACTTGAAGCATGCCAGATTATGAAATTTTCCGGATTACAGGATGAATGTCGGAAAAAACATGTAGAAGTTAGAATTAAATAAAAAATTACAGCAAAGCATGTTTTTATTCTTTAAACAGCTTGAATAGAATGAAAGAAATACTCAATAATGTAAAGTATAATACAGGTACATGACTATAAAATGAAAACAGTAGGCCTACTCGTAGAAGCCACTTTAAACAAATTTCAAATATCAGTTTGTTTTCTAGCAGCATTATCTCTTCTCCTTTTTTAGGAAGACATTTCGTATGATGTGGAGTTTCATAATTTCTGCATCACTGAACGAACGGCTGCACATAGAAAACTTGATAAATGTATTCAAGGCATTAGCTGTTTCATGTAACTGATGTTGTTTGACTCGTTCACATCATCTTCATCAGAGTCAAAGTCTTTGGGGGCTGTTGGGTTGATAACACTCTGATTGACAGTACAGGTGCAGATTCAAGGTCGTCAGTAGACACGTGATGACTAAATTTTTTGCTTTGGCGACTAACTTTTGGTATCTAAGTCATCATGCCTTTTATAAAGATATCCCTTTTTTGTCAAACGATTTTCGGATTTTTTTTCCCTTATCAATAACAGGATTATGTCTCCTCCATAATCAAAGGATATTTATCGCTTTTCTTTTTTTTTCTTGTTGTCCATAATTGAAAAATATAATTAAACATGGATGCCACATTTCTGCAGAATTGTAAATTTATTGTTTTCTTCTTTTAACCCTCTGACAGTCTTGGAAAAGGGAAAAATTGTAATGTTGTTTTCTCTGCATTTTGTTTTAAATGCTAAAAAAGGATGATTCTTTCAACATTTTATAAAAAAACTTAATGATGAATATGAATGCAACCCTTGGAAGAAGTGGTGTAGTTGTAAAAAAAGCAAGGGGCATACGCTCAAGGCAGAGGGTGTACCCTACAGTATATATACTATAGCTGTTTTGAGAAACAGGGGGTATACAGATTCCCTTAAAAAAACAACAGAAGGTATATGGCATATACTATCGTACACCCTCTACTACATCCCTGCTTGGAAGTATTAATCATTGTTCAATGTAGTAAAAATACATTAAATCAATATTAATTTAAATATTGCTTGTATTGCAGTGAAACCTGAAGCTAGAGATCTGCATGAGCCTATTTTCATTTGCGGCACTCGGGCCGGGCCTAGTGACTACTCTTTATGGGCCGGGCCTAACTTATTTTTTCTGTACAGAGCCAGGACTGGTTTCTTTTCTAGTCTTCATGGTCCAAAATTTTCAGTCCTAGTTTTGAGCCAGCCCGTATGAAAATCATTGTCTCGGTGTGACCTGTCCATTCAAAGGTCAGTAAAATTAAGCCTGGCCCCAAAATTTTTTGAAAAGTATGCATACATTTTTGAATTGCGATTATTCTACAATTAAACATTTACATTTATTCTTCTTAAAGAATAGTAATTTCTAGTAAGTAATTTCTATGCTAATTAAAAAATAGTAAAACGTGTGAAAAGGAACCTACCTATGATGGAATCTTGTTTTAAACTGAAAAAACGTGTTGATCCATGCAAAATTAATATACTAATATGTAAGAAAAGAATATATAATACATTTACGTTTGCTAAGAAAGGAACTTGTCTATAACGCATTTTTCTTTTCTATGTAATTGAGTCTTAGAAGATTTTACTGTATAGCATTTTTCAGATTTTTAACAATTCAGTGCATGGAATATGGATTAACAATATTAATGATAACTGAAACATTTACAAGGAAGAAATAGCGATTCATTAAAAAAATAAATATCGCAGCCTGCGGCACTTCTATAAAAATGAAGTTTAGAAACATGAAAAAAAAGTTAAGATAAATATTTTTTGTCAGAACTTTTCGTAAGAGTCAAATTTTTAACCAAATCGACGTAAAAATCAATGTTTTGTAGCAATTCACTCGGGCCGAGCTGAGATTTTAACTTTTTCCAGGCCGGGCTGAGATTTTAACTTTTTCCGGGCTGGGCTAAGATTTTAACTTTTTCCGGGCCGGGCTGAACTTTCAACTTTTCTACCGGGCCGGGCCGAAATTTTTTTTTTCTATGAGTCGGGCCGGGGCCAGGCCTGGAAATTTCGGCCCATGCAGACCTCTACTTGAAGCTTAGTGAATGTATTAACAAGGGCTTGTCAGTGAGGAGTAGTGATGGGCGATTTCGATTTTTTTAATCGATTTAATCGATACTATGGCCAACTCGATTTAATCGATACTATGAATTTTTTAATCGATGTCTCTAAGACAAAATAAGGTAATATCGTTTTCATTTTCCTTCAAAAATTGAAGATAAAGTAGTTGGATGTGCCAATCACAAAACTTTCATCTGCCTCATAAATGTTAAAACTTCAAAATTCGCTATCACAGTGTCAAATTTAAATGATAGCCTATGCGCATCATGAGGATTGAAAAAGGATAGGTTCGTTGAAGTATGTGCATTTTAAAAGAAAATATAAGCATTGCATTTTCCCAACAAATCATTGAATTTCGGCTCACACCCTCTTATGCTAATGTCAGACAAACGTCTTTTTGGAGGCTTTTTTCCCTCTTACGCCATCCCTACACCTTCGCTATCATGTGTAGGGATGGTGTAAGAGCGAAAAAAACAGCGTGCAAAAAGACGTTCGTCTGATATTAGCCTAGTTATCCTTAACGGAAAATCCCAATTCAAAGAGCATAAAAGCGGCAGCTGTTGGGCAGTATACACCCAAGCCTAATAAGGATCTATTTATCTGAAAGTGTAACAGAATATGAAGTTTTTGATTAAATTCCGTGCATTAGTTTTGAGATATGGCTATCACGAATATCCTGCACAAAAAAAAAAAAGAAAAAAAAAAAAGCAGTATAGCCTGTTACATGATTAACACGAACTCAGGAACAACTTATGTCAATGACACATAATATTAAGTTTGATTAAATTCCGGTCATTACTTCTTGAGATATTATCGCTAATATCGAGTAAATTCTGAAAAACAGTGTTAAATTCAGGGGCTAGTACGGGTGGACAACCCCCCCCCCCCCCAGAACCTTGAAATGTCCCTCATGAAGATTTGAGATTTTATGCTTAATGGTCAAAAGTCCAATTCTCCCCCCCCCCCCCCCCCGAAACTCTAGAATGTCCCTCTCCAGAACCATAGAAATCCCTCCCGGAGAAAAATGCCTGAATTCAACACTGCTAAAAAAAACAGCATGGCAGCACAACCTGTTATATCATTTACACGAAAACCTAATCATGAACAGAATATTAATTTTGATGAAATTCCGTTCATTAGTTCTTGAGATTGATTAGTTCTATGATCCCTAAAATCGTTTAAATCCAGAAAAAAGTGTTGAATTCCGGGGGTAGCCCTGAGGGACATGCTCCCCCCCCCGTGCAACTTTCAAATGTCCCCCCAGAAGGTTTGAGATTTTATGCTTAATGTACAAAAGTCCAATCCCCTTCCCCTCTGAACTCTCCCTCTCTGGATCCGCAGAAATCCCTCCCGGAGAAAATTGTCTGAATTCAACACTGCTGATAAAATCTGCATAACAACGCCCCCTGTTGGGTGATTTACACCGAAATCTAATATGCAACAATTTATGCCAACGTCTTTCAGATTGATGAAAATCCGTGCATTAGTTCTTGAGATAAAGCTATTGCGAAAATCGGGAAAAAATGCAGCATAGCAGCGCCACCTGCCGGTAGATTTACATCAAAAAGTAATCAGCACCAATTTACATGAAAGTCTAATTGAATCTAAAGTTTCAACAGATTCCATGCATTAGTTCTTGAAATAGACCGCCCACAATTTTTTTGTCAGAGACAAACAAATAGACAGACTGACAGACAGACAATATATAAAAATAGTCAAATCGTATTCCAGGCAAGATCTTCTAAAACTATAAATCCTTCGAAAACCGGAAGTCGAAATTTTTCACGAATCCAACGCTTTCTTTTTCTAAAGACAAAAGAAAGCAAAGAAAAAATTAACGCATCGATTCCGCCCGTAAATTAAGATCAGAAATGGCGAATAGATTCAGTTTCGATTCGATGCCGATGTCGATCTTTAGATGCGGGCAGAATCGCGTATTTTTGATTTACTTCAATTCTTTAGATTCGGCCGAATCGATTCAGTTCAGATTCGATGCCGATTTTTAGATGCGGGTGAACAAATCGCATCGCGCATGATCCACAATTCGGGTTGAATAGATTCCTCCAATTTTAGTGGCAGAATTGCTGTAAAATTTTGTATAAGAGCCTTTTTTTTTTTTCTTTATAGGTTCAGTGTTGAATGGCGGGTTGATTTCTAGACTGCTCCGGTCGAGATTGGGGGGGAGGGGGGGGGGGAGATTTTAGAGTTCCGTAAGGGGGGATGCACATTTTCCATTAAAAAGCATAAAATCTCAAACTTTCGGGAGGGACATTCCAATGTTCCCCCGGGTCACCCCCTGAATTCAATACTAGGTTAAATCGTTATACTTTTGTTTAGAAGCCTAGTTATTTGGGTTACTAGTTTATTATGTTGTATTTTTCAAGTTCGTCCCTTCTAATCCTTTCCGCCCCCCCCCCCCCCTTTCTCCCCAATCTTAATTTACAGGGCCGTTCAAAATATGCATGCTATTTTAAAAATGCCCAATTCTCGTTCTATTTTATTATAAATCCACATTTTGAAACCTTGACCAAAGACACATTTGAGTTCACCCCTCCCACCGTTTGAGACTTACCTGTCCCCGGGGGGGGGGGGGGGGGGGGGGGCATATTTATTGTTTATTCCAAACCATCTCGTGTAACATATTGTTGGAAAGCTTTTAATGTCCTCTTTTATTTTATGTCCCCCCTCCCCCCCACTAGTTACATGCTCTTGGCACTTTTTAGCTCACAGGCTATCAAAGCCTGAGATCTAATATGCCCGTCGGTTTTGTATGTATGTATGTACTACGTAACGCGATAACTCTTGATAGAAATATCCGATTTGCTTCAATTTTTTTTCGATGTTCATTCTGCTAAGGCGCTTCCCTGATTAGTTTTGGGGACTCATTGGTTAAGTATAAAGGAAACCGGGGGCTAATCCACCCCTTAGCTTAGATAAATGGGTTTTTCATGCAGAATTATCAGATTTTCTTCAAATTTTGGTATACCGGTTAATTTTGATAACGAGTTTCTCTGATTATATTTGAAGGTTCATTGTTATGGTCTAAAGAGGAGGAGGGAGGACGAGGGGATAATACCCTCTCTAATTTAGATAGATGGGTTTTGCTATCCGATTTACTTCCAATTTGGTATACCAGTTTATTCTGATAATGCGCTTCCCTAATTAGATTTGGAAGTTCATTGGTTAAATATGAAGGGGGGAACAGGGGGCTAATACCCCTTAATTTAGATAAATGGATTTTGCTATCCGATTTGCTTCAAATTTGGTATACCGATTTATTTTGATAAGGCGCTTCCCTGATGACATTTGGAGGGTCATTGGTTAAGTATAAAGAGGGGAAACGGGGAGGGGCAATTCCCCCCACCCCTTAGTTTATTTTTCGAGGGGCGTTATTCTTTGAAATAAGAGCATAATATACAGTTAGTGTGAATAGCCTGTGAGCTCAATGCCATCAGTTTAACTGGGCACTTTTCACAGGCTATCAAAGCCTGAGAGCTAATGTGGCCGCAGTTTCTGTATGTATGTACACACGTAACGCGATAACTCTCGATAGAAATATCCGATTTGCTTCAATTTTTTTTTTCTAGGTTCATTCTCATAAGGCGCTTCCCTGATTAGTTTTGGGGGTTCATTTGTTAAGCATAAAGGACGGGGGTACAGGGACTATTCCCCCCCCCCCCCCACTTAGATAAATGGGTTTTTCATGCAGAATTATCAGATTAGCTACAATTTTGGTATACCGGTTAATTCTGATAAGACGCTTCTCTGATTAAATTTGGAGGTTCATTGTTTAAATATAAAGAGAGCAACAGGGGCTAACCCCCCCTTAATTTAGATAGATAGGATTTTCTATCTGATTTGCTTCAAATTTGGTAACCAGTTTATTCTGATAAAGCGCTTCCCTGATGAAATTTGGAGGCTTATTGTTTAAGTATAGAGATGTGACGGGGGGGGGGGGGGGGGGGGGGGGCTGATTCAACCTTAATTTATTTTTCAAAAGGCATTCATTGAAGTAAGAGTATAAAATATACTTAGTATGAATAGACCGTGATCTCAATGCCATCAGTTTAACTCGATACTTTTCTTTTTTATTTATTATTGTTTCAGTGAGTGCACTCTGCATGTCAGCGAATGAGTCAATAACTTTTTATAGTTTTTAAATTACTGCTGGAAAAAAAAAAAGAAATATATAATCAAGGAATATACTTTTATTTATTTGTTAACCAGAGAAAAGTATGTTATTTCATTGTTAACATACATGGATGAGAACATTTTTTTTCCCCTTAACAGCTGAAAATTTGGTAAACATTAAAAAGTAAGATATTTATAAACTGTAAATCAGATAAGGAGATATATATTTTAAAAAGGGAAAGAAATTTTAGTTAAATATATTATTAAAAGGAGAATTTTGATTATTAATTGGCGAATAATTAGTATGTGATAATTGGTTAATTACATTCATCACAGCAATTTTAAAAGAAGATTTGCAATATTTGCATTTCCCCCACGCTTATAGGAGACCCTAAAAAGACTGAAAAACCATTTAACTTTTTAAATAAATTTAGAGCCTCCAAAATTTCGCTCATCTGCGCATTTTTAAGAAGTTTATACACGTTTTAGGGAGTTTATAGGAAGTAAGTCCCCATCTGTTTGGTTGAAGGAAATAAGAGTAGAAAGTACATCTTTTCCGGATGAAAAAAAAAATTATTTCTTTCTTTTTTTTATATATGACTGAGATCTTTTTTAAAGATAAATTTAAATATAATATAAATTATTATCAAAATTACATCTTAAAAATAATAACTTTAAAAATTAAAAAACCTTATTATTTGACTCAAAGGTCTGTAGTAGCTTACTTCTGGGCCGCTAACATTGTCTAGAGCCCCCGTAAATGGAGGTGAGGGGTGAGAGATAGTCGTTATGGCCCTGATGATTCCCTACGTTTTGGAATTACTATTTTCCAGCTTATCTGTGAACATCGAAATATCGATTCAAGTATCGATTCTAGAATATGGGAATCGATTCTTACTGCGATCGATTCTGTTTTATACGATGTCGATTTGAATCGATTCTCAAATTTTCCAGAATCGCCCATCACTAGTGAGGAGGTTAAAAAACTGGTCTGCCCACGGAATCGGGAAAATGAATGACGTTGATGGGTGCCGCAAATTAATTCAACAGCAATGGTATACCACAGTTTGCCTGCGATGCAGAAAAATTCATGCCGAGAAAAGAATATGTTTGGGCCCTGCTCATTAAATTTATAGCTCTGGGATTATTCAGATATGTTCTTAAAGGTAGACACTAAATATCGGCATGCGATTCTTCTACGAATTAGCAGAATTCCTCAAATTATTATTTATTTGCAGATTTCCACAATCTATTTGTCAATCAGTCATGAAATGAAATCGGGAATTTTCTCGATCGGTCACGAGCTTTGTAAAAAGCATCATGGAAAAATCAGGCAAATTTCGTCAATTGCTAGCCAAATGAAACCATGAATTTCATCAGTTGTTCTCGAAATAAAAACGCAAATTTTGTCAATGTATCGTGGAATAAACTGTGATTATCATCAATCACTCTATAGAAAAAAAAAAACACTAGTTTCGTCAATCGGTCGATAGAAAAAAACATGATTTTCGTCAGTCGGTCGTTAGAAAAAATGCGAATTTTTCAATCAGTCAAAGGAAAAAAAAAGAGGCAAATTCAATCATTATGTCGTGACAAAAACCACAAATCTCAACAATTGAAAGAACTGAATTTCGTCAACCGGTCGCAGAAAAAACAGGAATAAAGGTAATTTTTTTTCTGCAATCTTTTGACAAAATTTGCATTATTTTTGCAATCATTGATAAAATTCGTGTTGTTTTTCTGCAATCTTTTGACGAAATTAGTGTTTTTCTGCGATCCTTTGATGAAGATTGTGTTTTTTTTTTTTTGGATTATTTGACAAAATTTGTGTCCCCCCCCCCCCTCCGGGATTCTTGGATGAAATGCGTAATTTTTTTTTGCTATCCTTTAACAAAATTGCCGATTTTTCTGCGAACGATTGACAAAATTGATTTTTCCGGCAATCATATTTTTAAAATTCGCAATATTTTTTGGTCTGAATTTCCAGAACTGAATGCCTTAAATTTTTGGAAAATTCTGAACAGAATCCCCTCCCTGTAATAGTCTGTGATAAGATTTTTTTTAAGATAATTTTTCTTGTGATTTCTTGAAAAACAAGTGTTTGAATATTTTCATTTTTATAGTGCAAAATAATAATCTCACACATTCTCAATTTTTTTTATATGTACTCTTGTAGAACAAAATAAAAATAAGAAATATTGTTTTCCTAATATTCTCTCTACTACCATGATTGCTTAGCTCATGTTTTTTTTTTTTTTTTTTTTTAAACCTGTATCTTGACCAACTTTATCTTCTGAACTGTACATAGTTGAAGATTTATATTACACTTAATTTATATCCAAATTAAAAGAATTTTGTGATTAAATTAAATATATACATGATATATTTAGTCTATGTTTTATTGCACATATGTATACAATAAACAGATTATTTTTCACTTTGAATTCCTGAGTTTTTCCCCCGTATAAACGTTATTGCTTTTATGCTTTTTTTTTCCCCCAATGTGGCAACTGGATCTTTTGGGTTTAGGAGCCACTGGCTCCTCAAAAATTTTGGGAATCTGCACCTATAATTGACAGTCTCATCTGTCAAAATTTTCTCTGTCGGCTCATCCAAATCTGCTTCAACCCATTCTTTTATTTCTTCTTGATTCAGTTGTGTTTCCGAAAGTCATGACGGACTTAAGGATGCCGGATTAGAGAATATTTACTGTATTTAAAAAAATAATAATAAATGTAATTTTATACTTCCTTCTTAAAACTCCAACCAAAACATAAATAAAGCACTGCACGCTTAAAAAGAAAGATGTTTTTCATCGTCTGGTGCAAGCAAGACATACTAATTACTTTGAAAGGAAGAACAAGAATCAGCTTTTTTGAAAACTTTTGAATTTGAATTAAATATAATAAAATACACACATTTCTATATATTTCAGCTTATAGCCAGTGCAAATCCAATAAACACATTTTTATATATTTTAGGGATGCACCGAATAGTGATTTGGCCGAATATCGAATATTCGGCAAGCCGAATAGTAACTGTTAGACCGAATACTGAATATTCGGCTTGTCGAATACTTTTATATTTCAAAGATGTTAAATTTTAAAACAATTTTACATAATATTTAAAACAGAAACTTTCATTTTGATAAACAAGAGCTTTTTTCGAGTAAGCTTTATGCTGAAAAAAATCTGCTTTGAGTTATTTAAGAAGAGGACAGTTATAAAACTTTTTTAATTAATAAAATTTTAAATTTCATGACTTCTTCTGTGAATTTAAAACAAATGAATAAAATTTTTTTAAATTCTAAAACAAACATTTTAAAATCAAAGAGAAATTGTGAAAAAAATTGTACAGGATCATATATTATTTGTTTATCAGGAAGAGACTAAAATAAAAGTAAACAAATAATACAATTTATTCAAATTTTATATGGTGGCAACTCAGCAAGAATAATTGTTCTACTCCATTTGATTAAGCAAGAAAGTTTTTAAATGCATCCTAGATCGGTGTCAGGAGTGGGCGATCATTTTCAGAGATTGTAAACGTTGTTCTTAAAATCTTAGCAAGAAACAGATTATTTACTGGACAATTTTCAGGAACTTGCATTTGTACATAATTAATTCCTATGAAAATACTCGTGATTGGTTAATTTTCTTAAATAATACTTAACAAACAGCAAATAAATAATGTAAAAACCTCTTTTATTTAAATGTGATTCTGTTTCTAATTATTCTGAATATCTTTATAAGTTGACTGTTAAACGTAGAAGTTGTATAAGGTTTTTAAAATTATGTTTAAAAAGTTTTTTTTAAGCATTTGGTTCGGCCGAACATTTCAATATTCGGCCAAACCAAATATTCGACAGGCTGAATGGCAAATTTGGCCAAGCTGAATACTCAGCATACTGAATAGTTTGATATTCGGCCAAACCGAATATTCAGTAACATGGCCGAATACCGAATACATATAAAATACAGTCGAACCCGGTTAAGACGCGTTTCAAGGGAGTAAACAAAAGTCGCGTATTAAGCGGGATCGCGTATTAAACGTGATTTGTATAATGTTGCAGAAACTGTGCTTATTTACACATCTAAACGTCTAAATGAACTTTAGAATTTTCGGTTATATGTTTACGGTCGAAAATTGTATCTTTAGGTATATTTAGATTGAAATTTAATTGTATTCAACTTTAACTCATTATTATTTTTTTAGGAACGACTGGAATAACTGCTGAAAATAAAAATGAATTTAAACGACTTTATTGTAGATTAATACGTTACAACCAAAAATAAAAAAAATAATTTCAAGCTTGACTAATTTTTTTTTTTTTTTTTTTTTTTTTTTTTTTTTTTTTTTAACGGAGGTAAAAAATTAAACTTTTGAAAGCACAATCCAGTTGTTAAAATCATATTTAGTACTTGTAATAATGAATGCCATTATAATCTATCCTTTTCATTATAAAAGAAAATTATCCTTATTAATCTTTTTCTAAAAAAATATTGTTAGCATAGCAAAAAGAAAAGAAAACGTAAAAGAATTAAACAACCTCAGTCGTATTTATTTAATCTTTACAAGTTTTCTTTTCTTTTTTTTTTTTTTTTTATCCTTTACTAGGCATTATAAAACATATTAGGTGTATAATTTACATTTAAAACCTCACTAACAATAGGTATAATCATCTTTAATCATAATTTTATGACATATCTGAGTATCCTGAATTCGTCTTTCTCTACAGTGAAAACATACACGAAGCGAGAAACGCAGACTGTTAGGACGTGGGATCAAAGAATTCCAGTGTTGCTAATTTAGCGGGTTTTTTAAAATTAAAATATCTACCGCTATTTCCGATTAGTAATTTTTGCCTTAATTAATCTGTTATTAAATAAAGTAAATATTACTATTTGAAGTCGCTGTTTTTTATTTTAATATAAAAAATCCGATTACTTGGCAATACTGGAAAGGAGACAAAGAAGTCGCATCTTAAGCGTGATTTTTTGACTTAAAGGACCGGAAATATCTCACGTATTAAGCGGGATCGCGCATTAATCGTTCGCGTATTAAACGTGATATTTTTACATTAGCCTTATAAGCGATGTTCAAGGGATCGGAAAAATTCCGCATATTAAACGGGATCGCATATTAACCGTGAGCGTCTTAACGGGGTTCCACTGTATTCGGTGCATCCCTAATATATTTCAGCTTATAGTCGGTGCAAATTCTAAGTACATATACTTGGGAGTCATCCTTTCAGATTTTAATAATTTATGAACAAAAATATATGTATAATTTATCTTTCAGTAATATATAGCACTATCAATAGAGAGAGAAAGAACATTAAAATTTGAATGCTGGTGTTACAAAAGTATATGAGCTCAATAAATTTTTACATTGGTAGTTTTATTCTGTTAATTTCATAAAAAAAAAAAAAAAAATAATAGAAATTATATTCATATTTTTGCATCAACTTGTTCATTTTTTTAAACTATTCATTGAAAAGGGATTTCACTATTGCATTATACGTCAAATAATACTTAAAACATCATGTTTGTCACTTGCATGAATAATTTATGTTTGGTTTAAAAAAAACAAAGATTTTAATTAAAGGAAATGAATGTAAATGTTTTCATATAGTAACATTTTCAGATTTTTAAATTAATGACAAATTTTTATGGCAGTCCTAATCGTCACGTAGCTAGAAGACCTATTTTTCTTTTTAAACAATTTCAACTTACTATTTCAGACAAGCTATGTAGTAATTTAACGCTTAAGTCATAATCTACACAGGAATTGAATTTCTGACATTCATAATGAAAAATTCATTAAAGCTTTTATGCTGATTGAATAAACCACTTTTACAAAGACAAGTAAAGATTAGGATGGAATTCTTAAATTTTGATTTTTTATATTTAAGCCCAATGTAAATCATAAAAGAATTCTGAAAAGCTTGATTAAAATCTAACTGAAAGATTATGGCCCAGAAACATTATCTGGAATGTGAATTTTTATGCAAGAGGATGTATTAAATACATGTACAAATGGGTATTATTTTCAGGATCCATTGACCAAAGAAAATTAATTGGAGATCCTGAATTTGATTTTTTTTTTGTGAAAATAATGTTCTTCATCAGTACTAGAATACTTGCTTTCACGAATCTCATTCAAAATTTCACAAAAGCTTCAGCCAAGATAATCAGAATAATTATAAGTAAAATTTTCAACATCAGCTAACTTTCCACTTCTTTGACATTTTAATTTTGAAAAACTTAGATGAATATAGAAAATAAAGAAAAATCACTGTACATTTAAAAAAGAACTACTAACACAACTGATGTGCAATTGAAAAGAGAATCTCTTGAGATATTGTATTTTAGTACTAAGTCATTATTTACCGATTTGATACAACAATCTCTGCTCTCTATTGCTTCAGAATTTTCCACTCCTGTTTTAATATTAAAGTGTCACAAGCCCATCAAAGGATCCTTTTCTCTGGATGGCAGATGCCATCCAATCCCCCAAGAAAAGGTTACATGAAAAATTGCATGTCTTTGGTGAAAAAGAATATATAATACTACAGAGAAAGTACTTTTGAAGACAATATACTATTTAAAACATAATTACTTTCCAATCTCTGCTTGTGATTTCATTCCAACAGGTTTTACTGTATCAAAATTTTATAAAGAAATTAATTTTTAAAATAATCTATAAAGAATATAGAAAAAAAATTACCATATGAAAAATTAAAAGAATTTGAGTTATAGTCATTATCAATTGTGTGTGAAAGAACAGTAGTCTGTGTCTGGCTATTTGGAGGATCAACAATAAAGCCAGGACTCTCAGGAGAGTTCTCTCTTTTCAAGAGCATGTTGGACTCAAGTTGAGGTGATGATATATCTTGAGAAGCAAGAATGTCAGGATCAGAACTAGAGCTTTCCAGACAATTGGATGGTGTTCCAGGGGTGGTGGGAGTAGGAATTGAAATAGTCTGAAACCCACCAGTAGACATTCTATATCGCACTTTTACCATGTAATATCAGTGATGAAATTACATGGTTTGTACGAAGAGAAGCAGAAGCTGCCCACAGGCCATTCCACTCTTCATTTGAAGAAGGATATTCAAGATCAATATTTTTTACATGTTTCATTACTTTATGATCATTTGTCCAGTGCCAATTTCCACCAGTCACCATTGATACCTAAAATAAGAATTAAACAAATATGTTATTTTAAGATTACAGCAAAAAATAGTGCAAGAAACATCTTAGAATTTTAAAAACAAATACAACTTGTATGTTGTGGCCATCACAAAACTTTCTTCTATATAAATCAAAAATCACATTAATTAAATCTTTTAAATAGTACAAGAAATTACACCAATTTTAGCACCAATTCATATCAAAGTATATCTGAATTTGAAGTTTGATGAAAATTCATGCATTAGTTCTTGAGATAGAGCTATAGTGGAAATTCTGAAAAATGTAGCATAGCAGCGCCACCTATTGAGTGATTTGCACCAAAACATAAACAGCACTAACTGATATCAAGGTATATCAGAATCTAAAGTTTGATGAAAATTCGTGCATTAGTTATTGAGATAGAGCTATAGTGGAAATTCTTAAAAATGCAGCATAGCAGTGCCACCTGTTGAGCGATTTGCACCAAAACATAAACAAAACAGCAGTAATTCATATCAAGATATACATGAATCTGAAGTTTGTTGAAAATCCAAGCATTAGTTCTTGAGATACAGCTATTGCAGAAATCGCAAAAAATGCAGCATAGCAACGCCACCTGTTGAGCGATTTGCACCAAAATATATAAAATGTCAATTCCTGTCAAGGACTAACTGAATCTGAAGTTTGATGAAAATCCATGCATTAGTTCTGGAGATTGAGCTATTTTGGAAATCGTGAAAAACGCTGCATAGCAGCACCACCTGTTGAGCGATTTACACCAAAAACTAATCAGCCCCAATTTATATCAGGGACTAACTGAATATAAATTTTTATTAAATTCCATTCATTAGTTCTTGAGATAGAGTGCCCACAAAATTTGTGTCACAAACAGATAGACATTTTGTAAAAACATGTTTTTCGGGTTCTCTGACCCTTAAAACGTATAAATCCGTTCAAACTCGGAATTCGAAAATTTTTATGAATCCAATACTTTCTTCTTGTAAAGATAGAAGAAAGTAAAAATACATATTTTAATTAAGCAGTTTAAAAGCACATACCTTTAAAAAATAACGTTAAATGTTTCAAACTTGTTTAAAGTTCCTCATCAGTAATGTAAATAAACACATGCAAATTCACAAGAGATGACATAAATTCAAAGAGATGACATAAATTCAACTTACAGTTGAGAGCGCACAATTTTTCACAAACAATTAAACACAGAGCTGGGTATTTAAGTCAGATTAAAATGGCATATTCAGCTGGAACTGAACTAGCGTCATTGAGTGGAAATTTTATGAATCTAGTAAACTTTGTCTCCAGGAAAATACAGATCTTGTATATGTTGCAATTTGATTTAATGTCTTTGGCCATCTCAAAATCTGGAAAATGCTCATTTTTTATGGCGTGTGTTATAATTTTAGAGTTTAAGTTTATTAAAGCATTTTGACGTCTTTTTACTGTATTTCCAAGGTACAGTTAGTCTCTCCGATATATATTGCATCACACTGTTTACATGGGATACCATATTCTTTTCTGCTGAGAACTGTAGTATTTGTATTTAAAATTACAGAGGGAGCTTTGTAAAGATTTTTGTGAGACAAAAGATGTACAGTATGGGACCTCAAATCCGAAATCCCGAACTTTTTCTTACCTAAAACAACAACAAAAAAAAAAACAATTTTTCTCAAAAAGGCAAAAAAAAATTCACATTAAAATATTTCACGCCGGCGGCAAAAGGTAGCGCTACGTAGTACTTGCTTCTTTATTTAATTTCTGGAGTTCCATATCAAAAGAATGAGGCAACTTCGGAATGCATAGGCATTTTATCTATTGTTTACATGCTGGTTTGTTCTTCACTTATGCTGACGTTCTTGTCATTTTTCTTATTGCTTGCAATTTTATTTGTTTTTTTTAGCAATGTCTAATACAGCTTCGCTTAAAAGAAAGTATTCCTCGCTGACTATTGTTTATAAAGTGGAGTTATTAAAGAAATTAGATAGTGCCACTTTGGTAAAAAATGTGTGTAAAGAGTATGGCGTCAGAACATAGACCGTTTACGATTTAAAGAAACAACGAGAGAAGATTTTTAAAGCTTTTTCGGAAAGCGATGTTCTAGAATTGATGGCACATCGAAAAACTTTGCACAATTCGAAAAGTATCGATGTTGATAGAGTTCTAATGGAATGGATTCGGCGAATGACGATCAGAGAACTTTCCATTAGATTATATGGTTATTATGGCACAGGCAAACAATTTTCATGCCGAGTTAAACATTTCTACTCCCTGTTATTATTCAACAGGATGGTACAACAAGTTTAAGAACTGTCATGGATTACATTTAGTTCAGATTTCTGGTGAGAAGGCATCAGCGGATTTTGAAGCTGCCGATTCCTTCATCAAAGAATTTGAGGACATCATTACCCAGTTAAAACTTTCGCCAGAACAGGTTTATAATGTGGATGAGACTGCGTTGTTTTGGCGTAACATGCCTAGAAAAAACTATATGATACCCTAGGAAACTTTAGCTTCTGTATTTAAAGGCTCCAAGGAAAGATTGACTGTTATGGCCTGCGTAAATGCTGCCAGAACCCATAAATGTAAATTATTAATAATCGACAAAAGTAAAAATCCAAGAGCTTTAAAGGGGGTAAAGATTTTGCCAGTTCTTTATAGAACGAGTAAACAAGCATGGATGACAGCAGAAATATTCAAAGAATGGTTTGAAAATCATTTTGTTCCGGAAGCTTGTGACCATTGCCAGAAACAAGGTCTTCCATAAAACTGCAAAATCCTTCTTTTGCTCGATAATTGCTCAGCTCACACTGGTTCAGGAGTTGTAGAAAAGAACAATGGTGTTGTGCATTATTTACCACCCAACTGCAAATCACTTATCCAGCCGATGGATCAAGGGATTCTAAGAAGCTTGAAATGTCTCTACAAGAAAGAGTTTATAAAAGAAAAGCGATGCTAATTGCAGGCAACAGCGGTACTGGCGTATTACAATTCCAAAAGCAATTTAATGTGAAAGATGCGTTATGGCAGGCAGCTAGTGCTTGGCAAAGCATTCCTCAGAAAACTCTTGCAAATGGATGGCATAAATTATGGCCATCATTAACAAATTTAGATGATAGGCAAAGTAATGGTGAATTTCGTGGGTTTCAGTTTCTGCAGAAAAGACCCTTATGCAAGACCTGCTGAATTATGCAAAATCCATGACGATTTAACATAAGATAAAGAATTGACATAAATAAACATAATAAATAATTGACATAATAAAGAATTGACATCAAGAGATTGATCAAAAGATTGATCATCCTTGCTGATACTGTTTATTCTAATAATTCAAAATTTAAACCTAATCATTCACGTTCTCAACATATCGCTCTGAATGAGCTTAAGTCCACTGATAATCTTATTATCACTGAAGCTGATAAAGGTGGTCAAATTGTTCTTATGGATAAAAAAGATTATTCTGATAAAGTTTGTGCTCTCTTATCTGAAAGTCCTTATGTTAAAGTTAAAAAGATCATACTAATTCGCATCTTTCCGCTCTCAAAAAAAGCTATTAAGAATTCTGTTGTTTTAAATGACAACACTAAACATTGTGTTATTCCTTCTTCATCCATCTGTGCTCATTTTTATGCTTTGCCTAAAGTTCATAAAACCAATGTCCCCTTAACACCTATTGTCTCTAATACTGGTACTGTTACTTATCCTCTTGCCAAATTTTTAACATCCATTTTTTCTCCTTTATGCATTTCTAATTCTCATACGATAAAAAAAATCTTATGATTTTGTCAGTAAACTAAAAAATATTAACCCATCTAGTTGTTCTATGCTTTCTCTTGATATCAAATCTTTATCTACTAATGTTCCGATTGAAGGTGCTATTTCTTGCTTGGAAACAAGATTATGCGAGTTTCATTTCTCTGATATTGAAGTCCAAGATTTCGTTAATTTAACTACAATTTGCATCACTCAAACTACTTTTGAATTTGATAATAAATATTTCAAACAATCAAACAGTTTAAATATGGGTAATCCTTTATCTCCATTTCATTGTGATATAATTTATATGCATTATTTTGAGGGAAAATGATTAAATCTGGTTAATTTTAAATGTTGGATGCATTATGTCAACGATACTTTTGCTTTAGTTGATAATCTTTTTGATATTTCTATCATTCTTCAAACTGTCAATTCTATCGACCCACATATTCAGTTTACTTTTGAATTAGAAAATTGTAATAAACTTCCTTTCCTTGATGTTTTAGTTACCAAATGTGATTCTTCTTTCAAAACTTGTGTTTACAGAAAACCTTTTTCTACCTCTAACCCACGTCATGCTTTCTCAAATCATACTGTCAACCAAAAAATCGGTGTTTTTTACACGTATGTAAATCATGCTCTCAAAATTTGTTCCGACTCTGCATCCCTTAAGGATGAACTTAAAGGCTACTTCAGTCAAGTGAACAGACCCGTTTGCTAATGCTAATCCTATGGAAGAAATTTATAACGATATCTCGGTTGCATTTTAATATTTTTAAATGATTTTTTTTTGCATTGGATAGCTGAGATCGATCTGTACAAAGGGCGTTTTTTACTTTTTCTATTTTGTTTACAGATATTTTTAATGAGGACACTTTCATTTTGGGAACCGGTTTCGAAACTGAAAGCATCCTCATTAAAAAAATCTGCAATCGAAATCGAAAAAGTAAAAAACGGTCTGCATACAGATCGATCTCAGCTATCCAATGCAAAAAAAAAATCATTTAAAAATATGCAACCGAGATATCGTTATAAATTTCTTCCATAGGATTAGCATTAGCGAATGGGTCTTTTCACTTGACTGAAGTAGCCTCTTAATTATTTAAAAACTGTTGCTGTCAAAAGAGGTTTTAATTAGAGATGCAACAATTATTCGGCTGCAGGCGAATAATCGGCCATTCAGCCTATCTGCCGAATATTTAGTTTCATCAAGGACTTAATGGAATATCAAGTCCATTATTCGGCCTTGGTCGAATAATAATGTAAAAATTGTTTTTATATTTACACAATAAAACTTTTTAATTTGACAATTTACATTCATCATGTATAATGAAAATTTTATTTGAAATTAACAAACACTTTTATTTTCTCTAACTTTAATACCCTGAATGGGTTTTATCTACCATATTTTTGTATGAGTCATTTAGGAATCATGTTAAAATTTTTATGCTGTATTTATAAGTACAAAAAGTATCTGTAATAAGCTAATGTAATCTCTTAAATTTAAAATTAATCTATTAAAAATTTTCCTAATAGAGCCGTATAAGTAAATTCTACTTTTTTTTTTTAAAGCATAATGGGAAGTTTAATATTTATCCCTTGTTACATTAACAAATCTTTCTTTCAATGATATTTTTAATTAGACCTATAAAGAACATAAATATATACTATAGATTAGATATAGATGTATTGTATGTATAACAAAAATATTTAAGTTGCATATGTTGCAATACTTGTTTTTTTTTTTTTAGTAAAATGCACTTAAGTTAAATATAATTTAAGTAATTTTTTTAAGTGTGTTACTACTTTTTATTAAATAATAAAAGAAATGTAAGTACTAAATTCTTTTAATTAGTAGTATGTTTTACATCACTACTTACTTAATTTACATTTTCTTTCATCCGAAACCTGAAATTTATGTTGCCTAGTACTTTTAAAATTTTGTGATTATTTTAAAATGTACCAGCAACAACATACATAATATCTATTAAATTGTAACAATATAGTACCTAAGATACTGCATAGTCAATATTTTGAAATTTATTTTCCTTACAGAAACAGATATTTCCTTCCTCTAAATCCGAAAACATTCATTGTATACTTCTTAATAGACACTTCTTATCTTCTTAATAGTGACATAGCAAAAAACACAGCTTTTTTGTTAGTTGTCAGCTTTATAAAGTCTAAAGTGATTTATTTCCATCATATTTAGGATATTCTATGAATGATTTTTCTTAAGATATTAAGATTTCTTATTTTATATTTTCTTTCGTGGAAAGTTGAAATTTATATTTTCTAGTGTACTTTAAAATTTTGTCATTATTTTAAAATGTACCAACAACATACATGATATCTACTAAAATGTAACTGTACAGTACCTGAGGAGGGGTGTGAATTACATTATTGAGGCAATTTTTAGGCCAAACATAGCTGAATATTTTTTTCAAAACAAAATAATGCTTTAAAAAATTAAATTTGCATATAAATAATTTTTTTAAAAGAAAATAATACATTTTAATTGTGAAATATATAAGAATTGCGAGTGTTATGCATACTATATTTTGATTTTAGACAAAAATGAGTTCATTATTCGGCGGTCGAATAACTGGAATTTGGTTATTCAGTCAAACCATTATTTGTTGCATCACTAGTTTCAATCCTTCTGTTATCAATAATGCTGTGAAGAAATTCAATAGATCTATAAATTAGTTATATATGCATAATAAAAGATAGAAAATGTTTTTATTTACCAATTCTGATGCATTTTCCCCTTTTAAAATTTCAGCATACAGAATTAAAATATTCGTTTCATGGAATTTCCACAAAATCCATCTGCTTGTCATACTTTTCCATTTATGATTTCAAATAATACAAATAAATTACTTCCATCAGAGTTGTATGAAATTAATGTCTAAAAAATATGTCACGCTCTTCCAATTTTAAAATGTTGTAATAGTATAAAATAATTAAAATCAAACTCTTAGCGAAATCTCGAAATGATAAATTAACTACATTTGCAACTGAATTGAGATTTCTTCATTCTTTCATATCTACATATTTAATAAATATTTATGGTTCTAGAATATAAGATAACATGAAAATCTCCATCAGAAATATGAAATTTAACCATTTAATTTCGAATGTAACTTTTCTACACATATGTATGTAGATTAACCCTTTATCTACTGACGTTACTTATAAATACCATTAAAATAACGTGTTATAAAATTCATTTAGTACATCGATTAGTAGTAATACAGTTCAGAATGAGTTATAGATACATTACTTTGTCTCGTTCCAAAAGCATTATTGGTTACAGAAAACAAAAATATTTTTAAAAGGGTGATTTCTTTTGCCAAAAGAAAACCTGATAATTTGGTTGTCCTCCCCTTTTATTCTCCTTTATTTTCAAATTAGCTAAAGTTTTAAGACGTTTCAATTTCAACATTATCTTTAAACCTGTCAATAAATTCAAATTCTCCTTCACTAAATCTCCTGTTCCTGATCTTCATAAATGAGGAATTTATAATGGTCAAACTAAAAAAAATCTCAAAATCTACTTAAAAGAAAACTCTTGTTATATAATTAATCAAGAAATTTCTAAATCTTTTATTGACAAATACTCTTGGAATTCCGGGTATAGTTTTAATTTTCAAAATGCTAAAATTATCTTTAATGCCAATACAGTAAAACCTCCCTAAAGCGACCACGTTCTGTTCCAATAAAAATTGGTCGCTCCGAGAGGTGGTCTCTTAATGGAGGTCATGTTTAAATCTAGATTCTAATTGTTAAAAAAAGGTAGCAATTAATGTTACTAAAATTTATTTTTCACATTAGAAAAAAATATGAAAATTTAAGTATCAAAACAAAAGTTAATTACAGAAGTGAATTAGTGCAGAGTTTAAAAAATGAATACATTGACATTTGCTTTGATTTTACAGTTTTATCTTCTATAACTTTTATTTCCAAGTCCTTTCAACGTTCAGTAAATAAATGCAATTTTTTTTGGACAGGAACAAATTATGACGATTTCATTAATTTATCTATTTCTTTGAGAGTTTCCTGGCAGAATAGGGCAGGGGAGTTTATGGACCACCATCCTTACTTTGTCATAAGAGTTAAATTCATTGCCTAAAAAGGCACAGAGAGGTTTAAACACTTAAAAGTTACCTGAATAAAAAAATTCTAAACTTAGTTTAGACGTTTGATGAATAATGCGCTCTTCGGAATTATTATTCTAATAAGATCTTCTTCAAGAGACCAGAAAAAAACGGAATTTGTTTCATTTCCTTCAACGAAATTGGTCGCGCATGGAAGGTGTTCAACTGGGGTGGTCTCTGAATAGAGGTAACTTAGTATTGAGCCTATGGGAATATATTTTGTTCCATGAAAAAATGGTCGTTAAGGGAGATGGTTGCTTAATGGAGGTGGTTGCTTAATGGAGGTGGTTGCACAGGGAGGTTTCACTGTAGTATCTCTGAATTGGTCTTTCTTGAAAATTTAGCTATGTATCTTAATCGTGAAGTTATTGTTAATGATATAATCTGATTCCACAATGCTCTCTGTAGTTTCGAAAAACCTTTTCAGTACTACCACATAATTTATGTATTAATTAATATGTCTGTTTTTTATATTTTATTTATTTATTTATTATTTTTAATTTCATGTGTTCCCATATTTTAATATATGTGTGTGTTTCATTCATTTTATTATAATCTATTTTTAATTTAATTTAATTTTCTTTTTTTTTTCTCCAATTTGCTTCCTTATTCCACCTTCTACTCTGTGTTCTTTTCATTTGATTATACTTTTCTGTGATTTAAAATTAGCTTTTTTTTAAACATTATCAAATGGAAAGCTTATCAAATTCTCTCAGCGTCTGGTTTTCAGAGTTAAATAAACAAACCAAGGTCATAGTCAACTCTTTTACCAGTGGGTCTAATAGTGAGCTTTTTTTATGAGGTATAATTTTCTTATAACTTAGCATATTTTAATAAAAAATCTCGTACACAGCCTAATTAAAGATGAAAATAAGAAATTTTGCTTAGTAGCTACTGGCTAGTAGGCTGATTTTTTTTTAGTAGCCAGTTACTGGCTAGTGAGAATAATTTCTTTAGTAGCCAGTGGGTCATTCCATGTCAATTTATTCAGCAATTTTAGAAATGTCACCCATCATCTCAGATTTTGACAAAACTTGGTACATGAAAACATACATGTATAAGATGCTACCACGTGAAATTTTAATTGAATCCAGTTAAAATATTTCAAATTATAAGCATCTGAACATGCGACACTTTTCTTTTTCTATGGACATTTTTAAAGTGTTTATTTTCTGTATGGTTCTACAAAAAACTTCATAACTCTTTACCAAATAATTAAAATGGTTAAAATTTTTGGCGGAACTTTCTTTATATTATTTATTTCATAAAGTAATACTAATTTTTATTTTCTTTTTACAACAAATATATTTTTTTAATTTTTGAACTTTTGAATACCCATATAAAATTGACATTTCATATATGAATTTCACAAAAATATTTTTAGATGTGCCACCCATTTTATTTTGCTAAATATTTTTTTTATGAGGGGGACATCTTGACAGTTTTTGTCAAAATAGTTTCAATTATTAATATATGATATTATATGAGGATTGACTTTTAAAACTAACATAATGTCTTTTAATTTCATAAACAAAAATAAAATTATTATAAATAAATTAAGTAGAATTAGTAGCAATTCAAGGTAAAAACTAGTATGTTGTGGTCATCACAAAACTTTCTTCTATATAAATCACGTCAATTAAATCATTTAAATAGTACAAGAAATTACATCAATTTAGCACCAATTCATATCAAAGTATATCTGAATTTGAAGTTTGATAAAAATTTGTGCCTTAGTTCTTGAGACAGAGCTATAGCGGAAATTCTGAAAAATGTAGCACAGCAGCACTGCCTGTTAAGTGATTTACTCCAATACATAAACAGCAATAATTGATATCCAGGTATACATGGATCTGAAGTTCGTTGAAAATCCAAGCATTAGTTCTTAAGATAGAGCTATTGCGGAAATCGCAAAAAAACAGCATAGCAGCACCACCTATTGAGCGATTTACACCAAACTGTATAAAATGTCAATTCATGTCAAGGACTAACAGATTCTAAAGTTTGATGAAAATTCGTGCATTAGTTCTTGAGATACACCTATAGTGGAATTCTGAAAAATACAGCATAGCAGCGCCACCTGTTGAGCGATTTACACCAAAATGTACAAAATGTTAATTCATTTCAAGTATTAACTGATTCTGAAGTTTGGTGAAAATTCTTGCATTAGTTCTTGAGTTACAGCTATAATGGAAATTCTGAAAAGTGCAGCATAGCAGCGCCACCTGTTGAGCGATTTGCACCAAAACACAAACAGCACTAATTCATATCAAAGTATACTTGAATCTGAAGTTTGATGAAAATTTGTATAATATGTTCCTAATTAGAGAGTCAATTGTTTAATAATTATTAATTTGAAGTAGTGATTACTATTACTATCACTATTTAATATTAAATGCAGTTATTAATAATTTTAATAAATGTTAAATATCACTAGTATTTAATAAAGTTTTACATAATTTTTACTATATTAATGTATACAGTACTCCCTGAAATCCGCGACCCTAAAATCCGCAAATGCCTAAAATCCGCGTTTTTTTTTAGATGTAAACAATGAAATCTACAGTTAAGTTGCAGGAACAAAATTCAAGATGGCGCCGAAATCAGCGACTACCGCAATGGTTTTTTTTACTAAATTGTTTGTGAATCATTCTCTTTTGGCTATTACAGCTGATTTATTACTAAATAAATTTACATTATTTTTGATTTTGATATAAATTAGCATATCTATATCAAAAATTCCAGGGTTCGAAATGGAAAAATCCATGAACAGGAACACTTTTAAAATTATTGTTTGCGGAATTTTATTTTTAATTACAGTCAAATTTATTTCTAAACATACAAAGCAGTATAAGAAAAGCATTCAAGACTCTAAATAACAATGAAAAAAGTTACTAAAGTTAAAAGTGCTAAGAAAGAATAATAACGTATCGATCTTACGATCACTTTACCACTAGATGGCAGCATAGGACATTTGGAATCGAATTGAATCGATTTCATCGCTAATAATTTAATATTTTTCTAAATTTTTATTTTACATAATTATTTTAATAATTACTTACTTTTAAACTAATAAATTATTTTAATATTTTACTTATTTTAATGTTTCACTTTATTGTTAACATTCATTATAATTTCCCTTGCTTAACTACCAATCAAATTAATGTTTCAAAAATGTAAACAAATGAATGACCAGAAATCCGCAAAATTCTAAAATCCGCACAACCTCTGGTCCCAAGCTGTGCGGATTTGAGGGAGTCTACTGTATAACATTGTATGATACTAGATAATGAAACTACTAATTTGCAGTTTTTATAATTTCTGTAATTACTAACTAATAATTATAATTTTATTAATTAAAGTGTAGAAACATAGATTATGTTAGTAATTAGTGGTTTAATTGTTTTGAAAACCTAAAACTCTTGGTAGCAATTCGTTATTTGAACGCTGGGAAAAAAAATCATAAAAATCCGATTTAAATTTAAAAAATCTGATTTAAATAAAAAAAATCTGATTTAAAAAAAAAAATCATGATTTTTTTATACCCTAGTGTTTGCTAAACTATGTATATCTGGGCTGGTTATTCATATTTTTAACTAGCTGTTACTTGTGATTTCGTTTCCTTAAGATTTAAATAAACAGTCAATGAATTAATTAAGCAAAAAATTTTATTCCCAATAATTAATTAAAAACATAAAATTGACCAACTCTTCACCACATTTTATAGTATTACAATATTTCTGATGATCCAAATTTACATATTTATAATTTTATATATAAGATTATTTAAATTTATTTCATATACTTTTTCAAAGCAAAAGTTAAGTGTCTTGAATAAATTTACTTGTTACCTTGTTATTCTAATTTATCATTTTATTTATTCTGGTCCAAATTTATTGCATTCATGGATACTGATTTAATTTATTTAATTGTATTTTTCAATTTGTTATTTATAAAATTATAAAAAATTAAGGACACTTTATCCATCATTACTAAACACATTATTAATATATTTCTTCATGAAATAGTGCCCTTTTTTGGAACTAGCATCCTGTCCCTTTTTCTTTCTAAAATGAACACTGCATTATTATCATTTTAATAATTAAGGCTTAAAAATGCATTATATATTCCTAATTAGAGAATTGTTTAATAATTATTAATTTGAAGTAGTGTTAACTATTTAATATAAAATGCAGTTAATAATTTTATTAAATGTTAAATACCACTAGTATTTATAAAGTTTTACATAAGTATTACAATATTAATGTAATAACATTATTGTATGATACTAACTAATGAAACTACTAATTTGCAGTTTTTATAATTTCTGTAATTACTAACTAATAATTATAATTTTATTAATTAAAGTGTAAAAACATAGATTATGTTAGCAATTAGTGGTTTAATTGTTTTGGAAACCTAAAACTCTTGGTAGCTATTCAGTATTTGAACGCTGGGAAAAAAATAAAAAAAATCCGATTTAAATAAAAAAAATCTGATTTAAACAAAAAAATCATGATTTTTTTACACCCTAGCGTCAACGATTTTAATCAGTTGATTTAAATCAGTGATTAAATCGTGATTTTAATCAAGTGATTTTTTAAAAAAAATTATTGATTAAAATCAAAAATTTTATAAATGTTTAAAATGTTAAAAAAAAAAATATATATATATATAAGATTGACATAATTTGAAAGTTTCTACAGGTATTTTGATTTATAAACAAACAAAAAAAGAGCTTTAAATAATTGTTTCTAAGCTTAATTCCTGAGTACGTAAAAAAACTAAAAACAGCTGAGTTTGTAAAAAGCATTGTTTTTATCCAACATAAAACAGTTTTATTTAAAAACGATATTTAAATCTACTATCAGGGGTCGATCCAGGCAAAATTTAGGGCCTATTTAGGGCCCTTTCACAAAAATCTATTTAATAAAATAGGCCCCTTCACAAAAATAAATTTAATAAAATGGGCCCCTTCACAAAAATGAACTTATCAAAACAGGCCCCTTCACAAAATTCCTTTTAATAAAATAGGCCTCCTTCATAACATTCTTTTTCACAAAAACTGTTTTGAAATGTGTAATTTGTAAATAAAACCAGGTCATGAAAAACAAAAACTTTAGCAAGGGGATTTAAAGAAGTTTTTGTTAAAAAAAAATTAGTTCGTTCGAATTTGAGTAACTGGATTTCAACTTTCGTTACAAAATGTTATTTTTCACAAAATGGGCCCCCAAAATAAAAACCTGCATCGACCCCTGACTATATAATTTGCAATGTCATAATTCCCTTTAGGTAATCAATTTATGCATTGTTTTATATAAAATAAACATAGCAAATGTAATAAATTTCTGCAAGTAAAAGAATAGATAGTCAGTGTCTTAGTTTCTCGTTCTACTTTTGTAATAATAAATTAAATTAATAGCAATCAAAGAAGAATGAAAGAGTGACATTAAAAATGAAAATAAGGAATTTTGCTTAGTAGCCACTGGCCGGTAGGTTGATTTTTTTTAGTAGCCAGTTACTGGCTAGTGAGAATAATTTCTTTAGTAGCCAGTAAGTACATTTATGTCACTGAATATTTAATTAAAAAATATGAGTTTAAAGCAGGGATGTAATTTTAACCTGTCAAAATTGATTTTGACCAGGACACTGGATAAAAGTGGTTTTAACCATCCAAAATCAGGGTTGGCAAAAACCCGGGTTTTTGTTATTTTTCTGCATATTTGTATATTTATATAATACATGATGTGTGTACTCATTTAAAAATATATTTATTAAGTTACATTTTTTAATTACATTTAATCTATTTATTACTAATTAATATTATTTATAATATCAGTTAATAAATTTATTCTATTCTGATATTAGTATTAAGTTAATACTAGTATCAGAATAAATTTATTAATTGATATTATAAAATAATATTAATACAACTAATTATTAATATTAATTACTATTGATACTATTAATAATATTACTATTATAATTAACTTAATACTATTATTGATAAAAGTGAGTTCTTATCTTATCACTTTTAAATAGATTTTAGTCATCATAATGAAATTAATTTTTATTTTTACAGTAAATATAATAATTAAAATTTCTATAATAATTAGTAACTATAATAATTAAACTAGCTGGCTTCACCTGCTAGCGAGCCCCTCCTTTTATTAGGGCCTCTAATATGAAATCTCGAAGCGAACGAACCTCAAACCGGGTGCCCGTTGCCTACGGCACCGTAAAGCAGGCATGCTGTGCATGCACTGTCCCTCCTTTTAAATGAATTACTAATACTATATACGTAAATCTCGAAATGAGTCCCCGCTGCCTACGGCACCATGTAGTAGGCGTGCTGAGGAGAAAGGCTTAATTCAATGGAAGAGGGAGAAACTGAAGCATGGATAATACAGTATCATTCAGAGTGGTTACCTGCAATTATTGGCATTTAAAATTAAAGACAGACTATTTTCCTAAATCACTTTTCTCAGAAAATATTATGTTACAATTTTCAGCTTCAAAATGGTGGGAAATTCTTAAAGGAAAAGTACAGAAAAAGAAAAACAACAAGTTAGATTATGATTTTTGCAGTTTTTTCCTCTCTGCATTATGTTCCATCTAGCTCTGCTTCCATCAAGAGGATTTTCTCTACATTTGGACTCATATGGTTTAAATTGCAGAACAGACTAGGCTCAGAGCAGTGTGAAAAACTAGTAAAGATTTATAAATACTACCATAAAAATCAAAGTGAATGTGATTTTGATTGGTAAACTATAAAAAAGATCAATTATAATTATTATAAATGTATTACATTGTGTAAATTATATGAAATATATTTTTTAAAAATTAAAATTAAAAAAATAAATATTCTGAAAAACTACCACTTGATTACCACAAATAAGACTGATTTTTATTTATTTATTTTTATGTAATTTTGATAAAAGAAATCACCTGGGTTTTGGCCTTAAAAGGCAAACTTGTATTCTGTATTTCTAAATACTATAGGGGGATTTGCAGACTCAGAAATAGTTTTTAGCAAAAACCCACTTTTAACAAAAACGCAGGAGGGTTTTTGGTTGGTGGACCCGCCCAGAAAAACCCGGGTGGGTTTTGGAGGGCTGGGTCCACTTTGCCAACCCTGTCCAAAATGGTCAAAACTGTTAAAAATGGTCTTAATTTTAATAATTTTTATTTGCAATTAAAAGTAACTTAATAAGTAATAAAAGTAACAGTGCAGTTAAAAAAATTCACTGGCAAGTTAATTAGGCTTGTTAGTAAAATAAGCTTATGCAATACAATAAGAAAGTTAAATCTAAAAATGGACAATGCAATTGCATAAAAATATAAAACATGCGTTGCAGTTAAAAACACAAAGCATAAGTTGCAGTTAAAAACACAAAGCATGTAATTAAAAACATAAATCTTAAAATTAAAACGAACAATATATAATAGTAGTTTGCAATTAAAATTGTTATTAGTTTATAATTATAATAATTTTAACTACAATCACCATATTTTTGTTATAACTAGAGATGCAACGATTATTCGGCCGAAGCCGAATAATCGGCCCATTCAGCCTATCTGCCGGATATTCGGCTTAGGCCGAATATCAAGTCCATTATTCGGCTTTGGCCGAATAATACTGTAAGAACTGTTTTTTTTATTTACACAGTAAAACTTTTTAATTTGGCAATTTATTTTCGTCATGTATAATGAAAATTTTATTTGAAATTAACTAACACTTTTCTCCCTTTAACTTTCATACCCTGAATGGGTTTTATCTACTCATTTTTATATAACAGAGTAATTTAGGAATCATGTTGAAATTTTTATGCTGTATCAATAAGTACAAAAGGCATCTGTAATAAGCTAACATAATCTATTCAATTTAAAATTAATCTATCCAAAATATTCCTAATAGAGCAATACAAGGAAATTGTAATTTTTTAAGGCTAATGGGAAGCTTAATATTTATCCCTTGTTATTGATACATAAAAAGTATTTCTTTCAGTGATATTTTTAATTAGATTTAAAAAGAACATAAATATATACCATAGATTAAGTATAGATGTATTACAAATATTTAAGTCGTATATGCTTCAATACATAAGTTTTTTTGGGGTTTTTTGTTTTATTTTATTTTTTTAGTAAAATGCTCTTAAATTTAAATGTAATTTAAGTAATTTTATTAAGTGTGTCTATTAGAGATGCAACGAATATTCGGCCGAAGCCGAATATTTGGCTTCGGCCGAATATCAAGTTCATTATTCGGCCTTGGCCGAATACTAATACTGTAATAAATGTTTTTATATTTACACAGTATAACTTTTTAATTTGACAATTTATATTCATTATGTAAATGAAAACTTTATTTGAAATTAACAAACACTTTTTTTTTTTCCATTAACTTTCATACCTCAAATGGGTTTTATCTACCCATTTTTATATAAGAGGCTAATTTAGGAATCATGTTAAAAAAAATTTATGCTGTATCAGTGAGTACAAAAAGTATCTGTAATAAGCTAACATAATTTGTTAAATTCAAAATTAATCAATAGAGTCAAAACACTGTATTAAACACTAGTGTCGTGAAGGAAATTTTCACCTTGTTAATAATAAACTTTATAACATACAAACATACTTATAACTACTTAAAAGGTGACAGAAACATATCTCATAGATCTCAGTGTTGCATTAAATACTATTTTTTATATGTTTATGTCACCTTTTAAGTAGTTTGAACTACACACGTTGAACTAATTTCTTCTTAGGAATTTTTAACTCATTAATTTGTATATCAGTTAATCTTGAACACGCTAACGGCGAATGATTAAAATGTGTAAAATTTTTTTACCTGCAACAATGAAATCATTTATTGATCTGTGGTATGTTAGAGCATCAGATACTGTTAAATGCAATGAATGCAATTTGCTTTTCCTTACAGATATTTCTTTCCTCTGAATCTGAAAACATTCACTATACACTTAATAGTGCTATCTGCTGACAGCAAAAAAAAAAAAAAAAAAAAAAAGTTAATTATGAGCTTTATAAAGTCTACAATGATCTCTTTCCACCATTTTAGAGGATATTCCTTTCATCCTTTCTATCAGTGGTTTTTCTTAAGATATTAAGATTTCTTATTTATTTTATTTCACCTGAAAGCTGAAACTTACGTTTCCTAGTACTTTTAAAATTTTGTCATTTTAAAATGTAACAACAACACACATATCTATTAAAATGTAACTAGACAGTACCTGATGATGAACTTCTGCTAAGAATTTCTTTTTTTGGCTGAATTATATTGAGGTAATTTTTAGGCCGAACATAGCCGAATATTTTTTTCAGAGTAAAATAATGCTTTCAAAAATTAAAAATTTGTATATAAATAATTTTTTAAAAGAAAACAATACATTTTAATTGTGAAATATACAAGAATTGTGCATATAGTGCATATTATATTTTGTTTTTAGGCAAAAATAAGTTCATTATTCGGCGGCCGAATATTCGGCTGTAACTTGGCCGAATATTCGGTATTCGGCCAAACCACTATTCGTTGCATCACTAGTGTCTATTTCTTATTGAATAATGAAAGAAATGTAAGTACTAAATTCTTTTAATTGGTATATATATATATTTTTTACATCGCTATTTAATTTTGATTTTCTATTACCTGAAACTTAAATTTTTGTTCTCTTAGTACTGTTAAAATTTTGTGATTATTTTTAAATGTAACAGCAATAATGTACCTAATATCTATTAAATTGTAACAGTACACTAACTAAGATACTACAAAGTCAATATTTTAAAATTTATTTTCCTTACAGATATGTCCTTCCTTTAAATCTGAAATCATTCACTATACACTTCTTAATAGTCGGCTGACATAGCAAAACAATACATGACTTTTTTGTTAATTGAGAGTTTTATAAAGTAATAAAGTCTACACTGATTTCTTTCCATCATTTTTGAGGATAGTTCTTTCTGTCAGTGATTTTTCTTAAGATATTAAGATTTCTTATGTTTATTTTCTATCATCTGAAAGTTGAAATTTATGATTCCTAATACTTTTAAAAATTTGTCATTTTAAAATGTAACAACAACATACATAGTATCTACTAAAATGTAACTAGACAGTAACTGATGAGGAACTTTTGCTAAGATATTTTTTGAGGGGGGGGGGGGGGGGGGGGGATAATATTATTGAGACAATTTTTAGACCGAACAGAGCCAAATATTTTTTCAGAATAAAATAATGCTTTAAAAAATTAAATTTGTATATAAATAATTTTTTAAAAAGAAAATAATCTATTTTAATTGTGAAATATACAAGAATTGTGCATATAGTGCATAATATATTTTGATTTTAGACAAAAATGAGTTCATTATTCGGCGGCCGAATAAACCAAATATTCGGCAATAACTAGGCCGAATAATTGGTATTCGGTTATTCGGCCAAACCATTATTCGTTGCATCACTAGTTATAACTGTAACCATACCAAATTTTTATGTTTTTTAACTGCAACTGCATAACCACAAAGTTCTTTGTTCTTTGTAACTGTTCTTGGTATAAGCGTATTTTATTTCTGGTATTATAGTATTTGTTTATTGTGGGAATATACAGTGAAGTTATGAGTAATAGTAAAGTAAGGCACAAAGATCCAGTTTGGAGATTTTATGAAGAAGTCACTGAAAATTCTACAAGTGTAAAGACTTCAAGTCAGAAGTGTAGAAGATGTGATCAACTTGTAAGTGCAAAAGTATTAAGGTTGAAAAGACATCTAGAAAAATGTGAAAATAACAAGTTAACTATTGAAAAACAGTTGCTAGATGAGGCTGATGGACCCCTCTCACCATCAAAGCTCATTTGTTTATCTAATTCTGAACAAACTGGCACGAGTAGTACTGATCATCTTCAGATTCCAAGTGTTCCAAGTAAAACAAAACAACCCAGTATAGGAAGATTTGTGACAACAACAACAGCAATACAAAACAAGTGGGTAAGTGTGATCACAGATCGCACAGAGGGTTTCGTTTAATATTCCATTCAAAACACTTTATCCCTTTGAAAAATCTGTTAGTTTCACATTTTGCAACCAGGGGCGCACTCTATTCTAAACAAACCTCTATCCGAACGAAACTCCGTTTTACATACTATCCGTAGATATATAAGTCGAGGCGATTGGGCCCATAGCACCCAAGATAAGTAGGCGCCTCTGGTGGTAAAAAGTGGAACTCAAATATGTAAGGCTATGGTGCATAATATGAAAGAATGGTCAAAGGGGTGTCAGCAAAAGTTGGAAAAGTGCTCCCCGGGTGAAAAGGGCGGAGGTTAGAAAAATTGCTTAAAATACTCAAGTTAGAGCCCGGAGGAGTAAATAATATAAGACTTTTGGAACATTTTATGATTTGTCGTGTAGTCTGAGGTATTCAGTCCAGAAGTCTGAGGTCGTATGCAAAAATTCATGTCTCCAAGTTAATTAAAGGCCCTCTTAGAAAGAATTCCTTAAAATACATAAGTGGTAGCTCAAAGGGTGAAACGTAAGACTTTTTCAAGATTTTATGATTTGTCGCCTGTCCTCAGGTGTTCTGCTATAAGTATGCAAAATTTCAAATCTCCAATTTAATAAGGGCTCAGTTAGACAGAATTGCTTAAAATACGCATGTGGAAGACCAAAGGGTTAAATCTACGACTTTTTCAAAATTTTATGATTTGTCGCATGATGGTGTTCAGCTATAAATATGCAAAATTTCACGCCTCCAACCTAATTAGGGGCTCACTTAGAAAGAATTGTTTAAAATACATATGTGGGAGCCTAAAGGGTTAAATGTACGACTGTTTCAAAATTTTATGGTTTGTCATTTGATGTGAGGTGTTCAGCTATAAGTATGCAAAATTTCACGCCTCCACCTAATTAGGGCTCACTTACAAAGAATTGTTTAAAATACACATGTGGGAGACCAAAAGGTTAAATATGAAACTTTTTCAAAATTTTATAGTTTGTCATTTGATGTGAGGTGTTCAGCTATAAGTGTGTAAAATTTCACGCCTCCAATCTAATTAGGGGCTCACTTAGAAAGGACTGTTTAAAATACACATGTGGGAGTCCAAAGGGTTAAATGTACGACTTTTTCCAAATTTTATGATTTGTCGTTTGATGTGAGGTGCTCGGCTATAAGTATGCAAAATTTCACGCCTCCAACCTAATTAGAGGCTCACTTAGAAAGAATTGTTTAAAATACACATGTGGGAGCCCAAAGGGATAAATGTACGACTTTTTCAAAATTTTATGATTTATCGTTTGATATGAGGTGCTCGGCTATAAGTATGCAAAATTTCACGCCTCCAACCTAATTAGGGGCTCACTTTGAAAGAATTGTTTAAAATACACATGGGGGAGCCCAAAGGTTTAAATGTACGACTTTTTCAAAATTTTATGATTTGTCGTTTGATGTGAGGTGTTCAGCTATAAGTATGCAAAATTTCACTCCTCCAACCTAATTAGGGGCTCACTTAAAAAGAATTGTTTAAAATACACATGCGGGAGCCTAAAGGGTTAAATGTACGACTTTTTCAAAAGTTTATAGTTTGTCGTTTCATGTGAGGTGTTCAGCTATAAGTATGTAAAATTTCACGCCTCCAACCTAATTAGGGGCTCACTTAGAAAGGATTGTTTAAAATACACATGTGAGACCCCAAAGGGTTAAATTTACAACTTTTTCAAAATTTTATTATTTGTCGTTTGGTCTGAGGTGTTCAGCTATAAGTAAGCAAAATTTCACGCCTTCAACCTAATTAGGAGCTCACTTAGAAAGAATTGTTTAAAGTACACATTTGGGAGCCCAGCCCAAAGGGTTAAATGTACAACTTTTTCAAAATTTTATGATTTGTCGTATGTTGTGTGGTGTTTAGCTATAAGTATGCAAAATTTCAAGTCTCCAACATGTATAGTTTCCGAGAACGGGCTCTGTGTCGGACAGACAGACAGAGGAGCAAGACGAATAGGGTTTTGTCAGATGAACGAAACCCTAAAAAAGACCTTGACGTGCAAATAGTAAAGCATTTTTACTCATGCAATATACCTTTTCACACAGCTGGAGATGAAGGGTTTAAAAGTATGATTTCCAAATTACGACCTGGTTATGAACCACCTAATCGTGTTAAACTTGCTGGTGAGCTTTTAGATAATGTTCACTCTGCTGAAGCTATAGATACAATGCAAAATGAGCTTCATGGAAAAACTGTAACTTTAATGCAAGATGGGTGGAGTAACATCCATAATTGTCCTATCATTGTTAATTGCATATCAACAGTAGGGATGCACCGGATATTGATTTTGCCGGATATCGGATACCCGAAGCTCCTTTGCCTGCCGGATTCGGATATCCGGCACTAGATATGTTTTTAGTTATATGGTGAATTATTTCTTAATATAATGCCATCTCAGAACAATAAATTACAAACATGTTTCGCACATTATTAATACATTTTAAATGTATTGAAATGTAATTTACAAAAACTATATCTCTCTGAATATCAGGGCTTGAAATTCAAGTTTTCCCAGGAGGAGAGTTTCCTGCCCAACATTTATAAATGCAGGGTAGTTGAACTGTTGGAAAGGAAAAAAAAAGTCTTTAAATCCCGTTATTTTTTATGTGCCACTTAAAGAATTACATTTATGCAGACATGACAAAATACCATCGAAATAATTTAAATTAACAATTCAAGATAATTATCCAAAATTTTTACTTTTATTAAAACAAAGGGACAGAATCAAGCGTTATATATACCATGTCTATTTTTCAACTTTCACCTAAGGTTATGGGCAATTAACAATTGGGTTGCTAAATGAATTTCTTAATTTAGATTTTATTCCATTTTGCATCCTTTAGCCTCTCTCACAAATTACTGTTTTGACAAACGGCACAGATCAACATTTATAACTTTAGAAATTATCGGAAACGCATGGTTATGCTGTCTTAAACAATTTTAGAAAACTTTGCATGTGCATTAATTTTTAGCTTATTTGCATGAATAATGCATATCGGTGATTGTATTGTCAATATCCTACAGTGATTGTATGTCACTTCTGAACAAACTTGTTTTATTATATCCTTAATCAAATTATTGTCAAGACTGTAATCTCTGGTAGTTTTGTTAATTAAACTATGTTCTATGCATTGGAATTTTAAATCAATATCCAAAGTTTGAAAAGGGAATAGTCAATTGATTTCTTCTATTACACAAGAAAATGTTGATTTCAAAAAGTCATGTCCTAATTTCTGTTAACTGCAAGTAACAACTAGTTTGTTGTTTCTAAATAGTTTCCTTGAATTTTTTTTTCTTCTTCGTGTGCACCACAAGATCTAATCTTATTTTGTTTAATAGTGAATCCAGGCCAATTTGGTAGGGCTCAGTCTCTGGTGGCCGTTACTGTCCATTTAGTAATTTTCTTTTTTGGGCAAAGGAAATAAAAATCGCAAAATATCTAAAAAATATCAGAGATTTCGTCAATCATGGCAGAAAAAAAAATATCATTCTGTGAATTGCGAGAATCAACTAGTTTTTTGTTTCTAAATATGTTTTTTTGAAGTTCACCAATTTTTTTTTCTTCATGTGCACCACAAGTGTAATCTCATTTTGTATAGTGACCAATTTGGTAGAGCTCAGTCTCTGGTGGCTAGGACTGGATGATGTCTCAATTTCTACATTGTGATGTATCGCCAGAGTAAAATGACGATATCACAATGCATCGTGGTGTTAGACATTTGTTACAAGTGTCTTGGGGTTTATTCACAACTCAGATGCCAGCAAAATTATTACATTTACTAACTCTTTTAATTTATACATTTATTTATTGTTATATTTTATTTTATTTTTTTAAACAGGGGGAGGGGGGTTATCCTATCAAAATAAATTAATGAACCAATCCTCTTTTCCTGTCAATACAAGATGAAAAATCAAATGGCTCTGTATATTATTGCACACGTTTAGAGTCAGAGTGATGTGGCCTAGGGAAAATGTATATTTTGCATCACCGTATTTTCTCAAATGAACATTGTGGTGCCTTCATACATCTAGAAAAACAGACTTGAAACTGTGAAGCATGTAGGGATTTTGGATTGAGTTGTTTATCTGCTTCGACGATTGAAGGAGAAACCGGTCTCCCCTTACTCTACCATCGGTCTGGTACATCATAGATGTCTAGCTATGCACATGGTTATTCACATTGGCGGCAAAACCAGTCTTCCCTGTACTCTCCCATTCATTTGCGATCCAGGTGTGATGCATCGTATGTCTGCGATGCATCGCTAATTCAAAGATCAAGAAATTGGTTTGACAATTTATGATTTAAATCGATATCTCGCGATGTATCGATGCATCGCCCAGTACTACTGGTGGCCATTACTGCCCTTTTAGTTATTTCCTAATTTGAGCACACAGGAAAAACATCACAAAATACGTAAATTGGTCGTAGAAGAAAATATCGCTAATTTCGTCAATCATGGTGAAAATAAATAAAAACATTTGTCGACCGGTCTCCAGTAAAAAAACTGAAGTTTGTGGAAATTGGTAGAGGGAAAATATCACAAAATTCATCAATTGATCACGGAAAAATATCATGAAATTTGCCAGTCCGTCATGAGCAGATATCGTGAAATTCCTCAGATGGTTACAGAGAAAAAATGCGAAATTTTTCAATTGGATGCAGAAAAACAATCGTTACTTTCATCAGTATGTCGCAAGAACAAAGAGAGAAATTTGCCAATCGGTCACATAATAAAATTGCTAAATTTGTCAATTGATCGCAAGAAAAAAAATTATGAAATTCACCAATAGGTCTACAGAAAAAATCGTGAAATTCGTCAGTCAGTCGTGGAGAAAAATCGCAAAATTTTTCGGTCAGATGCAGACATGAATTTTGTCAATTTGTTGTAAGAAGAAACTGTGAAATCTGCCGATTGATGGCAGAAAATATCATGAAATTGTCGGTCGGTCCGGAGACTTGATCATCGTTTTACAAAGAATCATTTTCGGAAAATGATTTTTTGGAAACAGGAGCCTCCACCCGCAATATTCTTTAGGGCACGAATCCTGCCATCCCATCTCGAAATTCAAGCCCTATGATATATATTAATAATGTTGCATAACAAATGTAATTTAAACATTAAAATATTCTGTTTATTTGTACAATGAAATGCTGATAATTGCTATAGGATTTGGATAAGGGATTGACTATATTGATAATTGCTAATAATTAATTAATTTGTACAATGAAATGCTGGTAATTTGTACATCAAATTTTAACCAATTAATATGCCTATAATTGTACAGTATTTTCACAAAGAAATACATACTTTCTTTTTATAATTTAAACATAAAATATCTACTAATATACCCATGATTAAAGAATTATTTTCTCCAAACGTAGGTTTAGTTGATGTCTTTTTTCTGTTTTAATTATTTAATACCGTTTTGCTTTAAGTCGCGTTTAATTTTATTTTAAGTTAAATTTGATATTTATAAGTAAAAAGAAAATTACTTTTAATTTTAAATATTTATAACGAAGTTACAAAAATAACTAGTTGGATATGCCAATCCCAAAACTTTCTTCAATCTTGTACACCTTAATATTTCAAAAAGTAGTTCAATATTATACCAACTTTGATTTTGATCTAAAATTTCTGCTCCAGTCAATTAATCAGAATAAGTTAATCTTGATCATGATATCTATTAAAATCAATAATTTTTTCGTTATTCTGTTGTACATCAGCTGTTTGCGAATAGCCAGTTTAACAGAATGCGAAGTTCTCGTCGCTTCACGAGCCGCCAAAATACAGTAAAAAAAAAAAAAACTGCAAAAAATCAAGAAAAATTTACAAAAATCACTGTTACAGTGGTACTTTCTGGCAGAATATTTCCAAGTTTAAGGAGAAACTGCTGGCCATAGCCAAAAATGTACACAAAAAATTGGTTCAATTCTTCATACACTTTTCAATGATAAAATAATGAAAATAACACAAAAATCACTATTATAGCCAGAGGAATATTTTCAAATTGAAGGAGGACCTGTTGGCCATAGCCACAAACATACCTCCAAAAATTAGTTCAATTCCATGCATAACTTCATACACTTTTCGATGGTACAAGAATGAAAGTGGCACAAAAATCGCTATTACAGCACCCCCTTCAGGTGTAATATTTCCAATTTAAAGGAGAACCTGCTGGACATAGCCAAAAACATACAGAAAATTTTTTGTTCAATTATATGGATAACTTTATGCATTTTCGATGGTACAATAATGAAAATGGTACAAAAATCACAATTACAGCACCCCCTTCTGGCAGAATACTTCCATGTTGAAGAAGGACCTGCTGGGCCACAGCCAAAAACACACACAAAACATTTGGTTCAATTTTATGCATAACTTCATACACTTTTTGGTGGTACAATGGCAACACACAGACAGATAGACATTTTGTATAAACATGTTTTGGGATATCTGACCCCTAAAACGTCTAAATACGTCGAAAACCAGAAATCGAAAAAATTTAAATTACAATACTTTCTTCTATTGAAGATAGAAGAAAGTAAAATTAGGCCTGTTTAATTGTTAAACTTAAAAGAAAGAAAGAAAATTAATAAAGTCATACTTTAATAAAGAAGCCCAGTGGTGTAGTGGTCAGCACACCTGTCTGCCGCACCGCAGGTCGAGAGTTCGACTCCTGACTGGGCAAGGTTCACTCAGCCTTTCATCCCTTTGGAGTCGATAAAATGAGTACCAAGCTTGCTTGGGAACTAAACATCGAGGGTATCGCGTTAGGTTGACCACCTGGCCGGGACGCATGCTGCGTAGCCTCTCGGGGCCCGGGGTCAAGAAAACAGAGATAGGTACTGTCGGCCCAGATCCTTCTTGGATTGTATAGCCACAGAGTTTAGTTTATACTCTAATAAAAATCTTCAAATTTTATTTTACATTCTGAAATTAAAGGTACAATTTTCTAAAAGATGTAAATGTAAATTCTTAAATTTATTATAAAGAGTTCAAATATCCATGTTGGGAAAGCTGCAATTCTTTAAACTTTTGGAGAATTACCTTTTACTCATGAATAGTGAACTTACTTTCATATTTTGCATTATAAACAAAAGTTGTTCGGCATTGTTTGGGTCAAATGATTTCTCTTATCCTTTTATATTCGCTCTGCCGGATATCCGGCAGAGAAGTCGGATATCCGGTGATTGTGATTCGGATATCCGATGATATTTCGGATATTGAAAAGTCAGCCGGATATGCCGGATATCCGTTGCATCCCTAATCAACAGGGAAAAAAATCTTTCTTCCTTTCAGCTGTTGATACAGGGGCATCTAAAAAAACTGCCCAGTATTGTTTAAAACTAGTCAGCTGATGTTAAAGAAGAGGTAGAAAACAAGTTTGCTTGTAAAGTAAGAAGTTTTGTAGATGACAATGAAAACAAGATGAAACGCATGAGAGAAGATTTTCAAAATGCATATACAGACGAATTGTTTATTTCTTATGGATGTGCTGCACATTACTTGAATCTTGTGAGACAAGATATTACAAACAAAGTTAGTTCAATAATGAAGCATGTTATTGAAGTGCAGAAATACTTCAGAAACAACCACCAACCTTCAGGATATGTCAGGATTCTTTACCTATCTGGATATGAAGCATTTGTTAAACCCCAACTTCCAGGGGAAACACGGTGAAACAGTGAGATTGAATGTTTGACAACTTTTATTAAAAACAGAGATTTCTACATGAAAATTGCAGATGAGCATGAAGATGATATTGATGATAACATTGTTAAAATCATTAACAATGTAGGTATATACAAAGAAGTAAAACATTTACAAAATCAACTTAAGTCTATTTCTCTTGCTTTAGAAGATAAACTTAAAAAAGAAGATGCTATTATATCTGATGCATGCGACGAATGGTTAAGACTACTAAAGGAGAACGATCTTGAAACTTATTCTAAAGTGATACAGTCTCAATTTAATGAAAGTGTTACACCAGTTCATTTTCTGGCTCATATGCTGAATCCTGTCTATATGGGTGAAGGTATTTATGAAGAGAAGCAGGAAATAGCAAGACAGTGGTTACACGATAATATTGATCCTACCTTTTTGCCTCTTGTGATTGCGTTTCAAGCAGAATCCTAACCATATCCAAAATCCTATTTTTCTGAAAGTGTAAAAGATACATTTGGGCCTGATGTCTGGTGGGCAGCAATGAAGAAGGTTAAAGCCATTGATATAAAATTTGTTGACTTCACATTACATCTAATGAACTATTATGCCAGCTCGTCATCAATAGAAAAATTGTTTTCTAAATTTGGAATAATCCAAAATAAATTACAAAACCATCTAAGTTTAGAGACAACTGCAAAACTTGTTACTTGTAATCGTTTTCTTAATTCAACACAAATTACATAAAAACATAAAAGAGCTTCTGTAAAAAAATAATTAAAACATTTGTATTGTATCTTGGTGTTGTGTTATTTATGTTATGACTTTTTTAATTTGGTATTTGCTGGTGTTATGTTACTTATATTATGACATTTTTAACAAATGTTAACTTAGTTTTAACATATGCTAGTAAAACATATTTGATTAGTAGAAAATAAATTGAATAGTAGTCAATTTCAGTGGTCAAAATTGATTTTGACCAGGATGGTTAAAACTGGTTTTAACCGCTGTGTTTAAAACCGATACAACCCTGGTTTAAAGTAAATAAGTAATTTATGTACTAAATAAGAAACAAAAAAAGTTCACCAGAAAGGAAAACTTCAGCAGAAGAGCTTAAAAAAGTTATTAAAGTAATAAATGTTTGGTCTGAATTTGAGTAATTGGATTTCATCTTTCATTACAAAATATTATTTTTCACAAAAATACAATATATTTCACAAAAATAACTTTTGTTGTTCACAAAATGGACCCCAAGAAAAAAAATCCTGCACCGACCCCTGATCCTTTTTGCAAGATTTTGGGAATACGGATTTAGAAATACTGTGGTAGGGGGACTTTTTTTTTTACAAGAAATCTACTGGTGGTGAATTTCACTATTTTTTAAAAAAGCAGGTTGCATGTTGCCAATTTTTAAAAAGGTAGGGTACTGCACCCTTAAAAAATGGCTTAGAAACTTTCCAAATTATGTTCATCTTAGATTTTAGTACTTTTTTAAGTCATTTTAAAAATTTAGAAAATTTATGATTTTAATCAATGATTAAAAAAAAAAATTCCTGTTGATTAAAATCATGATTTAAATCAGTGATTCTCAACCTGTGTGCCGCGAAATGTTTAAGCAAGTTCCACCAAATTTTTAAAAATTCGAATCTGTAATTTCTGACGTTTCATATTAAATACGATTTACTTTGAAATAAGGTTTAGTGTTTCAAATTTGCTTTATTTGGGAGATTTTCCATCTGTTATTTATTATAAGAGTATAAGAGGAAATCCTAAAAATGGTCTTAGGTCTCTTGAGATAAATTCTTTCAGGGGCCAATCCATGTCAAATCATCCAGAAAAAGAAAAAAATGTTGCTCAATATTTTTGATTTTTTTAATTCTTTACCATTTAATTTACTATACATTTAGGAGTCTAAAACAAGGATTAAAAATTTTTTAAACCTTTTTGAATTTTTTTTGGCATCCATTTTTTGTCATGTCACGAGTGGTTTTTCAAGAAAATAGTACTTTATTGAGACCTTTATAACTTTTTTATTTCTAAACATATCAAAATGATTTAAAAACCATTATATTGAGTAAAGAATAAACTAAATTTTGATAATAGGTATTTTTATGAAAAAAATTGCATAAAATAAGATTAAATATATCATTTTTACAGTGAAAAATTGAATTTTTGACATAAGAATTTTAATGGGAGAGAGTAAAACTCACTTTTACATTTTTTTCTTTGAATATATACCTTATTGAACTATTCTCAGAAGAAATTTGAAACTTGAAACATTTTGAGTTAACCCTTCTTTTACTATAATTAGTCAAACTTGGCATCTCAACGCCAAAATGCTAAGTTTGAAGTTCAATACCTAAAAAAGGAGTGGATAAAATTTTATGAAAATTTAACAGGATAACCTTCTTACAGATGTAAACATGTAGCAAAAATAGTATAAGTGATATTTATGTAGTTTTAGAAATATGGAACTTCGAAATTGGCTTGAAAATCACATTTATTTACGCAATTTTTCACAACAGGAAGGACTCTTAATGCATAATTTATTATTCTCATTACTTCAAATGCTGCTTTTTAAGGTATACATATTTTTTCTTACGTTGAATACAATAATACTTAGGTTCATTTTACATTCATGAAATAAATATCCGATATATTTCATTGCAAAGTGTCTCGGTAATGTTCTAGCTGCATTCAGTGACTGTAGTTAATTTCCGAAGCACGTTACTTACTGGTACCCAAATTGTATCATTTTTGGACAGTAGAAAAAATGTTTTTGGTCCATATGGGTGAAAAAAATGAATAAATAGGTCATTGTTTTCTTCTTTTAGCTCAAGAATTTTTCCACCCCACCACTTCTTATCATAAATATATGCAATATAATCATTTACTTTGAATGATAGTGAGCTTTCCCAAATTTTTGAAATATAGTGATCATTATATTGTTCACATGTACATGTTACAAAGCATCTGATAACACTTTCACTTAATGGTATAAATTGGTGATATGCACATGTTTCTGGAATCCGTTGGCAGAACTGGAATCTATTTTCTAATTTTTTTTTCTATTTTTTTCTCTTTAAATATATAGATAAGTAACTCCAGAAATGTTTTGAGAGCAGCAGTCAAACATATGTTTTGGTGTTAAAATTTGGTTTGTGTATGGTTGCTCTAAGGAAATTCTTGTTAGCTCTCTCTGTCATTCCACCAATCCCACCACAGGTTTTTTTTTCTTGGGAAGAGGCAAAGTAATTCCATTCTGATTTTATCCCAAAATCCTTGAAATGATGACATACATTCATAAAATTCTTTTTGTTTTTATACTGGCTGCTTGAACTATCAGTAAAATAAATGACTTTTTCAGTGACAGAAGGTGCAATGGTTTTGATATCGTCAATTAGGTGTTTCTGAAAAGTGTGAACTGCAATTGTATCATGTACCAAATGATCGCTAATTATGCATAGATTTCTGCAACAAACTTTTGAGTCACTTTTGTAATAGTATACAAATGGGTGTATTGTAGCCAGTTGATTATTCCAGCGGTAACTCTGGATTTAATCTTGAATCGTAAATGTGTAATTTTCAGCAAAATCTGCTAGAACAATACATTCTTTTGACATTAATATCTCTTTTAAGGGGGACGTGTACCCTCCAGTTTTTGACTAGGGATTTTTACTTCTCATTTTCGTAATTAAAAGATTGATACATATTCTTTAAAACTGGCATTTAGTGAAATATAATATCTAAATTTTCATTTAACATGTTTTATTTTGTTATATATTCAGCAAATAATTAATAATCTTCAAATTTTTTAACTAGATGTAGTAAAATCAATCCTGTTCACATTATTACATATGTCCTGTTCACATTCCGAATTATTGAAATTAGCTTTTGCTGGTGCTGCCATCTGCCTTTCAGAAGTAAAAATAATATTCCATATAACATTTTTCCTGTACGTTTTCAATTTTAAATGCTGGTAAATAGGCTCCAAAAAATTTAATTTCGGTCTCGAAAATTCAGGTTAGTACCAAGCTTCAATATCTTTTATGAACAGCAACTATATTTCGTAGATTTAGTCAATTTATCGGTGTTTTATCATGATATTAACGAGATTACATGTTGGCGAGATTTCGGCGATTTAAAGTTTTCGGCAACCCTTTTGTTAGGGCGGGGTTTCATAGGACGCGCTGAAGATTGATTGATTGATGCTTTTGCTCTATTTCTTTTCTGTATGGAAAATGTATGTAGTATATTCGAACTGTTGCTACAAGAAAATGGATACTCAATTATTCAATTATCATTTAAGTTTGCAATTTGAATAGGAATTTATTTGTTTATTTATTTTTAATGTATGTTTATTTTTAATGTTGTAAAATAAGTTTTTTATCAGGCAAAGGCTCGTTGGTATTTTTTAAAAAGCCTGTCAGTAATTCCTAATCAGCATTTGTATTACAATAAAAATAATAATTATTTTTTAATCAAAGGTTTTATGGCAAGTGAACTTGTCCTCTACTTCTGTAAGTATAGTTAAACTTCTATGACAGGCCCTCCCTGATAACGGACACCTCTATTAAAGTACATTTTCCCCTATGCCTAACAATTATATATCTGTGCATTTTTACTTCTCAATAGCAGTCACTTCCGAATAGCGGACAAATTACACTCTCCCGACGTGCCCGTTATTCAAGAGTTTCTGTATTTGATTATTATTATAGTGTGGGCGCGGACGGAAAGGGGGAGGGGGGGGGAGGTTGCGGATAAACTACCTAGTGGCGATTCTGTTCCGAATTTTCCGAAAATTTAAGGCATTCATTTTCGAAAGTTTATAAAATTCGATCATCAATCTGAAAATTCGGACATAAAAAATATCACGAATTTCGGCAAATGGTCGTCGAAAAAATTAATTTTGTCAATTGTTTGCAGAAAAAAAACGTGAATTTCGTCAAAGGATCGAGAAAAAGACGCAAATTTCGAAAAAATCGGGAAAAAAGGCAAATTTCGTCAAAAGATCCCGAAAGGACCGGAAATCTCGTCAAAATATCTCGAAAAACTCAAAATTCGTCAAGGGATCGCGGAAAACGCGAATTTCGTCAAAGGGCCGCGGAAAAAACGCGTATTTAGTGCCGGGAGTGGATTTCCTACCCCCCCCCCCCTTCCGCTGTAACTTTCAGAAAATTTGCTGGGAATTTCAGAAATATATATATATATATTTTACTCAGAATCACCCTTGAACTACCTTCTTACCCCTAGGCTAGTTTTCTTTGGGCACCCTCTCCCTTCCTTCAAAATGATATATTTCAGTGTTTTCTGGTACTAAAAAAGGAAAGAAATACTTTTAGTGTAGTTAAAAAACATTAAAATTTCATAAAACTGAAAGTGTCATAATATGACAAGTGGGGATTTTTTTTATTTCAATCCTAGATGTAGAACAACATTTCTGTAAATATAAGGTATTAGGGACCAGGGGCCATATAAAAAAATTCATATTTAAATATATATATACATACAGCCCCTTATAAAACAAAAGCTTGATTTATACTCTTTTTTTACAATTGGAAGAATGTTTCATCAGCAGTTTAAACGATAATAAAAGTCACCTCTGTAATAAATTAATCACAAACTGGTAGCCGAAAAATTCCAAGACTCCGCAAAAAAAAAAAAAAAAAAAAAAGAAGAAGAAAATGGAATTTAACAAATTACAACGACCATTTGGAGAATGATTCTTTCGAAGACTAACATTTAAGACATAAAACATCGCACGGAGTTGATCCTACATTACGTACACCATGGATTACATTTTTCGGTACTGTACATTTTTAAACTTCTGCGGAGCTGGTCATTCCTTACGTACGCCATGGATTAAACATTAATATTCCTGGACCAATTTTAAATGAAATTTCATTCTTAAATTCTAAACATTCCACAATATTACTTTTTACACTGTAGTATAGAGAAAAAAATGTACTTTTAAATGCAATTTGTTTGAAAGCTGTATCTCAATTTCTTTCTGAGTTATTTTTTTTTTATAGTTTTTATTACTTTTTTTGTCATAGTGGCAACAGACGTATCCATCTCAGTTGAAAGTAAAGGGAGAATACAGATTACTGTATAGACCTATCAGAAAACGAATAAAATGCGGATTTAACCAATAAACGCTTCAGATATGCTTTTGATTTCCTACCCTGACAGAGGATAATAACCATTTTCCCAAATGGTTAAGAAAAAAGAAAAAAAAATTGAAAGAAAATCTTAGCACCGGGCCCTTTTCCTTCCAAAACCCTAGGCTTCAGCTTGTTTAGCCGAATGGGTAATCCGTTTTGATTAAGCCTACCAAAATAATCAAAACGACCATCCCCCCCCCCCCCCCTACACACACATCCTGACTAGCAAGTTATGACCTTGGTTGAAAACATTACTTAAGTAGCGGATTTTATTTATGGAACAGAGAGCAAAATATGTCTTTTTAAATAAAAGTAATTATTTTATTTTGTTCAGTAGTATGTGCAAAGATGATTCTGTTCCAAATTATCCGAAAATTTGCGGCTTCCGGTTCAAAAACACTTTAAAATCGATCATCAGTCTGAAAATTCGGGATAAAAAAATACGCGATTTTTGACAGATGATCGCTGAAAAAAAATGAGTTTTGTTAATCGTCCGAAGAAAAAAAACCCGGCAACTTCGTCGAAGTATAGTGGAAAAAATGCAAATTTCGTCGAAGATTCCAGAGAAAAGACAATTTTGTCTAAGAATCGCAAAAAAAAGTGAATTTTGCCGAAGGACTCGGGGAAAAACGGGAATTTTACCAAAGGGCCACTAGAAAAAACACGAATTTCTTCAAAGGTCTGCGAAGGTCTTCAAAGGTCTGCAAAGGATCGCGAAAATAATGTGAATTTCGTCGAAGGATCATGAAGAAAATGAAGTTTTTCAAAGGGGTGCTTAGAAAACACTACTTTCGTCAATGTAACTCGGAAAAAATGCGAATTTCGTCAAAAGATCGCAAAAAAGCGAATTTAATCAAAGTATCTCGGAAAAAATGCGAATTTCGTCAAAAGATCGCAAAAAAGCGCATTTAATCAAAGTATCGCAGAAAACCCGTAAATTTCTTCAAATGATCCCCTCCCCCCACCCCAATAAAAAAAAGTGAATTTCGTTAAAAGGCTGAATTAAAAAAGTTAATTTCGTCTAAGTATCGCCGGAAAAACGCGAATTTCGTCGAAGGATCATGGAAAAGCAAATTTTTCGCATGACACGAAAAAAGTAGAAAAATTCTAGAAGGGGCCGCGGGAAAAACGCGAAATTCGTCACAGGGCTGCGGAAAAACGAAAAATTCGTAAAACGGCCAAGGAAAAAAATTTGTCAAAGCACCGCGAAAAACGAGAGTTACGCCAAAGGACTGCAGAAAAAAAGCGAATTTCGTCAAAGGACCGCGGATATAAAACGCAAATTTCGTCAAAGGATCGCGAAAAAACGGAAATTTTGTCGGCGAATTGTGAAAAAAAAAATATTTTAGTCAAAATGCTGCTTAAAAAATGCTATCGTAAGGATATTAAAAACTGCTTATGCTTTCGTCAAAGTCTTGCGGAGAAAATGCGAACTTCGTCGAAGGGCCGCTAGAAAAAAATGCGGGGCCGCAGTGAAAAAGCTAATTTTATCGAAAGATCAGAAAAAGATAGCGAATTTCGTCAAAAGGCTGCGAAAAAAACGCAAAATTTGTCAAATGGCCGCAGAAAAATGCAAATTTCTTCAAAAAATCGCGAAAAATGCGAATTTCGTAAAAGGGCCGTACAAAAAAAGCAAATTTCGTCAAAAGATCACGAAAAATGAGAATTTCACAAAAGGGCTGCAGAAAAAAACGCGAATCATTTGTCAAAGGGTCGCTATAAAAAAAACACGAATTTCGTCAAAAGGCCGCGGCACGAGAACGCGAATTTTGACAAAGGACCACTATCAAAAACACGAATTTCGTCAAAACGCAGCGTAAAAAACTCAAATTTCGTCGAAGGATCGCTAAAAAACGTGAATTTCGTCGGAAGATCGTGGAAAAAGAAAAGAATTTTATCAAAGTGCTGCTTAAAAAACACTGATTTCTTCAAAGTATCTAGGGAAAAAAACGCGAAATTTCTAAAAGGGTCGCGGAAAAATTCAAATTTCGTCAAAGAGTGGCGGAAGAAATGCGAATTTCGCCAAAAGGCTGAGAAAGAAATGCAAATTTTGTCAATCAGTCGTAGAAAAAACACGAATTTTTACAAAATGCTCAGGTGCAAAACGCGAATTTTGTCAAATTGTCGCCAAGAAAAACACTTATTTCGTCAAAGGGCCCTGGAAAAAAACGCAAATTTCAAAGAATCGCGAAAAGAAGATAATTTTGTCAAATGGTCGCGGATGAAATGCGAATTTCACCAAAGGGCTGTGGAAAAAAATGCGAATTTTTTCAAAGGACATATTAAAAAATACATGAATCTCGTCAAAGGGCTGAGGCAAAAACCTCCAATTTTGTAAAAGGGCAGCTAGAAAAAACAACGAATTTCGTCAAAGGGTAGCGTAAAAACGCAAATTTCGCGAAACGGTCGCGGTAAAAACATTCATTTCGTCAAAGGTTCGGGAAAAAGGGAAATTTTGTCAAAGAGTCGCGTAATAAATGCGAGTTTCGCCAAAGTGTTGCGGGAGAAAAAAAGCGAATTTTGTATTAGTTCTTCTAGAACAAGTGGGTAAGTGTGATCATAGATCGCACAAAGGGTTTCGTTTAATATTCCTTTCAAACGTCGTTAAAAAAGCACATGCCTCCATTTTAATCTATGCATTATATAGAAATCAAACAAATTAATTAAATAATTATTAATATATCAGCTTCTAATTAAGTTAGCTCTTTGAACTGGGTATGTATGAAATCTGCGAGAGATTTCCCGTCCGGATGTCAAAAAGTTTTATAAAAAAATTTAATATTTAAAACGTTTAAATTTCGTATTAAAATAAAAACCGCAAGTGCGTCGTCATGTCTGATGAGATTAAAAACCCGTTGAAAGGAAAGTTTTAAAGCAATGATCCAATTAATGAAATAATAATTAATATCTCAGCTTCTAATTAAGCTAGGAGTTTGAACTGGGTATGTATGAAATCAGCGAAAATTTTTACGTCAGGATGTAAAACAAATTAATCTAAAAATTTAATATTTAAAAAGTTTAAATTTCGTATTAAAATATCCCCTGCTTAAATTTCTCCAGCGCCGATATGTCTGAAAGATGACAACACCTGCTTTCCGCTGAAATGAAATCTCTTTTCATTGTCTTTTCAAATACAGAAATTAAATTTTTATCGATCGATTTTTAGTGGATTTTTTGCGTTATACCCAACACAGAAATTTGAACTTTATACCAAAATAAAGTAGAATTTTTTTGCGCGTCTTTCTGTACCTTTTACGAATTTTAGGACCAATACTTTGGGAGATGCGATTTCGCTTTTTAAATGTCCACTTCATTTATCGCTTAATTTCCTTCGTGGTAACCATACACCCGCTCATTTTACTGGCAACCCTTAGGAGAAACTCCGCTGATTTGGAAAAGGTGCGTTCGTAGCTGCGTTCAAAAGGTTGATTGGTTAATTTTAGAAGTTAATTAACCCGTAATTCGGTTAATTACCGACTTTTTAAAAATTTTATGATTTGTTGTTTGATGTGAGATGTTCAGCTATAAGTACCCAAAATTTCAAGTCACTAACGTGTATAGTTTCTGAGAACGGACTCTGTGACGGACAGACAGACGGACAAAGGAGTGAGACGAATAGGGTTTCGTCAGATGAACGAAACCCTAAAAAACACGAATTTCGTCAAAAGGCTGAGGAAAAACGCGAATTTTGACAAAGGAGCACTAGAAAAAAACATGAATTTCGTCAAAAGGCATCGTAAAAAACACAAATTTCGTCGAAGGATCGCGAATGCAAACGTAAATTTCGTCGGTAGTTTGTGGAAAAAAAGAATTTTGTCACAAAGCAGCTTAAAATACGCTAGTTTGTCAAAGTATTTTGGAAAAAATGCAAATCTCGTCAAATGATTGCTATAAAAAATGAGACTTTCGTCGAAAGGGTGCGGAAACACGTGAATTTCGTCAAAGGGTTGCTGAAGAAACGCAAATCACGTGAAAGGATCGCTGGAAAAATGAGAATTTCGTCAAAAGGTCGCAGAAGAAACGCGAATTTCGTCAAGGGTCTGTGGAAAAAATGCAAATATCGTCGAAAGATCGCAAAAAAGACATGAATTTCATCGGAGGATCGTGAAAAAAAAAGAATTTTATCAAAAGGCTGCTTAAAATCCTCAAATTTCATCGAAGTGTTTTCGAAAAAACACGCATTTCGTCAAAGGATCGCAAAAGAGCGAATTTCGTCAAAGGGCCGCAGAGAAAACGCGAATTTCGTCAAAAAACCGCAAATAAGCGCTAATTTCGTCAAAGAGCTGCTAGAAATAACGTGAATTTCGTCAATTGGCCGCGGAAAAAACGAGAATTTTTTCAGAGGATCGCGAAAAAATGGAAATTTTGTCACAGGATGGCAGAAAAAACATAGTAGTCTCTTTAGAAAACAATTCACCCATTTATGTTTATTATCATAATCATAGTTTTTAATCAGGAACAAAATACTGAATTAACTTTAGAAAAATTGCGTTAACTGAATCGAACTTGCAGGAATCTACACTTAACCTGAAATTGACCCGACCGAAAACAGATTTAAACCGACCTGGGAAAAAAATAGAGGATCCCCCCCCTTCTCTGTAACTTTTTTAAAAATTTTGCTATGGATTTCAGAAAATATTTTTTTACTTAGAAGTATAGCCCCTGAGTATACACGATTTCAATTATAGAATTTTAAAAAGTGAAATATTCAGTTTTTAGCTCACAGGCCCACAGACGTATGTACGTACATATGTATGTATGTACTTAAGTACGCACGTACGTAACGCGATAACTCTTAATAGAAATATCCGATTTGCTTCAAAAAATTTTTCTAGGGTCATTCTCAAAAAGCGCTTCCCTGATTAGTTTAGGGGGTTCATTGGTTAAGTATAAAGGGGGGATCGGAGGGGTACTACCCCCTTAATTTAGAAAAATGTGTTTTCTTATCCGATTTGCTTCACATTTGGTATACTGGTTTATTATGATAAGACGCTTCCCTGATTAGTTTTGGGGTTCATTGGTTAAGCATAAGGGGGGGGGGGGGGTACGGGGGGCTAATCACCCCTTAACTTAGATAAATGGGTTTTTCATGCAGAATTATCAGATTTGCTTCAGTTTTGGTATAGTGGTTATTTCTGATAAGGCGCTTCCTGATTAGATTTGGAGGTTCATTGTTTAAGTATAAAGGGAAGATAAATCGGGGGGGGGGGTAATACCCCTTAATTTAGAAAAATGGGTTTTCTTATCCGATTTGCTTCAAATTTGGTATACCGGTTTATTAAGATAAAGCGCTTCCCTAATTAGATTTGGATATTCATTGTTTAAGTATAAAGGGGGGATCGGGGGGGAGTAATATCCCCTTAATTTAGATAAGTGGGTTTTTCTATCCGATTTGCTTCAAATTTGGTATACCGATTTATTCTGATAAGGCGTTTCCCTGATGAGATTTGGAGGCTCATTGGTTAAGTATAAAGATGTGAAATAGGGAGGAGGCTAATCCCCCTTAATTTATTTTTCAAAAGGCATTATTCTTTGAAATAAGAGTATAATATACAATTAGTGCGAATAGTCTGTGAGCTCAATGCCATTAGTTTCACTGGGCACTTTTCTTTTTTATTACTGTGTGTGTCAACAGGGTTGGACTGAGTTAGATTTTTCTCCGTAGACCGTAATGTAATGGAATTTTTTTAGTGTCCCTGTAAAAAAAATGTTTAATCGCCAAAATAGAGTACCGTATTTTATGGAAGAAACGCTGCAACCGTCGTAAACGCCGCACTCCTTAAAATTGGTCTAAATAAGTTTAAAAATATCGTAAACGCCGCACCTGTGGGAACGCTACTTTTGTCGACAATGTCTCATTGACCTAACTTTAATCAATGTTTTCTGAACAGGGTAATGTGCCTCATTTTTATAATTTAGGATTCTAAAATTTTATTTAAAATATTTAAATCAGGTTTTAAATATTTTTATGTAATTTCTTTAATTAAGGAGCCGTCGATTGTCATTAAAACCATCCAGAGCGCGGGACGCGGATCCTCTCCTTAGGCACACAACATTTTTTTAAGTAGCTGTCGCAACTTAGCCCGCTTTTTACGTCGCATGCACTTAAGCCCTTTTTTAGCTTCTACTCGAAACCCTCAAACTCTGAGCTGTTAGTATCTGAGTGGAAGAGTAGTAAATTTTCTTTGTCCACCTGTATGGTTCAGTATCATCATCCGAAATGTCACAGTTTTTATAATCGGTAAAGTCAGAAAGTTTCGCATTGTTGAGCAGGGGACTTGAGAACAGTCTTATAATAATACATTCATGGGATTAATGAATTTTTATTTTAGCCCATTTTACACGCGCGAGAAAAAAATCGTAAACGCCGCACATGGTGTAAACGCCGCACTTGACAAAAAAATAGCTTCAAACTCGTAAACGCCGCGGCGTTTCTTCCATAAAATACGGTATATTTAAAAACAAAGAAAAAATAAGGAAATATTTTACACGCTTCATTGAAGCCATAACAATACCACAAATACTGAAAAAGTATTACATTTTCAGCTGTAAAATATCATTAAGGGGACTCGGTACCAAAAATTTTTATTTTATAACTATAACCTATATTATATTTTTAGATTCATGTTTGAATAAAGCATAGTCATAACAGATCATAAGAAGTGTTAAATTCTCGATATAGAAGTAATATTTCTTATAAAATTGAATTTAAAAAAAAATTAACAATTTGTAAATTCTTTCTTCTTTTTCATTTTTCATATTTGGGAATGGATATTTTTATCCTTTTTTCCATAAATCTAAGTATCGGATTTTTGATGAGACCAGTAGATCAGCAGAAAAAAAATTAGTGAATGCATATGGAAAAAGTGAGAAAATAACATGTTTAAAAAATAAATAAATGAACTTATAAAGTTACAAACATATAAAAAATTTGGTACTTAGTTATCCCACACAGGGTCTAAAGATACTTTTTAATAAATTTCAGACAATTTGCTTAATTATTGTAAGAAGCCTTAGCATTTCGATTAAAATGTAAATATAAAAATTTGGCAACCAAGAAAAATGAGTTTAAACATTTCCCTTATACATAAATGACATTAAATTTCATCATTATGACTTAGGTATATCTCCTTTATTATTTATCGAACCGTTCGGAAATTAGGACAGAATGCTCTAAGAATACTAAGGCACATTAAAAGAAAAAAAAAAAAAAGTCTGAAATTTGACATTTTTGTCATTTTTTATCAAAATGACAGGTAGTGAGTCGCCTTAAAATAAGTTAAAAAAAAAAATACTCTTTCAGCTAAAATCAATTTTCATGAACTCATGAAAAATAATATTTTGTATTGCAGCACGTTGCTACTGCGCAAGACGACATTATAATACAACATACATAAGATTATAATATTTTATCAATGACTGCAAAAATGAGACTTTATACTGAAATACAGAAACAAATTTTTTAGATTGTTTTAACACTGTTTTCTGGTCACGGTCTCTACGGTTATCTGTCACCCTCAATCTGAAAGTATGTTCCCTCTCTTCTGGAGATCTAATTTAAAATCTCCTTACTCTGTGGCCACATGACTCCTGGTAGGGGAACAGGTCAGCATGGATTGCTTCAAAGGGATGAGCCAGCCCTGACCAAAGCCCCTCTTATATGACCTGAGGCTACATCGACCCTACTGAGGAGGAGCTTCGCCCCTTTCTTTCATTCACAAAGGAATTCGCGCTAAGCTGTTACCTTACTTCATCGGAGATACTAGAGCGACTGATGTTCTTTTTTTTTTTAGAAGTTTCATTTTTTTCGCGAATTTGGTATTTTTTTGTAGCCTTCAAAACCTGTATGGTTAAATTATGCATTGCGCGCCAATTTCACATGTTTTTATTTTTTATTTATTTTTTATTTTTATTTTTTTTTACATTGGAGAATTAATAATGGAGAATAATATATTTTATTTCTAAGAAATATTGTTATTTTACTTACACAGATTACTTAATACTATTTTCTCAATAATTTGCATTCTGTTCTTTCAAAATTAGTGCTTTATTTAATGCAATTATTTTAATTTGTTTAAATTTTATGAAATCCATTGTAATTTTTCTTTCAATTATGACACTATTTCCACTGATTGAATCACGTATCTGATTAGTGAGTGTGGTTAAGCATATTAATATAGTTGGATTGTTCTGTAATTGATATATGTTATTGAGATTTTCTATGCATCTTCGTTATTGAAAAATAAAGTATGTAGCGTACATAGTTTGTTTATAGAGACACTTAAAAGTATTCCATTATATTATGGTCTATGGGGAAATGTAATTATATAAATACGTAGCACCTACAGTCGTTGTCGGGTCCGTCCGTCTGCCCGCATATAGCAGTGCAAAAACTACCCAACCGAATGGTTTGAAATTTAATATAGATAATTGTTCCAGATTTTGTCGAGTCGTTTCAAATTTTATGAAAATCGAATCAAAACTTAAAAAGATATTAAAAGTTTTCTTCGTTCTATTAAATCCTATCATACGAAATTAATTCAATGATATCCCACAATAGGTAATGATTCTAGGTTGCCATGGTGATGACGTCCTATTTAAGATATAGTCATATTATTTCCGTATTACTGAATTAAATATATATAATCGTAATAAATTTTGTATTCAGGCATTTTTACATAAGAATGCAATAGCTATAGCACCAAGATCTGACTATTTATGAAACTAGTTACAGTACGAACGCACATCATTTGTCACGTTTGACGTACAAATTCCAACTTGTTTTTCTTCTCTTGGAATATGAAAAATATTGCCTACATTTCGTTATTGATACACCATACAAAAAAGTTTTTGTAATAACTTATGCGCACACGCACGTTATGTATCTGTAAATTTGGTGGTATCCACTATTCAGATGAAAAAGAGTAAAAATATAAAAGTGTTGGAAAATGAAAGTGTTCACTAAATATATCCAATTTTCCGGAACCCTAATATATATAGATTTTCACCTGAATGAAAAAAAAAATATTTTGGACATTTAGTTGAAAATCAATCAACCCGAACCCGGCCTGCAAAAGTCAAAAGACAATCCGAAATAATGAAAGCCAACCCGACCTGCAACTTAAAAATATAGCGCCAACCCGACCGACTTGGACTGGGAGTCCGGTCGGGTTCAGATAATAGCGCGTTACTGATCCGATGCAGAACTCTTACTTTGAATTGAGAAGAGCTACGAAATATTTTTCAATTAGTTATGGATGACATTCACAATGCAAATCGTCCTTTCCTCTTTTTTCTGAAAAACCCCTTTGAGTTTCCAATTTCTTCTAATAGTGGTTCCACAGATTTTTACCATCTGTGATGAAATAATAAAGGTATGAAAAGAATGATTTGGACGTAGCGTAGTAGAAAAGAACCCAAGGCACAGTAATGACAAGATAGTAAGTAATCAGTTATATATGGGGCCGGTATGTGAAACGATAGTGTATGCTATTCCTTCAGCATTCAGGTTTCAAAGAATCACCCCCTGCTCACGATAAATTTTCTCTTTCTGTGATGACAGTTGTACGATTACAGTCAAGCTATATCATCAACTCATTAGTTTCAATTCTTGGTGACGCGGTAATGGAAATCTTTACAAAAGCAAAAATGCTACAAACTACACTTTGCATGGCAAGACAAATTTATTAGTAAAATGGAGAATATCCAGAGAAAGATGTATGAAAATTTTGCGATTTATTGTTTTATTCAAAAAAGTTGAGCTCAAAAAAGAAGCGGAGAATCACTAATCAACAGTTATTTTGAATAAATACTCTATGAAGGGTAAAAATATTTTGAGAACTAACCATACTGCCCCCCCCCCCCCCAACCCTTCTTCCACTTCTAGCTTTAGATCGCTATCAAATTTCTTCTTCAATAAATAAATAAATATAATTTTCTGAATCTCTAAAAATTGAGGAAAAAAAAAATATGCTCATAAGAAGTAAAAAAAAAAAACACTCTTTTGTAATATTTTAATGGGAATTTTGAATTTCATGAAGTTCGAAAAACTGTCTTTACAATTCTTTAATTTGGATCGCGATTATTCCACATCCACCGCTAAAATTAGGCTTGTTAGCAAGCGCGAAATAAAATTTATTGATAAATATATAAATTTACTTTGTTTCGTTTCTAAGTCATAGAAACAGGGGGAAAAAAAGGGCAGTGATATCGATTACAAAATACTTCTTACAATCTTTACGTACAAAAAATAAAGTTGAGTTAATTAAAAAACTGTAAACAGTACTTACTATACAGTTGACTTCAAACCTAATTAGAAAATCGCTGGCATCAATATCAACTCTAGAAGTAACATTTCAATTTTCATTTTATTTTATGTGTAATTTAATCCAATTTTGTATGAATTTATATTTTTATATGAAATATTCGCGAAAAATATTGATATTTAGTAGTAAATACGCTTGTAAGAAAACATGTTCTGGATTTTTTTTCACGAAGAGTCGTTTCATAGTATTATTTATGTGTACAATATTTTTAAAAGCATTGAATGAGACAGCATTTGTTAATGCTTACTTCGGTTTCATTCGGATTTTATATTTTTCAAAGGTTTATTATGTGATATGTACTGGAATACCCATGTCTTTATAGTAACCATCTCAATTTAATAACTGTTTTTAATTATTATATTATGTATGCTTTCCTTGTCTAATAAAGTTTCTCTACTCATGTTTTGTACACCATGGTGAATTATAAGTATTTAAACGAATACTTTTTGAACATCCATTCAACGCTGTTATTCAACCATTTTATTCGATTTTCCCTATCGTAATCAAAACCGCATGATGAATCATCTGTCATTAGACTGGAAGGAGAAAATATATATATACAGTAAATTCTGTCTAAGGTGCACTCTGTATAAGCCGGAAATCTGTCTACCGCGGAAACGGAAAGCATTTTAAGGTCCCACCGAAACCAAAATTTTGCATAAGGCGGAAAAAAGGATAATTTAAAAATGAAAAGCATTTTGTTTATTAAACTTTAAAACTGATAAGTCAAATGCTCAATGTCGTGCATGTTAGTTAAATTCCGTAACACCTTGAAAAAGTTAATTCAAAAGAACAGAAACTGCTTAAATTTAAGGAATTTATGCTTGTGCCATTTTTTCATATGCAAAATTATATTTAAAAGTTAACTTTTCTAGTAGAATGAACATTTATGAAAATATATTTTTTCGAAAGTGCAATATATTATACTTTAAGGATGTACTCAAATTCAAAGTTATAGCTTTCTGTCTCATTCTCGAAGTTTATTGACGGGTTTTTGTTAGTTTTTGTTTGTGTGTGTGTGTGTGTGTAAACTTCCAATTTGCATGTATTACAGCAGTACTAAGAAATTGAATAGCGTTTCTCATTTATCTCTAAAGACAAAAGATCTTTCCGAATTTCAGTTTTCAACCGATTTTCGAGTCAGGAAAATCAATAAAAAATCATCAAATTCGAGGTTTTTTTTTTTTTTTTGTTTTGTTTTGTTTTTTGGGTGCGGGAGGGGAAGCTTTTTTGTATAAGCCGGAATATTGTCTACCACGGAAAATTTTCTCAGTCCCCATCGATTCCGCCTTAGACAGAGTTTACTGTATAATGTCAATAAAACTTTTAATTATTTGGAGAGTGATTGCGCTTTATCTCTTTAGCTATTTTATTAGGTTTTACTGATTATGTGTAGATTTAAGACAAAGTTTTGAAACTAGAACTAATTTTTTCTTTGTTATTAAAATATAACATTTCTTTCTTTCTTTATTGATAGTTAAATATCTTCTGTAATTATCATCTGATCTATATATTTTTTTAAATTGTCCTTGTGTCAGTATAAATTTTAAAGAAAATTTTAATTTTAAGAGGGCACAGGACCTTAAAACTTTCAAAAAATCAGTTTTCGGTTTTGTTTTATTCTGATTGTTTTAATATTTCTCAACAATATGCAAAAAAACCCCATTCAAAAATATGCACTTTTTTCTTGAGTTATAATCATTTATTAGAAAAGGTGATAGGGAAAAGGTCATTTATAGGTGAGTATAATTGAAGGTCCGTAGATATCGAAACTTTAAAAAGCGTTTTCTCTGATTAGTAAATTTGAAGTTTGTGCGCACTGTTGCTTTCAAACTATGTAAACTACAGCTTTTGCAAAATAAACAAATGTGCGTTTCTATATAGTCTACATGTAGAACAAAAAAAAAAACAAAAAAAAAACACATATTTTGGTTATTTATTTGTTTGCACTTGAAATTTTTTTTTTTTTTTTTTTGTACTAAAATTGAATTTTAAACGAAACTTTTTGTGTATATTTTGGGTTTAATTTAGAAGTAGGTGTGGTACGATTCTATTTTGTTCAAAAATTGTTTTCTATATGCATAATTTAGAATTTTATCATGCGCGCAGCACTTAGATTTCATCTCACGCATTAGCAATATGAAGGTTTAAATTTAAAATTTAAATATTAATTTTGTATATACAACATTTTCTTTCTTTTTTTTTTCCTTCTTTTTTTTTTTTTTTTGATAATACAGTTAAGAATATATAGTTTAGGTAGAAAGGGAAAAAAATCTTAATTGCATATTATTTGCGTTTTGGTATTTTGAAAAGGCGGTGTTTTTGATCGTTTCAAGATACTCAAAAGATAAATATCCCCTATAATATGAATTTTTTTTTTTTTTTTTCTTGTGTGTGTGTGTGTAAAAGTTTTCAACAGCGGACATCTGCAGGCTGCGGAATTTGTTCGATAATCGAAGGTGTCTGCTTTTGTGAGGTAAAAATAAACAAATATGTCAGGGTTGTTGATTAAAAAAGGCTGTAGCTAATTAAAGGTGTCCGATATTAGGTATCCGAGATCCAATAACCTTCATAACGGACACTTCCGAATACCGGACACCTCTATTTAGCGGTATATGATGCTTCTATATAATGCAGGGTTGGACTTTTTGCAGAAGGAGCACTTGATTAAATGTTGGGCAAACTGAACAGTGTCCCCTATTCCCTCCTCCTTCGTTTTTAGGGGCCCCAAATTAAATATTCAATTTTTGTAAAGCTTTTACTTGAAATGTGTTTCGACGTTGTACTGATTATAATCAATATTTTGAACTTTTAAAATACAATAAGATTAAAAACTAAATAAATTTTTAAAGAAATCTAAATTCAGTAAAACTTCTCAATCACGGGCACCTCGGCAACGAAATTTCCGAAAATTTAACCCTCACGCTGCGTATCCCGCGATTTCTACGGCCAACGTAAAAGTGGCAAAATTTGCGCAACCCGCAAATTCCGGAGCAAATCTTTTTTTTTTTTTTTTTTTTTTTTTTATGATTTAGTTCTATTTAAAAGAGAAACTTGTTAAGAAATATTAACAAGCTTATTTCCCAGTTCTCAATGCCTCTAATTATATTCAATAGTACATTAACTCTGGTAGTATAATTTACAGTTCGTTATTTATAAATCTTTATTTTTATTAAGGTCATTTTATTTAAATAGTATAAGTATAAAGTATTCTGTATTTAAAAGTATTCTGGAAATTAAAACTCACCTTTTATCTTGCGTTCATTCTTTTAATCCTTTAGTTATTTATTCAGCTTTACGTTTCTTTAGTTACAGTTCATTGATAACGCCGTATCTTTATTTTTATAACTGCAGATGTTTACGTTTTCCACGCGACATAGTAGAATTTACGAGAGCGTATGACGTGGTGTACTTTTCTCCCGACAGATGGCGGGAACGGATTTATGAATGAATTAGTTGACGTAGTTCGTCACCGGCAAATCACCACCTCGTAGATCATTCTGGAGAGTGGGCGTGTCGACACGTGCCGTTCCAGCTGCTGTATTTAAAGGGGTTAGTTGGAAGGAAATGTTACTTACTTGTTTTATCTACCAATGTTCTCGATACGAGAATTGCTTTAAGCGTTCTCGGGATGCTGCATTTGATCTTGTGGTAAAAGTTTAAAAATCATGCGGCTTATTTTTATTTTTCGTTCTGTTTTTAAAATCATCTTTTAAAGTTACGATATTTAAGCTTTTCTGTTCTTCATGGCTTCTAAGTTAAAGTGTTTAAAAATGGCTGTTTTGTTTTAACGTGACTCATTGTTTATTTCATCAATATTTGGTTTATTTTTAAAGACTGTTTTTATCAAGATATTTTACTGTGAACTTTGGATCTTAATAAAAGAAGTTTTAAGCCTGGAGCTTTATCTCACCTGTCAATTTACTTCATCCACTTTTTAAAATTTCTTCATTCAACGTACTTCATGGTTTTTCTCATTTACATATTTTAGAAATCCATCCTCCGATCTACTCCCACTGTTGAACTCTGCGTTATCAACATAATTTTTTAATCAGTGTTACAAGTGTAAGATGTTGGGGAATTGGTATTAGTGCTAATCCCTAACAGTTTAGGTTATGGGCAGATAAGTCCAGATTTGAGGATATGGATTAATGGAGAGGATTGAATTTGATAATCTTCAGTTGGCCCTTTACCCTTTATAGAGGTCTATGAGAAATATTTAAGTTAAAAAGAATGACGCAGCGTGATTAAAAAGAGGGGGGGGCCGAAGATTTAGTACGTGTCTGAAAAAAAAAAAAAAAAAATTTTTTTTTGAAGAAGATTATGGAGAAAGTTTTATATTTTTAAATTCTAGTTTTATCATTCATCTTCATTTATTTTTTTTTTTGTTGATGAAAAATGGCCGGCAACACAATAGAAAAGCTGAACTCCACGAATTATGCTGGATGGAGTATTGACATGAAATATGTCCTAATTGACAAAGGACTATGGGACATTATAGAATCTGGTAAAGAGGAGCTGGTCCCGAGTAGTTCAGTAACTGAATCAGATGCAAGCATTTTTAAACAGCGTTCAAGGCAAGCTCTTTCGGCAATATTTTTAAATATTGAGGGAGAATTTAAGCGTGTAATTGCTGAATGTACAAACGCTGTTCAAGCTTGGAACAAAATCAGGTTACATTTCCATCCCGACTCCAGGTCATTCTTGATGAAGTCATTTAGTGAATTGATAGAATGCAGAAAGAAGGAGAGCGAGTCGATAAGTATCTTTGCAACTAGATTAAGGAGGCTTATGAGTATAATTAAAGAACAAGATAAAGGGTTTAACGAGATTTATTTAAGTTTTCAATTAATACGGTATTTACCACGGAAATATGATGGTATTGTGCAGAGTATCTTGAGGTGGTCCGAAGACGAGTTTAAGTTTGAGAAGATAGTTTTAGAATTAGTGTCTGAAGAGACCAGATTGACTGTTCGTGATCAAGATAGTTCTAAGTACGTGCCATCAGCTAATAGTGTAAAATGCAAGAAGAAACCTCGTTTTTATAAGAAATGTTGGCATTGTGGGGTTTCTGGTCACGTTCGAAGCAAGTGTCGCAAGTATCTGAACTCTCGTTATAATCCTGATCGACAGAGCTATCCAACTTATGCAGAATCTTCACCAAAATCCAGGAGTTCTTCTGATTTTTCTCCGACTGTGCCCAGAGGTAGAGGATCTCACCGACGTGATTATCGTGACTCATCGACTGATTCCGCTGCTGGCCGGAGTTTTTCTCGTGATTCCAGACAGTACCCTAGATCTCCATCGCCCAGGCCTTACAGAAGATCCCGTAATTTTGGAAAGAATCATGTATCCAGACAACAGCCCAGAAAGCATGGAGCAGATATAGAGGACTTTCCTGACAGCTCACGTAAGTCAACTTATGTTGTATCTCAAGCCAGTTTATGTAATGCATCGGATGTTGACACCTGGATCTTTGATTCAGGTGCTTCACATCATTTCTGTTCTAATCGTAATTTATTTGTTAAATTTTGTAATGTTTCAGATGAACAAATGAATGTGGCTGTTAAGGATATATCTTTTCCGATTGAGGGTAAGGGAGAGGTAAAATTACGCTTTGGACAAAGAGTGTTCACCTTTACGGAGGTGATGTACTCGAGCCAACTAAGACGTAATCTAATCTCTGGCCCTCAGTTGGATAAGAGAGGCTTAACTTTTCTGGGTGGTGGAGGCGTAATTGACATCATGAGGGGAGACATTATTTTATTCAATGCATTTTTGAAAAATGGGTTTTATCAGCTTTTCCCTAGGGCTCCTAAACCTTTGAAAAATGTATCTTTTGAATCTAATTCTGCGGGTAATGCTAAACGTATAAGTAAAATGCAATTATGGCACCGCCGATGTGGGCATATTAGTCCCTCTGTTTTGATTCATACATGCAAAGAAAATGGGGTCCGGGGATTGGTTGATCTGAAAGATAACGATTTTCATTGTGAAGTCTGTAAGTTGAATAAGTTTATAAGACCTTCATTTAAACCCATTGGCAGCATTCGTTCTGAACATCCCTTAGAACTTTTATTTGCAGATGTTTGGGGACCTTGTAGAACTGTTGGGAGAAATGGGGAAAGGTATTTTCTTTCAATTATGGACGACTACTCCCGTAGAGTTTCAGTATACCCAATGAGATTAAAATCGGATGTTTTTGATATTGTCAAATCTCATATTACTCGTGCAGAAAATTTCTTGGGTAGAAAAGTAAAGAATTTTAAGTCTGATAACGGGGGTGAGTTCGTCAATGATAATTTTGAAATATATTTTGATGAAAAGGGAATACATCACGAGTTGACAAATCCATTTTCTCCCCAACAGAATGGGGTCATTGAGAGGTTTATGCAGACGGCTGTCAATGGAGTCCGTACTATTTTGGCTGAAAGTAAATTGAATCCCAGGTTTTGGCCAGAGGCCTTAAAATATTTTTGTTATACCTGGAACCGGGTCTGTCCTAAGTCTTTAACGAAGACTCCTTTTGAATTGTATGGGGGCCGAAAGCCATCTGTGAGGCATCTTAAACCTTTTGGGACAACTGCTTACGTGGGAATTCCTCACCAGAAACGTAATTCGAAGTTAGATCCAAAAGCAAAAAAGGGCTATCTTGTGGGTTATGCTTTTAATACCAAGGGTTACCGGATCTGGATACCTGAAAATGATCAAATTGTTGAAACTATTAGTGTTACATTTAGAGAGATTCCTGAGGATGTTCCTGGAGGCAGTGGATTCGTGATGGGCCCGGGGTCTTGTGATCCTTTCTCCATTGACTCCGGTGATAATCAGGGTGAAGATGCTGGAGGAGTAGATTCTTGGGGACCCTTGAATCCTCCCGGCATACCACCGGATTCCCGGGTTAATGGGGAGGGGGTTGCGGATTCCGAGTCCGATTCCGAAGCTGAAGACGTTAAGACCCCTATTTCCTCCAAGCGAGAAGTTAGGTGGTTACGTAAACCCGTAGTGCGATCTTCCAGGGACAGAACAGATATTTACTATTTTGAGGAAGGTAAAACTAATAGATTAAGATCACCTGCAGAAGTTGAGAGGTATTGTAATGTAAATGGTATTAAGTATGATCCAAATCTTTTTGATTTCAGTGGCTCAAATACGTATGCTGGTTTAGTCCCTATACATTCTGAATCTGATGACGAGAACTCTGATAATCCTGAATCTTCAAATATATCTGCATGACTAGACAATATAATAATTCCTAACTCTTTTAAGCAGGCTCAGAAATCTCCGCAGCGTGCGATGTGGTTTGATGCAATGCGAAAGGAAATCGGGGTTATGAACGAACGGTCGGTTTGGCATTTGGAAAATTTGCCAGGAAACGTGACCCCAGTGGGCTGTCGGTGGGTATACACGGTCAAGAGGGACGAAAGAGGACGAATCGCTCGTTTTAAGGCCCGTTTGGTGGCCCAGGGATTTAAACAAGTGAAGGGCGAATCGTATGAGGAGTCCTTCAGCCCTGTTGTAAACTTTGGAGTGATTCGATTTTTCTTTTCCCTCTTAGTATCGTGTTGCGGATGGTCACACGTTCAGTGTGACGTAACAAGCGCCTACCTATACGCCCCGCTACGGGAGTCTGTTTTTATGTCACAACCGCCCGGTTTCGTTATCCCCGGTAAAGAGCATATGTATTGCAAACTGGATCGAGCGCTGTATGGGCTGCATCAAAGTGGCCGGGAGTGGTATTATGAAATCCATAAAGTTTTATTAAAGATTGGTTTTAGGAAATTTGAGTCATGTAACTGTACTTACCTTTTTGATTCTGATATAGTTCTGCTACTATACGTTGATGACTTCGTAGTTTTTGGAAAATTTAAGAAGAAGATTGACATAATCCTGGATTTGCTTGGAAAGAATTTTGACATCAAGCTTTTAGGAAGAACACGTAAACTTTTAGGGGTCGAATTTGTTGAAAAGGGGAATTCATTATGCATACACCAGTCTAGTTATATTGATGAGGTGTGTGATAAATTTAAGAATTTTCGAATTCCTATTTCATCTCTCCCTATTAGTAAGGGTGTTATATTATCTAAAGTTAATTGTCCTTCTTCTGATTCCGAAAAGGGGTACATGGCTCGTTTTCCTTACAGAAGCTTACTGGGTTGTTTATCATTTATTGCCAGTAGAACCAGGCCAGATATTAGTTATGCGGTTAATATATATAGTCAGTTTCAGTCTAATCCGGGTATTTCACATTGGGATGGGTTATTACGGTTGCTTGGTTATTTAAAGTATACTCGACACTACCATCTCCGGTTACGGTGTAACGAGGAGAAGTTGGTTGCCTTTTCTGACGCTGATTTTGCGGCGAATCGGGATGACCGAACATCGGTTGGTGGGCAAATAGTCATGGTTGGCAGTTCCCCCGTGGACTGGCGTACCTTTAAAGAAAAGTGCGTCAGTTTATCCACAATGGAGTCGGAATTTGTCGCCATGACTGAGGCCTCCAAAAACCTGGTTTGGTTTGACCGGATCCTGCAGGAGTGTCGGGATAGAGCAATCATACGCGATTTAGGTATCAAGTCGAAGCTTTGTGCAGATAACCAGGCGGCCATTAATTTTGTAAAATCACCTATAGAAAACTATAAATCTCGTCATATAGATGTCAAGTTATTTTTTATTAGGGATTTAATTTACAGTGAAGCTTTTGATTTAGAATATATTCCTAGTAAGTCAAACCTCAGTGATGTCTTTACGAAGCCTCAGACCAAACACGATTTGTTAATTTTTGTTAGAACTGTATTTGATACAGGTTTTTAATGTTTAAATAGTTTTTCAGATTGTTTTTAGATTTTTGTTTGAAGTTTTTAGAAATCATACTGCGTACCACCATTTTTCTTCAGTATAAGATTTACGTGTATTAAGATGTATAAAGTTTGTAATCCTGTGTACGTGGTGAGTGGCCATAGCCATTTACATGGTTTAAACAAACGATGTTTAGCAAGTTTTTATCTAGTTTTTTATGAAGTCTCTTGATCACAATTGTTTTTCATTACCTTTTTCGTCTAGCTGTTAAGCATTTAATTCCCATCCAATGGTGGAAATGGTGCCTCTTACCATTCTATTCTTGGGGGTTCGAGCAGCCCACAGTACCGTTTCGGGTGGGTGGTCCCTTGGGAGACAAATGCCAGAGAACTTTCTGAGGTAGTTTGTGTGAGAGGTAACCGCCACTGGCGGATCTGCTGCGGGCATTGTATTTTTGATTTTGTGAGTCCCTAGTTTTTATATATGAGAATGTCACTAGTCCCCGTTTATCAGCTGGTTGAGAGAAGTATATGTAACTTGTTTTTTTTGGATATATCTATTTAATAGTTTAAAGTTTCTGATTAATCTGTTTGAAGTTTAAATATATATTAAATTAAAGTTAAAGTAATAGAAATTAAGTATATGAATTTTTGTTTAGGAAATCCAGTTTCTCTCCTTTGTAGCAACAGTTTTTTTGAGGTTTATGTTTTTAAAGTTGTTATACCTTTGTTAAGTCTTAAGCTGGATTTAGTACTGTTATATTTATATAGAAGTTTTGTTACAGGAATATATCTTATGATAATGGACTATTTTTGTATTGATTATGTTGTTTCTAATAGATCTTTTATTTGCAGGCATCTGATATCTTCAATGTGAATATTTGTGCGAATGTAGGTAGAGAAAATGGATATTGCTGTAAGATGTTGTCTGTAGATGGATAAGTGTACAGCTATTTATTGTTGTGTCTTATTAATCAGATGCCAAGTTATTGCTTAAGTTTGTCATTTTTACTGGATTTTGGAAGCTACTGGGAGAGACTGATGAAGTTACTCTAATTAATTTTTCTATCTTTGTTCTTGTTAAATAAAAGTTATTTAAGTTTTGTATAAATTTGCATATTTAGCTGTGGTCAAGATGACGGAGTTGGCTAGTATGTATAGTTTCAAATTGAAACGTTACTTTTGTAAGTTGGTACGTATGTTGATTTTTCATTGTGATATTTTTCAATTTGTTAAATGTTTGAATTGTGTTTATATTGTTAGAAATTTAAATTTTGAATTTTTGTAAAGAGGCCATGAATGGATTTAGGCGAGTTTTTATGCTGGATCTTTTGGCTTTTGACTTTAAAGTTTTTTTTGATGGTTAATTGGTGGGATTTCGTTTGGAAATTTTTGTTGGGCATTTCTCGGTTTTTAATGTTAGTTGTTAAATTTAAAGCATTGGGAGTTTATTAATGCTTAATTCTTGTTAGTTGTTAGCCATTATCAGGCATTTCGCATGTTAAGTGTTAGGATTAATATATTTCGTTTAGTTTTGTTCATTGTTTTTAACCGTTTTTATAGAAAGAAGGTGTTCCATGGTCAGTGAAGATTTTTAGATCTTTTATTTTTCGTTTTTGATTGAGACATTGAGAGGGGGGGCACTTGTTAAGAAATATTAACAAGCTTATTTCCCAGTTCTCAATGCCTCTAATTATATTCAATAGTACATTAACCCTGGTAGTATAATTTACAGTTCGTTATTTATAAATCTTTATTTTTATTAAGGTCATTTTATTTAAATAGTATAAGTATAAAGTATTCTGTATTTAAAAGTATTCTGGAAATTAAAACTCACCTTTTATCTTGCGTTCATTCTTTTAATCCTTTAGTTATTTATTCAGCTTTACGTTTCTTTAGTTACAGTTCATTGATAACGCCGTATCTTTATTTTTATAACTGCAGATGTTTACGTTTTCCACGCGACATAGTAGAATTTACGAGAGCGTATGACGTGGTGTACTTTTCTCCCGACAGATGGCGGGAACGGATTTATGAATGAATTAGTTGACGTAGTTCGTCACCGGCAAATCACCACCTCGTAGATCATTCTGGAGAGTGGGCGTGTCGACACGTGCCGTTCCAGCTGCTGTATTTAAAGGGGTTAGTTGGAAGGAAATGTTACTTACTTGTTTTATCTACCAATGTTCTCGATACGAGAATTGCTTTAAGCGTTCTCGGGATGCTGCATTTGATCTTGTGGTAAAAGTTTAAAATCATGCGGCTTATTTTTATTTTTCGTTCTGTTTTTAAAATCATCTTTTAAAGTTACGATATTTAAGCTTTTCTGTTCTTCATGGCTTCTAAGTTAAAGTGTTTAAAAATGGCTGTTTTGTTTTAACGTGACTCATTGTTTATTTCATCAATATTTGGTTTATTTTTAAAGACTGTTTTTATCAAGATATTTTACTGTGAACTTTGGATCTTAATAAAAGAAGTTTTAAGCCTGGAGCTTTATCTCACCTGTCAATTTACTTCATCCACTTTTTAAAATTTCTTCATTCAACGTACTTCATGGTTTTTCTCATTTACATATTTTAGAAATCCATCCTCCGATCTACTCCCACTGTTGAACTCTGCGTTATCAACATAATTTTTTAATCAGTGTTACAAGTGTAAGATGTTGGGGAATTGGTATTAGTGCTAATCCCTAACAAAACTCTTTCACAAAGATTTTGGACATATTTGAACTCTAAAATATATGCAGATTTCAAACATCTAATAAAATGCGCAATTTTTGAACCTATATTCATAATATATATATACGCAGCGAGAAAGTTAAGGCATTCTGTTACAAATATTAAAAAAATATTTCCTGAATCCGAAAATTCGGACATAACAATAATCGTGAATTTTGACAAATGGTCGCCATAAAAAATCTATTTCGTCAATTGCTCGCAGGAAATAACTTCAATTTCACCAAAGAATTGCCGGATAAATGTGAATTTGGTCAAAGGGCTACTGAAAAAACGCGCATTTCTTCAAATGATCACGGAAAAAGCGAATTTCTTCAAAAAATCGCGGAGAAAACGCAAATTTTGTAAAAAAAAACGCGAATTTCGTCAAAGGATCGCGAAAAAAAAACTCACATTTCATCAAGTTATTCCGCGATTTTCTTCAAAGAATCGCTGAAAAAACGCGAATTTTATCAAAGGGCTGCGAAAACACGCAAATTTCGTCAAAGAGTCGTGGAAGAAATGCGAATTTTATCAAAGAGTCGTTTACAAATACAGTGGTCTCTTTAGAAAACAGCACACATACATATGTTTATTATTATAGGTATAGTTTTTAATCTGAAATAATATACCCAACTAACTTTTGAAGAAAATGGGTTAACCCAAACCCAACTTGCAGGAATCTACACTCAGCCTGAAATTGACCCGAAACGAAAACAGCTAACCCGACCCGCAACAAAAATAATTAGTGCAAAGAGGGAATTCCCCTCGCCCCCTCTCTGCTGTACCATTTCAGAATTTTTTTTTTTTTTTTTTACTGAGAATCACCCCTGATCAGGAGTTTTTTTTTTTTTTTTTCAACTGCGATTCTTAATTTTAGTTTAAAATAGCAATGGCAGATGGTATTGCAAGCAATAGGCGCTAAATCGGTGCCCGATTTAACAACTATTGTTTGCAGCGCCATATATCGCTGCTATTGTAAAGTAAAATAAAAAAATCGCAGTGAAAAATCTCCTGACATCTTACATAATCCTCCTGCAAGATTTTTTTAATTGCTGTCACCATTTGCAAGTTACTGAATTTTAAAATCAGTCAGTCCATTTCAGGACATCCGATATGTTTTTTAATGTTTTTTAAGTTTCAAAGCATTCTTTAGTGAATTACAACTGATCTTAGATATAAACAGACAAGCAGTCTTGTACAAATTGGTATTTTTTACATAATCCTGAAGATTAGAAAATATTATTAAATAATTGTTTGGGCGTGCCCGTTATGGAGCTTTTAGTACTGTATGTAGTTTTTATCTTAAAAAATATTTAGACTTTCTATTCAAAATTAGGGTCGGCTCGAATCCTTCTCGCAAGAGTGAAAACCCAATCTGAAACTGATCCAAACCCGAAATAATAATGTATGTTAATCTGCCCCAAACCCAATGCGCTTGGCACAGCTAAAAAGTAGAAGTCAACCCGACCCGCAGCAGAAAAGTAGAAGTCATCCGGACCTAAACCCGACCCGTCTCACCAGTGGATGAGAAGTTCTGCCCTCGAAGCTGGTAGACGGAAGGTGCTGGGTTCGAACCCAATCGCGCCCGTCGGCCTAACCGTTTCAGAGTTTTCGTGGTTTTCTACGAAACCGTGGATTCCCATGCGTAAATACGGGTTAGGTTCTATTAGAAAGACCCCCATGGAGGGCACACCCATTAGGGCCTATATCCCTCGTGTTGATAATCGGCCGTCAAAAATCAACCCATCAATCAACCTAAACCCGATCCGCAGCAAAAAGGTAGATGTTAACCCGACCCGCAGCAAAATGTAGCAGTCAACCGGACTCAAACGCGACCCACAGCAAAAAAGTATAAGTTAACCCGACCAGCAGCAAAAAATAGAAGTCAACCGGACCCACATCCGACCCGCAAGAAAAAGTAGAAGTAACACGACCCGCGCATCAGATTGGAGTCTCCAAATTTCCAAAATCGCTCCCCCCCCCCCCCACTTTTGAGGACTCTTTAGATCCGCCCTTGTACTGAACTTCGAATTAAAGGTTATAGAAGATAAAATTGTAAAATCAAAGCAAATGTCAATGTATTCATTTTTTAAACTCTGCAGTAATTAACGTATGTAATTAACTTTTGTTTTGATACTTATATTTTTATATTTTTTCCTAATGTGAAAAATAATTTTTAGTAACATTAATCGTTACCTATTTTCAACAATTAAAATCTAAAATTAAACATGACCTCCATTAACAGACCACCTCTCGGAGGAACCCATTTTTATTGGAACGGAACGTGGGTGTTTTAGGGAGGTTTTACTGTATTTGTTATCAGAGACGAAAAAGCGTTTTACTGATAAGCATATCTTTTCACTGTAAAAAGGCAGTGATACAACGGTATACACACCTTTGGGAACAGGTCTGGTGTAGAGAAAGACAAACTGAAATCTTTCTATCCAGCTGAAATCATCACTGGGATTGGGGAGGAAAAGGAAACTTGTATCCGTGTGGGATCCCTGCTCTGATATCAACTAATTAGTTTCAGAGGTTTCTTGGCGAGGGGCAAATCTCCACAAAGTAAGAAATGCCTAAGGCTGTATTCTCTTTCCTGATATTTGTCTGGTCAGGTTGGGGAATTTTGAGAGAACAATGATTTTGAGTCAACATGCTATGGCGGTTAAAAATATTTCCAGCACGAACACTGACTAATACTGTTTCTACCCCCTCCAGCTACGGGCTTGTCTTAAAAATGTTTTTGAAAAGATATCAATATATAAATTGTTTACTTTTATTTTTAATTAGTTGAGTTAAGAAAGCACACCTGCTTTATACAACTTACTTGAATATTGTAGTACATTAACCTATTGAAACAACATCCCGACGACATTAAACCTTATAGCTCTGGTGAAAATGACAACTCAATTATAATCTAAATATATCAAATCATGTTAATAATACAACTTCCAAGAGTATATAACTATATCTTGGACTTGTTACATGAGTACTAAATGAATGCATAATAAATAAACAGATCATACTCATATAAAAAATTATTCTTAAATTGTGACAGATTTTTAAACATTTCTGAATACGCATGCATTTTAAAACTTTCCAAACACCTGCCATGCTCAAACTCTGGTAAAGATAGTACTCGGATTGCCATAAAATTTTTATGTTACTGAGGATTTTTATAGAATGTTCGGTAGTAAAAAAAGAAGTGAGTAGAATTTGTGGTTCGTTTACAGATACACACAAAAGAATTCTTTTACATTATGATCTATGAGGAAAAAACGTTTGCACTGCATTTTAATAATGTTATGATACATCAAACATAATGAAACTTACTGGAGTACACAAAACATTTTCTATAGATTATTTTCTATCGCAATTATCGTTCCTTTACAGAGAGACACAAAATTTGCTTACAGGCACAGGAACTGATTAAAATCCATAATTGCTGGAAGTGAGTTTTCCACTGTTGGATACATTTTTACATCTTACACATTTTTATATGTTACCTAATTTTGAGTGGTATGGATTTTTAAACATATGTAAATCTTTACAACATACTTTTGCTTAACTTTTGTAACTTATGTAAACCTTTAGCAAATGTTGAAAATGGATTTTACCTCATTATGTCTTTTTAAATTGTTTATTAATATATAATTGTATAATATATAATTATATAAAACTGAAAAAAAAAAATGAAGACTCAAATGTAAACTGGCTACTTTCTGACAAATTTTTGTTCGTAAACGTATCAGACTGGCAAGTGCTCTTGTTCAAAACTGTAATCGAACTATTTTTCCGCTTTTACATAAAAGCGGAAAATAACTGAAACATAATTTTCAGAGAATGGAGTCAAACTTTGAGTTTTGAGTACGTGTTGATTATATACAGAAAAATTATTTTAGTATGTTTTTAGCCGAGTGTTGAAGTGTAAATAAATATATAGTGCAGATAATTATGTAAGCATGTCTGTCTTATTTCTACCAAAGCCATCTAATTGTATATTCTTTTAATTGATTACTTAAAACTTTGTTTATATCAGAAACAGGGAATGATTTTGTAAACTAGCATTTTTATACATTATTTATTTAATTTATTTTCTCTGCGATTGACAGACGATTTTTTTTTTTTTTTTTGCGACCGTTTGAGAAATTTGTTTCTGCGATCTTGGCAAAATTCACGGTATTTTCCCATTATTGTTTGTAGAAACTCGCGGTCTTTTCCGCGACCAATTCACGAATTAATTTTACGAAATTCCGCAAAAGAAAAAAAATATATATATAACTTCCATGGAAATTAAAAAGTGTTCATGAAATAATTTAAGGAAGGTAAAATAGAGCACAGCATTTCTTATTATGCGGGATTTTACTACTTTGTGGATGGTTCGCGCAATGCCGCACGTTACTTCATAGCTTGCAGCTCAAAGAAAACTTTGCCCCATAACGGAAACTCTTGAAATGCCCCCTCCTAGAGATCTGCATGGCCCGTACCCGGTCGGCAAAGTAAAGTCAAAATTTCTAACGAGCCGGCAGATTGAAGACGATTGTTTTAACGGACCGGACCGGGCAGCACAAAAAAAATCGGGCAGAATCCAAAATTACGGGCCCGGCCGTTTATTTTTTTCTTAGGCCCCGGTCCATGTCCATAAAAAGATTAAATCTTAAATGGGCCGATGTACCAGATATAGAAATTAAGCCGATAAAATACGAGGGCCGGTAGTAGACTTAAGAAGTTACTTCAATCGTGCGAAAGGCACCCGTTCGTTAATGTTAATCTTATGGGGAAAATTTTTTAAGATATCTCATTTGCATTTCAATATTCTACTTCACTTTCGGAACCGGTTTAGAAAATGAAAGAAAAATAAAATATAAATAAAATAATAAAGAATAAGAAAGTAAGAGGAAATAAAGAAAATCTGCAAAAAAAAATCGAAAAAGTAAAAAAAAAAAAAAGTCTTTATAGCGATCGACCCCCAGCTTTGCAATGCAAAAAAATCTGCTAAAAATATTGCAATGCAAAAGAGAACGCTACAGTCATATAACATCATAGTCATATAATAGAGATAACAATGCAGTCAAGCGAAAAGACCCATTCATTAACGCTAATCCTATGGAAGACATTTATAAAGATATCTCGGTTCGGTCACATTTCAGTTGTTTTTAAATGATTTTTTTTTGCATGAAATAGTTGAGATCGATCGGTACAAAGGCCGTTGTTTACTTTTTCCATTTTGTTTATAGGTATTTTTATTGAGGACACTTTCATTTTCGAAACTGGTTTCGAAAGTAAAAGCATCCTTATAAAAAAAAATCTGCAATCAAAATCGAAAAAGTAAAAAATGGCCTGCATACAGACCGAGCTCAGTTATCCAATTCAAAAAAAAAAAAAAAAAAAAAAAAAAAAAAAAAAAAATCTTTTTAAAATATTGAAATGCGACTGAGATATCTTTATAAATTTCTTTCATAGGATTATCATTAGCGAACGAGTCTATTCGTTTGACTGAAGTAGCCTCTTAAAAAAAATTTCGCCCATTGAATTAACATTAGCGAGCAGGTCTTTTCAGATGACTGAAGTAGCCTCCTCGGGAAAGTAATTTGTGTAGAAAAAAGGATAGTAGTAATAATCAACTTTTGGTAACGGGAAATTTGGAAATATACCTTAATAAATTACAGAGAAATATTTCAAAAATCTCTTAAAATATATATATATATATACAGCTTCAAAAGCTATGATGTTTTTAACCACCTTTTTTCTTTCGTTCTGAACATATTAATGATATTAAGGAATCTAAACTTAAATTTAAGAGTCTAATGAGTCTAAGTGTTTGTTACTGCTACGATTATGTATGTTCTAGCTCGCGAACATATAGTAATCTAAATTCTCAAATATACTGTTAAAATTTTCCATGAATATTTATGAAGTATTCCAGAAAAGAATTTCAACTGTATGTTAAGAAAAATCGGCATTTTTGGTGGAAATTGAGTCGAGTCTGATATTTTTATTTTTGCACCGGGCCAGAAAATTCCGCCTCGTGCAGACGTCTAACCCCCCCCCCCCCTCCTGCTGAAAAAGAAAATTTTATACAAAATAAAAAAAGGTGCTCGTGCTATTTTATTTAAAAAATCGGACCTCTTTAAAAGATCCACGCTCCAGTAATTTGTATACCGTTTTTAACACTAGAAAGCCTGCGAGCAGTCATTTTGACTGCTACCACATGAATATATCTCGGTTTGAACCAGGATTTTTTTTTATAAAACTAGTTTAAAAGATGCAAAGAAAAACTAGTTAAATGGATAAGTTAATAATTTAAAATAAACATTCTGGTGTGAAATATTTTTCTAAAATTTGAGTAAAATTCTCGTCTTTCTAGTGTTAATTTGTGCTTGCCTGAACCTTGAGCCTTCTCGAAGTTAATTTGTAAGTTCCTGAAAAAATGTCATTGTACAAAGCAAAGCATTTTTTTCCTTCCAAGAGGTACATGATTGGAGATCCTAGTCACGTCATACAGCTGGTAGGGAATAAACTCCGCCTCCACTGAGGGATAAGATTACCAGAGGTTGGCGCAAAAGCGCTTTATTTTTTTATCTTTTTCTCTTCCTTAAAAATCTCATTTCGCCAAATTTCCGATACCCTGTTGCAATCAGAGCCATCTGTCGGAAAAATTCGACGCGACAAACCTGTCCCTTTGCCCCTTAACTCCTAGAAGTACTGAGACTTTGTTTTAGCAATAAAATGTTGAGTTCTATAAGCCAGTAACTTTTCTACTAAAGGCTCTAAAAATTCATCAATTGCCTTTATCTGGGTTACAGTTTAAACCATAATATACTTATGCACTGGCATATTAAAAATAAATAGGACAGGATAGGAAAACTTGTTCTCAGTCATAGAATTTAACAGAAGTTTACAAGTTAAGACATGATATGATTTGTAAATTTGTTCTTAAACATAAAATTAATACTTACCTTCAATTAATGCTAGTAGTTTAAAATTAAATGAAATATTAAATTTGTGAGCATAAAGTTTTAATGTTATTATTTTTATGTAAAAAAGTTATTTATACTTTAAAAAGGAGACATATTTGAAGAAATGAGCAGAATAGGCCTATATTATGCATTATGACTTCTTCATGGTGTGGTAAACAAATGGATTTTCAAGCGAATTTCGAGGCTCCATATCTTTAAAACCACATACATATCACTCATACTATTTTTGCTACATGTTTACATCTATAAGAAGGTTATCCTGCGAAATTATCATAAAATTTTATCCAGTCCTTTTTTAGGTATTGAACTTCAAACTTAGCATTTTGACGCTGAGATGCCAAGTTTGGCTAATTATAGAAAAAGAAGACTTATCTCAAAATGTTTCAGATTTCGGCTAAGATGTGTTATTATCCCACCCTCCGCGATGTTGAGTATTTGGCGATTTTTATCGCTCTGGCAACCCCGGCGTTTGGCGTCTAGTAACTTATTATGGCAACCCCTTTTTTACGACGCGAGAGCGTGAACATTCATTTCACTGCCGGGTGTCGTTCTTGACGGTTGGTTGACTCTTGTAACAGATACTCTTTGATATCGTGTTCTATGGCTGTCTTTTTATTTTTATGTTAAATTGATTGGATGTATTTCATTGACTATAGTTTCTGTAGTCCGTTTAAACGCTCTTGCTGAAGTAATTAAGAAATATGAGGAAATTTTGACATGAAAGGGGGATTTGTTTATAGCGTGTCAATGCGTATTAAGCCTATTTTGGAAAATGACGGCGGTGTTATATTTTGTGCTGTAGGTTTCAAGAAAGCAGATGTCTGTTAAGGTATGTTGATAATTTTATGTATATTTTGTTGCCATAAGAGTTTTTTACATTTTGAGATTGCTACAAAACGAGAACTAATAAATTTTGAGAATTCTATATCGCGAAAAATGCTGAATTCGGTGATGTTTTTTTTTTCGGAAAATGAGCGCGAAGCGCTCATACAACTATTGCTGATTGCCACTTTAGCGAGTCTCGTTTTTTTATGTATATTTTGCTGTTTTAAGAGTTTTTTACATTTTGAGATTGCTACAAGACGAGAACTGCTGAATTTTGAGAATGCTATATTAGCGAGAAATGCTGAATTCGGCGATGTTTTTTTTCCGTTAAATGTGCGCGAAGCGCTCATACAAGGATTACTGATTTGCCAGTTTAGCGAATTTTGTTTATTATTTACATTTTATTTTCGTTGAGCCAAACATGCGTAGAAACGGGTGCTTGGCGACATTTACTACTTGGCGGAAAAGGGGTTTTCTCGCCAAAAAAAAATCCAAGATGGCGGAGGGTGGGATAATAACACATCTGTTCCCAGATTTCTTCTGAGAATAGTTCAATAAGGTATATATTCAGAAAAAAAGATGTAAAGGTGAGTTTTATTTTTTTATGTCAAAAATACAACTTTTTGCTGTAAAAATTATACATTTAATCTTATTTTATGCAATTTTTTTAATCATTATCATAAAAATACCTATTATCAAAATTTAGTTCATTCTTTACTCAATATAATGGTTTTTAAATCATTTTGGTATGTTTAGAAAAAAAAAAGTTATAAGAGTTTTCGTAAAGTACTATTTTCATGAAAAACCACTTATGACATGACAAAAAATGGATTCCAAAAAAAATTTGAAAGGTTTAAAAAATTTTTAATCCTTGTTTTAGACTCCTAAAAGTACAGTAAATTAACTGGCAAAGAATAAAAAAAATCAAAAATATTGAGCAACATGGTCTGGATGATTTCACATGGATTGACCCTCAGACAAAAAGCAAATCAAGTTTCCTGAAGGAAAAAGTTCGTTGAAAAATGATTTAAGAGTATGCTTATCCGGAGATTTTATCTTACACAGAAAATTTTCAAATTTTTTAAAAAGTATTTCATGTACGAAAGTATTTCCTGTAATTTCATGCACTGCTATTGATCAATAAACCTATAATATCTCAAATCTCCTTCTCCTCCAATTATTTGGGAAAATTCCATGATTCTTTGCGCTGATGAGTATCTGCTGAATGATAACGAAAATAGTGTTTAAAAGGTGCTTAGAACAGTGTTTCATCTGTTTATAAACGTTAATGTATATTAAAGAAAAGTATATAAAAAAGGGTTATAAGAAGTTTATTTAAAATAATTTTCTTTTCATCTTTATTCGGCACGGATGGCCTAGTTTGTTTGTGATAGTAAATAAATTAAAAATTATATCTAATCATTTCTTGTGTAATGATAGATAATCCTTCCTTTTTTTTTTAGTCATCATAGGCTGAATCCATATCAACTCAGGCAGGAGGGTTACCTTCATAGTCTCAGAAGTTTTTGAATTGAACATATGTTAAAATTTAAGAAAAAGTAAGATACTTGTATATTTTCCTTTTGCCCCAAAAAATTCCTGGCCCGAGATACAGGCCGCCAAAGATGACATCCCCGGCATCTTTTCTCATTCACGATTTTCGATAAAAATTTTAAAGTGCTCTATCTCTAGAACGGTGCAAGATATTTTGTTGCGGTTTATTTTATTTTAAAGATAATATTCTTCTGTTTAAAATGATATACCCAATTTTGAAAAATGTATTCAACTTTTCTTGTGGCAATCTTTTGAAAAAAAATTTTTTTTTTCAAAAAAAATTTTTTTTTTCGAAAATGCCAATCCTAAAAATTTTGATTTTTTTGCTGTTGATGAATACCATTGGGAACTATCTTCACTGTAAAGGAGAACTTCCACTTTTGAGTTTAACAAATTTTAGAAACATTTAAAAAATTCAGAGAATTTTACAGGAATTGTATACATACAGTTCCAGTAAAAGTCACTGAATTTTTGCTTATTTGTATCATATTTGTAAGGATAAGCCTACTATATATCCTAAACAAGTTAGAAATTGCAATATCAAATGTGGCAAATGAGGTGCGTGCATAGTATTAACTAGTTTTATAAATATTCAGATCTTGGTGCAATAAGTGTTACACTCTTGGGCAAAAAGGCATGAATACAAAATTTACTATAATACCATATATTAAATTCAGTAATACGGAAGTAATATGAATCTATCTTAAAAGGACTTAATCGCCATGGCAACCTAGAATCATTGCCTATCATGGTATATCATTGAATCGATTATGTATTATAGGATTTTTAAATAGAATGAAGAAAACTTTTATTAATGTCTTTTATGTTTTAATTTGATTTTCATAGCATTTGAAGTGATACATACTTTATTTTCAATACCGAACGTAGTAAAACAATCTCAATAGCATATATCAATTACACAGCAATACAAATTATATTAATACAAGTTAGAATTCAGACAGATGGGCAGACAAATCAAATCCATAAAGACTTTCAACTATGTTGGAAATTGTTAAAAACACATAAATATGTCGGAATTTGACTTTTAGAAATTTATGTCAATAGACGGAAGCATACTTGAATACTTTCATACAACCCTGTATTTTACCTACTATCTTTATATACATGCCACTATTTAGCTAATATTTAATTAAGATTACAACATCCTTAAAACCAGTGAAATCACACTTCCAGAGATTATCATCCATAGACGGCCATGTATCTAATTCTTTGCGTGGGCCTGTATATCATTTTATCTATATTCTCCAAACATATCTTAGTATACTAAATGTAGTTCAGCGTAAAAATGCATAACTCATTTAAAAATCACCTTTAAGCTACTTTCAATCATACTCAGTAAACCCTTAAGATTTCTTTTGTGTAGCCCTGTATATGATCTACAGCCTTTATACACACAACGTAATATGGAAATATTTAATTAAACTTAAAAACTCATATCGCAACTAAAAATGCACCTCTAGCAATCATCGCTAATGTACAGTATTTCCAATAAGGTAAAGTATCCGAAATCTTTTGTGTGCCCCTGTAAGCACTATGCACTTTCTATGACACAGGAAGTAATTTTTTGTAAACCTCTGCAATAAAGTATGCATCACTTTAAATGCTATGAAAATCAAATTAAAACATAAAAGACATTAATAAAAGTTTTCTTCATTCTATTTAAAAATCCTATAATACATAATTGATTCAATGATATACCATGATAGGCAATGATTCTAGGTTGCCATGGCGATTAAGTCCTTTTAAGATAGATTCATATTACTTCCGTATTACTGAATTTAATATATGGTATTATAGTAAATTTTGTATTCATGCCTTTTTACCCAAGAGTGTAACACTTATTGCACCAAGATCTGAATATTTATAAAACTAGTTAATACTATGCACGCACCTCATTTGCCACATTTGATATTGCAATTTCTAACTTGTTTAGGATATATAGTAGGCTTATCCTTACAAATATGATACAAATAAGCAAAAATTCAGTGACTTTTACTGGAACTGTATGTATACAGTTCCTGTAAAGTTCTCTGAATTTTTTAAATGTTTCTAAAATTTGTTAAACTCAAAAGTGGAAGTTCTCCTTTACAGTGAAGATAGTTCCCAATGGTATTGATCAACAGCAAAAAAATCAAAATTTTTAGGATTGGCATTTTCGAAAAAAAAAATTTTTTTGAAAAAAAAATTATTTTTTCAAAAGGTTGTCACAAGAAAAGTTGAACACATTTTTCAAAATTGGGTATATCATTTTAAACAGAAGAATATTATCTTTAAAATAAAAAAAACCGCAACAAAATATCTTGCACCGTTCTAGAGATAGAGCACTTTAAAATTTTTATCGAAAATGGCGAATTGGAAAAGGTGTCCAGGATGCCATCTTTGGCGGCCTGTATCTCGGGCCAGGAATTTTTTTGGGCAAAACCAAAATATACAAGTATCTTATTTTTTATTGAATTTTAACATATGTTCAATTCAAAAACTTCTGAGACTATGAAGGTAAGATTTTTTCTTTGGCTGCCTGAATTGACATGGATCATACCCATAATTTTAGAGTGCGCATAAATTTAATTCGAGATTTAAGTGCGCCGTGAAGTAAAAAAGGTTGAGAAACACCGATTTAAATCACCTGATTAAAATCGTTAACACACTATTATAAATCGACTCATCACTTTTTGCAATAGAATGAGTCATAAAATTTAAGGGTACTTTTCGGTTAGACGGGCGCCAGTGTTTTATATACATATTTATATACATACATATATGTAAATATACATATATATTTACATATATATATGTGTGTATATATACAATATTTGTATATGTAAATATATGTATATTTACATATATGTATGTATATAAATATGTATATAAAACACTGGCGCCCGGCTAACCGAAAAGTACCAATTTAAGTAAACACACACCCTGTTTGTGGTTCAGAGGGGACAAATATTAACTTAATCACCATACTATCATCTCAGGTAGGTATACATGAGTAGGTATACAAAATCAACTACAGCACAAAGTTTTGAATATTTTAATAAGATTATTAGACAATAACTACAATTTAAATTAAATGAATCAATCATATTAACATCCTTTGAGTACGATGTAATTTAATGGCTAATTTAAAGAAATGACAAAATTAAAACTGACTTCATATTGTTAAAACTGATTTTTCCTCTTTTTTAGACAAAATCTACTTATTTAAATAATTAAAAATTCCCATAACTATATTTTTTTTGGTTATTACTGCCAGGTTATTTAATTTAACTATGTTTTCAACAACGAAGCGGCAGCATTAAGATTGTATTTTTTATTAGATACAACTGTTGTACCCAAAAGAAAAAAAAAATGCTAACATTAAAATTATAACTAAAATATATGCATCACTTCAATGTCAACAAAATTATCATTAACATAATAATTAATTTTTCTCTTTCAATGTCGCAAAAAATATAGCAGGTTGACTTAAAAATTAAATCAAATACAATTTTTTAAGTTTAAAAAATGTAAACTTACTACGATCATTAAATAATAATATAGTAATTGTAAATATATACATTTATTACCACAAAGTAAAATATAGATAAATGTGTTAATAAATATTCTCTGGGTAATATTTTATGTGTAAATACATGATTTCACATATATGAATAAAGAAAAATAAAATACATCAACATTTTACAATCTAGCAAAACATCGCATAATGAAAATATTATTCAGTTTGGTTGATATGCGATTATATAAATAAAGAAATGTTTTTCAAGTAAATTGATTCAATCTATAATTAAACAAACAATAAATAATTTTGCCAACTTTAAAAAAAATGAAATGCATTTTTAAGCGAACCAAAGCAACAAAATATTTATATGTAAATATTGTATATTATCAAAACAACAGCGCTAGAGATACCAAAACTACTAAACTGCAACAAAATATATGCATCAAAACAACATAAATTAGAATGTTGTGAAGAAAAATAACCTGGCTTTGCCTTTTCACTTACTTTTAAATCACTTGATTTTTGTTTACAGGCATAAAATATTTTACAAATCGAGAATTTATTAATGTTGTCAACCTCCATGAAGCTAAGTTGATGAGCATCAACATTAAGATGATCCAAAAATTAGTTCCAAGGTCGTGCGTTTGGTAAATACGCAATAAAATACTTGAAATAGAAAGATAAAAAATATTCCAATAAAATAAGTTAAAAAGAATCCTGCAAAATATAATAACTTAAATATTTAATCATTTTAATATTTCTTTCGGGAAATAATCATTATGACGTCATAAAGCTATTCCCCCATATTCTGCGGTAAATTCAGAAATGCAGTTAACTTTTTAGATTTTATCTAATTGGTCAATTTGTGCTTTTATTATGTTTTAAATATCTTATTTAGAAAAAAACGGTATTGCAATTTCTTTTTTTCAATTTCAAAGAGTCCTAAAAATGTGTACTATTTATAAATATTATTTTATTTATTATTATTTGTAGTTTAAATCGAGGTTGAAATTTTCATAGTTTTATATTTTTGCAAACTAGTGTTATATATCCTATTTTTGTTATTACTAATAGCTTTTTTAATTAATAGTACTTTTACATAAAACTCGCCTTTTTTCTCAACTCTGGGTAAACAACGTACATCAGCAAAATTATCGAAGGTAGTTTTGTTATTGAGAGAGTTGCATGTTGGGATTTTCTATTTTCTGTTTTTATTTTTAAAGCTGTTAGGTGAGGAAAAATATTAAATGTTAGAGTTCTGTGTATTGTTTTATTTTGTACCAATGAACCATTAGTACCGTATGTTGTCAGAATTCCTGTTTATAACAGTAGTTCTGCACCTTGTTTACGAGTGGGAAGTGACGTACCTTAAATTGCTGACGGAGTCAAACAAATGCACGTGAGATGTCGAGGTTTCAAGAAGCTTGAAATTTAATAAATATAATTATAATTTTATTCTAAAAAATAATTTAATCGAGTAATATTATATAATCGAATTTGTACTAAATGATTTTACAGTCACTTATTAAAATTGTTGATTAGAATTTATAATCTGACATTGAGAAACATCCGTTAACCTGTATGAAATAGGTTTTGTTTATGAATTTTCCTTCTTCCTCCTTAATCGTTCTTTACGTAATTGCTGCACACTCTTTGTTAATGACATTTTGAGTAATTATCTTGTTATATTTTTGCAATTATTATTTCTTAAATCGTTGCGATTGTATATATGGTTCACACTTTGTTATTATTATTTTTTAAATGTATATTTGGTAATTTGAATAAAGTTCTGTAAATTGCAGTTATATTTGGCTGTGCTATTCATTTATGTAATTTGACTTTTTGTAGGTTGAACTTTAATATGGAAGAAAATTTTGCTGAAGCAGTGACAATTGTTACTGCAGAGGATCATTCTTTTGAATTAAATGAAGATGTTCTGAATGAGATATTGCTACGGAATGATATTAAAGATAAGAAAGTTGTGGTGGTATCAGTGGCTGGAGCATTTCGGAAAGGAAAATCATTTTTGTTGAATTTCATGCTACGATATTTGGAAGCTGAGGTAATTAAAATTTTATGTAATATAGGGTAGATGTGACAGTAATGGACACCCCTTGATGTTTTTGGTTCATAAAAAAATAACTAATAAATATTTAGCTTTAATAATTTTTTTTATAATTCCCCCTTGCATGTTTTATAAAACTGGGTTACTGTTGACACTTTTAATCGAACCAATCAGGAAGCAGAAAATAATGTTTCAAAGTTTTGCGGTTTTTCTGTGAAAATCTTGATGAAGAGGCTAAGAGCTGGCTTCGTTTAATTAATTTATATATTATTTATTTTCTTGCAAAATTTGAATGTTTTTGTTTGAGTAGCAATAGAAAACTTAGACTTTTATATACTAACGGCCATTTACAAAATTTCATTTATTTTTAAGGTTTTAAGAGGGGGTGTCCATTACTGGAATGGTTAATTAGTCATTTTCCAGTAATGGACACCCCATGTACAGACATTGCTAAAAATACAAATTCAGTAATGTTTATAGTGCATAAAATATTTTGATTTGGTACTTTTCGGTTAGCCGGGCGCCAGTGTTATGTATACCTGTAGCTATATATACATATGTATAGATATACATATATGTGGATCAGACTTGTATAAAACCAAAAACTTTCTGCGCACGCAAATATTGGGTCAAAAACTTTCTGCAAATTAAATTAATGTTTAATAAAATAATGTGTTACATTATTTTGACGATATTAATTAAAAACAGTAGTTTTAAAGTAATTTCCATTTAAATTAAAAATTAATCGATATTAATTAAAGTATAATTATTTTAGTTGAAAAAATAATAAAGCTAAAAATCCATGATAAGAAAAGGGGAATTCTTATCAATTATTTTGTCATTGCATTTAGAAACAGCCCAATCCTTAATATCTATTTGCACAAAATACCAGTCACTCTGTTCACAGAAAGAATACAGCATTGCTTCTGAAACAACTGAATCGCATTTTATAGCGAGAGGTCTATTCATAGGTACTGATGCAGGGATGAAAGTGCACTAAAGCCATTTTGGAGCAGCAAAAATCTGCTTTTGGAGCAGTAAAATCCATTTTTGGAGCAGTAAAACCTATTTTTGGAGCAGGAGCAGCAAAAATCTAATTTTGTAGCAGTAAAATTAAAATTTTGTTTTTGGAGCAGACTCAAATTCTTAGGCTAATAAACTCCTAAAAATTAAAATGATTGCTATCTTGAAAATACAGTCAACTCTGTGAAATCCGCACACTTAAGGACCGAGGGTTTTGTGGATTATACATTTTAGCAGATTATAGATCATCCCTTTGTTTACATTTTATTTTTTAAAGTCTGACTATAAATTAGGAACAAGAACAACTATACAAAGATTACAATTACAATGGACAAGAAAAACATTATGCAACATTGGTTTAATATATTTAATAATTAAGATTAAAGAAAAGTTAAATTATATATAATTTTTACTGATTATTCATGTTTTGGTTTGTTGTCAAAAAAAAAAAAATTCTGTGGTCTATGAACACTTATTACTTCCTTCCTTTTGCCTTCCTTGCCTTTAATAACATTTTTTTACTCAAGGAAATTTAAATATTTATATGCAATTTATATTTTAATATTTATTCATTGGAAAATTGATAACTGAAAAAAAAAATGTACTAAATTTAGCTTTTTAGTTGAAATTTAATAACAAATTTCATTGTTTACATTCTAACATGTATTGCGGATAACAGACATTTGTAGATTATACATCAGCGGATTTCACAGAGTTGACTGTATTTTCACATTTGAAAGAATAATTACTCAGATAAAATTTCTGCACACATTTTGCTAACTCTGGGCTAACTAAACGACAATTGGGTACAGATTGCAATATAATGAAAAATTAGCAGCAGGAAGAAAAAAAAAAATCAGTTTATTTGGCTTTAAAAAATATTATTTTAGAGCAATAATTTTAATTAATCAAAGGAAAGCCTATGAATACAACATACAGGACTCCCACTCAACTTTTATAGTAAAAAATGGTAAAAGGGGATCCTTTTTTTTCAAAAAAAGGGACCAAAAAAGACCGTATATTTCGCATAAAAAGGAACCTTTCGGGACCTAATTTCAGCAAATCGTAAAATAAAATAAACAAAATCCGCACAATCATTTCACGAAATTAGCGTTTTTCGCTATCCTTTGACAAAATTAACATGATTTCACAATCTCTTGCCAAAATTTGAGTTTTTTTTATAAAGTTTGTTTGTTGAGTTTTTTTGTAAAAGTAACGAGTTCATGATTTCTCTATCAGAATCTTCCTACTTGGCGAAGGATTGAGATAGTTAATTAAATTATGAATAAAAGTAACATGATGTAATCGTTAGCATACATTTAACGGGGATCAAACTGCTAGACAGAGGCGAAAATAATCTAATAAATTCGAAATTGAAAAGAGTAGAAAAGAAAAGAATTTCCTAAAATTCAAATTTTTGTGATATCGTTCGGAATAGAAAACGACAATTTGGCACATGGTGGTTATTTTAAATACTCGATAAGAATGATTTCTAAAAACGGTAGAAATTAAAAATTCGAAACGACAGAAAAGCGTTCTATGAACGTTCTAAATTATGATTTATTTGCAATTGTTAATCAGCAACAATTGCTGAATCTGCAAATTGTTAGAAACATGAAATTTGATGTGCCTTTTACTTATAAGGCGTAAATGATCTCACAGAAAAGTTCCTAAAATATTCGAAATTTGAATGGTTGCAGGCGTAAAAAAAAAGTTCTAAAATTGCGATTTCTGCAATACCGTTCGGGATAGAGATCTGAATTTCGGCATGCCGATTTGTTTGAAGATGTAAATGCACGCTAAGAACTGTTAGTAAAAAATCGAAATGTTAAGAGGTGAACCGATCGGAAAACGTTTTAAGAACGGTTTGCATTATGATTTTAATGAGATTGTTTGGGCTAGGAACATGAAATTTGACACAGATGTCATTTTCTAAGTCGTAAATACTTTGCGTTTCCTAATACATTAGAAATTTATAAGTGTACAAGAGTAAAAAAATTCTTGTATTTTTGAATCTGTGATACTGTTAGGGATAGAATCCTTAAACCTGGCATGGTGGTAAGCCTGGCACTTATAAGATGTAAATGCTCATTAAAAGCTATTTCTAAATAAAGCGAATTTTAAAAGGTTGAAATGAGGGAAAAGCTTTCTAAATTCCAGTTTGAATGGAATTGCTAGAGCGTGTACTTGAAATTTAACATGATTACGGCTACTAAAACGAAAATGCTTGTCCTAAGCAATTTCTAAAAAATTCGAAATTTAAGAGGCTGCAAGAGCAAAAGTCATTCATAAATTAAGATTTCTATGAAACTGTTCAGGGGAGAAACTTAAAATTTGATATAGTGATTACTTTTAAGATGTAAGTGCTCGCTAAAACCTATTTCTAAAAAAATCTAAATTTAAATGTGTGAAACGAGTAAAAAAGCTTTCTAAAAATGTTCTAAATTATGATTTATTTGGAATTCTTAGCCTTAAGGAAATCGAAATTTGACATATTTGTAACATTTAAGACGTAAATATTCCCCATGAACAGTTCCAAAAAAAAAAAAAAAAATCGAAATTTTTAACGGCGCAGGAGCAAAGCAGTTCTAAAATTGGGTTTATCTTGATATCCTTAAAGATTAAAATCTGAATTTTGGAAAGCTGCTAATTTTAAGATCTAAACGTTCGTTAACCCTCTCGATGCGCAGCCCGAGCTATGCTCGGACATGCATTTTCCCGTCAAATTAATACTATTTGGTTGTTCCTACCAGTTATTTTTTAGCAAAAACTTTGTCTGATTTAACAGAACATTTTCACCGATTACGATAGTCAAAAATTTCTGCTTTAAAGAGCCGGTGATAAACGATTAAAAAGTTTGTAAAAGATGCTCATCGCGAAGAATTACTTACACAGTGAGAGTGTTAAGAACTGTTTCGAAAAATGTAGTCTTTCTTTAAAGAGATTAAATGAGCAGAAAACATTCTAAATTACGATTTAAATAGAATTGTCAAAGCATGACCTTGAAATTTAACATGGTGGTAACTTTTGAAACATTAATGCTCTCAGAAATAATTTCTTAATAAGTTCGAAGTTTAAAAGGGTTCGAAAAAAAAAAAAAGAAGTTCTAAAATTCCAATTTTTGTGATACCGTTTGTGGTAGAAGCCTGAATTTGGCATACTATTTATCTAAAATATGTAAAGGTTCATTAAGAACCGTTTCTAAAAATATCTACACTGTTTTGTATGCCGTCCTTCATTCTCGGATTAGTTGTAGATATTTGCAAAGATAAAACAATTTTGCAAAAAATAAAATAAAAAGTTATCTTTAAACAAATATCTGACTAATTATCTAACAATAAACAAATATCTAACTAAAAGACCAATTATTAGGTCTACATGTTATTTCGACTCTATCAATTTTTTACAAAATTTTCATTCTTCAAAAAAATTAAAATACCATATAAATTGAAGAAGACTGATACTTTGAGAAAAGAAGTTAGCTTTCATTGCTTTTAAATCCTTAATTACTCTCAGAAATGAATGATATGTAAACAATATGTACACATATTGGGTTTCCTTTCTACTTACAACGGTTCTAATAGAACTTATTTTAATTTAAGTGAGTAGATTATTTAAATTATATATAATTTCTTTAAAAAAAAAAAGAAATGATATCTACTAAAAACCAACTTTTCAAAAGTAAAAAAAAAGCCAAGCTAAAAAAAAAAAGGATGAAACTTGTGACTAAAAAATGGTGTGATGTCATATTTCCAAGCTTATATTATGGTACTTTTTTAACATTTTCCACTAAAAAATTTACCATTTGTAAGTCGAGTGACTTCGTATATGTTGATAGAAATCCTTTTCTCCTGTACTAAATACATCATAACGTGTTTCTGAAAATTCAAATGTTTTAAAATTATGCATCATGGGCTTGGCGGCCATCTTTCCATATTTTACACAAATTTCTAAGCACCCAAGTTTGTAAAGGGTAATAAGTTTGCATTAATAACAATTTAGAACTTCTGATTTTAATTACAGGCAAATAAATTTAAAAAGACTTATTTTGAGAAAAAAAGTTCATTGTTACTGCTTTTAAATGATTAATTACTCTAAAAAAGTAATCATAAGAGGAATAGAGCGAAGATATGTCACCATTACCGTAACACACAAATTTCTAAACATACAATTCCGTGAAAGAAAAACATAAAATGTGTGCTTTGGTAACAATGTCGAACTTTGGTTTTCAACTGCAAACAGCTGATAAATTGAAAAAGACTAATATTTTGAGAAAATAAATGTTTTTTTTATTGCCTTTAAATGATTAATTATTTTATAAAATAAATCACAAGATGAATCCTTTAGATTAGTCACTATTATTTTAAGACACAAAGTTCTCCGAATTCTCCGTTCTGGGAAGTCCGCAACGGAAAAGCTTACAATGTCTGCTTAAGTAACAATTTTGAATTTCAGATTTTGACTATGGATTAGGGTACATAGAAATTTGTGTAAAATATGGAAAGATGGCCGCCAAGCCCATAATGCATAATTTTAAAACATTTGAATTTTCAGAAACACGTTATGATGTATTTAGTACAGGAGAAAAGGATTTCTATCAACATATTCGAAGTCACTCGACTTACAAATGGTAAATTTTTTAGTGGAAAATGTTAAAAAAGTACCAAAATATAAGCTTGGAAATATGACATCACACCATTTTTTAGCCACAAGTTTCATCCTTTTTTTTTTAGCTTGGCTTTTTTTTTACTTTTGAAAAGTTGGTTTTTAGTAGATTTGTTTATTCTACAAAATATTATCAACAAGTAAGCGATTTTTAAATAGAATGGATCCATTGTTTAATAAAAAGAATGCATTCTTGATTCTCTTCATATATGTAACATTCTCGATACTCTAAAAATTCTTAATAATTTTTGACATTATTAATTTGAATTAATTTTATCTTCTATTCATTTATGTATTGTATATTTCCCCTTTCCCCCTCCCTCACCCATTATTCTGCAATTTACTTTTGATTCTGTTCATGCATGATTAATTTTTACTTTGTTTTTGAGTAAGATATTTTTTGATTCCAAAAAAAAAAAAAAAAAAAAAATGAGTGAGAGAGTAAGCGAAAGAAATATTCATTTACGTTCCATGATTTTTTTTTTCTTTTCTTTTTAAAAGAGAAAAATAAACTGCCAGTCAAATTGAAGTTGTTAAAATGTATTTACTATAATTTTATCGTAATTCTCATAAAGATGCGTGGTGTGTTTATTTATTTCATTTTTTTTTATTGGTTTCCTAAGAGAATTGATTGCTATTTTTATTTAAGTGTTTGTTATTATTTAAAAGCTAAATGTAAGTATTTAATTTTGAGTTGCTGATTTACTGATGAAAAAGCCTTGAATGCGATTCATTTTCAAAATGGTATGAGTAAGTTTTTGCATTTATTGTTTGTTTATAAAAGAAAGTTTCTTTTCTTTTAAAGTTACATTGAATGAAACCGATATTAAGTAGTCTTAGTAATATAATAATAATATTGATTGAAATTTTAATTATTCATTTATGTGTTTGATATTATTTAGAATATTGTTTGAAAGTGTTAACTATTCAGTAAATGGTTTTATATTGGTTAAAATATTGTTTTGATTAAATGTCGCATTATGGCCATACAGTTTATTTATACCTGCAGGGATTTAAAGTTTGTTTTGTAGTCAGAGTTTTGCTAAGGTTAAACCTTACTGTTTTGCTTTATTAAAGTCTTGTTTAAATGAGTTGTAACGGCAAACCTCACACGTTTGGGGAATAATTTAAATGAATATGGCATTTGTGGGGTACTTGTTTTGTTGTTTTGCTAAAGTTTAAAATGTCTGAACTTAATAAAGCTCGCAAAGAGGATTTATATCAGGTTGTGTTAAAAATAAATTTAGATGTGCAACCCTCTATGACAGTTGTCACATTGCGTGAAAAAATTAAATCCTCCCCCTCGTACGAAGTTGATTTTGTAAATTCATTAGTCAGAAACCAAATTTCGACTCGCAAAGATGAACATCACAGGCGAGACTTAGAGGAAAAACAAAAAATAGCAGAGTTAGAGGAAAAACAAAAAGTAGCTGAGTTAGAACAGCGTAAACTGAAATTAGAAGAAAAGCATAGAGCGGAAGAGTTAGGGTTAAAAAAACTTGATGAATTTTGAGCTTGAGAAGCTCAAGTTACAGGCTCAGAGCCAAAGTGTTTCCAGTGGAGCGGTAGCTGGTAATGCAGCAGGGGTAATGTCTCATCCGGAGAGTAAGATAGATATCCAAAAGCTGTTGCCTACATTCAGGCCAGAAACTGATAATGTAACCTTGTTCTTGGTGCTCCTGAAACGTCAATTAAAGCTCTCGAAGGTACCAGATCATATGTGGGTTTCATATTTACTCAGTGTTGTACCATCTTCTATCTCTACGCTTATCGCTCGTGAATCAGAAGAAAACGCTTCAAATTTTTCACATGTTAAAGATTTACTTCTAAAAAGGTTTAAAATTAGTGCCGAAAAGTTTAGACAGCTGTTCTTTACTCATCGCAAGACCAAGGAAATTACTTGGCGAGATTATTATTTCAAAATTTGAGCTTATTTTGAAAACTGGCTTATAGAATTAACTGTAACGTCTTTTCAAGCCCTTCAGGATCTTATCATAGCTGATCAAATGAAAAGGCAAATGCCTGTTGAATGGAAACAACATATGTTAGATGATTGGGAAAATTTAAATTCGCCAGTCGACCTTGCCAAAAAATTAGATGCGTATGATATTATAAGATCTAGGTTCCCTAAAAGAAATCCAGTTGTACCCCAAGATAAAAAAAAGTTTTCTCGTCAAGAAAATAATTGGAAGCAGATTAAGCCTCCAAAAGAAGACATATCTCCCCCTAAGTTTGCTAATCTACGCACAGAGTCCGATATTGTTTGCTATGGTTGTGGTAAATTGGGGTTTATAAAGAAGAAATGCCCAGATTGTTCCCCTACGGTTAAAAAACAAACTGTGCAAGCACATTGTCTTCAGCTATATAGTTTAAATACATCAGAAGTTTCAGCTCCAGATGTGCCTATCACGATCTGCAATAAGGTGTTGGTCTGTGCAGATACGGGAGCGAATCGTTCTATTGCGGGAGAACGTATGTATGAATTATTTGTAAAAACTGGTGTTACCCTGAATCCTCATACTCATGATGTAACATTAGCTGACGGAATTACAGTAGTTAGAGACACTTTGTCTGCCACAGTGCAAACTGCCACAGTGCCACTGCCCAATGAGAAATGCTGTGAGTTCGATGTAGTTCTGTTCTGTTTTGAGTTGTGGAAACATGTAAAAAGTTATTCGCGCTATTATTATTTTGTGTATACGTGTTATGTGCCGTCTTACCAAGATTAAATAAAAAATATTTAAAAAGCTACCCCAAGAATGTTATTTTGAAGTTATGTGAAATTTCTGTGTGAAGTTAATTTGAGCTAGCCTGACAGTTATAATTTAAAAATATTTTATCAAAATAAAGTGGTGCTATTGAAAATTGAAAATTTGGCTAAAATTTTAATATGTAGGTTCCTCCTAAACCCTAATTTGTGTGTAACATTTAATAGTAGGTCTTATTGCCAATCTGCTGGTACCTGTATCACTTTTATATTATTTGTGGTAGAATTAGTAAGGGTAATGGGGATGGGTATACTTTTTTCCCACTTCTGTACTCTTTTTTACTGCATTGTAAATATTATGTTATTTTTTTTATGATAGTTATTTAGTGTATTATAATTTAATTTCATTATAAATTTTTTTGTCTTTTTTACATTAAAAATATTTTTCGAAAAATTTATTTTATAATTTTTTAAAGTGATGGACATCTACAGATACATGAATTTTTTTATTTTAAATAAAAATTGTTTTAGGAATAGAAACAGAACATATATTTGTTCATTATTTTTAAATTCTGTATTTCTAACTTACAACTTGCAATTGACTAAAAGTGTACAAAATGGTCAAAATTATATTTTGCTCCGGACACTTTTATTTTTTGGATGTTTTCTGCCATAGAAAACAAGTTGAAAATTGCTCGTCAAACGTGGCAAATGAGGTGCGTTCGTACTATAACTAGTTTTATAATTATTTTTTGCACCCCATGTTGTACTGAATGTATAATTTTTTGCACTTCATAAAGCGCATAGTCTGATACATCATTAAAATGCACTTCCAACATTTTTTTCCCATTCCCCATAATGTAACGGAACACTTTTGACTGTCCCTGTAATTAAACTATACATCCGATTTTCCTAAAATTTGAAATAGCTCAACAAAATTTTACAACAATTATATATTTAAAATTTCAGACCATTCGGAAGGCTGTAATATCATTAAAATGCACTTGCAATAATTTTTCCCATTGGCCGTAATGTAAAGAAAAACTTTTGACTGTTCCTGTAATTAAACATACATCCGATTTTCCTAAAATTTGAAAGGGCTCGACAAAATTTTGCAACAGTTATATCTTTAAAATTTCAGATCATTCGGAAGGCTCTAATATCATTAAAATCCACTTGCAATAATTTTTCCCATTGGCCGTAATGTAAAGAAAAACTTTTGACTGTCCCTGTAATTAAACTATACATCCAATTTTTCTAAAATTTGAAAGGGCTCGACAAAATTTTTCATCAATTATATCTTTAAAATTTCAGATCATTCGGAAGGCTCTAATATCATTAAAATGCACTTGCAATAATTTTTCCCATTGTCCGTAATGTAAAGAAAAACTTTTGACTGTCCCTGTAATTAAACTATACATCCGATTTTCCTAAAATTTGAAAGGGCTCGTCAAAATTTTGCAACAGTTATATCTTTAAAATTTCAGATCATTCGGAAGGCTCTAATATCATTAAAATGCACTTGCAATAATTTTTCCCATTGGTCGTAATGTAAAGAAAAACTTTTGACTGTCCCTGTAATTAAACTATACATCCGATTTTCCTAAAATTTGAAAGGGCTAGACAAAATTTTGCAACAGTTATATCTTTAAAATTTCAGATCATTCGGAAGGCTCTAATATCATTAAAATGCACTTGCAATAATTTTTAACATTGGCCGTAATGTAAAGAAAAACTTTTGACTGTCCCTGTAATTAAACTATACATCCGATTTTCATAAAATTTGAAATGGCTCGACAAAATTTTGCAACAATCATATATTTGAAATTTCAGACCATTCGGTTGGGTAGTTTTTGCTCTGTTACATGCGGACAGACAGACGGACGGACGGACTGAACGACGACTATAGGTGCTACGTATTTATATAATTACGAACGCACCTAAAAATTGAACCACTCTGCTGAATTTACTCCCTCTACCATCATAATAATTAAAAACTTACATCAGACTTATTTTTAAAAATGAAATAATAAACTTGCGTTATAATATATTTATATGAAATAATTCTGGTATGTGTTTAGGGTTTGCACAATAAAGAAGAAACCAAGGATTGTGCTAAGGAAACGGGACATTGTGGAGCGACATTTGTTTACAGTAAGAAAATTTAAGAATACCCAATAAAATGAATAAACCCTGAATAAATGATATTTAACAGTAATGGAGGAAATAAAATATCTAAAGCATTGACTTGGCAACATGAAGTATGTTTCCTCATCACATACTTTAACACAAAGTGAAGATTAGAATTCCGATACTGAAGTGGTATTTTATTAAAAGATGAGCTGGTTAATTTATTTTTTATTTAAATAGTGTATGTTCTGCAAAACAAAACAAAAAAAGAATTAATGAATTTATAGATGAATAAGATTTAATCCTTTGAGTGTCAACATGATTTTTAGAGAATTAGCTACAAGTGCCACGCTGCTAGAGGAAAGTAGAAATTAAAAAATATATATATATTTCTTAGTTAAATTCAGAACATTTTATTTACGAAAAGTTTTTCAAAAACAAAAAATAAATGTTATAATTCCAATAAATATTATAATTTCAACATAAGTGACAATAAACAAGAATTGGCAAATATGAAATAGAGATTGTATTTTTTAGATTTCTTATAAATACACATGCAGAATAAAAAAAAAAACAAGAAGAATAAACAAGTGTGAAATAGAGATCATAGTTCATGCGTGAGCCAGGAGCGTAATCGCATTCCTGGCATTTTCGGCCAGTGTATTGAGAAGCGCAATCGCGTTCCTGGCATTTTCGGCTAGTGTATTGAGGAGCGTGATCACGCTTTGTGGCACTCAAAGGGTTAATACCTTTAATTTTGATATTTAATTTTTTTAGGGCGCATCTGGATGGCTAGGGGATGAAAACCAGCCTTTAAAAGGTTTCTCATGGCGTGGAGGATCTGAAAGAGATACTACAGGCATTCTGTTGTGGAGTAAAGTGTATAACATAACATTACAATCAGGTGAAGAGGTATGGTTTAAAGTTATCAAATTAATTATTTTTTATTTATGTCTTGGTAATAATGCAAAGATTTGATAATTGTAGATTTTGGGAGTTCTTAATTTAACTTTCACAAAAATGTTTTTGAGCTGTTAATATTAAAGATTCAAAACATTTGTCCATTGTTAGGACTGATTATCAGTCAGAATCATAATTATTAATTGCTAGTGGTTCAGATGTAAACATTCGAAAAAGATCCTTGTATAAAGTTCAGCATTGTTAACAGAGTAAAAACTTGAAAAACCTTTAAAAGTCAAGAAATTTTGAAAACTGAAAAAGTCATGGAATTTTGATTAAAATGTCAATGCAATCAGGGTTCGAAAAATCTATTGTCCGACATGCACGGAGCATGTAAAATTTCCAATTGGGTATATATTATAAACACGCCCGAACAAGCATGTATTTTTGATGGCATTTTAGACATGGGTGAAAGTTTTCCGTCCATAGACGGAATTCCGTCTTTTGAAAATTCCTGAGGACGGAAGCGGGACGGAAAAATCTCCGAGGACAAAAATAAAAAAAAATCAGTTTTTAGGTTTACAGGATTTACGCAAAATGTTTAAGAAAAGGGCTTAAAATAACTCCACTTCCTTCAAAGAATCACGGAAAAAAGGCAAATTTCGTCAAAGGATCTGGGGAAAAACACTATTTCTGCCTAAGAATCGCGAAAAAGATGTGATTTTCGCCAAAAGTTTGCGAAAAAAAAACGGATTTTCGTCAAAGAATCACGGAAAAAACGCGATTTCCCTCAAAGGATTGCGGAAAAAACACGATTTCCCTCAAAGGTTCGCGAAAAGGACGCGGTCTCTGTCAAAGGATTGTGACAAAGACGCGATTTTCATCAAAGGATCGCGAAAAGGACGCGATTTTCGTTAAAGGATCGCAAAAAACCACTATTTTCGTCAAAGGATTACAAAAAACCACTATTTTCCTTAAAGGATTGCGAGAAAAACGCAATTTCTGATATAGGGTCGCAGAAAAAACGCAATTTCCCTCAAAGGATCGCGGAAAAAACGCTTTTTTTTTTTTTTTGCCTAAGGATCGTGAAAAAGACGCGATTTTTGCAAAAAGATTGTGGGATAAAATGCAATTTCCGTCAAAGGATCGCGGGAAAACGCGAATTTCCTCAAAAGATCGTGGAAAATACGCAAATTTCCTCAAAAGATCGTGGAAAATATGCGAATTTCGCCGAAAGATCGTGGAAAATATGCGAATTTCGTCGAAAAATCGTGGAAAATATGCGAATTTTGTCGGAAGATCGTGGAAAATACGGAAATTTCATCGAAAGATCGTGGAAAATACGCGAATTTCGTTGAAAAATCATGGAAAATATGCGAATTTTGTCGAATGATCGTGAAAAATACACAAATTTCGTCGAAAAATCGTGGAAAATACGCGAATTTCGTCGAAAAATCGTGGAAAATATGCGAATTTTATCGACAGATCGTGAAAAATACGCGAATTTCATCAATGGACCGTGGATGTGAATAGGATAGGACTGTAGTATGAATTAAACTTTTCAAATACTGTTTACATCAATATGGATGTTTTACATGCACATGCACTTTCTTTAATTCGGTTCCAACGTAATTGAATGTTACTGCATATAATATTTAACGTGTTAGGGTTTTGTCTAAGTGGTGCTTGACGCGTGCATATGTGCTCTTTCAGTGTGTGTGTGTAGGGGGGGGGGAGGGGGAGAGGCTCAAAATATTTTCAGTCTTGACGAAATTTCAAACTTGCACCCATGATTTTAGATGAAATAGTAAGAATTTGAGATGCTATCTGTGATCAGTGAAAGTTAGAAAAGATATCTAATAGTATAGCTGTTTGCAGCTATAACACAAACAGGATATCGCCAATCACTATACTTTTATTGATTGAAATAATGCTTTGTTTTTTTGCTTAGTACATCTGCATGTGAAAGGGGTTTTAGCTGTATGAATTGAGTTAAAACCTCCCTTCGCTCTAGCCACTTGACAGAAACTATGAATGATTTAAGGCGAATAAGCATTGCTGGCCCTAACCTGACACTTGTATACCTATGACCCCTACTGGCAATCAACTGCCAAAGGTACATGACACATTAATGGACTTTCTCTACATTAGCAATTGAATCTAGAGAATGTAACGTCAGGGGTGCAGAAAATGTTTCTACTCCCAACATTTCTCCCAATCCACATGAAAATTTCCTCAAAATTTTGCCGTATGCTATAGGTAAATGCTGTATTACTGTAGGTATAGAAAATTTATTTTTCCAATATTTCTCAACTTATGTACGAGTATATATGACAGGGGTGATTCTGAGTGAATTTTTTTTTTTTAATTCACAGCAAATTTTCTGAAAGGTTACAAGGGAAGGGGGGGGAGCTTCCACCCCCAGCACAGTTTTTTGTGGCCCTTTGATGAAAATCGCGATCTTTTGATGAAATTTGCAGTTATTTCGCGATCTTTTGACATGTTTTGCGGTTATTTCGCCTTCCTTTTGACGAAATTCCCGGTTATTTTGTCCTCTTTTGACAAACTTCACGGGTGTTGTGTGATCTTTTGACGAAATTTGAGATTTTTCGCTATTTTTTTTATGCGCGATCTTTTGAAAACTTCTCGCTATTTTTTTTATGCGCAATCTTTTGAAAACTTCTAAGATTGATTTTACGAAAGCCGCCATACAGATTTTTTTATTTTTTGTGAAATTTTTCTATATCAGAGAATTATGGAATTCGTTGTTAAATTCGAAATCAGCTGTATATGTTTCTGCAAAATTTCCCCGGATGGTTAAAATTTCCTCCGATCCTAGATCGCTGGATCGGACATATTCTGCACCTCTGTGTAACTTATACTATAATTAAACAATGTTTAATTAGTTTTGTGTGGTAATTTTTATTTATTAAATGAGAATCATTTATTTAAAAAAAAATTATCATAAGAGTTTCATATTCCCTTGAATAAAAAATATTTGGTGTATTCTTTATTGTTTTATAGATTTTTTTTTTTTTTTAGCCATCTTAAAAATTGCAGTCACGAAATTTAGAAGTGCAAAAAGTTGGGCATGTAATTTTTTTTATTTGGGCATGTAAAATTTTTTAAATTTTTCTAGCCCTGAAGGCAATGCCAACTGTAACATGATTTCTTGGGAAGAGGGGGATTGGAGAGCTTCAAGACCTACACCAAAAACAACACTAAAATATTTCTTCTGCACCAAAATGGCTGTTTTCACATTTGTTTAATAAAACCTGCTTAAGATTGCCATTTTGATTCCTGATGGGAAAACATCTAATGAAAGAGATGAATAACTTTTGATACTGCAATTGTGAAAAGATTACTGATGGAAAAAGTTACATGCGAAAGTGGAAAAATATGAACTGGGAAAAAATAATTTAAAAATGTAAAAAATTTATTAGTTTTAAATTAAAAACAATTATCAGATATTTTCTCTAACCTAAGTATGGCTGCCTGGAAAATATGATAGTAGTGTATGATTTTCAGTGATCTCCTACCGTTATCATTTTAAAAAATATTTCTTTGTCGCAATTTGAGTAATTTAGTTTCATATTGCTTACATTAAGACAAATATAAGTTTCAAATTATAGTCTGTTATAAAAGATTTTTGTAATTTCTGGAGTAATTAAAATGAAAAAAACTAGCATGTGTCTTTAAAATAAGTTTCTTTATGAGTGTTATAATGTTTTTTCATATTTTTCTCAGCAAACTGTCTTTGTGATTGTAGTGTAGTAGTTAATTATGTACTTAAGAAAAAGTGTAATTATGTTGTTTATATGTTATTTAAAAAATAGGTTACACAAGTCTTATGTCCATATATATAAAAAAAAAAAAAAAAAGGCATGAAGTACTCTTCAATGTGTCATTTTCTAAAGTTGGCGGGTATGCCATAGGCTAGAACCCTGATAAACCATTCTACATCAGTTACTTGCCAATCCTTTTATACAATCATACTAGATAGTGCCCGTCAAGATTTGACGGTAAATAACTTGAATGCTTCATTAGAAAAATTCTGGAATATTTAATTCGTTGCTTGCTTTTAAATTAATTATTGAATGCCGAATTACATGATGAATTTCTATATTGGATAAGCGATTCCTATTTCTTTAAGGCGATAGATGGTGCTGCCAGTTTAACCTATTCAATGAAGTGAAAGAATTTAAAGTTTATAATTTACAGTCAATTGCCTTTTATCAGAAATTTACCTAAAAGTATCGGGTAGAGAATTTATATTTACTTACTACGGCCCCCGGTAGCAGAAAGTTCGAGACTGGAGACGGGTGCCGCAGATTTTCTTTTCTCTTTTGCAGATTCTTTCTCTTCGTACCTTTATTTTGCTTTATATTATGCTTAGTTCTTTATTACTTAATACAAAAACTTAAGATTATTATCAATAAAATGCATAAAAATGCTACAGGTAAGTGATTGTTTGATTAATTAATGCTTCAGTTGTAAAATTATTTTACCTGCAGATTATTTCTGGCTCTGAAATATCTGTCGCAGACACTTGGAGAATTTTCTGCTACTGGGCTACTGCCTCATTTTTTTTTTTATAGCAATATTTATTTTTATTTATTTATTTATTTTTTAAACTACACAACCATTAAAAGCTGCCATGAATTTTATTTTTATCTGTCTCATTCTCTAAAAACCTAAATTTGAAACTTGGGGCAGCTAACATTTTATAATATACTAGGAGGCTCTGCCCCCTATGAGCTACGCTCGCCAACCCCCGTTCAGACATTGCAGACTCTAAAAGCATGCCAATTTGACCGGCTTTAAAAAGATTTTGGAAGATTGAATTATAATTTAAAAAACAGTGGGGATCTCCCTATAAACAGGTTTCTATTAATTTCTCTTTGATTGGGGGAATTTTAAGGCCAAATCAGCTGCTATTAAAAGATAAAATGGCTGTTTCCATCTTTGATTAAATAAAATCAGTTAAACATTTCAAAATAAGCTAATATAAAATGAATTAAGTAAACAGAGTCTTTGTCTCCTAGTATTTTTTAACAAAGTGAAAAGAAAGTTTTTTTAAATAAGACATTTTAAATGTATCATTTTTAATCTGACATAATTTTCACCAAACTTTTTTTTCTCTTTTTAATATTCACATGAAAATACTTTTGTTAGAAATGAAATATTATTTGTGCTGTCCTAACAAAAATAGTCGAAAAGATCATCTCAAAATATCAAATAAATGTCTCGCGCAATTTTTTAATTTAAATTGTTTTGCAATATTATTTTTTGTTCATTTTACGTAATAAGTGTAATGTGACCTAAATGTGATGTAATTTATCCTATTTAAGACTTCTAATGCACGCTAATGAATGTATTATTTTACAATATTCTTTCTCTTTTTTAAATTCACGTGTAAATATAGTTTTTATGACGTAATTTTCAATGAGTTCCTGCTTTTTATATTTTCTGTTTATTATAGTCACGTGCAAATAAATTTTTAATTTGAAGCAAACATTATTGTTTGCGCTGTTTATACTGTTGGCAACAGTTTAAATTAATACCATTTTCTAAAATATGTAAAATATTTCTCGAAATACTGAAAATTTGAATTTAAAATAGAAATAAAACCTCCAAAAAATGAGTCAAAGAAATAAATGCAGTCTGCACACCGTGAAATTCTAATGCATAATATGATATAAAAATGATTAAATTCCCATGTATAGTTTTTGCTCCTATAAAACTTTTTTAATGGAACGATTTTGTCCAACTTTAGCATTAAACATCTCTTAAAATAATTTTTCGATTTTAAAACTGTCTGCATCAGCGTGTTTATCAAACATTTCTCTATAATACCACGGATTTTCATATTTTTGTATGCAATATTTTTCTTAATATTAACGAAGAAAGACTTCCGGTCACAAAAAATTCAAAACCGGCAGCGGCGGTGGTGACAGCTAATTACTTTTTTTTAGAATAGAGAGATATTTTTTCATTGCTTGAATTTTATTTTACATTTTTATACATTTTTTAAAGATTAAACTTGGATATCAAGGTAATTTCTTTTATAGCTCTTATACGGATATCTTTCTTTCTTTCCGTTTTATTTTTTATGCAAATGAATGACGAACTTTTTCTTCCTGACACACATATATATATATTCTTGATAATGGTCAGTAAATATAAGTAAGAAAATTTTAGATCTGCTCAGTTTATTTAATTGATAATTACATCCAAAATATTTTAGCTTAAATATTTTAAATATAAAATCATTATTTTTTCAAAATATTATTGAGTGTTAAATTTTATTTAATTATAAAGCACTAGGGGGTTCGGCCCCCTCCGAGCTACGCTTGCCAACTCCCGTCCAGACACCGCAGACTCTAAATGCACGCTAATTTGATCGGCTTTAAAAAGATTGCGAAAGATTGAATTATAATTTAAAAAACAGTGGCAATCTCCCTATAAACGAATTTCTATTCATTTCTCTTTGATTGGGGAATTTTAATGCCAAATCCGCTGCAGTACTGCTTAATTATCCCGTCGACCAATTTCGCATAATTATATAAATTGCCAAACCACTCGCCAAATTATACAAATTGACATAATTTTTATTTTAAATAACGAAAGAACAAATAAATTAGTACAACATTAATAAAAATACAAATAAAATGTCGAAATAAAAATAACTTGATGACGTAGACACGTGTAACAACATTTCAAAATAAGCTAATATAAAAGGAATTAAGTAAACAGAGTCTTTGTCTCCTGGTATTTTTTAACAAAGTGAAAAGAAAGTTCTTTTAAATGAGACATTTTAAATTAATCATTTTTAATCTGATGTAATTTTGACCAAGCTATTCTTTCTCTTTTAAATATTCACGTGAAAATACTTTTGTTAGAAATGAAATATTATCTGTGCTTTCCTAACAAAAATAGTTGAAAAGATCCTCTCAAAATATCAAATAAATGTCTAGTGCAATTTTTAAATTTAAACTGTTCTGCAATATTATTTTGTGTTCATTTTATGTAATAACTATAATGTGACGTAAATATGATGTGATTTCTCCTATTTAAGAGTTCTAACGCATGTTAATGAATTTATTATTTTACAATATCCTTTCTCTTTTAAAATTGACGAGTATACTTTGTATGACGTAATTTTTAATAAGTTCCTGCTTTTTGTAAATAATTATTTAATTCTAATTCTAAATGATTTTTTCTGTTTATAATAGTCACGTGTAAATAAATTTTTAATTTGAAGCAAACATTATTGTTTGCGCTGTTTATACATTTGGCAACAGTATAAATTAATACCATTTTCTAAAATAATGTAAAAAATACCTCAAGAAATGCTGAAAATTTGAATTTAAAATAGAAATAAAACATCAAAAAATGAGTCAAAATAAAAAAGTTAATGCAATCTGCACTCCGGCAAATTCTAACGCATAAGATGATCTAAAAATGATTACACTGCCATGTATAGTTTTTGCTGCTATAAAACATTTTTAGTGGAACGATTTTGTCCAACTTTAGCATTAAATATCTCTTAAAATAATTCTTCGATTTGAAAACTGTCAGCATCAGCGTGTTTATCAAACATTTCTGTATGAAACCACTGATTTTCATATTTTTGTATGCATTATTTTTCTTAATATTAACAAAGGAAGACCTCCGGTCACAAAAAATTCAAAACCGGCGGCGGCGGTGACAGCGGTAGTTACTTTTTTTAGAATAGAGAGATTGAAATAATAATAATAAAATAAAAATTCTATAACTTCTTTTCCTAACAAAATATGTCATTATTGAAATGAATTATCAACAAAAATATTGCACATTTTGCCAAGCTTGGGTTTGAACCTGCATCCTCTAAAAAAGTTCCGAGCTTTAAACTGCTGCGTTAACCCGCTACGCTGTCAGGAACTCGTTTTTCTTCCTTCTACATTGAAGGGGTTCAAACAAACAGTTGACTCATACGCAATTGTTTTGAATTTGAATTCTGATCGAACAGAAATAGTTTTGCGTTTTAATATTTATGATACCTTATTATCTATATATATATATATTTCTCTTACGTAGTACTAAAAAAGGACTATATTTGTAGCTTGCTATTTGGCAACAGCAAAAGTGACGTTTCTCAGTGGTAGTTACTGTCACATGTTCCAACCCACTCAGCAAATCAAAATCCAGACAGGATATCTCTTTTAACGCAAACCGTTTGAGCAATACATGAATGCTATTGGTCCGTTTTACGGTGACGTAGCTTTTTGATCCAAGGTTGTATTTAGACACAGGCGAAAATGTTTTGTTTACATTTCGATAGTGTGATGCATAGCATGTTTTACAGCGTCTTATTATAGTTTTAAATTAATTTAAGCGGTGATTTTCAATACTATAGGCAAAATGAAAGGAGAAGGACTCCATCTGACACTAACATGCCATTTAAATTTAAACGGCGTCCATTTCCTGTTCGCTTAGCTTTCTCAATGATGATCAACAAGTCACAGCTCCAAACTTTTGATAAATGCATTTTTATTTATATTTTCAACAAAATTTTCAATTACTTTTTTATGAATTAAAATACTTGTAAATTTCATATGTTGCTTGCTCGGATCTCATAGCAGCCCGACTAAAAATATTTTTTATTGCGTTTTCACTAAGGTTTTTAATTTATTCTGTTTCCAAGGTACGTTTTTATTTGCATTTTCAACAGTTTTCCATTACTTTTTTATACAATAAAAATATTTGTAAATTTAATATGTTGTAATGATTTATGATAGCACTCATTCTGGCTAGAGTTGACATAAATAGTGGCGCGCGAGCGAAGCGAGCTGGTATCGCATAGCGATCCCAATATGAATTGCGTAGCAATTCGTGGGGGTTGGCGAGCGTTAGCGAGCAGGGGGCTGAGCCCCCTAGTTATTATTTTTTTTAAAGAAGCAGCTACAACTTAACATGCTAGTTTCCCAATCTTCGTGTGTAACTATGAGCAGTTCATAAGACGGATCACCAGCCGTAACTTTTAGCCTAAAATCACTATGTTTACCTTCGGTGTGTAATATGACCAAAACAGTATGACAACCCCGAAATAAACCATATCTAGCTCTTGGTATCGACACAATAAATTTTTGAATTGTTAATAATGCTGAAAGAGCCAAATAATATTAACTTTGTGAAAGAAAGAAAAGTTTGTTTACAGTAAGATCGAATTTCAGACGAACTTAAAACAACTTCTACCTATGATGTGATAGTTCAACTGAGCGAGCATCTTTGCGCATGTGCACCGCGTCACTCCAAAAGCAGACTTGTACTTATATACTGTGCATGCTCAACTGTAGAATTTTAATTTAAAATTACAGCTAATTAATAAAATATTTGAACAAAGGAATGCACGATAACAAATCTGTGGCCAAATATCTTTCATTTAAAAAAAAGTTGGTATAATTTGATGCAGTAGTTTCTTCTCACGGACTGTCGAATGAAAACGCTTAGTGTTTTAAGTATATAGATCTTTTTAATTTAAAATAGAAGTGTTTGTACTGTATTTAATATTAAATTTATATATAGCTGATTATTTGCCACTTAAATGATATCTTATAAATTTCATATTTATTTAATAGGTTGCTGTTTTGTTAATGGATACTCAAGGAGCATTTGATAGTTCCTCCACTGTTAAAGAATGTGCCACAGTATTTGCTTTGAGCACAATGTTGAGTTCCATTCAGGTTATTATTAATTTAGTTGTTATATTTTTTAGCTACTTTAAAAGTTGCTTGTGTAAATAAATTTCTCATTATGTTATTTTGTACATTTAAATTTCTATATGTATATTTTATACTATTTGAGGTGATTAATTAAAAATTTATTGTACAATTCAGATTGCGAGCTCCCTTTTCCAAAGCATAGAAAAAAAGTTTATAATCAAGATTAAGAAAATTTATTAAAAAAAAAAAAAAAAAAACATTTTTTTATTAATTCACAAGTAAAACAGGTAAACAGAGGAGTTAGAATCTTCTGCATTTCGGCTGATTTTGCTAAATATATATATATATATATATATATATATATATATACACAGACTTGTATAAAACCAAAAACTTTCTGCGCACATAAATATTGGGTCAAAAACTTTCTGCAAATTAATTTAATGTTTAATAAAATAACGTGTTATATTACTTTGAGGTTATGAATTTTAAACTTTTTTAGTAGTTTTAAAATAATAACCATTTAATTTAAAAATTAATTAATATTAATTACAGAATAATTATGTTGGCTAAAAAATTAATAAAGCTAAAAATCCATGATAAGAAGGGGTGAATTCTTATCAGTTATTTTGTCAATGCATTTAGAAACAGCCCTATCCTTAATATTGTGACCTCTTCTCATAAAATGCAATAATGCTTCTGAAACAACTGAATCATATTTTGTAAGGAGAGGTTAATTCATAGGTATCATCATTAAAGAGACTGATGAGTTTTTATTGTAGCTCTTTGACGAAATTTGCATTTTTCGCGATCTTTTGACAAAATTCACCCTTTTTCATGGCGTTTTGACGAAATTCTCGTTTTTTTCCGCAATCATTTGGGCGAAATTTCCAGGGTTTTTTTTTCGATTCTTTGACGAAATTTCCGTTTTTTTTTTCCGTGATTCTTTGACGAAATTCGCTCTTTTTTCGCGATCCTTTGACGAAATTCGCAGTTTTTTCGCAATCCTTTGACAAAATGAGGTTTTTTTTCTCTTGTCCTTTGACGAAATTTGCATTTTTTTGCGCCGTTTTGACTAAATTCGCGTTTTTTTGACGAAATTAGTTTTTTTCCTGCGGTTTTATGACGAAAATTGCATTTTTTCGCAATCTTTTGACAAAAATTTGTGCCTTTTCCGCTATTCTTTTACGAAATTCGTTTTTTTCCTGTGTTTTTTTGCAAGAAATTTGCTTTTTTCTGTGATTCTTTGATAAAATTAGCTTTTTTTTCGCAATCATTTTATGATATTCGTGTTTTTTCTGTAGCCTTTTGAGGAAATTTGTGTTTCTTTCACAATCCTTTAACGAAATTATTTTTTTCCGCGATTCTTTTACGAAATTCGCTCTTTTCCTGCACTTCTTTGACGTAATTTGTGTTTTTTCTGCGATTCTTTGACAATTTTTTTCCCCCACGATTCTATAAAGAAATTCGCATTTTCTCCACGGTCCTTTAACGAAATTCGCATTTTTTCCGCGATGCTGTGCCAAAGTTGGGTATTTTTTCTGCGAACGATCGACGGAATTGGTTTATTTTCGGCGACCATTTGGTGAAATCCACAATATATTTCAGTGATATTTTTTTATGTCTGAATTTTTGGACTGATGGCCGATTTTTTTTTTTTTTTTTTTTTTTTTTAACCGAATGCCTTAAATTTTCGGAAAATTTGGAACAGAATCACCCCTGGCGAACAATAAATAAATTGTACATAAAATTGGGGAGCATTTTTAATTTTTCGGTATTAAAAAATATATATATACAAGAACAAAACTTATTTTTTTTTATAAGAAATTTTCCGCAAAGTTCCGAATTTTGTGGAAAATTTTCTGCGCACGCAGTGCGCGTGTGCGTCTATATTATACAACTCTGTATATACAGTAGACTCCCTCAAATCCACAAATGCCTAAAATCCGCACATCATCACAGATGTAAACAATGAAACTTTCAGTTCAGATGTGTTATGTTATAAAAGCAATACATAACATTCCCTATTTAAAATTTACATAAATTTAAATTTTTATACTTTGTTTATTAAAATAAACAACTTCAAATTATGATCTATCAATTTGACAGCAAATTTTACTGAGTTTTTAAATATTTAAAATCTTTATTTTTAATTATTTTAATTTGAAATCACATTTATTGTATTCTAATATTTTTTCTCATTCCTCTGGTAAAATTTCAGCGCAATTGCTTTTATAGTTTACCAGATAAACGAGAAAATAATTTCTAGACTTTTCTTTATTTATAATGGCTCTGAATTCACGCTTATCCATTTTGCTTCAAAAGAGCATTTACAAATCTTATCATTGGAATGCAAGAGCAGAAATTCCATTACCACATCATCAGACCACCGAAGTTGTAGTATCTCTTTTACCCTGCTCAAACAATTTTTGCCATTTTCACAGTCAAAATTCTAGCACAAAAACATTTTCCCTGGCTGTGCTATTGACAAGCCGTCTTTTTGAATATTCTGATTGGCTAGTTTCGCCAAGATCATACTCAGATTTCGGCAGGCGTTTCAAAAAAGAGTTCAGTTTGTAAGTTTTGTCTAAAGACACAGGATCGTCTTTTTTTTTATAGGGAATTTTTATTATTTCGCCATTGGGCCCTTGGCCTAACGGGCGGGCGTTTCCCGTTGATAACATATTATTCAAAAAGAAAATCAATTATAAAGATTCATCAAAATTATTTATAGAAGATTTTTGTTTTAACAAAATATCCAGAACTGCTTTATATAACCACCCTATCAATCCCTTAGAAATTGTGTTTATGAAGTGATTCTTCATCCCGGACGAAGCGTTAAAAATGCTGATGGTGATCTCAATTGCTAAGCCTTTTATTGCCAATTACCTGACATAAATAATCACCTTGAAAGATGTGTCCTACCAAGTGATGGATTCTACCAAATCTTAACAGATTATTCCTGCTTCTTCTGTCATTCATTATAGTTCTCAAATTTCACTTGTGCACCCCGATCAACCCTTTGATTTGAAGTTACTCAAATTCAAAAAATGGATTTGAGTTATTCTGGATTCCGCCAATTTTTGAAGTCAGTGCATTAAATGTCCTTCAAATATTTCTGGAGTGTTCAATAACATTTAATTGTGATACGATTTTAATCATTTCAATTTCTGGAACTCTAAGAACTTTCCTTCACAAATAATATTGACTAAATAACTTTCAAGCTGATTCTTCACCGTTATATTCTCATATTTAATGTCAACAAATACATTTCTGAAAAATAATCATTCATTTAATTTTGCTTCAGATGGTGTGTAATTGTATTTCAAGTTAATTCATTTACAGTAGAGTGTTATACAATATGAAGTTATTTCAATTAATATTTGTTTGCCGCAATGATCCTGCACAATTAATCATATTTTTATATAAATAAAATAATGAGTTTACAATTTTGTTTCATTTTGTGTTTCCATACTTAGTGTTTCATGGGGTGAGTAGGGTTTTATTGCATATATTATTATTTATTCAAAGATTTTCTTTTTCAGACTTAATGTAATTCAGTTACGACGTATTTTTCATCCACTATACATCCGGTCGTAGTGTGATTCTGGGGGTTGTGAATTTGATTTATTTTGATTAGATTTGATTATTTCTTTTCGAATTTTCGTTCCAATTTACATATCCCAGGGTCACATTACAAGATGTAACAACAAAATTGCAAAATTTTTTACTTCTATATCATTCTGTATGTATTTTAGTATGTAATTCTCGATAATATGACTGAACTGATAGTTTTTTACGAAGGAAGTATAAATTTATTTCTGAAAAAAATTAAGATATTGCTGATATCACTGGTATTACAATCTTTTTACCAAATATATTTATGTATTAATCAAGCTTCTTTGGTTATTAATACTGGCTAAACTGAAATAAAACATCCTTACTTTATGATTTTGATATGAATTAATAGGGTACCTAATTTATAGGAAGGTTTCATTGTTGAAAGTTCATCAAGAAAAATGTATCTCATCTTTATTATGCATATTTATTTGTGCATACTTACTTGACCTTTACTTTTAATAATTGCCGAAACATCAGTGAAGGCTTACTGTGGAGAACCGAAAAGTTTTTGGTTTCCGTCTGTCTGTTTGTTTGTTAGTTAATCTGTCTGTCCCGCGATAACTGCTGTAAAAAGCATCCGATTAGCTTGAAATTAAGGATGCATGTTGGTGAGGTCCCCGGATTTAGCTCTATAGTTTTTGGTTAAATTTCGTTCATTCGTTCAGAATATATAGAACATTTTATTTTGTTCTATAATGCTTTTCTATGGCAAGTCAGACGATTTTCAGATTTTCATTTGTTGAAAAAAATGGCTCATATGAAAAATGGATTTAAATGGTAAATTTTGGATGCTGAAATTTTTAAATAAAATTATTATATTATTGCAATTAGTTTGAAATTTTGTCAACATATTTGCGAGATTTTTTTAATTAGGTTTATAATTTTTGGGGAATTTTATGCATGTTTTCCAATAATATAAATAGAATGTTTTATCAATTTAACATAATACATATTTCATTTTTTTTTTCTTTTCTTTCATCTGTTGCTTAGCAACATATTTGGTCCTAATAATATTAGTATAATTGTGTGTATAATGTTTGAGAAAAGCCAACATCAAAACGGAGGAATTAATGCATTTGTATCTTTGCATGTAGACGGATTTTAGCCCAGAAATAAAAATAAGCAATATTTTATTTATTTTATTCAAATATTTTGCTTAAAAATAGAAAACTTCATTATTTTCATAGAGAATAATGTGACATTTTTCCATAACATTTACCAATATTTCTTTAATTGTTGCCAAGAGAAAATCAAAACCCGGAATAATATTTTCTCTTAAACAATTTTCAATTGAAATATTTTGACGTGAAACAGGAAAAAAAAAAAAAATAAGAATAGAAAAATTAATATGGCGGCATATTAGAAATGAATTAATACTCTCGAATATTTCTTAATATAACAAGATAAAAGTTTTGAGTAAGTACGCGTAGCAGGTGAATTAGACGTCATTTTCGATAACAAAGATGCTGGAATAAAAAGTTCTTGGGTAAAATAAAATTTACTATTATTCATGGAGGAAAGAGATAGATGGAGATGCAGAATGCCGTAAAAACAGTTTGCAATATAATGTGCGTTATCGCTCAGATTTAAATGCCCTCATTCGGCTCAAACAAAACAAGCACGTGGAACAGGGACCGAATTCTTTGACTTCATCCATGCCTTTTTTCTGTAAAATGAAAATGATCTGCTTATATTTAAGCATTCTAAGGTAGCATTTGATTGTATTATGAATTAAAAATTATATTACTAAAAAAATTACTCTTTAAAGCACATCGTTGTGTTTGTGCCGAATGTAGCGGATTTTAGGGGTCACTTCAAGATTTATTGTCTGCGTACGGTTTACATGAAGATTTTATTTTAAATTTAAATTTTATTAATTTATAAAGAAAAACTTATGCTTATCCTTATAAATCACAGAGTAAAAAAAAATCTAATATATACTATAACCATCCGCTCAATCAATAAAAAATTACGAATGTAAATTTAAATAGACTACGGGGGGTTCAGGGGGGCAGACCCCCCCTGGAGAAATGCAATTTTTGATTTAAAAAGTTACCAGGATAAGTAGCTCATCAGAATTTCAGAATATCAATGTATAACCACTTGTTTAACACTTTTAATTTCTGAAACTTTACGTTCAATTACATTACTGAAACTACGTTCAATTGCGTTAGTGAAACTTACGTTAAATTTATTTTCTTATAAATATTTATCTAATTTGAAAACTTTAAAAAGCGATTTGTAGGAAGTTGAATATTACGCAATGAGTGTTAAAAAACAATGACTTGCAAAGATGACATTGAGGCTCCTGATCTGCAGATTAAATTCTTACTATTTATCATTTTAATTAATCACTTTCCTTAATTATTTTAATATTTGACTATATTACAAGCATTCATTATAATTTTTATTGCATTATTACATTAAAATAATCATTTAAAAAATGTAAACAAAGCAATGACCAGAAATCTGCAAAATTCTAAAAACAACCTCTGGTCCCAACAAGATGTGCGGATTTGAAGGAATCTACTGTATATATATATATATATGATCTAAATCACCCCTGAAACTCTCTCTCCCCCCCGCCACGAACTTTAAACCTTTATATTTTTTCAAGTTTTTCTGCTCTATTTCAGGGGTGATTCTGTTCCGAATTTTCCGAAAATTAAAATTCGGTCATAAATCTGAAAATTCGGACATAAGCTATATCGCGAATTTTGGCAAATGTTCGCCGGAAAAAAACAATTTCGTCTAAGGATCGCAGGGAAAATGCCAATTTCGTCAGAGAATCGCGAAAAACGCCAATTTCGTAAAAGGATCGCGAAAAAACGGCAAATTTCCCCAAAAGATCGCGAAAAAGGGCAAATTTCGTCAAAAGATCGTAAAAAACGGCTAATTTCACAAAAAATCGCTAAAAAGGGACAAATTTTGTCAAAAGATCGTGATAAAAACGGCACATTTCGTCAAAAGATCGCGAAAAAAACGGCAAATTTCGTCAAAAGATCGTAAAAAACGACAAATTTCACAAAAAGATCGCGAAAAAAGGACAAATTTCGTCAAAAGATCGCGATAAAAACGACAAATTTCGTCAAAAAGATCGCGATAAAAACGACAAATTTCGTCAAAAGATCGCGAGAAAACGGCATATTTCGTCAAAAGATCGCTAAAAAACGGCAAATTTCGTCAAAAGATCGCGAAAAAACCGTAAATTTCGTCAAAATGGTGCCCCCCCCCCCCCTAATGTATTTTCGAAAATGCGATGTGAATTTCTGAAAAAAAAATTTTCACTCTGAATCACCCCTGCTTTATTTGTTACTTTATTATAACTCAAAATAATCAGTTACCCGAATCTCTCCCATCTTCCATTTTCACCTGATACCAAACTCGCATAGTTTAACTTTTAATATAACTCTAATTTTTTTTCTGACCTTTTTTTATACTCTACTATCTGATCCGCATGGTGTTACTTTAATTATACCTAAAATTTCAAATCTGTTAGTTCCGCTGCCATGGGGCATGCTCTGTTCTAAAGAAACCTCTATACGAATGAAACTCTGTTATTCAACATATCTAGAGATATATTAATTGAGGAATTGGAAACTCAAATATAAGAGAAAAAATGGGTGGGGAGGTGGGGGGGAGATGCAAATGTTTTTTGACAAATGATTAATTAAAAGTACTGGAGTTCTTGATCAAAAATTTGGACCGGTACTAGTTACTATTCAGAAATAGTGGTAAGCACTACTCATAAATTAACTTTAAAACTGTTAGAAGTGATAATAAGATATTAATGGAATGTTGAACTAGTTTTGAAGAGATATGATGTATGAGTGATAGAAATTGAGTTAAGATAGGGCTCAGTTAAGCAAAAGTCCATAAAATGGGGGTGGGGGTGGGGGGAGAGATGAGATGCAAGTGCTTTTCGACAAATGACTAAGACTACTGCAGTATTCGGTCAAAGAATGGGATCAGTACCTCAGTTTGGAACTTAATTTAAGAAATTTGCTGAAATTACTATTAGGAAATAGTGGTAATTACTACTCATAAATTAACACAAAGACTGTAAACAAAAATCAATGAAGAAGGGAGGGGGATGAGAGATGCAAGTGCTCTTCGACAAATGACTAATTAAGACTACTGCAGTGCTTTGTCAAAAATTGGAACTGGCACCTGAGCCAAGAACATAATTCAAAGATTTTCAGAAATTAGTACAGGCAAAGTTCTATAATCCGCACAAGTTGGGACCAAAGGTTGTGCAGATTATGGAATATTGTGGATTACAGAGTATTATGGATTATATGTGATTTTCTTATTTCTGAACGCTATTTTAATTCCATATTCAATATAACATGAAAAAAAAAAAAAAAATGAAATATAATAATTTAATATGCTATCTCAAAAAATGCATTTCTCAAATTCTTGTATTAAAAAATTGATTGTATTCACTTTTATATTCAGAATTTTCAGATATTTCTTTTAAAAAATCATTTTTGGATCAAGAATTTGTAAATTTGTTTAATTGTTTACATTCATTAAGCAATGCAAATTATAGAAAATTGCAGATTATGGGTGTGCGGATTATGGATCCTTGACTGTACTTGGAAATAATGGTAATGCCAACTCAGGGTCTGAATTACCTGAAATTAAATTTAATTGGTTACAACTTTTTTACTAAAATTTATTTTTGCTCAAAATTTATTGCTCTAAGTGTTAAGTATATAACAACAAACTCGTCAAATTTTGAGTAAAAACAATTTGTAGTTATGAGCAATTAAATTTCATTTCGTGTCATTTTAGACTTAAGGAGAACATCTACGTTATGACTGCAAGAGGTGATAATTAAGGTGTCAATTTGTCCCCCCCCCCATCCTTCCCCCTTCCCCTTCTAAGGTCTGTGGATTGAAGATATGATTAATAAATATGCAGAGTGAGTTTCTTTTTCAGTACAAAAATTCCTTTTTTGATAAAATAAAATGTTAACTGTCGATTTTTTTCGAATTTCTGAAATAGAAATACAATATTATTTTGCGTCTGTATGTCAATTTTCAAATCCCTATCTGAAATAGTTTTAAAAATTTCGATATACCATATAATTTCTGACTGCAGTTTTAGTCAGGAATAAATTTCTTTTTCCGTATAATCAGTTTTTGATGAAATAAAAAGTAATTTCTGAAACAGAATATTATTTTCTGTCTACATGCCAATTTTCAAATCTCTACCTGAAATAGTTTTAAAATTTTTGATATACCTTATAATTTCTGATTGCAGTTTTATTCGAGAATAAATTTCTTTTTCCGTATAAAAATCAAAGTTTTTTAATAAAGTAAAAAAGAGGTTATTGGTGAAATTTTTCGAATTTCTGAAATAATATATTATTTTGCCCATGTATACTGTTATGCGATAACATCCTTTCCAATTAAAATTAAATTTTTAAATTAATTTAAAATATTTAAATTAAATCATTAAACCTTTTTACTTTAAAATTTTAAATTCTCCCTTTAAATATTCATTATTTTCGTTTTCAGTTAAATTTTACTTAAAAACAATTTTAATTTATTCTCCAGAAAAAGATCGTTAAAAATTATCAATAATAAAATATATAATCTTAATTTTAATACTTTCTCCCAAAATAGAATATTTTTATAATAATTTTCAAATATAAAATTTTTCAGAACGGCGTAGTTGAATGCTTGGCGTCCTACGATCTCTTCCTGCCTGGATTCTAATGCGAGCGTATGTGCTTGGCGATAGCGCCTATTTTTTTTAAGCATATCGGCGTTGGGCTAAACGGGCCCTTTGCTCGATATCGCCATTTCTTTTAATTACTATCTTACTACGAAATGGTTTAAAGTTATATTCCTCCTCAAACCTAATCCTTTAAAGGAAATATTAAATGCATTATATTAACTTCGTTATCATTGGCATTCTGCCGTTAACAGTTACGCAGCTTTGGATCACGAAAATGAAATGATGTAATACAGGCATCGATTTGCGTTGCAAGAGTTTTTCTGGAAAAGCAACTGGATTATCTTTCACATGATTTATCGTTGTTATGAAAATTTTGTCGTTACAAATGAATAAGAGAATCTGCCAAAGTGAAAATAATCAGTGTTTAACGGTATGAAATCTTTGTTTTCTGGGCGTTGTCCAGTGTGACTACTTACTTGTGAGTTTTTAAATGTTGTAGAGTTTTACTATGCATATTTGACAAAATTAGAGATTTTATTATTTCTACGAACTGAAAGCTATTTTGTGTGGAGAAACTTTGACAGTAGTGATTGAATGACTTGTGGACGATCAGTACGATTGTCGAGTGTTGTCGTTACCTTGGCAACCGAGCAACTGACGTAAGAGCGTGACGTCAGCCTTTACAGAAAAATCTCTAAAAACAAAACATTCGGAATTTGAACGGTGGAAATGAAAAACGCTAAGGCATTTATTCTTTGAGTCTAATATTTATTATTCGAGGTGAAGTAAGAAAGTTATTCATCTGTATTCGTTTACTATGTATAGTTCGTCATTGTTAAAAAACCCAAAACAGTCTGGATTTGAATGTTGATAGTGAACGTACGTGCATTCTTTTACTCGTTTGATTCGACTAATTAATTATTCGCCGTGATGTTAGATATTTACCTGTATTCCTTTACCGCAAGTCTAGTCAACAATAAGTCAACATTCAAAGGTGTTTAATTCAACTCACCCACGTTGGTCGATGTTATGGCCATTTTATTCTTCGTAACTATAATTCTCATCTTTCAGACCAGTTTACTATGTTGTATTGAAATTCTTATTCAAATTGAAAATATTCGTCGATGTTCAGTGTCATCTGTATAATAAAAAATGTGTGTTTATACGGCTGCCATTCTTTTGTCAGTGCCTGCCTGAATTTCTGGGAAAATGGGGTAAGTAACGCAAATTTAACCTTCATTCTAAATTCTAATCATGACAACTCTCAGTTTTTGTTTTAAAATCGAATCGTGAATTGAATTCTGTTAAGTCATATTCTTTTGTCAGATTATTCATATTTCTTTTCCCTAATTTAAATTAGAGTTATTCAAAATTAATCCTTAAATATTCTATCCAACTTGTGATAATGATAACAGACTGAAACAGTTAACCAAGTTGAATAATCTAATACTCAATATCTAATAATTCAAAATGTTTACCTATATATAATTGTCAAAATCTGATGAATATCCTTCAGAATCGTTCTCGATATAATAAAAGAAAAGGTTGATTGATCTGTTTAAATCTTATATGATAATGTCGGTATCCATGTTAAACAAAAATATGTTTCATTATTTGAATATCCATTTATAAAAATTTGTGCAGATTTCAGGTTTGAAAATGGTAAATAAATCTATACTTCATATTATAAAGAGGTAAAAATTGTTTATTTGTAGGAAGTAAGCTCTGGAACTACCGAACCGATTCCAAAAGTAATGGTATCAAAATGATGGTGTTAGTCCAACTTAGAACATAGGCTATATCTTATGTCCATGCCACCGGCCAAAAGGGGGTGCAGGAGCAAAAAACGTTCTAAAAATGTGATTTTTGTGTTACTGAAAGGCCTAGAAACATTAAATTTGGAGTGGTAGTTACTTGTAAGATACTAATGATCTTTAAGAACATTTTAAAAAAAAATTCGAAATTTAAAAGGGGTGAAAATGCACAAAAAGCGTTCTAAAAAACGTTCTAAATGGCGAATTTTACGCAATATCAAGAAGTACCAAACCGATTTCAAAACTAATGGTCGCAAAATGATGGTGACGACCCTTGCTCCAACATAGGCTATATTTTATGTCGGTGCCACTACCCCTAAAGGGGGTGATGGAGAAAAAAAAACATTCGAAATTGTGATTTTTGTGCTACTCAAGGGCATAAAAACATGAAATTTGGCATGGTAGTTACTTATTAGATATAAATTAACTCTAAGAACATTTCTTAAAAAATTTGAAATTTAAAAGCGGTGAAAATGCGCAATAAGCGTTCTAAAAAACGTTCTTAATGGCAATTTTTACGCAATCTGAATAAGTACTGGACTGATTTCAAAACTAATGGTGTCAAAATGATGGTGACTACCGTTGCTTCAACATAGGCTACATTTTATGTCGGTGCCACTACCCCTAAAGGGGGTGCAGGAGCAAAAAAACGTTCGAAAATGCGATTTTTGTATTACTGAAGCACCTAGAAACATGAAATTTGGAATAGTAGTGACTTATAAGATATAAATGATCTCTAAGAACATTTCTTATAAAATTCGAAATTTAAAAGCGATGAAAACTCAAAAAGTGTCCTAAAAAAGGTTCTAAATAATGATTTTTACACAATCTCAGGAAGTACCAAACCGATTTCAAAAATAATGGTATTAAAACGATAGTGATAACCCTTGCTCCAACATAGGCTACATTTTATGTCGGTGTCATTACCCCCAAATGGGGTGCAGCGGCTAAAAAAACGTTCGAAAATGTAATTTTTGTGTTACTGAAGGGCCTAGAAACATGAAATTTGGAATGGTAGTTACTTATAAGATATAAATGATCTCTAAGAACATTTCTTAAAAAATTCGAAATTTAAAAGGTGTGAAAATGAGCGAAAAGAGTTCTAAAAAACGACGTTCTAAATGGCGATTTCTACGCAATCTCAGAACATACCCAACCTATTTCATAAGTAATGGTTGAAAATTGATGATGACAGTCCTTGCTCCAACATGGGCTCTATTTCATATCAGTGTCACTACCACCTAGGGGTTTCAGAAACAAAAACGTTATAAATTGCATTTTTTGTGTTACTTAAGGGTCTAGAATCCTGAAATTAGGCAGGGCATTTATTTGTAAGATACAAATGATCTCAAAGAATGTTGCCTAAAAAATCGAAATTTAAAACAGGTGAAAATGAGCGAAAAGCTTTCTAAAAAACTTTCTAAATTGCAATTTCTACGCAGTCTCAGGAAATACCGAACCGATTTAAAAAATAATGGAGTGAAAACGACAGTGACAGCCCTCGCTTCAACATAGGCTGTATTTCATGTCGGTGCTACTGCCCCAAAGGGGGTGAAGGAGCAAAAAACAATCTAATTTTCATTTTTTGTAATACTTCAGGGGATAGCAACTTGAAACTAGACATGGTAGTTACTAATAAGATATAAATGATCTCTAAGGACATTTCTTAAATCCGAAATCTTTTCGAAATTTAAAAGGAGTGAAAATGGACGAAAAACATTCTAAATTGCGATTTCTACGCGGTCTCAGACAGGTACCCAACTTATTTCAAAAGTAATGGTTGGAAATTGATAATGACAGCCCTTGCTCCAATATAAGATCTATTTCATGTCGGCGTCACTACCACCTTGCGGTTGGATTTTAAAATAGTTCTAAATTGTGATTTTTGTGATACTGAAACGGCTAGCAACTTGAAATTTGGCATTTTAATTTCTTATGAGATGTAAATGCCCTCCGAGAAGAGTTCCTTAAAAATTTGAAATTTAAAAGGGATGAAAATGAACGAAGAGAGTTCTAAAAATGTTCTAAATAGCAATTTCTACGCAATCTCAGGAAATATAAACTGATTTCAGAAGTAACGATTTAGAATTGATGGTGACAGTCCCCGCTCCAACATAGCCTATATTCAGGGATGTGGTGGAGGGTATACGGGGGTATACGCCGTATACCCTCTGGATTTTTTTAAAGAACACCGTATACCCTCTGTTTTTCAAGAAAGCTATAGTATATATACACTAGGGTATACCCTCTACCTTGAGCGTATACCCTCTGCTTAGAACGTATACCCTCTGTTTTTTTTACGACTACACCACTGCCTATATTTTACGTTGTTGTCTGTACCACCTGTTATTTGTACCACCTGGGTGTTACAGGAGCAAAAAATGTTCTAAATTGCGGTTTTTGTGTTACTGAGGGGGTCTGACATTTAAAATTTGGAATGGTAATTACTTCAAAGATGCAAATGCTTTCTAAGAATTGTCGAAAGAAACTTCCAAATTTAAAAGGATGAAGTGAGCGAAAAGCATTCTATAAGCTTTCTAAATTACGATTTTTATGCAATCGTATGAAATACGAAACCGATTTCAAACATGCAAATTGAAGGTGATAGAATCTGCTCAAACATAAGCTATATTTTATGTTGATGCCATAACATCTAGAGGGTTGCAGGAGCAAAAAACTTTCTAAATTGCGATTTCTGCGCTATTGAAGAGGCTAGAAACTTTAAATATAGCACGGTAGTTACCTTTAAAATATAAATGTTCTCTAAGAACAGTCGAAAATAAATTCAAAATTAAAAAGGGGTGGAGCGAAGGGAAGGAGCGAAAAGCATTCTAAAAGAGTTCTAAATTATGATTTCTAAGAAATCTCAGGAAATAATAAATCGATTACAGAAGTTATTGGTTGCGAATCAAGAGTGATAGTCCCTGATCCTATACGGTCTATATTTTATGCCGGTGTCACTACCACCTGGTTTGCAGGAACAACAAGAAAGCCTTTAAAAACACCTAAATTCTGTTTTCTATAGAATATTAGGAAATACCAACCGATTTCAAGATTAATGTTGGTAAATTAATGGTGACAGTCTCTGTTTCAACATTTTTCAAGATATTCTATTTCAACTCTATTTAGGCATTTTACGTTGGTGCCACTAACACCAGAGAGGTGGTAGACTGTTAGACAAGAAGCTTGAAATTTGACATGATGGTTAATTTTAAGATGAAAATGTGTTAAGTTGGTTTCTAAAAAATTCAAAACTTCAAATGAATACTGAAATGAGCATAGCAGGGTTGGCAAGTTTTTGACATGTGACGGTTTAAACCGCTTTTAACCATGGTTAAAACCGTCGTGACAAAAACCTTTATGTCAAAAATGTCGAAAAGTGTCAAAAACCTAGTTCTAATAAAATAATACCAAAAAAATTATTTAGCAGAGTTAGATAGACTTTAATCAATAAATTCTAAAAGAAACTGCATAAAGACATTAAAATTCTGGGTTATAAACTGCAGAAATACATTCTTGAAACCTATTTGCACAAGACAAAACTTGCAAATAGATTGTTGCATGATTTTTTTTTTTATTGTGAATAAAAATTACCTAACTCTTATTTAATGATTCAGTTTATCATTAATGTATGTCTTTAAGATGAACAGTTAATAAATCGATAAATAAATTGTTTAGATTTTTTCATTTTTTTATGGCTAGAAGCAGAAAGTAATCTATCGCAAATGATATCTAAATGAACATATTTATTTTAAGCAAATTCAAAGATTCCCTTCCAGTACAAAACAATATTGCTATTGCTACAGAACCAATTTTTCTTGCTTTCCCCCTACTGTGTTTTTATGGATGGGGTTGCTTAAAGGGATACTTCACTAATATGAAAACACCAGCCTGCTAATGTTAATCATACAGGAGAATTTTTTTTTAAATATCTTGTTTGAAATTTTATACTTTTAAATAATTTTTCTCAAAGTAAAAATGAAAACACCTGCTCAATAATGTCAATTCTATGGTAGAAATTTTGTTTAATATTTCATTTTTTTTCCCCCCGTTTGATAGTGAATCAAAGGCTGTTTTTTAATTTTTCAATTTTGCTTGCTGTTTTTATTATTATTATTGTTAGGATACTTTCATTTTTGGAATAGGTTTCGAACTAATTTAACTATTTTTTTTTCTTACTGATATAGTGAATTATCCACTTGTCCCTAATTTTAGGAAATATTCTGTAAATAAGATAATTTCTTCAGTAAGAAGCGGTTGTCAGACACTAACAAAAATTAATTTTGGTGTAAGAGGATTAAAATATCATACTTTATCATATATTATAAATATGTAATAATGTTATAATTATATGTAATCTATATATCATGTGTCTTAAAAGTAATTTTTTCAAAAGTTCATATAGTATATTAAGTTTCTGTAATTTATACACAGAACAAGAATAATTTCATCATTTTGAAAGGTAAATATTTCTCTTTTACATACTGGTTATGGTGAATTATTCATTTGTCCCTAATTTTAAGAGATATAAAGAAATAAAATCCTTAAATAAGATAATTTCATCAGGATGGAGGTGATTGTTAGTCAGTAACAAACATTAATTCTGGGATAACACATTATTAAATTCTTTTCTCATTTATAAAATCAATTTTATTTTTATTGTTTTTCTGTATCTGCCCCCCTCCCTCTCTATCTTATTTAATATATATATATATATTAAATAAGATACACCAAAAATCCACATAAAAAATTCGGCAATTTTTGTCATAAACAAAGAAAAAAATTATAATTTAATATTTTATTACAATACAATAAATACTAAAACTAAAGTGTACTATCATTAAATAAAAGCAATGTTGTATCTTGATATACTAACAACAATTTTTTTTTTGTTTGTTTGTTTGTTCTGAGCATATTTGAATATCTGTGTTTTTGACGGTTAAAACCGCTTAAAACGCGGTTTAAACCTATGTCATGTCAAAAACTGGTTTTTGACGGCTTAAACCCAACCTTGGAGCATAGAAGTCACAAAATACTTTCTAAATTATCATTTAATTGGAATTAGTTTTAGTTATTTTTATTAATTAAAATCTCATTTCTGTCTATTGCACTTTTGTAATGAAGTTTAGTCAAACTGTGGCTTAATTTGTAATTGTTGAATTATTCCAAAAATTGTTCTAATAAAAAATAGTCATGCAAATATCACTTGGCATATTTCAACTATTATGCGAGCAAAGCCGCGGGGTTTGCTAGTATACAATAAATAAAGGATTTCTTTTGTATATATATAGTGTTATTTTTGTGTTTCATATTATTGATTTCTATTTTCAAATTAAGTGAAATTGAAAGATAAATTTGCTTAATGAAATTTATGTGTGAAAATATCATCACATCATGATGAAAAATGGGTAAGATTTATGAGCAAAAAAGACTTAGAAAATATGTTTATTGTTATTTCAAGTATTCTCATTATTATCGTTACAATACAAGAGTTCAGGTAAGAAGTTTCTATTATACATTTCACCATGGGGAATTTTCTTTACATTTTATTTACACGTACAATGTACGATCTGTTGGCCAATTTAATAATAAACTTTTTCCTTTAATTCATATTAAAATTACATAATATATTTATAAATTCCAAATTTTAATAATTCAAATTCAAATCCTTCTTTCCCTTAATTTTCCTTTAACTTCTTTTTTTACCTAATATATGCCAATTTTCAAATCCCTGCTTGAAATAGTTTTAAAAATTTCCGTATACCTTATAATTTCATGATTTTTAAGTATTCCAGTCAGCCGTTTTAAACCCTCACCAATCAAAGCAGCTGTTTTCAAAACCAGACTAAATGTCTGCAGGTGTGCTGATGAAATAAAAAGTAAATCTTTTCTTTAACGTCTTATTAAGTAATGTCTTAGCAAATTATGAACAGATTATTTTAAAATTTCGGATTTAGAAATTTTTTTTTTCTGTATATATGCCTTGTATCAAATGTATAAACGCAATAGTTTTCTTAATTTGTATGTGTACAAAAATGTGACTGTCATATTTATCTGGCAAACCTCTTCCACTCTCAACAATTGAAGCAGGTGTTGATGCTTTGATCCGTTTCTTTTGTGGTTTTGCAAAATATCACAAATTCTTTCTCGTTTAATTGGGCTTTATGATGAGTTTTTAATTAATATCTCAGCTAATTATCAAAAATTTATTATTCTGAGTCTCTGGTGCATTTTGACCTGCTTTGGCTATCCTAATACAAATTTTCAGACTTCTATGTGCAAAAGATTTTGCAATCCACTGTAGACAAACACACACAGACAGAACAAAACTTTCTTTTATTAATATAGATAGTAACAATAAATAATCTGTCTCCTAAATTATCCCTCCTCTCTAATTATCCACTACTGTCTTGGTAAGGCCATTTACAACGTTATTTTTTGATGAGTTATTGTAATGAAATGCTTTTTTTTTCCCTTTTAGGTGTATAACCTGTCTCAAAATATACAAGAAGATGATCTACAACACCTTGAAGTAATTTTAATTTTATTAAATATTTATTTTATAATTTTTATCAAATTTGGTTAAAAGATTTGATTTAAACGAACTACAAACAAATTTGACTGCTTGGACATTTTTAACATTAATATTTTTGCTTTATTATTTAATTCATTTGACCTGTTAGAATATAATTTGTCATTTATTCTTTTTGCAGCTATTTACTGAATATGGTAGATTAGCTCTTGAAGAGAGTGATGACAAACCTTTTCAGGTATTAATATTTTCTAATTTCAAGATCATGATATTCAAATTTGAGGTTGAGATTTCAACTACAGTAAAATATCGCTATAACAAAATGTTCAAAATAGTGAAATGATTTTTAGGTCCTTCCCTGTCTCCCTTTTGAATGTTTAAAACTTTACATTTTAACAAATTTCACTTTCAGTTAAGGAATAAAACTTTTGTCATTTTGTCTGTTTTTAACTTTTCTTTTTTAGGAAATTTTTGTTAAGCAATGGCTAGAATTGGCCATATTTTTATAGGATGCATGCCTTCAGGAAAGACTTTTGGAGGGAATGTGACCTGGATTATCATTTTCGTGCAAGAAAACTCCTGAAACCTGGCACAGTCACACTCTCTGTGACCATGTTGGTTTTGAACTTGCAAACATTGGCCTGAGCTCCTCGTTTTGTGTCTAACATGCTAACTACTGGGTTGAGCGGATTCTTACTTTATTAGGAAAAAAAATATAATGAAAATTATAAAAATGCCACAAAAAAATTTACATTAAAAACAAATCAATAGATTAACATTTTGTAGACACTACCAGTTTGTAACACTAGAGAGCTGTAAAAAATAGATTGATAGACTGATTTAAAAAATAGATTTTAACAAAAAGAGGTAACAACAAAAATATCATGTATAATATCAAAATTTAGTAGACTGAAAAGTTATAGAAATATCTCTTGCGATTGATTAAAGTATATCATATACTTTATTTTTTCATCCTAATTTTCCTTTCATCTAACAAAGAGCTCAAATGGTAAAAATGACCAAAAAAAGGGGGGGGTGGTGGTTAATCATATGATTGAAGATAAACAATGCCATCTGTTAAATTAATATTTGAAAAAAAAAAATCTAATACTCAGTGATTTTAAATGATAAAGGAAACATATGACAATAAAAATTTTTTAGTTGATAAAAGTGGTTCAAAAAGATGATTTTTCACTTACCATCTTCATCATCTGAACTCTTCAAATATTAAGCTTTATTGTCTGCAAATTTATATTGAAGTAATATAGATACTGCAGATGAGTTCTTGAGAATTAAATTATTATTAAGTGTAACAGAATAGCAGAATTAACACGGTTTAAACAAACTGGTTTTTTTTTTAGAAAAACTCTAATATATTTTCTATTTTTTGCAATTTAAGTTTTTCAAGTTATCTATTATATATATAAAATCCAAACGGAAATTTCGTTCCGAACGCCTAGATTTCGAGTTCTACTGCATGGATTTTTTCGGAACTTTATACCGTTAGATATGTATCGTTTCAGGGAAGGTTTTAAGCTATAACGCATCATTCTACCTATATTAGTTATAGAATTATGATGGAAAGTTCTGTTATTTTGGACGATAAGGTTAACCATTTTATTTCTTGGCGAAATTTATTGTTGATAGGAAAATTGAAACAGCTATTACACCTCGAAACATAAAAAAAACTCATACTAATTTTAATTAAGGAGGAGGAAAAAAATTCATTTTAACGAGGCATAATATTAAAAAACAAAAATATTTAATTTAAACATGAAAGGGAATGTTCGTAATGCTTAAAAAATTACACAGTTAAAATATTGCAATTGAAATAAGATTTGGCTCTTTATCTTTTGCGTCAGGTTAAGAAAAATGCATCTGAAAAATTGATAGGATGATATCAAGGAAGTTTCGATAAGTGCATGCTCAGAAATATTTGAAAAAAATATATAATATTCTTCTTGTGACATATAATATGTTTATAAAAAAAATCCGCAGAACCTCGATTTAGCGTTTGTAAAAAAATAATGAAAATTTAATTTTTTTGGCGATTTAATGCTGGTTGGTGGCACAATAAAATTTTGAATGATACTTTTTTTTATGATAAATAATTTTTGAGTAAAACCTTTTTCTACTCTTCATACGAAGATAGTTAGATTAAGTTTAACGTAATAAATACATTTTTATTACTACAGTTTTGTCATATACCTTTATATGTTTATATATTAAAATTTTATTATCGTAATTATACGGTTTAAAATAAAATTTCAGTTTATTAAATTTTTTCCAAATTCAAAATTAATGTCCGACTCGAAACATTGGCAATTTGACTTCGATATTGTTAGTGTCAGAAACAAGAAATGAAGGTTACTGTTGCCATGGAAACAAGTATTTAATATAAAATGTTTAATGGTAGCATTTTTAATTAGCCAGCTACTTTTAAAACAAATTTAAAACGGTACTACTTGATTATCCCGTCGACAAAATAACTATCGCCAAACTATAAGATAAATGCCAATAATAGCTGATCGTAAATTTTACATTCACTTGACATTAAACACGGTACACGTGTTTGTTGTGTCATCAAGTGATTTTTAATTTCACTTCTATTTGTAATTTTACTAACATTTACAAATTTATTTATTCTTTTGTTGTTTAAAATAAAAATTTTGTCAATTTGTATAATTTGGCGAGCAGTTTGGCAATTTATATAATTTGGCGAAATTGGTTGAATGAATAATCAAATAGTACCCTTAAAACATTTCCAGCCGGTGAAGCCATGTAAAATTAAATAACTACTGCAACACGCAATTTGTATATATTATATACGCTTAAAGATAAAAAAAATAATACGCTAATCCTTCATTTAAGTTTAAATTCATTGAGTTTTAGGCATTTAAACACTTATTTAACAAGCAATTTTAAAATGCATTTAAATATCTTGCATTTGGGATGGAAATGTGTTGGCTAGCCAAATAGCGTGGAATGTTCGTCTTTCTTATGCCGAATATTCGAATATATATAGATTTTTTCAGATTTTTGCTGGGATTCCGCTGCCAAATTTGACTGATGTTTTATTACACACATGAGTAGTTTTAAAAGCATTTTTCTTTTCAAAATAATTTGAGTATGCTCTTTAAGGAGACCTTCCTTGTGGTAACAATTTTGTTTTTGATTTGTTCTTTTTTATTTCTTACTTTTCCATCATGTGACTTACAGACGAAACTAGCAGATGTAATTGTAAAAATGATGGTACTTATGATTTACATGTTATATGTTTATTTGTGATTTTTGACTTCACTTTTGTTGCCAAACAATTTTATTTTAAGCCAAAAAGATGTAAGTGTGAATTGGGTTCAAGCGATGTTTGCAATAAAGGTTATTTTGCAAGTGTACGAAAGCATTTTTTGAGTATTTTTTAAAATTCAAATGTACAATATATAAATAGCAATTAATATTTTAAAAATGGAGTCTGATATTTTAATTTTAGTATAAATGTCTCTCACACACGCACATACATACTGTAAAATAATTTAATTTTAGACATTTGAAAAATTTCTCATCATACTTTACTGCGAAAGCATGTCAGTTTGTTTTCCCCAAATTTGTGACTTTTATAACCTCGAAGCCAGATTAGCTAATATTGTCCATTCTTTCTTTAATAAAAAAAGATATCGCCAATTTCCCTTATACAAACGTTCAATGCTTGCAATGTTAAGTAGTAAAGGTTATTCTTAAGAAAATGTAAGCATTTATGCGTTATTTCTATCACGAAAAAAGGCATTTTGCAATAAAAATTGCTTTCTGAAATCACTTTTCAATATTCCATTCCATTCATCATTTTTTTTTTTTTTCATATCTTTCCTTCTTTTAGAAATGATATAAAAAGATACTGGATGAATCTTCCATAATCAGCCACCTTACAATTGGCGAATTTACTGTATAGTGTTGGAAGATTCGTTTATATTTGAAAAGAACCGTGGACGGTAAATCCGATTTCAGAAGATTACGCGAAATTTGTACTTTTAGTAATTAGTGATTAGTAAATTTGTTTTTTTAGTATGTAGCAAACAGACAAAAGAAGATTTACTAATAGATATTTTTCATGTGCAGTTATTTTACTATCATTAAAAAAGCATTAATTTGAATGTACAAAAAAGTTTTTCAAATGCCAAAGGTCAATGGAGCAATATTTGTTCATTTACTCTAGGTTTTTAAAAAAAGAACCTCAGATTCAAATAAAATTTCAATCATTATAAAGAAATTTTGGCTGATGCACAGCCTGAGCAGCTGATCATAGTCACAAATTGTTTTTAGTTTTATTTAGGCAACAAACTGATGAATAATGATGTCTTGAAAATAAAAGCATGCTTATTTCTCTGTCTTATTACGCTCATTAGAGAAATGCGAAAAAAATCTTCAGTTTGCCAAAAAGATCACTACTAAAAATTTGGCATAACTAACTTTACTTATCCTTTGCAAAGAGTTTTCATAGTGAAAGATCTAAAAATCAATCAACAGCAATTAGACATTATTTAATGGAATGTAGTCTAGAGCTTAATTAACCCTGTTTTGTAGCTAACTTTGGTACATTTTTAACCATACCATTACGAACATTTCTAACGTTTCACATGAAACTTGGTTGTGGATCCGATTATGGATTATTGGGAAGATTTTATTGAATGAAAACTAGAGGTTTAGTTTTCTATTTGAATTAGTTATCGAGGTTATTTTCCTAGGTTAATAGTTTCGTGATTAAAACTGGTATGTAAAAAGAAACGGCAGTTAAAATGACATTATTTTAATCACACAATTCTGCTTTAAATATCCACTTTTACATGATTCACATATTTTAAAATATAAAAGTTAAATACTGTTTTGATTGTATTTACTCTACTGGAAATCGAAGATAATAAACTGTAGGGAAAACCTTCCAAAAGAAGACGTATATTACCAAGTATAATGTAACATAGAGAGAGATTGTATTTATGTTATCAGATCAGCACAAAGTACCAAGCTGAGAAGCCCGGAGTAAAAGACCTAACAAACGAAAGTGAATAACCCGAACATTCTTTAAGTTAAATGGTCAATCTCTGCAGTCATTGTAATTCTCTCTTTTTTCGTAGTGTGGTGATATGATCGTAATGGCCACATTTCCCTCCCAAACTCTACATGATGTACTAAAGAGTTGCTTCTGAATTGCCCGTATTTCGTTTAACGCATCAGATAATATAATAGCGCAATTGCGTCCGATGCATATTCAGGGATCGGAAGGATCTTCCAGGTGAAGGTCCATATTAATTTAAAATACAGGGTCGGATTTTCCCTTTCGCTCAACCTGCTAGTTGGATATAAATTACTTCTACTTTTAACACTTTATATTAGCATTCAACATAAGACATACATTCTATTCTTTTTTTTTTTTTTTTTTTTTTTTTTTTGTTGTAGCTTCTGTAATCAAAATCACACAAGAGATTGGATATTTAAAAAACTGGACAAAAGTTAAATTATCCTTTTAAAATTTTAAATGAAAATCTTGTTGAATTAGCACCTGTTTACTTCTAACTAAATTATGTAACATATGTTTTTAAAGGCTCTCTAACGCAGTTGAACTCCAATATCTAGAAACTTATATGGGGAAATAGGGAAAAATTTGGGATAAGGTTTACTTGAGACATCAAACTTTCATAGAAAAGGCCTAAAAATGTATAATTTTATCAATACTTAATTTAGTACTTTAAACGAAATGTGTATTGTAACCAGGGATGTAGTGCATGGTATGTGAAGGTATACGCCATATACCTTCTGGATTTTTTTAAGAAGCTTCATTCCGTTTATCCTCTGTTTCTCAAATAAAGCTATAGCATGTACTCTAATCATGAGCATTCATTAACAAGCGTGTACCCTCTTGAATTTTTACAACAACAACACTGACTATAACTTTTTTAAGCATTTTAAGTCTAACGACTCTGTAACCCTCTGAGCGGTTTGGACCTATTTTTCCATTTCCCCAAAACAACTTAAATCTGTTGTAGAAAAAAATATTTTAAACAGAATTATATTTTAAAATGTAATATCAAATAAAGGGGCATGAAGTGTATTTTAGAAACAAACAGGGAAAGAAAATTTACATAAAGATTTTTTTTATAAGTATTTTTATGAAAATGCAGGAAAGCCCTCAAGACGCTCGGAGGGTTAAATCTTTTAGTGCTTGACAACTTTTTGTAAAGCTACTGTGTACTTTAATATCAATATTTTCAGTGGAGTCTAAAAGCTGGTAAATAGTTTTTTTCTGCTATTTTTGTTTAGAAACTTGGCAGTTCTTGAGAAGTGTCAATTGACAATACACAGTAGGTACTTCTCAAAAGATGGGGTGTAAAACTCAACTGCTAAATGTCAAATCATTCCAGGAATTCCTTATGAAAGAAAGCCTTTCTTTTGAATTTTGTCAGAAAAGATCATAAGTGCTGATTTCATGCTCTGACAGAAAAATCAGACATCTCATAAAGCAAAGTTTTCAAGGAAAATGTTTTGAATAACTGTGGGGGTGGGGGGAGGTGTGTTATATTCATTAAAATATATTGAATATTTATTTATTTATTTTAGTTATAAAACAGTTCTTCATAAAGAGATTCAACAAATCAAGATTTAACTGTACATTGTTGTAGTTTATCCATTTACTGTAACAGGGTTCATTTGGTCTTCAAAAGTACTTAAGTTTTTTAATTTTTCAAAAGTATTTTGGTTCTTGAACCTCCTTATTTTTATGCAAATTCTGCAAAAAGTCCTTAATGTTTCTCTCCTGTTCTATCTTAATCAACAGAATCTTAATCTTAGACTTTTCTGCATTTCAGTGAATTTCTGATTTAAAAAAAAAATTCATATAAATTCCCCCTCTTCCAAAATTCTCTCCCCTCCCCACACATACACACATACAGTACCCAGAGTTTAAATCTTTAAAATGCATTAATTTTTTAAAAACTTTTTCTACTTTATTGTATTAATAAATAGGCGATCATATAAATTTTATGAAAATTTCCTCTAAATTCGCCCTCTCAATATTTTGCTTTCCTCTTTTGCTCCTTCCACAGTATCCATAGTTTAAAATCTTTAAAACTCTTTAATTTTTTATAAACTTTTAATGTTCTATTTGTTACATTATTGTAAAATTAACCAATCATAAAAAATTTCTTGTCCCGTCCGTAATTGGCATTTCCCTTTTCTTCCCCCTCTTATTAAACACATACAATTTAAAGTCTTTAAAACTCTTTATTTTTATTTACCTATTTGTAAATCTTACGAGGTAAATAAATAATAATACATATCATAACCCAAAGAAGGAAAAATTCTCGTTCTTCCGCTTTATCCATTCTCCAGCTCACCAAGTTTTAATTTTTTTTAAAAACTGTATCTGCTCTATCTGTTACTTTATTGTAACAATAAATAATTGTTCGTATAATTCCCCCCCCCCCCCCACCCCACCCTAAATTGATGTTTCACTTCCCCTCCCTCATCTTACCAAACACATAAAATTTAATTTTTTTGTCCTTTTGTAGAATCTTTAGTAAAGTAAATAATCAGTTATCTAGTATATTCCTCCCTTCCCAAAACAATTCTTCTTCTTTTTTTGCCCCCCCCCCCCCCAAGCTTACAAAGTTAAAAATCTTTAAAAGTCTTTGTCTTTTTTAAAATTTTCTGTTGTATTTTTAATTTATTGCAACGGTAAGTAATTAACATCTCAAAATTATCACTTCCTCCACAGCCTTCTTTTTTTTTCTGAGCACACAAAATTTTAAACCTTTGAAATTGCTTTTTTTTTTTTTTTTTTTTTTTTTTTTTTTTTTTTTTTTTTTTGCTATTTATAAATATTTAGTAATGTTAAATAATTAATCATCTAATAAAATTCCTATCCCCCCTCCATAAAATTTCTGATTCTCCCCATTTGTCCCCTCCCTCAGCTCACAAATTGAAAAATCTCTCTTGATTTTAAAAAACTTTCTTTTCTCTATTTCCTACTTTATTATATGGCAATAACAAAAAATTATGTAGCATCCTCCCCCTATCCGAAAAATTTTCTTCTGCTCTTCTCCCCCTTGTTTCCTACCACATAAAACTTCAGTCTTTAAAACTCATTTTTAAAAACTTTCTTAGCTCTATTTGCTACTTTATTATAGTATTAACAAAAAAATTATTTAACATCCTCACCCCTTCCCGAAATTGTTACTTCCTCCTGTCTTTCTTGCCACACATAACTTGCTCTTTAAAACTTAATTTTTTTATTCCTGCCTCAATTGCAACTCTTTAATAATCATTACAAATAACTAAGCAATCATCTATTCAAACCATTTTCTATCCCACAAAAGTTCTGCTTTTCTCTTACAAAGTTAAAAATGTCTACATTTTTTAAAAACTTTTCTGTTCGTTTTTTTATTGTAATAATAAATAATCTTGTTAAATGCCTCCTCTCTTCCCCTTTCCTGCCACCCAAATTTTTTTCTGCTTTCCTCTTCTCCTTCTAATGGGTAAAATACACAAAGAAGACACACTGACACTTATTTACTTTTCTGCCTTATTTGTAACTCTATAGTAATGAAAAATAATCGTCTAATTAAAGTAACCCCCCCCCCCCTTCCCTCCTTTCCTTTTTTTTTCCTGCACACTATATTTACAATCTTTAAATTTCTTTTTTTTTCTCCTCTGTTGTGTTTGTTATTTTGAAATAACTATCAGTGATAGTCTTCTAAATTTCTCCTGCGTCACACCGAAATCCCCCCCCCCCCCCTCTTCCCCCTGAAACTGATTTGAATGTTTAAAAGCTGTATTTATAAAATGAAACGCTGCATTGAAAAATGCCTATTATTATTCATTAATTTCTAGGTGCTTAATTTTTTTTTGTTTTGATCCTTGAAAGTCCTTAAAAGTACCTGAATTTTATACGAACGCCGCATAAAATATAGCTCTTACTAATCTTGTTTAAATTGTAAATGAATTGAATATTCTACATAACTGACTGAATTATTTAATTTAAATTATTTTCAAATGAAGTATTATTACTTAATTAGTTAATTTATTATTTATTATAAATTATTACTTAATTAAGTACATAACAATGTTTTTTTTTTTGTTATCAACAAATATTTTTATAGGGAATTTTTTTTTTTTAAGCCTGCTTTAAACCAAAAAAAAAAAACTGTTTATTTATTTACCCTGGTTTTTTGTCAACCCTGCAGAATGCCGAATTTCATTTTAAAAAATTAATTTCGGAGGTCACTAAAGTTATGTTATACTGATATTTTACTGCACTGCAAAATTACTAACATAACGACAAAAGTTTCATTAAATTATAGAAAATCTTGTTCAAAAAAGTATTCAAAGAAAAATATGTTCAGCATTATAACAAACTGTAGAATTATCATAAAAACTTTATTAATTGAAAAGTTAGAAATGTTTCTTCTAAATGTGTTTTTCATTAAAAAAAAAAAAAAAAAAAAAAAAAAAGAAAAAAAAAATTTCTTGCCTCAAAAAATAAAAAGGGAAAAAAAGATAAAAAGATAAGTAAGCTTAATTTTCTAATTTATGAGTGAGAAAAAGTAACTTTTTAATTAAAAAAAATATTTTTGGAGAAATATGAACTTTCTTCGATTGAATTGTTTTTCTAATTAAAAAGTTATTCTCCTATAAGTAAATTAGAAGTATAACAACTAGTTATTTTCAACTTAAAAATGAGTATTTCTAAATGTAATTTTATGATATGTTGTTTCTTTTGTTATTACTTCACATTTTGATAGATACATCTTATTTGGTTATTTTATTAATTGTCTCTTAATTTTTAATTAGATTATTTTCTACATTGGGCCATTCCCTGTTACGTGTGTGACATTTTGAACAAAAAAATTTCTAATGAATCAAGGATTTTTCAATTTATTTCTTATTTAAACATCCAAACAAAAGTTCTTTAAAAAATATATACTTTACTGTATTTTTTTATGCAAAAACCTATCATTTTGATATAATAATTATTTTTTAAATAGCTTTTTAAAAATGTTATGTATCTGACTTAGAAAAAAAGCAAATTTTGAGTAATGAAATTAAATGATATATTTCTGTGAGTTTTATTTCCACACATTTAAATAAAAAAAATATGGTAATAACTTATTTATCATACCACCTAAAATCACAATTAAAATTAAAATTTAATAATTGAATAAATGAAAATTAAAGCCTGTGTTACGTGTTTGACTCTGCACGGAATTGCCCCATTAGTAATTTTAAACATTAAGTACATGGATTGCTTATGGCCATGTTTAAAAGTTGACAACTTAAAAATTTTTACTAGAAATTTTTTATTATACTGTATTTTTTGTGCTTGATACTATTTATTACTTAAGGTTATAAAGAGTTTATAAAATATTTAGGGTCATTAATGTACAGTGAAACCTCCTTGAACGGCCACCTCTAAACAACGACAACCTCCGAATACCGGTCTCATGTTGATGGAACCAAACATGTACTACATGCATTAACATTATTACGAACCTCTAAATTAGGGATGCACACTCTTTTTAAGAAAAGGGCAACTTACAAAAATGTCTGGGTTGTCGAGGGCCACATCAGTAACACGGAGATAATTCTATTTCGAGGAGGTGATCTGTGGCCTATTATCAGATAAAAAATGTGGTTTCAGAGAGGGGAGGGAGTTTTACCCTTCTTCATTCTTCTACCAAATAAACATATCCAATTCAGTTGGTAAGGATATATCAACAGTGTATATGTTTGTATATATAACAGATATAGCAAGGATTATTTTCAAGAAGTGATAATATTCCTTGACTTTATTCGAGAGAGTAAACTTTGTTTCGTTAAAAGTTCTAAAAAACAAACATAGGCATGAAAATGGCTAGGGCCAAAAAGAAAATGTGAATTTTATGAACGAAGGAGGGATGAAGGGCCGATCAACGAAATTTGCGATTTTTCCTCATCTGATTAATGAAATTTGTGATTTTTCCGTGCCCGATGAACGAAATTTGCGATTTTTCTGCACCTGATCGACAAAATTCGCTATTTTTTCACGCCCGATCGATAAAATTCAATATTTTCCCGTGCCCGATTGATGAAATTTGCGATTTTTCTGCACCTGATCGACAAAATTCGCTATTTTTTCACGCCCGATCGATAAAATTCAATATTTTCCCGTGCCCGATTGATGAAATTTGCGATTTTTCGACCCGTTATCAACGAAAGTTGCAACTTTTCTGCAAACGATCGACGAAAGTCGCAATTTTTCTGCAAACGATCGACAAAATTCGCGATGCTTGACTGACTCTGACGAAATTTGCGATTTTTTTTTTTTTTTTTTTTTTTTTTTTCCAGAGGCAAATTGACGAAATTCGCAATTTTTTCTGCCGATAAACTGACCAAACTCACAATTATTTCGCAGCTGATCAACGAAATTTTCACTTTTTCTGCACACCATCGATAAAGATTCGCCACTTTTGCGTGTTCGATCAACGAAATTTGCGATTTTTCGAATCAAGATTGACCAAATGCAGAATTTTTTCCGTGCATAACTAATGAAATTCGCAATTTTTTTTCATGTCTGCTATTTTTCGGAGCCCAATCGACAAAATTCGCGATTTTTCCATACACAATCAACGAAATTTGTGATTTTTCCGTGCTTGATCCATGAAATTCGCTATTTTTTCCATACCCGATCAATGAAATTCACGTTTATTTCTTGCGATAAACAGGCGATTTTTCTGCAGCTGATCAACAAAATTTGCAATTTTTTCACGCATCATTAACAAAAATGATAAATTTTTCGTGCTCGATCAACAAAATTTGCGATTTTTCCGTTCCTGATTGACAAAATTCGCGATTTCTCCATGTCCGACCAACGAAATTTGTGATTTTTCCGAACCCAATCGTCAAAACTCGCAATTTTTCTGTGCCCGATTGGCAAAATTCTCGATTTTTTCCTCACCTCATCAACAAAATTCGCGATTTTTTTCGTGCCCGATCAATGAAATTTGCGATTCTTAACTGCCTGACGAAATTTTCAATTTTCCCGCAGAAAACCGACAAAATGCACAATTTTTTCCTGCGACCTCTGAACAAAGCTTGCAATTTTTTCAAATTATAAATTGACGAAACTCGCGGGCCACTTTTGGTCTGCGGGCCACAGGTTGTGCATCCCTACTCTAAATAAAGAATTCTGAACAAACAACTCAAAAGTCACAAGAAAAAATTTTTACAGCTCCTGATACAATTTCATATTTATTTGCAAACCACAATGTGAAGCAGATCAAACAAAATTTACTTGATATGTCAACAAACATAAAGTGAAGGCATTAATAATGATGCGGAAAATTTAGATAATATTCTTTGAATGGCAGGCATAACTATACCATAAAGGCCAACCAGTTTGTATGTCTGGACAAAGATTTGGCAGTTACTGCCACATTTCATTCCATACAGCAAATGATAGAAGATTGGAGAGAGGAAAAGTAAATTAATTGTAGAATCACCCAAAATTCCCAGTATTAACACATATGCCAAAGATTTTATGAACCTTTACCTTCATAAAATCCAAAATTTTGCATTAAATCATAATGATGAGTTGCATAGCAAAACTACTTATATTGTTTATTTCTTTGGACAAAAATATTTGCAGCAAAACACAAAACAACTGCAAATCACTGATTTTTTATTGTGTTAAAAATAAAAACAATGAAGATTAATTAAAATGACTGTGTGTATTTCTATTTAAATTTGAGTAATTTTTTTTTATGAAACCTCTGAATAACACTCACCTCTGAAGAGCGTCAGTTTTCACCGGTCCCACAGGCAACCGTTATTCAGAGGTTACACTGTACCTTAAATTTTATTGACAGTAAACAAATGCTGGTAGAAAATAATTCTTAAATATTGAAGTATGAATCTCAAAATATGACAAGTAATTGTATCTTGAGTTTTATGTTATAAGCTTTGTTTATTTGTTTGTATCTTCTTGTTTAATTTTCTTATAAGTAAAAAAATATTTTTGTGAGCCATGGAGTTAATTTGATAATCAAAGTATTTTATTAATATTTAACATGGCAACTCATATTTGAAATTATTTATCTTATGTGAGTTCTTTTTCCCCCTTTTCCCGTTGTTTTCCTTTATCAGCAAAAATAGGAAAAATTTTAATTCTCCTTTTATCTAATTTTCAATACCCTTTTATATAGATTAGTGTGCAATGTTTTTTTTTTTTTCTTCTTCCCTTTGTTTTCCTTTATCAGTAAAAGTAGGAAAAATTTTAATTCCCCTTCCATCTAAGCTTGTTCATCTAATTTTGAATACCCTTATAGTATATAGATTGGTGTGCAGCATATGAATATGAAAAGTATTAAATAAAATGGCATCTTTTAAAACCTATTAAAAATGCCTTCATATGGTATTATTTTCATGTTTTATGGTGTGTATACCTTTTTGTATGATTTTGTGTTAAATAATGAAATTTATTTACATGTTAACCCCTTCACCAGCAGCATAGATAGGGAAACAGTTTTGTTACACCCGATCTATCTTGTTGTGGTCGTTGAAGTGGTTAATCTGTAAGGTTTCAGTTCCCAGCTGTAGTACTTTATTGCAGCTCCTCATATATGGCAATTCCTCATATAGTCATATACGTTAGAGTGCCACGTTTCTCATTTATATTTATATGTTTCACTGTGGTGCTACTTCATTTCAGTGATCAAATATTTCATTCATCTACATATATCTTTTATATTTTATTTTTCTTGATACTTAGAAATGAAAAATAAATAGTTTGCTTATTTTTAATTTTAGATTTCCTTTGCCTTTAAGTGATTAGATTTTTTTAATTGTTATTTTCATTTTATTATCTTCTGAGATGTGAAAATCTCTATAATTTCTTGAAAACTAAATTCGCTATCATGAAAAAGAGAAATGATTTTAAAAAAATGACAAAGGATAAATAGTTCTTAATTTTTAATAAATCATTAAATATAAATTCCTGGGCCAGAATTTTCTATTTTATTTATACATTTATTACTCTTATTTTGCATTTTGTTTTCTTTTCTCTTTTTTAAAATTTTTTATTTGAAGCTTATAATATTTTTGATATTTGTTCTCTAGAAATTGCTGTTTCTGGTAAGGGATTGGAGTTTTCCATATGAGGCTGATTATGGCAGTGAAGGTGGCCAAAAAATTTTAGAAAGAAGATTGGAGGTATAATATTTGATTATAATAAACTTTGCTTTTGCATATTTCTTTGAAAATTATACATTTATATATGTATACTTTGTAATATATAAAGAAATCATATTTTTCTGGATAGTAATGTTAAATGTTGAATTATTCTGTAATCATTTAGACTTTTGTTGTACAAATTTTATATTGTAATTTCTTCAACGGATCGGGAAAAATGCTAATTTTGTCATAGGATGGCAAAAAAAATCCTAATTTTGTCAAAAGATCGCAAAAATAATGCGAATTTTGTCTAAAATCGCGGGAAAAAACACTAGTTTCGTCTAAGGATCGTGAAAAGAATGTGAATTTCGTCAAAGTTTACGAGAAAACATGTGAATTTTGTTAAAGAACGTGTAAAAAAAAGCTCATTTTGTCAAAGATCATGAAAAGAAACATTAATTTTTTAAAGATCTTCAAAAAAAAGTTAATTTCGTCAAAAGATCGCATTAAAAAAACACGATTCTCATCAAAGGATCACGAAAAGATGCGTATTTTGTCAAAGATCGCAGAAAAAAACACTAATTTTATGAAAGGATCGCTAAAAAAACATGCAAATTTTGTCAAAGATCTCAGAAAAAACACAAATTTTGTCAAAAAATTGCAGAAAAAATGCAAATTTTGTTAAGGAATCGCAGAAAAAATGCGAATTTTGAGAAGGATTGTGAAAAAACACAAATTTCGTTAAAGGATCGCGGAAAAAACGCAAATTTCGTCAAAGTATTGCAGGAAAAAATGTGAATTTCATCTACCTCAAAAGAACTCATAATTACCAACGGCAGGGGATTCCCCCCGCCTCCATCCCTCTGCTGTAACCTTTCAGAAAATTTGCTGTGATTTTTTTTTTTTTTTTTTTTTTTTTTTTTAACTCAGAATGTAGAATTACCTTCTATTAAAAAAAATTTCTTATGAAATCTCATGTTTTTAATTTGAAAAAAAGAAAGATTATATGAAGCATATATAGCATAGAAAATGTTACGAAATATTACTTTTTTTCATTACTTGTGCATATGTTATGCAGTTTTCAGCACTTAAGAATACATCACAAAAATTGTAAGGTTTCCAAAATTGACATGTTGGCAGGTATGCTATGGGAATTACAAGAAAAAACATGTATTGTGATAGACCAGAAGGATCTTCCAGAGTTGCATAGATGCACCATTCTATTACCGACAGTTGCCCATTGACCATAGATATAAGTAGCTCAATTTTTTTGGTCTAGTAGTTTTATTTAAAAATACCAAAATAAGATTTTCTTAAAATTCATCTGTTTGATTAATTAATTTTGTAAAAAATACATTAGATAGTAACTCTAAGAACATTGCTACAATGAACTTTTAAAGGAATGATTTTGACAGCCTGTGAAAACATGGCTGAGCAGAGTTACGGTGGTTGTTGTGGAAGACTTCAGTTCAAAAACACCAGTTATAAAATCAACTTATTTATTGAAGCAAGATGGCATGATGAATTTACAAACCAGCATTACTTCGCCGTTAAATTATAAGGAAAAACTAAAACAATATCTTGATGTAGCTACGACAGGTGATATAAGCATACAAAATATTTCATGAAGCTACTGATACACAATCAGTCCAGATATTTATACACCTGGAAATAGCAATTGTTTTGCATATAAACCGTTGCCAGTCAGTAAATACAAACACACATCCGAAACGGCGATCATACAAACACATCTGAAACGCCATTGGCTGCAAACTATTACGTTGCAAGTCAACCATTCACGGTGAAAGACGCGATTCCGAAATCACTGTTACTGACAGTTACTCGGCAACTTCACTTGTCTCAGAAGCTAGACTGCCGTTCGTTTCGGATATGTAAACAGAGCAAGAGAGGGTGAAAAATAAACGTGCATCAATATAGAAAGTAAAGGAACAGATGTCATATTCGCCCCATATTGGCACGATTTTTTTCTGTCGTCAATATCATATAGGCAACAGGTACTTAACTTGCGCCAAAGTGCTTGATGTGGTAACCTGGATTATGTTGTTTATGCTGTTGATGTTTTCGCCAAATTGGCAACCGAAAAAAATCGCGCCAATATGGGATGAATATGACATCTGTACCAAAGTAAATACTTTGAAAGTTTATTGTTTAATTTAAACTTTACTAAATGATTATTAAACATTAAGTAATTGATCCATAACAGATTTGACTATGAAAAAATGAAATTTATGACTTTGCAAGTTTTGCATTAGAATTATTCCTACTTTTTATGAATATTTTATAAGTGTTTTCTTTTTATGAATGTAAGAACTTTCACATTTATTCTGCTGTATATTAAAAGTTTCAAGGGTAAGTCAAGTCAAATAAATCCAAATGATTTCTTATTTCTTTGCGTTTATATGATTTGATATTGTAACTTAGTGTTTTAATTTTAAAACTACTTTATATGCAGAGTCTATACTTTTGTTAATAATTCAACTTGTGTTCACAATTATGAAAGTTTTTCATTTTTATTTTTGCATTCAGTTATTCATATTTTAAATTCTGTATGCCTTATTTCTAAAAGCACCATAATGAAAAATTTGTGCCCCAAATATTTTATTAGTCGAAGGCCTGAAAAAAACTTGCATTGGTGGGAGGTCTTATTAAGCACACTTGCATTATATAAAAAGAAAAAAAATTAAATAACAGTTTCATTCAGTGTCATTGTATATATCAGATTATTATAAAATGTGTTCTTTTGTAGACATGTACTAAACTAGTCAGATGTACCAATCCCAAAACTTTCTTCTATCTCATACATGTTAATACTTAAAAATTCGCTATCACACTGCCAAAATTAAACGGCAATCTATGCCCATCATGAGGATTCTAAAGACATGAAATTCCGTGCATTAGTTCTTGAGGTATGGCTGTCTCTGAAATCGTGTAAATTCAGCCTAGCAGCGCCACCTATTGGGTGCTTTACATCAAAACCACCAAGCAACCACTTATGTCAGTCTAACTGAATCTGAAGTTTGGGGAAAATCCGTGCATTAGTTTTTGAGATAGTTATTACGAAAATCATGAAAATTCCAGCATAGCAGCGCCACCTATTGGACGATTAACACCAAAACCTAATGAGCAACAACTTGTGTTAACATCTAACTAAATCTGAAGTTAGATGAAAATTCTTGCATTAGTTTTTGAGATAGAGCTATTGCAGGAATTGTGCAAAATGCAGCACAGCAATGCCACCTGTTGAGCGATTTACACCAACACGTAATCAGCATCAAGTCATATACAGGACTAACTGAATCTGAAGTTTCATGAAAATCCGTGCATTAGGTCTTGAGGTAGAGCCATTGCAGAAATCGTAAAAAATGCAGTATAGCAGCGCCACCTGTTCAGCGATTTGCACTAACACGTAATCAGTATCAAGTCATATCAAGGACTAACTGAATCTGAAGTTTCATGAAAATCCGTGCATTAGTTCTTGAGATAGAGCCGTTGCAGAAATCGTAAAAAATGCGGTATAGCAGCGCCACCTGTTGAGCGATTTGCAGTAACACGTAATCAGCATCAAGTCATATCAAGGTCTAACCGAAATTGAAGTTTCATGAAAACCCGTGCATTAGTTCTTAAGATAGAGCCATTGTGGAAATCGTAAAAAAATGCAGCATAGCAGCGCCACCTGTTGAGCAATTTACACCAACACGTAATCAGCATCAATTTGTATCAGGGACTAACTTGATATAAATTTTTATTAAATTCAGTTCATTAGGTCTTGAGATAGAGCGCCCACAAAATTTGTATCACACACACAGACAGACAGACATTTTGTAAAAACATGTTTTTCGTGTTCTCTGACCCCTAAAACGTGTAAATCTGTCGAAAACTGGAATTCAAAAATTTTCGTGAATCCAATATTTTCTTCTTCTAAAGATAGAAGAAAGTAAAAAGACTGATACTAGACTGATTTACTTTTACATTTTTCTAATACATAAGAAGAAAGTACTGGAATCGTCAAAATTTTCAACATTCATTTTTTGATTGATTTACACGTTTCAGGATGTCTTGAACGTGCTTTAACTATTTTTAGGAGATGTGTTTATATCTGATAGTCTGTGTGTGACACAATTTGTGTGGCCACTCTATTTCAAGAACTAATGAACGAAACTGCATATTACATTAGACCTGAACAGAAATAGTTGCCAATGAGCTTTTAGTGTATATCACTCGAGAGGTGGCTCTGCTATGCTCAGTTTTTCATGATTTCCGCAATAACTATATCTAAATGCTGATTTAACTGTAATTAAGGCTGATCAAATTTGGGGTGCATCGCTCAACAGGTGGCGTTGTTATACTGTATTTTTAACGATTACTGTGACATGTATGTAATTCCCCCCCCCCCCCCCCCCCCCAAGTCAAAATGATTATGTTTGTAAATCAAATTGAAATGAAATAACTACCTTGTAGATAAAATGTGCCTTTTTTAAAACAAATTTTCTGTTTCATAGTGCATTTGATTTTTAAAAAATCTAAAGTTGGAAGGTGTGCTGTTAGAACTATATCTCAAAAACTAAAGCACTGAATATCATCAAACTTCATCATATTCAGTTATTATGGATGACATTTTGATGTATATCGTTCTACAGATGGTGGGGTTTTTTTTCTATGCTTTTTTTTTTTTTTTAGGATTTCCGAAATTTTTATATCTCTGCACCTATTGAATAGAATTGCACCAAACTTTTTATGCTTTTCTGAAAATCAGTACTGTCTCAATTTTGGCTTCGAGCACTCAATAGTGGGTGCTACCATCCTATATCTCCTGAAAGAGATTTCTTTTCGGATCCACAATCAATTGATGTAGTTTAGTAAGCGTGATTTACCATATTACTTATTCCTAATGAAGAACTACCTTTAACCCTTACAAGGGCGGTGGCTAGAGAGTCTAGCCAGCTAGTTTTAATTCCAAAACTGACAAATGGCACCAAGAATATTTTAATAAATTTTGCTTTTGTAATATAAGTGCAAAATAGCAGGGTTTTATTTTCTAAGAAATTCGTTTGAATATTCTGGTGTCTGTCAATTATTTCATCATTTCACCAACAGAATTCTTATACCCCTGAAAGGATTAAAAGGTAGTTTATTCATTATTAGTTATTCTTGTAACTTTCATACACTTTTAAATTTGCTTCTTTATTTGGAAATTTATAAATTTCTAAAAATTTACTCAATTTTGCAAACAAGCTTTGCATTTGCATAGTGCAATTTAATTCATAATTTTTTGTATTTTAAATGTATTTTCCAAATAAATGTTTTTTGACTTTTTGAAATTTGAAAAGTATTTTGTATTTTAAGTTCTAAAACCAATGCATTTTGTATGGAAAATGGTTTTTCGATGCATTTTGCCCAGCTCTGTCTGTGGCGTAAATGTATCGTATAGGGCAAAATTATCATTGTTGGATTCTTGAATAAACTGATGATCGTTAAAAATATAAAAATAAAGAACATTCTTACTTTAAAAGCTCGTAAACTGTTGAAGACAATGATGAGGCATTTTTTTTTTTTTTTTGGAGAATTACCATCACTTTATTTCCATTTCTTCAGTAGAAGAAAATTAATAAAAAGATCTTTGCTTTTAGTCACCAAGTAGATATTAAAAAATTGGAATCTCTTATAAAAAGAGAAACATAAAAAATTCGTTGATCAGATTTTGAAAGAGAGAGCAGCACAGATTATTTGAATTGATTTGGACATGAGAAAATATCCACATTACGAATATACGACCCTTAGTACGGTATCATACTCTTTTAGCAAACTATTTTTGACAGCATTCGAACAGCAGGCGTGCCTGCATTCCGATAAAACTGCATTAGAAAACATCTTTTCAGGACTGCATCAAACTAAATTCTGATCTGAAAATTAACGAGTTTTAGTTTATAAATGACAAGTATGGTGACTCAAAATTAATTAAACGGCAGATTTAAATGAATTAGCTAAATTAAAAGTTACGGCAAATTAATAAAAATCAAATGACAAGCTGTAGATTTAAAAAGATTATCATTGATTTGCGAAAAAGAAACTAATGCATGCCTCCTATAGACTTCAGCTATCGCGTAAAGATTACATTAGAGAAGGGAGGAAAAGCACGTCGATGACATGACCAGTGCTCCAAAAATCGAAGTGAGGAGTGGTGTGCATGCGCAACCTCACCACAGAAGCATAAAGATATTTCGCTTTAAAAATGCCCAGTGGAAAGAGCGCTGCATGCGATTGATAAAAAGTAAACACCACATTTAAATAGGTATTGATGCAAAAAATAGCTGAAAAGGAACAAAAATAAATTTAGAACTGTGAGAAGTAATTTCACATTGTTCTTCTGCGGCATGGACTGTATTCACTTTCATAAATTGTTAATACAGTAGTAATCAGTAAAACAGGGGTTTCTGGTTGTCTAGCCTCTCTCTGTATTTCAGCAGCTTAGATGCAGACTTAACTCATATTCACTTTCATATCTCATTAATATAATGATCAATAAACCAGACAGTAGATTTGGGCCTATATTAATTTTCACAGAAGACTCACTGTCTAATTGTTAAGGCTGTTCTCAACTGCTCTGCTCAACAAGTGCAAAACATTTTGACACATTTACAGATTTATTAACACAAAGATATAAAATTGGAAGGCCTGACTATGGAAGCAATTTGGAATCGAACTGTGTTGTCCATTTTTTGATCAATATATTACCTATTGAGTTATAAGCAATTTTGATCACGTGACAAAGATGTTTTCTCCTTTCGGTGACTTTCTGCTTTCTTCGGGAACTTCAGTTCAAAACGTCAACTTTGACACTATTTCTGAAAGATCTATCCCGTTTGTAAAAAAAAACGGAAAAAACAGCTCTCGGACATAGTTTCTGAACATCAACACCGGCTAGTTTCATGCATTTCCGACCAAAAATAAATTAAACTTATGTCAGAAAGTTGCCCTTTTGGATTTGAGAACAGCCTTAAAACAAAAATCACTATAATAGAACTCTAAAATATTTTTTTTTTCTACCAGTTGACAAAAAATTGAAATGATTACCCTCACATTAGTGCCCTAATCTATGCAGTTCTTTCTTTCCAAGCTAGCCTTGCATCATAATTCAATTATAGTAGCCCATGAAAGAGAAGTATTCCAGAAATACCGATTTTCACCAATTGTTTTTCCTGAATTGAATCGTTTATTTCAAAAAACCCATAATTCACAAAATTTTCAAAAAAATGGTTTGACTCTGATTTTTTTTAAGTTTATTGATTGATGCTTCGATTGGTGCAAAACCCTACTAAAATAATGTTCTATATACTGTTGCTTTGTGTCCTTGATATATTCATTTACTGCATAAACTTCAAAAGTAACATCACTTAGAGACTTAAATTTGTACATATAGTTGGACCCTGACTTTAAAAATAAAGATTGTGTGTACTTACCTTACAGTATAGCCATAATTAATTCCAGCTACACAAAATAAAAAATACAAATACATTTGTTATGAAAAGCAAAAGAGTGTTTTATTGCTTTTTACTTCCTTATAGGATTTTTATGTTAGACTTTTATGTTAGTTATGTTTTATTGTTAGATTTTTATGCTCAAGACTAAATCTTGGATAAATGGATCCTACTTCAGTATATGTTGTCTATGTGCTCCTAGACCAGACCTGCCAACTGCTACGAAAAAATCGTAGTTTCTACGATTTGAACCTATAAGCTACGATGTTACGAAAATCAGTCTTAAACTACGATTTTTTTTTGCAAAAAACGCAAACGCATTTTTGTTTCTAGTTGCGATTTTTATCCCGCACAGCATATTTTTCAGGAGTGATTCTGTTCCAAAATTTCCAACATTTCAAAGCATTCATTTCCAAAAGTTTTAAAAAACTGGTCATTAATCCGAAAATTCGGACATTAAAAAATATTCATGGAAAAAAAAAAATCTGGACTATGTATATCAACCACAAGTGAATCGTGTTTATGTAAATATTTATACAGGAATTTCCTTCCTTAGAAACAGGGTTACCATTTTAAGAATTTCTGGACGGGTGGGGGGGAGGATCTTTGAGGGGCAAGATTTGAAATAGTGTGCAAAATCGCGTGATTTGTACAATTTATAATTAAACATTTCAATTTACGAATTATTATTAAACATTCCATTTTTGTGTGGTAAAAAAATGCAAAATTCATCAAAGGAATGCGGTAAAAAATGCGAATTTCATCAAAAGTTCATGGTAAAAAGTGCAGATTTTAACGAAGTATCGTGATAGAAAAATGTGAATTACGATTGTGGGAAAAGAATTGTGAATATCCTGAAATGATCGCGGGAAAAAAAAATCGAGAATTTCATCAAAATTTACTGCACTGGGCTAAAAAATTGGAACCAGGCTCCTTTTACAAATGTAAAAAAAAAAAATGCTGCAAAACGAGAAAAAACTTTAAATATTGTATAAAAATTTTCAGAGGAAAAAATTTACTATATTGAGTTCAAAGACTGAAACCTTATTCCTTTTACGAATGTCAAAAGATGGCTGTGAAACACGAAAAACCAACCAACCAACCAACCTCCAGATTAGTTTTAATTTTATGTGCTACGATTTCTCATTTTCAAAGGTTGGCAGGTCTGTCCTAGACTTATAAAGTTATAAATATTTGATAATTGGCATGCATTGCAACAAGACATCAAACATAAGATTCTCAAACTGGGCTGAGGCATATAGAAAGCAGGGTATACTTGGTAATGGTCACTATATTTATGTATTAATCAAGCTTTTTTGGTTATTAAGACTGGCTAAACCTGAAATAAAACTTCCTTACTTTATGATTTTGATGTGAATTTTAATATGGCACTTTTATGAGGAAAGTTTCATTGAATAATTTAAGGAAAATGTATATCATCTTTATTACATATATTTAATTATACATTATTTACTTGATATTTACTTTTAACAATTTAATCATTTTTAAAATTATCTTGCTTTTCGTCATTTTAGTTTATTACTTTACTTAATTATTTTAATATTTTACTATATTGGAAGCATTCATTGTAATTTTGATTGTATTATTACATTCAAATGTCTGTTTAAGAATGTAAACAAAGCAATGACCAGAAATCCGTAAAATTCTAAAATCCGCACAATCCCTTGTCCCAAGCTGTGTGGATTTGAGGGAGTCTACTGTATTCCTTTCATGTTTAAATTAAATATTTTCATTTTATAATATCTCAAAGTTTTTTTTTTTTTTTTTAATTAAACGAATAACAGATTTTTTCTTTTATTTTGCAAGATGTTTACATTATTTTCTAATTGATATAACCATTTCAATTCTTTAACCAATGATAATGTCGCCAAAATATAATTACTGGCAAACTCTTCGTTCAAAATAACAGTAAAATACGAAATTTTTTATAAAAAAATCATGGTTTTTCCTGTGAATTATACACATAAACCACCGTGGGAATACTCTCTGTTGAATGATATAATCTGCAAAAAAATCCACTGGGTAGTTTTTAAAATTACTTGGGCCGAACTTTTAGGGTCTACTGCTTTATAATATATATATGATAAATGAATAACAGATTTTTTCTTTTATTTTGCAAGATGTTTACATTATTTTCTAATTGATATAACCATTTCAATTCTTTAACCAATGATAATGTCGCCAAAATATAATTACTGGCAACCTCTTCGTTCAAAATAACAGTAAAATACGAAATTTTTTATAAAAAAATCATGGTTTTTCCTGTGAATTATACACATAAACCACCGTGGGAATACTCTCTGTCTCTGTTGAATGATACAATCTGCAAAAAAATCCACCAGGTAGTTTTTAAAATTACTTGGGCCGAACTTTTAGGGTCTACTGCATTATAATATATATGTATGATGATATATAAACTGGAACAATGACGAACTCGGTCAGCTTCCACTAGAAGCTTTCTTATTTTATCTTCCATAAGGTAAGAGTAGCATTGATTGGGTTGAGGATTACATGAGGCATATCATGTAAAATAACTACAATAGGAGTGAATGTAGGAAACATTATAGGAAAGAGGGGGGGGGGGGAATAATAAGTTGCCATCTGTGATGACAAGATCTTCTTTCCTGGAAATTTTCACTTTTTTCAAAGAATAAATTTACTATTTCTAAAAAGTCAAAACTATTTTAACTTTTTAGTAAGATTTGTCAGGTTTCTAAACTTTTAGTTATATTGTTCTTACTTATTTTTTATTTTAATTAAAATCAAGATTAATTTTCTTGTACTACTTGTGATTATTTAATATTTATTTTTCATAGATATCTGATAAACAACATCCACAGCTACAACAGCTTCGAAAGCATATTCGTTCTTGTTTTACCGAGGTAGAATGCTTTCTTATGCCCCATCCTGGATTAGAGGTTGCAACAAGTCCAAATTTCGATGGGCGTCTTTGTGGTAAGTGCATAAAATATTTTATTGAATATTTTGACTATCTCAAAAGGAAAAATTTTCTAGTCATGTATTTAAATATTTTCTGTTAAAAAAATGTACAAATAATCTATATATATAAAAGAAAGTCTGGATTTTGTATTAATCAACGCACAGCCAAAACTACTGAACCTAAAATCTTGAAAATCTGGGTAAAAATACTTCTTTTGATATAGAGTGCCGCTAAGAAAGGATTTTCCAAAATTCCACCCCTAAGGGGGGTAAAAAAGAGAACGAACTTTAAAAAAATTCCTTAAAAATCTGATTTTATAGTTATTTTTCAACTGATAACATATTTTGGTGTATTTTTGTATGCTGAATCGAATGGTACTAACTAAATTCTTTTAAGTGCAATAGTTCGAGAGATATTTCATATTTTTCTAATTTGGCACTATTTTTGGTGCCAAAACCTGAATTTTTCAAGTGATAATTTCTAAAAACTCATTCTTTTCATTCTGTTACTATAGCAAGGAAAAAAATTCAAATTGAATAATTTTTTAACCAATCCTTTTGGTTAAATAAAAACAACTTCGTCAATTAGAAAAAAAAATTTCAAACGCCTCAAAAAAAAAAAAAAAACTGTGGTACTTTTTTGTTCTAACTTTCGTCCCAATACCATGCTAAAATGTATGGTATCGCGCCATTTATTTCAACCCTAATCGTGCGAACGATTTTTATTGCAAACCGTGCCACACATTAACATTTGCTAATTATTGAACGTGAATATTTTTATGCTTTTTAATGATGGAATTTATTTTATTCCATCATAATCTCTAAAAACTTTTTAATTTGTTATTTCTTGAATAGAAAATATTTATTACTGATACTGATATAGATTTTAACATTTCGCAGTTATCTGATGATGAGGAAGCTACAATAAAATTATTTCAGAAGTTAGGAATTATACATATAAAAATGTTTTGTTCAAAAAACCATGAATGTCTTCATTGAAAGAATGAAATGTTTACTGCAATGTGAGACATACGTATTACGTATGCCATGCTTCAGTAGTAAAAGACATTTACAATTTCAAGACTGCAGTTTAAATTGACTATATTTTATTACTTGCAAAATATTTATTTATTCTTATATTTTAAGTATTTATTTTGGTACCCGTCGACCAATTTCGCCCAAATTATATAAATCGCCAAATTATACAAATTGACATAATTTTTATCTTAAATAGCGAAAGAACAAATAAATTAGTATAACATTAATAAAAATACATTTAAAACGTCGAAATAAAAATCACCTGATGACGTAAATACGTGTAACTTGCTTAAAGTAAAATGAATGTGACATTTACGATCAACAATTATTGGCATTTAATCTTATAGTTTGGCAATAGATTTTTTAACGACGGCATAACCAAGTAGTACCATTATTTTTATTGATTTTAAAAATGGTAGGTCAAAGTCTGTAATTTTCAAAAGTTATATTTTTTAAATACTTATTTTTTTTTATCAACAAAATTAATTTTTTTTTCAAATGTATCATTTCATTTTTATGCCAACTATTACGCTTGGTGACAATGGTGTTGGCATAACAGGGAAATACCAAAACAGTTACTGATTTTATTTCAAATGTAAAGAAAAAAGGTTTAATGAGCAATAAATATTGTAAATATGACTATAACTCAGATTCTACTGAACAGAATTTTGTAGAACTTACACTGTTAAATAGTAAATTTGGTTTATAAATGGTTTAATCTAAAAACCATCATTCTAAGTTGCAACGGGAGTTCTAAAATTAGGTGAACTCGATTATGAAAGATTTCAAGTCAACTAATTAAATGCACAGTAAGTTAGATAATATGTCAGGGATTTTTTTCAATGTTTATCATATCATTCTGTGATGTTTAGTTACGGAGCTATGCGGAAAAAGCTCTCAGTGGTACAGTAAAGAAAATTGGAAGATATACGCTACAGAGATAGGGTATACTAGAGAGTATATATGCTATAGTTATGGAAGTTGAGCTGAGTTTCTTAAAAAATTCAGAAGTGATGCAGTATATACCTACCCCTACCTCCCAGAGAGTTCTATAATCAGGTTAACGCGATTATGAAAGTTATATTTAACTATCTCAATATATAAATAATGCAAAGAGAAATTTCATTCCGGCCGCTTATAACTTGAGTTCTGCTGAATATATTTTGACGGGACTTACATTGTTAGTTAGATAATTTTTCTGAAAAGATGTTAGTATAAAACATAACGTTCTACGTTGTTTAGTTAAATAACTATGGGGAAAGTTCTAAATCAGATGAATCCAATTTTGAAAGATTTGCTTTTTTTTTTAAAGGTTCCAGTGAATGAATTTTTATGGGATTTAAGCTGTTAATTAGATCATTTTTAGGGAAGGTTTCGGTATATTTTCCAGTTTAAAAGATTCTGCTAAGTGGATTTCGATGCAACTTGATCGGTTAGTTAATTTTTCAGTGAATGTTTTAGTATAAAGCACATATCATTTGCTGTTGCTTGGTTGTTAGGTTGCTTAATTGTAGAATTATAGATGAAAGTTCTAGAATCAGGCGAACCCAATTATTATGAACGATCAACCTTTTCAATAAGTCCAATCAACAGATTCTGATGAGACTTGTATTGATAATTTTTCATGAACGCTTTTAGTATATTACATATTGTTCTACTGTCCTTTACCGAATCCTACACTAACAGATCAACTAAAGAAATTGGTCCTTAACAGTCTAAATTTTGTATGACTCAATAAAAGATATAATAGCGTAATGACATTCATATTGCTTTCAGCAATTCGGTTGGATACACCAGGTAAATGCCCATATTGCTTTAAAACGCATAATCAAATTCACAGATATATTTTGTTTCATTCAAGATTTCTTTAGAAAAACCGACCAGCGTAGCGGGCGAAGGCGGCTAGTTTACTATAATCTAGCAGACATGCCTGACCAATAAATAAACTATATCTTTCTACCATCTACATACCCACAGAAAGATATCATTTATATGTGGATACTGTTTGAGATTTTGTATTTTTATCTGGGCAACATGTCTGCCGCTAATTTTTTTTTTTTTTTTTTTTTTTTTTTAAATAGTTAATATATATATTTTTTTAAATGAAAGGTTCGGTTAAAAGCAGAAAAAGAACCTTGCAAATATTAGTGATGGACCAATTTGAGATCTTTTAAGAATCAAAATCTTAGTTTTCAAGAATTTTTAAGAAACAAATGATTAATTCAAAAATTTTGCACTCAAGTGTTGTTAGGACTGCCAGGCTCCATTCAAACTACATGAACGGCAACATTTTGTCTGTTACTCTTTAAATGTTCTGTCTACATAAAATCACTAGGTTTTTTTTTAATTTTGTGTTATATTCACATTCTGGGTACTCGAACAGATGAATAATGACATTTCCTCTCTTTCATTCAATTAAATCTTTATTTTCCTTTATAATCACTTTGCTTTTGTTAATGATAATGTGAACTATATATATATTTTAATCTTGAAAATTTTTTTAGAAATTTAAATGGTAAACCGTGTCTTATTTTAAATGAGGTTAAATTTAAAATTTTATTTATTGCTCTCTATATAATTTTTTAGAAATTTTTTCGTTGAAAGTTTTGGCCGCCTTTTTAAAAAATATAATTTCAATTTCTGAAACTTGCTTAAAAGGCATACTGCCAGCAGAATGAAAAAGTGTACAGGCCTGGGATCAAACCTGCTCCAATACTCTACCACTAACTACCTGGACAATACCAAAGCCCAGCATTTCTCACTCTTATCTGTTGGCAAGGCTGCAACTGCAGCACAAGATGGAATATTTTTTGTGAGCCACTAACTTTGGTGCAAACACAAAACAAAAATCAATCTGCCATCAATTTTTTGGAAAATTTTTCGTAGAAAATTTCGGACTCTTTTTTAAAAAAATAATTTAATCTGCTAAAACTTGCTTAAAAGGTGCACTGCCAAAAAAGTAAAACAGTGTCTAGTTCTGGGATCAAACCAGGATACTGCCAATGACCCTGGTTCGATCCCAGACCTGGTCACCTTTTCACTCTGTTGGCTGTATGAGTCTTTTGAGCAAGTTTCAGCTGCTGAAATTATTAAAGGAAAAAAACAGGCATCTGTGGCTTTACTTTATCAATTCCTAACTAACTTCTTTATTTAGTGTATATGAGTTAAAAAAATAAAAAGACATTTACAGTAGAACCTTGATTATCCGAAGTAATTGGGACCGACCATCTTTCAGATAATCGAAAAGGCTTCAATTTGAAGATTAAAGAGAAATATATGCAATATTTCTTATTATGGTATCAAGTGCTTAATAAAAATAAAGCAATAGCAAAATAGAAACAAGTGGGTAAGTGTGATCACAGATCGCACAGAGGGGTTTCATTTAATATTTCTTTCAAAACACTATCCTTTTGCAAAATCTATTAGCTCCACAATTCGCAACTAGAGAGTGCACTCTATTCTAAACAAACGTCTGCCCGACAAAACTCCGTTTTAGAACCTATTCGCACTTATATTAGTCGAGGAAATTGGACCCATAAAACTTAAAATAGGAAAGCCCTCCTGGCCAAGTGGAAATAAAATATGAAAGGCTATTGTGCATAAAATGAATGAGTGGCCGAAGGGTCGTTAAATGATATATCATATGAGGGGTTTGTGGGAAAATTGACCCCTCCCCCCTACCCCTCCCAGAGCCTTCAAGTGAAACTAGCTCGCTGTAGCTTAATTAGCGGCTAAGTTAAAAAAAATGCTTAAAAAACACAAGTTAGAGCCCAGAGGAGTCAATAATATAAGACTTGAAGAATTTATCATTTGTCGTGTGATCACAAGTGTTCAGCTATAAGTATGCAAAATTTCATATTCCCAGCTTAATTAGGGCTCAGTTAGAAATAATTGCTTACAATACAGAAGTTGAAGCCCAAAGGGTTAATTGTAAGACTTTTTCAAAAATTCATATTTTGTCTTATGATCTGACGCGTTCAGCTATAAGTATGCAAAATTTCATGTCTCCAATTTAATTAGGGGGTCAGTTAGAAAGAATTGATTAAAAAACACAAGCTGGAGTCCAAAGGATTAAATATAAAACTTTTTCGAAAAAAAAAAAAAAAATATTTGTTGTGTGGTCTCAGATGTTCTGCTATAAGTATGCAAAATTTCATGTGTCCAACTTAATTATGGGTCTCATTTAGAAAGAATTGCTTAAAATATATATGTAAGAGCTCAAAGAGTTAAATGTAAGACTTTTTCAAGACTTTATAATTTGTCGCCTGGCCTCAGGTTTTCTGCTATAAGTATGCAAAATTTCAAATCTCCAATTTAAATATGGTCTCATTTAGAAAGAATTGCTTAAAATACACAAGCTGGAGTCCAAAGGGTTAAATATAAAACGTTTTTCGAAGTTTATTATTTGTCATGTGATCTGAAGTGTTCAGCTATAAGCATGCAAAATTTCATGTCTCCAACTTAATTATGGGGCTCATTTAGAAAGAATTGCTTAAAATATATATGTGGGAGCTCAAAGAGTTAAATGTAAGACTTTTTCAAGACTTTATAATTTGTCGCCTGGCCTCAGGTTTTCTGCTATAAGTATGCAAAATTTCAAATCTCCAATTTAAATATGGTCTCAGTTAGAAAGAATTGCTTAAAATACACAAGCTGGAGTCCAAAGGGTTAAATATAAAACATTTTTCGAAGTTTATTATTTGTCGTGTGATCTGAAGTGTTCAGCTATAAGCATGCAAAATTTCATGTCTCCAACTTAATTATGGGGTTCATTTAGAAAGAATTGCTTAAAATATATATGTGGGGGCTCAAAGGGTTAAATGTAAGGCCTTTTTCAAGATTTTATGATCTGTCGCCTGGCCTCAGGTGTTCTGCTATAAGTATGCAAATTTTCAAATCTCCAATTTAATTATGGGTTCAGTTAGAAAGAATTGCTTAAAATGCACAAGCTGGAGTCCAAAGGGTTAAATATGAAACTTTTTTCGAAATTTATTATCTGTCGTGAGATCTGAAATTTTCAGCTATAAGTATGCAAAATTTCAAGTCTCCAATTAGGGGCTCTGTTAAAAAGAATTGATTAAAACACACAAGCTGGGGTCCAAAGGGTTAAATATAAAATTTTTTCGAAATTTATTATTTAGCGTGTGATCTGAGGCGTTCAGCTATAAGTATGCAAAATTTCAAGCCCCCAATTCACTTAGGGACTCTGTTAAAATGAATTGCTTAAAATACACAAGCTGGACTCCAAAGGGTTAAACATAAAACTTTTTCGAAATTTATTATTTGTCGTGTGATCTGAGGTGTTTAACTATCAGAATACAAAATTGCATGCCTCCAATTTGATTAGGAATTCTGTTATAAAGGATTGCTGAAAATACACAAATTGGAGCCCAAAGGGTTAAATATAACACTTTTTCAAAGTTTTATGATTTGTTGTGTGGGCTCATGTGTTTAACTATAATAATTCAAAATTCCATGTCTCTAACTTAATTAGGCGCTCTGTTAGAAAAAATTGCTTAAAATACACATGTTGGAGCCCAAAGTGTTAAATATAAGACTTTTTTCAAAATTTTATGATTTGTCTTGTTGTCTCAAGTATTCAGCTATAAGTATGCAGAATTTCATGGCTCCAACCTTATTAGGGGCTGACTTAGAAAGAATTGTTTGAAATACACATGTGGGAGCCAAAAGGTTTAAATTTAAGACTTTTTCAAAATTTTAGGATTTGTCCTTTCATGTGAGGTGTTCAGCTATAAGTATTCAAAATTTCAAGTCTCCAACATGTATAGTTTCTGAGAACGGGCTCTGTGACGGACAGACAGACAGACAGAGGAGTGAGACGAATAGGGTTTCGTCAGATGAACAAAACCCTAACAAGAATAAATTACCTGAATTTTAATTTTGAAATTAAGTACCTTTTAGATATAAGAATTTGAAAAAATGTTTTGTTTGTTGCAGTTTCGATTGCCTTTGCTTTGAAGCTCTATCATGGAGTTTTTTAATATTATTAGTTCAGCAGTGTCACAGTCTGTCTGCTGCTCCTGCCATGCCAAACCTTTTGCAAACCATTCAGAAGATTCAGAATTGCTAATTTATTAGTTTTCTTCACTTCACTCCACAGCGTACTGGAGCTCAAGTTAAATTCAAAGGAACTCTAAGAAAGGGGATCGAAAATATTTATATGTACTCGTAGTTCCGAAAGGACCGCTTGCACACAAGGAATATGATAGTTAAAAAAAAAAAAAAAAAAAAAAAAAAAAGTTTTTAAAATGGATTTTTCACACAAGGAATGTGATAGGAAAAAAAAAGGTTAAAAAATGGATTTTGGTTAACCGAGAGTATCGCTTAAAAGAGTTTCAGATAAAAGAGGTTCTGTTGTATTCAACTTGTACTGAAGAAGCTTTTGTTGTGCTTAACATTTTTATATTGGTTCTTTTTCTCTTGTACATTTGGCAATAGCTGCTGAGTTGATGTCAATCTTTCATTCTTCTTTAGCCCCAATTTAGTATACATTTATTTGAAAAAGTAGAATGAGAAAATAAGATATTGTCTAATTCTTTTATTGACATTGCAAATTATATTTAATTGTAGATCTTGGGTGCAAGACTTCAGTCCCAGGACTGATTTCAGTCCTGGAGAGATTTCTGACTGATAATAAATTCTACTTTCTTATGTACTTAAATTATAGCAATTTTACTATCAAAAACTTTTAATCACTTTCTGTTATTGTAAAAGATCAATTTTTAGCTATAATGCAAGCCATAGATATATTTTAACCCATTTCCATTAGGTTATATCTAATACTTGGAAAAATTTTCAGTCTTGGTTTAGGTGGACTTCTTGCACCCATGTTGTAGATATAATTTTTAAACCTACTTCTTTTTAAGGAGAAAATAAGATATTGTCTAATTCTTTTATTTGTAGAATTTTATTATACTTGGTATGCTTATAATATATAAGAGAGTGAATAATTGGGTTACTCAAAGGACATTATGACATTGCAAATTATATTTAATTGTAAATAAAATTTTTAACCCTACTCCTTTTTATGCCACCTAAAAATTTGCTATTTACAAACTTGCTATACTTAATTTTTTACAAGCCTAAGGTATTAAGCTTATTAGCAATTATTTAAACTTTGTAGTTTATTCATTAAACAAAATAATTTTAGAAAACTTTACAAATTATGTTCATTTTAGATGGTGACTCCAAGAGGTGACTAATTTCTTCCCTGGTGTGCTTAATTTAAATGAAATTTCTCTTTTTTTGCTAATGCACTATAAGGAATAAAAATAGACATCACAAAGGCTTAAAATCTTTTACATGTTAAAGATCTATTAAAGAGTTTTAAGTGCTTGGAATGGAAAAGGATTCATACAAAACATTGATTTTATTAATGTGACGATAATAATTGAGTGCGATCATAAAAGGGTTAAGTACATTTTGCGAAGTTCTTTTAATAAAACTATTGATCGTTAAAGAAATAATAAAAATGGAGAATTCTTACTTTACAGGAAGACAGTCAAGAAGCAGAACTTATTGAAATAATAATCTCTTTATTTATTCATACGTTAATTGAAGAAAATTATGAAGGATTCTTGCTTTGGTCACTAAGTTAAAATAAAAAGGATCAACAGCAGACGTAGAATTATTCCATGGGATTCTTTTTGATGAGAACAGCACATCTTTAGTTAAAAATTAAATTTTGAGCAAGATCATATCCACATCTTGATCCATAGTACGGACGTGTAAACTTAGCGGCTTTCGAACGACAGGCGAATGCCTGCATCCAATAAACACTGTGTTAAAAAAACTACATCTTTATAACACAACATCAAATCCAATTCTGATTTAAAAATTAACAAAATTTTTAATTTATAGTAAGAAACGAGGACTACAAAAGTATTGAAAAGAAAAGATTTAAATCTATTAGAGAATTTAAAAAATTAGGCAATGTCTTAATAAACAATTCTGAAAGAATACATTTAAAAACTTTTATTTTTATTTGCTCTACAATCGGCAATTAAACCACACCTCCGAAAGGTCGACATCCACTCAATACTTCCGCCACGGTGACCACGCTCTGATGACATCATCACAATACATGCAGATCTGAGAGGAGAAGCATCTCTGTTCAGAGCGCAATGAAAAGGAGGTAAACTTGCCGATGTGCGGTTGAAACAAAATCGCTCGTGCAAAAATAAATACGGATTTAAGTTTAAAGAACATCGATGAGAAAAAATAGTTGAAAGGAATAAAATTAAACTAAATTTAAATACTGTGAGAAGTATTCTCACAATTAATACTTCAGAAACCTTAAAAAGTATCGTATTTGTGAGAAATAATTGTTTTTTTTTTTTTTCAGGCTTTTGTGGGAAAGACATTTTTATTAAAAAAAAAAATTGTGATATTTTATAAGGCTATTGAATTGCAAATATTCAAAAACAAGTTGATCAATTAGAACATATTACTGTTACTTAACTTTTTGGAGCCAGAATGGAATTAAAGAAATATTCAATAAGTAATAATGCCATGTAAAGTAGCTGAAAATATATAAAGAAATATTCAATAAGTAATAATGCCATGTAAAGTAGCTGAAAATATAATTGCACATATTAAATTACACTTTTTATTACCAAATTGATAATCAATGACTACCCAGATTTTGTAGGAGATGTTTTAAAAAATCCAAGAACCATAAAATTCAAAGTGTTTGAAAAACAAAATTGTTAGAACAATTGTTGTAAGTTTAGCAGATGCAATAAAAAGGGTTTACCAAAGGTGAACATCTATCTATTTATACAATACGCTAAGGTGACGATTCCGGCTCTTACCCATCCTCAAGAAAAGCAATTATCGCGGCCATGTTAGGCATAAATATTCAAGATACTGTAAGTTTGCCGATTGTTCAACTTATGTAAATATACATATAATCTGCTTTGTATCACATCTATTCTTCGTTAATTTCTCTAGAATGTTCAAAAACTATCAAATTATAATGTTTTAAATTCTAAATTAAAAATAACGGATAACGAGATATAAACAAACAAAGACTGCTGCTATTTAGAACTACAAATTAGAAATCTAGAAACAAATGAACAACTCTTACAGTGTTTCATAAAAAAAAAAAAAAAAAAAAAAACACACTACAGATCTGCTTTTAAAATAGTTGTAAAAGCATATTTAAAGCCTTTAAATATTTTGAAATGCGTTTTTCACTTTTTCATGTCAACTCACAATTTTGTGAAAAGTGGAGTTAATTGACCGGAGGTACAAGCTGTATTTGCTACACTAGCACCCTCGGCCTCAGCTTTATAGAAATTTCTATCTATTTTTAAACTTTGCTCCGGCGCCATCTATCGACAATCAATATAATACTCGAAAAAAGTTTCGATTGAAATTAGTTTCTTATTAAAAAAAAAAAAAAAAAGACGTAATGATGTAATTTGAGATCAATTTTTAAAAGCTTCATTTATATAATTTTAAAATTTCATTCAACATAAATAAAATGAATATTATTATTATTATGAATTCTTTCGTAGAATTTTAATTTAGTTTTATTTAGCTTAACATTTATCTACTTAATTTTTTTAAATTTTGTTTGCATTATAAATGAGTTTTTTTTCTTCCCCAGATGTAACTGAAACATAAGATGTTATCATGATTGCATTAGTATGCCTGAAAATTTTCTTTTCCCTCATTAAATTATAATTTTGTTTGTTCAAATGTTATTATGTTAAAAATCGAAATTTTATCTGCAATGATATAATTAATATATGTAGTACATAACATGGTATTGTGTATCCCTTATATTTTAATTACATTTGATATAAAATATAAATTTTACTTACAATGCAAGTCAATTTCAAGTTCATTGTTCTTAAAATTTGATTAAAATAAATTAAAATTTTAAGAATGAAAGAATAATAAGAATAACTTTTGATTTTATTTATACCAAAAGAAATTTTAAAGTTATATAGCTGAAGCCTTTAAAAATTTATTTTTAATTAAATCAATGCATCCTGCGTATTTTCTATTAAAAAAAAAAAAACTACAATTTTAACGAAAAGTTCCTTTGTTTATATTAATTGATGATAAATGGTGCCAAGTCTATATTTAGAAATGAAGTGTAAAGCTCCATAGATGAGTAAAACTCACTGACTTTATCCCACAGATTTCTAATACAATACAATACCTCTCTCTCTTAACTCTGTGACTTTATCCTCCCGGTGAGCGGTGAGACATTCATTCATTATTCAGATTCATTCATTTTTATAAAAATAATATATTTAAAAAAAAAACCCTTTATGCATTGAATATTTAATTTAAATGTTTTGTGAAAATGTTCAAAAATTCTGTTTCACTTTGCTAATTATTATTATTGTTGCAATACATATTGCTGTTTGTTTTGCGTAATTGTTAACGCAGATCAATATTCCGTCATTTTTGTTCGGTTTATACACTAGTATATTCATAAAAGTGATGTTGCTAATTGTTTGCAAATCAACATTGACGACTATCTCCAGTGACTTTGGTGATAAAACTTAGTGGCAAAATGTATTTCCAGAAATCTGCCGTCTACAACCCATAGAAGTAGGTTTAGTGGGAATATTCAGATTAATTTTAAAGAAGTTACAAATATTTTCCATGTCACACTCAAGTCATTAGACCCTAGCTGACCCACCCAGCATTATGTGGAATTAAAAAGAAAAAAGAAAAAAAAAAATCTTTTTATCATTTTCAGTAAGGTTTTGAAAAAAAATTACAGAATTAGTAAATTTTATAATTTGAATTTTGAGCCTTATTTGTAAAAAGGAAAGAAAATCTTCTTTAAAAACTGTTTTTAAAAAGTGATCAAGGGTGGGGAAATACATCAACTCGCCACTGGCAAGTGGATTTTCAGGTAGGGTGAGTGAATTTTTTGGTTGTTTTTAAAAAATTGCAAGCTATAGACATATGCCAAAAGCTTTATTTTTTTTACTAATCTATACTAATATTATAAAGAAGTAAAAATTGTTTGTATGTTAGAGGTAATCTCTGGAGCTACTGAACTGATTTCAAAAGTTAAGGTATCAAAATGATGGTGTTAGGCCAACTTAGAACTTAGGCTATATTTTATGTCAGTGCCACTACCCCGAAAGGGGTGCAGGAGCAAAAAACGTTCTAAAAGTGCAATTTTTGTGTTATGGAAGGGTCTATAATCATGAAATTTGGAATGGTAGTTACTTATAAGATATAAATGATATCTAAGAACATTTTCTAAACAATTTGAAATTTAAAAGGAATGAAAATGCACAAAAAGCATTCTAAAAACGTTCGAAGTGGTGGTTTCTACACAATCTCAGGAAATACCAAACCGACTCAAAAAATAATGGTGTCAAAATGATGGTGACAACCCTTGCTCCAAGATAGGCTATATTTGATGCCGGTACCACTACCCCAAAGGGGGTGCAGGAGCAAAAAACACTCTAAATTATGGTTTTTGCGTACTGAAGGGCCTAGAAATATGAAATTTGAAATATTAGTTACTTATTAGATATAAAGGATTTCTAAGAACAGTTCTTAAAAAATTAAAAATTGGTGAAATTGTGCAAAAAGCGTTCTAAAAAACATTCTAACTGCGGGTTTCTTCACAATCTCAGGAAATGCAAAACCGATTTACAAAATGATGGTGATAGCCCTTGCTCTGACATAGGTTATGTTTTATATCGGTGTCACTACAACAAAGGGGGTGCAGGAGGAGTGAAAAACGTTCTAAATTACGGTTTTTGCGTTACTGAAGGGCCTAGAAATATGAAATTTGAAATGTTAGTTACTTATTAGATATAAAGGATTTCTAAGAACATTTCTTAAAAAAGTTTAAAAGGGATGAAAATGCACAAAAAGTGTTCTAAATGGTGGTTTCTGCACAATCTCAGGAAATACTAAACCGATTTAAAAAATAATGGTGTCAAAATGATGGTGACAACCCTTGCTCCAAGATGGGCTATATTTCATATTGGTGCCACTACCCCAAAGGGGGTGCAGGAGCAAAAAACGTTCTAAAAATGCAATTTTTACGTTACTGAAGGGCCTAGAAATATGAAATTTGATAAATGGTGGTTTCTGCACAATCTCAGGAAATACTAAACCGATTTAAAAAATAATGGTGTCAAAATGATGGTGACAACCCTTGCTCCAAGATGGGCTATATTTCATATTGGTGCCACTACCCCAAAGGGGGTGCAGGAGCAAAAAACGTTCTAAAAATGCAATTTTTACGTTACTGAAGGGCCTAGAAATATGAAATTTGAAATATTAGTTACTTATTAGATATAAAGGATTTCCAAGAACTGTTCGTAAAAAATTCAAAATGTAAAAGGGGTGATAATGCCTGAAGAGGGTTCTAAAAAATATTCTAAACTAGCAGGCTGAGCCGGCTGCGCTGGACCATTTTTCAAATGAACCTTCAATCAAACGAATTGGAAAATCCGACCCTGTATTTTAAATTAATATGGACCTTCACCTGGAAGATCCTTCCGCATTTTCTGAATACGCATTGGACGCAATTGCGCTATTATATTATCTGATGCGTTAGACGAAATACGGGCAATTCAGAAGCAACTCTTTAGTACATCATGTAGAGTTTGGGAGGAAAATGCGGCCATTACGGTGATATCACCACACTACTAAAAAATAGAGAATTACAATGACTGCAGAGATTGACCATTTAACTTAAAGAATGTTCGTGTTATTCATTTTCGTTTGTTAGGTCTTTTTCTCCGGGCTTAACAGCTTGGTACTTTGTGCTAATCTGATAACATAATTACAATCTCTCTCTACGTTACATTATATTTGATAATATACGTCTTCTTTTGGCAGGTTTTCTCTACAGTTTCTTATCTTCGATTTCCAGTAGAGTAAATACAATCAAAACAGTATTTAACTTTTATATTTCAAAATATGTGAATCATGTAAAAGTGGATATTTAAAGCGGAATTGGGTGAATAAATTTAAAATAATGTCATTTTAACTGCCGTTTCTTTTTACATACCAGATTTAATCATGCAACTATTAACCTAGGAAAATAACCTCGATAACTAATTCAAATAGAAAACTAAACCTCTAGTTTTCATTCAATAAAATCTTATCAATAATCCGTAATCGGATCCAAAACCAAGTTTGATGTGAAACGTTAGAAATGTTTGTAACGGTATGGCTAAAAATGTACCAGAGTTAGCTACAAAACAGGGTTAATTACGCTCCAAACTACATTCCATTAAATAATGTCAAATTGTTGTTGATTGATTTTTAGATCTTTCACTATCAAAACTCTTGGCAAATGATAAGTAAAGTTAGTTATGCAAAATTTTTAGTAGTGATCTTTTTGGCAAACCGAAGATTTTTTTTGCATTTCTCTAATGAGCGTAAGAAGACGGAGAAATAAGCTTGCTTTTATTTTCAAGATGTCATTATTCATCAGTTTGTTGCCTAAATAAAACTAAAAACGTTAATTTTTGACTATGATCACCTGCTCGGGCTGTGCAGTGTGCATCACCCAAAATTTCTTTATAATGATTGAAATTTTATTTGAATCTGAGGTACCTTTTTTTAAAACCTAGAGTAAATGAACAAATATTGTTCCATTGGCCACCTTTGGCATTTGAAAGTTTTTTGTACATTTAAAGTAATGCTTTTTTAGTGATAGTAAAATAAACCTAAAATTTGTCACTACGATCAGCTGCTCAGGCTGTGCATCAGCCAAAATTTTATAATGATTGAAATTTTAATTGAATTTGAGGTACTTTTTTTAAAAAAACCTAGGCTAAATGAACAAATATTGTTCCATTGGCTACCTTTGGCATTTGAAAAAATTTTTGTACATTCAGATTAATGCTTTTTTAATGATAGTAAAATAACTGCACATGAAAAATATCTATTAGTAAATCTTGTTTTGTCCGTTTGCTCCATAACTAAAAAAACATAAATTTACTAATCGCTATTTACTAAAAGTACAAATTTCGCATAATCTTCTGAAATCGGATTTACCGCCCACGGTTCCTTTCAAATATAAACGAATCTTCCAACACTATACAGTAAATTCGCCAATTGTAAGGTGTCTGATTATGGCAGATTCATCCAATATCTTTTTATAACATTTCTAAATGAAGGTAAGATATGAAAAAAAATGACGAATGGAATGGAATATCGAAAAGTGATTTCAGAAAGTGAAATTTATTTCAAAATTTCTTTTGTTGTGATAGAAATAACGCACAATTGCTTACGTTTTCTTAAGAATAATCTTTACTATCAAACATTGCAAGCATTGAACGCTTGTATAAGGGAAATTGGCGATATGTTTTTTTATTAAAAAAAAGAATGGATAATATTAGCTAATCTGGCTTCGAGGTTATAAAAGTCACAAATTTGGGGAAAACAAACCGACATGCTTTCGCAGTAAAGTATGATGAGAAATTTTTCAAATGTCTAAAATTAAATTATTTTACAGTATGTATGTGCGTGTGTGGGAGACATTTATACTAAAATTAAAATATCTGACTCCATTTTTAAAATATTAATTGCTATTTATATATTGTACATTTGAATTTTAAAAAATATTCAAAAAATGCTTTCGTACACTTGCAAAATCACCTTTATTGTAAACATCGCTTGAACCCAATTCACGCTTACATCTTTTTGGCTTAAAATCAAATTGTTTGGCGACAAAAGTGAACTCAAAAATCACAAATAAACATATAACATGTAAATCATAAGTACCATCATTTTTACAATTACATTTGCTAGTTTCGTCTGTAAGTCACATGATGGAAGAGTTAGAAATAAAAAAGAACAAATCAAAAACAAAATTGTTACCACAAGGAAGGTCTCCTTAAAGAGCATACTTAAATTATTTTGAAAAGAAAAATGCTTTTAAAACTACTCATGTTTGTAGTAAAGCATCAGTCAAATTTGGCGGCGGAATCCCAGTAAAAATCTGAAAAAAATCCATATGTATTCGAGTATTTTGTGCAGAAAAGACGAACGTTCCACGCTATTTGGCTAGCTAACACATTTCCATCCCAAAGGCAAGATATTTAAATGCATTTGAAAATTGCTTTTAAATAAGTGTTTAAATGCCTAAAACTCAATGAATTTAAACTTAAACAAAGGATTAGCGTATTATTTTTTATCTTTAAGCGTATATAATATATACAAATTGCGTGTTGCAGTAGTTATTTAATTTTACATGGCTTCACCGGCTGGAAATGTTTTAATTGTACTATTTGATTATTCATTCAACCAATTTCGCCAAATTATATAAATTGCCAAACTGCTCGCCAAATTATACAAATTGACAAAATTTTTATTTTAAACAACGAAAGAATAAATAAATTTGTAAACGTTAGTAAAATTACAAATAGAAGTAAAATTAAAAATCACTTGATGACACAACAAACACGTGTACCGTGTTTAATGTCAAGTGAATGTAAAATTTACGATCAGCTATTATTGGCATTTATCTTATAGTTTGGCGATAGCTATTTTGTCGACGGGATAATCAAGTAGTACCGTTTTAAATTTGTTTTAAAAGTAGCTGGCTAATTAAAAATGCTACCATTAAACATTTTATATTAAATACTTGTTTCTATGGCAACAGTAACCTTCATTTCTTGTTTCTGACACTAACAATATCGAAAGTCAAATTGCCAATGTTCTGAATCGGACATTAATTTTGAATTTGGAAAAACTGAAATTTTGTTTTAAACTATATAATACGATAATAAAATTTTAATATATACACATATAAAGGTATATGACAAAACTGTAGTAATAAAAATGTATTTATTACGTTAAACTTAATCTAACTATCTTCGTATGAAGAGTAGAAAAAGGTTTTACTCAAAAATTATTTATCATAAAAAAAAGTATCATTCTAAATTTTATTGTGCCGCCAACCAGCATTAAATCACCAAAAAAAATTAAATTTTCATTATTTTTTTACAAACGCTAAATCAAGGTTCTGCACATTTTTTTAATAAACATATTATATGTCACGAGAAGAACATTCTATATATTCCTCATGAGAAGAATATTATATATTTTTTTCAAATATTTCTGAGCATGCACTTATCGAAACATCCTTGATATCATCCTATCAATTGTTCAGATGCATTTTTCTTAACTTGACGCAAAAGATAAAGAGCCAAATCTTATTTCAATTACAATATTTTAACTGTGTAATTTTTTAAGCATTACGAACATTCCCTTTCATGTTTAAATTAAATATTTTTGTTTTTTAATATTATGCCTCATTAAAATAAATTTTTTTCTTCCTCCTTTTTTTTTTTTTTTTCTTTTTTTAAATTAAAATTAGTATGAGTTTTTTTTTTATGTTTCGAGGTGTAATAGCTGTTTCAATTTTTCTATCAGCGATAAATTTCGCCAAGAAATAAAATGGTAAACCTTATCGTCCAAAATAACAGAACTTTCCGTCATAATTCCATAACTAATATAGGTAGAATGATGTGTTATAGCTTAAAACCTTCCCTGAAAGGATACCTATCTAATGGTGTAAGTTCCATAAAAATCCATGCAGTAGAACTCGAAATCTAGGCGTTCAGAACAAAATTTCCGTTTGGATTTTATATATATATAATAGATAATAGATGGTGATTTCTACTCAATTTTGGGAAGTATCAAATCGATTTCAAAAGTAATGGTTGTAAACTGATGGTGAAAGACCTTGCTCTAACATGACTCTGTTTTATGTTTGTATGAATACCACCTTGGGATTGCAGGAGAAAAAAATAAGTTCTAAATTGCGGTTTTGTGTTATGGAAGGGCCTAGAATCATGAAATTTGGAATGGTAGTTACTTATAAGATATCAATGATCTCTAAGAACATTTCCTAGAAAAAAAATCGAAATTTAAAAAGGGTGAAAATGCGCAAAAAACATTGAAAAACATTCTAATTTGCGATTTCTATGCAACCTCAGGAAGTACTGAACCGATTTCAAATATAACGGTGTAAAATGATTGTGACAGCTCTTGCTCCAAGACATGCTATATTTTATGTTTGTTTCCACTACCCCAGAGGAGATGCAGGAACTAAAAACATTCTAAAAATGCGATTTTTGAACTATGGAAGGACCTAGATTCATGAAATTTTGCATGATATATATTTATTACATATAAATGATCTATCATATAAAAAGCGTTGTAAAAATGTTCTAAATGCAGATTAGTGAGCAATCTCAGGAAGAATCAAATTGATTTCAAAAGTAATGGTAGGCAAATTGATGTTGACTGCCTCTGCTCTAACATAGACGCCATTTCATGTCGGTGTCACTATCACCTGGAGGTTTCAGGAGCAAAAAACGTTCTAAATTTCGATTTTTGTGATCGGTAGGGGCTAGCAACTTGAAATTAGGCAAGGTACATATTTATTAGATGTAAATGATCTTTAAGAACAGTTTTGAAAAAATTGGAAACCTTTTTCTAAGAAAAGGGTGAAAATGCACGAAAAGCGTTCTAAATTGCAATTTCTACTCCGTCTCAGAAAATATCAAACTTATTTTAAAAGTAATGGTTGCAAATTGATGGTGACAGTCCCTGCTCCAACATAGGCTATATTTTATGTTGCTGTCACCATCATCTGGGGCTGCAAGAGCAAAAAATGTTCTAATTTGCATTTTTTTGCACAACTGAGGGGTCTAACACAGGGTGTCTACAGAATCTGGAAATCAGGGAATCATGGAAAAATCAGGGAGGTTTATCACTCTGGAAAAATCAAGGAAATGTCAGGGAACTTTGTAAAAATACTGGAAAATCAGGGAAATTTGTCTATATTGCAAAAATATTTGCATTTTCACCTTGCCAACGAGACAGATTCGTCTATTTTATGTACCATATTTTTTCACATGCTGATTAATCTTTCCCAATATTTTTTAAAAGATGTGCATGGTGTGAGATGAAATCTCACAGTGTTTAAATCATGTTACTTTTTTTATTTCTTTTGGCCTTATACATCGATGTTCTTTAAGCTTAAATCCATATTTATTTTTGCGCGGGCGATTTCGCTTCACCGCACATCGGCAAGTTCGCTTCACCGCACATCGGCAAGTTCGCTGACGTTCGGCTGCCCCTGGCATAGGGTGCTTCTCCTTTGAACTTTGTACGATTGTGATGACGTCATCGGAGCAAGTCTCTCACGGCATATGCATTGAATGGGTGTTTGATCTTTCGGAGGTGTGTCCATTCGCTGTGCAGGGAGCAAATTAAAACAAAGCTTTTTAAATGTTTTCTTTTGGATTTGTTTATTAAGACATTACCTAATATTTTAAATTCTCTAATAGATTTAAATCTTTTCTTTCAGTAACTTTTGAAGTCCCCGTATTCTTACTATAAATTAAAAATTCCGTTAATTTTAAATCAGAATCTGTTTTGTTGGAGAGCTGTCATGACTTAGTTTTGGTTTTAAAAAAGATCGCGGGCTTCGGCTCCGGTCTGCCGACGCCGATGAATGTGGAATCCGGTAAAGAGCTTTTGCGTAAACGATGTCTGCGATTTTTGACAACTCCTGTTAAATTATTTCTTAATAATTTCTTGATTCATGCTGCACTTTTAAACTAACTAAATAACTTGAATTAATTTATGTACGGTGACCAACGGGAAGCCTTATCTTCTCTTCTCAAGATGAAAATAAAGGATTGATTGATGCTTAAAGGTCTCCTCTTCATTTATTTTACAGACTACACGATCCAAGTAAGAAGTTTAATTTATTTCTATTTTTTTACAATTGCTGACCTCAAAGAACGGAGGGTTTATTGCAAACATTACACAACGCATGTAACTAAAAAGAACTTCCAATTAAATTTTACTTTTAATTAACGGCCCATAAATATGGATATATAATATATTACAAAATATTTCTATCACATTTGGTGCCGCAAAAACGGTGGTTCTGAAGAAAAATTTAGATTGATTTGAAGAAAATTCGTAATATTTTAGAACTTTTGTTCTCAGAATAACTTTTGAAAATTTTTTTGATGTGTTCAATAGTATTCAAGATTTGTTCTTTTAGTGAATTTTGAGAAATATGGAATATTTTATGTAAGAATTGTTGCATAACTACATATGACAATATTTTTTTAGTATTGGAAGTTTCTGTTCTCAAAAAATTTCTTGCATAGATTTTTTCTGCTTTGAAGAATTAATTTTTTTATAATTCTAGAATAATTTTGTTCTGCTCCATCTTGAAGAATATGATATATTTTGCTAAGTTTCCCATATTTTTTTTAAAACAATTATTTAAATTAAGATCAATTTCCTATTGAAGAATAGTCATATTTTTGATGATGCATAATTATTATTCTATTTAAATAGTTTTATTTGAAAGAATTTCATCTACACATTCTTTTATTTGTAATGAATTATTAGAGAACATAATTTTTTTTTTTTTTAAGGAATGATTATTTGATATATATATTTTTGAAGCTATTTTTTAAGCTATTTTTCTAGCTAATAATAAGCTAGAAAAAGCAAGGGGTCGTCGGGTAGCTTCATCGCCCCGAGCCCTCCCTTCCCGCTTTTCGGTGTCTTTAATTTGTGTAATTTCTCTTTTAAATTTGTCCGGTTTCAATTTTTGATTTTTTTTTTTTTTTTCAATCTGGCTTTCGCTAGAGAGTCTTTCATTCGGGACGTGGCTGGGCTCCTGGGAATCTTGCTTCTGCAAAAGAGTCGGACTAGAGTGGAAGAACAAAGGGTTGCGGACGAAGATGGGCCGCTCGCCGCGGCGGTTGACCCCCCCCTCCCACCCCCAACCGCCGCCGAGACTAATAATAAGCTAGAAAAAGCAAGGGGTCGTCGGGTAGCTTCATCGCCCCGAGCCCTCCCTTCCCGCTTTTCGGTGTCTTTAATTTGTGTAATTTCTCTTTTAAATTTGTCCGGTTTCAATTTTTGATTTTTTTTTTTTTTTTTCAATCTGGCTTTCGCTAGAGAGTCTTTCATTCGGGACGTGGCTAGGCTCCTGGGAATCTTGCTTCCGCAAAAGAGTCGGACTAGAGTGGAAGAACAAAGGGTTGCGGACGAAGATGGGCCGCTCGCCGCGGCGGTTGAAGCTAGCTTAAATTTTACTTTTAATTAACGGCCCATAAATATGGATATATAATATATTACAAAATATTTCTATCACATTCCAAATTGTGATATGACTATTAATGTGCCGTGCTATGAAGGTATAATTAAATTGAAGTTCTTTTTAGTTACATGCGTTGTGTAATGTTTGCAATAAAACCCTCTGTTCTTTGAGGTCAGCAATTGTAAAAAAATAGAAATAAATTAAACTTCTTACTTGGATCGTGTAGTCTGTAAAATAAATGAAGAGGAGACCTTTAAGCATCAATCAATCCTTTATTTTCATCTTGAGAAGAGAAGATAAGGCTTCCCGTTGGTCACCGTACATAAATTAATTCAAGTTATTTAGTTAGTTTAAAAGTGCAGCATGAATCAAGAAATTATTAAGAAATAATTTAACAGGAGTTGTCAAAAATCGCAGACATCGTTTACGCAAAAGCTCTTTACCGGATTCCACATTCATCGGCGTCGGCAGACCGGAGCCGAAGCCCGCGATCTTTTTTAAAACCAAAACTAAGTCATGACAGCTCTCCAACAAAACAGATTCTGATTTAAAATTAACGGAATTTTTAATTTATAGTAAGAATACGGGGACTTCAAAAGTTACTGAAAGAAAAGATTTAAATCTATTAGAGAATTTAAAATATTAGGTAATGTCTTAATAAACAAATCCAAAAGAAAACATTTAAAAAGCTTTGTTTTAATTTGCTCCCTGCACAGCGAATGGACACACCTCCGAAAGATCAAACACCCATTCAATGCATATGCCGTGAGAGACTTGCTCCGATGACGTCATCACAATCGTACAAAGTTCAAAGGAGAAGCACCCTATGCCAGGGGCAGCCGAACGTCAGCGAACTTGCCGATGTGCGGTGAAGCGAAATCGCCCGCGCAAAAATAAATATGGATTTAAGCTTAAAGAACATCGATGTATAAGGCCAAAAGAAATAAAAAAAGTAACATGATTTAAACACTGTGAGATTTCATCTCACAATACCCCCATTTACCGAGTAAAATTTTGGCAGAGCAAGTGATGTAAAAGCTAATAATAAGCTAGAAAAAGCAAGGGGTCGTCGGGTAGCTTCATCGCCCCGAGCCCTCCCTTCCCGCTTTTCGGTGTCTTTAATTTGTGTAATTTCTCTTTTAAATTTGTCCGGTTTCAATTTTTGATTTTTTTTTTTTTTTTCAATCTGGCTTTCGCTAGAGAGTCTTTCATTCGGGACGTGGCTGGGCTCCTGGGAATCTTGCTTCCGCAAAAGAGTCGGACTAGAGTGGAAGAACAAAGGGTTGCGGACGAAGATGGGCCGCTCGCCGCGGCGGCCCATCGCAAAAAATCAAAAATTGAAACCGGACAAATTTAAAAGAGAAATTACACAAATTAAAGACACCGAAAAGCGGGAAGGGAGGGCTCGGGGCGATGAAGCTACCCGACGACCCCTTGCTTTTTCTAGCTTATTATTAGTCTCGGCGGCGGTTGGGGGTGGGCGGGGGGGTCAACCGCCGTGGCGAGCGGCCCATCTTCGTCCGCAACCCTTTATTCTTCCACTCTACTCCGACTCTTTTGCGGAAGCAAGATTCCCAGGAGCCCAGCCACGTCCCGAATGAAAGACTCTCTAGCGAAAGCCAGATTGAAAAAAAAAAAAATCAAAAATTGAAACCGGACAAATTTAAAAGAGAAATTACACAAATTAAAGACACCGAAAAGCGGGAAGGGAGGGCTCGGGGCGATGAAGCTACCCGACGACCCCTTGCTTTTTCTAGCTTATTATTAGTGGTACACATGGTATGAGTTTTTGATATTTAATGTAAATTAAGGTGATCAGATGTCCTGATTTTCTGTACATATAGCACCTATGAGTCATTCCATGTCAAATCAACCAGTGACTCAACCTGATCATTTCAGATTTCAATGAAACTCTCAGGAATCATTCTCCCTGATGATATAAATGAGAATATATTTTTATATTTTTTTTATCACATTAAATTTTCATACAATCAATTATTTAAATTTTGAAAAAATCATCATTTTTGGGGGTACATACATTTTTCAATTTTGAATTTCTCAAGTTCTATTAGGCATACATAATTTTATGACACCTCATTTTAAAGAGAAATTTATAAGGTTTAATTTGATACCTAAGTTGACTATACTCAGTTAATTAAATTAAAAAAAAATTCTGATAGTGTTTTTTAAAAATTTTGAAAAAAATGTATGTTTGTTGTAATATTATAAGCTTAAATTCCTGAAATTTTTAGAGTGGGATCTCAATGGGATCAAGAGTTATGAAATAAAAACTGAAAATTACCATTCAAATAATACATAAATAACAAAATAGCTAGAATTAGATTGCTATTTGAATGATAAACATTTTGAAATACGGCATGGTATTTACGTACAAGATGCAACTGCTTTCTACGAACAGTCGAAAGAAAATTCCAAATTTAAAAGACTGAAGTGAGCTAAAAACGTTCTAAATTACAATTTTTTATACAATCTTATTGAATACCAAACCGATTTAAAAAATAATGGTGTTAAATTGTTTGTGATAGAACCTGCTGAAACATAAGCTATATTTTATGTATGTGCCACTACCATCAGAGGGTTCCAGGAGCAAAAAACTTTCTAAATTGTGATTTCTGTGATACTGAAGAGCCTAGAAATTTTAAATACGGCATGGTAGTTACTTATAAAATATAAATGTCCTCGAAGGACTGTCAAAAATAAATTCAAATTAAAAAGAGGTGAAGCGAAGGGTAGGTTCCAAAAGCGTTCTAAAAAAGCCCTAAATTACGATTTTTATGCAATTTTAGGGAATATAAACCAATTATAAAAGTAATAATTGCGAATCAATGGTAACAGTCTCCGATCCTACACAGGCTATATTTTATGCGGATGATTCTACCACCTGGGGTTCACAGGAACAACAAACGTTCTATAAAAGGCCTTTAAAAGCTTTCTAAATTAAGTTTCTGTGGAATATTAGGAAATAATAAACCAATTTCAAAATTGTTTACAAATTAATGGTGACAGTTCCTGTTTCAACATAGCCCTTTATGTTGAGAGAGGTGGTAAGACTTGGCATTTGACATGTTGGTTAATTTTAAGACGTAAGAAGATGGTTTCTAAAAAATTCAAAACTTCAAATGAATACTGAAATAAGCCTATTAATTGAGCATAAAAGTTTCAAAATATTTTCTAAATTATCATTTATTTAGTTTTATTTCTTTTCATTAATTTAAATCTAATTTTTGCCTAATGCAGTGTAATAATGAAGTTTAGTCAAACTATGTTTTAAATAGTAATTTTTGAAATTTTCCTAAAAGTATAATTTCTTTTAATAAAAATTAGACATATAAATATCACTTGGCATATTTCAAATATTATGCGAGCAAAGCCGCGGGGTTTGCTAGTCAGCTATATTTTCCAACATCCCAAATTTACGTGATGTAAACTTAGTAATAAGTTTTATCTTATACTAAACTTTCCTCTCGGCTATTTATTTTTAATTTTATAGAGAAAATTATGAAAATTCTGCATTATGCTAATAGTAATTAACTATTTTGGCAAGTTGTGCACATTTTGTCTTAACAATTTTCAACTGTATGTTGTATCTACTAAAAACCAACTTTTCAAAAGTAAAAAAAAAAAGCCAAGCTAAAAAAAAAAAAGTTGAAAGTTGTGGCTAAAAAATGGTGTGATATCAAATTTCCAAGCTTATATTATGGTACTTATTTAACATTTTCCATTAAAAAATTTACCATTTGTAAGTCGAGTGCTTTCGTATATGTTGCTTGAAATCCTTTTCTCCTGTACTAAATAAATCATAACGTGTTTATGAAAATTCAAATGTTTTAAAATTATGCATGATGGGCTTGGCGGCCATCTTTCCATATTTTACACAAATTTATGTGTACGCAAATCCATAGTTAAAATCCGAAATTTTAAATTGTTACTTAAGCAGACATTTTAAGCTTTACCTTTACGGACTATAATATTCGAAGAATTTTGTGCCTTAAAATAATAGTGATTTATCTAAAGGATTCATCTTGTTATTTATTTCATAGAGTAAATAATCATTTAAAAGCAATGAAAATCAGTTTCTATTTTCAAAATATCTGCGTTTTTCAATTTAGCAGTTTGCAGTTGAAAACCAAAGTTCGACATTGTTACTAAAGCAAACATTTTATGCCTTTCCTTTATGGAATTTTGTGTGCGTAGAAATTTGTGTGTTAAGATACTTTTGACGCATCTTTGCGATTCCTCTTATGATACTTTTTTAGAGTAATTAATTCTTTAAAAGCAGTAACAATCAACTTCCTTTCTCAAAATAAAAGTCTTTTTTAATTTATTTGTCCGTACTTAAAATCAGAAGTTAATGCAAACTTATTACGCTTGCCTTTACGAACTTGGGTGCTTAGAAATTTGTGTAAAATATGGAAAGATGGCCGCTAAGCCCATCATGCATAATTTTAAAACATTTGAATTTTCATAAACACATTATGATGTATTTAGTACAGGAGAAAAGAATTTCTAGCAACATATACGAAGGCACTCGACTTACAAATGGTAAATTTTTTAATGAAAAATGTTAAATAAGTACCATAATATAAGCTTGGAAATTTGATATCTCACCATTTTTTAGCCACAACTTTCAACTTTTTTTTTTTTTTTTTTTTTACTTTTGAAAAGTTGGTTTTTAGTAGATATCAGTTCTTTTTTTTTTTTTTTTTTTTTTTTTAAGAGATTATACATAATTTAAATAATCTACTCATTCAAATTAAAGTGAGTTCTCGTAGAACATTTGCAAATAGAAAGGAAACACAATATATGTACATTTTGTTTACATATCATTCCTTTCTTAGAGTAATTAATCATTTAAAAGTAATGAAAGTCAACTTCTTTTCTCAAAGTATCAGTCTTCTTCAATTTATATGGTATTTAATTTTTATGAAAATTAGATAAAAACCTGATAGAGTTGAAGTAAAATATAGACGTATAGGGTCTTTTAGTTAGATATTTGTTTATTGTTAAATATTTAGTTAGATATCTATTTAAAGATAATCTTTTATTTTATTTTTCAGAATTATATTACCTTTGAAAATACTTACGGCTAATCAGAGAATGAAGCCTGACTTACAAGACTACAAATATTTTTAGAAACTATTCTTAATGAACTTTTACATATTTTAAGTAACCAGCATGCCAAATCTAGGCTTCTACCCCAAAGAGTATCACAGAAATCGGAACTTTAGAAAGATTTTTTGTTTCTGAACACTTTTAAACTTCGAACTTATTAGGAAATGATTACTGAGAGTATTTACATTTCAAAAGTTACAATTATGTCAAATTTCAAAGTCATGCTTTAATAATTCTATTTAAATCGCAATTTAGAACGTTTTCTGCTCGTTTAATCTTTTTGAGGCAATAAACAGTTCTTAGCCAGCGTTTAGACCTTAAAAGTAACGGTTTGCCAATATTCAGGTTTCAATATTCAACGATATCACATAAACCCAATTTTTAGAACGTTTTTTGCTCCTGCGCCGTCAAATTTTTTAGGAACAGTTCACTGTGAACATTTACGTCTTAAATGTTACAAAAATGTCAAACTTCAATTCCCTTCGGACTAAGAATTCCAAATAAATCATAATTTATAACATTTTTAGAAAGTTTTTTACTCGTTTTACCCTCTTAAATTTCGATATTTTTAGAAATGGGTTTTAGCAAGCACTTACAACTAAAAAGTAACCAACATATCAAATTTTAAGTTTCTCCCCTCAACAGTTTCATAGAAATCTTAATTTATGAATGACTTTTGCTATTGCAACCTTTTAAATTTCGTATTTTTTTAAAATTGCTCAGGACGAGCATTTTCGTTTTAATAGCAACAATCATGTTAAATTTCAAGTTCATGAAGTTCATGCTAGAGTTCATGCTTTAGCAATTCCACTCAAATTGGAATTTAGAACATTTTTAGAAAGCTTTCCAATCATTTCATCATTTTAAAATTTGATTTATTTAGAAACAGTTTTTAATGAGCATTTACATTATATAAGTAACTACCATATCAGATTTAAGAATTATAACCCGAACTGTTTCACAGGAATCGAAAATTTAAGAGTTTTTTTGCTCCTGTTTCCTTATAAATTTCTAATTTATTAGAAAATGCAAAGCATTTATATGCCATAAAAAATAACATCCGCGTCAAATTTTATATTCCCAGCCCAAACAATCCCATTAAAATCATAATGCAAACCGTTCTTAAAACGTTTTCCATTCGATTCACCTCTTAACATTTCGATTTTTTACTAACAGTTCTTAGCGAGCATTTACACCTTTAACTAAACTGGCATGCCAAAATTCAGGCCCCTATTCCGTACAGTATTACAGAAATGGCGATTTTAGAATGTTTTTTACGCCTGCATCCATTTAAATTTCGAATTTTTTTAGAAACTTTTTTGTAGGATGATTTACTTCTTGTAAGTAAAAAGCATATCAAATTTCAAGTTTCTAGCATTAATAATTGAAAATAAATCATAATTTAGAATGGTCATAGAACGCTTTTCTATCGTTTCAAACTTTTAATTTCTTCTTTTTCAGATGCAATTCTTAGCAAGTATTTAAAAGTAACAACCAGGCCAAATTGACGGTTTCTATTCGGAACGGTATCGCAGAAATTTGAATTTTAGAATTTTTTTTTGCTTTTTTACTCTCTTCAATTTCGAATTTATTAGACTATTTTTGCCTCTAGCTACCAGTTTGATCTCCCTTAAATGTATACTAAGCATTGCATCATGTTACTTCTATTCATAATTTAATTAACTTGTTCAATCTTTCGCCACATTGGAAGATTCTGATAGAAAATCATGAATTCTGTACCTTTATGTTAGTGGGGGCAGGTGATAAATCACCAATTATTGTTCTCTTCTCAATCATTTATATTGCATTAATTTTACTTAAACTATAATCTTTTCCCGCATTTTATATAAAATGCATAACTCTAATTTAAAACACAAACATTTAAGATGCACGCCTTTCACTTATTTATTTTTTTGTTTGTTTGTTTTAAAGGAAAGGAAAAAAAATAAAAATGCCAATTTTATTATCAAAGCATTGTTTTTAATTTACCATGCAAAAAATAAAAACTGCTACTGGTGAGATAAAAAATACTATTGGCGAATTTTGCATCAAATTAATGCAAATTAATCATAAATTTAAAATGAGAAATAAAAATACTTTCTAATGCTTTCATAATACTTTAAAAGACCTTCGTTGTTTAGAGAAATAAGGTAAATAAGATTCTTAAGTAAACAGTTTAAAAACATTTAAAACTGATTTCAGCAATTACTGAACATAGCCAAATATATATTCCGATTCTTTTGTACAATTCTGTATTTATCTGAAAGTTGGTATATATACTATGTAATACAAAAACTTAGTTTAGCAAGAAAACGAAAAATAAATTGAAATTTCACTTTCAGTAATTTATACCCATAGACAGAAACTTACTTGAATACATTTATACAGCCCTGTATTTTATCTGCTTCCTTTACATGCACACCCACTATTTAGCTAAAGTTTAATTCAGACTAAAGTACTCTTAAAACTAGTAAAATCACACTTCCAAAAATTATCATCCATTGACGGCCATATATCTAATTCTTTGTTTGGCTCTGTAAACAGTTTTATCTGTATTCTGCAAACATTTTTTAGCATGGTAAATGTAATTTAGTGTAAAAATGCATAACTTATTTAAAAACCATGTTTAAACAATTTACGCTCAAACTTAGCAGCGGAGCTTGCGAATTCTTTTTTTGTAGACCTGTAAATGATCTATAGCATTTATACTCACCACATCGAATGCAAAAATTAAGTTAAAGTTAACAAGAGAAAGAAAAATCATGCATTAAGCATAGATTATAAAGCACTTTCCAAAACTTCCTGAAATCTTTAACAAAACTTCTTTATTTAGGGAAAATAAGGTAAAGAAGATAAGTAAACATTTTAAAAACCAAATAAAACATTTGAAAATATGATTTCAGCAGTTACTTCCCATAGCCAAATATGTATTCCAATTCTTTTGAACAGCCCTGTATTTGATCTGTAGATTGATATATATACTATATAGTGGGAAAATTTAGTTTAGCAAGAAAACGCATAACAGATTGAAATTTCTCTTTCAGCAATTTATACTAATAGATGGAAACATACTTGAATACTTTTGTTCGGCCCTGTAGTTTACCTAGTACCTTTATTACATGCCTTTATTCAGCTGAAATTTAATTCAAACTAAATCACTCATAAAACTACTGAAATCATATTTCCAGAATTTATCATCAATAGAAGGCCATGTATCCAATTCTTTGCGTGGCCCTGTATATCATTTTATCTATATTCTACATACATTTCATAGTAAATTAAACACAGTTCAGCATAAAAATGCATAACACATTTAAAAACCACCTTTCAGCAATTTACGCTCATACTCAGTAACCTTTTCGAATTCTTTTGCGTAGCCCTGTATATACACTATAGCATTTATATACACCAAAAAGTATGCATAAATATAGTGAAACTTAAAAGCGCATATCATAATTAAAAATACATTTCCTGCCGTCATCGCTAATATACAGTACTTCGAATAGAATATACTTGTCTGAAATCTTTTGTGTGTCCTTGTAAATATTATGCACTTCGTATTTTGCATGAAATAACTTACAGTAAGCATCACCAACGCATATCAATTTCATTATATATAAAATTGCATAATTAAAATACGCCGCAAACAATTACTCCCTATACGATTATGTAATGGAATTATTTTGTGTGGCCCTGTAAATGAATAGTAATTATTCGTTGCACCGCATATTCTTCAGAATGCATATTTTAGTATACTTCGTAGATGCATATCAATTTTATTATGTTTCAAAGGGTGTAACATCTTTAAAATTCAATTTAAATGATTTTTTTCCCATTGGTTGTAACTAATGGAATAACTTTGACTGTCCCTGTAAATAAACTAAACATTCTACAAACTTCATTTGAAATAGGGTTTGGGCTAGGCCAAACTTCAATAACACCCAAAAATTTCAGGGCAATCCGGGTATATTTACGAGATTTAGAGTGCGGACAGATGGACAGACAAACCTAAGGCAATAACACTTTTCAACTTAATTGGAAAGTTTTAAAAACGCCTATCATAACTGAAAATGTTCATCCAGCAATCATACTAATCCAGCAATATACAGTATTTCGGATGCAGTATAGTATTCGAAATCTTTTGTATGTCCCTGTGAATGCTATGCACTTCATATTATACAGGAAGTAACTTGTAGTAAACCTTAGTAATGCATACCAATTTCACTATATAAGAAATAGTTTAACATAATTAAAATACACTGCGAACAGTTTTTTCTCCTATGCCATCGCGTAACGGAATTCTCTATGTATTCCTGTAAATGAATAATGCATATTCTTTGCGTCGGATATAGAATGCATATTTTAGTGAACTTCATAAATGCATATCAATTTCATTATGTTTGAAAGTGTGTAACATCATTAAAATTCACTTGAAACGATTTTTCTCCCATTGGCCGTAATGTAACGGAATTACTTTGACTGTCTCTGTAAACAAAGTATAACTGTTACAAACTTCATTGTCTTCAATAACGTGCGGAAATTTCAGGGCAATCTGAGTATATTTACAAGAGTTTGAGCGCAGAAGACGGACTGACGGCTGAACGACCAGACAAACCAAAGTCATAAACATTCTTGAAGTATGTTGGAAAGTGTTGTTAAAAACATTCCAAAGTAAAACTGCATTTCATTAACTCATGCAAAAATGACGTCAAAGATGCTTTCTAAGTTGGCTCTCTGTACACAAACAAAGTACCGATAGTTTACCATGTTTTTATTTTTTAATCTGAAAACCACATTCAGCTCAATTCCTTTTCAAAAATTTTGTTTACATTAGAAAAGGAAACTTTAAATGCAGATAACTTTCAATGCATACTTCATAGAAGGTACCTCTTCTCCCAAAAATTATTTTTATTTTAAAAAACATTTCTAAAAATGTAACTTTTATTCAGTTTTATTTGAAAAAATAACCTTGATGGAAATTGTTGGTCTACCAGATTGAAGTTGAAGTACTTTTACCGTATTATAATGTGGATAGTATGCCTTCTTTGGCAGGTTTATCGCTGTTTGGCATTATTTGATCATTTTAGAATTAGTTTTTTGCTTATTACGGACAGAAATTTTATTTTTTTTAAGCTGAATTTTATAAAAGCACGTTGATTGAGTTATTACCTGTCCGAAAGTGCATTCCATTCTTTTTTCTGTCCATTATTTAAGTCTCTACCTTGATTGAACTTACATATGTTTGACGAAAGTTTTTTTTATCATTTTCAGTATCTCGATGTTTTTTTAAAAATCCTGTATCTCTGTTTATAATTATTTTATAGAGATGAGTTTGGTCTCAAATTGAAGCTTTTCTTCAGTAGATTCTTCTAGTCTTAATTTTATTTCTCTGCGATGCTTGCTTTCTTAAATATCTGAAATTTTAAAATTCTACGTTCGGACATTTTACATGGAGAACTTGTCTTCAGTATAATAAGCAGTTTCACGGTTCTGGTTTTTGGTTCTTGGCGTTTGTTTGTTTGGCAGGGTTAGCATTTTTTTTAAATAGCTTGGCTTGGCAGAACGACCATCCTGCTTGATCTTGCTAGCTGGTAAAATAAATCCTCGGCTGATAATATTTTCTGAAAATTTACCCACCCCTAAAAATGACATTTCAAAAGCGAAAACGTGGGACTTCAATGATCCAAAAATTACTGGAAATAACAATTATGAAAAGATACAGAGGTGTTCAGAACAGTATCTCTGTAAAAAAAAAAAAAAAAAACTTAAAACGGCTTTTTTCTTTAATTTTTTAATGTACTAAAAATTATTTGTGGTCACTGGCAAGCAGTTTTTCACAGCTTTTCTTTAAACATTGCCAAATAGTTCTCTCCATACAGGGATATAAAATTAAGTTTCCATGAGAATGATTTCATATTAAGATCATTTAATAAAACACAAAGCCTTGATTTTTCCAGAAAATGTGACTTTTTATAAAAGATAGTGAAAAATCAAAAAACATTTCTACAAATTCGAACAAAGGTTTCTTAAAAGATGAAAAAATTTACTACATTGGAATAAGTTTTTTTTTTTTTCTCTCTCAGAACCAAAAAAATCAAAATTTTGTTACAATATTCTTCTAATGTTGGAAAGTATTTCATAATCTATGTGATGCTTAATTTTCCTTTTTAGTTTATACTGGAAAAAATCATTAGGGCCGAGAACTGGTTGCTAAACTATTTAAATCCCATCACTGAACAAAGGTATATCTTTGAAATTCATCGATACAGGTTCAAAAACAAGTAGTTCCCAATGGCAGTTGGCAATCCCAAAACTTTCTTCTATCTCATACATGTTAATACTTCAAAATTCGCTATCACAGTGCCAAAATTAAATGGCAATCTATGCCCAGCATGAGGATTCTAAAAGCATGAAAGTCCATGTATTAGTTCTTGAAATAGGACTATTGCGGAAATCGTGAAAAATTCAGCATAACAGCGCCACCTGTTGGGCAATTTACACCAAAACATAAACAGAAATAATATTTATCAAGGTATAAATGAATCTGAAGTTTGATGAAAACTCATGAAAACTCATTAGTTCTTGGGATACAGCTGTTGTGACAATCAGGAAAAATTCAGCATAGCAGCGCCACCTGTTGGGCGGATGACAACAAAACGTAAACAGAACCAATTCATATGAAGGATTAACTGGATCTGAAGTTTGATGAAAATCCGTGTGTTAATTCTTGTGATTGAGATAGAGCTATTGCGGAAATCGTGAAAAATGCAGCATAGTAAGCACTACCTGTCTGGCGATTTACACCAAAATGTAAATATCTTCAATTCATGTCAAAGACTAACTGAATCTGAAGTTTGATGAAAATCTGTGCATTGAGATAGAGCTGTTGCGAAAATAGTAAAAAAAAATGCAGCATAGCAGTGCCACCTGTTGAGCGATTTGCATTAAAACTAATCAGCATAAATTTATATACAGGACTAACTGGATATGAATTTTTATTAAATTCTGTGCATTAGTTCTTGAGATAGAGCGCCCACAAAATTTGTGTCACATACACACAGACAGGCGGACAGACAGACATTTTGTAAAAACATGTTTTTTGGAATGACCCTTAAAATGTGTAAATCCGTCAAATAATGGAATTTGAAAATTTTTATGAATCCAATACTTTCTTTTTGTAAAGATAAGAAAGTAAAAATAGCAGAAAACTGCTGTAATTATTATTAATTAGTAAAAGCTTATAAACATTATCAAAGTAGTTAGAATAAAGGTAATACTTTATAACAAGAAAAGATTATTTCACATTAATTTATTTCAAGATTGTATCCTGCAGCATCATGTTTTTGAGAAATTTACATTAGTTTATAACAATTTTATTTAAAATGTTATCTAAAAAACATTATTTTTATTCTGATAAAGATGATGGTGAAGATTTTGCACAAAAAAAAAACACTTATTGGGCTGAGCCAAGTTTGCCAACACTGAACTTCATAATGTATATTATTTTAGGTTTAAAGTGAATTCGATTGTGTAATCTTAATAAAATATAGCTTACTTTTTATTTATTCTTAATTACTTATTTTTAAATTTTCTATTGTATAGCTATTCGCAGTGAATTTAAAGAATCCCTTCAGGATTTGGTGAAACTGCTGTTGGCTCCCTCTAATTTGCTTCCAAAACAGATAAATGGACGTTGTGTTACAGCCAGAGATCTAATTAACTATTTTAAAGTAAATTGTCAAATATTTTGTATTGCAATAACAATTTCAATTTTTTACTTATGAAATGAAATATGTAATTTTTATTTTATTTTCAGGCATATGTAGAAATATTTAAAGGAGGTGAGCTTCCTGAGCCGAAATCAATGTTAGATGTAAGTTTTTAATTCTTTTAAATTGATTTGAATTTTTATTTATTTTTTCTTTGTTTGTTTGTTTGTTTTAATTTTTACATTAATTTTAGGCTACTGCTGAGGCCAATAACTTATCTGCTGTAGCTAATGCCAAAGAATTTTACAACATGGAAATGGATAAAGTAAGTATTTTGAAAAAAATATTTTATCATTTTTTGAATAACCATTGCTTTAATATTTTAATTATTTGTGACATTAATTTTTGAAAATTTTTATTCTTATTTATGACTATTGTTATGTAGACTTATTTCAGTCATATACTCTCAAATTACTTTTTAGCAAATTTCAATTTGGCAATTTCTTCTAAACAGTAAGTATTTTTGGAAGGTAGGGAAAAAAAATTTCTTGAGGGATTAAACCCCTTGACTATTCCTGCATTAACAGCCTCTAGTACAATACCAGGCTTTCCCAGAAAGGTAAGGCATAGCCATGTACAAGATGAAACAACTGACCAGAGAAAAATCATTTTTCGTCTGAAAAGAATTTCCTTCCTTTCAGCCGAGACAAAATAAGGGATTCTAATCTTGGATAACAGAAATTTTAGAATTTCGGAGGCAGAACAAAAAAAACAGTTTTTGGACAGTGATAAGTTTGTTATTATGAAAGAGAACTCCGATTTGATGAAGTTAGTTTTATTTTAGCTGGTTCCACATGGCAGAACCAGATGCTATTGTGTAAAGAACTTTTGTAATTGACATTATTGTACGTAATATTCTTTTTGTTATTTAATTAAATTTGTTTTGTTTCTAATTGAATTGAGTTTGAATTCAATTGTTTTATGAGCTGCGGTGATAGTTTAGAAAATCATTACTACCAAGTCAAGTGCCAAAATCACATTTAGGATTTCACAGTTTAATCATTGTATGCATTGCATGTGTCTGTAGCCTAGGGGTTAAATGACTGATTATTTATTTATATTCATCATTCATTTATTCTGTATTTACTAGTAAATCTGCAGATCAAGAGCCTCAACGTCATCTCTGCAATTTATTGTTTTTAGCAAATTTTGCTTAATATTAATCTTTCTACAAAAACAAAATTTAAACTTTTAAATTACACAAACATTTATAGAAGGAGAAAAAAATATTTCGATGGTTTCAGACATTAGAAGCGTTAAATTAAACACGTTGTTATGTAATGATATTCTGAAATTCTCACGAGCTACTTATTCTAGTAATTTTTATATAATAAAGCAAATTTCTTCAGGGGGGTGCCCCCCCTGGACCCCCCGTTGTGTAATTTATTTTGCATTTGTAATTTTCTATTGATTGAGTTAATGATTATCCTATATCTTAGATTCATTTTTACACTGCGATTTATAAGGATAAGCAACAATTTGGTCAAGCATTTTACGTTATCCTAATATCCATACAGCAGTATTTACTTGCCTGCTAACCACAAACATCTGTATCTAATGGATAAAGAACTTTTGGAAATGTAAACTGAGACATCTAATTTAGAAATCTAATAATAATTTTGATTACCATTCTGCAATATTTATATCTAAGATCTAATCTAAATATCTAAAAATGTACTCGATAGCATTAACTTACTAAAATCACCCTAAAGTAGGGGGAGTTCTAAACTTAACGGTTAATAATTCATCATCGTGTCCACTTCCAATTGACTAAATAGATAAACGTGATATGGCGCCGTTAAGTATTTTTTGTGATAGCCTTTTAATAGTATCCACATTTAATTTAAAATCGTGATGTTACAAACACCGTTGAAATTTGATGCACACCTGTGTTCAGGTCAAATTACGAAAGGTTAACTAACCTTTTATTTCCCTTAGCCGGGCATTTTGTTTCATTTTTCGTAATAGGGATTATTTTAATAATTTATTTTACACTCTACAAGCTGTTACACGGGACGTTGTTCACGTAGCATTAAAATAGAGATAAATGCATTAAATAAAACATTTCACTCACCACCAGACATGGCAAGTCTCAGGCTTTTTGCACAACACTATTACCTTACAGAAAATGTTGTTCTTTTAAATCGCGCAAATGTTTCAATTAAATAAAGTAACATTTTTTGTATTAAAATACCGGTATCCAGAACGCCGGAGGCTTGGCAGCCCTGCTCCTCTTAATAGAAACATATATAGTTAACCAACACTTTATCACATTTTATAGGAAACAATACGGAATTTCTTATTTGTATGGCCTTACATATACCTCAGTCATAAAAATGTAAAATTTTGTGCCAATTAATATACGCAATTGCGAAAATGAAATCGCAACCAATGAGAAAAGGAAGGCCAAGTAAAATCGTGTAAATCGAGGAATCTTTCTTCGTAGTGTGGGAAAATACCACTACAAAAATTAATTTAGGTGGTATTTGGTGTGAAATGTTTATATGTATTCATTCCTGTCCTATTTATCTTTTTTATTATTTGTAATTTGCTGCATTTTCCCTTTGCACGTGAAAATCTTACAAATTAAAATGAACTCTTTGGGAGAAATTGTTATTCCCCCCCTTTTTTTTTTTTTTTTTTGGCAACAATAAAGTTTATAAAGTTTAATAGAATAATGTCAGTTTATTCTGTATGAAAATAACGAACTTTTTCCTTTATAATCAAAATAGTTGAATACATAAATAAAGATATTATTCTATATAGTATATAAATACTATTTTCATTTCTGCGTTTAAATCAATCTATATGCAAATATCTATACAAAGGCATTCATTAATTCATTCCTTTTAACTTTGATTTGACTTTAAAAACCATACATACTTTCACATTTATGATATTTTTAGATGAGATATAGTTGCTACGCAACGGTTTAAAGAAAAAAAAAAGAAATATAAGTAAATTCATAAAATAAAATGTTTTATATTATTCGAACACATGTATAAAATTCCATCATAAGTTATACACCTAATTTAAAAGCTCTGACAAATGTTTTGACAAAATTGCAAACTAATAGGAATAATTTACTACTCTTATTTAAAAATTTCAGCATCAAAAATTTACCATTTAAATCCATTTTTTATATGAGCCATTTCTTTCAACAAATGAAAATTTGAAAATCGTCTGACTTGCCATTGAAAAGCATTACAGAGCAAAATAAAATGTTCTATATTTCCCGAACGAATGAACCAAATTTAACCAAAAACCATACAGCTAAGTCCGAGTACCTCATCAACATGCCACATTAATTTCAAGCCGATCGGATACTTTTTGCGGCAGTTATCGCGGAACAGACGGACAGACAGACAGACAAACGGAAATCAAAACTTTTCGTGTCTCCACAGTAAGCCTTCACTGACGTTTCGGCAATTAAGTCTTGTTCTGTATAAACTAAACATTCTATTAACCCTCTCAGTACTAAGATCAAAATATCACTTAAATCCTAAGATGGTGTGGGGTCATTTTGACCCCATAGGTAATTATAATGTTTAGGCCAGAAAACTGATCGAAAGATAAAATATCGACATAATACTGCCAATCAAGATTTATTAGAAAGAGGAAAATGTAATTTTCACAGTATTACGAATATTTAAATTAGCACAAAAACTCAAGTAGAAAAAAAGTAAATAATAATAATAATATTTTATAAGAAGCAATGGTAGTAATGCATATGAACTACCTTTAGTTCTGCTGCTCATCTTTCTGGCAATCAAGATACAAACTAACACATGAAATATGACTTTTACACATGAACTGCAAAATTTGTTGCACTTCTGAGAATATTTGGTCTCATGATAGAAAGCTTTCATTTATTCCCTGATTGCCTATGATGGGATCAATGTTATTTCATTTGCAATTTCTACAAGTAAACAACAACAACAAAAATTAACTATGCGAAACTTACTAAGTGGACAAAATTACGAAAGAGACCTTTATAGGAGAATTCCTAGAAAGTAATTTTAGCATACATATTCTAAATAATAAAAAAAACTGCAAAATGTCCAGATGGGGTCTAATTGACCCCATCTTAGTACTGCGATGGTTAAATTACATTACGGGGTGTTTTTCCACTGTAGGACCCTTGGCATTTTTAATTTTTTATAAGCTTTTTGCATTTTTTTTAAGCTTGGTGCAATTCTGGCTTCTGAAAGTGAGATTTGTTGCCAAATGATATAAACAGATATCAAAGCAAACCTGGTGAACTTATGATTGTTTATAAATGTATTTATAAATATTTTATTTTTATATATATCTGGGAGCACGGCAGTGCGTCCGCCAAGTTCGCACAAGCCGTAAGCTACCTTTTCCTGAACCATTTCGGCATACTTTTCACCCCCTCATAACGTCGTTTTAGGGAGAGATATAGAAATTTTTCTTTTATACACATGTTCGTATGGTCAAACTGAACTAAGATTCCACCATTTCATGTTTCTATATTTAGTAGTTTTCGAAATATTAAATTCCGAAAAAGCGCTTTTTTGTCACTGACTCACTTCACATCATTTAATAACTAAGGTACTTCTAAAAGTCATAGAATCATGAAATTTGACAAGTAAGTCGGGTTTGTAGCACAATTAACCAGAAAAATCTGAAAACACAGAATTTCCACCTCTAAACTCTTCAAACAGGGGGTGTTCATTTGGCCGTAAACAGTTTCTTAACACATTCAATTGTGCCAATGTTGGTCGCCAAAACTCGATTACAGAGTTTTGAAGCGTGTCACGTGATTTCAAGCTGAATAACATTTTATATATATGCTTTTTCAAAGATGTTTGTTAAATAGAAAAAATGAATATACCTAAAAATTTTAATCAGTATAGGTTATGATATAGTTACGATATAAATACAACAAAACATTTAGCAAAATATAACTGCAATTCGGTACGTTTCCGATATAAGTAGCCTTGGTGAAATACAGAAAATAGCCTTGACGAAAAAAGAAATTTGATAATAACATATTTTATGGCAACCCATTTACTGTGTCATATACACAAGCAGTTTTTTCAATATGTGTACAATTTATTTAATGTAAGGAACCCATTTTTTTATTTTTATATACCAACATAAATAATTTGTATATAAAAATAATATTTTATACATGTATAAATAAAATGTTTATATGTATATAAATACATGGTACTTCTTAGTTATCCTGTCAACCAAATTACTGTCGCCAAATTGTAAGATTAAATGCCAGTAATGCTTGCCATTAATTAATTAATTGTAAGATTAAGTGCCGATAATGGCCAATAAAACCATTAATTCGACGTTTTATTCGTATTTTTATTAATGTTTTACTAATTTATAAGTTCATCAGGTTTGTTTTCATAGTTGTTTATATCATTTGGCAACATATCTCGGTTTCTGAAGTCCGAATTGCACCAAGATTTTGAAAAAATGCCAAGGTCCCTATAGTGGAAAAATATCCTAATTCCATATGAAAATTTAAAAATCTCCTTTTAATTAAATGAAATGTGTAACTAATAAACTGTCTTTAATGATGTGCGAAAGATGCAGCGTCCGAAGTCCGCTGCTAATGTTATTATATTGTATTATTAGCCTACTTACTGTTAATTTATTGTTAATTTTAAATCTGTAAAAGAAAGATTATAGTTATAGATAAGATATGTTGGTCGCCAAAACCCGATTACACAAAATTAGCCTGAGTTAAAAAGGTGTTACATGATTTCAAGCTGAATGAATTTTTATATGCTTTTACAAAAATCTTAATAAGGCAAATTTTTCAGTTTATCTGTCCATCTTACAAACTTTTACATCCTTAAAACAAATTTTATTAAAGACCGGGAGGCATCTGCACAGATCATCATCTCATCGAGTTGACGGCTGAAATTTTAGGATTAGTTAAATATCTATTAGCGTATTGAAATGTAACTGGTCTGCCAAGTCATATCTTTGTGCAAACCACCTACAGACCCGATTTTACAGGTTAATTGGTGGATTTTCCATTGTGTTTTCCTGCACCCATTCCTCCATGTTTCCAAACTTTTGGATGCAGGAAAATACAATAGTAAACCTATCAGTTAACCACTAAAATTAGGTCTTCAGGTGGTTTCTACAAAGATATAACTTAACAGACCAGTTGCATTTTAATATGCTAATCTAGTTTTCACTAATACTAAAATTTCAGCTGTAAACTCGATGAGGTGAGGGTGTGCACAGACGCCTCCCGGTAGAGGTCTGCACGGGCCGACTCAGAGAAAAAAAATATTGGCCTGGCACAGCCCGGTAAAAAAGTTAAAAGTTCGGCCCAAGCCCGGCCTGGCCCGTAGAAAAAATTTATTGGCCCAGTCTGGTATAAAAGTTAAAAGTTCGGCCCGGGCCCGGCCCGAAAAAAAAAGCTATAATCTTGGCCCGAATGAATTTCTACAAAACATTGACTTTTACGTCGATTTGGTTAAAAGTTTGTCTCGTACGAGGAGTTCAAGCCAAAAATATTTATCTTAACTTTTCTTTTCATGTTTATAATCTTCATTTTTATAGAAGTGCCGCAGGGTGCGATATTTATTTTTTTAATGAATCTCTATTTCTTGTATGTAAATGTTTCAGTTATCATTAATATTGTTAATCCATATTCCATGTATTGAAGTGTTAAATATCTGAAAAATCCTATACAGTAAAATCTAAGACTGAATTCCAAAGAAATGAAAAAAAAAATGCATTACAGACAAGTTTCCTTCTTAGCAAGTGTAAATGTATTATATGTTATTTTCTTACATAGTAGTATATTAATTTTGCATGGATCAACGTGTTTTTCAGTTTAAAACAAGATTCTGTCATAGACAGGTTCTTTTTCACACGTTTTACTATATTTTAATTTAACTATATTTTAATAAGTGTAGAAATCTACTACTCTTTAAAAAGAATGAATTTGAATGTTTAATTGTAGAATAATGGCAATTTAAAAATGTATGCATTTTTTGACAAAAAATTTGTGCCAAGCCTAATTTTACTGACCTTTGAACGGACTAGGCCACGCCGAGACAATGATTTTCATACGGGCTGGGTGAAAACTAGGAATGAAAATTTTGGGTCATGAAGATTAGGAATGAAACCAGTATCCAGATGTGTGGAGAAAAAATAAGTTAGGCCCATCCCGGCCCGAACCTCAGGAAAAAAGTAAGGCCCGAGCCCGGCCCGTAAAGAGTAATGACTAGGCCCGGCCCGGGATTTCAGAAAAAAGTAAGGCTCGGACCACGGGCCGGCCCGTGCAGATCTCTACCTCCCGGTCTATTATAAATGTCGGAATTCTAATCTCAAGAGCACTCTGTTCAATCTGGTAATTATCCCTACTATTTATTGAACACTAATCCTTTAAGTGTGTTTTAGTGATGTTAATGAACTTATGCATATGCATCATACATATTATACATATGCATATAATACGTAATACATTTGCATCATACATATTATAGGTATGTGTATAAAACATAATACATATGCATCATTATGACGTCATAATAAACAAAAAATTTTTTGTCGCCAAATTTGAGAATTGACATGATATATTACCAAATTTGGTGAAACTTTGCTAAATGTCGCCAAGCTTGGCGAATATTTGACGCCAGTGGCTATTTTTCAATGAGTTAATTATTAATGCGAGTCATCTATTTTTATTTTTCCGCATATCATCTGAATAGTTAAATGATGTAACGTACTAATATTTTCAAAGTGCTTATAGTTTCGTCACTGCCCAAAACCTCTGCTATTGTTATTATATTGTACTGTTATTATACTTACTGTGACTATGTTGTTAACCTTTACACCGCTAAAACTTCTGTATTATATCAAGAGAATTTACGGAAACTATTAAAGCATTGAAACTGCCAGTTCTCCTTATGATTATTATAATTCTATAATATGCAATGTGTTAATCGATATGTACGTTAGAATGAATCTTCTATAATCCAGTTCCTCACATTTTAGTTTTCAGGTTTCGAAAAAAATTAGCTAAAATCTTAAAACCATGGCACATTGATTAATTCTTCAACACGATCAGATGAGAAGAACGATAGATTTTCAAATGGATCATGGCAGTGAGCCGGTAGACCTTCTATTCTTCTGTAATCAAGTCTATTGTAAAGGTTAACGTGAAACAAGATATTAGCATCAATATGGTTTTATGCAAATGCAGATATTGTCAAAGGATTTCATAAGAACCATTTCACTTGTACCCAGTCGTATCAGTTAAAATACAACAATTGGCAGTGAGCCCAATTAAAAAAGATTACTTAATAGGATTAAAAATTTCTGCATTAGAGAACAAATCGTAACTGCTAAGGAAACATGCATAAGTGAGTTAAGAGATATTTGTCACGAAAGATGAAATACATAACGCAAAATATATGATGTGCTTCCATGATCGTAAAGAGTTCTTGATTTCTCTATCAAAAGCTTCTGATTTGGCAAAAGAATGGGCAATTATGAATAACAGTAACATGATGCAACGGTTAACATATAATTAATATGGTAAATACTGCTTGCTAGAGGCGGCTAGTACTTTACAAATTTATACTTTATTTTTTTTTATATTAAAGCTCAATAAAATAAATTTAGGTATTTTTATGTTAGCAAGTGGCAAATCGCCAAATACTGTTCCCAACTCCATTGTTCATATTGTATTCATTTCATTGAAAGATATATACTTTTCAGTCATCTCATTTAAAATAGATGCATTTCCCTCATTTTATTTAATAGAATATTTAACATAGAAATAATTAAATAAATAAATAAGAAATAATAACATAAACCAAAATATTTTATTTGAAAATCAAAGCATTGTTTCTAATTTACAAATGTGAAAAATGAAAACTGCTATTGGCGAAAAAACAAAAGGCTAATGAGGAGATTTGCTCCCGGCTAACATAAAAGTACCGAAATTTAAGTTTTTTCATATTAATATAGTTTAGAATAACAAACTTGAAAAAAACATACAAAAAGTAGTGATATCCCAACAAAAAGTTTTCGGTGAAAAAAAAAAATAGCGCCAAGTTCTCCTTAATGTTTCGGCCAGAAAAAGTAGTGATATCTGAAGTTCGCACAAGTTAAAAGCCAAACATCCCAAATCTTTCATTGAAAATGGCTTCCTGCGACTTGGCCGTTAATGCCTTCGAAGGAGTTTTTGAAATTTTAAAATATGTACAAATGAGCTACATGCCAACTACATTTTTTGATTATTTATGGCATTTTGTGGCACAGAGTACAGAAATAAAATACACATTTGAAAAAAGCATTTAAACAACTTCAGTCTATTTAAATGCTTAGAAATTAAAAATAACAAAATACTTGTATTCAGGAGATAATATCCCTAATTGCTAAAACATAATTAGTATCAGCTTTTAACAGTTTATAAATCGAATACTTTTAATGTATGTAAACAAACTATAATAAATGTTCAAACGAAAAAAATCTCTTTCGTCAATACACAAGATTTCGATATTATACAATAAAATATAATGTAACATATTGTAAGATTTGAAGTAAGTAAATTTTGTTTTATTTCTTGGGTTTTACATTGATGACTTTAGCTTTAGACCTTACAAAATGGCAATTAAACCACAAGTGGACTAAATGATCTGTAATCAAAACTAATGTTTGTTGAAACTGAATGGTAGTTATCAGAAATCTTTTACTTATAATGTCTTTATGTGAATTTGCCTCTTTGCATTCTAATATTACTTTTAATATTTAAATAATTCATAAATGCCTTAATTTCCAATCATTAATTTTGAAATGCTGTAGAAGGCATTAACGGCCAAGTCGCAGGAAGCCATTTTCAATGAAAGATTTGGTATGTTTGGCTTGTTAACTTGTGCGAACTTCAGATATCACTACTTTTTCTGGCCGAAACATTAAGGAGAACTTGACGGTATTTTTTTTTTTTTTTTTTTTACCGAAAACTTTTTGTTGGGATTATTGTTTTCATATACAAATTACTTCTGTTTTTATATAAAAATAGATAAATGGCTTCTTTATATTAATTAAATTGTATAAATATTGGAAAAAATGCTTAGCATGTATATATGAAACAATAGACAGGTTGCCAGAAAATGTTGCCAATGTCCTTTTCTTGCCAGTGCCCTTATACTGGAAAAATACCCATTATTACATTCATAGTAATCTGATTCATTTAATTAAGCATTTTCATTTTGAAGTTAACCCTTTTATAATCTTACTACCCGTAATTTTTTTGTAGTTTTATCAAAAATTTGTCTTTATTAAATTGTTTTTATATATACAATAAATTTTGAAGTTTTTTTTTTATAATAACTGTTCAGTTCTACTAGTTCCATTTATTTTTAGTTATGTAATTGAACTTTCCTGTTTTTTAGATATGTGGTGGAGATCGACCTTATATTAACCATGATACATTAGAAAAGCTTCACCTAGAAAGACGACACATAGCTTTGCAGAAATTTAGTGAAACTAAAAAAATGGGAAGTGAAGAGCTAGAAGATTCATATAGAGAAAAACTGATAAAGGTTCATTTTGATGTTTTTATTTTTTACACATTCCGTTTTTTTTTTTTACTTATGATTTATCATTTCTTGTAAAAAGCTTGAATTCATAAACTTCAAACATGATGTTCAGATATATTGCTGCAATTTTTCAACAAATAATAGTCAAAACAGAATGCAGTATAATTTTGTGTGAGAACGTTTTGAAACTGAAAACGAACTGAAAACGTTTTTGTCTTCAACGTTTCCAGAAGCGTGGTCATCCTCATTTAGAAAGCAAATGAGGATGACCACGCTTCTGAAAACGTTTTTGAAGACACGTTGAAGGTACAATTCAAACAGGACGGCTTGAAAAGAATTAGGTACTTCGAAATTATTCTTATTGTTCAGAGAAATTTAATTTCAGAATTGGAGCAATTTCGTATTGGTAATATTTATTTTTGTGTTCAAATAATGTGTTTCGAAATTATGAAACACAATAAATTTAATAACAGTTTAATTTTATTAAAAATTTCATTTTAAAGAACATAACTAAAAGTTACGAACATAAAAAAATATACGATTTGTACATGTTTTTAAGGTGTGTGTGTTGGGGGGGATAGAGCTATTTTGCATAAGCCGGAATATTGTCTACCACGGAAAATTTTCTCAGTCCCGACCGATTCCACCTTAGACAGAGTTTACTGTATTTTTCAATTTGCAATGTATCAAATTTTAAAAATTAATGATTTTTTATTTATCATATTAAAAAATTATATCCTTTTTTTCCTATTGTCACTAAACACACTACTTACTTAAACACATTAAATATTTCTTTATGAAATAGTGCTCTTTTTTGGAACTAGCATCCTGCCCCTTTTCCTTTTAGAATGAATACTAAATTATCATTTTAGTAATTAAAGCATAAAAATATGTATTATATACCTAATTAGAGATTGTTTAATAATTATTAATTTCAAATAGTGTTAACAATTTAATATTAAATGCAGTTATTGATAATTTTAATAAATGTAAATATCACTATTATTTAATATAGTTTTACATAATTATTGCAAAATATTAATGTGTATAACTTTATTGTATTCTACTAACTATAACTAATGAAATTTCTAATTTGCAGTTTTTGTAACTTATGTAATTATTAACTAATAATTAAATTTTATTAAAGTGTAAAAACATAGATTATGTTAGTAATTAGAGGTTTGTTTTGGAAACCCTGATATCTATTCAATATTTTAATGCTGGGAAAAAAATAATAAAAATCCGGTTTAAATTTTAAAAAATCTGATTTAAATTTAAAAAAAATCCAATTTTTTTTTTAAATTTTTAAAAAAAATCATAATTTTTTACACCCTAGTGTTGACTATACTATTGTATTAGAGTAATAAGATTGTAAATTTATTTGTTTGCAGCATAACTTAAATTAGTTGCAAGTTTCTGAATTTGTAAATCTAACTTAAAACTTGTTCTGCATTTTCAATTAATTGAAATTTAAGATACTCTATTTCATCATTACTAATTGTGTCTTTCATCAGTTGTTCAATTTAATCATAGTGAAAGATTTCTAACTGTTTTGCATATAAAAATAGCGAATAAAGCCTTTGTGCAACAATATTAAAAGGCAGAAAAAACAACGTTTAAAAATGCACAAATAATACATGAAAAACAGCAAACAGCTGTTTCAAATCTATTAGCGAGATTCTTCTTCAGTGCAAGGTAAGGAAAAAGGAACAAAGAAAAACTTTGAAAAAGCAAGGCTGAGCAGCCTCATCCTTGCTTTTTCTAGCACGCTGTTTCTTTTTCCTTATCTTGCACTGAAGAAGAATCTCGCTAGTAGATTCGAAACAGCTGTTTGTTGCTTTTCATGTATTATTTGTGCATTTTTAAACGTTGTTTTTCTGCTTTTTAATGTTTTGCACATGTTTCTTGATTTATCTAGTTCACTATCTTGTGAAATTCTTTCTATTTAGCACTTGGGGTTTTGTCACCGTAAAATAATTTTGAAATCTTAAAAACATAAAAAGTAAAAGACTTTGATCTCAATCAATCCCTGTTTCATTTCATTTCTTTAGAGCTTCAAAAATACTCTAAGTTTTCTTTATCAAAACAAACAAGATTTATTGTGGGAGACTATACACATTTTACAGTGATAACACACACACACAAATACAGTAGAACCTCGATTATCCGAAGTAATTGGGACCGACCATCTTTCGGAAAATCGAAATTTTTGGATAATCGAGAATGCTTCAATTTTAAGATTAAGGAGAAATGTATGAATTTTTATTATTGTTACAAGTTCTCAGAGACATAGCTACAGATTTTTTTTTTTTTGGGGGGGGGGGGGGAGAGAATTCAAAAATTTCCCAACTTGAAACATTGCACATATCATTTTAGTTGGAAAATAAAACAATGTGTGTTTAATGATATTTATAAGTAAAAAAAAATTTTTCCAAGGAAAAATAATGAAATTAAAAACATAAAAATTGTAATTATTGGTTCATTTGATGAAAGATTTTGTCTTCTATCGTGTACGAGTCATAATCGTGCTTCATATTATAATAGCCTCATGACTTTTTGAGAAAGGAACAAAGTTTTGGAGGAAATAGATTAGAGAACTGTTGATGGACAGCAGTGGAGAAATTCAGGTCTGGTAGATGCATGATATTTTCGTAGCACAGAGAAACACACTGACAAATTGAGTCTGGCTGCTTTTTGTATTTCTTTTGATAATTTAACTAGTTTACTGTTACAGAGCTCAGAAAGATAGTCAGCAAAACAATAAAAAAAAATTTATTTTTTATTGCTATTATTTTAGAAAAAGAAAAAGTGTTTCAAAAAAATTTCCCAACTCAAAGTTGAAATTTCCCAAGTTCACATATATTGGAGGGGAGGCACATATATTGGGCAGGTGATTAAAAATTATTCTACAGAATTGCATAAATGGAGTCGACATGTACTGTAAGTAACCAGCTTTCATTTCAATTTGGTTTCAGGCATTTTCATCAAGCTTAGGCTCTGTGTATGTCTCTATTTTAAGTTCTTTGTATAACAATAAGCAGGGCTGGGGAAATGCACCACTTTACTCGCCACTGGCGAATGAATTTTCTGACAGGGCGAGTGCATTTTTAGGTAGTCTTTGAAAACTGCAAACTATAGAGATATGCGATTTTTTTTAAAAAGTAGTTAGCTATATTTTTCAAATGTCCTAATTACTGCGATGTAAACATGGTACTAAGTTATATTATATATTAAATTTTCATCTCTTGTTTATATTTCTTAATTTTACAAAAAAAAAAATTATGAAAATGCATTACAGTAACTAGTGAACTTGCCCGGCGTTGCCCGGGTACGTCAAAAAACAGTAGGAATTACGAAAAAACTCTGAAAATCACAATAAGATATCGCGAAAAAAATTTTAATCGCTTCTCAAATTCTGAAAAGAGAAAAAATATATATATATTATGTTCGAAGATTGCAAGTTGATTCCTTTCACTAATGTGGAAAAATAGTAGCAAATCGCAAAAATACACTAAAAATCACGTACAAAATTCCCGAAAAATTCGAAAATTGCTATACAAAATCCGAATAAACTTTATTGAAATGAGGGCAGAATGTACTTTAGGTCAAAAATGGAATGTCAAAAAATTGCAGCAGATCGCGAAGAAACGTAAAAATCACATTAAAAATCACGAAAAGTTCAAGAATCACGAAAGTCAAAATTTACTATAATTGGATAAAAGTTTCAAATCTAATTCCTTTGACCTGTGGGCTCTCTTAAAATTTATGTTTTGGAAATCATGCTAAGCATTAGATCATGTTACTTTTATTCATAATTAATTTACTTGGACCTCCCTTAAATATAATTAACACAATCCCTTAAGTTAATATTAGTTTTTGTTGCATTAAAATATCTCAATTTGTTGATTTTCTGTAAGCAAGTAAACCCTATTGTTTTACAGTGGAAGTCTATCGGAATTTGGCGAAATATTAGAGATATCGTCAAGTTGGCGTCACTTTTGGCGACTCATTTTGGTCGCCAAATTTGGTGATATATCGCCAAGTTGGCGACAAACTTGGCGTTATTTGACGACAAAACTGGATCCCCCCTACGGTAACCCCCCTTATATGTATGGACATGCATTACATGCTGTTCAATAATCGCATAAAAAATTCGCTAAAAATTCCAAAATTGCTGCACGAATTCCGAATAAACTTTTATGAAAAGAGAACAAAATTCACTATATTGGGTTAAAAGAAAGAAACCACATTCTTTTTCCTAATGTGGAAAAATCGAATTAATATAATCCCTTAAGTTAATATTAGTTTTTGGTCCCGGGTTCGATTCCTGGCTCTGGCTAATTTTTCACTCCAGTTGGGTTTATTGTATTTATTGTTTGTATGTCTGTATAATATTTATATATACCTTTAACTGTTGAATGCAGGCATTATTTATGTGTGTATGTGTGTTTTAATATATATTGTAGTATGAGTGTTTTATTATAAATATTAGTTTTTGTTGCATTAAAATATTTCAATTTGTTGATTTTCTGTAAGCAAGTAATCCATATTGGTTTACAATGGAAGTCTATGGGAATTTGGCGAAATATTAGAGATATCGCCAAGTTGGCGTCACTTTTGGCGACTCATTTCGGTCGCCAAATTTGGCGATATACCGCCAAGTTGGCGACAAACTTGGCGGCATTTGGTGACAGAACTGTGTCCCTGTACAGTAACTTCCATATAGGTATGGAAATGCATTAAATGCTGTTCAATAATTGCATAAAAAATTCGCTAAAAATTCAAAAATCGCTGCATGAATTCCGAATAAACTTTTTTGAAAAGGGAACAAAATTTACTATATTGGGTTAAAAGAAAGAAACCATATTCTTCTCACTTATATGGAAAAAATTGCCTCGAAACTTAAAAAAGTGCTAAAAATCACATAAAAAATTAAATAAAAAAAAATTTAATCGAAAATCGGGCTTCGAGGTGCAAAACTTCATGTATAGAGACGTACCTTTTCCCCAAATTTTGTAGCTCTATGCAGACCTGCCAACTGCTACGAAAAAATCGTAGTTGCTACAATTTGGACCTATAAACTACGATGCTACGAAAATCGGTCTTAAACTACGATTTTTTTCAAAAAACACAAACGCATTTTTTGTTTCTATTTGCGATTTTTATCCCGCGCAGTAGATTTTTCAGGAGTGATTCTGTTATGAAATTTCCAAAATTTCAACGTATTCATTTCCGAAAGTTTAAAAAAAATCTGTTAAAAAAATGGCCATTAGTTTGAAAAAAATCTGGGCTGCAAAACAAACTTCTTAACATAAAACACTCTTATGTTTATTAACCAGGAATGAATCGTGGTTCTGTAAATATTTATACAAGAATTCTCTTCCTTAGAAACAAGGGTGCCATTTTAAAAATTTCTGAAAGGGGGAGGGGTGGTTCTTTGAGGGACAAGGTCGCACGATTTGCGAATTTCGTCAAAAGTTCCTGGTAAAAAATGCAGATTTCAACAAAGAATCGTGATAGAAAAATATAAATTACGATTGTGGGAAAAAAAAAATGTGAATATTTTGAAATGATCGCGGGGAAAAAAAAAATCATGAATTTCGTCAAAATTTACTGCACTGGGCTAAAAGATTGGAACCAGACTCCTTTTACAAGCTTAATAAAAAAAATAAAAAAAAAAACTGCGAAACGAAAAGAAACTCTTAACAATCGTATAAAAAGTTTCAGAGGAAAAAATTTACTATATTGAGTTGAAAGACTGAAACCTTATTCCTTTTACGAATGTCAAAAGATGGCTGCGTAACAAGAAATACAACCAACCAGCCTCCAGATTAATTTAAATTTTATGTGCTATGATTTTTCATTTTCAAAGGTTGGCAGGTTTCTCTACGTGCAGCGGTCTCTTCAGAACACCGTCAACACACTCACTCACTCACTCACTCACTCACTCACTCACACACAAACTTCTTTCTTTATTATTACTAAGGGATCCTACCTGGGCTTCCCGGGTTAAAGAATATAGGGGAAAACATTTTTTTAAATTGAAAACTAATAATTTTTTTATATGCAATAAATTATTTAGATTGCCCACTTACATTAAAAAAGCATTTTTCATATGGAAAATATGAATTGTAACTTCAAATAAATTTTTGAAATTTATCAAAAGCAATATTTTCTTATTAGCCGCATGCTAAGAGTTATTTGACCAAGATTTTGCTACTTATGGCATCCTTTTATATTCTGATAATTTCAGAGCTTATACATGTCTATTTAATTTGTGTTTAATTTATATTATTTTATTTATTTATTCATAGTTAAGTTATTTTTAATGGATATTAGCCATAAGAAAATGATGAACTCTTTATTTTGTTTTAATTGGAAACAGATTAATCTTTCGTAATCGAGCTCCGCGCGATATAGATAAATTAAAAATATTTCATGTTTTAAAATTGTTTTTAAAACCATAGACAATCAGTAAACTGAGATAAACTTTGCAAACAAATTCCATTTGAAAAGAAAAATTCTATTTGGTGATCTAAAAATCTAAATTGTACGATTACAAATATGTTTGATTTGTGTTTTTACAATATTATGCTTTTATTTGATTATAAAAGAAGTATTAATTTCGTTAATTTCCCTTTCACAAATATGTTAGATTGGCAGTTTTTTTAATATTATTCTTTTATTTGTTTATAAAGGAAGTATTGATTTTGTTATGCAAAAATAGTCAGAAACAAATGCTGAAAAATATTTGTTGCTTAAGTGCAAAATGTTTATTATTATAAATTGAAACTGGCACGTGATAAGATAAACTTTAAAAAATCATGCTTAAAAATTATTTTAGAAAATATAATACAGCCTTCAATTAAGATGCAGTTTTTAAACAAATTGCGTTTGAAAGTAAATTTTTTCCCTATGCCAAGAAAATTGAAAATGTATGACTGTCAGAAGATTAAAAAATTGCAGTAGCGAAAATTTCAAGACCGAAATTTGATTGTGAAGTGTTGCCATTCGCAAAATGATGTCAACGTTACGCACAGATACGTTTGTTCTTTATAATTTAGATACTTAATCAGTAAAATATAATAAAGATCAGTTATTAGGATGTGGTTATCAATTGAGACTGATATGCTTGGTATTCCGGAATGAAAAACAGCAATTTTCACCTTCTCAAAATTTGCATACGCACTTCTCATATCCATATTCATCATTTAAAAAAAAATGTATTTTGTTTGATCATTTAAAAATCCTTTTAACTTGAAGTCATGATTCTCAGCAACATCTTTTATGTGAGCAGACGCACCCTTTACTTGAGATTCTAATCTCAATTCCGGAGAGTAAAAATTTCTGTAATTTATGTTTTTTAGACACATTTGTGTTAAAATGTTTAGTTTTATCTAAGAAAATTATCGTTTTCTTTTAAATATCATTTCATTTTCACGCATTTCGCCTAGTGCCTGAAACTTAGTATCGGTACACATGCAGAAGAAAAAACAATATAGAAAATTTAGGAGGAAAAATGCGTGTTTTCAAAAGTAGTATGTCATTTTCCATTATAATGCCCTTAATACAATATTCTGCTCCTAATGGGATTTTGCGACACTAAACCCTATACAACAATTTTTATCAACAATTTTGAATTTTTATCAGAAAATAGCATAAATAAAGATAAAAATACCTCATTATTTCTCTCTTGTCTACAATAATGAAAGCTATTTAATTTTCACCATTTTGAAGAAATTTCATAAAGTGCTTTTAAAATTAAAATATAAAAGTGGGGATATTAAAAAAAAAAAGTGCGATCACATCTACAAATGAAAAGCTTTCAGTTTAAAAAATATTAGTAAAATTGTTTCAGCAGAAAGATCAGAGCGGATGACAAAAAAACACACTTGTGTTTTAAATATGTAATTTATATAAAATTAGGAAAAATTTAATTAAGCAAATTATGTTATTTTGATAAAATGTCCTAAAGAAGAGCATTAAAAGTTTTCTATCCGAGAGAATTTTGTACAAAAACTTCAGTAACATGATATTATTTTAAACCACAAATTATTTGTTTGCTTGTCTAACTCGGCGAAAATTTCTGTAATATAAATCGCTATTATTTGCATGTCACCTCTCTTCTATAAAAACACTCTAAATTTTTGTAAAACATTGCGTTTTATCAGTGTGTGATTTGGATTACATTAGTTTCAAAAGTGGAGCATTTTCACCTGTGAAGAATTTCAAAGCAGCTGGGCTGTGAAATGACGCACTTCTACAAACCATAATTCAGGTTTAAGAATTAAAATACACGCTCTTTTATAAAATGACATCATTTGCATCCGCTAAAGCAGTCCTTTTTTACAATCCAATCTTAAATTTCGTCTATAGAAAAGTATGCATATGACGTCATTATCACGGAATAAGGCAATATTCTTGACATAGCCCATATTTTAATTTGAACTTTTTTTTCATGTTGTTTTATGAGAAAATGGCAACAAAAAGATACAGTATCTACTATTTTTGACTATTTTCCATTTACTTTCAATGACTTTCAATAGAAATGGGGTACTTTTGTTTCCACGATAAGAAAAATAGTATTAAAAACTACAAAAAAATTAATATCTCAAAAATAAATTGAGATACAGCTTTCAAACAAATTGCACTTAAAAGAGCATATTTTTCTTTACACGACGGTGTAAAAATTTAAAATTTGCGATGTTTAGAAGTTTAAAAATTTGCAGTAGAGAAAATTGCGAAACCAAAATTTTATTTCAAATTTCAAAGTGTTGCCATTCGCAAAATGACGTATGCGTTACACACAGATATGTTTGTCCTTTATAATATAGATAGTAACCAACTATTTTTTAGTTGCGTAAATTTTGTCATAAAAATTTTCATTTTACTGGCTGGTGAAATAAATCCTTGGCTGGTAAGATTTTCTAGACATTCTCCACCCCTGACAATAGGTGTACGTTTTTTCACGAACGTTTTAATTTTTCCTATTTTTAAGCTTAAAAAATCGCTATTTTTTCCGAACTCTGTTCAGAATAGGCAGATTTTTCGGTTAGTGGGACTCTACTGTATTTCTTTTTGTGTTCTGTTAAGTATTTCTGTCTTTGCTTTTTTTTTGGATTAAAAAAGAAACTGATGTTTTGTAATTTTAATCACTTAAACTATTTGATAAATTATATAACTGCTGTTGCTTTATATACACACATATATATATCTTTCATTTCTTTCAGGAAATTGATGAAGTGTATGCTAGCTTTGTAAGATTTAATGATGGAAAGCAGATTGCTAATGCTGTTAAAACTCCAGGAACTCTGTTGTTCATCATTGTTATTTGTTACATCAATTCAACATTATTAAGAACATTAGGCCTAGAAGCTTTTGCAGTATCTGTAAATTTTTTTATGTTGATGACTCTTATTGCCCTTGCTTTATGGGGTTACTGCAGGTAATATTTTATATACATATATAAATATATAAAATAAGCTTTTCTTTTGCAATATAAGATTATTTTCATATCTAGCATTCCTGATAGTAGTAATTGTTAATGAGTTCTGTAATAATTGGATTTTTTTAATTTAAAAAAATAGGTGGATTAGATCTAAATATTAGAGCCGTAACGAGTACTCGGTAAATACTCGGTACTCGGCCTACTCGGCCAATTTGCCGAGTAGTTGTAAAAATTTCATTTTTTAAGCATATGAATTTAAAACTGATCTGTAAAAAGTTATTCGAATATCAATGTATAATATATGCAATAATTCATAAAACTATTTACTCGGTATTTAACAATATGTCTACAAAATATAGAAAAAGTTAAGAACAAAACCCTCATAAAATAATTCCAGATTAAAATTTAGTTTCACATTTATACAGATAAAAATAAGTTCTTTTTAAATATATAGGAAAACAGAAAAGACTATTTTGGATAAATAAACTGAAAATACAATAAATGTAATAAAAAAAAAATTAAATTTATTATCTTTCAAATTATGGTGCAAAAACACCAAAAGTTCTACATTATCAGTAGACAGGGCATTTCTTTTACTACTATAAATTTGGCCTACCTCTGAAAATATACGTTCAGAATAAACAGTGGTTGAAGGTGCACATAAGAATTTTTTTGCAAGGTTGCACATAATCGGAAAAGTTCCTCCCCCCCCCCCCCCCATGCAAATGGAGTGTCAATTTTACATAAGTCTTCTGTTAAGAAATCCTGTATAGCTTTTTGTACTTCTCTTTGTATTTTTCTCTCTTTTATTTTTAATCAAAAGAAAATAAGGTACAGTTACAAAATAAATATGAAATGTTTTGCATTATTCAATGAATTGTTACAGTAACCAATAAACATTTTTTCTTTTTTGATAGACAGATTTTAGGTATCGGAATAAATTAGAGGGTTGAAGAATATTTTAATTTTATATTGGTTGATAATTGTACATGTTATGTGTCAATTCTCCTTTTTTTGCTACTGTTTTGAATTGTCAAAAATTGTCTTTAAAAGGTGCACAAATAAATTTCAAATTTAATTAGTTAACTTATATATATATATATATGTACATTATATATATATATACACACAGGTGTATATATATATGTACACACATGTACACCTAAGCTCACATTATGTGCACATCAGCATTTTTTTTCCCTTATTACTCAACTACTCGGTATTTGGTACTCGGTACTCGGCCGAGTACTCGGCTACTCGGCCAAAGTACTACTCGGTACACCACTACTAAATATGCAGAGAAATATTATACTTTCCCTTACTTTTTAAGAATCTTTCTTTATCTAATGTAAGCAACATTTGCAAGCATTTCAGTATACATTTCAAGTTATCTTCATAAATTACTGCATCTCCAAACATAGTATAACAACACATCAGGCGATCATCATAGTTTAATATTAAAACATGATTGCCTTTATATATCAGAAAAATTAAAAATACATTGATTTAGTGAAACTGTTTGAACCAAGATTTCTTAAGGATTACATTGCCTTAGAGTAACAGTATATGGAATTGGTTCTCAACAAATTTAACAAAATTTTCTTCAAAATACCACATTCGTCAACAGCCTTTTGCTGATGTGCTATGTCTATGTAGGGTATCTCGAAGGTATATGGCTTATACACTGTATACCCTTAATTACATTCCTGATCATAACTGATATATTTTGCTCTATTACAGTTTTTGACAACGTATGAATTCGTGTTTCAGGTTTCAGGGATGGTCTTTGCTTTTGGAAAACATAGTATTTTTTTTTTTTAATTCTATTTTTTTTTTTTTTTTTTTCTTTAAGATCACTGCTTTTTTTAAACACATTCTGATATGTTACTTTTATATTTAAATAGGCTAAAAGTACTAAAGACAATCAAATGCAAGGGTATGAGAATAATTTTAAAATACAAATAATTAAAATAATTAATAAAAAATATAATGAAAATACAGAAGGAGGGATATTCTTTTATTTTCTTATTCTATACCCACAATAGTTTTTTCTGGTTTCAATTACATTTTTGAGAATAAAATTAAGATTGTTTAAAAGAAAATTGCTTATGATAACATACACTAAATTAAGTGGGAAAAAATTATTACAGTCGTAGTGAAATTTTTTTGTAGTTTTTCATTAAATGGATACCACTTTATGCCGAGTGCAAATGTTGCCATGAAAGCTAATACAGATGTGCTCACAAATAATTATGATAAGTGTATGCAGAAGCTAACTTAGATAGAAGATAGGAATGGCTATTTTATTAAATAAAAAATATGGAGAAAATTTGCAAAGATTAACAATTATTAATACTTTTTCTACATGGCTGTCATAAAGTTGATTTGATTTAGCATTGCTGAAAATATCATTGTTGATATTTTCTTTTCATGAGAGTAGTGCTACATAAATTCAATTAACAGTAATTCACAGAAATCTGTGGATGTGCACTAGAAATAAATAAATTGCATCAATTGTTAAATGAATGCGGGAATCTTGAAATCAAATTTCAGTGTATATATCTTTATTTTTTGACCACAGCAGGGCCATTTTTATGCTCCAAAATCAAGAATATGTTACTTTATCACATACTGATACTTTTATGAATAAGTCCCACAATGTGTTACCTTGGAAGAATTTAATCTCTTTCTTTCATTTTATTGCAGTTGCCGAACTGAGTAAGCCAAATAGAATCTTTATTAAAAAATAAAAATTGTCATTGAAAAAGCAAACTTGAAAGAAGAAAAAGTATTTCTCTGTGAGTTTAATAATTGGGTTAATACACTTGTTAATCTGAAATAAGCAGTTTACAGCATTTGGACTTTGATAGAAAATTAAGGCTGGTGTTAGTCTAATGTCAAAGTACCAATTTTTTACAAAGTACACTTGTTAATGTGAAATAAGCAGTTTACAGCATTTGGACTTTGATAGAAAATTAAGGCTGGTGTTAGTCTAATGTCAAAGTACCAATTTTTTATTACTAACAAAATTTTACTATGCAAATAATAATAAAAAAGAAACACTTATTAAATAAGAATACATTCAATCACTCATAGCAACCAGGGTAATTATTTAATTATCATATGCAAATTTAAACACAGATTTTTTGATTGGTGTAGTTTTCTGAATTAATACAAAATTTTTATATTAGCCATGAGAAAGACACAATTTTTATTTCATAACTAGAAAGTTTAAAGCATCTGTTATTTAAAACAAAAAGAAATTAAAATTTTCATTTGCCTTTGTGTGGAGAGCACTTTTTGTAACATGACAAAAATTGAAAAAAAGAAACTACATGTGACTTTAAATTTTGGTTTAATTTTTTGCTTTTTAAAGTAACATTTTTATTAAAATTGCAGTTTTATTGACTTACAATAATATTTTCAAGCCAATACGATATAGTCCATGTCATTTCAGGCAGGGAAAAAAAAAAAAAAATAATAATGCAATTTAACAAATTACGACGACTATTTGGAAAATGATTTTTCCAAAGACTAAAATTTAAGACATAAAAAATAGCACGGAGTTGATCATACATTACGTACGTCATGAATTAAACATTAATAGTGTTATTACACATAAAAATTGCAAGCGACAGAAATTGCCTGCGACTTGTACGTATTATCCACCTGAAACTTACGTATTATCCAAGCATTTCATTGGCTGTTCAGGAAAAGGCTTTTCCATCGTGAGATTTCCAAGAAATCTGACTGCCAATTTCAAATGAAATTTATTTCTTAAACTTTTAAACATCCCACAATATTACTTTTTATATTGTCATATAGAGAAAAAAATGTACTTTTAAATGCAATTTGTTTGAAAGCTGCATCTCAATTTGTTTCTGAGTTATTATTATTTTTTTTTTTTGTAGTTTTTATTACTTTTTTGTCATAGTGGCAACACTCTGTTGTCCATCTCTGTTGAAAGTAAAGGGAAATACAGATTACTGTATAGACCAATCAGAAAACGAATAAAATGATGATTAAATCAATGAAAACCTTCAGATATGCTTTTGATTTCCTACCCTGACGAGGACAATAGCCATTTTTCCAAATGGTTAAAAAATCTTACCTTCATAGTCTTGAACATATGTTAGAATTGAACATATGTTAAAATTCAGGAAAAAGTAAGATACGTGTATATTTTTGTTTTGCCCTAATAAATTTTTGGCTTGAGGTACAGGCTGCCAAAGATGGCATCCCGGGCACCATTTCTCACTTGCAATTTTCGATAAAATTTTAAAGTGCTCATCTCTGGAATGGTACAAGATATTCTTTATTTTATTTTATTATTTTTTTTAAGATAATAGTTTTTTTTATTAAATGGTATACTTCATTTTGAAATGTGTATTCAATTTTTTATGCTGTAATAATAAGTTTGCTAAGTTTTAATGATTTTTTTGAAAATGCCAATTTAAAAAAATTTAATATTTTTACAGTTGATCAATTCTATTGAGTACTGCATTCCCTGTGAAGGAGAACTTCCACTTTTGAGTTTGACGTGTTTTAGAAACAATGTAAAATTTTGCAATATATTTTACTAATTTCCTGTTATGACGTAGTTACATATTGGTCTCATGAAATCAAAATCTAGTACTCTTTGACATGGCATTTTAATTATTAATAAGAAACAGACAGCTTAAAAACAAAAACAAAAAATCTTACAAAAAATTACAATTTTTTGTATTGTAATTTTTTGTATGATTTTTGTGTAAGACATATTGGCTACTTCGGGATGAGTGACATTTATACATGATACATAACGTGCTCAGAATCCTTGATAATTCACACCAGTTATTTTTTACTTTAATTTTTGCCTTATTTAAATCAAGGCATTTTCTCAGTTTAATTAGGCAAAACTTTTTGTTTTGAAAAATCGGTGATAAAAGATTAAAAATTCCATAAAAGACGCTTGTTGCAAAGGGGTTAAAGCTTACAAAATGTATGTGCAAGTTCCAAAACATATCACTCCCTGTTTACTCTGCTTAGAACTGAAATTAGAAATTTAATGAACTAAAAAATTGTTGAACTCAGTATCTTCCTTTGCTATTGAGTGGTGCCTTCCTGTTAAACCAATAGGAACTAGGTTATCCACAATTTTCAAAACATTTTGAATTAGAATTGAGCGCTGGTGGTGGTATTGCTATCTGACAGCTGGAATTCTATATCCAAAAACTGGTCTGAGTATGAGCATAAATTTCTCAGCAATTACATTTAACTTGCAACTGATACCTAACACCTCTACAATCCGCTAGTCACAGTCATATATACAGGCCACAAACATCCTTATTTGTAAACTGTTAATCTGAATATTCTGTCATTACAGAGATTTTGAAATGTCTGAAATTTTTGATCAAATGAAATTTCTTCTTTCTTGCTGTTTAAAGTTCGCGCAATATAGCTTCATCCATCACTGTTAGTTTTTACATATGTCTTTCAGAAGGGCAGTTTTGTCGGACCGGTCTTCTATTTTCTGCTGGCGGAATTCTTCAATTTCCTCTTTGGGTAACAGTATGAAGGCTGTTGATGTGTATGACTACGCCACTCTCGTAAAAACCTCGTCATTCTGAATTGCCTCTGTACTTTGCCTAGAAAGATTGTTTGTAGCATGGTGTTTCAGCAGGCCTCCTACACCATTACAAGGTCCCTTCCAATGTTTAGTAGCGCTGTATACCCTCTCCATTGGCACAAGTGACTTATTAGTTTCAAATAGTTGGTAATAATTTTTGAAGTGACTAAGGGTACCATCAGAAACAATGATAATCTTTTGTGGCTGTGATTGCACCTGTTTTGAATTCTGCGTATTGCCAGCAGTGCATGTGCTGAGCCATTTCCTCTTTCATCACTTAACTTCAAAAATTGTGGTCTTGTTTTGAAAATATGCGAGTCCTGTGAAAATTGAAATTTGGTCATTACTCCGGTGATATCCCTGTACTTATTTTGCAGAATCACAGACCAATTCTCAGCCAAATATACATGGCCCACCCTTACATATATGATACATATACGGTGTGTCTTTTAATTAACCTACAACTTTAAAAGGAAATAACTTTGTAGAGACTCACTAGATGGCGCTATTTATTAATGCAGTGGCAGAGGGTATAAAAAGGAAACTGTTTCACGTTGGTTTCACACATAGATGTAGTAAAAATAACTAGATTAACCACTCAGTGTTATTCCCCTATTACTTCTTGATTCTGCAGCGGTTCGGTGGCAACATCCATTAGAGTGGCAGAAAAAGGGTGGAACTTGTGAAACCACAGTAGCAATACATAGTGGATACCCGAGTATTGTGATGTTTTCATTCTGTATGTTTTAAATAAATATATGCATATGATTGCTTAGAATTGTCTGGAAAGACAGTGGAATACCCTATATGGATATTTACATCCATATTTGCAATTTGCTAGATACTTTTAAAACTGTTTAGTACAACTTTGATGTAACGTTTGGTTCATTTGGAAAAAAAAATTCTTTTCTAGTATTTCTGTTTTTTATTAAAATGTCAAGCGCATTCCAAGTCCACATATTATTATGAAAAAATATATTATTGTGAAAAGATATTATTCCGAAAATTATATGAAAAAAAAAAAGTTACAATTTGCTTAAAAGATTTTTTTTTTTTTTTTTTTTTTTTTAAGAATTTAATATATTTATTTTTAAGCATTTAAAGCATTTTACGTTTGTAAAAAACTTTGAAATTGTCATTTGTTAATAATTAGTTGTTAGCCCAGTTTAATAAATAAATATTTAGTAAGAATATTGAACTTGGTAAAGTAATTAATGTTTTCATCTACATTTGCTGAGTAATGCATGGCTAAAAAAAAGAAAAATCTTAAGAATGTGTATTATTAATGCAGGTATTTATTTATTTTTTAGGAGAAAAATTCTTGCTATTTAATTCAAGTAAACAATAAGCAAAAATTGATCGCATACTTACATATTTAAAAACATGTAAAAAAAAATATTAACAAATATCTAATTTTAAAGAAAGTTTTGAAAGTTAAATATTCTTTTTTAAGATTACAAAAGCAGTTAAAATGGAATTTTTTGCATTATTTCCACGTATTCCTCATTTTTTGCGGGGGTGGGGGGTAATTAATACCAGTGATTCAAAATAACAAATAGAGTATAACAATATAAAAAATGTAAATTATAAAAATTTTAAACATTTTTTTGTGGTGAGTTTTACATTTACATTTGCTACAACTTAAGGCTGTTCTCAACTGCTCTGCTCAACAAGCACAAAACATTTTGACACATTTATAAGTTCATTTTTTAATGGAAAGATATAAAATTGGAAGGCCTGACTATGGAAGCGATTTCGAATTGAATTGCATTTTCCATTTTTTGATAAAGAAATTACCTATTGAGTTATAAGCAATTTTCATAACGTGACAAAGGCTTTTTTTACCCTTCCTGGAGTGGTTATTTTTCTTTCGTGCGGAAATTTGGTTTAAAACACCCACTTTGACAGTATTTTCTGAAAGATCTATTGCGTTTGCAAAAAAACAAAAAAAAACTTCTGTTACATAGTTTCTGAACAACAACACCTGCCAATTTCATGCATTTCCGAACAAAAATGAATTAAAACATCTGTCATAAAGTTGCGCTTTTGGATTTGAGAACAGCCTTAACAAATATGGCTGAGAAAATAATTTTAAATGTTATAAGTTTCGTGGATAAGGGAAATTTTACATGATTATTTATTGCCGTTGCAAAGAAACAGATGAGCAGAAAAGAAAGAAAATCGAAGATGGTAAACTGCGTTCTTTTTTTCTTTTTTTGAGGGGGGCGGGGGGATAATACATTCACTTTTGCTACAACTTAACAGTTTGGGCAAAATAATAATAATAATAATAATAAATGTTTTAATTTCTGTGGGCAATAAAAATTTTATATGATTATTTTTTGTCATTGCAAAGAAACGAATGTGCAGGGAAAAAAAAAATCTAAAAACTGCATTCTTTTTTTTTTTGGGGGGGGGGGGGGGGGGGAGATAAGTTATATATTTACTTTTGTTACAACTTAACAATTAGGGCTGAAAAAACAGATTAAATATTTTAAGTTTTGTGGGTCTAAAAAGGTTTGATTATTTATTGCAATTGCAAAGAAATGAATGGGCAGAAAAAAATATTTATCGAAGATTTTTAACTACACTCTTTTTTTTTTTGGGGGGGGGGGGGGGGGGTGAGGTAAATTATATGCAAGTTATATATTTTGCTAAAACTTAAGAATTGGATTACAACAATAAGAAAAAAATAAAATGTTTTAAGTTTTGTGGGTAAGAAACATTTTATATTATTTAGCTTCAACGCAAAGAAATCGATGGGCATAAAAAAATCGCAAATTTTAAAATGTGTGTGTGTGTGGGGGGGGGGGGGGGGGGAAGAAAACAGTAAATTTTGAGTGGTGGGAAGGGGAATAGATGGAAGGTGGAAATCCGCAGAGAAATCTTACTCTATACTTTAATAAGCTCTCCCATTCCCCTGAAAAAAAAAAATCATTTAAAAATGTACATAACTTTTATTTTGGATTAAAAATTCAAATAAAATACTATTGAGAAAAATTGAAATTTCAGTTAAGTACTGTTTTGATTCACTTTCACGTTGAAGAATATTTTAAGTATAATTGAGAAAACAATGATAGTTTTTAAAAGTTAATAACCTATCTTATTCATTTTCCTTTTAAAAATTACTTAACGATAAAAATTGCTAATTTTGTGGTTAAAAATCATTGATATTACTCATATATATTTTGAAACATTTATCAAGGCTTAACTTATGTAAATACAATTTAAGAACGCACAAGCTATTTCATTTTCTCCTTATATCGATGGATCACCGCCCATTTGCCACCCTAGTGGAGTAGTTTCGCTCTCGCGCGCAGAATCAACTTTTCTCCCCGTATGCGTAATCTAGTTATTTTACTAGATCTATGGTTTCGCACCATTACGAAAATGTCTCCCAAAGTGAGATATTCAACTGAAGACCATATATTCATTGTTAAAAATTTGTATTTATGTGGAGAAAATGCAACACTATTGCTGCGGAAGTGGGCTACAACGTACAAAAACTGACCAAAGCCTTCTAGAACAATGATAAGTGGTCTTATAAGAAAATTTGAGATGTTTGTTTACGTGATGGATGATCTAAAGGGAAAAGCTGGCACAAAGGTGGCTGTTAGAACAGAAAATATTGGTTTATGCAGGATAGTGCCCTTCTGCATCAAACAGGCAGAGTGTTCGACACCATTAACAGTGTGTTTGGAATGTGGGTTATTGCTTATCAATACCCGAACAACCATCCTGGTGCATTGCATTGGTCACCCCTATTCACCAGATATGAGTCCGTGCAATTTCTATCTTTGGGATCATATTACAGACTTGGTGTACAAGAAGAAGCCGGCAGACCTCAATAGCCTCAAGAAATTCATTACTGACTCATTTGCAAGCATTAAAAGAGAAACACTTGAACAAGTAACTGATAACTTTGTGACTAGGTTGCGCTACTGTATCGCCTCTGAAGGTTCTCACTTTGAAAACCTTGTGCATTAATTACCTTTTCGACGTTCTTTACACTAAAAAAATCTTTCCTGTGCTATCTTCAACGATTCTTGTGTTATTTCATTTTAAAGTTGTAGGTTAATTAAAAGACACCTTGTAGATAAAAATTCAGAGAATTTTACAGGAACAGCTCTTGTAATATTCTCTGAATTCTTGAAATGTTTTTAAAACTTGTTCAACTCAAAAGTGGAAGTTCTCCTTTACAGGGAATGTAGTACTGAATAATATTGATCAACTGTAAAAAAATCAAAATTTTTGGTATTCGCATTTTTGAAAAAAAAAAAAAATCAGAAGGCTACAGCATAAAAAGTTGAATACACATTTCAAAATAGAGTATATTGTTTTAAACAGAAAACTATTATCTTTAAAATTAAAAAAAAAAAAAACTCATCAAAATATCTTGCACCGTCCCAGAGATAAGGCACTTTAAAATTTTTGTTGAAAATCACAAGTGAGAAATGGTGCCCGGGTTGCCATCTTTGGTGGCCCTGTATCTCGGGCCAGGAATATTTTAGGGAAAAATAAAAATATACAGGTATCTTACCTTTTCTTGAATTTTAACATATGTTCAATTCAAAAACTTCTGAGACTATGAAAGTAACCCCTGCCTGAATTGATATGGACTCAACCATACAAACTTTAGATCCAAAGAAACATTTTTTTGTAGATGGAACTGCAGTCTGAAAATACACATTTGGAAATATGTGATTTGTTGAAAAATCCAAAATTTTGACCCCCCCCCCCCCCCCCCTCTATATCTCAAAAACTATGATACTAGAAAAGAAAAACTTTGTATGGATTCATATCAAGTTAGGTGTAATGTGTGCACAAAATTAATTGATCTGGAATGACCCTAAGCTGTGTTCCCATTAATGTCATGGTTACATTCAATAAAACACTATGATTTCACCACTTTTCTCAGCTTACTTCTAGTAGTAAAAATATAGAGAGTGAAATTATGATGTTAGTTTAGTCAGTCTCGCCATTCAATTTTACAGATAGTGCGTATATTCCACTTTTTTCTCGGTTATTTCATTTAGTTTACTAAACAATGTAAAGAGTCCAATTTTGTTTTTTTAAAGATATTTTTTGTAATAATGTGCCTTCAACCATGCCCCAACTTTGATGTTTATCAAAGTTGGGGCATGCCAAATTTTTTAATTCTATGATGTTCCGCATGACATTTGACTGGGTCAAAGATTGCTCAAATGTTTAAATTAAACACTCAAGGAACTTTTCTGATAGATGCCTTTCTATCTAGCTGCAAATTGAGAACTGTATTTATAACAAGTAATATAAAAATTTTGTTTTTAAAGTCAATTCCTACTTAGGTCATCAAAGAAAAATTTAATATAATGCCTTAAGCTAATATTAATTTTTTTGCATTAAAATATCTCAATTTGTTGATTTTCTATAAGCAAGTAGGTTTACAATGGAAATCTATGGGAATTTGGCAAAATAGTAGAGATATCGCCAAGTTGGTATCACTTTTGGCGACTCATTTTGGCAATATATCGCCAAGTTGGCAACAAACTTGGCTGTATTTGGCGACAGAACAGGGTCCCCCCTATAGTAACCCCTTATTGAAAATACTTTCATCAGGGTTCGCAAAGCTGGGCCCAGTTCGAAAAAAACCCAGTGGTTTTTTTCAGAATGGGCCCACTTGAAAAAGCCCACTGAAAAACCCATAATGTGGGTTTTTTCAATTTTCAGAAATATTTGAAATTTTAAACTACATATACATTTAATGAATTTAAGCCATTTCAGTTAATTTTGAAAAAAAAATTAATATATAAGTCATTACATAAACACCCGAGGTAAAATAAAAATGTATTTTAGCACATTGAAATACTTTACTAACATAGAACATAGTAGGCAACATACATAGTACATAATTATAGGTAAAGGCATATCATAAGAATGTCTTTATATAAAAAATTCAAATGAACTATATTCATGAAAATAAAAGGTATGTATTTTTACTTTCTTCTATCTTTATAAGAAGAAAGTATTTAATTTGTGAAAAACTTCGACTTCCAGTTTACGACGGATTTATACGTTTTAAAAAGGCCCTGAAGATGATTTGATGGTTTTTAGAAAATATCTGTCTGTATGTGACAAAAGTTTTTTGGGTGCTCTATCTCCAGAACTAATGCACAGAATTTCACAAAACTTTAGATTGAGTTAGACCTTGATGTAAACTAATGCTGATTAGTTTTTGGTGTATATTGCCTAATAGGTGGTGCGGCTATGCTGCATTTATCCCAATTTTTGCAATAGCTTTATCTCAAGAACTAATGCCAACATTTAGGCAATACTTACACCAAAAACTAATCAGCATTAGTTTACATCAAAGGTCTACTCAATATAAAGTTTTGTGAAGTTGTGTGCATATCAGTTTGGGTAGCCCCAACTTGCCATGCTGCAGATATTTTCATTTCAGCAATAACTCTTATCTTCAGCTTTAAGAATAAATAGTCAGTAAACTATATAAGTCGAAGTTTTTGGTGAATATCAACCCAACAGTGGCTCTGTTGTGCTGCATTTTGTATGATTTCTGCAATATCTCAAGAATTAATGCATGAATTTTCATCAAATTTCAGATTCAGTTAGACGTTGACGTAAGCTGTTACTGATTAGGTTTAGGTGTAAATTGCACAGCAGGTAGTGTTAGTATGCTGAATTTTTCACGATTTTTGCAAAATCTATGTCTCAAAAACTAATGCACGTAATTTAATCAAACTTAATATTCTGTTTCATTTTCATGTAAATAGATCCTTATTAGACTTTGATGTAAATTTAACTACAAGTGTTCATTTATACCGTTTGTGTTTGGGTTAGAAATTTTGGGTTGTGGACTTCTAACAGGGTGGGCTCCAAATTCAATGATTTGTTTGAAACAATGTGTACTTATATGTTACATCTCCTTGTTAAATGCATCCAATTCAACGAACCTATATTTTACAATCCTCGTGATGGACATAGATGTGGTACTGTGATAGCGAATTTTGAATTATTAACATGTATGACATAGAGGAAAGTTTTGGGATTGGCACATCCGACTAGTTTCCCCTTTTTTTCTTCCTACTTATATATTTTAAATATTAATATTCTATTCATTATTTGATTTTAAAGCAAATTAACAATTTTATATCTTCTATTATATTTAAAACTAATTTGTGAGAAACAGTGACACTTAATTAATTTAAATTCATATAACTTATACAATTTATAACTTGTAAAATAGCATTACAATTATATTGCATATAAGGGAACACAATGTATTTTTTATGTATAGTATATATAATATATAAATAATGTAGTATACAATAATGTAACATCGCATATATTGTACTTTTGAAAAAACCCATGTGGGTTGGGTTTTTTCAAAAAACCCCGGGTTTTTGCGAACCCTGACTTTCATTGATCTTCAGTAACCAATAGCTGCCATTTTGTTTTCCCATGTAAAACTAAAATTAATTAAAATTTAATTAATGAATTAATATTTGAAAAAACTGTATTAACATCAATTGTCATCCAGTACAAGTTAAAAAAAAATTATTTCAACTTGATAGGATGAATAATGAGTATTTTATTAACGATTGAACATTTGAACAAGATATATAAACATATAAATATATATATATATATATATATATATATAGGGAGAGTGTGAACTAATAGTAGGAATTGAAAAAATCTAATGTAATGTATCTTTTAGAACTATCCATAACATCAAAATATAAAAAATTCCATATTCTGACTAAAATTACTTTCAAAACTAACTTAATATTTCCTAAAACTGGCAAAAATACATTTACAAGTCAAATAAATGCCTTTATTTATTTAGACCGACATGTTTCATTGTTCTGACGCTGACATTCTCAAGATTTATACTAATACAAATATTTTCGCAAAAAATCTTAAATTGAAAACTGGTAAACAAAAATCATGCGATCTCATGCATAATGAAATTCACTGCAATATTAAAAATGGATATTTGTGAATGTGAATTATTTTATTGTTTCGTTATTCTGCAGAGCATCTCTTTCCAAATTTTAGGAAGCTCCATGGAGGCTGAATCATTGCACATATTCTTACTGCGTAAAAATATCTATTGATTCTCGGATAATGGATGGCAAATAATATCTTGATAGATAAATTATTCTACTACTTTTAATATTAATCTGTTTCTTTATTATTTTGTCCGACCAAAGCTGTAGTTTTCTTGTTGTATTTGATATCTGCTATATGTTCTTTGAACCTTAGTTTTGATGTTTCAAGTTATTTTCATATATAGTTTTTTAAAGCTATTTTAATAATAATAAAAAAAAAAGCAAACAATTGTCAAAGCTGTCGACACTTTGTAATTTTCTCTTTTTCTTCCTGAAAATATTCATAACACATAAAGAATAATGCGATTGATTTATTACAACAGTAGAAGTCATTTAAAATTTTTTAAATATCTGAGTCATTCCATGTCACATCAACACACCTTTTCTCCCTTGACCCCTCAGATTTTGATGAAACTTGGTTTATCATGTGTCCTTACATAGTTATAAAAGGAAACACTAAAATTATTTTTTAAATGTATTTCATTTTAATTTTATTGACAATTAAAGTGTTTTTCAGTAAAATTTGCTACATCTTGAATTACTTAATTGCCATTTTCTCAAAAACTAATTGTGATACAAACTTTGTTTATATATCATTTTAAAGCTCTTTTTATGACCTTTAATTTGATATGCAACATGATCAAATTTATTAAAATTTATTTATTTTTTAATTCAAATTTAAATTTAAACTTTAAATTTCTCAAAAAGTGACATTTTTAAAATTTTCAAAAAATTCTCAAATTGACTTCATATTGCCCATGCACATTTCCCCAAATTTTATGATGGGATCTCTATGGGATCAGAAGATACATAAAGTTGAAGTTGAAATTCATACGTAAAGTGAAAATTTTAACTTGCATTTCAATATCTTTATTTTCAACTGATGACAAAGTAATGAAAAAGTGCCACAAACTAACATTTTTCACATTTTAAATAAAGCTTTCCATTTTCTATATACTGTATTAGAACATAAACAACAAGAAATGAAAAGTTGGATATTATTATTTGATAATTCATGAATATATACTTTATAAACACTATAGATCCTTTTGCATTACAAGATCAAATCCAATTTATTTTCGAATATATAAATTAAAAATTTATTTTTCTTTGTGAGGTATATCAGTCACAAATATTTTGTATAAAAACTCATTTTTTATTTAAGATGGCTCCCTTTATATTATACATGTTTAATCTTTCTTATAACTACTTAACACTTTATATGTACTTAACCCCTTGATAGGTGGTGGGATATATTATATCTTATGTAATTTGTACCGGAAATTTTTAAATAAATTTTACTTTATAACTTTGGTGGAAATAGTTGTAAAATTGATTTTCCTTGTTTTCAAAGAAATTTTTATTTGAAAATTCCAGTGTGAATTCAACGTTACAAAAACACAATTACTTGCCCCTGAAAGGATTAATATTCTCGACTTGATCTTTTCATGATTGTAAGAAATCCGTAAATTTTTTTAAATCTTGTTTGTTTCATCCAGTTGCAGAGTATATGTACAACCAGTTGGTGTAGTAGGGTTTACTCTGTAAATGACATCAATTGATGAATCCACAGAACATCAGGTGCCAAAGTTTTTCAAAAAGAATGAGCTTGTCCTGGTGGATGAAGAAAGGTAACCTTTATTTAATTTTCATCTAAAATATGACACAGCCACCATGCATCATGCTGCAAGAAACAAGGTAGCCAGTTAATTTTTCAAAATCTAATTTTTCTTCAACGGGAATAATTGCATGGGTTTCTACATTCATAAATTCAATAATGAAAATATTTTTGTTTTTACTTTTGTTCCACATGTTGAAGGGCCTTCCATTACATGAAATTTTCTAGTACTAGGTGTTGCCACAGTCTGTGTTCAAGGTGCTGCTCAGTTTTAATATATTCCTCTTGGGTTTGGGTTACATAACAAAAATCGATTATTTTAGATTAGTGAAATTTTAACCACTCATATAACATAACTGAAATAGCGTAGTTATTTGGTCTTGATAAGGCTTTTGTAGGCTTGCTGTTGCTGCTTCCCTTTTCACTGTATCTCCTACTGTATCACAAGATCCTTTGCTGTCAGCTATTTATAGCAGAAAAATGTCACTCTGCTTCAGTTCCAAAATCATTCTTGTAATAGCAAAGATCTGTGAATTAATTTTTGTATTTTATTTTATTTATTTATTTATTTTTTGGTATTGGGCTGCACTGCAAAAGTTTCTTCACTTCATAGAATTTTGATTTTAAAAACTGAATAAGTTTTTTCTGAATTGTATATACAGCTGTGGTATTATGTTCAAGACATTCTGAGGTCACAAAACTACAACATTTAATTTCATTTTCTTTTTTAAAATATACTACAAATGGATGTTTAGTGATTTGTTCCAATGGTATGACTGTACTTCGTTTTATAAGATAAAACTACTAGTATCCGTCAGGCCGAAATGTCGGAGCATGGAGACGCGTAAACTTAAAAGATATTATTTAAAAAATGTTTTATTTTCTAGATTACTGTTTAATAGTATAAAAGTAAGTTTGAAATAACAATCGTGGCTATTTCATTTTAAAGTGTTTACAGTACAGGACCTATTATCCGGAATCCTCGGAACTAAAGGCTTTCCGGATTTTGGGATTTTCCGGATTTCGGGTCCTCCTGAAATTTGCGTTTTTTTCGCAATCCTTTGAGGAAATTCGTGTTTTTTCCGGGATCCTTTGACGTAATTAGCGTTTTTTTTCCTCGATTCTTTGATGAATTTTGCATTTTTACTACGAATTTTTGACGAAACTCTCGTTTTTTCGCAATCCTTTGACGAAATTTGCTTTTTTTCGCGATCCTTTGACGTAATTAGCATTTTTTCACGATCCCGTGAAGAAATTCGCGCTTTTTTCCACGATCCCTTGACAAAATTCGCATTTTTTCCACGACCCCTTGAAGAAATTTGCGTTTTCTCCACGATTCTTTGACAAAAATTGTATTTTTGCTACAATCCTTTGACGAAATTCGCGTTTCCTTTGTGATTCTTTAACGAAATTCGCGTTTTATTCTGCAATTCTTTGACGAAATTAGCGTTTTTTTCGTTATCTTTTGACGAAATTCACGTTTTTTCCGCAATCCTTTCACGAAATTTCCTTTTTTTTCACGATCTTTCGACGGAATTCACGTTTTTTCTGCAATCCTTTGGCCAAATTCGCGCTTTTTTCCGCGAACGATTGACGTAATTGATTTTTTTCGGTGACCATTTGTCAAAATTTATGTCCAAATTTTTAGACAGAATACCAATTTTTTTTTTTTTTTTTTTTTGAATCGAATGCCTTTAGTTTTCGGAAAATGCGGAACAGAATCACCTCTGGTGAAATATATGGCGATTTTATTTTTTTGACGAATCGTAATATAAATTAATTTTAAACTAATTAAACTGCTTTATTTTTTTCTAATTGGGGGGGGGGGGGGGGGGGGGGGCTTGTTCCTCCGTAACCGAAGTAACATATTTTAGTGGTTACACATTGAAACAAAATGGACTGGGGAAAAAAAAGAAATCTGTAAAATTTTTGAAAAACTTCAGAAATTCCGGAATTTTAGTAAAATTTACAAATTATAGAAAATTTTTGAATAATTTTTTTTTCCGGATTTTGGAATTCCGGATAATGGGTCCTATACTGTAATTCAGTCGTCAGTTGCCTCAGGTAATGCACAAATGCTAATCTGTCAGCAAGTGCTTCCATACTTCTAATTTGGGTAAAGCTTGTCCTTAGCGAAAATTGCTTCCATTATAACTTTCTCTAAGCGACAAACTACAGTAAAAATGACATAAGTTGTTTTATGTGACAACACCTTTAGATGAATATCCACAGCAGTTTTTGACAATGTTAAACTCGAGGATCTATGTATGGTGGCAAGGTATGCAACAGTTAAAGGTAACTAACTTCATGAGAATGAGGCTTTTTCTTCTTCTTTCCAATATTTACAAATAGGTTTGATAAAAAAAGAATTACAGTTAGAAATGGCTCATGATACTCAACAAAATGAACTATTACGGCCTGTGACAAGCCTCATGGTTTAAATCGTGGGCCATAGGCAATATCTTTTATCGTACTTACGCTTACCAATCCTCACTCCGTTCAGATATTGGATGCAGCATAATGCATAACCCTGCATCCAGCTGCTGAGGAAAGTCTAGACTGAAATCCAGACGCGTGATCATCTTCACTCCATCTTGCTATTTAATCATTGTGATCTGCTAAAATTCTTGTTTATTAGCCCCCCGCGCTTTGATTTAAGAAGTACTTCTTGATTATATTCTTTAGCTTGCTTGGTTTTGAGAAAAAGACATGTGGCACCTTCAAATCATTCAAATTAGCCGAAACCAGTATATCTTTGTTTCGTTGCATAAGGGGTGAGAGGTACTCACTCAAAGTGAGTTCAGAGTCTTTCAGAATTGTGTCTGCTGATCGTCGTTTTGTCTCAATGAGTTTGTTAATGTGAAACATTTTTTAAAAGCTCTAAGCATTTTTTGTCCGCGAAGAATCAAAATGACTTTTAAAGAATGTCTCTTATATAGAGGGATGTCTTTTACGCGATGTAACGACCTAATATGTCCAAGGATTTAAACAAATAAGCCTCTAAAAGGTTAAATGCTATCTATTTTACCTTCGCGACATCTTTGTTCAAGGTCAGCTGTAAGACAACATCCTATCATTGAAAATTCTTCAATAATGAGAATTAACACTGTATCCATTCTGAGCTGTAAATATATTGCTGACTTTTTAAATTAGCGAACTATTTAAAACACGTTGGTTCTTTAAGCACTGAGTGAGTTACCTTGTTTTTGAATTTAAATGCAGCAGTACCTGTTAGTGCCAAAAGAATGATAGCTTCTGATCCTAACTGCTCTATGATTGTTTTACTAATTTCTGTGATTTTTGTATATTTTACAGCTCATCCTTTTCCAATAATGAAAGTTGACTTAGGGAAATTTGTAACCTTTGTTTGCAAAGACAAAAGCTGTTCAGTGCATAACTGAAGTATCTTCTGCTGCTCAGTTGTAAATCCGATGTCAGAATTATCAAAATTTTCATGCAACATAATTTGTTGTTCTTTAAAATAATTCAGAAATGTTAAAAGTAAAGAGAAACCATTGTATAAGAGAATCTATGGTAAAGATTACCCCCGGATGTATTTGAGAGATTTTGATTTTTTAAAATTTAGCTCCGACCTTTTAGAACTTGATCCATCGAGTTAGCGGCAGAAAACTTCAAAGCTCCTTCAAAGACTTGCTTGTCTGGCACAGCCCACACTTATTTAATATGGCAACAGGTAAAGGTTTGTAACACGTATGTAACACACACTCATAGATAGTCTGCTATACTCCTCTATCAAACTTGATACCTTTATTCATCTGAGTTGTTGTTATATTGTTATTCTGAAAATATTCGGAAGCATCTGGGTTATTTTTATGCGACTTTTCCACATAGAATTAAGCTGAATACAGGGTTCGCACAGACTCCTTAGACTCCTTGGAAACTCCTTAGAAATGAAAACATTCCCAAGTAGTACTTAGAACTACTTAGATAAGCAAACCACTACTTAGAAACTCCTTGTATTCTATTGCGGCTTCGAACGCAAGCGATATTGCTGCTGAGGAAAAAAAATCGTGATTGACAAATGCACGGTAAATCCTTTAAGCACGTCATTCATCTGAAGCATAACATTGATTGGGTAGGGTAATCTTAATAGCAGGGCTCCCACTAGGTCCGTTTTTCAATTATTAGGTCCGTAAAGACCGTTTTTCGACACTGTTAGCCGACCTTTATTTTAAATTTTATCTATGTTTGGCATTTAGCCAAGAATCTCGGAAAAATCGCGCTTTTCGCACATATGTTCCAAAAAAAAAAAAAAGAATACCGTCAAATTTCGTCAATCGATCGCGGAAAAAATTCGTAAATTTTGTCAAAGGATCGTGAAAAAAACGCGAATTTCTCCAACAGATCGCGGGAAAAACTCTGATTTCTTAAAAAGACGACAATTTCTTAAAAGACAGCGAAAAAGCACGAATTTACACAAAGGATCACGAAAAAATGCGAATTTCGTTACAGATCGAGAAAAAAGCAGATTTCCTCAAAAGATCGCATAAAACGCGAATTTCCTAAAAAATCGCGAGAAAATGCGAATTTCCTCAAAAAATCGCGAAAAACACGCGAATTTCCCCAGAAGATAGCGAAAAACACGTGAATTTCCTCAAAAGATCGCAAACGACATGCGAATTTCCTCAAATGGTCGCGAAAAACACGTGAATTTCGCCAAAGGATCGCAAAAAACACCAAAATTTCGTCAAAGGATCGCGAAAAACACGCAAAATTCGTCAAAGGATCGCAAAAACACGCGATTTTCATCAAAAGATTGCGAAAGAAACTCAGATTCGTTAAACAATCGAAATAGAACGCGAATTACCCAGAAGGACGCGAGAAAAAACGCGAATTTCTCCCAGAAGATCCCAAAAGAAACGCGAATTTCCCCAGAAGATCGCGAAAAAAACGCGAATTTCTACTTAAGGTCGCGAAAACAATGCGAATTCGTCAAAATTTCACCTTCAAAGAAAGCGATTACCGCTGTTCTAATAGAATAATTTCAAAACATGTTATATATTTTTTTTGTATGTTGCATTTAGCATTCTTTTTTTTTTGCCTTTTAAAATTTTCTTTAAGATGTATCATGTATGTGATATACATAATAAGTGTTTGGGGTTTGACATCTCTATTTACATGACCTAGGGGTGATTCTAGTCCGAATTTTCCGAAACTTCCGAAAACGTAAGCATTTATTTCCGAAAATTTTAAAAAATCGGCCACCAATCCGAAAATTCGGACATATGGTCGCCGAAAAAAATTAATTTTGTCAATCGTTTGCAGAAAAATCGGCAATTTCGTCAAAGGATCACGGGGAAAACGGAAATTTCGTCAAAGAATCGCGAAAAAATACAAATTTCGTCAAAGAATCACGAAAACCTCCGCAAATTTCTTCAAAGGATCGCAAAAAACCCCACAAATTTCTTCAAAAGATCGCGAAAAAACCCACAAGTCTCGTCGAAAGATCGCGAAAACCCAAAAATTCCGTCAAAAGATCGCAAGTAAACGGCAAATTTCGTCAAAAGATCGCGAGTAAACGGAAAATTCGTCAAAAGCTCGCGAAAAAACTCACAAATTTCGTCAAAAGATCGCGTAAAACCCCACAAATTTCGTCAAAAGCTCGCGAAAAAACACAAATTTCGTCAAAGAGCCACGGAGAAAACGCATAGCTAGTGTCGGGAGTGGATTCCCCCCCCCCCCCTCTCTGGTGTAATTTTTCAGATTTCCTGTGAATTTCAGAATTTTTTTATCACTCAAAATCACCCCTGTGACATGACCATTGGTCACTGCATAAAGAAGTAGATTGTCAATTTTTTATTTAAACTTACGAAATCAATAAGCAATATATTGTGAGTACTGTGCAATTTCAGCACTAACAATTAGATTCTAATAGAGTAAAATTTGTTTTTGAAATGTTCTTTTGTCCAAATTGGACATTAAAAATTGGAGTGTGCATACCACATAACGGTGCAAGAAATGAAAATATCGACAACAAAATAAAATGGCAAATCCTTAAAATTTTTTGGACTCCTTGGATTTTTTAGGTACTCCTTGGATTTTTTCTTCCCAACTCTGTATGAACCCTGTGAATAACTCTATACATTTGAATTACTTTCTTTTAATCGTCATTTTCGAAACTTCTGTGTATAACGTTGCACATATGAAATATGTATATTTCTTAAAATGTACACTAAATCTAGGCACCAGATTAAAAAAATCAGGGATTGATTTATGACTTTTAGTGAATATGATTTCTCACAAATTATCTTTCATTGTTGTATCCATTTTTCCGATCATAAGCATAAGCGATCATAGTCATATACATTAACGTCTCATTTATCGCTAAACTTCGTGACATTTGGATGAAATATCGGCAAATTTGGCAACTAAAAATGTCACAAATTAAGCCAATTTGGCTGTATCTGACTAATTTGGCAAAAATTCCATTGAAATTCAGTACTGATGATTCTTCTCTAACCGGTTTCTTCGCATTTTAACTCAGTTTTCTCCAGTAAAATTAGCTAAAATCTTAAAACCAAGAAATAGGGAAGCTGCCTTTTCCAACCCGTACAGGATTTTTTTATTTTGTAATCTACATATTTCTGTTTTCTAATGTACATCTTGACAAAAAAATGCTTATCTCATTTATTTCAGAATGTTCACTTGCATTTCAGTTGAACTATATTCACTTACGATGAATTGAAAAAAAAAAATGAGTCATCTTCAGTAATTGGGACCACTACCAAATTGTTAAATTTGCGCATCAAACAATGCTCAGTAAATTATGAAATTGTCTACAAAACCGATTACGAAAATTTTCCAATAGAAACATACATTCATCTGAATACAAACATACATACATAAGAATACATACATATAAGTAATGCATACATGACATTATATTTTTCTTGATTTCTTTGAGTATCACTCGTAGCCATTCGACTAATGCCCAAAATTGTATTTTCCGTATTCGATTTTCTTTTCGTTTCTCTTAATTTAAAATTCAAAATGAATTGCATCGATTTGGAAGCTTACAAAGAATGAAAAGTTCAAAAAAAAATAGTGGTTGTTACATACGTAAAATGTAAAACTTCTGAATGGTGGGGGGAATCAATCTATATCTCAAGTCCCGGTAGCAGAAAGTTCGAGACGCGCGACGTGCGTCGCAGATTTATTTTGGACCTTGCAGATAAATTTGCCAACTTGAAAAAAAAAAGGTATTACCTTAAAAAAAAAAAAAAAAAAAAAAAAAAAAAAAAAAAAAAAAAAAAAATTTCGAAAATTCTGACAAAAAATATCGCGAATTCGACAAATGGTCGCCGAACAATATCAATTTCGGCAATCGTTTGCATAAAAAATCAGTAGTTTATAGCCAAAGGGTCGCTATAAAAACGCGAATTTCGTCAAAAGAGACCAGAAAAAAAACATGAATCTCGTTCCAGGATTGTAGAAAAAATGCAAATTTCTGTCACAGGATCGCAGAAAAAACACGAATTTTGTCAAAAGATTGCGGAAAAAACACGAATTTTGTCAAAGGATCGCGGAAAGAATGCGAATTTAGTAAAAGGATCGCGGAAAGAACGCGAATTTAGTAAAAGGATCGCGGAAAGAACGCGAATTTAGACAAACGATTGTGGAAAAACGCAAATTTACTCAAACGATCGCGAAAAAACGCAAATTTATGCCAAAGGATTGCGAGCAAACGCAAATTTATGTCAAAGAATTCGGAAAGAAGGAGGAATTTCGTCAGAAGATCTCGAAAAGCGTAAATTTCTGCCAAAAGATCGCTGTGCAAACTTGAATTTTATCCAAAAATCCTGAAAAAACGTGGATTTCGTTTCAGGGGCGCAAGAAAAACGCAAATTTCTGTCACAAAATCGCGGAAGAAACTTGAATTTCATCAAAGGATCGTTTAAAAAACAGGAATTTAGTCAGACAATCGCGAAAAGAAATGCAAATTTCTGTAAAACGATCGCGAAAAAACGCAAATTTTTGTAAAACGATCGCGAAAAAACGCAAATTTTTGTAAAACAATCGCGAAAAAACGCAAATTTTTGTAAAACGATCGCGAAAAAACGCAAATTTCTGTAAAACGATCGTGAAAAAACGCAAATTTCTGTCAAAAGATCACGAAAAACGCAGATTACTGTCAAAGGATCGCGAAAAAGGGAAAATTTATGTCAAAAGATCGGAATTAAATTTGCGGAATTTCGTCAAAAAATCACAAAAAGTGCAAATTTCTGCCAAAGGATCGCTGTAAAAACACGAATTTCGTCAAAAGATCCAGGGGAAAACATGAATTTTGTCCCAGAGATGCCGAAAAAACGCAAATTTCTGTCACAGAATCGCAGAAAAAACACGAAGTTCGTCAAAGAATCGAGGAAAAAACACGAAGTTCGTAAAGGATCGTGAAAAAAAGCTCATTTTTGTCAAAGAATCGTGAAAAAACGGCAAATTTCGTCAAAAGATTGCGAAAAAACGAGGAATTTCCTCATAAGATCGCAAAAACAGCAGATTTCGTCAAAAGATCACCAAAAAACGGCAAATTTCGTCAAAAGATCGAGATAAACAGCATATTTCGTCAAAAGATCATGAAAAGATCGCTCCCCCCCTCCCCTCTGTTCTAACCTTTCGGAAATTTTGCTGTGAATTGCAGAATTTTTTCTTTTCTTTTTTCTTTTTTTTTTTTTTTAACTCAGAATCACCCCTGGTATTAATCAGTAAGAACACTGTTTATTTTAACACTCATAATGTTTGTACATAAGAAAATGTAACATGCTACTCCCGCAGACAATTTTCATCCCACTAAATTGCTGTCGCAGACACAACCATAACTTTCTGCTACTGGGTCTCAAGTCACCAATGTGTGAACATCGACTTCAACATTCGACTCCATAATGATCCATATGAGGCTAAAAGGCATAATTTACAGCAATGGAACTAATGTTTTAATTAATAATGGGATGAATCTCGTCGAATTTCGATGAAAGAAATTGCTTAAAAACGAACTCATATGTAGGTTACTACTTAGTCTCTTAAAACAAATATTATTTTTAACTTAAAGTTACCAAAATATTAATTCCATGCACTTTGACTGTTCAAAATATTAAAAAATTAAACTATATTATTTATTATACCTAATCAAGATATGTAATTTTGATGAAATTACCTATTGAGGCTGTTATATTTAAAAGGCACAGATGTCATATACGCCCAATATTAGCACGACTTTTTTCCCACGCCAATTCGGTGAAAACTTCAAAAGCACAAACAATAACATCTGGGATACATATCAAGCAAAATAACGACACTTAGGCGCCAGTTAAGTACCCGTTGCGTTGACATTGGCGTCAGAAAAAAATCGCGCCAATATGGTATATGACATCTGTGTCGTTTAAAATTGCCAATTGAAAATTTAAAAAAATGATTTCACCTTAAGTCAATCACGGAATTATATTTCGCGTAAAATCTAAACTTAATGTTATTTTCACCGTCTCATAATTACGCATCTCTTATATTTACATTCACCATTTCAAAAATATTACAATGAGCAATATGTGATTAATACATATATTTCTAAACTTGAAATCAAATGTGTCAACTATGACTTTGCATGTGAACATTCACACTCTTGACTTGTGATTCTAATCTCTGTATCGGCGAGTAAAATTGAAGAAATTTATATCTTTTAGAGGCGTTCGTAGTAAAATATTTACTTTTATCAGAGAAAATGATCGTTTTCATTTTAATATGATGTCATTTACCTCATTGCAGCATTTCACCAAGCGTCTCAAACTCAGTGAGTGAAAAAGAATCGAATTATAACAGCTTTTTGCGGAAAACATGAGTATTTTATTAAAGCATGACGTCATTTTCTGTTCAATTTTTTCAGAAAGTTTATTTTGAATTTTATGAGAAAATGGCATCAATAAAGATAAGCAAACCTATTATTTTTCCTTTCTTTACAACAATTTTTTTATTTAATAATTAATATATTAATTTTATTTTGATTTCCCTTATGAAAACTTATAATTATATTGCATACCTAGAGTCAATGGTGTTATTATCACTGTACGATTATTAAGACTTTTAAAAATTAATCTCCTTAACCAAATTAATATTAAACAACCTCATTTCCTGTGTTGCAATGCATTTATGTTATGGATATATTTTAGCAAGTATATATCATTCCAGCATAGGGAATCGGGCTAGTTCTAATGGTGCCTTAGCCTTTTCCTAATTATATTAATTTAATGTTAGGAGACCGAACCTTAGGTTATTAATATATATTTAAAAAAAGGCAATATTTTATACTAGTTGGAAATAAATATTTAATATTTGTAAAATAAATGAATATATTAATAAGTAATAAATAAATATAAATAATAATAGTAATAATAATATTCTATGCTTAATTTTAAATGTTTAATGTTGGTATAATTTTATCCAATCTTTTGTCAGTGGGGAAGAGTTATACATATTGATAATAAATAAAATAAAAAAAAATTCCTTTTTTTTTACGTGGATTATATCACCATAGCCGTTTTTAGTAGTATATATGAATCGGCAAACAGAAATTACTATACTACAAAAGAAAATATTATTATGCTCACTATATAAAATTATTATGTATATGTAACATTCAACAAAAATCGAAAAACAAAATTTCTTTTTGTTTTCACTGATATTAATGAAAATATCTTATTTACATTGTCTGTTTCAATAATAATAGTAATGATATATTTGATGAAAACAAATGAATAAATTAATAAGTAAACAAATAAAAATTAAACTTCGTCACAATTCAGAAAGCAAATGGTTTTGTGATAAATACAATCATAGTGCTTAAGAAATAACTAATTATGATACATAATTATTAAATCACTGTGTATAAAATTTGCAAATTTAAGGCAATTAAGCGAAATTAACAGTTCGCTATTTTATAATATTGTACATTTTTTTTTTTATTAAAAAAAAAAAATAATAATTACCTTTCACAATTTTGTAGTATTTATATGTATTACTATGTTTTAAGTTTTTATGTACATGTATAAAATTGATACTAATAATTAAGTGTTATTTTCGATGGTATATTGTGTTGCTCTTGATTCAACAACAAAAAAAATATATTGTTTTGTTTTACACTATATTCTTATTTAATGAGTAATAATTGTAAACGTAAAAGTCATAGAGATAATACACGGGTAAGTGGAGTTACAACTAGGAAACAATTAAGAGAATTAGCTAGTAATACAAATAAAGAAAGTAGTGTAGATTCGAATAATAATAAAAGTAGTAACAAGAATAAAAAAAATAAAAACTGTAATAAGAAAACTACTATTACGATTAACAATACACCTCAGAAAAACACAAATATCATGGCTCTTGAAACAATAACTGCTGAGAGTGTAATTGGTTTACTACCTAATTACGATGGAAAAAGATAATCTAACATAAATTCTTTTTTATTACATTTTGATAATTTAATCAATCAAACCGAATTAAACAAAATTTCTAAATTAACGATTCTAAAGGCAAGAATCGTTGGTCCCGCTAAAGAAAAATTAATGAGGGATGAAAAATTATTTGCAGAGAGTAATTTAGAAAATTTCAAGAAAAAATTAAAAGAATTATTTGAGATTAAATGTAGTTTTAGTGAGGCACAAACAAAAATTTTTTTCCCTCAAGCAAAGAGCGTATCAAAACATGGCAGATTTTATCTTAGAATTTAAAGCCGCAGCGGACTTATATATTAAGAAAAGTGGACAGGAAATTGGGGATGATAATGACTCTAAAGTTACGCAAATGGTAAAGTTGTCTAGATTTCTAGATGCAATTAGAAGCGATTTCAGCTTAGAAATTCATAAGGATTCTCCGTCGGATTTCAACACTGCGTGTGAGATGGCATTAAAATTAGAGAGAGCATTTGTACATGTCGATGTTAAAGATCTCAATAATATTGGTGCAAATAAGGACCCTGAATTAGTAAAGAAATTAGTAAAAATGAATATGGAAAGTGCAGAGAAAATTAAAATATTGACTAGTGAATTAAACAATATTAAAGTACAGATGAATTCGAATACAAATAATATAACTAAATATTGCAATTCTAAAATGCATTCCAATCAAAATTGCTGGTTCCAAGGTGACAAAGACCAAAATAAAAGTAATTCCACAGAGAGAAACAAAACAATCTCTCATAACGAGCAGAGTTCTGATAGGAAACTTGGAAGAGATGACAGTTACCAGTATCAGTGAAATTCTCTGTAAAATTCTAAATATATGCATCAAAATTTCCATTTGAACCCTATGCATTATGCAGCTCCTAACTACATGTATTACTCTCCACCCCCTCCCCACCTAAACTTTATGCCTCCACCCTACCCTAGTTTAGCTAATTACAACTATGGTTATAATCAGAACCATTACAATTCATATAACCAGGGTAATGGGTATGGAGGATACACAAGTGGGAATTATCAGAGAAATTACCATAGAAATAATAAAAATTCAGAAGAGGATAAAAACAATTCTCACAGAAACAAATATAAACAAAATAAAGATTATGAACAGAAATCTAAGGACAAACAGGGAAATTAATTGGGGGACTTACAGATTCAAATAAAATGTACCCACGTAAGTCTCTCATGGACAGGTCACACAATTCTTACAAATTGATTGCTAGCGTGAAAAGTAATAATTTAGAAAGCCTTCCAATTATTAGTTTTGAAATAAAGGGCATTAAAATTACTGCTTTGGCAGAGCAGGGCCGCTGTCAGCCTAGCTTCACCCTCCTTATTTGAACAATTAAAGAATGCGGAAGTTAAATATAAAAATTTATGTAATCAGGTAAAAATTCAAACACTCACTAATTCGACAATTGCGTTCAAACAATGTATCAAATTGACTTTTAAATTGGAAAATGTATTTGTGTCAGGTGCATTTTATATCACAAACTCAGATTTTGGCCGTGATTATAATATGCTACTCGGTTTTGATTTTCTCAAAACAAACAAAATTATTTTGGATTTTGGGGATAAAACCATGAAATTAAAAAACAAAAACATTGCACTGAATTTTCTTAGAGATACATCTCAAGGGCAGATAAACAATTTAACTCCATCTCCCATTAATACAAATGACAATCATGAACCACAGGAAATTAACATAAAGAAATAAAAACAAAAAAAGAAAAATGTCACGTAAAAATATTGTTTCAGCTAAAATATCTCAAACATCAGAGATATGCCCAGGTGAGAGTGTAATTACTGAATTAATTTGTCCAAATCAATTTATTATTAATGACACTATAATGTTAGAGCAAATTAAACATAACATTAACATACAATATGATACATCAATTCATGAAATTGGCAAAGATAATAAAATTAACATAATTATCAGTAACGACTCACAGCAGAAATTAAATTTAGTAGAAGAGATGAATATTGGAAGAATTTCTAAGCATTTTGAGATAAAGTCAGAAAATGACAATAGCAGTCAAGAATCAGATCCAATTGTACAGATTAACAACATTTCTTTAGAGGAAGTTCGTGAATGAAGAAAGGTGGAACTCAGTTCAGAGGATTTTAAATTACAACATCTGGATACTGATACACAAGCAAAATTACAAGAATTATTACTAAAGAATGCTCATGCATTCTCCAAAAATTATTACACTCCTGGAAAAACATCTTTAGTAGTACCCAAGTTTAACTTAATCCACAATTATCCCATACAAGCAAAACCATATAAAACTGCACATAGTGTAAAGGAATATGCCAGATCAGAGATTGATAAATTGTTGAGAGCTAATATAATAAAGAAATGTAACTCCTATTACGCCTTTCCAGTTATTTTTGTAAAGAAAAAAGTTACGCAGAAAGGCGAAAATGTAGAAGAAGTTAGGTTTCGTTTGGCTGCCGATTTCAGATTATTATATGAGATTTTGCAAAACTATGCTTATCCTATACCTGATATCAAACGAATTTTGCAGACAATAGGCAGCAAAAAGTACTACACCTTACTGGATTTACACTCAGCTTTCTATCAAATTGTTTTAAGAGAAGAAGATATAGATAAGCTTGCTATTATTACAGAACCTGGAAATTTTCTTATTTAAGACTTCCTTTCGGCACACGCCTCTGTACGGCCTATTTTGCAGAATTAATGGATATATTATTGGGACACTTTGATAAGAGCCAAGTGGCGTATTTTGTTGATGACATTTTATTGACCACAGATTCATTACATGAAATGATAGAGCTGTTAGACAAGGTACTGAACATATTCATTGAAAACAATATTACAATTGAACCTACTAAAATGCAACTCTGCATGGAAGAGATCAAATTTTTAGGATTCACCCTGAATAAGGAAGGAATTTCCCCTTCAAAAAGAAATATTGACAAAATTCACAATTTAGTTAGACCAAAAAATAAGAGAGGAGTTAAATCACTTCTTGGGCTCTCCAATTATTTTAGATCACCTATTAAAGACTATTCTAAAATAGTAGACTCTTTAATTAATCTCACTAAAGATAAGTAAAATTTAAATGGTCTGAAGCAGAAGAAAATGCATTCAAAGAAATTCAGGCTACTATTATACAGAATCCTACTTTAAAACCCCCGGATTTTTCAAAAGATTTTATTCTAATCACGGATGCAGCTAAAACTGCAATTTCGGTATATTGGGGCAAGAGTATGGTGGAGTTCTCCAACCAATTAAATTTTTCGGAAGAAAATTAAGGAACCCTGAGAAGTACCCTAGTTTTAAATTGGAATTACTCGCCATACACGAGGCAGTAATTTATTTCAAATATATATTGACAGGTAGGAAATTCATTATACACACAGACTCCAAAGCCCTAACATATTATTTAAATTTAGAAAAACAGCCTGATATTGTAGCTAGATGGATCGACAATCTCGCACCGTTTAACTACGAAATAGAATTTATTCCGGGTGTTTCCATTCCGGCAGATTATTGTACTCTAAATTTGCATAATATTACAGCAAGAAATGAACTACAAAATTCACTATTTATAGTGAATGAAGCACTGGCAGATAAAAATATCAAAGAACAGCAGTTACAAGATGGCAAATTAAAGAAAATTATTGGTAAAATTAAAAACAACAAACAGAATAAAATTACTCGAAAGTTCATTATAAATGATAATGATATATTAATTTTAAAACCTGGATCTGACGGCAAAGAATTACTTATCGCTCCGGATTCACTCAAATTTGAAATAATAAAAGACGCACATAAACCTCATTTCAGTTTTAAAAAAAACATATGATATTATAGAGTAGATTTTATTGGCACGGAATGTACCGTGATATAAAGAATCACTGTAATAAATGCATACCATGCAATACTACTAAACAGCACCAAACGATAAAAGTGCCTACACAAAAAATTGTGAAAGATCAAGAAGTCGGATCAGCAATTAACATCGATTTAATAGGTTTGCTTCCAATGTCTTTCAGAAAGCATAAATATATTTTTATTATTATCGATTCTACGTCAAGGTTCCTCAAAGCTGTCTCTATTCTCAACTATGAGACCCAGACACTTTTAAACGTGCTGAACGGATACTTTAGCCGCTATGGGTTATGCAAATCTGTAACTTTAGACAACGGCAAATATTTTCACTCTCAAGTATTCAAAGAATACATGAAATCCTTAAATATACAATTAAAACTCGCTTCAGTCACACACCCAGAAACGAATGGAATAGCGGAAGTCACTAACAAAATATTAAAAAACTCGATAACAGCTATGAGTAAAACTACATTAGAATAGGACACCAGATTAGATTATTTTAAATTATTTTATAATACTGTTCCTCACTGAGCAACAGGAGTACCGCCAGCTTTATTATTCTTTGGGAGGGAGATTAGAAACCCATTTTCTATCCACCTTCCCACACAAGATATTACGGCGACATATGTGCAAAATAGGCTACAACATTTGGAAGAAATAAAAAAATTAGCTCTGCTTAACCAAGAACGAATGTTAGCCGATTATATTAATAACGACGAAGTACAGAAAGTAAAATTTTTGAAAATTGGTCAGGAGTGTTACCTAAAATGTGTTGGTACACCGGCATAATTTCAGCCTAAATGGAGGGGCCCTTTTGAAGTTGTAAGAAAGCTCAGAAATAACAACTACCTTTTAACAGAGCTCCAAAACCCACATAAAGATCCGATAAAGAGACACATATCAAAATTGTTCTCAACAACAAAAGTAGAGTCTAAATTATGCATAATGGATCGGAGCAGGAAGGCAAGTAACGCACATAAAAGTCGTTGGGTTTTTTTTAAAAATATTGTTATGATTATGACAATAATGAGTTATTTTATTTATCATTATTATTTTTTTTTTTAATCAAGAATATTCGTTAATTGTCACTGAAACGTTTTATGTAAATTTTGTGTTATATATATATATTTTTTTCTCAAGTGAATTTTGTGGGTTTCATTGCATAAGGATAGCAGAAGAATTTTTAGAGAGGATATTATATGCACATTGTATTGGAAATTTAAGAGTAGGTGTGCTAAATTCCTGTGTATAAAATAAATAAATAAATAAACAGCTATATACACCTACCCTATTTGCAGATTATGCCAAAACAAAGATATATACTTTTATTCTTTTGGATAAAACAAATATTATTTAACAGTTATAAATAGACACGAAATATTATATGTCGAATAGGTAAATAAACAACAAAAAACACTAAATACAAAAAAAAAAAAAAAAAAAAAAAAAAGTGGAACCACAGAACTTTTTTCAATAACTTAATTTACAAAAAACAATTTACAAGATTTATAAATAATTATCATTATATTTGTAGCTAACCAAAATAATATTTGGATTGGTACGAAGTATTATTATGCAGTATTTATATCCTTCTATATATATAAAAAAAATTTTTGATTTGTAAATGGACCAATGAAAATCTGCGTGGATATTCTGGGTAGATCGGCATCCAATTTGAATGCTTAAGCATGGCCTTTCATCGCTAATATTAAAAAAAACTGTTGCATACAAAAATATGAAAATTGGTGGTATTATAGAGAAATGTTTGATAAACACGCTGATGCAGACAGTTTTCAAATCGAAGAATTATTTTAAGAGATATTTAAGGCTAAAGTTGGACAAAATCGTTCCATTAAAAAGTTTATTGGAGCAAAAACTATACATGAGAATTTAATCATTTTTAGATCATTTTATACGTTATAAGTTTCCGGTGTGCAGATTGCATGTATTTTTTTTATTTGACACATTTTTTGAGGTTTTATTTCTATTTTAAATTCAAATTTTCAGCATTTCGAGAAATATTTTTTACAAATTTTAGAAAATGTTATTAATTTAAACTGTTGCCAATTGTATAAACAGCACAAACAATAATGTTTACTTCAAATTAAAAATTTATTTACACGTGACTATTACAAACAGAAAAAAAAAACTTTAAAATTAGAATTAAATGATTACATGTTAAAAGCAGGAAAATTACGTCATAAGAACCATATTTACACTTGAATTTACAAGAAGAAACAAAATCTTAAAATAAAAAAATCATTATTATGCGTTAAAACTTGTAATTTGGGGAAATTACGTCATATTTAAAATGGCAAAAAATATAGCAAAACAATTTAAATTGAAAAATATATTTGCGCGAAATATTTTGAGATAATCTTTTCAACTATTATCGTGAATTCGAAGACAGCGCAAATAATATTTCCTTCTAACAACAAAAGTATTTTCACGTGAATATTAATAAGAGAAATGAAACTTTGGTGTAAATTACGTCAGATTTGAAACTATACATTTAAAATGAATTATTTAAAAGAACTATCTTATAGCGCTGTTAAAAAATACTGGGAGACAATGACACTGTTTACTTAATTCAATTTACATTAGCTTATTTTCAAATGTTTAACTAATTTTTTTAATTAAATACGAAAACAGCCATTGTATCTCTTAACAGCAGCAGATTTGGTCTTAAAAATCCCAATCCAAGGAAAACAAATGGAAACCCGATTACAGAGAAATCGCTACTGTTTTTAATATTTTTTAAAGCCGATCAAATTAGCGTGCTTTTTTGATTTTGGTGTGCCTGAACGGGGGTTGGCAAGCATAGCTCGTAGGGGGCAGAGCCCGCTAGTAGATATATAAAATAACTATTTTGAGTATAACAGCTGGTTTTAAAACCAGTTTTCCCAACACACAAGGTACAATTTTGGGAACCGGAGTTGTTTGTTGACAAAGCGATGGCCAATGTTTTGATGATGAGCGCCATATCATGTCTCCAAAGGTGTTTTTTTTTTTCTCCTCTGTCTTTTGCTCTCAAGGCAGAAGAGGAGAGGTGATGATTTCTCCCATACCCCCCCCCCCCCCCCCCCCCCTTCATTTTTGTTTGCATCCAGATATTTTTGATCAGACTCTACTTACTTCGTAGGTAGGTTTTCACAGGCTAGTGGAAATAAAAACATGAGGGTTAATAAGATACATCCTGTAGGCATGACACAGATTAGTGTAAAACACTGTTAAATTATGCAAATAATAAATAAATAATACATTTTAGATTAACATTTGACCCATAATATTTTAGTACCTGTTTATGATAGAATGTGTTGTGAAGGGAATCGATTAAATCTGTTATATCGATTCCTTCACAACATTCCTATTTGAGTGCATCTCCATTTATATCGTCCTCCATAGTTTCTGAATCTCATTGGTTTTCCTCAATGGTTTCCGAAGCCTGTCGGTTTTCAAAGTTAATCTAAGTTACTCTTCTGCTCTTCTAAAATTTATCATTTGTTTATATTGATGTTAAAATATCATTTTAATCGATATTCATTTTGCCATTTCAAATCAATGTTTTATTTTATTTAATATTCACTTAATTTCAATAGTTAGTCTTAGTTCATGTACTTCTACTTCAACTGCCAGTCATATTTTTACCGCCCTTTCCTCTCATTGGTTGGTTGAAGCCTCGCAAATAGTTTTGCATATTATTCTGGAAGATTCCAACCAACCAGCGTCTTTTTCATTCGACCTTTTGCCAGTTTGGCAGATTTGTCGCTTTTTTTCAACAAGGCTATGTATTATGTGTAACTAGGTATTATGTGTTTATTTTGTTGGCGAATTTTTTATGTGCCTGTTGGCGTGCGTTGTAGTGGGTGGTAACCCACACCACGCGGTTTGTGCAAAATTTGATACAGTACTACAGCAGTGTAGGAGTTGGTACCGAGTGAGAATCATAAAAAAAAAAAAATGTGATATTCTGTTGTCCCGTTTTGCCATTTTTTCGCTCAGCATCGGAATATGAAGCCTGAAAGGTCGTTATCTATTCAACGATGCGAGTCGTCTTCCACATGCCAAACAGATAAGCCTTTTTCCTTTTCTTTTCCTTTGCTTTATTAAGTTTGTTTAGGAAGATAAATTTTATTATTTGATGTATTTAAAGAGAAAATTAATATTCGAATTGAATTCCAAAGAACATATATCGTAAGGAAAAATTAACTTTTTCTCTTGGGATCATGCACAGCATAAAGTTTCTTTGAAGAAGAATTCCTGTGAGTGGTCAACGATATTTTAATTTGAAATGTACATTTAAGTGTGCACAGTTAATAAACTGGAGTTTAATTTTTTTAAAAAAGGACTCTTCTCTTATAATATTTTATGGTCACATGGAACCTCAGTTGAAGTAAAAAAACAGTTTTCTTTACGTGACCAAATTATACCAGAAAAACAAAGTTATATTACGTTTAGATTTCAGTCTTTAATTCCCACACTTCTGCTATTTGACTAAATATATATTTGCCTTTAGCTTCATGCCTTTAGATATATTATTTTATTTTAATTACAACAGAATGTGACTTGCTAAATACACAATTCATAAACAAAAACATATAAAACTAGTCGGATGTACCAATCCCTAAACTTTCTTCTATCTCATACATGTTAATACTTCAAAATTCGCTATCACACTGCCAAAATTAAATGGCAATCTATGCATCTCACGAGGATTCTAAAGATATGAAATTCCGTGCATTAGTTCTTGAGATATGACTATCGCTGAAATCGTCTAAATCCAGCGAAATGCTGCCTAGCAGCGCCACTTGTTGGGTGATTTATACCAAATCCTAATCAGCAACAATTTATGTCAATGTCTGACTGAATCTGAAGTTTGGAGAAAATCCGTGCATTAGTTTTTGAGATAGAGCTATAGCGAAAATCGTGAAAATTTCTGCATAGTAGCGCCACCTATTGGGTGATTAACACCAAAACCTAATTAACAACAACTTGTGTCAACATACAACTAAATCTGAAGTTAGATAAAAATTCGTCCATTAGTTCTATAGATAGAGCTATTGAGGCAATCGTGAAAAAGGCAGCACAGAAGCGCCACCTGTTGGGCGATTTACACCAACACATAATCAGTAGCAAGCCATATCAAGGACTAACTGAATCTGAAGTTTGATGAAAATCCGTGCGTTAGTTCTTAAGATAGAGCTATTGGGGAAATCGTGTAAATCCTGCAAAATTCATCATAACAGCGCCACCTGTTGGGCGATTTACACCAAAACGTAATAAGCATCAATTCATATCAAGGACTAACTAAATCTGAAGTTTGATCAAAATCCGTGCATTAGTTCGTCAGATAGAGCTATTGCGAAAATCGTGAAAAATGCAGCATAGCAGCGCCACCTGTTGAGCGATTTACACCAAAAACTAATCAGCACCAATTTGTATTAGGGACTCACTGAATATGAATTTTTATTAAATTCCGTGCATTAGTTCTTGAGATAGAGCGCCCACAAAATTTGTGTCACATACACACAGACAGACAGACTCACAGAGTCACAGACAGACATTTTGTAAAAACATGTTTTTTGGAATCTCTGACCCCTAAAACGTGTAAATCCGTCAAAAACCGGAATTCGAAAATTTTCATGAATCCAATACTTTCTTCTTGTAAAGATAGAAGAAAGTAATAATGAGATGTATAGGTAATGTTTGATTCATACAGACTCGTATATAAAAAAATAATAATAGGAGCGCATAGATTGGCCAATCTGTACAAGAAGAAAGTATTGGATTCGTAAATTCGATGGATTTACACGTTTTAGAGGCCAAAGATTCCAAAAAAACATGTTTTTACTTTCTTCTATCTTTACAAGAAGAAAGTATTGGATTCATGAAAATTTTCGAATTCCGGTTTTCGACGGATTTACACGTTTTAGGGGTCAGATATTCCAAAAAACACGTTTTTACAAAATGTCTCTCTGTGAGTCTGTCTGTCTGTGTGTATGTGACACAAATTTTGTGGGCGCTCTATCTCAAGAACTATTGCACGGAATTTAATAAAAATTGATATTCAGTTAGTCCCTAATACAAATTGATGCTGATTAGTTTTTGGTGTAAATCGCTCAACAGGTGGCGCTGCTATGCTGCATTTTTCACGATTTTCGCAATAGCTCTATCTCAAGAACTAATGCACGGACTTCGATCAAAACTTCAGATTTAGTTAGTCCTTGATATGAATTGATGATGATTACGTTTTGGTGTAAATCGCCCAACAGGTGGCGCTGTTATGATGAATTTTGCAGGATTTACACGATTTCCCCAATAGCTCTATCTTAAGAACTGACGCACGGATTTTCATCAAACTTCAGATTAAGTTAGTCCTTGATATGACTTGCTACTGATTAGGTGTTGGTGTAAATCGCCCAACAGGTGACGCTTCTCTGCTGCCTTTTCCACGATTGCCTCAATAGCTCTATCAATAGAACTAATGGACGAATTTTCATCTAACTTCAGATTTAGTTGTATGTTGACACAAGTTGTTGTTAATTAGGTTTTGGTGTTAATCACCCAATAGGTGGCGCTACTATGCAGAAATTTTCACGATTTTCGCTATAGCTCTATCTCAAAAACTAATGCACGGATTTTCTCCAAACTTCAGATTCAGTCAGACATTGACATAAATTGTTGCTGATTAGGATTTGGTATAAATCACCCAACAAGTGGCGCTGCTAGGCAGCATTTCGCTGGATTTAGACGATTTCAGCGATAGTCATATCTCAAGAACTAACGCACGGAATTTCATATCGTTAGAATCCTCATGAGATGCATAGATTGCCATTTAATTTTGGCAGTATGATAGCGGATTTTGAAGTATTAACATGTATGAGATAGAAGAAAGTTTTGGGATTGGTACATCCGACTAGTTTCAAAATGTCTGTCTGTGTGTATGTGACACAGATTTTGTGGGCGCTCTATCTCAAGAACTAATGCACGGAATTTAATAAAAATTTATATTCAAGTAGTCCCTAATATAAATTGGTGCTGATTAGTGTTTGGTGTAAATCGCCCAACAGATGGCGCTGCTATGCTACATTTTTCGCGATTTCTGCACTAGCTCTATCTCAAGAACTAATGCATGGATTTTCATCAAACTTCAGATTCAGTTAATCCTTGATATGAATTGGTGCTGGTAATGTTTTGGTGCAAATCGTCCAACAGATGGCGCTGCTATGCTGCATTTTGTAGAATTTACACGATTTTCGTAATAGCTCAATCCTAAGAAATAATGCACGGATTTTCGTCAAATTTCAGATTCAGTTATTGCTTGACATGAATTGACGTTTTGCCTCTTGTGATGTAAATCGCTCAACAGGTGGCGCTGCTAGGCTGCATTTTTTGAGATTTCTGCAATAGCTCTATCTCAAGAACTAATACTTGTGTTTTCAACAAACTTCAGATTCAGGTATACCTGTATATGAATTAGTGCTGTTTATGTTTTGTTTAAACCACCCAAAAGGTGGGGCTGCTATGCAGCATTTTTCACGATTTCCACAATAGCTCAATGTCCAGAACTAATGCACGGATTTTCATCAAACTTCAGATTCAGTTAGTCCTTGATATGAATTGATGTTTTGTACCTTTTGGTGTAAATCGCTCAACAGGTGGTGCTGCTGTGCTGCATTTTTTGTGATTTCCACAGTAGCTCTAGCTCCAGAACTAATCCACGGATTTTCATCAAACTTCAGATTCCAGTATACCTTAATATGAATTAGTGTTTGTGTTTTGGTGCAAATCGCTCAACAGGTGGCGCTGCTATGCTGCATTATTTCAGAATTTCCCATTTTCATCAGACTTCAAATTCAAATATACTTTGATACGAATTGGTTCTAAATTGATGTAATTTCTTTTACTATTTAAATGATTTAATTGACGTGATTTATATAGAAGAAAGTTTTGTGATGGCCACAACATACTAGTTTTTTCTTCACAACACAAAACATTAAAACATAAATTATAAAAACTTTCAATCATAGAGTGATATTGGATTGTTTATTGGGAGTTACATATAAATTTTTGTAAAAATTAGCTGTTGTTACGATGTACACGGTAACGACTCATTATAGGTATTTTATTCCTTTCTTTCAAATTACTTTTTCATTTCTCGATTATGTTACAAACTGTAAGTGTACATACATACCAGTAAAACTTACTCCTGCATCTCTGTTCTGTCCATTGGAGCCAGTAGCTCTACGCCATTTCTTCTGTTTAAATTGTATGCGGAATAGGCAGGATATCATTGGCTTGTTTATGATGTTTTCTAAAAAAAAAAAAAAGAATATTAGAGAATGTTCCAATTACGATAGTAAACACTCAGGGCTACGCATCTTGCGTATTTTTTCATGTTGTTGAGTTGTATGTGGCACATCTTCAGTGTTTTCTAGCGTTTTCAGACAGGCATCGCTGGTAGACGGCGACTGGATACTGTGGGAAAATTCATATAATCAGTTGACCCCTCAGTTGGTTTCGCAAGTTAGCAGTGCAGTCCATAAATTTTCATGGGGGAGACAGAGTGATTAGGACCGTAACGAGTTTCTCTTTATCGACAAGTCAATCTTGCAACCAGTTTTTCCATAGCCGAGAGAGAATGAAATATCTCTCCCTGCTCTTGGAGTGAATCGGATTTGCGCTTAGGAGGAGAAATCTTATTCCTTTTCTTTCATTGATTTCAATATCATTCATTTGTTAAGTCAGATGATTAAATACGAGCATGTTGTTTTAGTGGCAGTTAGCGATTCAGAAGCGATGTATATGTAAATATACATCACTTATTTTAAAGAAATAATTAAGTAATAATAATAATTAAAAAAAAAACCACATGCACTCTATCAGTGAAACGATAAAATAAGGGACCATCAGAGGAGGGGGGGGGGGGGTTGGATGATATAAAAATTTTATATTGTATGTTCACAAGTTACTAATGTAATAATTGTATACATATTTTGTTTCTCTGAGTATTTTGTTATTATTATATATGAAATATGATGAATTGTTTTTTATGTATAATGTTAGTTCAATGTGTAACAAACTGTTTGCCTATTCATATTTACATATCGTATGGCAGAAATTTGTCTTTTATTATCTTACTTATTCCAAAATTGATTGCTTTGATATACAATTGGCTAATTTAACATTAAATTGTTGAGTGTTAAATTGCAAACAATGGAATAATTAATAACTACAGTCGCAATCTACTGCGATAGTTATGCCTCTACGTTGTGATCCATACACCAAAACTGTTGGCATATGAAAGGACTTACTATGCACATCTCCAAGCCCAACCAAACCACTATGATACTCAGTGAGTGGCAGTGACTCTGCAGCTACAACATATGTCACGATGTACACAACGTGCTGGACAATGACATGAGACTTTATATTTCAGCTGAAGGAGCGGGTTTGAGCAAAAAAAAAAAAGAAACATGTTTCACTTAATTTCTTTTTTTTTCCATATTGGAGGTGGAGATGATGGAAAGAATACGCCTTTCCAACGAACTTTAACTTTTAATCTATAAACTATGGTGTTATTATCTACAAGGTAGCCATATGAAAACAAATCAATTTACGACCCTAATAAAACTATAAAAGTCAGTCGAAATTACAATTTATAGTTGTGGAGGACAACACGAAGGGATAACAATGAAAATTTACAGCTGACCTTTGACATCAAAAAAGACTACACAGATGGAATAAAGTAAAAAATATAATTGGGATCAGCAAAACTCAACCTATATGGTTGCACCACATAAATTGATCTTCGTCCAATGATCTTCACCCGTAAAGATGGGTGGCAACTCTCTGTGCAAATTTTATAGGTACATTGTATAATTTTATGTTTGCATATGTAATGTAAACAGGATATTGTCCGATTTTTATTTTCTGTGTCTGTAAGAATCAGATTTCACTTGCAGTTTGCTCTCGATGCAGTTGGCAGCAAAAAAAAAAAAAAAAAAAAAAAAAAAAAAAATAAGATGCTGCTGTAGTCTTTTGAATATATTAGCACTTTGTTTTTGCATCGTATAACATAAAAAAAATATAAATAAAAATTTTGCCCAATGATGGCTTAAAAATATGTTCTTCAGTATTATTAAATAGTGCATCAACAATTGGATTCTTTTATTTGTGCTGATAAGTGGGGTTCTACCCGACCACCTGCAATTCTCCATGCTGCCGGGGGCAGTATACCAGGTAGAGGAAATTATGATTTTTTATTCCATTGTGTGTACCAGTAAAAATATTTACCTATAAAAAGACACGGTCTATGGTGATTTTCACGTGATATAAAATAAATTAAATAATTAATTTAAATGGGTCTAAAAAAAAAATGTGTACATGTGCAACAGTATATTGTTGAGACTTATAACCCACAATATGTAAATAGCATTTTTTATTGTAAATATTTTCATATAATAAATTGTAAATCAAGATTGAATATGAGTAATCTCTTCTTTGTTTTAATTCTTAAGTAATATTTTTCTCTTATAAGAAAGGGGATTTTAAAACAATCCATTTATTTTATGATTTTCTAAAAAAATATATTAAATTTACATAAATGATTTATTTAAGCTTTTCAGATATTGATTGAGGAGTGTAGAGACTTAGAAGGTATGCGATCTTCGAAAAAATGTACACAGCGCACTGGTAATTTTTTTACTTAATAATTAATATATTAAATTTTATTTAGATTTCCGTAACGGAAACTTATAATTATATCGCATACCTAGAGTCAATAGTGCTATTATCACTGTACGATTATTAAGACTTTTAAAAATTAATCTCCTTAGCCAAATTAATATTAAACAACCTCATTTCCTGTGTTGCAATGCATTTATGTTATGGATATATTTTAGCAAGTATATATCATCCCAACAATAATTTTCTGAAAAGTCGCAAATTACAGCCATTTCAGAAGTTAATAAATTTTCCTTAGTACATAACATTTAAAAGCACTTTGCTGCTTACTAATGAAATCATGGCAAAGAATCTCGAGTTTTTCGCAGAAAATATATTAATAAAATCTTGCACAGGGTTCTGAACTGTTTCTAAGCTGTACTGATCAACTAAAATCCATTGGCGAAAAGTTTGTGTTTCAAATTTTCTTGCAATCGATCTTCCCAGATTTTTCTAATGTCATAAACATCAGGAGAAGAGACACAGTTTGAAAAATAGCAGTCAGTACACAGTCTTTGATGTTTGGCATAGGTCTCCAATTTTTCATTTCTTATTGTTTATGTTCTAATATATTTAAAAAATGAAAATATTTATTTAAAATGGTGAAAATGTTAGTTTGTGGCATATATATAATTTTTTTCACACTTTGTCATCAGTTGAAAATAAAGATATTGAAATGTAAGTTAAAAATTTCACTTTACATATGAACTTGAACTTTATTTATCTTCTGATCCCATAGAGATCCCACCATAAAACTTGGGGAAATGTACAAGGGCAATATGAAGTCAATTTGAGAATGTTTTGAAAATTTTAAAAATGTCACTTTTTGAGAAATTTAAAATTTAAATTTAAATTTGAATTTAAAAAAAATAAATTTGACCATGTTGCATATGAAATTAAAGGTCATAAAAAGAGCTTTAAAATGATATATAAACCAAGTTTATATCACATTTAGTTTTTGAGAAAATGGCAATTAAGTAATTCAAGATGTAGCAAATTTTAATGAAAAATGCTTTAATTATTTGTTAATAAAATTAAAATGGAATACATTAAAAAAATAATTTTAGTGGTTTCTTTCATAACTATGTGAAGACACGTGATAAACCAAGTTTCATCAAAATCTGAGAGGTCAAGGGAGATTTTGGTCTGAAATTGTGTTGATTTGACATGGAATGACTCATTTTTAATTGCCCATCAGCTTTCTATTTGTATTTTGCATAATTTAATGATTTACATTTCTTTAAATTCCCAATGCAATATTAATTATTTTATATAATCTTATGAATTTATATATATATATTACACTATTGTATGTGGCACAGAAATCACGATTATTTGTTAATTGTTTAATGGCAATGCCCGAATGAAATGCATCTCATTGGTTATTGAACAACATTTAATGCATCCTTATACCTATAAGGGGGGTTACCGTATGGGGGGGGGGGGGGGCTGTTCCATCGGCAAATGCCGGCAGGTTTGTTGCCAACTTGGCGATATATTGCCGAATTTGGCAACCGAAATTGTTCTCTAAAAGAGCCGCCAACTTGCCGATGTCTCTAATATTTCGCCAGATTCCCATAGACTTCCATTGTAAACCAATAGGGTTTACTTGCTTACAGAAAATCAACAAATTTAGATATTTTAATGCAACAAAAACTAATATTAGCTTAACCCTTTCCGGCACAGTGTGCCCGGATCGGGATACCTAATTTTAATTCCAAACTTACGAACGGCACCAAGAATATTTTAGTAAAATTTTGCTTTTACAATGAATACTTAAAATAACATGTTTTTTAATTTCTAAAAAAGTCGTTTTAAAATTCCGGTGTCAGTCAATCATTTCATCATTTTACAACAAAAATTGCCCATGCCAGAAAGGGTTAAGGGATTATATGAATTATATTTAAGGTAGTCCAAGTAAATTAAATTATGAATAAAAGTAACATGATACAATGCTTAGCATGCTATAGCCGTCTGCTATTTTTCTCTTTCTCAAGGAGAACCTTTTTTATTTCAGCCAATAGCACTAAGGTGCATTTTCCTTCCCCCCTTGTTTCTTCGGAGTGCTTTTGAAGTCACATGACACAGTAAAAATTTGAGCTCTCCAGAAGCCGCAGATTATTCCATCAGTGACTTTGGCGAATATTTGACTGTGTGTTGTTCTGTTAATAAATTTTATTTTTCTACAAAAAAACCTTCTGATCATTTGAGTCACTGAGATATTTTATCATCTCCTTTAAATCAATTCTCTAAATTGCTTTCCCAAACATAAATTTTAAGGGAGACCATACTAGTTGCCGAGAGCGGCTATTTTTTTTATATATATATTTTATCAGATGAAAAAAATTGAAATTTGCTAATTTTAATTTGATGTCACTTTGATGCAATTTCCCAAAGATTGCATTACTCTGAAAAGTTTTTTTTCCAATTTCCTATCCTGAAAATTCTTTTAAAGTTTGTTACAATTAAATTGTATTTGAAATACGTGTGATAACATTATGCTCAGTCATGTATTGTATTTCACAGTTTGTTTGCTCCCAATCAAAAAATGATTATTTCCTTTAATTTTTATCAACGTTTTGATACTTTCCAAGCTTTAAATGAAGTTTAGTTTTGATTATGACAAAATTCACTTTCACATAATTAATTTTCTTTTTAAGTTTATATTTAGGGGGAAAAGATCAGATATTTTGTACCAGAAAATTTATATAATAAATAAGTCTTGTTTCTATGTAATTTTTAATTTTTAAGTAAAATTTCTGGTTCAAAATATGATTACAATTTAAGTTGAAAAAACTAGAAGGCTGTCAACTATAGTGTATTTTTTTCTATATATGAATTATTTAAAAGTTAACCAATATGATAACCTAAAGTAAATATTACGCTGCATAAAATAAGCCAGTCTTCATAAGATCTAAAAGGAAATGTTCTATAATTTTTTTTTTTTTTTAAGGAAAAAAAAAATTTTTAGAGAGACATTAAGAAGTCTTAATTTATCTATAAGTAGCAGCAGTATTATTATATTGCAAGAGATAATGAAACTTATATAAAGTTATTACATTTTTACTGTGCTTTCTAGAAAGTTTGATATTTTTGGATTAGTTTAAGCATAATGTATTTTTATTACATTTCTTTTCCTTATTTTTGTAGATTCACAGGTGAAGCACAACATATTGGAATTTTCATCGATAATCTTGTTTGCACTTTACTAACCAATGTGAGTTATATCTTTTGTAGTTATTAAATGTGAATATTTTCTTTAGGTGTTAGTGTACATTTTTCAAGCATGTATTTTAAGATGAAATATTGTAAATTTTTTACTTTCATTAAAATAGTCATAATTCATAACCTTGGGAGGGGCGGGGGGATTGAACCCATACATTTTTTTAACAAAGAACCTTAATATTTTAGCATAATTTTTGTGTTAACACGAATGTTCTTTTCGGATCTATTAGACCTGAAATATTTTTTAACTGCTTATATAAAAAAATTACAAAGGCATTTGTGCCTTTTGTTAGTGAGGGTGATATTTGTTCATCTGAAAAAAGGTTTTCTTTTATTTATATACTAGCAAGGCCCGCATCTTTGCAGGCATGGGAATAAATAAACACACTTGTTGAAATCATTGTCAAAATGTACTTTCTGTGCTCATTAACATGAAGTGAAAATTACATTCCTACTAATAGTATAAAATAGTACAGGGTGTTACAGAATCTGGGAATCAGGGGAAAGTCAGGGAAATTTGTAAAAATACTAGAAAATCAGGGAAATTTATCTATATGTGAAAATATTTGCATTTTCACCCTGCCAATGAGAGTGATTCGTCTGTTATATACCACATTTTTTCACATTCTGATTAGTCTTTCCCAATATTTTAAAAAGATGCACATGGTATGAGTTTTTGATATTTAATGCAAATTAAGGTGATCAGATGTCATCATTTTCTGTAGATAGCGCTGCTTTTGAAGGCAATTTGCCCATTTTCGAAAATTTTAAATTATACATTAGCATAACCTGACCAGGTGGGCAGCTTAATCCAATTAGCTATCCTGTCAGATGTAGATTAGTCTTAGAACTGATATATTTTTCAGAAGATGGGGAAATTTTCTTGTCACCATATATCCATTGGCCACTATTTCTTGTCACCATTTATCCATTGGCCACTATATGAAGCTGTTGGACTAAATTTTGAGTTCAGATTTATAAAACTATTAACCAATACTTCATAAATATTAGGCAATTTTTATGTCTTTCTCCCAAATGGGATATTAGCAAGCTGTATGAGTGTGTTATACAAGCAGACTTGCTAAGTCTCCTTATTTTTGCAGGAGACTCCAGATTTTCACATGTTTTCCCACACTCCTGATTTTTGACATATTTCTCCTGATTTCTCGCATATTTTTCAATATTCTATTTTATCCCCAAATATACTGCAATTCAGAGATGAAGACAGCAATACAAGTATACTCGTTCTTTAGTATGATTGATCAGTCGTATTTTTTGTGATAAATTATACCCAGATTCATTATACATAATGAACCTTTAAAACTTTGCCACTCTTACTATGTATATATTCTTTTCATTATCAATAATTTCTCTCGATTAAGATTTATTTAAGATTTTCACGATGGTTTTATACGTGTTTATATGTGAAACAAAACTTCCTGCTGTAATGTGTAATTAATTTAAAATTACGTTAAATCATCCTAAACATTACATGCTTAAGGGGACGAGGGACCTTAAAAATAATTTTTTTATTTTTTGTAAATTTTACTTTAAATATTACTCAAAGGTTTTTAAAAATGTTATTTTGGAGAAAAAAACTGGAATTTTACGCGTCGTCTTAGAAATCTCCGAAATGCCCCATGCGCATTCCATATCAATGAAAATCCCCAATACTTTTTATAAAAGTTTGGTTAATATATATAAATAAAACTGTGCATCGAATTTTATATATTTGAATATAAAGGAGTGGAAAAAAAAAAAACTTTTGAAATTTTTCTTAAAAATTTAATTTTTTTTTTTTTTTTTTTTTTTTTTTTTAACTTTTATATTCAAATATATAAAATTCGATGCACAGTTTTATTTATATATATAAACCAAACTTTTATAAAAATTATTGGGGATTTTCATTGATATGGAATGCGCATGGGGCATTTCGAAGATTTCTAAGACGACGCGTAAAACTCCATTTTTTTCTCAATTTTGTGATAAATGCATGCCATAATGCATATAATGTACTCTTGAATAATATAAAGTGAAATTTACAAAAAATAAAGAATTGATTTTTAAGGTTTTTTATGGTCCCTCGTCCCCTTAAGTCCATTCTACATGTAAGAAGTACATATATTTTTCTTATTTGACTAAGAATGATATACTACTTTTAAATCTTCAATAATAACCAAGCATTATTTAAAATTAAACTTATACTAAACATGTTTACATTAAAATTTAATAAGTTTTCACTGAAAAATCTCCTGATTACTTAAATAAAATCTCCTGATTTTTGGTTTTCAGAGCTTGGCAAGTCTGTACGAGGAATCGGCATACATGAAAAAATACCGTATGTGTATTGTTAATAATGGAAATCAGGAAAGTCTGATTAAGATAGTCAGGGAAATCATGGAAAAATCAGGGAACTTTTTTTTTACAATTTCTGTAGACACCAGTACTACTAATTAAAATAGAAAATCTTCATTCTGACCCATGCAGAATCCCCTAGCAAAAATCTAATAAAATGATGTTTATTTATGGATTCCATCCACCATATTTTCTATAGTAGAAGAATTTCTTTAATTGGTTTGGTAATTTTAGAACATTTTTCACTCATTTCACCCTTGTTAAATTTTGAAAATACTGTTCTTATTGAGATGTTTTCAGAATAACCACCATTTCAACTTTTAAAAAACCAGCTATCTCATAATGTTTACATGTGAGATGTTTTGGTAAAATAAAACTTTGGTTATGTAAACCAGAAAGAAAAGTTAACCAATCTGTTTCTCCACTTGCAGTAAAGGGCCGTTCAAATATTACGTAAGCACCTAAGGGGGGGGGGGGGGGGGGGGGGGAGGGGGTTAGCGATTTGCTTATTTTTGCTGACAAGGGGGGAGGGGGAGTTTGAATGATGCTTACGTAAGACATTTTCAAAATCTCTTAACTTGTTTAAAAAAAAAAAAAAAAAAAAAATTATTAAAAATTTCAAATTGAAAAAAAGAAATAGCAAAAGAATACTTAACTTGAAGTTCTGATGTCAGCTATTTTGACCGCACAAGGAAAACATAAACAATCTCTTTTATCTAGAGGTGACTGTTCATGTTTGATGCATGAGCAGGACTTAATTTCTAACAAAACAAGTACCGGAGCCCTACTATTCTGCGGTACCGGTACTAACAGCCATACCGTCCCCCTCCCCTCCTGCCACTGCAATCTGCATATTTATATTTCATACATTATTTGCCAAAATGTAAAGTATTTTTTTCTATAGAAAAATAAAAAATTTAAATATATCTATCAGCATATACTTAGTTGTGAACTATTCCACTTTTTAGCTATCACTTCTTCCGAATAGAATTGTTTGTCTAATTTTAATGTTGTTAAGTGCAGAATTCTGTGATTAAATGTGGTAAGGATTATGATTCGGAAATAGTGTTAACACCAAAAAGGAATAGTTTGCAGCTATGCATTTTTATGAAAAAATGAATCAAATGTACTGAGATTTATATTTATATGCTGAAGAATGAAACAACGTTTTTCAATTTCCTATAAAAGGTGCATATCTTAAACTACAATCGATTCCTTCCGTATAACGATCTTTCGTGGTGAGCCCCTGAAAATCAGATTAAATTAAAAATTTAACACCGTTATTGGAAAGATTCGATGCTTTTATAGAAAAAGGGGAAACCCTGCCCGACTGCTTTCTAGCCAAGACCACAAACTGATATAAAAATTTAATCAGTTTCATCTCCATCTCCTACGTGTGCGACACATTACGTCACATATAATTGTTTTGGTAAAAAAGAATGCAAAACTCGAAGATGGGACGGAATGAAAGGGTAATTTAAGCTTCGTTTTTTCGGAAGCGTTGCTACACTGGGCTCCGGAGCCCTGTATTTATGAGCTCCGCTGAATTCCGACCAATATTTAAATATTTACTAAGAACGGAGAAGTACCGAAGCTGAGCTCCAGTCGGCAACGGTACAAATTAAGCACTGTGCATGAGGGCTTACTATCTCTGAGAACTTACTACTATTTCCAATTGTGAGAATAGAATTGAATAGACGGATGCGATATGTTGTATTGTGACAATATGAGTCTTCCGGGAAAGCTTCGAAAACGTAAGTAAAATTCCATCTTTTTTGTTTCCACCCCTCCTCTGTCAAGTGGTTGAACCCCATAACCATAATGACCAACTGCTCTACTGTCTGGTGTCTCTTGAGTTTTGAAAACCTCTCAGTACTGTAGTGTAGTGGTGTTTAAAATAAATAAAATCAGAAATATGCCTCCATTTCGAGAAATCGTGTGTAAAAAAACTTTTTGAAAGTTTCAAAAAGTCTGCATCAGATAAACCTTTGAAGGATATCCAATGCAAAACTAATGATGTGTGGCGGCAGTACAAAAAGTCTTCTAAAACTGACAAAGAGTTAGAGCTATTGGTGCTAAAAATAATTGAGGACGAACTGCGCAAGGCAACCAAAAAGAAATCAGTCTTTCTTGATTATTTTATAAAGGTAATTATAATAAATTTATTCTTAAATTTTAAATATATTTTATCATAACTTTTAGTTTACATGATTACTTGTAAAAATTGAAAAAAAGATAGATAAGATAAAATGACCGTGTAGCCTTGGCGAAACATGGTCAGAATGGAAATAAATAAAGACCAAAGAAATGTCAAAAAATGAGTTATTACTTTTTAAATACGGCGTAACCAAGCTAAACCTTATTTTTTCTTTTCAAATAACTCGAAAATTAATGTATCCATGGGGGAAAAAATTAAAAAAATATGTAAGTTTTGTAGCAGATAATCTTCTAACTGTTTTCAAATTTTGTACCTTACTAAAAATGAAATGTAATCCAATTGAATTGAAACCAGTGTATCTAAAATTCAAAAACAGATAAATAAGGTTTCCAGTGATCTAAAATTCAAAAACAGATAAATAAGGTTTCCAGTGATCTAAAAAAAGAAAAACAATCCTTAAAAATGAAACGACAAAATGATGAATACCAAAGAAAACATCGAACCACCAAGCGAACAAAGCTTGAAGAAATCTGCCATGATAAATCCAGACATTTAAAAAAAAAATTAGCTTTGAGGGAATCAGTAGGAAGACCAAGTTTAAATGTAGATCAACCATTATTGCTTAAGGCAATAGCAGACATAGCTATTATTGGAAGCGCTGCAGATGCAAAAAGAAGAAGCGAGTCAATACGAAGTGTCAAAACTCTCGATAACTTGACTGTAGAACTGAAAAAGGTTGGTTTTGCAATAAGCATGAGTGGAACATATTTTCGTTTGCTTCCAAAAAATTCCTCAACCATCGAGGGTCGAAGACATGTCACCACAGTGCCGATAAAACTTTCTTGGGTTCAGACTGATTATTACCGATCTCACATTGATACCCAATTTGCAGTAACATCCATCCGCTATTTAGAAACTTTAGCTTCAATTCTTGGACCCATGCAAGTGTTTGTTCTTTCACAGGATGACATAGTGCGTGTACCTTTGGGAATTACAGCAGCCAATAAACAGTCCCCGATACTGATGCATATGGAGTATCGTGTATCCTTACCCGACCACGAGTGGGTCATCGCTGAATGCCACAAACTTATCCCATCTATTTACGCTGGTATTGTGATTGCTCCTGGCATGGCAGGTCAAAGTGAAGCAATAGGTTATTCTGGTCCAACGTTTATTGCTATAAGAAGTGGGAAACTCAGTTCTTCCACAGCAAATACTCATGCTCAGGATTTTGAAGCTCTATTAATACTCAAAGACTTTGAAAAATTAGTGAAAACAGAACAGGGTTTCATGAAACCTGTAATCATAGTTACGGTTGATGGAGCTCCAGACGAGAATCCCCGCTACCAGGAAGTTATATCGTTTGCTATTAACCATTTCAAAAAGCATTATTTGGATGGAAATTTCATTGCGTGCAATGCTCCTGGAAGAAGTGCATATAACTGAGTAGAAAGGCGAATGGCACCACTCAGTCGAGAACAGTGTGGTCTTATACACCCTTATGACCATTATGGTTCCCATCTCGATGAGAACGGTAGCACTATTGATGAAGAAATAGAGCAAAATATTTTTGCATATGCTGGTAAAACTCTCGCAGATATCTGGAACTTATTAAACATTGACGGTTATCCTGTTACTGCCACACATGTTGATTCAGGCGAACCAGACTCTCTTGGTTATGACTTGGATTGGTATTCGAAGCACTTACAAGAAAATCAATACTTGCTGCAAATTATAAAATGCGAAGAAAAGAATTGTTGCTCTCCTGCACATAGTGGATAATTTCGTATATTAAAAGGACGATTCATTCCTCCTCCAATTAAAATGATACAATCGTCAAATGACATCATTACAAGTGAGGAAAGGGAATTTATAGATTTAAGTCTCCGTCTGGCCTTAAATCTCAATATTACAGCAAAGGGATTTTTAAAGATGCTGTATGATTATTTTTGCCCTTCCATAAAATTGCAATTATCCCCAAGAACTTGTGGAAGTTGTGGCCAATATCATACATCTTAGAAGTCAGCAAACAGACACAAAAAAATTCAGCACAGTGAAAAAAGCGAGAAGGCCTACCTTATACGACCATTGAAAATTGCTGCTCATCGAGCAAATGAACTTATGTGCTTCGTAAAATTCGTGAAAGATACAGAAGATGTTGAGTGTATCAAGGAAGATGAAGTTGATCAAGATTGCATCCGAAAAGAATGCGATGAAGATAATCAAGTAAAACTGGAAACCAATATCATAACAGATATGGAAAAATGGCTTGAGCAGCCATGGTCAGCATCGAAATAGATATAGGCATGTTCAAATTTAAATTTTTCAAATGGCTAAGTTCTTCTAAAATTGTGATCTAAGAAATTTTCTTAAATAGAATTGTAAGGAAATAAAACAAGCATTTATTATTATTTTTTTTAAGTCTAGTAGAGTTTTTTTTTTTTTATTTGTATTGTGTCCTAATTTTTTTTTTAAGTGGAGGGGGGGGGGGTGCAATTTTCTTATGTAATTATTAAGGGGGGTTTGCGATTTGCTTATTTTTGCTGACAAGGGGAGAGGGGGCTCAAAAATTGTCAAAAACATGCTTACGTAATATTTGAACAGCCCCTAAGAACATATGCTATCTTGATTGTAACTGATTGTTTTATTTTTGGTTGTGCTTTCTGCTAAAAATTAATAATTTTTTATTGAGTTCAAAAAACCTAAATTAAATGTTTTTATGTATTTAATCATTTTAAATGTATTTTCTAAAAACTAAGTTAATTTAAAATGCCTTGCAGATTATTTCTCATGATAGAATTTTTTTTTTCTTTGGGGGGGGGGGGGGGGCAGAAATAAATAGTAGAAGAATAATAACAGTAGCAAGCGTGAAAACACAAATATGATTTTCATTTATTAAGCTGTTTTATTGATTTTTAGCTGAACAGCAAGTTTGGTTAAATTCAGTTCTCTTGTATAGAAATGTTAAACGTTATTCACATAGCCTTCATAAAAAAACAATTGTTTTGTGTTCTGCAAAAGTATGTTTTCTCCTTTTCAGGAAAAAATTACCGTAAAAGTAAAAAAATTCCTTTTCTTTTCAAAGTTATGAATTTAACAAAATTCCCCATATTCCCTAATAGATCACATATTCAGAATGTTACATGAATATTATCATAGTATAAGAAAATTATCATTGGACTGACATTACCTTTTTCTGCTACATCAATATGAAAGAGGCTTTTCAATTCAAATTAGTACAGGGTTTATCACATTAATAAGCTATCTCCAACCCCTTTTTGATCTGATTCATCCCTAAGCTGTGCAAACTGCTTTTATCACATGATACTTCAATTTTTAACTTAAGACTTGTATTGCATGATTTCATCAATTGTGAGGTATACAATAAATTTCATTTAACTGCTATACTTTGGTTTTAGTATGATTTGCACCAATAATTTCATGTCTAGTTAAAAGCATGCGTTTCAAATGAATTTTAGGGGGGGGGGGGGGGGACATATGATTCAAATAGGTTTCCAACTTGTGCAAAATCTACTGAAAATATTTTGTGCATGAGTTAGTATTGCAGTGCTCTTTTAAAAAAAAGAACTATTTGGAGTTTCGATGGTAATACAATCTGTCTCATCACCATTAATTGTATATGTTATCAGTTTGAAATTTTGCAAGCAATGTTTGTAACTTCCATTCCACTGCACCTTTTTCAGTGTTTATACTATTCTTTTCTCCATGTTTCTTCTTAAATTTAATATCTTTTTGAATTTTCAATCTGAATAACTAGACACATGTTGCTTTGAAATCATCATGACCTAACTTTTTAGCTAAATCTTTTTTTTTTTTTTTCCGACATTTGTTCATTAACTCTGATTCCACAAATAGTTATTACTGTGAACCACTCATTCAAAGCTTCTTCACCATTTGGATCCTTTCCTTAATGGTTTCGTTTTTTCGATAATTCTTGTTTTCCATTGCAAGTCAATTTTTCATAAAGTTTATCCTGTTGAAATTTCAGTCAAACAATTGTGGATTTTGGTAGTGCTTTAATTTCTGCTAATCATCAATGACTTATACTGTTCATAGGATATTTTCTAATTTTTCATTTTTTTTTAATGACTTATTCTTTTTTGATCAAATGATAGTCTTTGCGAGACATTTTAATAGATGTAGTCATATTCTAAAATCTAAGCTAAACTGATTCAATTGCAAGCAGTTATTAGCAGTTTGCTAGTCAGAGATCTTCGCACATGATGGAAATTAACACCTGCTATCAAAGACTGTAGCAAGAAGAAGAAAATAAGTATAACAGTAAAAAAATATATAATTTTTAAATATGCTTTTTTATAAGCATTTCAATTTTTATCTTGAATATCATGCTTAATGTCATGACCAAAAATCGTATTTTTTTCCAAAAAAACAAAAAAAAAATGTCCATTACAATATGCTAGTTTGGCATGGGCACTGAATCAGATTTTGGAAAATTCGCTGCTTTTTAAGATGTTGGAAAAAGAAAGAATTTTTTTTTTTAATTTCTCAATCTATAATCATAATTAAATTAATATGAAACTATTAATTGATTAAAGGACATTTTTTACAGAATATATTTTTTAATTTATATTTTCTATACTTAATGTTTAAAATATTCTGTTGTTGCAGCTTCACAACCAGTTTGGCTTTTTTTGGCGAGCATGGTTTGGTGCATAATTAAATCTATTTTTGTAGTAACTTCTATACAATTGTAACTAAAAAGATTATTTGGTGATTTATCATCTGTGCTGACGGAAAATACCTCAAAATTAAGTTATTAATTTAAGTTCTAAAAATATTGAAATGTTGTGTTATCATTGGAAACACACTTGTGTACATATTTTTTTTTTTTTTAATTCTAGCATATTAGGGTGTGAGCTAAAAATAGATTACAATTTTCCATCTTTGCAAAAATCAAGGAGTAAAAAAAATTGTAGTACAGTAGAATCCCGTTAATCCGAACTAATTCGGACTGAAAGAAAAAGATGAGGGCTAAAAAAAAAATGTAAGTTATAAGTACTCAGTAGTACAGTTCTGGCATGCTGTATAATCCGGCACGACTTTCGAAAAAAAGAAAAAAAATAGTATACCTTGTTTAATCCCTCCTGATGTTTATAATGATCCAATGGTATTTCAGAATGAGGAATTTCATAACAACCCATTACAAACGGTCCAAAATCGCGAATCTATAAATAGCTCAGTCACCATGTCGACGAGGTGGGAAGAAAAAAACATTTTTGTAGTATGTTTATGAGACGTTTGCATAATATCGCTTCCTTATCGAAAATAAAATCACTTCATCAGACAAATCTGACATTTCTGAACCCCTAAAGTTCGTTAATGTAATGTGTTTTTATTAATGTAAATGTGATTCTTCAATTATTGCATTAGTTTCTTTCAATGTGTACAAAATTATGCATGCTGAAAAGGTAATTTTTTGTTAGTTCAATAGGGTAACTTCCCCAGTAATTTGCACCTTAAGAATTTGTCCTTAAACTTACCCCTGTTTTCATTACTTAGGGAAAAAATATTTACTTGCAAATATTTTTAAATCAAAGAGTGCATATCTGTGCATCTATTTTGCCAACTAAAATCAAAAATATTTGAATAGGTATTTTTATAAAAAAATATTTATAAAAAGCTACTATAATCACCAGTAATTGGCACCAAGTACACCAATGTATGACACCTTGTGATCCAGTGATTGGCACATGTGTATATAAGTAAAAATCACACTATTTTTTACTTTTAGATTATATGAAAAATATGGCTATGAGAAACATATGATAGAAAAGATTAATTATAACACAATATAAGCAGAAAATCTTGGTTATGAGATAACATAGCTTGATAATATCAATTGTAACAACTTTATGCTGAAAATATTAATCATTGAATAAGTAAATTAATGCTAATTCACACATCTTGATGTTGGTAATATATTATAACTGTTTTAGACTTGTCTAAAATAGTTATAAAATAAAAACATAATTTGAAATGTTACATGGAAAAATAGTAATATAGAAATTAATGCTGTTTTATCTGTCGGTATGGAGTCTTGATTTTTAGAATAATGAATGACTCCAGAGAAAAAAGAAAATTTCCTGATAATTCCAAGGAACAATAAAAAAAGAAACGATTGTCTACAGTCACTAATATTTGACTTTGATGACCAAATTTATTTGTTTTCCATTGTTTCTTGTAAAAAATTTAACAGTAGGTTCTGCAGGATCAAATCAATTATATGACCCATATAATATTGTTCATCATAAAAAACATCATAAAACACATTATTATTATTAGCAGCAGTAGAATCAGTTATTTTTTCGATTTAACTGTAATCAACTCCATCTGGTTTAAAGGGATATAGGCCATAATGTCTAAAGCCATGTGAAATACATTCAGAGCTAATGCTTCTAACAACAACACTTCAAACATTTTTGCAAACATAATTTTTGTAATAATTCCATGAAAGTTACCCTCCGTTCATGAGCTACCTGCTTCCACTTCAATTTCATCACTTTGAACAAGCTGACATCACATGATTGCATTGTATGTGTTGCATTTGGGGGAGAGAAATCATTAATATAACTTTTTCAGCACAATAATTACTTAAATGCAATGTAAGGTGACTCTGATGAAAATCCATAAAAATTATTATTGGTAAATCAATCTGATTTTGCTGCAGCCATTGAAAAAAATATATTAGCTATGTATTTATAAAATGTTTCACCATTCATCTAGCCACTTTTACTTTTCCCTGAACCCAACTTTTAGGAGCATTATTGATGAGATCTGATGGCAATCTCAGATAAGGATAAATTATAAATGGTGGACAAACAACTCCATCAGGTCGAACTGTCATCAGTACAGTAAGAGATTCTTTGTCTCAGCCTTGCACAATTTCATAAACATCTTTGCATTCTCTTTTCCAGTTTTGGGACAAAGCAAAAATGCAGCCTCATCACAATTATTGTATATTCTCAGGGGATATTTGAAAAGCTCTTTGAGATTTTCTTTGGAAAAATAATCTACCATTTCTTTAAACGTAGTTCGCAAATCTAACTCAGTTAGTTTGGCTATCGAATGAGTAAGAGTTTCTGTTTCTGGAACGTTCACAATAATTTCAGGATGATAAGCTAAAAATAATTTAAACCATTTTTTCCTAGGTTTATTATTTGTGAATGGAGTTTTCTTGTTTGACAGTTCGATAATTTTTTGAACTGTACACAATAAATCATCTTTTATCAAGGGAAAGCCATCTTTGGTAATGCTCAAAATTCATTTTATTATGTTAACTTCTGCTGCTGCTGTAAGAACTGATGATGCTCTCATTCTTCTTTCTCTTGGAGTTTTCCCTTTAACTTAGTTTTCTAAAGTATTATGAGGCACACCAAATGTAACATTGGCTTTATGAAAGCTCATGTTTTGAGTATGTGTAGCCATGCATTGCATTCATCACTGCTTCTTCAGAATACAAGAATTTGGGTTTAATCCCTTTCAATGAATTTACTGTAGATGAAGATGCCATATTTCAGGTTTTTGAGAGAAAGAAAGCAGCATAATTAGTTCGAAATGTGAACACTTTAAAAGAATACAATATATTTATATTAATACCCAATAATTGTCATGCCATCCCCAGTAATTGTCATATGAAGCTTTAATGCATGCCAATTACTGGTAATATTTCATATTTTCAAATAAAAACAATTTCTAAACAAAATTAGTTTATAACTTTAAAAGAACTGCCAAAATAAGTGGTTTAATGCCAAATTTCATGATTCCCCAGTAATTGGCACATGTGCCAATTATTTGGAACTAGCAAAACTGAAGCACCATTAAATGGCACCTATCATTAATTCAAAAATCCAAATATTTATGTCAAAAATACTTTTACACAATTAAAGTAAGCCCTTTCAACTAAACAAAACTTCTGTCAGTCAAATTTTATAACATATTATAAATCAGATAATAATGAATTGATATGCATGCTACCTTAAGCCAGAGAAGAAGCATTTGCAACGAAAATGGCTAATTTGACACAAGCCATAATTGTTTCTCTTTCTTATGCACTATTGTCATCTAGTAGCATAAATCAAAGTTATAATCTTTAAAGTAAAATGTACATATAGCTGGAATATGGTCTTGCATTTTTAAAAGACTGGATGTAAATCTTATTTTAGGACATTTTTGTAGGATATGCCAATCACTGGTGACCTGCCAATCACTGGGGATGTTACCCTATTTCAATCATTTCAGGAAATCTGTTCAAGTGTAATTTTTGAAAATAAAATCTGTTCAGATTAACTGAAATTTCAGATCAGCGTACTACTGTATAGGTAATTGATCAACCATTAAAGATTGTAGTTATTTCCATACCCTTTCTTTTTTGCTAATGCAGTTTTGAAGCTTTGTGTAGGAGCACCTTCTCTGATGTAAAATACATCAGATATACAGCGGAGTTTTTCATTCTTCAAAACCTATTTACCTTTGAATTATGAATAAATTTTACAGTTCTGAGCCGTCTGCAATTAAGAGATTTTACTTTGTTTAGTAAATTTCATCATTTTTCCTTTGTTAATTATTTAAAACTGTTTTCACTTGTTATAAATAATTTTTTACTGAGAGATGTTTTTCTTTTCTTTGCTTCTAGTTTATATTTCCTAGCCAGAGGCAAATAGCTCAAGTCTTTTTACCTGAAGCCAGAGTAAATGCTACAAAAAATGCTACTCTTCCAGAAAATATAACTTCTTCAAGTGGTTCATATAATAATACATTACATAATAGGAAAAAAGACTGATATTATGCACCTAAGAACTGATATTTGTTATTGTTATGAACCATGTTACATTTTGAAAAACTGAAATATTTATACATACATTTGTGTACCTGGATTTGAAATATGTAACTTTTTATGGATTGTTATGTATTTGGTGCATATTGATTTGTCTTTTAATTTATCCATTCAAATTTAGAATTTTTCTGAGTTAATTTCTAAATTTTTTAATAATATTCTCTCATATTTTAATTATGATTTAAATTTGTTTTATTTGGCAATGTTAGATAAAAGTAAAGGATATATGCGCAATAAATGCAGAATCCAGTGTAAATATGTTGTACACTTTATTCTTTACCTTTTCTTTTTTTTTTTTTCCCACTGAGAGGCAGCTATAATAAGATTAAGGCTAAATTTTGATATAAATTTAGTTTTGCAATCCCGATTCAAATATTTAGTTTGAACTTTGCTTATAAAAAAAAAATAATAATAATAATAAAACTATGGTTTTGAATAAAAATTTTGTAAATATTCTGTAACTTAAACTTCCATTTTATTTATTTGTAACTAATTTGTGTGAAATATTTGTCTATTTTTAATGTATATCTTCACTACGTATATTTTAGAATACTTTAGATTGTCTTGATAAACTAATATTTCAATATATTTGTAGCCTAACATTTATTTCTTTTACTTAATGTAATTTTTTTAAAAATAAAAGTGTCATGTATGTGTGATGAAATACTGATTTCTAAATTAATAAATAGTAGGTTTCACAGAAATGTATCCTATCCTCACAACTTAACGTGTGAACCTGCAACCATTGATTTCTTTTTATTTTGTTCGTTCATTTTAACACTTTATTAGCACATTAATTGGCCTAACCACCAGTCTTCTACAATTTAGTATTACGTTACTGCTAAATATGAAGTTTAAAGCGTCTGTGTTTTTCCCCCTGTATAAAATACAGTTTTTAAAATAAAATTATTCTAAATTAATGTTTACTGCTGTAATATTTTCTGTAGAGTTTGGTAAAACAGTGTAGACTTAAAAGATTTAAAAAAAAAAAAAGAATAAATTATTCGTGTTTACTTTCTAAAAATGAGTATTGGAGGAAAATTAAGTTTTTCTGTGAAAATTTCGTTTTGAAATACTTATGGTGCTGTTATAAATGTTTTCATTTCTGGCCAGTCTAGATCCTGAAAATTGTTCCTCTTCCCTCTCCACTTCTGTATTAGATTTACTAGAATTTGATTTAAATGTATTGTAAATGATATGTTTACTTTTTGTTCGGATATATTTTTTTTTAATTTTACATCTATATTTTTAATCTTTTATGCTTAATACATAGCAGCTCCGCAAAATATTGTGTATCTGTAAACCAAATAAACACACACATATACATACATATATGTATAGAGGGAGGGGATTGCATTTCACCCACAAATTTAGGAGATTCACTAATTGTAAAACTTTGAGTTAATCAACAAGAATATACATGTCAATTAAGAAAAATCACGTCAATCTTTCACAAACAAATGAGAAAATTCTTTATATTTATTAGAGCATATATTTGTTGCTCTCATACTATTGTCTGCTGTATATTGTAATAAAAGCTAAAATATTACTTTAAATTACTTTATTAAAACTAAAATATTACATTTCTTCAAACCCTTTGTGGCAAACGTAAGTTTTATTGCAGATACGCAAAGCATTGACACTTTTTTTAAAAATTAGCCGTAACAATTAATTTTTTGAAAATTCAAACACAGGCTATTATTTATACACACAGTTTGCAGTTAGATTTTTGAAGACATTTTGCTCTTCAATTTCTGCAATTAAAACATTTATCAATTGTTTTTATTGCTATAATGGTGACAAGAATTAGGTTTGAAAGAGCAGACAATGCCATTCAATATTTTCAAAAGAGTATTATAATTTATTAAGAGAGTGGAGGAGGGGTCATTTTATTAATTATTTATTTTTAATATATATATATATATATATATATATATATATATATATATATATCGAGTTAATTACTGATTTATGTTTGTAAACTTTGATAACTTTATTTCATGATATTTCTGGGGGTTTACTAAATGTAAAATGCAAATAATGGAAATCCTGCTAACTGATATCAATAATTAAGTTATAGCCTCTTTTCATTATTATAATAGGTATTCTGAATTAAAAAATCCAGAGATCCTTAGAGATTAGAGGCCTTTTTATTGTAAAATTATTTTATAAGCCTACATTCAAAAAAAAAAAAAAAAAAATTATACCATTTATTAATAAACAAAGTTAGTTAATAAACATGATTGGATGGGTCGAAATAAATTACAGCTGTATCTTATTTATATGATTGAAAGGATAGATTTAAAATTGTGCATAACCAAGTATTACACGTAAGAAAAAGTTCTGGTCTTAGTTTTTTTATATATGTACTTTTCAGGATATTTCTAATGAAAGCCATAAATAATAACATTTCAAATATTTAGCTCAATAAGAATGTTAAACTGTTATCCCTTTTTTTCTTTTAATTCTTTTTTAACTCTAGAAGTATATTCATTTTGCTTTTTCTGAGAATGATTTCGTCATTTAACCAAGCTTACAGAATTATTTTTGTGGCATTAGAATTAGATTTTCTCATTACACACTAAAGTCATAACTTTATTCCGTAACTTCATCTTGTTCATGTTTGATACTCCTATATAAAACTATTTAAAAGAAATATTAGCTTGTAAAAATTAGTACCTTTTTATTTTGATTTCTGTTACAAATAAACGGCAGAAATCTTTCAGATCTGTGAAATTTGCTCAATAAATATTAGATCTTTGTTCTCTCTTTGAGGGGAAAGAAACTACTGATTGTGATTAAATGTTTGTTGTACAGTATGTGGTTTGTTACTATTGGCACTTAGTGCCACATATTTTTTCTTTTTATTATTATTATTAGTATTGTGGTAGTTTTGTTATTATACCTTAATTGAATTCCTTATTAATTGAATCCTTAAATCTAGCTTTTGATCGAACCATAGTTGCAAAGTGTTTTATTAAAGTTTGCTTTCTAGCCCTTTTTATTGATTAATTTTAAACTTATGTTGAAAGCCAGAATATTAAGTTTGAAAAGGCAATTGGTGATATGCTCTCAATTCATGTTTTTATGAATAAACTTAAACAAGTGGTGTTTCATAAATAGTGTAGCTCTATGCAATATTGTTCTTTTTCAGTGCATTGATTGTAAGCTCCTATTTTTAAAACATGGGAAATATTTGAATTAGTCATTTCATAACCTGTGTAAGATTAAAATCGAATTCTAGGATCAATAAAAATTGTGTTGCATTATTTCATAGTAATTAAAAGTGGAAAGAAAAGCAAAACTGCTGGACTTAAAGTTTATGCTAGAATTGAGATTTAGTGCTTAGAAAAAAATGGTATTAATCATATTTTTATCAGGCATTTCACAAAGTAAATATAAACTGTTAACATCTGCATCCTAAGGGTTAACATTAAAGCACATAGTCATATTTACCATCTTGTTTGATCTCATATTTTCTTGTTCTGTTGTTGGTTATTGGAATATATTTTGGTAATTGACTAATGTCGTTTTTGCAATGAATGACTATTTTACCTTGCCTTTTTGCATTTGCATTAGAACTTATGTAGTTTTTGAAATGACTGATTCGTTTATAAAAACATGATGCACATATGGTTTCATTAAATCATTACATTTTATAATCTATCTAAAAGTTTTGTAGGAATCATTGCTGCTGAATATCTTGTTAAATTTCATTTAAGAGCTTATACAATGTTTAAAAATTATAAGTTACTTTAATTTGCTCTCTTGTAATCTTACAGTTATTAAAAAATATAGTATATAATCCATTCTGATTTTATCAAGCAAAAAATAAGGAAACTCTTTAAAAAAGCAGATGAGTAATAATATTCTATAAAAGTTCTGCAGTGTACTTATTTTATATGTGATCCTTGTTTCATGTAAACGTATTTTTATAATTCCATATACTGAATAGATTGATCTCATTGAAAGTCTGTATTAGAAAATATCAACATTTTTCAGTTTTCCTGTTATGTTGTAGTTTCTCTTTTAAAAGTAAGAATTGTTAGAGCGCACAACACTTTAAAAGATAATCTGTATATCATAATGGTTTTTAATTATTATTATTATTAATGCTTCCTATATAAATTCGTATGCTAAGTGTTCTTATTTTTATTTCTTATTTTGAGAGTTAATGGTGTTTAATTTTTTTAACCATTATTTGTGAATAGTTATTTTTGCCTTATTTAATCACTAAATTCATAAGGCAACTATTGCTATTTCAAAATAGTGGTTGTAAAAATTCAGAAACACAATCACTCCTGTATTTTTTAGTATAGATGTGTATAGTTATCCCTTGTTTGAGTGGTTTCTCTGAAATGGTATATAGTAAATCGAAATTACATAATATGAATCCACAAGATCTCTGAGAAGCCAATACCTATTTTAAATTGCATCCTTGCCAGTAGGTTATGAAATTTAATATGTATTTGACTTTAGAAACTTAAGAACACTTATTATCATTTGTAGTGGTAATAAGTGTCTTTAAGCTTCTTGTGCTTAATACATGTTAAATTTATGTACTACTAGAGATATGAGTTCAGGCTCTTTTTTGAGAAAGCCAAAGTCTGAAAAATTTGTCATCAGTGGCCAAGCTCCATACTGAAAGTATGCCGTAGGAAATTGTTAATAACATTTTTAAATTGTTTAAAGCATTAATTTTCTCATTTAAAAAAATCTCTTTTATAGAAATAAGTATTAATCCTAAATTCCCTGATGACAACGTTTTGTGATTTTCATGTCCCTGAAAATACATTTAAAATTGCAAAGAAACTTAAGAACACTTATTATCATTTGCAATGGTAATAAGTGTCTAAGCTTCTTGGGCTTTAAATTTACGTACTACTAGAGATGAGTTCAGGCTCTTTTCTGAGAAAGCCAAAGTCTGAAAAATTTGTCATCAGTGACCAAGCTCCATACTGAAAGTATGCCATAGAAAATTGTTAATAACATTTTTAAATTGTTTAAAGAATTAATTTTCTCATTTAAAAAAAAAAAAAAAAAAAAAAAAAAAATCTCTTTTATAAGAATAAGTATTAGTCCTAAATGTTTCCTGATGACAACATTTCGTGATTTTTCATGTCCCTGAAAATCCGTTTAAAATTGCAAATACCTATCGTTGTTTATATCTAATCACTGGCAAAAGTCTGCAAAAGTCACAATTCTTATTCTTTTAAAATATAGTACAACAATGGTAGATGGCAGAAAGACATATTTTTTCCAGTAATTCTGTATAAAAGAATTTCAAACAAAAGTGAGGATAGACAAGGGATATTCCACAGCTTCTTTGTAATGTTACTAACGCTGACCATGCAAAGGCTTCAGAATCAAATAGGATATTTCACCTTATATCCCATCAATAACAGCTCAATTTCATTTCAAACTGATTTTTGAAGGATTGTAAAACATTTTAAGAAATTTAAACTACATTCTTGTTTCACTCAAATATCAAGTTTCACCTCTCCCCCTTTTTTTTTTTCAATTTTTGAATATATAAGATCAAGCCCAAGCTTGTGTTATCTCTAATACCTACTGTACAGGAAGCAATTTATAAAACTATAAAAAGTGTTATAAATAAAAAATTTAAGAACATATTAAACAGTTTGCTGATACATTTGTGTTAAGAAATTGTAATTCCTTCAATCTCACATAACAGAAGCAAATATTTGTTTCCTTAAAAGAAAATTCTTACTAACCCAAATGATTTTAAGTTTTGTATATGGTTGAGAATGGTAAACTTTCCAGAAAAGAAGAAAACACACAACAACACACACACACACACAAAAGAAATTAATGCAAATATATATTTTTTAATAATTTTTATTTCATAAAAATTGTTGAATATACACCAAAATGAATATAATATAGATTTAAACTGACATTAATTTTTTAGTGATTGCCACACAAAATATATTATTTGGAAAAAAAAAAAAAATTAGTAGTATCAACATTAAAATGTTTTGTCTAGTATTGGCTTTTAATAATCTGCAGAAAGTGTAAAATCGTTCTGAATCAAATGATATGTTGTTTTTCTAAAGCCTTTATCTGGAAAAGATTTCTGTTTTGCAAGTTATTGATGACTTTAATACTTTTTAAAATATCAGTTTTACTATTTTAAGTTCTATTAATTCTAATTTCAAGGCTAAAAATCCCAAAGCAGAAAACAAATATGGATTCTTTTTCTTGATGCTTAAGACCTTATAAATTACTAATTATTAAAATTATTATAAAGACCTTATAAATTATATTTGTTTAGCATTAATTTTGAATTATCAGGTTATGCGTATTAAAAAGATTTAATGTTTTGTTTTATTAATTTTGACTTTGCTTCTCAAAATAAAATGAAGCAAATGTTAAAAATATGTATGTTCTAAATATGTGTAATAAAAAGTTTAATTCTTGGGACCAAATTCGTTTTTTCTTTTCTCTTTTTTATTATTATTTACTTATTCAGAATATCTTATACTAGGACTTTTGCATTGCGTATTTAATGTGCAATCCTTTATTTTATTATTTTGTAAATGAACATGTTTCACTTATGTATTCTTTAGCATGTACTTAAAAAAATATAAAAATAAGTGTAAATAATTGTGAATTGTTACTTTTTGTGTAAAAAGGATTCAGATGAAGATTTGTAAAATTTATGTGGATAAAAACTTTATGGATGTTATTTATTGTAATATACATTGGGATATTAAATATGGCATATCATAAATAGCAATTTCATTCTGGTCACAGGTAGACTTTTAGTTTGTGAATATGTATCTCCTTGTTTCTAAAACTTTAAAATATAAATTGGACAGTGCTGGCATTTAACATTTGTTTTCTTTATTTAAATTATTTTTTATTAAATCTACGGCAATAAATTTCCTATGTTATAAGCATTTTGCCTTTGGTGTATATAACAGTATACAAATATCAATATGTTGCCTTATGGAGTGCATTTTTATTAAATGCAGCCATGCACTGCCAGTGTTTATATGTGCATTAATATAATTTTTATACATCAGAGACAAAATATGCATATTGAAATGTACATGTTTAAGTGTTGTGCAATATATATATTTTTTCTTCTGACAAGGATGTTTAAGTATTTTACTGTGTGCAGGTTTATAGATTATGTAGGAATAATTTGAGTGCCATAATACCTTTGATGGTTTAATTTAGGAAGTAGTTCTGGCTTGTCTACCTTTTACAAGCCAAATAACTAATTTTATTTGTAGAAGTAGGAATTATTGGATACATTGATTCGTGTAACCCTTTCAGGAATTGTTTGGTGTTGTGGAAAATTTTAGTTAAACACTTAAGCAGTGTACATACAAAGTCAAGTGGTTTAATATCTAGATTTATGCTCTTATGAACATATTTCTTTTTTTAACCCTTTTGTGATAGGTGTCATGTATACATTCTGTATAGAGTACATGCAATTTTTATTTCTGAGTACTACATGTATTTGAACAGTAATCTTAACCTTGTCTAACTGTATAATTTTTGTGGATAAATGAGGTAAAGATTAATAATCGATAATACTGGTACTAAAAAATAAAATGTCACTATAGGACGCTCATCTCAAAGTGATTAAACAATTGTATATGCTAATTTTTGAACCGGATATATTAGGATATTTGATGAGAGAAATGTAATGTAATACATTACAGGATCTAATGGAGCTTATTAATAATTTTGAAGTAATGCTTTTTTATGTAAAGATATTTATAAAATATTTGATTTTAAATGTGTGTTATATTTTGTATTGGATATATTATTACATTTTTTATTATTTGAAAATAATGATTTACATCATTGTACTCATTCTGTGTAGAATTCTGTGAAGAAATACAATGCTTATAGATATTCATTCCGCAAATTATATACTGGCTAGCTGAAGGTATAGAATATTATATTTATGATCAGTGTCATTAAATATCGGATTCAGCATCAAATATCAATTTTCTGTGTCAATATGTAGATCAGTGCATTTGTCTTTTGTAAATGTAAGTACTTACATTTTTACTGTGATATGAATTTCAAATTTAAGAAAGTTCTGCCTGTAAAATTCTTATCTGTGTACTGATTGATTTGAAATTACTCGCCTGTGCAAGCTTGAATCAATTTCTGTTGATCAGACAACAATTTTTCTAAAGAACTTTTGCCAGAAGCAATTTTGGTGTTCAAAGTTAAAAAAAAAAATCTGATCTACGTATTAAATTATTCAAAAAGTCTTCAGCATGAAATGTCTTTAACTGAAATTATACTTTTTTATGTTATTAACTTAAAGTAAAAAAATGGCACTGATGTCAAACACGGTGTGATTTTTTTTCTGATGCCAATGTCATATATGTACCATGTACTTAACTGCCACCAAAGTGTCGTTATTTTGCTTGATATGGTAACCCTGATATAGTAATGAGATTTTGGTCAAATTGGTGTGGGGAAAAAATCGTGCCAATATGGCATCTGTGCCAGAAAAATCACTATGTTACTAATAAGATTATTCATGTTTAAAAAAAATTAGTTTTATAACATTGATTAATTACGTACTAATGTAATGTATACCTATGTGTGGTAACAAAAAGATGTTTTGGTCATGCTGTGTGTTCTTTTACTGTTAAAAAAGTATTACTGATAAGCTGTGTTGGATTCTTCAATTAGTGGTGTTTTTTATTAATTCTTTTCCTGAAAGGGTTTCAATATTTTCTTATCAGGATTGTTGAAATAAGTACTAATGTACTAATATTTTACCTGTGATTTGTTAACTTTAATTTTTAAATATGTTGTATATTTTGTTTTTTATATGTAAAATTTAATTTGCATTAAAGTGAATTAGAATTTTTTTTTGAACCCATTATATGTTGTTGTAGTTTTATGTAAATATCTCAGTGGTTCACTTAATGGTTTCTTATTTAGCAAGTAAATATTTACTTGCCTATTATCTTGTTATCCAGAAAAAGACTGCAGAACTTCTCAAATTAACCAGATATGGTAGAAATGCGATAAATCAATTTTTCTAGTAACTCAACATTTTATTATCCATGTGGTTGCCATAATATTAACTACAGTGAGAGGAACCTTGCAAACTTGGTATAGTTCAGCAGAAATTTTTCTTGTTGACTACAGAGTTCTCATCAAGTTAATATTTTCAGTAAAAGTAATCTTTTTTGATAAAATTGCCTATTTTTGCTACTAAATGGTCCCTTAAAGTATTATTTTGGATAAATATTTATGAATGTGTTCTTCCGAATATCAACAATTTTTACTATGTCATGCTTGCAGTTCTCATAGCTAACTCTGCTGTTCTCCAGAAGCAGAATTGAACCTGGAGTTTATTATGAATGTGTCAAGGAGATTTAATTATGAGAGAATGATTAAAGATAATTCTTTTTGAGACTATAAGAGTTCTTAAACTTTTAACCAGTGGTGGGATTCAAATAATTTAACAACCGGTTCACTACCCGAATGATTTTTGATACATAAACATGAGAGAAAAAAGAAGCATCACACATGGATTATAAAGCACTTTCCAATATTATAAGAGCATTGTTAAAAAACTTTAATCTCTTCGTATAGTGAAAAACAATCCTGATGCATGTTTCCCTACAAAAGGACGTAATTTATTTAATAAATTTTCAACAATCATGAAACCCTGATTGAAATTTTTATCAGATACTTCATCAATAATACTACAGTATAATAAAATAAGGGTAACACAATAATAGCAGAAATTTAAGCTTAAGGTATAGCCCATGTCTATTATCTAAATTTGAACCAGTTAGATATTAAAAGCAGTAACAGTAGGAAGAACTCGAGATATTGGCAAAATCTATTCTCCTGAGAATACTAAACTGACTGAATGTCAAGCATTCCTATTTACATCCTTGCTTTGGTGATAATTGCTTGTAATTTAAAATTAATCTCGATAAATCGGCTCTTAGTTGGCAGGTGCTTGATTTCTGGATTTTTTGAATGAGTGTTTTACGTTAGTTTTTGTCACCAAAGTCGCAAATTTCACCGAAATACTCGCCAATATATTCTTCTATAATTAGTCCCAAATGACTCTAAAATTATTTTTACAGTAACAATAATGCGCATGCAAAAAAGACATACCTGCCAATGTTGCATCAATAATAAATTTAGCCCAGTTTACAAACATGCAACATCTTTTAAAAACCTTTCATACAATAACTTCCCATGAATAACAGTTGCCGATGAAATGTATCAGCACACTATTTATTTTCGTATTGAAACTAGCGAAAACAAATTTGAATTATTTTGGATATCCTGTACTGAAAATAACTTTATATTTATGATGTTGAAAGCTTAAAAAGTTATTCAAAAAGGTAGTATATTATTTCATATAGTTAATACTTAAATAAAACAATAAAGGGTGTAGAAAAAACTATATAATTATATAGAAAAGAGTTTTAAAATATTAAATAATTTGTGTTATTTGAGATATTTACATATAGCTTCTTGGTAAGCGTCCTCACTTTCAATTTTCGTTGTCTTTCCTTGAACATTATCGGTTCTCTGCTACTTTCTTAACTTACACACTCACTATAAAAGTAGGAACCTATTATTTCAGAAGTTTTTAGGGCAATTAGACTAATCGTCATTTGATACATTTGGAATAGTCGACTTCTCTTCTCTGACCATATTATGTTTATCTTTGAAAACTCCTTTCCCATTTCGGATAAACTTGCAGTACTTGTTCTGACAATATTTTTAACCTTTTGAATACCTTAAAAAACTCCATAGCTTTAGACAAATATTTAAAATACAGTGAAAGAACTCTCAATAATCATTAATAATAATTATAAGTGTCATTAAATATAAATAATAGTTCTTCAGCTGCTTTCCTTGGAAGTATTGCTTCTCCAATATCCCAATAATATGACAGAGAAAAAACTGTAGTTTATTCTTATATTCAAATTGACTTTCGTTCAAATGTTCAGAATTTAGTAGCCTATCATTTTTTAAATTCGTAACGCTGTTTTTAAAAAGATGTTCTCGAGTTCACTAAAACATTTATGATGTTGTACAGATTTGATGTCTTATCAAGTTTCTGAATCAATAAAATCCTCATTGTCTTTCTGTTCTATGCGTTTTTTTCTTCCGAAGCATTTCTAACATTTTAATAAATTTTATCATAAGTTTTCATTCTTTATGGTGCTTATACTTCTTGTTTGCAGAGCTTTTGGAAGACGAGAAATTTCATTTAAAATACACAGTCATCAAGGCAATATCAGTTATAAAATTTGTAGAGCGTCCCTCCTTATCGCTGACCAAAAACTATTTCTTAAATCGTTAAATTTAGAATACTTCTCATTTAAAAAATATTTCAAATGTTCTTCTTCATCATCTTAGAAACCGTTTCTAAGAATTAAAATTACAAAGTTTAAATTTTTATGCAGTTCCTTGTGTCTTAAGACAATAAGGAGAGCATTATCCACGGTGCCTGACTAATGCAGGGGCATGCGGGGCAGATGCCCCGGGCCTCCTGATTTGAGGGGAGTCCCCAAGGGCAGATATAAATTTTCATTAAAGGGGAGCCACATAATAAAGTGGCCAGATTCTAATTTAAAGTGTTTTTCATTTTGTGATATTTAATTTCTTTCTTACTGATTTCATAAAGGTTTTTTTTAATACATAAATTTAATTAAAATATTACTGTAATCTCACACATCTGTTATCTGTTGCTTTCTGTTCAAAAGAATTTATCATAATAGGAAATTTTATACCAAAGTACTTTAGGGCATCAGTAGGAATGCAGTAATAACATAACAAGTATTGAAATTTGTTGCTATTATTATTAAATGCATGCCACCACTTGCCTTTCCATATGATGGGATCGCTCAAATGCTTGTTGATTGAATACAAAGATTAAATTAAGTTAAATAGAAAAGTATTAACACAAATAGCCAATAATGCCTCAGTATTTACATTTTAACGGCTCACATGTATCCTTATATTCCTATAACAGAAAAAAAAATGTATTCTATAGTTTCTTAAATATCTTCCTTGTGCTATTCTTTATATAGATGTGAATAGTACTTGGTATGAAATTTATGTGTACACATACATGATATGAAGTTTAGTTTTAGTCACTTCAGCATAATTCATGTAAATTTCAAAAGATAGAAGGGGGCTCTCGAATAATGTTAGACCCAGGTTCCCTCACTGTCTAAGTCAGGCCCTGATCCATGCTATAAAAAGTAAGACAAATTTTTGTACGACTAAAACTTCTCAAATTTTAAGAATTTTTATCATTTCTTGATTTAAAAAAAAAAAAAAAAAAGGGTACAAACAACGCTGGAAATTCATAAAATACAAAGTATCATGACTCGAGAAGTTTACAAGCAGAAGTCCCGAGGTTGGGGCACAGAATGCGGCGACTCTTTGCGCATTGATAGAGTATAGTCTATAGATAAACATATGACAATGTCAAACTGCATTATGAAGGGAAATCTTAAGAAACAAGCCCCAAAGTCACTCAATTTTAACGCTTTAGTACATAGTCGGATAAATAACACACATTTCTGAGAGGCCGAATGGTACAGTTTGCAGCTGCGCCAGACTTATTCTTTCGCAGAACTTCTTGGTTTTGGTATTCCAACAAGACTTTTTATTTTCGATATTAACTGAGTCTTCTGAAATTCATTCTTCTATATTTGTAAATTTAGAAACTTCATCACTATACCTTTTTTTCTATTAAATTACAAGACTAAGAAACTTTCTCTAATCTCCACAAAACTTTTTAAAAAAATGCCGTGCTCACTCGGTCTGCAATAGATGGTTGTTAAAACTTTAACACAAACAAGAGTAAACATTCTAAACCCATCTTGTTTATTTCGATAATGTACTTGTTTTGCTAAAAACCACTTGCAAATCTATGTAATTAATAGATATTAATGCCCATTGGAAGATTTTTTATTGTCGAAAATAGCTAATTTCAAACATAAGATACCAAGGAATTTTTTTTAAAGGACTTCCAAGATATGAAGAACAATATAAAAAAATGCAGTTGGAGTTATATCAGTAACTCTAACGATTTAGTTATTAACTTTTGATCAGCGATAACAGGGAACATACCGGATATTTTCAAAAGAAGCAGCCAAAGGAAAGCAGAATTTTATTCGAGTATAAATAATTATTGTACTGTTCAATAAACATGCCATTACTAGGGTTATCCTAGATTGCCGATATGTATTCAAAATTGTTCAAATCTTCAAGATCGCATGCATATTTTTTTTAGGTTAGATTTGGTTAGATCCTTTCAGAACTGATGTCGATTTTTTTTTTTTAAATGAAACATTATTTTATTAGATGAAACAAATTAGAACATGCCATAGAGTTGTGATTAGAAAATGCTGTTGTGTTGATAAACATTTAAAAAATGTAAATTAACAGAAATGGGATTTTTGCATTTGAAGTATGACTTTAACAACTGGTTCACCGAACTCAACACAAATTAACAACTGGTTCTACCGAACCAGTGCGAACTGGCTGAATCCCGCCACTGCTTTTAACCGCTTCTGTCAAAGGTCATACCTGATTGTTTGTGTATAACTTCAGCTCCTCAGAAATATTTATGGGACATGTAAAATTCTAAATGCATTGTTTGCTATTTTTGGTATTAACATTTTTTTAGTTAATTTTATAGAACTATTTGTAGGTCAGAAAAAGTAGGAAAGTCCTTTTGTAATCATTTTAATCCCTTGTTGGATTTTTCCTTTAAAATCAGCTAAAGTTTTAAATTTGGTAAATTGGTATTATAAGATGTAGTTTCTTGTTCAAAATTTTTATATTAATTCCTTTTTCTTTTTCAATTGATCAATGTTTTAAATGGTCTCTTATTTTACTATTTTTGCTTCAGTTTCTTGGTGTGAACATTGTGAATACAATTTGCACTTCTTTTCAATACTCATTATAGAAACAATAGTTATAAGGCAATGCACGATTACAGACATGTTCAACTGTACTGCGGTATATCAGTTTGCTTTTCACCTAACAAAACGATTGTGTTCAGAAAAAAACAGCATAAGGGGGAGGGGAAGGGCATTTGATATTTGAAAAGTGCAATAGCTCTTCTGGCTGCAAACTCAGGTTTGAAATAAATGAAATTACTAGTTATTGCCAAATGAAAAAATCTTGATAAAAATTCCAGAATCTTTCTCAAAAAAAAAAAAAGATGCAGTGACAGCTATAAAGCAAAATGTCAGGGGCAATTATATTTTTTAAATTCTTAGATTGCCCATCTGCCTATAAACTTGATGGATTAAGGACTTATCCAATCCTCCATATGCCCATTCCTGATTCTTCAAACTAATACGAAATTGGCAAAGTGGTGAATCAAGAGTTTCTGCTTTACATAGCATCAGATGTGATTCTTATTTAACATGCTTATTCGATCATGTGTTCAAGTAATTTGCATATAATGTGCCAGCATGTAGTACATGACTGGCTGTAAATATGCCAGTTAAATTTATAGAATATCAGCTTCAATATATGAGGAATTTCTTTGCTATTTGTGTAGCTATTTTGTCTGCAATAATTTTTAAACTTTCCTTGATCTGCACAAATGTTTCTGGACAACAGGATAATGCTGAAATATCATTAAATAAGACATGGAATAATTTGCAAGCAAATTGAGAGAATCTGTTATTAATAAAGTCAGTCCCTTGTGTATGCCATTTTTTTTTTTTTTTTTTTTTTTTTTTTTTTTTTTTTTTTTTGTTTATATATGCATACAGTTTTGTAGAAAATTGTATTTAAGTGCCATCTTGTTTGAATTTGAATCATTCTTTTAACAATTGCAATACAGTTAAACTTCCATTTAACGAAGTCTCATCGTTACACTTAACATACTTTGTTAAATAGAAATCAAGTCAAATTTATAAAATTTGTATAATAAAATACACATGTATAAAATTTAAAATACACGTAAAATGGAAGTTTCGGAAAAATGTATTTTAATTCGGGCAATAACTTTTTTTATGCAATGTAGATGTATGAGAAAATTTTTATTAGAATAATGTCTAAAGAAACCTATAATAAAGAGCGGTAAACAAAAGCTGAAGGGTAGCGTAACTTTTCTCTATTTTTTCAGTATTTCAAGTCCTTAACTTTTAAAAAAGTCTGTAATATTACTTTGTACAGGTTTCTTATGAAAAATAAATTGTTCATAAAATTTTTTGCATTTTTGTAAGTACCTGAACAATTCATCTGTAACATTCTTGTGAAACTGGAATTCCCTTCTTATTATATCGAAGGCTTTTAGCATTTCTTTTTTTGCATGGAAGTGATTAAATAAATTAGTTTCATTTTCATACAAACTACTGAAATAAATTCATACATCCTCATCCTCATCCTCATCCATTCCATCGTAACAGCAATCTCTCCGTTTGAATGTTGTACACGCATGAAAGTGAAATAAACTTTGTTATGTAGAATATATTTTTCACACTATGGAGATTAATTTACATGTTAATTGTGTTCAAAGTCAAGGTTCAGCAGAAAATTTTGTTAAGTAGAAAACTTCGTTAAAAGGAAGTTCGACTGTAATTTCTTAATTGATGTATGTACTCTTGACCACCCCTTTACTCTTTACAGCTGCTGTTATTTATCTGCCAAATTGATGATTATACCGCAAAATTTACTAAAGAGCATTTTTAAATATATTCTTGATAATGCACTGCTATTTTAATGTACAAACTCCTAAAATGGTATTTAAAGGGGAAATCTCAGTGTATATAATGCACACTTGTGTGCTGTTATTTTCTTACCTATATGTGTGTTGTTAACTTACAGGTAAAAATAAGTATTTTTAATGAATCTAATTTTGAATAAATTCATTTTAAATAAATGAGTTATCTTTTTTATTTTTAACTTTTTAATGACGATTAATTTGGATATACAGGACTCCTGATTAACTGGCTGTACAGTTGTTAAGACACAATACATCCACTCCCCCCCCCCTTTTTTTTTTTGATGTGTGTGTGTATAATTCTGAATTCTGATTGGCTTGCAGTGAGATTTCAGATTCCACATAATAAAAAAACTTGAGATACATGCATATTATCTTGCTTCTTTCCCTTTCGATTCATTTTTATGCCTGCCCAAATACTATATAGTGTTTGTTATAACACAGTATTTACAAATTATCACTTATGATTTTGTGCATTGAATTAGAAAATAGTCGTCCAACTTTCATTTATACTACATAAACGAATGACAATGTAGTAATAGTATGGCAAGCTCTACAAATAAACCTGAAGTTCAATGTTACCAACTATTAGAGATACCCCCCCCCCCCCCACACACACACACACAAAAAAAAAACTACTCTAATAATGCTGTCATTTTCTCTTAAGGCATTCTTCAAATATCAAATCTTCGTGTATTATGCTCACCCCCGATTTTTAAATACACTTTCAGTATAAAAATCGCACAGCATACGCAAGTAACAATGATAATTGTTGTGACAAAATTCTGTATTATTTAATAAAATTTACCTTGTATTGAAATAATTCAACAGTATTTTTATCATTTATTAGCATTTTTAACCATGTTTAAAAAAAACTGTGTATAATTGAGTAGGAGATACAAAATAAATTTTTGCCCTCAATTTAAAAATGTAATTATAAACACCCTTATAACATGTGTGAGGTGTGTTGGTTTATCGAGTGTTCGTATAATCAGGAGTCTACTGTAACCCTATAAAAATAATAAAAATTTGCATTAGAGTCTAAATGAAGGAATGCGAAAGGCATTTAGTAAAAACAATAAATAATAGCCACCGTTTTCTGATAAAATTTTGTATATATACAAAATTTAGCCATCTCATAATGTTTTGGTTTTGCATACGACGAAAATATTAAATAAAAAGGCTCATTGAATCTGTTGTCATCTCATGTCTTTTTCACAGAAAATGTCATGCAGTTTACAGGATCGTAGTTTACTGGTGAAACTTTTTTTTATCAAAATGATGATTCTGCACCAGAAGCTTTGCAAAGGTTTTGTGCTTTGAAAAAACATTCACAGAGGTGAAATGACTTCAAATGGAACATTACCAGAACTCAAGGACAGTATTTCTCGCTTCACCTTCAACTTTTCCAACAATTTGCATTGTGCGACTTTTGAACATGCTATTTTACGATTTTAAATGGAACTTGATAATAATGGTCAAAACATTGAACAGTATTTGTCTTCATAAACCAATTATTTTCAATGTATAAATTTGGATTTTGTTAAATTATTGAATAGATCAATAATATCCTCTCTGGTTGCCATTTTTTAAACTAATTTTTTATTTCTTCTGCTAAATGTCTTTTGCATCATTTCATTTAGATGCATATCCAATTTCATACGTTTCTGCTGAATAGTTTCGACTACAGATAGCTCTGGGTAGAACTGTATGATTGTTCCCTCATGGTCTCTTATTTTAAGTGTTTTTTGATAAAGTTTTGTCTTTAATATTCATTTTCTTTAGTAAATTTTTTTTTTTTTTTTTTTTAGCTCATTATTTAAAAAACTATTGTATTTTCTCTTAATTCATAGTTCTATCCACAGATATTGCTTTCAGATTGCATCTATACAGTCATGAAAGTTTTCAGTGTTTTTCGTGGAAATCCTCTTTTTCTTTAATGCCTTTCTGCTTTCTGACTTTTTTTAATTGATACAAAACCGTTGAGAAATCGTGACCAAACAACTTATTCCGTATGTTGTTAATATTTGATAATTTAGTATTTGCATGGAGCTCAGCTTTTTCCGTCCAGCTTTCAGATGTAGGGTGCTTATAAATTAGACTTAAAATGCCACTGTTATCCAATGCAAATATTTCTAATAATAGAAGTACGGATTTCTTTTCAAAAAATTCAACTCGGAAAAAATAATAGCTGTGGACAAAACTTTGCCGCTTTTTATTTTGTCTCTGTGTTACAGATGAATCGACAAAGTGTTCATCTCTTGAAGGTAATTAAAAAAAAATTGATTGTAATGATGGCATACAGTTTTAATTCTCTACCTGCCGAAATTTGTCTTCGGTCAGTGAGGAAAAAATCGTAAATTTCGTCTTTCGGTCGTGGGGAAAATATCGCGAAATTCGTCAATCGTTCGCAAGTAAAAATAGAAAAAAAATTCAGTCAGACGTAAAATCGTAAATCATTCAGTCAAATCGTAAATTTCGTCTTTCGGTCGTGAGGGAAAAAAACGTGAATTTGGTCAGTCTGTCGCAAGATAAAAACACGAAATTCGCCAATCGGTCTAGAAAACATCGCGAAATTTGATAATCAGTGTCACTGTAAAAAATCGTAAATTTCGTCATTCGACCGTTGGAATAATATCACGAATTTTGTCGCTGGGAAAATAATTCGGAAACGGGAACAAACGAAAACGGGGGCAAAATTTTTGATGGATCGTATGAAAAAAAAAAAAAAATCTAGAAATTGGCCAGTGAGTTGCAGGAAAAAATCGTAAAATTCTTCGGTCAGTCGTTAGAAAAAATCCCAAAATTAGCTCCTTGGTTTCATGAAAAAAAATTGAAATTCATCAGTTGGTGAAAAAAAATCACTAAGTAGGTGTAAAAAAAAAAATCACAATATTCGTTCCTTGGTTGCATGAAAAATTTTTCGAAATTCGCCAGTCGGTCGCAAAGAAAAATTGCGAAATTCGTCAATACGTCGCGGGAAAATATTGCGAAATTCGTACCTCGCTTTCATGAAAAAAAAAATGAAATTCGCCAGTCGATTCCAAAAATAAAATCCCTAACTTCATAAATCGGTTGCGGGGAAACATCGCGACATTTGCCGTTCGTCCAAAAAAACAAAAACAAAAAACACTGGCACTCCGGGAGTGCCAATAGAAGTGAAAACTTCAACAATTACGTGTGTGTTTTTTTAATCGTCAGGAAATGTTTTATTGTGCAGGAAATACTTTTAAATGTAGTGTTTTTTTTATTCATTATTATACAATAACATACACCATAACGCAAAAATAACACGAATTTTAAAAACAAGAGAGTTTTTCTGCTAAACTTATCCGATATTTGATCGAATAGTTCACTTTTGCCGCCAACTATTGACATAAATAACAACTGTTGAATAAAGATAATTTTATTTTGCTAGAGCAAGGTAGTTTTATTTTAGCAAGAGTCACGAGACTTGGCTAATTTTTACATGAGATGTTTTTGATGAGATTTCCTTTTTCTAACTCTTGTACGTGTATTTCGGGAACCAATAGCGCACAGGCAAGCATGCGGCGCGCTTGCCTGTAAATTGTTGTTATTGATTAAGCAATCAATAACAATTAATTGCCCGCCCTCCTCATACCGAACTATGCACAATACATGTACATACTTATATACAGAGGTGTCGGTTACAATAACAGTATCACGAGTTCAATGGTTTTTCTCATCTCAAAAAATGCCAAACGCGCCCTAAGAAGCTTCACTTCAATAATGAAAGTATCAAGTATTTGTCTTTAACAATAAACACAACAGCGTACTGCAACGAAAATGTAAATTTTGTGTGTGTTCCTGTGTGAACGCCGGGAGAAAAAGAGTTTTAGCTTCGTTCTTCTTTTGCGGATTGAGCTGAAGAGGGAAAAGTTCCTGTCATTCACCGCTTGGCGCGCTAGTGTCTATGTGCCAAAATGCTAGCATGTCGGTTACGTAACAGTGTCTCCAAATCAGTGTTTTTTCTCCATCTCAAAAAAAGCTCAACGCGCCTAAAGAAGTTTTCACTTCAAAACCCCCTCGAAATTCGTCAATAGGTCGCTGGTAAAAGTCACAAAAATGTTCCGTAAGACATGCGGAAAAAACATAAATTTGTTCAATCTGTTGCGTGGTGAAAACGCGAAATTTCTGAATCGACCCTGAAAATATTGCGAAATTTGATAATTAGTCCCGGAGCAAAAATCGTAAATTTCGTCATTTTGTCGCGGAGAAAATTATGCGAAATTTGTCCATAGGTTTTGTGGAAAAATCACGAAATTTATCAGCTGGTTGCAGGAAAAAAATCGCGAAATTCGCCCTTTGGTCGCACGAAAATAAGGCCAGTAAAAATAGGATTTTACTAACCGAAAATTCGCGGAAAGCTAGGAATTGTTTTAATCACTTTGTTTTACATCCAAATGAAGGGATTTGAAGTTTGTGCCACTTTTCCTAGTGATAAGCTTTAGCACCACAAAAATTTCGGACTTTTTTCAGTATTTCGCAAATAACTCAAAAACTATTCACTATGCTGAAACACTTCTAATTTATAAATTGTAGAGCACAAAATTCTGCGTCGATTGAGTACCACTGACTGAAAGTTACATTAATAATAAGCAAGGTATGATAAATCAAAAAAGTGCATTTTTCTAATTCTTCTAAAAAAACTCGCACAATTGTTTTTTTGCATACCAATTATCGGTTAAATGAATCATTTCCCTTACAAAACAGTAGAACTGCGTAAATTGCCGAATTGTGCTGTTTGACTAACAACTTCAAAATTTAATTACATCAATATGGGAATTTCACCAACCTTTCCAACAGATGATTACACTTGAAATGCAACAAATGTCCCCACATTAAATTTAATTCTGTCCTAGTACATTGTATATTTGAAAAACAACTACGGTAAAACTGCAACCATTGTATTTGACTGTTACCCAGAAGAATCGTCAGAACATGGCACAAAGTCTGCTGAGCGCTTCCGTCGAAAAAATAAATAATTGCAGCAAGTGTTAACGTTGACGAAAATACAACGCTCACAATGCAAAAAGAACACTTCTTTGCAAATGATGGCAATAAACGCCGTTTAATAAAAATGCTCATTGAAAAACTGGAGCAACACAATTTTACTGTAAAAACAAGCTGTCGAGGATGCAGATACTATCATCGTGATGGAAGCCATCCAACTTGATCCGCAGTCAGAACTTGTCATCATAGTTGGGGAAGATATTGATACGCTTGTGTTTTTGACTGCATTGCATTTGCCTCAAACTCATCCACGATATACTTCTTGAAACCCGGGAAAGGACACTCAGGCAATGTTTTCTATTCACCATTAAGTTTCAAGTACTCGCCCATTGTGAAGAATAACTTCCTATTTCTACATGCTTTTGGTGGCTGTGATTCTACATAGGCCTTCTTCAGGCAGGGCAAACTGAAATTCGTCAAGCTTTTGGAAAACCATGCTCACCTACAGGATGTTCCAACTGTCTTTATTAACCAATATGCTACGCCTCAGGACGTAAGTGTTAGCGGGGAAGAAATTTATTGCCACCTTATACAATCCCCCGTACGACGAATCCACAACACTGCACAAATTGCGATACAACACATTTGCAAAACAATTTATGAAGACAAAATTTAACCTCGCTTCTCTGCCGCCAACTGAAGATGCAGCCAGAAAACATTCATACAAAGCTTTTCTTCAGATCAACACCAGGTATGGAAGGGTGATGAATCCCACTGATTGGGGTTGGAAATCATTCAGGCATGGTATACTTCCAGTCCCCACAAACGATGTAGCTGCACCACCACAGCTCCTAAACACTCTGTCATACAAATGTGCAAAGGCAATTTATGTTCTTGTAGGAAGAACGGGGTTAAAAAACAACGCTCAATTATATGTTACCACTGGAAAGGTGCGTCGTGCACAAATACCGCAGAAGAAGAAGACTCACAAACCGGATACGACGAAAAAGCAGATGTGGACGAGGAGGCCTTCCATGTACAGGAGGGAGAAGAATGGGCAGATCAAGGTCTAGCAAAAAAACGCTCTAAGCTCGATTTTCCTGTATTTCCTTTAAGTAACATGAGTTAATTTTATTACCATTGCTTATATACTATTTTTTTTAAAATAAATTAATTTTCTTGATTTTCTGTTATTATTATATTGTTCTCATAACATTTTATAAAATACATAATTTTTTTTTTAAGTACGCATGCAATTCTTTCATTTTTAAATTAACTATCCGTTATATTCATCATTTCATAGAATTTCTAAAATATAATCATTTATGCACCTTAAAAAATAATTTGCTCAAATTGACCCACTTATAAAATCTACTCGAACATGTGACTAGTTCAAAGATCTTCTGGTAATCAAAAACTGTAGGATACAAAATTTAGCCAAAATTGTTTAAGCCGTTTTATAGATAATATTAGCTTGACCCGCAATGACCCCTAAATGACCGGATACTCTAATTTTCTCGAACCTGTGACACCAGCCCAGTGGTCTTCTCAGGATCGAAAACGGTAGAATACAAAATTCAGTCAAAATCGTTAGAGCCGTTTTTTCGATAAAATTTGCTAGACCCGTAGTGACTCAAAAATGACCAACTAATCGAAATTTCTCGAACATGTGATCTAGCCCAATTATCTTCTCGTGCCCGAAAACGGCATAGTACAAAATTTTCTCAATATTGTTTGAGCCGTTCTTCAGATACAATTTTAGCTTGACCCGGACTCATAGTAACCCAAAATGACCCACTAATCAATTTTCTCGAACATGCGACCTAACTCAACGGTCTTCCTGAGCCCGAAAATGATAGAATACAAAATTAAATAAAAATTATTAGCGCTGTTTTCTAGATAAAATTAGCTTGACCCCTACTGACCCAAAAATGACCCACTAATCGAAATTTCTCGAACATGTGACTTAGCCCGATGATCTTTTCGACCAGATTCCAGCAATTACCGTCCATAGCGGAAAAGTAGTCCAATTATTTTGTGCAGCCCTGTATTTAATCTACAATTTGTACATATTCTACATAGTATGCCAAAACTTAGTTTAGTAAGAAAATGCATAATAGGTTGAAAATTCATCTTCAGTAGTTTCTATCAATATACGAAAAACATACTTTAATTTTTTTTGTACAGCCCTGTATATTACCAACAGATTTTTATATGTACTACATATTAAGCTACAATTTAATTCAGGTTGTAACATAATTAAAACTACTCAAATCGCACTTCCAAACATTATCATTAGGAAGTCACGCATCCAATTTTTGCGTGGCCCTGTATATGATTTTATTTATATTATACAAAGATTTCTTCGCATATTCAACATGAAAGTACACAACTCAATTAAAAGCTGCCTTTAAGTCATTAACGTTGATAATCTGAAATGCTTTCGAATTCTTTTGTGTACCCCTGTATAATGATCTATAGCATTTATACACACCACGTACTAAGCAAAAATTTAGTTAAATGTGCATACCATAAATGAAATTGCATTTCCAGCACTTATATAGGTAATAGACAGTGTGCTTCAGATACAGTACTCTATTCGAATCTTTTGTGTATCCCTGTAAATGAACATCATGTTATACAACAAGTATCTTGTAGTAAACCTCAGTAATGTGTATCATTTTCATTATATTTGAAATTGTGTAGCAGAACTAAAATACGCAGCAAACAGTTCCCCGTAGACCATTATGTAACGGAATTCTTTTGTGGGGCCCTATACATGAATAGTAAATGCTTTGCCACCCATATTCTTTAGCATGCATGATTCTGTACACACTACACAAATGCTTATCAATTACATTATCCTTCTATATATAAAAAAAAGTTTTGATTTGGAAATGGACCAATGAACATCTGCGTAGATATTCCGGGTTGATCCGTATCCAATTTGAATGCTTAAGCATGGCCTTTCATCGTTAATATTAAGAAAACTGTTGCATACAAAAATATGAAAATCGGTGGTATTATAGAAAAATGTTTGATAAACACGCTGATGCAGACAGTTTTCAAATCGAAGAATTATTTTAAGAGATATTTAATGCTAAAGTTGGACAAAGTCGTTCCATTAAAAAAGTTTTATTTGAGCAAAAACTATGCATGAGAATTTAATCATTTTTAGATCATTTTATACATTATAAGTTCCCAATGCGCAGATTGCATTTATTTTTCTTATTTGACGCATTTTTTGAGGTTTTATTTCTATTTTTAATTCAAATTTTCAGCGTTTCGAGAGATGTTTTTTACAAATTTTAGAAAATGTCATTAATTTAAACTGTTGCCAATTGTATAAACAGCGAAACAAATTATCATATCAAATATTTCTTCAAATTAAAAATTTATTTACACGTGACTATTACAAACAGAAAAAAAACTTTAAAATTAGAATTAAATGATTACATGTTAAAAGCAGGAAAATTACGTCATAAGAACTATATTTACACTTGAATTTTACGTCATATTTAAAATGCCCAAAAAATATGGCAAAACAATTTAAATTGAAAAATATATTTGCGCGAGATATTTTGAGATAATCTTTTCAACTATTATCGTTAATTCGAAGACAGCGCAAATAATATTTCCTTCTAACAACAAAAGTATTTTTACGTGAATATTAATAAGAGAAATAAAAGTTTGGTGTAAATTACGTCAGATTTGAAACGATGCAATCAAAATGAATTATTTAAAAGAACTATCTTATAGCGCTGCTAAAAAATACCGGGAGACAATTACACTGTTTACTTAATTCATTTTACATTAGCTTATTTTCAAATAACTAATGTGTTTAATTAAATACGAAAACAGCCATTGTATCTCTTAACAGCAACAGATTTGGTCTTAAAAATCCCCAATCCAAGAAAAACGAATGGAAACCCGTTTACAGAGAGATCGCTACTGTTTTATTTTATTTTTTTAATTTTAATTCAATATTTTTAAAGCCGATCAAATGCGTGCAATTAGCGTGCTTTTTGGATTTTGGTGTGCCTGAACGGGGGTTGGCGAGCGTAGCTCGTAGGGGGCAGAGCCCCCTAGAGTTTGAAATTATCTAACATCATTAAAATGAACTTGAAACGATTTTTTCTCGTAGACCGTAATGTAACGGTAAACTTTTGACATTTCGTGTAAATGAACTAAAAATGGTACACACTTCGTTTTCAATGCTGATCGTGCTATAGTAAGCATCAATAATATACAAAAAAAATCAGGGCAATCCGAGTATATTTACGAGAGTTACAACACAGACAGACAAACCGAAATCATAAACACTTTTCAACTATGTTGGAAAGTGTTAAAAAATAATTTTGCTTTGTAGAACAAATAATGATTTTGCTTTCTCCTTATTGAAATAAAATAAAGTTTTGAAATTTATTATTGTTTTATTTAATCGTTGTTAATCATTGTCCGACTACTCGTTTTATTTTATAGCTTGGTTTTTTTACTTTTATTCCCAGGTTCGAGAGTCTGATGTATAAATAAATAGGTTCTGGAAACAGTGAATATGAAACACTAATTTATTAATAAATCAAGATGATAAATATATCAACAACATGCCTCAAATATTTGTTTATCTTCATATATATATATGTATATATAACAACATTAAATAATATGCATGAATAAGGTTATACAGATTTTGAATTTAACACTCATAGAGACTTTACGGTGCCAAGGGATGCCTAACTTTCATTCGTTCACTTAATTGCATCTATTGCATTTTGGTGGTTGCCCGATTTATTGATAAAGTATCCAGAGCCCGATTAACTCTCTGTTGGTCCCGGGGCGCACAGGCCATGTTGGGGCCTTCTTTCTCAAAACAATTCATGCATTATAATCTTGACAAACACTTTTACGCGCAGTTTACAACGAAAAAACAATATATTATAGACATATGTAAAAATGCATTAAAATATATAGGAAAGTAAAATCTTCTGTACTACATGGTCTTTAGAGTGAGTAAAACTATAAACTTATAAGTTTGAATGAAACATGTTAGATGTAATATCCGTTCATCTCGTAATTTCGAAGTTTACGTTATAATTCATTGTCGTTAGTGAAAAACTGAGATAGTTTAGTTTACATGAATGGGAAAAATACATTTTTTTATGAACTACAAATGGAAATTTACATTAGTTTGTTTTTCAAAGTGCACAAAATGCCTTTTGGGGCCCCCTGAAAATGTGGGTCCGGGGCACGTGCCCCGTGTGCCCCTCTGATAATCAGGCTCTGAAAGTGTCCTCACTCACCTCTTAATTTCCTTGGTCAGAAGCATCAAAGTGTATCATCCAAGTTAAGTTTGGTAATCCAATTCATAGCACTGTCATTTAAAGTATGATCCACTGTACAATAATTTATTAACTCTCGATGTGCGGCTGCACAGAAGCAAAACCCGCATTCCTCTTCTGAGCCGGGGAGAATACAAGTTTTCCCTTCTTTAAAGGGAAGGGTTATTTTCTCTCTGAGCTAAAACTTCATCTCGGGAAGAGGGATGTTTTCCTTTCAAAATCTAAACTCCCTCTCCCTCACTTCTCAATTCCCAGCTTCCTTATTTTTTCTGTCTACTTAAACCCCTCCTAAAAATCATCTCATCCTATGAAAATTTCTAAGGGACGAGTTCTTTCTATATTTTTCTTAACCTATCCACTGACGCTTACTTCCACTTGCATAACATAATAATTTTATAGTAACGCTAACGCGACATGTTGTCTAAAACTCCCTTAATACCTTAATACCTTTTTATGGCGTAATCTGAAACTCATGTTACTAACATGGGACATATTTATAGCTGCTCACTAATCTCACTAGAAATATATTGATGACAGTCCCCATATGTTCAAAACTTCAAACCCCTTATTTAGAAATACTATATTCTGTAGCTTAACACTGAGACACATTTATTGCTTAAACGAAATATTTTCTTTCCCGACCACTCACTACACACGAATGCCTACCAACATCACCCGGTGGTCTACATTCCAATATTATGTTTTTGTGTTCCTTTTATCTTTCTTATCGAGCACGTGAAAATTGGCGGGCTTATCCCGACAATGATACGACTTTCTCCAAAAAGAAAAAGACCTAAGTCCCAGTAAAGCAAATTAAGGCATCCTCAGCTCGTCCCCTAGTTGTAAATTCAAAATTAAACAAGATAAACAATATGCATTGAATGTCTAAAAATAAACACAAAATATAAAAATAATAATAAAGTAAAATAAAAGTAATTGCTTTGCCCCATCAGGCAATAATCAAGTACGAAACCTGAATAGTTTCACTTATTAAATAATCATATTAAAGACAATATATATATATACCGGGTGTCCCAAAAAGGACTGACTGATTTTAAAATTCAATAACTTGCAAATGGTGAAAGATATTAAAAAAATTCTTGCAGGAGGGTTATGCATAAGGACAAAAGTTTTATTAGAGTGATTTTCAATTTTAGTTCGAATTACAAACAATAGATGGCGCTGTAAGCAATAGTCGCTAAATACAGGCTCGATTTTTGGTCCTTTATCTTGCTCCATGCAGAAAAAGGAGATGGAAATGTATTATCCGGGCCACGAAGTACCAAAAATCGAGCCTGAATTTAGCGACAATTGCTTACAACGCCATCTATTGTTTGTAAATCGAACTAAAATTGAAAATCACTGTAATAAAACTTTTGACCTTATGCATAACCTTCCTGCAAGAATTTTTTTAATATCTGTCACCGTTTGCAAGTTATTGAATTTTAAAATCAGTCAGTCCTTTTTGGGACACCCGGTATATAGACAATATAATATCTAAAAAACAGTGTAATAACGACTTATCAATAATAGCAAGGATTTTTTTTTAAAAAAAATCTATATTATTATTATTTCCAAAATGGAATCATTAGTTTTTTTTTTTTTTAGAATGAACGATGAATGCAGCAGGTGCTGTGATGCCAAACTTATGTACGGCATGATTTTATAGTTTATATCGTGGAATGAATAAGAGTTCACGAAAATGCATCATAAAGAAAGTTTTAAAATTGTTATTAATATTCACTATGTGGAGAAATCAATGTTTATATAATGTCTTTGAGTCTTTTGTGAATATATATATCTTCATAAATGTTTGTTGAAATCGAATGCTTATAAAATAATTTGTCTTGTTTGCATCCAATGTCTTTAAAAATTTAATGTCATTTTACACTTTGGAAGATGCACAAAGTTTGTGAATTTTAATTATTCGCTGAAGTCCTGGTTCATGTTTGACACAGCGACATGATGTCCATCTACGCACTTGATGAGTAATATGTTTTTTTTTTAATTCCGCTGAACTTTTGTGAAAAATAATAATGAAGAAAATAATCAATACCAGCAGCTCATTCGCAAATCGCAGTCAAATTGAAGTGCATGGAAATCCACCACACATGTCGTATTACGATTTCTACTCGTTGGGGTTGAAGCAATGATGAACACGTACTTCCATCTTGGAGCTGGTGTTGAAAACTGCGAGCTAACTGAAGTATCACATCCTAGACACAACAACCTAAAAACACATGTAACATGCATAATCGCAACTGCTAAAACGCATATGGCAAAGATATCACTATGATGTGAAGATGATTAGTCTGACGATTGGTTTAGCACAGTGATGCATAAGTTTATCCAACGCTAATTTATTTTTCACAAACAGACAAAACTGCGCCTACTACGAGAAACAAATCAGCGGCATGTTCGATGAAAACTGATGAGATTTCTGCCAAGAGTGTTATAGTAAAATATATCTGTAGTTTGATTATGTGTCCGTTCCACGAATTCTTGGTACATGACTCTTAACTTCCAATAATTAAAGAGATCCACTGCTGCATGTCAAGAATTCCAACGATAGTTCGGCAAGAATTGGAATCGCCGCAGGCACTCTTTTTTCAATGGCAGTAAATAATGAAGAAAACCCTGGAATTTGTGTAGCATCAGTCTTAAATTAATGGCTGAGCTGTGCAGGAAAGTGGGTTTAACCATCAAATATCTCGAGCAACCAATTATAGTTAATATGACTTAATCATTAAAACAATTACCAAAAATTAGATGATAACATTAATTAAAAAAAATATTAATAAGGTAAGTATGCTCTTAATTTTTAAATAAAAATAGAATGAATTTAATTTTTCATTCAAGCTTAAATTGAAGACAGGATGAAAGATCAACCCTTAAGGCAATATAAGAATTTAAAAGAATCGTTATGTTGTATGATTTGTTAAATTTTCTATCCCATTTGTTTGTAAAAGGAACAAAGGACGAAAGAAAATTTTTCATTAATTTTTTTTCTATTTATTTATTTATTTAAATTGCACTACACCCATAAAATTAGACTTTTTAATCCGAATTTCCATTTAATCATTCTAACAATACATTCCCACAATTGGCTATTTTGCAGAAATGAAACAACATATGATCAAATAGAAAATTCTTATAACATCCATTATGTGAATGTTTTAGTGGATGTGATGTATTCTTTTACATTTGTTTAAAAAATATATTAATTTTGTATAATAAAGAGCTTAATGCCTTGCCATAAATAAATAAAACCAAATTTGGAAATGAAGAAAGAGAACCAAATAACATTTGTAAAACAATAATAAATATTACCTAGACTAAAATAAAATATCTTGGATTATTATCATAATGTTTAGATAAAGCAATTAATACACAAGCTTTATTAAAATTTAATTATATATATATATATATATATATTTAATGTTAAAGTAATTCCAATTAAACTAATCACACAAATCCCGTTCTTACATCATAAAATTTTCCAGAACCCTTAGGAACAAATAAAATTAGATTAAGATCTGATTATAATAAAAAATTATAGGGGAGAAAATAAACCTAAAGTTCAATATTACGCTACTATGACACAATAATATGATAAAATTATGCAAGTTTTATTATTTGACGCATTAAATCTAATAAAGAAACATATACAAGTAAAGTTCACTAATACACTACTATGTTACAATAACTTGAAATATTTTGTAAAATTCTTTATCTGACACGCTAGATTTACTAAATGTACATCTAAATACCGTTGAATAATGCACAACTTTGGTATCATAATCAACTAAAATTCGTGCAATTTTTATTTTTTAAGTTTAATTGACACACACACATATATATAACTGAATACAGTTCAATAATACCCTACTCTAACTTAACTAAATTCATGCTTCCTAGATAAGCAAAGTAAATTATAATATTTATAAAATAACTTGAAAGGTAGCCCGTCAAAAATGACGGAAATTTAGATATATACAACTCATGTGCAAGAATATGAGTTTTCTCGCTTGTTCCGCAGTGATAGATGAAAATAACAAATTTAAAGAACGAAACACATTTATGAAAAACTGTGTACAGTAGAAGACCACTAATCTGCACAGTTTGGTTCCAAGTGTTATGCAGATTTGAGGCTTTTTGCGGTCATGTCTATTCAATCTTTGTTTACATTTTTTTAAATTCATATATTGGACAATTTAGATTGTTAAGCCTTAAAAATAAATAAATTTTACACTTGAAGTAAGGTAAAAACTATTAAATTATCGTATACGATTTCATGAAATGGTATTATATGTGTGTGCTTCACGATCTTGGTTACGACGTTGGCGAAATTGGCTGCAACTTGTCATGATCCTAATAGTGTGGGCCGCTATAACTAAAAAGTAACCAGTTTTTAGCAAAATTTCTGATATAAAGTAGTTTTCAAAAACGTGTGTAAAATTGCAGGCCATTCTCATGTTATGTCAGTCCTAAGAATAATATTTCTAACACTGAAGAGTTTCCATGTATATGTGGAATTTAGAAAAGCTTCTCCAAAAGAAAGGTCCTGAAATGACTTTGTAATTCCTCTAACTTCAAAGTTTAATCGGGCCCTGATGTTGTTTACTGAAATCTAATAAATACAGTTATTTTGAATATTACAACAGAATTAAACAGTTAAACTTATTTAACTTAAACCCGCTGTTACTTCCCGGTGTTATTTTTTACTATTAAGAAAGAAAATTATTTAAATTTTTCAAATCATGCATTTATAATGCTTTTCCGTCTTTAATAACTAAATAATGAAAAAATATGCTTTTGTTCTGAGCTCATAAATATGACAATAAAATAATGTAACTAAGAGACATTTCAAAATTAAATCTTTGTGATTTCAAACCATAAACAAACGATACCGTCACCACGTTACCTACTATGATGTCATTAGAATATTGTCCACTGATTGTTGGAGAACTTACTTTGTGAATGATTACCTCAATGATTTAAAATTTTTTTAAATTTCACGATGAATGAATCACTTGTGTTTGTTTAAGTTTATGGAATAAGATATTAAGCTGTGAACCTAATTTCAACTAAAGTTGTCGAAGGATATACGTATTTTTAATTGAAATTAAAAACAATGCTTTGATCTCGAAATAAAAAGTTTTAGTTTGTATAATTGGTTATTTCTGTTAATTATTTTTTTAGGTACTTTTCCATTATAGCGCATTTTTTTAAAAAAAGCTTGGCGCAATTCGGGCATCAGAAAGTGAGATATGTTGACAAAATATATAAATAGCTATGAAAACAAATCTAATGAACTTTTATTTTTGTTTATATATACATAAAAAAATCGTTTCTAAATATATATAATATTTTTTTATATGCAAATTACGGCACAGATTTCAGATATGAACCGGTATACCTAACTGGCGCCAAAATGGTGTTATTTTACCTGCTATAGTAACCCGGCTATTGTTTTTGGTACAGATGTCATATTCGCCCCATATTGGCGCGATTTTTTTCGGTTGCCAATTTGGCGAAAACATCAACAGCATAAACAACATAATCCGGGTTACCACATCAAACAAAATAACGACACTTTGACGCAAGTTAAGTACCTATTGCCTATATGATATTGGCGACAGAAAAAAATCGCGCCAATATGGGGCGAATATGACATCTGTTCCGCTATTATTCAAACTTTTATTTATTTATAGTTATTTCCTTTTCAAAATGATAGCAAATAATTTAAAAATATGGTACTTTTCGGTTAGCCGGGCGCCAGTGTTATATATACATATGTATGTATACATTTATATACATATATATGTATATACACAAACACACATATATATGTATACATATAGCTTCTATATATGTATAAATATAAATATATATGTATATATAGGTATACATACATATGTATATATAACACTGGCGCCCGGCTAACCGAAAAGTACCAAAAAGGTATAAGTAACTGGTATTCGAAAGCGAGATATCTGCCAAATTGGCGTCAGAGAAAAATCACGCCAACCCCGATGCGTATATGACATCTGTGCAAAAATTACTGCACAGATGTCATATTCGCCCCATATTGGCACGATTTTTTTTCTGACGCCAATGTCATATACACACCGGGTACTTAACTCTCGCCAAAGTGTCGTTATTTTGCTTGATATGACATCTGAGCCAAAATTACTTCTGTTTATTATAAAAAATGGGTAAATAGCTTTTTTTACATTAAATAAAGGTACTTGTTAGTTATCCCGTCGACCAAATTACTGTCGCCAAATTGTAAGATTAAATGCCAATATTGGTTGACATTAAACATGATCATATGTTTCTTACGTCGTCAAGTGATTTTTAATTCGATGTTATATTTGTATTTTTATTAATGTTTTGCTAATTTAATTGATCTTTCGTTGTTTAAAATAAAAATTATGTCAATTTGTATAATTTGGCAAGTGGTTTGGCGATTTATATAATTTGGCGAAACTGGTCGACGGGATAGCTAACAACTACCTAAATAAATTGCATACATATGGAAAAAATTGCTTGTGAGTATGAAGCAGTAAATAGGTTGTCAGAAAATACGTTGGCATACTTCTTTCTCGCCAATCAACTTTTCTCCGAAGTATTGTACATAAGCAATGATTGCTAGAAATGCATTTTTAATATGATATGCGCTTTTATGTTTCACTACATTTATGCATACTATACTGTGTGTATAAATGCTACAGTTCATATGCAGGGCTACACAAAAGAATTCGTAAGGGTTACTGAGTATGAGAGTAAATTGCTTAAAGGTGGTTTTTAAAGGAGTTATGCGTTTTTACGCTGAACTGCATTTAGTTTATTAAGAAATGTTTGTAGAATATAAGTAAAATGATATACAGGGTGACGCAAAGAATTGGATACATAACCGTCTATGGATGATAATATCTGGAAATGTGATTTCAGTAGTTTTAAGAGTAGTTTAAATTAAATTTTGGCTAAATAGCGGCATGTAATAACGATACTAATGGCTATGGACGGTAACTGCTGAAATCAATTTTTAAAATTCTTTATGCGTCTTCTAAAATGTTTACTTAGTTATCTTATTTCCCCAAATAACGAAGTTTTGTTAAAGCATTCAGGATGTGTTGGAAAGTGTTGCATATTCTATGCTTAACGCATGATTTTTCTTTCTTCTTTAGTCTTATTTTGCATTTATTTTATTCTTAATTTTTTTAGTCTTATACTGCTTTATAGAAACTTTGGCACAGTTGTCATATACGCCAATTTGGCGAAAACACCAACAGCATAAACAACAACATCCGGGTTACCATATCAAGCAAAATAACGACACTTTGCCGCCAGTTAAGTACCCGTTGTGTATAAGACATTGGCGTCAGAAAAAAAATCGCGCCAATATTCGACGCGTGTATTATATGATATCTGTGCCGAAACTTTAATATTTAATTTTTAAACTCTTCGCTCCACACCCCTTACATATAGTACAAACTATAAACAGATAGCGCAAAATAATAGATAGTTTGGTACTTTTCCACTGTAGGAGCTTTGGCGTTTTTTTTAAAAAAGCTTGGTGTAATTTGGGCATCAGAAAGTAAGATTTGGGTTCGTTTCCGTTATAAGGATACCTTTGTCGCCAAGCGTAATAGATGGCGCAAAATGAAAATCACGTGAATTGAAGCATTTGAAAAATAAAAGAAAAAACATTGTCGATACTAAAGTGAGCATTTAAAAAATATAACATTTGAAAATTCCAGACTTTTACGAACTATTTCATTAAATCACAAATATATACTTAAAATAAGTGAACAAATAACTGTTATAAAATAAAGCAATAAAATAAAACTCATATTAAACTGCTGGCATAAAATTAAAAATATCTTTTAGCATTTTGAAATAATTGGCGCATTAGCATACATTTTGGCATGGTGTCCGTATAACGGAAAAATATCGAGATTTGTTGTAAAATCATATAAACAGCTGTAAAAACAAACTTGATGAGCGTTTTTGTTTGTTTTATATGTTTATTTTATATGTATATTATTGATGTTTTTATGTACAAATCACATCTGTTTCTTTATAAAATTAGAGAAACGTCTTTTTTATATTAAATAAATCGTATAAATATATAAAAAAAATGCGTGTGTATATAAAATGAAACAGTAGATAGGTTCCCGGAAAATATGTTGCCAAATTTCCTTTTTCGCCTAGGCACCTATACTGGAAAAGTACCTAAAGCACATTAAAATCGCGCAGTTAGGAGCTCACACAGTACAGCGTCGTCTATTGGCGGTTATTTTATTAGTAGCATCGGAAGGAAGATGTAAAGATGTACTTTAAATTCTCACACATAGATTTTGAAAAATATCTTAAAAGAGCGGAGTTTAAATTAAATTTCGGTGACCTCCTTTATAAAAGATTAATGGTTTTAAATGGGAATTTCGCCAAATTACCCAGCTATCACCAAGTTGGCTAACATTTGGCGCTACTGTGGTAACCCTGCATTAGTTTTTTCAACAATTACTCATTTCAATGAGGCGGTCCTACCGGAATCGTGAGGGACACATAGAGACTTGGATTTTATATAAATAGATAATAATAATAAAAAAATTATATGATAGCATTTTTTTTTTTTTTTTTTTTTTTTTTTTTTACACTGCAACAACACCATCGAATGTATGTCATTGAACTGTAAATGAAAAGGGTATGAAAAAATCGCGATTTTTTTTAAAAAATCAAAAAAATCGGATTTTTTTTATTAAAATTAACTAACGACATTATTTTAAACTTTGAAGGTTATAACATGCCATTTTCAATTATTTTATAAATACAATTTAGATAGACACTTGAAAATAGTATTTCAAAAAGTTTTATGTATATAAATCTTTATACTTGATTTATAATTTTTTGTGTAATGATTAATTACATCACTTACCTTAAGAGCTGTCAATAAGATAGTAACACCATTCAAAGTACCATCCATTGTCTTAATGCACCACTTCCCAAAACAAATCCCATCATTACATATTATTTTAAATATATGTTATTAGTACAATATATAAAAAGATTAATACTCGTAACAAATGCAAGACTAAACCCAGAATAAGCATCCAATAAAGTACAAGTGCACTCTTTGCTCAATTTAGCTAATATACAGGGTGTCCCGTCTCAACGGTGTCCAATGGCTAATTCCTAAACCGTTAGTCATAGATATATAGTTCCAATTACAAAAATGTTTTAAATCAGGTAAAGAAACATTTTAAAAGCGATTTGGGTCAATAAAAACATTTCTTAAAAAATTACGAAATTTAAATTTTTATACGGTCCCCCGGTCCTATAACTTATATTTAGTAATTTTTTCCTATTACACTGAGAAGTAAGACAAAAAAAGTCCCATTCATATAACTCTAAAATTGAGCGAGTTATGAAACTTTAAAAATGCATGACTTATGCCACTTTTCTACTCTGAAAACAAATGAGTTCGGCTTGGCTTTGAGGGATCATATACCAAGTGTTTAAAGTATTCGAAGATCTTACTTCATGTGTATCTGCGCTTTGAAAAAAAATCCTACAAGTATTATGATTAAGTCTCAAATTGGCTAAAATAACATATGTTTTATTTTGTCAGGATTTGAGACTGTTTCTTTTAAGATTTCTTTTAACAAAAATTATTTTTTATATAAGTTTTTATGTTACATCAACAATCGTATGTATGTTTTTCCAGTTCAAAATTTGTACTCGAACTTTAACCCACTTTTAAATATCCGATCGAGATTGCATTTTACATACTGGAGCAAATCCGATAACAATCTAATATTATTAAGATTTTCGGTGGTTACCATTTATACTTATTTTACAGGATAACACAAAAAATTTTGGATAAATTTTTGCCAGGGAGTTTGAGAAACAGTTTTAGATTAGATAATACAAGACTGCGATTGTTGGGTTTTTTAACTTTTGTGTATTTTTAGCACTGAATCCGAAAATTACCTTAATTTTTAACCGTCATGTCAGGATATGTCGCAAATCATAAATTTTCAAATTTAAAGAATAACAAAAATCGAATACTATAAAGTAGAGGAGATGGTTGTGTTTTTTAACTTTTGATAATTGATTTTTACGCACTTTTTAGCACTGAATCTGCAAATGACCTTTATTTTTAACCAACAAGTTAGAATTTTTTTGCAAATCGCAAATGTGTAAGCTAAAATATAGCGAAAATCTCATACTATAAAACATATGTAAAACATTTTTTTATTTTATTTTATTAAAAAAATTATTCGAGATTTTTGCTTATCCTGGGATTCTTACAGCTAAACAGCTGAGTGGTCCGATGAGATGGGGAAGGAAATTCAATTTTAACATTGAACTTCTTAACTTTGAAATTTGCAATGTGCGAAAAATCCTGATATGATAGTTAAAAATGAAGGTCAATTTCGGATTCAGCGGTGCAGAGTATATAAGAATCAATTATCAAAAGCTAAAAAACATGACATAGCCCCACTTTTGCAGGCTTGTGCAATCTAATAATATTTTAAAATACGTATCATTTTGTAAAGAATGGCGGCTGTTAATTTGGAATCATTTTATTTAACAAAAATTCTGTTTTATCTTTCTTCTTAAATGTTTATTACAAATTGTATATTTTCCATTAATATGCCAGAATGATTAAAGATTTCAAATTCATATTGCATTGTTAATTTTACTCCCAAACATTTTTTATATCTGCCGAATTTATATTTCGACTAAATTTGTGAATGACCCCCAATTTGCAGCAAGAAATATGCTCCAACTTTAAACAGCTATTACTCGGTCAGTTTTAATCGTAGAATGACGGGACTTTTTTTGTATTACTTGTCAGTGTAAAAGGAAAATTTCACTAAATATAACTTATAGGACCGGGGGACCGTATAAAAATTTAAATTTCGTAATTTTTTAAGAAATGTTTTTACTGACACAAATCGCTTTTAAAATATTTCTTTACCTGATTTAAAACATTTTTGTAATTGGAACTATATGTCTATAAAACATATGTAAAACATTTTTGAACATTTGCAAATGAATATTTTTCATTTGCAAATTCAAACGCCTTTTTTTTTTTCCAGTTCAGTTAGCTTGCTTCCACAAAATCGTGGATTTAGGAATTAGCCATTGGACACCGTTGAGACCAGACACCCTGTATATTTTCACATGTTTTAAGCTCAAAATAAAATTAAAAATACTAATTTTATAGCTGGTCATATTACAAACTGGTGTTAACTAAAATAATAATAAACTAAGTTCTGTTAAACTCTTATAATACAAATTCATAAAATACTGACATTTTTAAAGAAAAAAATGGACAAGTTATCAAGGTAACCAATTATATTTATTTACTTTCTTTAAATCAGGAAATGTAATCATGAAATTTTTAATAAAAAACTAAGTTCTTTTAAAATACAAATTCTTTTGGACAAGGTATCAAGGTAACTAAGGCAAATTTAATGCTTTGTAGAGAAAAACTAATTTTCCTGCTTTTTCATGACCCAACTTGTTTCAAAGCGTAGAGTGCACTAAACCATAAGCAGAAAATATTCTTTCTACAGAAGCAGAAGTAGCTACCGCAGAAAGTAGTTACTTTATCGCATTTTGGTCATCTACACAAACAGTTGTTTTGAAATGCACCCCCGCCATTCCAAAGGTGACATTTGGGATGTGATGCTTTCCTCGAAAAGTAAAGGATAAAAAGGATCTGCCTTAGCTAAAAATTTCATAATTAAAGGCATAAAGGAAGTTGAATATTTTTCATTTGCAAATTCAAACGCCTTTTTTTTTCCAGTTCAGTTAGCTTGCTTCCACAAAATCGTGGGTCTATTAAGTATGCAAGAAAATGAGGTGCACCAAGTGCTTGATCATATCGAGTTGAGAAACACTTAAAATTTTTTTTTTCAAGCTTTTGCTCAATGAATTTTTCTTCAAGTTTTTTCCAAATATCAACAGAACCAGCAATGGAAATTATCTTTCTGTACAGAATCTAAGGAAATGGCAATGGGTTCAAGTCTGTTTATCAAGTCTTCTGCATTTCTTTTAATAGAGAAGTTTAACACTTTATTACTGACAACTTTATCAATTTTTTCTCTGTGCTGCTCGCATATTTTCATTAATGTTGACCAGTGTTTTATATAAGTTGATAGACAGTCAAACATTGTATTCCAGCGAACATCCTGTGGCATTACTAACTTTTGGCCACCTTCTTGTTTATATTTAGCAGCTGCAAAGTGATTATTTCTGAAGTATTTAACCCCATAAACAATATGTTCTTTCACATCAGGAATTTGCAAATCACTAGCTAATAAATTTAAAATATGTGCAGAGCAGCCATAAGTAAGAATATCATAATTTTCATCCTTTTCAAACTCTTCACGCATACTTTTAACGTTAGCTGCATTATCAGTTACGAGACTGCTGATAAAACAATTAAATTCTGACTGACATTTGGATATTATTTCTTGAGCAATTTTAACCAGATATTCTTTTGTGTGAGGATGACCTGATGTGTCAATCGAATCTAACAGATATAAATTCCCATCACAAGTACTGACAGTTGCACAAATGATTGGCTCATTGTGGACATTTAATCACCCGTCTAAGCTCATACTGACTGTTTGGCCTTCAAGAACTTTAAAGCTTTTCTGTCTCTCTTTATAAATTTCTTCTAAAAGAACACCTCCAACTTCTTTACAGGTTGGTGGAGTATAACCAGGACGTAGCATAGCAATCATGTTTTTAACACTAGAACGCCCGGAAATTTTACTCAAGTTTCATAAAAATATTTGACATCAGAATTTTTATTTAAAATTATTTGAATCATTTATTTAACGTAAATCCGCGTAGTTTAAATTTAACTTATTTTATGAAAGAAATTCTGGTTCCATGTGACATTTAATCATACGGTTGGAGTCGGATCGACTCCTTCCGGGCGTTCCAGTGTTAAATTCTTTATGCTCCACAGAGCGGAAAGAAGAATTGGTTGCAAAAACGAATCTAGCTACCTGTTTATCAATCATGTTCTTTTGATTACTTGATGTTTTACATACATAGCTATCAATTTTTTTTTTTGCTTGTAGTTTGCATTTTATTTTCAGAGGCTTTTCTTTTTTGTTGTTTAGCAGGTCCACAGTATTATTGCATAACATCTGTTGTGAACTACATGATGCTGGTGGACAATCTATAAAATTAAATATAAACTTATTTAATAAAAATTAAATTTATAATAATTCATTTTTTAAACATTAATAATTTAAAAATATAAGATAATGGAAAGAAAAAAGTCCTTCCGGCCAGTGCCGGGAGGAAGAGGTAGCTTTCATAATCCTTATTTAAAAAAAGCCAACTTATATCATGCAAACACACGAAGCTCAATTTAGTGGAAACCGAATATAGGAGATTCAATACTAATTTTTATCAATATAATGAATGATAATTTCGCGAAATTAGTCAGCTCTATTCAAGCTGCTTTTCTTTAAAGTAACTTATATTTGGCTGCCAAATTCGGCAATTTCTTAAAGTGCCTGTCATTTTAAGACAACATGGTGGATGAGGCTAAGCAGTGAACTTGGTCGAGACATTAGTAATTGCTGTGCACATGCTCACTCACATCGGAATCGGTTAATATATAGGAGTGCTGTCGCATGCAAACAATCAGATTTTTCAAAATGTCACCCACAATAGAAATTGAAACTGCGATATCTGAGCCATTTTTTAAGGTAAAGACAAACAAAAAATGCTCCTGAATCCTTATATCAAGATCAAATACTTAAGAAAGAAACCTTTTTCAATTTCTAATTTTTTTGCACCCCACTTTAAATATATATATATATTTTAATTTAATGGCCGCCATTTTGAAACAAGATGGCTGATGAATCTGACCAGCGAACTTGGTCGAGGTGTTGATGTATACTATCCACATGCCTTCTTACATCGAAATAGGCGAATACGTGTGTTATCGCGTGACAAATACAAGATCGTTTCAAAATGTTAGCTATGCTAGAAATTCAAAGTGCTATAAATCAACCATTTTTTAAGATATCAACAAAAGAACAAATTTTCAGAAACAAAAACTGCTCCGGAATCTTTGTATCAAGGCCAAACACATAAAAAAAATCTTTTTCATTTTCCAATTTTTTAATACCTCATTTTGAATTTTAAATTTAATTTTTTTTAAAATGGCAACCCTTTTGAAACAAGATGGCGAATGAAGCTGGCCAACGAACTCGGTCGAGACATTGGTATGTACTATGTACAGACCAAGTTACATCCAAAAAGGTTCATAAATACGCCTGTTATCGCGTGACAAAAATCAGGTCGTTTTAAAATGTCAGCCACAAGAGAAATTCAAAATGCTATTACGCAGCCATTTTTTTTTAGATATAGACGAAAGAAAAACTGTTCCGGAATCTTTGTATTAAGGTCAAACACATACAAAAAAAAATCTTTTTCATTTTCCAATTTTTTGGTATCTCATTTAAATTTTTTTATTTTTTAATTTTTTTAAATGGCCGCCATTTTGAAACAAGATGGCGGATGAAGCTGGCCAACGAACTCGGTCGAGATATTTGTATGTACTATGTACACACCAAGGTACATCCAAGTCGGTTCATAAATACGCCTGTTATTATACGTGAGAAAAATCAGGACGTTTCAAAATGTCAGCCACGCTAGAAATTCAAAATGCTATAACTCAGCCATTTCTTAAGATATAGACGAAACGAAAACTGCTCCCGAATCTTTTTTTCAAGGTCAACACATAAGAAGAAAATATTTTTTCAATTTTCAATTTTTGGTACCACATTTCAAATTTAAATTTTTCTTAAAAATTTAAATGGCCGCCATTTTTAAACAAGATGGCGGATGAAGCTGGCCAACGAACCCGGTCGAGACATTGGTATGTACTATGTATATACGAAGTTACATCCAAATCGGTTCATAAATACGCCTTTTATCGCGTGACAAAATTCAGGACGTTTCAAAATGTCAGCCACGCTAGAAATTCAAAATGCTATAACTCAGCCATTTTTTAAGATATAGACGAAACAAAAACTGCTCCGAAATCTTTGTATAAAGGTCAAATACATAAGAAAAAATATTTTTCCATTTTCAAATTTTGGTACCACATTTCAAATTTTAAATTTTTAAAATTTTTTTAAATGGCCGCCATTTTGAAACAAAATGGCGGATGAAGCTGGCCAACGAACTCGGTCGAGAGATTGGTATGTACTATGTACACACCGAATTACATCCAAATCGGTTCATAAATACGCCTTTTATCGCGTGACAAAATTCAGGACGTTTCAAAATGTCAGCCACGCTAGAAATTCAAAATGCTATAACTCAGCCATTTTTTAAGATATAGACGAAACAAAAACTGCTCCGGAATCTTTGTATAAAGGTTAAATACATAAGAAAAAAATATTTTTCCATTTTTAATTTTTTGGTACCACATTTCAAGTTTTAAATTTTTTTAAAAATTTTAAATGGCCGCCATTTTGAAACAAAACGGCGGATGAAGCTGGCCAACGAACTCGGTCGAGACATTGGTATGTACTATGTACACACCGAATTACATCGAAATCGGTTCATAATTACGGGAGTTACAGTGTGACATAGTTCATATATATATATATATATATATATATATATATAACCATTAATTAAACATAACCTTCCACCGTCAAATATTATGAATTAAAGCTGTAAGTATTAAAAAAAAAAAATTAATATAAGAATTATTATGGAAGAAAAAGAAAAAAGTGGACACCGATAAAAATTGAAAAGCTTATACATTGAATTACGTTATCAAGGGCACAGAATTCAATGATTTAAGCAAAATGGTTGTTTTCTGTGGGAAAAATAAGCTAAAGCTAAAAGTTATTTTCCCCTGTGCCCAAACAACCATAAAATCAAGTGAATTGATTAAAAATGAAAGCAGAATAGAAACAAATAATATGAAATGGAAGAATCAACAAAACGTATTTAAATATTTATAGGATATAAAATATAAATAATAAACACCATACCGATTAATATTTCAGTATTTTACAAAAATCCACGCGCACATGGCTGCCAGTATATCAAAAAGATTAAGGTGAATAAAACAGTTAAGAAATCACAGTAAATGATACCAAAGGATGCAGTTAATACATTTTGAAATAAAATTTGAAATACCTTGTTAAACACATTTAATCTAATATAAAATAAATAGATATTAATTACATTATTTAAAATGCACTATTAAATTAATTAATAACAGTTTAACAATATCGTCAAAATTTAGCTAAAAATACCCCCTGTGTATTAAATTATAACTGAAATGGAGCTAGAAAAATTAACAATTAGAGCTATATATATATATCAATTTTGAACGGAGGGTGGTTTCGGGGTCTGGGGGTCATGATCGATGAAAATATACCAAAATTTTTTGAAATCACTTTCCTCCGAACGGCTGCAATAGGTAGCTTTTTTGTAAAGAAAGCTACCTAAAATTTATCACAGTCCCATTCAAGACTGTGTTTTATTTTGCTCATGTTAGTTTTGATTATTTAAAATGGTCATTTCATTAAGTTATATGTAAATGTTTATTCTATTTTTATTAACATAAACATGTTTGAATAAAATATAAGTATATTTAAAAAATTTAATTTATAATGATTAATTGTTTTAAACATTAATAATTTAAAAACAAGATAATTGAAATAAAAATTTTATCCCAGGCTCACTTGATCTTTTGTCTTATTTTGTTAGCTTGGTAGTTTAAAATGATTTAAAATGGACTTTTTATTAAGTTACTATATATAAATGTTTAATCTATTTTTATGAACATAAATATATTTAAATTACATACATATATTTCTTTTTTTAAAAAAAAATAAAAAAAAATAATAGTAATAACTACTTACCTATTTTATCACTTTCAATCTTGAAATTACCAGCATCATCAGTAGGATTTTCACATATCTCTTGATGTTTTTTCAGTCTTGCAACTAATCCCATCATTTCTTTCCCACATGTTTTGCATTTAGCTTTCAGACCTTTGCCTGAAACTGTTGATATCTCTGAGAAATAAAGTCATATGGGATCCTTTTTCCTACCAGCCATTTTGTAAAAAAAAAAAAAAAAAAAAAAAAAAAAAAAAAAAAAAAAAAAATCCAACTTGTCCTATACTATATCAATTTTTTCTATCTGCAGTTCCCTAACTTGAAACTTCAAGCAAAGCTTGTAATAGTATAGTTGATTCAAGTATTTTGGACCAAGTGTTCATGCAAAACAGGTTTGAAACTAATCCCTGTTGGTCAGTGGACAAAAGAAATAATTCTTCTTTCTTATCTATTTACTCTGGATCTGGTATACCTTTGTTATCCCAAACAATGAAGTCCCTTATCTTTCCAGGTGACTACAAAGAAAAGCTTTCAGAGAATTTCTGTTGAAAATGAAAGATAGAGTGCATTGAGAATGTACATTTTTAGGTGCGTTCGTAATTATATAAATACGTAGCACCTATAGTCGTCGTTCAGTCCGTCCGTCTGTCTGTCCGTCCGTCTGTCCGCATGTAACAGAGCAAAAACTACCCAACCGAATGGTCTGAAATTTCAAATATATGATTGTTGCAAAATTTTGTCGAGCCATTTCAAATTTTATGAAAATCGGATGTATAGTTTAATTACAGGGACAGTCAAAAGTTTTTCCTTACATTACGGCCAATGGGAAAAATTATTGCAAGTGCATTTTAATGATATTAGAGCCTTCCGAATGATCTGAAATTTTAAAGATATAACTGTTGCAAAATTTTGTCGAACCCTTTCAAATTTTAGGAAAATCGGATGTATAGTTTAATTACAGGGACAGTCAAAAGTTTTTCCTTACATTACGGCCAATGGGAAAAATTATTGCAAGTGCATTTTAATGATATTACAGCCTTCCGAATGATCTGAAATTTTAAAGATATAACTGCTGCAAAATTTTGTCGAACCCTTTCAAATTTTAGGAAAATCGGATGTATAGTTTAATTACAGGGACAGTCAAAAGTTTTTCCTTACATTACGGCCAATGGGAAAAATTATTGCAAGTGCATTTTAATGATATTAGAGCCTTCCGAATGATCTGAAATTTTAAAGATATAACTGTTGCAAAATTTTGTCGAGCCCTTTCAAATTTTAGGAAAATCGGATGCATAGTTTAATTACAGGGACAGTCAAAAGTTTTTCTTTACATTACGGCCAATGGGAAAAATTATTGCAAGTGCATTTTAATGATATTACAGCCTTCCGAATGGTCTGAAATTTTAAAGATATAATTGTTGCAAAATTTGTTGAGCTATTTCAAATTTTAGGAAAATCGGATGTATAGTTTAATTACAGGGACAGTCAAAAGTGTTCCGTTACTTTACGGGGAATGGGAAAAAAATATTGGAAGTGCATTTTAATGATGTATCAGACTATGCGCTTTATGAAGTGCAAAAAATTATACATTCAGTACAATATGGGGTGCAAAAAATAATTATAAAAATAGTTATAGTACGAACGCACCTCATTTGCCACGTTTGACGAGCAATTTCCAACTTGTTTTAAATTATTTAAATAACATGTACTCTTTCCAAGATTATTTTAATTTAGAGTATAGTTAAAAATTAATGAAAAAAATTGTGATTTTAATCAATGATTTAAAAAAAAAAAATCAAGTGATTTAAATCACGATTTTAATCATGATTAAAATCAAGCTGATTTAAATCAGCGTACCCTGAATGAAATGCTTATACTTTTAGAATACAAAATGTTATTTAAATCATAAAGATCCGTCATAAAGATGAGCTAAAATTCCCTTCTCTCTCTCTTTTTTTTTCTTTTTAAATTTTTCTTTTACTTTTTTTTTGTATAAATACTCCAACTCCATTATATATAAAACCAACTACCAGTAATCTAATAAGACATATCGGTAATTCCTACTTCCTACTTCGTAAATTCCTACTTCATAACCATATTAAAACGGTAGCAAAAAAAAAAAAAAAAAACTACATAAACACCAATTGCGAGCATAATAAACGAAGTAGTGAGCGTATTCCCTCAAACATTAATAGTTTTCCTACATATATATATATAATTTTAAATCATATTACACGCATATACTGTATAATCACTACCTATAGCTAAACATTTATTCCGTACGCAAAACTGTTCCGCTAAAAGAAAACATATATATCCTTTTAAATGCTTATTCGCAAATCGAAACAAAGCAAAGTCACGAGTCCTATCTTGAAACTTTTGTTTGTTTGTTTTTTTCGTGTGGGGGGCGGGGGAACTCATTCTCACATTACTCCGAGAAATTCATCATCCTCTAGATTCAGAAACTATTCCCTATACAGGAAAGAACACGATTTTTTTTTTTAAACTTAAACCACTGAACTCTGAACGGAACATATGAACATATATGACATACTATCTATCGAATTATTAAGATGCACTGCTAGTTACTCCAAAACTTACACATTCAATAAACGAGACTTTAAATATCGAGGGATATGCATATAAATACAGCAATACATTAGCCAAAAAAAAAAAAACAAAACAAAAAAACCCTTAGGTATAAAAAGACTGTAAAGGGAATATCAATGCATTTTAGTACACATTATACAAATCTACTAATAGATAGAAATAATAAATATTTCACGTAGGCCGGTGTAAATTTATTAACACCTGGAAAGGTATTAAATTGGTCACGGTAAACCATTGTCCGACTACTCGTTTTATTTTATAGCTTGGTTTTTTTACTTTTATTCCCAGGTTCGAGAGTCGGATGTATAAATAAATAGGTTCTGGAAACGTTGAATATGAAACACTAATTTATTAATAAATCAAGATGATAAATCTATCAACAACATGCCTCAAATATTTGTTTATCTTCACACACACATATGTATATGTATATGTCGCCCAGTGGCGTGGTCAGTAAGCAGAGGCTGCTGTCATCCCGAGGGCCCGGGTTCGTGTCCCTGGGTAAGACATGGATGTAATTGTGAATGTCCCATTTGTAGTTATATAATATATGTAATGGAAAATAAAAATTGTTGTGACTTGTTGTTGATTCTGTGTATAATAAGGATCATTCGAGGCGACAGCCATTGTAGCTATAGGCCCCAAAGTATTCTCCACTTCGGTGGACTTCAAATGTCAAATGTCAAAAATATATGTATATATAACAACATTAAATAATATGCATGAATAAGGTTATACACTTATATTACTAAGTTGGTTTACGCTTTGTAGCAATGCGATAATTCACATCATTAATATTCAATAATTTCAAGCGTAATTTCACTGCTGAAATGTAGTTAAAAAATTAATTAAAATTGTATATTCACCGATGCTGGGTTTATTTGCGTCTCATATTACGCCACTAGAATGTGTGCTCATGAAGACTTCTCTATCTTGTGCTGTAGTAGCAGCCTTACCGACTTATATAAGTGAGAAATGCCAAGCTGGACATCGTCCTTGTGGTTTAGTGGTAGAGCACTGGAGATCTATTCCAGGGACCCGGGTTCGATTCTCGGCTTGGACATTTTTCACTAAGTTGGTTTACGCTTTGTAGCAATGTGATAATTCACATCATTAATATTCAATAAGGTTATACAGATTTTGAATTTAACACCCATAGAGACTTTACGGTGCCAAGGATGCCTAACTTCCATTCGTTCACTTAATTGCATCTATTGCATTTTGGTGGTTGCCCGATTTATTGATAAAGTGTCCCCACTCACCTCTTAATTTCCTTGGTCAGAAGCATCAAAGTGTATCATCCAAGTTAAGTCTGGTAATCCAATTCACAGCACTGTCATTTAAAGTATGATCCACTGTACAATAATTTATTAACTCTCGATGTGCGGCTGCACAGAAGCAAAACCCGCATTCCTCTTCTGAGCCGGGGAGAATACAAGTTTTCCCTTCTTTAAAGGGAAGGGTTATTTTCTCTCTGAGCTAAAACTTCATCTCAGGAAAACGGATGTTTTCCTTCCAAAATCTAAACTCCCTCTCCCTCACTTCTCAATTCCTATCTTCCTTATTTTTTCTGTCTGCTTAAACCCCTCCTAAAAATCATCTCATCCTATGAAAATTTCTAAGGGACGAGTTCTTTCTATATTTTTCTTAACCTATCTACTGACGCTTACTTCCACTTGCATAACATTATAATTTTATAGTAACACTAACGCGACATGTGGTCTAAAACTCCCTTAATACATTAATCCCTTTTTATGGCGTAATCTGAAACTCATGTTACTAACATGGGACATATTTATAGCTGCTCACTAATCTCACTAGAAATATATTGATGACAGTCCCCATATGTTCAAAAATCCAAACCCCTTATTTAGAAATAACTATGTTCTGTAGCTTAACACCGAGACACATTTATTGCTTAAACGAAATATTTTCTTTCCCGACCACCCACTACACACGAATGCCTACCAACATCACCCGGTGGTCTACATTCCTATATTATGTTTTTGTGTCCCTTTTATCTTTCTTACCGAGCACGAGAAAATTGGCGGTCTTATCCCGACAATTTTTCAAACAAATTGCGATACAGTTTTCACACAAATTTCATTTGAAAGCACGTTTTTTTTCCTATTCGGTTGTATAAAAATTTAAAATTTGCGATGCTTAGAAGTTTAAAAAAAATGTAGTAAAAGTTAATTTAATCATTTGGTGTTACCACCATCAAAATGACGCCAGCGTTACGCACAGACACGTTTGTCCTTTATAATATAGATAGATACACTATATGGCCAAAGGTGACCGATCACTTGCGATTTTTGACGTTTTTTTAAATATCTAGAAAGATACATGAGGACTCAACCTGAAACTGCAGGTGTGTAAACAGTATAGTATAGGTCATATATTTCTGCGAAGATTTTTCCCCGAAACCCCATAGGGGCCCGTGAACAAATTGAAAAAGAACGAATATCTTTTGGATAACCCTGTAAAAACTAATGTAGCAAAAGCGTTCAAACTCGACATTATTAATAAGTGTCTTATTGTAATATACTGTGTTCATTTTTATGAGTATAGCATGTATAGTAGTAGAGAAATTAAGGGTTTTATAAAAACAGTCCCAAATTTCGCCAAGTTTTTTGCTTATAATTTGCAGAGTTCTTAATATAAAAAAAAGTTCTTTTCAGAAAATATGACAAACAGCATTGTACATAATACTCTGTAATCAGAATTAAAAAATAATAAAAATTGGATGAAAAATGAGCAGGTTTACTAAAAAATGTTTCACTGCGCATGCGCGAATGCAATCAAAATGTAATATGCATAATGCATTAGCTAAGTATATCGAGTAACTTTTGTGAAAGTCTCAAAATCGTAGCTTGAAAATTCTGAAAATTATCCTCGATAGAATAAGCTCGAAATCCGTTGTTTCCAAAAAGAAGCAAAAAGATGAGGGGTCGTATCCAAATATAGTAGTACATGCAATATAGTGTACGCTATCTTGGCAGTAATCAACAGATATTTGATACAACCCCTTATCTTTTTGCTTTTTTTTTGGAAACAACGGATTTCGAGCTTATTCTATCGACGATAATTTTCAGAATTTTCAAGCTATTAATTTGAGACTTTCACAAAAGTTGCTCTATATACTTAGCTAATACATTATGCATATTACATTTTGATTGCATTCGCGCATGCGCAGCGAAACAATTTTTAGTAAACATGCTCATTTTTCACCCAATTTTTATTATTTTAAAATTCTGATTGCAGAGTATTATGTACAATGTTGTTTGTCATATTTTCTGAAAAGAACTTTTTTTTATATTAAGAACTCTGCAAAGTATAAGCAAAAAACTTGGCGAAATTTGGGACTGTTTTTATAAAAACCTTAATTTCTCTACGAGTATACATTCTATCCTCATAAAAATGAACACAGTTTATTACAATAAGACACATATTAATAATCTCGAGTTTGAACGCTTTTGCCACATTAGTTTTTACAGGGTTATCCAAAAAATATTCGTTCTTTTTCAATTTGTTGACGGTCCCCTATGGGGTTTCGGGAAAAAATCTTCACGGAAATATATGACCTATACTATACTGTTTACACACCTGCAGTTTCAGGTTGATTCCTCATGTATTTTTCTAGATATTTAATAAAACGTCAAAAATCGCAAGTGATCGATCACCTTTGGCCATATAGTGTAGATAGATATATAGAAAATTTTCAATTTTTCTCTCTAATTAAAATATTTATTTTTCATTTGCGTTTTATTTGAATAAAAAGCAGATTTGTTATTTTTGTTTATTTATATTATTTTATTTAAAAAAAAATAGTTTAAATGTAGTTATATATATATATATATATATAATTTGATGTCATGGATGGTTCTGGAAAAGACATTACTTTGAAGTTTTCGAAATATAATTCTTGATTTGCATGAGAGAGGGAATTCAAATAAGAAAGTTGCTGAAATGTTGAATTTAAATGGTTTGACAATCTTTGACGGGAGTTTAAGGATTTCTTTTTCATCCACAATAAATACATAATATAGAAAGATAAAAATGCGAATGATTTATTAGAACACAAGAAAGCATTTTAAATTGTTTTAACCCCGATAGTAACATCAGGGCCATTTGAGAAGCGGACAAAATATCCCGCACGTTACATTTACATAAATACCTATATTTATTAACTTATAAGTTGTTAATATATAAACTATGCATTAAAATTAACAACAACAACAAAAAAATCGATATTTTCGTATTAGCATAGTTGTTTTAATTTGAGGGTACAATAGCATTGTTAAAACAGCAGTAATATGCATAAAAGCTGTTCCACACGGGATATGGAATGGACCTTTAATAGGCTTAAAAATCACCACATTTTAAACCCTAGCCCTTAGTAAGCTGCCCGCTTTTAATAATAAATAAATAATAATAAAAAAATAGAGAATAAAAATCTCCACATTTTAAATTCTACACCCATAAGTGATCTGCGTGAAAAACTGACAAAATGTCTTGCGCGCGACACTTACATAAATACCTATAAGTTGTTAAAACATAAACTATACATTAAAAAGTAAGAAAAATCATGCGTTAAGCATGGATTATGAAACACTTTCCAACACTTCCTGAATGCTTTAACAAAACTTCGTTATTTAGGGAAATAAGGTATATAAGAGAACTAAGTAAACATTTTAGAAAACACATAAAACATTTGAAAAACTGATGACTTCAGCAGTTACCGTCCATAGCAAATATGTATTCCAACTCTTTTGAAAAGCCCTGTATTTGATCTGTAGGTTGATCTGTATACTATATAACGGGGAAATTTAGTTTAGCAAGAAAATACATAACAGGTTGAAATTTCTCTTTCAGCAATTTACTAATAGACGGAAACATACTTGTATACTTTTGTACAACCTTGTAGTTAACCTAGTACCTTTCTTACACGCCACTATTTAGCTAAAGTTTAATTCAAAGTAAAACACTCTTAAAAATACTGGAATCACATTTCCAGAAACTATCATTTATAGACGGCCATGTATCCATTTCTTTGCGTGACCCTGTATATCGTTTTATCTATGTTCTACAAACATTTCTTAGTAAACTAAATGCAGTTCAGCGTAAAAATCCATAACTCATTTAAAAACCACCTTTAAGCAATTTGCAATCATACCCAGTGACCATTACGAATTCTTTTGTGTATCCCTGTATATGAATTACAGCATTTATACACACTATATACAATGCATAAATATATAGTGAAGTATAAAGGCAGATAACATAATTAAAAATGCATTTCCAGCAATCAATCGCTACCGTACAGTACTTCGGATACAATATAGTATCTGAAATCTTTTGTGTGCCCCTGTAAATGTTATGCATTTCGTATTATACATGAAATAAGTTATAGTAAACCTCAGTGACGTATATCAATTTCATTATACATGAAATAATTTAACATAATTAAAATACGCCGGAAAAAATTCTCTCCATCCCTATAGCATTATGTAACGGAATTCTTTTGTGTGGCCCTGTAAATGAATAATAATTATTCTTTGCACCGCTTATTCTACAGAATGTATATTTTAGTGTACTTAATAAATGCATATCAATTTTATCATGTTTGAAAGCATGTAACATCATTAAAAATCATTTTAAACGATTTTTTCCCATAGGCCGTAATGTAACGGAAAACTTTTGACTGCCCCTGTAAATGATCTAAACATGCTACAAACTTCATTTGAAATAGAGTTCGTGCTATGGTAGAGGTCACTAACATCCAAAAATTTCAGAACGATCGGAGTATATTTACCGGAGTTAGAGCGCGGACAGACGGACAGACAAACCGAAGTCATAAACACTTTTCAACTTTGCTGGAAAGTGTTACAAAGTAACAAAACACTATAGATTTTCATATTAGCATGGTTGTTTTAATTTGAGGATATATTAATACTGTTAAAACAGCAGAAATATGTAGAAAAGCTGTACCACACATGACATATAATGGCCCACCACAGGCCTTTGAGGCCTATGATGTTTATTAAACGACCTATAGACCACACACAGTTCTATGATGTTTGTTGATATTAATTGATGATGATATTTCGCCTATAATACTTCCTATAGACGGTTTGCACATGACGTCACATGTTCAGAAGAATCTTACATCGCTTCATATGGCGGCCAAATATAAGGCGAATGTGGTACTCTCCATCTAACTTATTAGTCTTATTAGCACTATTATAATAAAAATAAGAAAAATCTAAATTAAACAGAAAGATAGCACATGGTTTTAACGGCAAACGGGAAGATCTGACGTTCTGTGTGGGCTCCAGATGCAATACCAGATTAGAGAATCAGTCGTTGCCAATAGCAACATGACGTCAATGGAAGCCGTCTATTATGGAATGGATAATTTGATGAATCTCAATGCAGAGGCCTCAGACGTCTAGGTTGTGACATGAGGAGGGGGGGGGGGGTTGTTACTGTCAGGGTTAATACTTTTTAATTATTTGATAATTCTGGATTTCCTGAGGGTCCGATCACTTTTGGGAGCCACTGTATAAGTATTCGTAAAAATAAATACGTAGAATAAGTTTGAATACATATTTAATTAACATTATGGCTAGAGAAATTACACATTGTCATGCTTGGAATAATCCAGAAAAACAGATAAAAAGCTTAAATTTATTCCTCAAATAATCAATCTTAAATTTTTGCTGCAACAATAATACTGCATCTTAATGGTCAGAATCGTTTGCGTTTTCTTCACATTTACTTTGAAAAACTTTCAATATCACAGAATCATAAATGAAAATGAAATGGAATTAAAATTTCTTTTATCACATTTTATTATGTTCTCTATTTTAATTTTTTTTTTTCTGAACTATAAGTCGTAAAACAAACTATATAATGAAAAAAAAAATCTTTTTCTTGTTCTATGATTTTGCTTCTTTCATTGGCATAAAAATGACGCAATTTTAGCACACTCTGCAACTGCAATTTAATGCATCTCTACTTTCACCAATCGTTATTTATTTTTTTATTTGTTCACAATCGTACATATACTAGACAGCTTTATGAACATTCGTTATTCCGGCCGTAACAATTGAACAGGGGCGCCCCATAACAATTTCAACGCCTCATCTGATCATTCTGTAACAAACGTCAAGAGCTCGCCGCTAAAAAGCACGCACAGAAAATCGCAATCGCATACATTTGGCACTCTCTTTGCCGGATCAAATAGATTGGAGGGGAGTTGTACAGCCCCTTGCCCCCCTTCCCTACACTGTCACCCGTCAGATGACGGGGCGGGATATTCTTTTAACGAGATAGTTCGCCGATTGGGAGGTGTCAGGAATCGTCTGTAACGAGCAAGTAAACCAAAGGCTTGTTAATTTCCCGGACTTACGGGAGCCGGATTCTGCGAGGCGTTATGCTGTCTGGATTTCCTTATTTGGCTTTTCATCGCTTGATTTATAATAGCTTTTGCTTATAGGTAATCATATATCTGTCTGCTTTTTTAAATACGGTTGATTCTTAAAATAGAACGTATGAATTTTATAACCGGAATGGGTATGGTTGCATTTATATGTGAAGAAAACATATTTGGAAAGTTACAAGGAAATTATTATTATAAAACATGAAGTTAATAAAAGATTAGTGGAAGAGTGACAGTAATGAAAGATAGATTTTTTGAAAAGTAAAATTTATTTTGCTTAATAATCAGCTAAACTACATACAAATGTTAAGAAGTAATGAATCATCAACTGTAAAGTAACATAAAAATATAAAACTGACAAGTAAATGAGAGCGTGGAGAGGGGGCTGAAATTCATGATATGCCGTGGGCACAAATTGTCTGTGCCCTCTGACATCAACCTAAACATACAAATTTGCAACTCTAAAGATAGTCAGTCAAAAATCACTATAAAAATTTACTTACCTATTTAATAATAGTAATAATAATAAATTCACTAGAAACGAGCATTTTTTAAAAATATCAGTTGCGATAAAAACTGTAAATTAGTAACTGAATGACATGTCTATGTCTGAAACTAATGTGTAAAGTTTGTTTACATGCATTATTATTCTGAGTAAAAGTATCTATATTATGATTTTTCCATCATTTAATAATAATAATAATTCCCAAATATTAAGTAGAAAAAAATTAAATAGAAAATTTATTTTTCTTTTCGTACTAAATATTGATATTGAACCCTTGTTCAAAACAACGGAACGAAAACGGACGATTTTCCTGCCACATCTTCTGTGATTTTAGGCTGTGGCTTAACAATTTTTACAATTCAACTTTTAGATGAACAAGGACGAAAAATCCTGCGTCCAGCATACATTACGAAACACTTTCTAACACATTCAGAATATGGTAACAGAACTTCACAGTTTATTAAAGGTGAAAGATGAGGCCTAAATAAACAATTTGGAACATAACGCATTTGAAAACCCAATTACTTCAATTGACATCAATACTCGAAAAATTATCTGAATTTTTCTGAGCAGCTATAGATTTGTATGCATACTACATAGTATGCTAAAAGTTAGTTCGGCGAAGCACATACACTGCTCAAAACAATTAAAGGATATTGCAGTTTTAGGTGGATTTTGTATCTGGTAAACTGTTTAGCTGATTGATACATGGTCGACAGACATAGTAGGTTATATGAGACTAAATTACACATGTTTGGCAGAAAAAAAATGTAATTTATTGCGCATTTGTGTACTAAAGGAAAAAAACGCAATTTGTGCATATGAGAAAAAAAGAATAAGAAAAGGTGTTTTCTTCAAAGAAAATCATTTTCAGTAGGGGGTATGGTTTCCACGGGCGGCCAGCAACGTTGAACAGCTTTGAGGCATGGACTCAATGAGGCTATTAATGACGAGTTGGGGTATTCTGCCCCACTCTTCCAGAAGAGCTCTTTCCAGTTCTTGGAGAGTTTGTGGGGGTTGTTGGCGGCCAGAAACTCGTCTTTCTAGAGCGTCCTCAACGTGCTCGATTGGATTCATGTCTGGAGAACACGCTGGCCATTCCATTCGAACGATTCCTTCCTCGAAAAGGAAATCCTCCACCAGGTTTGCACGATGTGGCCTGCAGTTATCGTCCATTAAAATGAAGTTATCTCCGATTGCTGCAGCGTAAGGGACTACAATAGGTCTGAGGATCTCATCCCTATATCGGCGACCAGTCAGAGCTCCATCTCGAATGATGTAGAGGTCAGGGCGCCCGTCAATGGAGATGCCACCATACACCAACACTCCTCCACCGCCAAATCTGACACTTTCGTGCACGAACGCAGGATTATTCCTACTGCCACGGTCCCTCCAGATGAAAATACGCCTATTATCCGGAAGCACAGGAAAACGGGACACGTCAGAAAACAGAATATTGCTCCATTCATTTCTCCTCCAGTTGACATGCTCGGTTGCCCACTCCCTGCGGTCGCGACGATGCCTTGATGTTAATGTAACACATACCATCGATCGGCGAGCATACAGACCTACAGCATGGAGCCGGTTTCGGACAGTCTGAGTTGAAATCGTGGTGCCTGTAGCCGAGCGAAGGTGTTGTTGGAGAAGAGTAGCGTTCATGGTTCGGTGTCTCCGAGCTGTTAACGCTAAATACCGATCTTCATTGGGCGTTGTTGCCCGTCTACGACCTTGCCCTGGTCTTCGGCCTGCACATCCACTCTCCAAAAAACGGTTCCAGATCCTGGAAATGACACTTTGTGACACTGCAATGGCTTGCGCTACTTCGGCTTGAGTTTGGCCCCCTTCTAACCTACCAACAATTCTCAAAGCTTCTGAATCTGTCAAATGACTTCGCTGAGACATCGTACTCATCGAAACAAAGCAATCACTGAACACCGATCATCCTTGTCTTCATTCTCTTTTATCCAGTTGAAAGTCAAATTTCATACGCTGCCGCTGAAGCGACGTTTTTGACGTCGAACTCAAAATTTGCATACTCCACAGTTTGAAAACCAGAAAAAATTGCATCTGTGATTCTCTTCTTCTATTTTCGGCAAAAAAAATTTCGTTTATATCTTTATTTTATATAAAACTTCAAATATCCTTTAATTGTTTTGAGCAGTGTATATTGGGTTGGTAACTAAGTTCCCGCAGTTTTTTTTAATACACTTTTTCTACCGGAATCTATATTCTGTTTTTTTTTTTTATGGAGTTAATTTACGTTAAATTTCAGATCATTAAAATGTAATGTCAGCTATAAAATCCAAGTGGGTTGGCAACTAAATTCCCGCCGTGTTTTTAAATGCATTTTTTTTTTTTTTTATCGAGTTAAATTTCATATCATTAACTCTTTGCACTCGTATGTCCAGTCTGACTGGACATCGTCGTTCTTTGCAAAATTTGTTTTTGCACCAGTAATAAAGGAAAATAAAATTTGCCTTATTTAATTACAGCATTTTTGAAATTCTGTACTTGAAGGAAACTTCTTTTTAAAAGTGGTGTAAACCGAATAGAATTTGTGTAAGAGACGCCCGAGTCGAAAAGGTTTAAATGGAATGTCAACTGTGGAATTCCAACTGGGTTGGCAACTAAGTTTACGCCGTTTTTTTTAAAAATTATTTAAAAGTTTATTTTTCAATAAAAGTAACAAATAATTAATCAACAATGTATTCTCCCTTGATGCTTACAACTTCTTCCCAACGTTCAACAAGATTTTCAATACCTCGTTGGTAGAAATCCCTCGGTTTCGACTCGAAAAATTCATCCAACCAAGTTCTCAATTCTGCATTAGTATTGAACGAAACTCCGCGCATAGCATTTGATAGAGATCTAAAAAGGTGAAAATCCGTTGGAGCCAAATCGGGAGAGTACGGCGGATGCGGCAGCACTTCCCAGCCCTGCTTTTGAATGGCTTCCTTGGTCATATTGGCGATATGAGGGCGGGCGTTGTCGTGCAGCAAAAGGACTCCATGCAGCCGATTAGGTCTTTTCTCTTGAATAGCCGTGTTGAGTCGTTCCATTTGTCGTACATAGAGTTCCGCGTTGACTGTTTGGTTCCGTTCAAGCAATTCGTAATGGATGATCCCTTCCCAGTCCCACCATACGCACAACATCGTTTTACGTGGATGAAGATCTTGTTTCACACGCGGTGTTGGTAATTTACCTGGGCTAAGCCATTCCTTTCGTTGCTTCATATTAATGTACAGGCACCATTTTTCGTCGCCAGTAACGATTCGGTAAAGAAATCGTTGCTTGTTTCCATGAGTTGAGCGGTGACGAGCAAGCAAACCAGCGGAGATTGTGGCTCGTTGGTTTTTGTTTTTGTCACTTAAAGTATGCGGAACCCATGCTCCAAACTTCTGAACCTTTCCCATCGAGTGAAGGTGCTTCTCTATAGAAGTGTGGGAGAATTTCATTTTCTCTGCGAGTTCTCTTGTCGTTTGACGCGATTTTTCGTCCAAAAGTTTGTTTAATCGCTCCTCATCGAATTCAACTGGACGGCCAGAACGAGGTGCGTCTTTGATGTCAAAGTTTCCATTTTTGAACTTGGCATACCAATCATGTGCGGTTCTTTCAGCTATGGCACCCTCGCCATACACAGCACAAATGTCGCGAGCAGCTTTGGCGGCCTTCAAACCTTGATTAAAAGCAAAGAGGAGGAGGTGTCGAAAATGCTCTTTTTTCTCAACTTGACACTCCATTTTATATACCTGCATTCCAACAAAAGCTAACTCTATGCAAAAAACAAAATGTAAATTCCGGTAGAAAACTTCTATTTAAAAGAACTGCGGGAACTTAGTTGCCAACCCAATAGTTCAGGCAATAGGGAATTTTACCTAATAAAATTAATGGTAGTTCTGTAAATCGGCTTACTTTATGTTTTTTGGATCGCTGAATTCGAATTTGTAACTTCCCACCAAAATTTCCCCCGGCAACCCCTCAAATTTTGGTAAAAAGCCCCCCCCCCCCCCAAAAAAAGGTTTTTATTAAAAAAATCAATTTTTTATTGTTTTAGAAGAAAAGTATCTAGAAATTCAGAAAGTAGACAAAATTTGCAACAAATTAACGTATGACATTATGACTTAGGATGAAGGGGAAGGGGGAATCTGCCTCGGAACATGCGCGCGGTGCTGCGTGAACTAAGTTGCGCAATTCCACTTAACCATTCACACGTTTACATTCGCCCTCCTATCTCCCCTCCGAACTTTCTCTATAAGGTTTACTTTAAGTTTTTCAGGTCGCTGGATCCGAATTTTTAACTTCCCCCCCAAATTTCCCCCCCGAACCCCCCCCCCCCCAAATAGTTGTTTTTAACTTAAATTTCTTATTGCTTTAGGGGAAAAGCATTACGAAATTCAGAAACTAGACAAAATTTGCAAAAAATAAGATATATGACATTATGACGTAGGATAAACGGGGAGAGAGGGGGTTGCCTCGGAACATTCCCCGCGCGCTTTCCTCAAAAACCAAATTTTTTCAAAAAATCAACTTTTTGGGGTGTTTCCGGGCGAAATTTTGGTGGGAAGTTACAAATTCGGATTCAGCGACCCCAAAAAACATAAAGTGAGTCGAAATCCAGAACTAGTATTAATTTTTCCAGGTAAAATCCCCTATTACCTGGACTTCATAGCTTAGTGCACGTAGCGCCGCAGTGCATGTTCAGAGACAGCCCTACTCCTCTCCGTTCATCCTACGTCATAATGTCATATATCCTATTTGTTGCTAATTTTGTCTAGTTTCTGAATTTCGTAATGCTTTCCCCCTAAAACAATAAAAAATTTAAGTTAAAAACAACTATTTGGGGGGGAGGAGAGAAATTTTGGGGGGAAAGTTAAAAATTTGGATCCAGCGACCCAAAAAACTTAAAGTAAACCTTATAGAGAAAGTTCGGAGGGGAGATGGAAGAGCAAATGTAAACGTCTGAGTGGTTAAGTGGAATTGCGCAACTTAGTTCACGCAGCACCGCGCGCATGTTCCGAGGCAGATCCCCCCTTCCCCTTTATCCTAAGTCATAATGTCATATATCTAATTTGTTGCAAATTTTGCCTACTTTCTGAATTTCTCAATACTTTCCCCCCCAAAACAATAAAAAAAAATTGATTTTTTAATAAAAACCTTTTTTGGGGGGCATTTTACCAAATTTTGGGGGGGTTGCCGGGGGAAATTTTGGTGGGAAGTTAAAAATTCGGATTCAGCGACCCAAAAAACATATAGTAAGCCTTTTTCCAGAACTACCATGAATTTTGCTAGGTAGAGCCCTATACGGTCTCTATTGCCTGGACTAATAGCACAGTTGAAAATTTCCCTTCAGAAATTTCCGTCAATAATCTCTTCAGACAAGAGGTACACAAATTTGGACCCCTATTCTTTTCCTCATAAATAACTAGGACTTCCCTCAGAGGGATTAGTCTGAGCGATATTACTGAGAACATAGATTTAATAATAACATGTGGAGGCAAAGAAAATGAGATGTTATCTTTCATTGTCCATATACTGCGATAAACTGAAATGATGAAAATAAACGAATCGTAGAATTACAAAATCTTATATATAAATTCGTATACACTGTTTAAAAAAATGGGAAATCAAACCATTCAAGACAGCCATGCATGGATATAAAATTGAAAGTACGCAATATATTAAAAGTAAAATAGAAAATGAAACACTAAATTACTTATATCGTAATTTTAACTGTATTAAATGATGTCAAGAGCATAATCAGACGCTCCGCACCAATTTGAGTAACTTTAAATGACAAATATATGATGTTTAAAAAGAATGGACTATACTTTATATTGTGTGTGCTCCCCCGAAATAGTAAATATTGTACAATATCTGTTTTCCACGGATGCAATTAGGTTGTCGATAACATTTAAGGAATTCTCCCCTCAAAATCTAATATAGTATCAAAGTACCGAATACATCAACAGTGGCATGCAATGCTTCGTTAGAGTGTGTTTTAGATATGCTCGATCGGATTTAAATGATGAGTGTATGCTGGCCACTACATACGCTGTATTGTTTTGTTTTCAAACATATTCTGCACAAGTTGAGCTGTATGTAGCATGTATTAAATAAAAGAAATCGGCAATGATTACAACATAAAGTATGACACAAGATCTGAATATATCGTCTGCATAACTTTTGAGCTGTCAAAGTGTCATTTGAAGTAATTACAAATCCATACATATTTATTCAGGAAATCATGCAAGCTAACATACGCCAATATGAACCCGATTATAAAATTTCACCAGAATAAGTTAATATATAAAAAAGCTACTAATGATAATTGAGAATATGACCTTATGATAAAATGTCTAGAAAAATGAATCGGATAAAAAATTCATATCACATTTAAAACGGCACTTCCATCTGTTAGTGGCCTTGGCGAGAGAGAGAAAAGCCTAGAGAAGGAACACTTTAACAAGTACTTTCGGGCAACCTACTCACTGTTTCATACAGGTCTTTATTCAATATTTACACAATTTATTTAATGCTAGGTGGGTGTCTATCAGTTTTGTTGCATTTAAATCGCATGTTTTGCGGAGTAAATGCAGCATTATGAAATATTTAAAGTTGCTGTACCTAATAATTCCAAATTAATGGTGATCGCTTTGAGATCGCTTGCGATCGCTTTCCGTTAATTTTATCTTTTTAAATTTTAAATTTTTTAGAAACCATTCATAGAGACAATTGTATATTTTAAAACTAACCCGAAGCAAAATTTCAAGATTTTGGGCTCAGCAGTAACACAGAAATAGAAAATTTTTGAAAGTTTTTTGTTTTTGCACTGTTTTATATAGCGACATTTTTAGAAATTGTTCTATTGCGAGAATTTACGTCATGATAAATACAGCCATGTCAATTTTCATGTTTATATTCCTAACAATTCCATGTACTTCGTTACTTAGATCCTCTTTAGATCTTTTTCCGCTTTGTTTAGTCGTTCTATTTTTTAGAATTCGTTCTACAACGAGCATTTCCATCTTATTAATTACTACCATGCCAAAATTCTAGTTTCTAACCCCAACAGTATCCCAAAAATTTCAGTATTCCAAATAAATCATAGTTTAGAATCTTTCTAGAAATTTTTACGTTTATCCGTCAAATTGAACCTTTTAGAGAGCGTTCATTACGAGTATTTACTCTTAAAAGTAACTACCGCACCAAATTTAAAGTTTCTAACCCAATCAATATCACAGAAATCGCAATTTTAGAACTTTTTTACTCCTGCAGCGATGTAGGTTCATGCACTGACATAAAATAGTCTTTTTCTTACGGAGCAGGGATGGCCACCAACATTTTTTTAAGTTGGCTATGTAGTTTCAGAGATCATATCATCACCTCACAAACGTACAAGCATTAATAATATTATATACTTTATAATATTATAACGCTTTATAATATTAGCATTAGATGTACAGATACAAAAGCCATTTATCTGTTACAAACTAAAGTGCCGGCGTTGCCCAGAATTTGAAAGATGTTTGTTCTGAAAAATCAATTTCAAAATTTAACATACAACACAAAACAAACATTAAAAAAAGCAGTCGAAATATTGTATGAATGAATCATATGAAAACGCTACATAAAAATGTATAAATGTATATAACAGACGCAAAAGAATACAGCTATAAATGAACTTATTTCAATTTATAATTGGAGCAATAATGTTAAAATAGGCCAATATTTCCCTAATCGGGTTTTTATCATGCTTCAATACATTTTCCACACTCATATGACGTTATACTATATCCATCACGTCCTTTATATTTCCAATATGACGTAATATTTTCCTCTTTCACGTGGAAACCTTGAAATAGAAAAGTTATGAAGTTATATTCACTTTCATTTAAATTCGTCAAACCATTTATTTCATTTTCATATTTCACGTGAATATCTTGCAATAGAAAAGTTATGACGTAATATTCACCTTTTTTAAAAATTCGTCAAACTATTTATTTCATTTTCATTTTTCACGTGGAAATCTTGCAGTAGAAAATTAATTGTTGTAGTAATAATTTTATTGTGTTTTTTAATTGTTGGCAACTGCTATAACGAAAAATGTTTAAATTTGATAAGAAATTGCTGTTAAATTGGTGGTTTTTTATTAATTAAAAATTAACTATAAATTATTTCGATTCCGGATTACTTTAGTTGCCTCGGCCATGTTTTAATACACATGTACATATCTTTTCACAATTTTGGCTTCCAAATTGTGAATTTTTATAGAATTACAAACAGACAGATGGAAAAGTTTTCATTTTTATATATCTCTCTATTCTAAAAAAAAGTAACTAACGCTGTCACCGCCGCCGGTTTTGAATTTTTTGTGACCGGAGGTCTTTCTTCGTTAATATTAAGAAAACTATTGCATACTAAAATATGAAAATCGGTGGTATTATAACGAAATGTTTGATCAACACGCTAATGTATACAGTTTTCAAATCGAAGAATTATTTTAAGAGATATTTAATGCTAAAGTTGGACAAAATCGTTCCATTAAAAAATTTTTTATAGGAGCAAAAGCTATACATGTTAATTTAATCATTTTTAGATCATTTTATTCAATAGAAAATCCCGGTGTGCAGATTTTATTAATTTTTTTAATTTGACTCATTTTTTGAGGTTTTATTTCTATTTTAAATTTAAATATTCAGCATCTTGACTGATATTTTTTACATATTTTAGAAAATGGTATTAATTTAAACTGTTGCCAACTGTATAACCAGCCCAAACAATAAGGTTTGCTTCAAATAAAAAAAAATATTTACACGTTACTATTATAAACAGAAAAAAACCTTCAAATTAGAATTAAATAATTAGGTATAAAAAGCAGGCACTTATTGGAAATTACGCCATTAAAACTATATTTACATGTGAATTTTGAAAGAGAAAGGATATTGTAAAATAATTTCATTAACATGCGTTAGAAGCCCGAAATAGAAGAAATTGCGTCACATTACACTTATTATGCAAAATGAACCATAAATAGTATTGCAAAAGAGTTTAAATTTAAAAATTGCGCGAGACAAAATATTAGAGGTTAAATATTAGATTTTTTCAAAATTTTATTATTTCTAGTTTGATGTGAGGTGTTCAGCTATAAGTATGCAATTTTTCATGTCTCCAACATAATTAGGAGCTGAGTTAAGAAAATTGCTTAAAGTACACAAGTTAGATCCCAGAGGGTTAAATATTAGACTTTTTCAAAATTTTATTATTTGCCCTTTGATGTGAGGTAGTCAGCTATAAGTATGCAAAATGTCATGTCTCCAACTTAATTAGGGGCTGAGTTAGAAAAATTGCTTAAAATACACAAGTTAGAGCCCAGAGCGTTAAATATGACTGTTTCAAAATTTTATGATTTATCGTGTTATCGCAAGTGTTCAGCTATTAGTATGCAAACTTTCATATCTCCAACTTAATTAGTGGCTAAGTTAGAAAAATTGCTTAAAATACACAAGTTAGAACCCAGAGGGTTAAATATTAGACCTTTTTCAAAATTTTATTATTTGTCGTTTGATGTGAGGATTTCAGCTATAAGTATGCAAAATTTCATGTCTCCAACTTAATTAGGGGCTGAGTTAGAAAAATTGCTTAAAATACAGAAGTTAGAGACCGGAGGGTTAAATATGACTTTTTCAAAATTTTATGATTTATCGTGTTATCGCAAGTGTTCAGCTATAAGTATGCAAACTTTCATGTCTCCAACTTAATTAGGGGCTGAGTTAGAAAAATTGCTTTAAATACACAAGTTAGAGCCCAGAGGGTTAAATATTAAAACTTTTTCAAAATTTTATTATTTGTCGTTTGATGTGAGTTGTTCAGCTATAAGTATGCAAAATTTCATGTCTCCAACTTAATTAAATTAGGGGCTGAGTTAGAAAAATTGCTTAAAATACACAAGTTAGAGCCCAGAGGGTTAAATGTTAGACTTTTCCAAAATTTTATTATTTGCCGTTTGATGTGTGGTGTTCAGCTATAAGTATGCAAATTTTCAAGTCTCCGACATATATAGATTCTGAGAACGGGCTCTGTGACAGACGGACAGACAGACAGACAAAGGAGTGAGACAGGTAGGGTTTCGTTAGATGAACGAAACTCTAAAAACATGTTGCGGATGACTGTAACAACATCCTAAAATTACATTACCATCAGCGATCTACCAATCCCGAATTTAGTTTATATTCGTTTCATATATTCTTATTCTTTTGTGTGGCCCTGTAAAATAACTATCAATATTATATACAGTAAAAGCTCTGAATAGCGGACACCCCGAGAATGCAGAATTTGCCCTCTATTTAGAGGTGACCGCTACTGAGAGTAAAACATGTACAATTATTTAAGAGTTGGTAATCGAAAAAATGTCCGCTAAATAGAGGTATCCGCTAATCAGGTGTGTCCTCTATGGAGGTTTTATCAGTAAAGCCTCTGAATAGCGAACACCTCGGGAGGGCAGAATTTGCCCTCTATTTGGAGGTGTCCGCTACTGAGAGTAAAAAATGTACAGTTATTTAAGGGTTGGTAATCGAAAAAATGCCCACTAAATAGAGGTGTCCACTAATCGGGTGTGTCCGTTATGGAGGTTTTACTGCATAATAATATCATCCTTTACAAGAAAATTGCATGCTGTATGATAGACAGACAGACATCCAGAGAAAGATAACCTCCCGGAGCAAACTCTCATGTCTTTTGTTTTAATCATCCACAATTGTATGTCATACAACAGGCCAGATTTTATTCAACAGGCTAAAAACGGTCACCGTGGTACGGAGTACTGTATTATTATTTGTTTGCCCACCAAAACTGGTTATCACGGGTTGTTGCAAGGTTTGTGATCACGTGGTTGAAACTGATCTATTCATTATTAATGCGTGCGTATATTTTTTTTATTTGATCCATGTGTTCAAACCAGTTGTCTCCGAAAACATCAACCGGTGAAAGTGACGCACACCAAATTTCTGTGACGTATGCCGATAAATTGTGCTTTTTTATCTGTTTTTTCTATATAATTTTTAAACGGTTTGGAACTTATTTTTCATAGTAGGTGCATTCAGTAGGCGACCCTCATAGGTACCTTCTGGTGCAATCAGAAACGAAATCCGACAAATATTTTATGAGTTATGCTTGACGAAAGGTTTTTATTAGGCTTTTTTTTTAGTAGGACATGGCGTTAATATCCATCGTAGTAGTAATGTGTCCGGACAGTAATATTTCGCTGAGTATTAGCCTTCGCTTCGCTCAGACAATAATCTCTTTAATTTTTCTACATTTTTATTTTATTTATCGTTAAATGTTTTTACTTTCTTCTATCTTTACAAGAAGAAAGTATTGGATTCGTGAAAATTTTCGAATTCCGGTTTATAATTGATTTACACGTTTTAGGGGTCAGAGATTCCAAAAAACATGTTTTTACAAAATGCCTGTCTGTGGGTTTGTCTGTATGTTTATATAAATTTTGTGGGCGCTCTATCTCAAGAACTAATGCACGGAATTTAATAAAAATTTATATTCAGATAGTATCAGATATAAATTGATGCTGATTAGTTTTTGGTGTAAATCGCTCAACAGGTGGCGCTGCTATGCTGCATTTTTAAGATTTCTGCAACAGCTCTATCTTTAGAACTAATGCTGGTATTTCCATCGAACTTCAGATTCGGTTAGTTCTTGACATGAATTGGTGCTTACACTTTGGTGAGAATCGTTCAATAGGCGGCGCTGCTATGTTGCATTTTTCACGATTTCCGCAATAGTTCTATTTCAAGAATTGATGCACTGATTTTCATCAAACTTCAGATTCAGATATATCTTCATAAATACTATTGCTGATTATGTTTTGGTCTATTTCGCCCAACAGGTGGCGCTTTTATGCTGCATTTTTCCCGATATCCGCAATAGTCCTATTTCAAGAACTAATGCACGGAATTTCAGAATCCTCACGATGGGCATAGATTGTCATTTAGTTTTGGCACTGTGATAGCGAATTTTGAAGTATTAACATGTATGAGATAGAAGAAAGTTTTGGGATTGCCACATCCGACTAGTTTACTTTGGAACAAAACCTATCAATGACAGCACGGATGCTTGTTTCCTCTTAAAATAAATGCTAATTTCATCTGCGTTTTCAAAACGCTACGAATCTATAGCCAACAGAGTAAGGAATTTTCATAATTATTTAACTTAAAATCTTTACAATAAAAATTTTTGAGGATTTCTCGATTATTCACTTGTTTAAAGCCCTTCAATTTGCTATTGCGTGAATTTAGGTTATTGATGATTAAATTGATATTTTAAGGGAGCTAGTAATTTTAGATCTATAAATGTGAACCTAAATTACCAGTCTCTTAAAGTATCAATTTCAGAAAAAAGGCTTTTTCTTTCTTTCATCTATGGTATAATTTTGTCTGTGTTAAAGCGATGAATGTAACCTGCAAGTTCTCCTAAAATAGTGTTACCGATATGATGAAGGATTATAATGCCGACATCATACACAATATATAACATACATTATAATATGTAGATTTAAAAATTGAAATTAAGATTATACATCGTGGTCAACTGGGGATATTTGGAAAGACAGAGCCCTCTAACTGAGACATATACAGCTCATATTCAAAATATTAGAATAATTACTTTTTTTTTACAAATTGAAAATATCGTTTGGTAATTTAATGTCTTTTAATGCAAATATACAAATGATATTTTTATTAAGAACTTATTGTTGATTAAACTTATTTATTATCTTAAAATTAATATCATTTTTGAAAAGATTAAATGAAAAAAAATTATTTTGAAAAGTCAAAATATTAGAATATTTATTCAAGTGGTTCAAAATATTAGAATATTTCACATTAATTCTCCTTTAATTATCACCAATTCATAACTGGTGGCATCATTGATTAAATTAGATGATTTTACTTAAAACCAGTATTCTTTTTGCAGTTTGTTTGCTTTTTCGTCTTAAAATGGGTCGTGTGATTGATATTCCTGATTCTATTAAACTTCGTGTTGTTGATTTGTATCGGCACGGTAAAAATCAATGTTACATAGCGAATTATTTACAATATTCGCAATCAAGCGTTAGTAAAATACAGTAAAACCCGTTTAAGAAGTTCCCGCTTAAGAAGTTTTCCCGTTTAAGAAGTTTATATTTTCGATTCCCATTTTTCTCTTATTCTTACAACACTAAAATAACTCGTTTAAGAAGTTTTGTTCGAAACTCTTTCCCGCTTAAAAAGTTTTATTTTTCCTTCCATTTTTACTTTCAAAGCTCGTTTATTTTGTCTTTTTGATTATTATTTTATTTTCTGTGCTGAAATCTCTTTCTTTATTATTCTTCGCTATTCAAAAAGGTCAATGTTTAGGACTGATAGCAGATGTGGTCACCTCTATTTCACCTTAAAATCTGTTTAACGTGTTTGATGGAAATGGAATGTGGGTAGAGGATGGGCCTCTCGTCACTGTAACAATAGTGACTGATAAGAGAAAAGGGAATTGCTCCGCCCTACCGATGGGTGGTTCTTTCAGTTCAATAATTACAACAGATTCTTTCCCACCACCATATTCCATAAGTGTAATGTACCAAATCTGCGTTTGGTTTATTCATTTCGCAGTTTTTAAGTCAGTGTAAAGTGCATAACATCAAAGCTTTCTCGTTAGAAAATACACGGACAAAAAATTCTGTTTTTTTCCCCAAAAAATGTCGGGCAAGGCAATTAAAAGGAAAGCCTTGTCAATTGAAGACAAAATCAAAATTTTGAAAGAAGTTGATAGTAACGCGAAAACAACAAGAGTTGAAATTGCAAAGAAGTTGAACATACCAGTGACTACTCTGAATGGAATTGTAGCAAAACGAGATCTCATTTTAAACTGTTCTGAAAAATCTCGTAAAATTAAAAATGTGAAAAGAGGAAAATATGAAGTTATGGAAGAAATGTTATTGATTAAAGGTTGCCGGAAAAAAAAACAGAAACTAAAAACTATAACCGATTTTTTTTTCTTTTTTTTTTTTTTTTTGCAAAAACATATCAAATCACTCTTAAAGAGAAATTTCTTGTCTTGGATTAAATAAAGAATTTCTAAGGTAATTATGTATTTTTACTTTATTAGCTAATTTTTTAAGTGTGCAAACTAATTTAAATTTCTTAAGAAAACTCAATTTTATAGAAAGTACTCTTTGTATTATTGTACTAAGGTAAAATAAACCCTTTTCTAAATATCAATATTTAAACTATTGATTTTTTTCAAAAAATGCTAATTTCCCGTTTAAGAAGTTTTTCCCCCCCACTCCCTTGGGAAACTTCTTAAGCGGGTTTCACTGTACTAACACAATATTAAAAAAAAAAATGGAAAATTTCAAAATAATCGCCGAAATGGCGGCCGAAAACCAAAAATATCTGCTAGAGATGACAGGAAACTGAAGCATATAGTTAAGAAAAACCGTTTTAAAAGTGTACGATTCTTGCACCAAAAATGGAAAGAAGAAGGATATTAGGAAGTTTTTACATCGACAACATTAAGACGTCTCCATAAATTTAAGTTTGAATGTCATGTACCGAAAACAAAACCTCCCATGACTGCAACACAAAAGTGTATAAGATTGAATTGGTGTAAATCAAGACGTTTATGGAGCGAACAAAATTGGAAAAATATATTATTTCGTGATGAAAGTGTGTTTTGTGTTTCATGTGGTAATCAAGGTAGAGTTTTGGAGAATGAGCAAGAAGCATTTGAAAAAGAATGCCTTAAACGTTCCGTAAAATTTGCTGCTAGTGTCATGGTTTGGGGTTGTATGAGTGCAGAAGGACCTGGAAAATTATGCATCGTCTACGAAAGGTTAACTCTCAGCTATATCAAGAAATTTTGGAATATTACATGATTCCATCATCAGAAGATTTATTTGAAGATGATTTCATCTTTCAACAAGATTTAGCGTCATCGCATACCTCGGTGTCAACAAAGAAATGGTTCCGCCAACGCAACATTAAGGTACTTATTTGGCCACCAAACTCACCAGACCTTAATCCCATCGAAAACTCCAAGAAAATCCTCCTTCAAGTAAAACTGAGTTAGTGGCACGTAAGTTCATTTGGGCTAATATTGATAGAAATGTTTGTAAACACCTTGTATATAGTATGCAAGATCGATTGTACGCTGTTATGAAAGCTAAGGGGATGCTACAAAATATTAACCACCATTTACTTCATATTCATAAGGTAATATTGTTGCGTAAAATAAAATATTCTAATATTTTGAACCAATCTAAATTTTATTCTAATATTTTGATGGGTTTCAGAAAGCTCTATACCTAATTTATTGTACTGTATTTTATATTTTGTAAATGTTAAAATCTTATCTAAACATCCAGATTTAATTTATAAGAAATTTAATTGATCTATTGATTTAATTGATCTAATTTAATTTTACTTGGTATCAAAAACAAATAAATGAAAAATAATTTTTTCTTATTACTTTTTCTCAATTATTCTAATATTTTGAATATGAGCTGTATTATTATGGGAAATAAATATATATTATGTAATTTAATTATAAAGTAATACATATTAAAACAATTATCGGGATAATTACATGAAAATCTTTTAAAATAATTATGCACATCTTCCTCCAACTTTTATTTATTTATTTTTTTTAATCTGACTATATTTACGCGAGTTCGAGCATGGACAGGCAGACAGATAAACTGAATATTCATAATCACTTTTCAACTATGCTCGAAAGTATTAAAAACGGATTGTTAGAGTACGGCTACATAAATTTAAGTCTTAAGGCTGCTTTCAACTGCTCTGCTCAACAAGCGCAAAATGTTTTGACCACATTTACAAATTCATCTTTTAACGGAAAGATATAAAATTGTAAGGCTTGGTCATGGAAGCGATTTAGAATCGAACTGTATTTTCCTTTTTTGATAAATAAATTACCTACTGAGTTATGAGCGTTTTTGATTACGTGACAAAGACGTTTTTCACCCTTTCTTTCGCGCGGAAATTCGGTTCAAAAGCTCACTTTTATACTATTCTGAAAGATCTATTGCGTTTGCAAAAAAAAAAAAAAAAAAAAAAAAAACGGAAAAGCGTAGGGAAAAACGGGATTACATAGTTTCTGAACAACAACACCTGCTAGTTTCATGCATTTTCGAACAAAAATAAATTAAAACTTATGTCGTAAAGTGAAGTCCTTTTGAATTCGAGATCAGCCTTAAAAAAAAAAAAAGTAAAAAAACTACAAAAACTTTTTACGGAGAAACAAATCTCAGAATTAATTAAATCCTCTTTCATTTACAACAAGTTCATCTTATCAATACGTTTGAATTGAGAAGAATATGGGAATTTCCCTAAAGTTTAACTCAAACATTTTTTACTTTATCTTTCCCCTTGATGTATAATTTCGAAGGTGAAACAACTTTTACACTAGCACAAACTTCTTGATCAGGGAAGCAATTTTGTTTTTAATAAGGGAAGGGGGAGTTCAAAGTTTCTTATTAACCTCGTCCTCGTCGATTTTTTTTTTCATTCTAATTAAAAAGATTTTGGAATTTTTTTTGTGATTATTGTTTTTTAAGGGGTCCTCAGGACTCTTAAAATTGGAAAAAAAGAGACCATTTTCAACATTTAATATCTTAAAATGTATATGATTTTAAAAGACAACTTTTCCTTAGACGAAAGATATAAGTACGTTCTTTCATTTTATGTATTTAAAAAATTGCAAGATATAGAATTAGAATTTACAGAAAGCTCCACATTGTCGGATATTTGACGAGCAGAAAATTGGTATAACAGCTTACGCGCACGATTAGAAAATAAATATTGTAACTAGAATGAAAATTTTGGTGCCTAACTCATACTTCAGATTATAATAATAACCCTGAATCTAAATAAATTTGTATTTAAAGCATTTTTATATTTTTAATACAAAGTTGTATATAGCTAATACAAATTTTTGAAAATTTCAACAACATAATCACCTAAGAAAATATTTTTTGAACAATAAAAAGGAAATTCTAGGTTCAGTTTATACAGATTAACGTGAAATGTATGTTTTGAAAATTTTATGAAAAAAATATTCAGAAGTTTTTGAGATATCCTGCGCGTTGTCCCCAAAACGGTCATTTTGAGAAAAACGACTCCAAAGTTTCGGAAACGCCGTTTCAGCTATTGAGCGAGAATAATTCTAAGAGCCACAACTTCTGTTCTAATGAGAATTTCAAGGAAACATATTAAAATGTTCAGAAACCATAGGAGATTAACATAAAAAAAAAAAAAAAATCGAAAATCTTGAAGCTTTAAGAGTTCTGTGACCCCTTAAGATCTTACTCAAATTTTCCATCAACTTTTTTAATTAATCTTACATTTCTTTTTGCTGTGCAATATGACATTTGAAAACATTTTTACATGTGAAACTACTGAAGCGTATATCTAGAACTGACTATTTTGAACACGTTGAACCCCAAAAATATTTAAAATATCCAACCTGGACATTGTCAGCATTATAAACTTAATAAATCCCCATAAAGGCAGTAATAATGCATGCCTGCCAACATTTCAGATATTTTTTAAATCAAAAAATTGATTTTGATTTTTCAAAATTCAATTCTAATGATGATGTATTTTGTTTCTAAATGGTAATCATTTTATTTCAATTTGATTTCAACTGAATCAGTGACTTCAAAACCTACATAAGTCCTGGATTTAAGATGGTTCAAGAATCGATAAAAACTATGATACGCACGAATGCTAGATGTTTTAAAAGAAGATGTTTAGAACTTTTATGTGGCTTACTATATTTCTTAAAACTTTTATGGAAATTGTCCTGGTAAGACGCCAGTACTATTTCCATATTTTACCGGAAATTTTTTTCTGTAAATTCCAGAAAAAATTCCGCTTTTTCACAAAATTTTTCCGTTTTTTCATATTTCCTTATTTAAAAATTTCCGTTTCAAAGCCAAAATATAATAATTTTTCAAGGAGAAATTTACATATTTATGAATTTGACACTTCGTTTTTCAAGGACACATTTACATCGAGGTCAGAAAATCACAATTTAATTCAAACAACACTAAATCAATAACACTTACCCTGACGGGATTCAAACCAGGGAACTGTCTCTTCCAGATTAGCTCCTTTAACGATTATGCCACGGCTTCGCAAATTACGTGTTCAAATATCATTGCTTATTTCAGATGTCTTTTATAAAGAAAAGGCTAACATGTTAAACAAGGAAGGTATTTTCGTAGAGATAATATTTTTTAATTGAGTATACAATTCTGAATATTTTACACCCCCACCCCCCTTTTATTTCGAATAGTTAGCTTTTTAGTTTCATGCTTTATAAGAGCTAAATTTTACTCTTTAAAATATTACAGGTATGAAGAATATATTATGTTTAATGTAATGACTGCTTCTTTTGTGCAAGATTTTTAAAATTTTATTTTAATGTTATTTTTATTTATTTATTAATTTAGTTTTGCGAGAATACCAACATATTTTTTTCAAACATGTACTTTTTCAAAATTTTCAAATTATTTGTCTGATGATCTACTGTAAACTCAAATAAAAATAATTACTACGTGGCATTAAAATAAATTTACTTTATTGTTTATTAAACTTAGATAAACGTCAATTTTATAATAATTTCATTATTATATTTCAGATATGTTTTACATTTTATGTACGAATCTGTTAAAGTGAATAGAGTAAAAAATATATAATTAAAAATAAATTTTTATACTTTTAAAACATCCTAAGAGAAACTTGAAAAAAATATTAACAGGTGGCTATAAATAAGACAAACACTACTTTAAAATCATAATGAAAAATAAACTGTAACATTTCCTTTTTAACGGTTTCAAACTTAAAAAGATATTGACAAGATTTCAATTTTTTTAAATATCATAAAAATACGTTAGCTTTTTATATATATAAAAAAAAACAATATTATAGCGAGATGTTTAAAAATACATATTATAGATGGCGTCATAATTTTTATCGGTTTTACTTGAAAACTTATGTAAAACATACTATTTAGCGATTATTGGAAAATCATAGAATAAATTTCCAATATAGAGCCATAGTTAGCCAATAATGGGATTTCAATAAAAATAATATCATTGTAAGACTGTATTTAACACTTAATTACTTTTCTTTCCAAACAAAAGCAACTATTTCAAAACATCATTTGCGGAACTTGTAATGTTTTGAAAACAATACAGGAATATTCCGTAAAAATTAGGGGAAACGTACTGGATTTATACGGATTTATAATATAAAATTGTCAATTACGGAAAATGTACCTTTTTCTTAGAAAAAGGAAACTATTCCATAAATTTTTTTTTTTGAAAAATTTGTGTATATTGCCTGATTTTTTTACAGTATCCAGAAGGACAGTACCTACAGAGAAAAATGGGTTAATAGTGCATAATCTGCCAACTTTTCAGATATTTTTTAAATCTAAAAACTGATTTTGAATTTAAAATTGAATCCTAATGAACCATTATACGATGTATTTTGTTTATAAATGGTAGTCATTTTATTTCAATTTTATTTGAATTGAATCACGGATGGATTATTTCTTCTATCTTTACAAGGAGAAAGTATTGGATTCGTGAAAATTTACGAATTCCGGTTTTCGACGGATTTACACGTTTTAAGGGTCAGAGAACCCGAAAAACATGTTTTTACAAAATGTCTGTCTGTCTGTATGTATGTGGCACAAATTTTGTGGGCGCTCTATCTTAAGAACTAATGAAAGAAATATAATAAAACTTTACATTAAGTTAGTCTCTGATATAAACTGATCATTTTTTGGTGTAAATCGCTCAACAGGTGGCGCTGCTATGCTGCATTTTTCACAATTTCCGCAATAGTTATATCTCAAGAACTAATGCACGGATTTTTATAAAACTTCAGATTCCGTTAGTCCTTGATATAATTTGGTGCTGATTGCTTTTTCGTGTAAATCGCCCAACAAGTGGCGCTGTTATGCGGCATTATTCATGATTATCGCAATAGCTCTAGTCTATCTCAAGAACTAATGCATAAATTTTCACCAAACTTCAGATTCAGTTAGTCCCTGATATAAAGTAGTACTGTTTAGTTTTTGGTGTAAATCGCCTAACAGGTGGCGCTGCTAGACTGCATTTATCAAGATTGCCGCAATAGCTGTAGCTCAAGAACTAATGCATGAATTTTCACCAAACTTGAGATTCAGTTAGTCCCTGATATAAATTGGTCCTGATTAGTTTTCGGAGTAAATAGACTAACAGGTGGCGCTGTTATGCAGATTTTTTTTACGATTTCCGCAATAGCTCTATCTCAAAAACTAATGAACGGATTTTCAGCAAACTTCAGATTCAGTTAGAAGATAACATAAGGTTTTGCTGATTAGAATTTAGTTAAATCACCTAACCGATGGCGTTGATATGCTTCATTTTTCAGGAAGTATTAACATGTATGAGATAGAAGAAAGTTTTGGGATTGCCACATTCGACTAGTTACATTTATGTTAAAATCATTTTTGCGATAAAAATGTTACCTGTTTGATAAGCTAAAAAATGGTAAGGGGTTACATCCTTAACAGTAGCACAAAGTTCTACATGAAAAAGGTATGCATCGTGTATGCCTCTGTAAATTTTAGTATTTCTTTAAAACTTAAAAAAAAAAAGGAGCCCAAAGTCTCAGAATTAATTAAATTTTGTCAATTATGTGTGAATAGAGAAAGAAAGTGCGAATTTCTGCTGTTCAACATCAGCATTTTTTATGTGATATTTCCCCTTGATGTATAAAGGACTTGCTTATTTTACTCTTCAACCGTGTAAACAAGAATTCACTTTTCAAATAATAACGATTATACAGTCGGACCTCTATTTAACGAACCTCTATTTTGCGAATTTCTCTATTTTACGAACTTTTCCTTGGAACCAAGAACATTTTGCCAATTTCTTCGTAAAATAACCTCCAAATAGCGAAATGCATTCTCTATTTAACGAACTTTTTCTTGTGATCTAAATTTTTCTTTCTTCCCATTTCTCAAAATATTTCTGGACATTTCAAGCTTATTCTTTCTTTAAACACATTTTATGATGTTCAATGGCCTTGAACTGGTTTTACAAGGCGCCTTCTTTGTCAGCAGTCAGAATTCGGTAAGTACGGAGGACGAAGATGATAATCCCTTAGAGTAACTTTGAAAAATGTGGCTATAGATGAGAAAAAAAGAAGAAATTAACCATGATGTGCTGATTGATGACTGTATTTCACTTAATTCTGAAATTGAGACCTCGGAAACACTATCCGAATTGGATATTTTCGACAGTGTGAAAAATAAAAGCAATACAGCAATGAATTGCGATGAAGACGAATATGATGATGATGGAAATGATTATGATGCAGGAATTAATAAAACTTCGTATAATGAAATGCTAAAATCCCATGAAACAATCCGACGTGGAATATAGTAAGAAGAAAATATGCATGAAGGGTTTTTGGTGCATTGCAAAGATGCGAGACGTATTATGAGAGAAAGCACTTTTTAAAAGAAAAAAACTCAGGCAGATTTAACAGAGTTTTTCAGAAATTAAATTTAAGGACGCACATGCTAATGTATGGTTAAAATTATTTGTTATAATAATAATAAATATGATAATGTTATTAAAATTCGTTAATTTTAATGTAAAACTATTTACTTTAAACAGAAAGTACACTGCATTCCCGGACAATGTTTTGTTTACCTTGCAGATTTCAAAGATTTAAGCACACAGAAAAAATGAATTGATGATGGATATTGGTGAGTAAAATAAATAAAACAAATCGATATAATTTATAAAAAATGTGTTTAATTACTTTTAGTAAAAATATGTAGTGTTTATTAATTTAAAATCTGTTTTATGTAGTTTAAAGTATTTTAAAAGGTGAATCTCTAACGAATTTTCCATATAACGAACTTTTTTCCGGGATTTAGCGACTTCGTTAAATAGGGTTCGACTGTATATGTTACACAGGAATGAGGGAAATCATGATTTTAGATATTCTTAGGTGATGCGCGGCCAGAAAAAGGTTTAAAACCGCTGTTTTAAATAAAGGATGAATAGAGTATGTCCAGGTAAATTTAAACTTAAAAAAAATATACTTTATCAAAAATAATTGCAACGGAATATCGAAATTACTTAATTGTGTCCGGGACACAAAAATCTTCAAATTTTGTAAAAACATTTTATTTCATTAAAAATTTCTCTGTTTTTTTCCTGCTTAAAATGACTGCTTTTTTCGTATTTGTTTGTTTTCAAAATCTAGCTTTCAAGCAATGGCTGCTATGGAAACGACTTCTTGTAAAAATGCGTTTTTCTTAATGATGGGTTTTTTCACCATTTCTCGTATTTAAATTCTTATAAGTCAAGAACCGTTAAAGATAAAGGGTTCAACCTTGGAACATGTCTCTTTCAATTGTTTTACATTAATTTTGATTCAGCATATTTAAAAAAAAAATATTTACTTTTGAAAATATGATTTTTTTTAAGTTGCACCACATTTTAAAAATTTTTTCGTTAAATATTTTTAATTTTTTTAAATTAATATTTAAAAAAATGCGGAATAAAGATTAAAACTTATATATTTCTGTTTATTTAAATGAAAAAAATTGAAATTCTATAAATAATATTCAGAGTTATAACGATTTTTAATTACCCCACTTTTTCAATAAATTTTATATTCAAATTTTTTTTTAAATTATTAGAAGTTTTATCATGTGATTTTGTTTACAAATGATATGGTTAACCATCGCAAAAGAATTCAGAATTTTAACTCGATAAATAAAAATTATTTTAAATTGTTTTAACTACGCATTTTAGTGTAAAAGACGTCCAAAATTATAGTATTCAGTCATTTATTATGTTATGTTTCTCCTTCGACGCATAATTTGGAAGGTAAAACATCTTTTACAATAACAAAAACGTTTAGATGAAAGGGGCATGAATCGAGTATGCCTCTGTAAATTTAAGCATTTTTTAAAAATATTTACAAAAATAATTGCACAAAGCCTTGGAATTGGTTAAATTATCTGATTTATATGTGAACTGAGAGGGAAGTATGAAATTCTATTGCATAACACAAGCTTTTTTTATGTGATCATTTCCCCCGGTGTTATATTGTCGAAGGTGAAACAACTTTTATATAGTAACACAAACTTTGAGATGAAGAAGGCATGGATTGAGTATGTCTTTATGATACCTTTATAAATTTAAACTTTCTTTAAAATATTTCAAAAATAGTTGCGCAAAGCAATGGAATTGAATAGATTATCTCAGTTATATGTGAATATAAGAATGAGTGCGAATTTCTACTGTTTAATACGAGCATTTTTTATGTTATAATTTCCTTTGATGTATAATGAACCATGCCTCTTTAAACTTTCACCATGTGAATAAGAATTAACTTTTTAAGTAATGACAATTATATGCTACAATTATGTTTTTTTTTTCTGTTTATAATAGCCATGTGTAAATAAATTTTTAAGTCGAAGGAAATATTATTATTTGCGCTGTTTTTACAATTGGCAACAATTTAAAATAATAAATTTTTCTAAAATATATAAAAAATATCTCTCGAAATGTGTGAAAATTTGAATTCAAAATGGAAATAAACCCTCAAAACATGAGTCAAATAAAAAAATAAATGCAGTCTTCACACAGGGAGCTTCTAATGTATTATCGTTAGAAAAAGTGATTAAATTCCTAGGTATAGTTTTTCTCCTATAAAACTTTTCTAATGGAACGATCTTGACCAACTTTAACATTAAATATCTCTTAAAATAATTATTCGATTTAAAAACTGTCTTCATCAGCGTGTTTATCAAACCTTTTTCTATAATACTAGCTATTTTCATATTTTTTGTATGCAGTAGTTTTCTTAATATTAACGAAAAAAGACCCTCGGTCACAAAAAAGAAAAAGAAAAAAAAACATTTACAGCGGTGGTGACATCGTTTGTTATTTTATTTATTTATTTATTTATTTATTTATTTTAGAATAGAGAGATTTACAAAAATATTTGCGCAAAGCATCGGAATTGATTAAACTATCTCATTTATACGTGAATCGAGAAACAAGTACGAATTTCTGCTGTTTAACGCAAGCATTTTTTATGTGACCTCTTCCGCTGGTGTATAATGTCGAAGGTGAAACAACTTTTACAGTAACACAAACTTCCAGATGAAAAATGCATAAATGGTGTATATGCCTCTATAAATTTAAGCTTTTCTTTAAAATATTTACAAAAAAAAGTGCAAAAACTCTTGGAATTGATTAAATTACCCCTGTTATACGTGAATCAAGCAAGAAGTACGAATTTCTGCTATTTAACGCAAGCATTTTTTATGTGATCTTTTCCCCTGGCGTATATTATCGAAGGTGAAACAACTTTTACAGTAATACAAACTTCCGGAATGAAAAATGCATAAATGGTGTATATCTACCCTATATATATAAATTCCTAATGAAACGGAAGTATGAATCGACTGATTAAACAACTGATTATGTTTCACGGCGATTTCTCCTAAAATATGGAATACTTTGCGATGAAATTAACAACAAAAATCAATATTGATCCGCAGATTTCTAAACTGGTATTAGAATTTTTAAATTCGAATTAGTTTTCGAAATATTAATTTTTTTCTAAATTTATATACATTTTTCTAATGATGGCAAATCAAATTTTAATCAAACAGATATATATTTTTTTATATTTCAGAAACGGTTGACATGGTAACCCAGCTATTGTTGTTTATTTAATAATAAATGTTTATTTACTTTTATTTCTTTTTACAAATTATATAAATTATTTTGTTCTATGATTATTAATTATTTTTTTGATATTTCCTTTAGAAAATAATAGAAAATAATTCAGAAACACAGTACTACTTAGTTATTCCGTCGAGCAATTTCGCCAAATTATACAAATTGACATAATTTTTATTTTAAATAACGAAAGAACAAATAAATTAGTATAACATTAATAAATATACGAATAAAACGTCGAAATAAAAATCACTTGATGACGTAAACACGTGTAATTTGCTTAAAGTCAAGTGAATGTGACATTTACGGTCAACCATTATTGGCATTTAATCATATAGTTTGGCGATAGATTTTTGGTCGTCGGGATATCTAGGGAATACCAAAAATGCATATGTAACTGGTATTTGAAAACGAGGTTTTCGCCAAATTTTCGTAAAAAAATAAAAATCACGCCAAACCTGCGGTGCGTATCTGGCCAAATATTACCACTCGGAAAAAAAAAAAAAAAAAAAAAAAAAAAAAAAAAAAAAAGCTAACTGGCGAGTTGAAAAAAAGCTATTGGCGAGATTTGCATCCTGCTAGCGTAACAGTACCTAGAATTCTTTGCGACCATGACAACTTTTATGTAGTTTTGTTCTAAAAAAATTTTTTGATTTTTTAATCAAAATGGAAAACTTACGGTCCCATATTGGCGCGATTTTTTTCAGACGCCTATGTCATATACGGAACGGGCACATAACTGGCGCCAAAGTATCGTTATTTTGCTTGATATGGTAAGCCGGATGTTGCTGTTGATGCTGTTGATGCGTTCCCCAAATTGGCGTCGTTAAAAAATCACACCAATATGGGACGTATATGACATCTTTGGCAAACTTTCATATGAACGGCGAAGAGATCAGACCGTATTTGATTATGGCAGTTGACGACTTGAACTATTATAATATAGATGAAATGATGGCGATAGAATAATATTTGACGACTTATCACCTGTGCCTGGCTAGCATTAAAGTACCAAAATGGCACCCAGAGTATAAAAAGCGAAGTGGTCCGCCTGGAACTGTTGATGATAGTCACATGATGGCTATTGTTATAGAGATTGTTTTAAAATACTGGGAGACAAAGACTCTTATAATATTTTTTATGTTATTTGTGCGTAAAAATCGTTGTTTAAGATTTTAGCTTTTTATTACAATTCGCACAAAATTTATTCTATGCTTATAAAGACTCTCATACTTAATTTATTTTATTTTAGCGTTTTTTCAAATGTTTAACTGATCCTCTTTAATCAAAAACGAAAGCAATCATTGGATGTCTTAACAGCAACTGATTCGCCCTTAAATTTTTGCAATCAAAGGGAATTGAATGGAAACCCTTTTACAGGGAGATCTGTACAGCTTTTTTCAGTATAATTCAATCTTCTCTAATATTTTTAAAACCCATCAGATTAGCGTGTTTTTAGATCCTGTGGTGTCTGAACGGGGGTTGGCGAGCGTAGCTTGCAGGGGGCAGAGCCCCCTAGTGCCTCTATAAATTTAAGCTTTTCTTTAAAATATTTTCAAAATAGGTGCAAAAACTCTTGGAATTGATTAAATTACCCCTGTTATACGTGAATCAAGAAAGAAATACGAATTTCTGCTGTTTAACGCAAGCATTTTTTATGTGATCTTTTCCCCTGGCGTATATTATCGAAGGTGAAGCAGCTTTTACAATAATACGAACTTCCAGATGAAAAATGCATAAATGTTGTATATGCCTCTATAAATTTAAGCTTTTCTTTAAAATATTCACAAAAATAGGAGCAAAAACTCTTGGAATTGATTAAATTACCCCTGTTATACGTGAATCAAGAAAGAAGTACGAAATTCTGCTGTTTAACGAAAGCATTTTTATGTGATCTTTCCCCTGGCGTATATTATCAAAGGTGAAACAACTTTTACAGTAATACAAACAATGCAAGACTAGTATGTAATTTAAGACCTCAGAAAAAAGATTGTAGATTACCCATCTGTCAAATTTGCGTTTTATTTGTATTATTTTATTTATTTATTTATTGATGAAGCATTAATTTAGTTCTGGAATATTAGCCGGAAACAAACCCTGAACTACATTTATATTGTTTTAAGTGCAAAAAGATTAAATATGTAATCAGTAAATTAAGATACAGTTTTCAAACAAACTGCATTTAAAAGTAATTCTTTTTCTATATTCGATGGTGTATAAAATTATTGGGATTTTAGAAATAATTATATTTGAAAAAAAAAAAAAAAGAATGTATTTCTTAGATCGATGCCGCCATCGATATGACGGCAGAGTTACTCTCGGCCATGTTTTTGCTTTATATTATCATATGTATTATTTCTGTTGTCAACATCTCTTTTACTCAACTAAAATGTAGCGTACAACAATGAATGAGGTATCATTGGATAGGATTTTTTTGGTCCACATTTGACATTGCATACTGGATCTTTGTTATACTTTTGTGTTAAGTATCATCATACATATTATTTGTGATTTCAACATCCCTTTTCTATACACATACACAATTCAGAACGGTAAATGGGGTATTATCTGAAAAGGTTTTGAACAGGCTTTTGACAGTACATTGATATTTTGTTAAAAAAAAATTTGTTTGATCAAAATAATTGCAGTTAATTATAAACTAATGACGAATGTATCAGAAAATAATCTCAAAGATATTACAGTGCGAAAATCTCGCAAGAGTCTACTGGTCTGCTCTTTATTAGGTGTTTTTGTAATTATATAAATACGTAGCATCTACAGTCGTTGTCTGGTCCGTCCGTCTGTCTGTCCGCCTCTCCGAACATAACGCAGCAAAAACTACCAAACCGAATATGGTTTTTAATTTAATATATATATTCGTTTCAGAATTTTGTTGAGTCATTTCAAATTTTATGAAAATCGAGTCAAAACTTAAAAAGATATTAATAAAAGTTTTCTTCATTCTATTAAATCATATCTTACGTAATTAATTCAATGATATCTCATGATAGATAATGTTTCTAGGTTGCCATGGTGATTGCGTCCTAGTTAAAATGAAGTCCTATTATTTCCGTATTACTGAATTTAATAAATATAATTGTAATAAGTTCTGTAATCATGCGTCTTTGTATAAGAGTGCGACAGCTATTGCACTAAACTCTGAATATTTATAAAACTAGTTACACTGTAAAAAATTGCTGCAGTAATTTGACTGCAGCAGAGATTCCAGGGAAAAGCACATAAAAAACGGCTTTTGCTCCTAAATATACGGGCATTTCCTTTAGATAAATGTCTTTTTTTTCGTAAAACAGGAAATTTACGGGATTTCTCCGTTTATTTGAAAAAAGTGGCATTTTCCGTAAATTTACGGGAGCAATTTTCGGTAAATACACGTAAATTTACATTTTATTTTTTTTCTTACAATGCATAGTGCATTTGCATAGTACATGCATAGTACAATTTTCGACTTGTTTATTTATTGTACTTGTTTACTACCCTGAACAATTAATAAATAACGAAAATAAATTCCCAATCAAATTAGTGACATACCAGTGAAATAGATTTCCTTTATCAATACCAAGAGGGAAGGCTAAAAATTCAGAGCGTGGATGAAGCTTTTTTTTGCTTGGAAAAAAATCCAATAAAATACACAAACCTCTAAAATCCGCTCCCAAGCGATAATACTGACAGGTAGGGAGATAAACAACAAAAGCAAAAGTCCAACTGTCAAATCTAACATGTTTCTCCAAATGAAAAAAAAAAAAAACTTCATTTAAATGTACATCTCTCCGTACACTGTCATTAATTTTTACAACACCTTTCACTTTTCTTTGTGCAACTATCATAACTTCCCTTTTTCACCACGTTTACTTCTGGCAAAAGGCAGGCAATATTGAAAGCCTCTTGTCATACTAATGAGCATAGCCGTCTCTTATAATTAAACACTAGGGCTTTTTCTAGAATTAAATGTCAGATTAATTAATTAACTTTTCATTTGCAAATTATTCTGTGAAAGATAATCGATTTCATGTGTTAGAAATTGTCCCCCAGTTTAAATACATATTTTCAACATTTTGCTAAATTTCCTTTCTTGCTTGTTTACTTTAAGACTGTTCTTAAAACTACATTCGCTACTTTCTACATTAATGATATTATTTTTATCGGTAATGGTAAAAAAATTGCAGATTTTTTATGCAGGTCTCAATTTTAAAGGAATCGAACGGTATTTACAATTTTCATTTGTAAAATTTTCTTTCTTGCTTGTTTTCTTCAAGGCTGTTCTTAAATCTATTCGCTACTTTCTACATATATGAAATTATTTTTATCGGTAATGAAAAAAACTTGCAGATGTTGTTATACAGGTTTCAAGTTTCAAGGAACCGAATAGTATTTATAATTTTTCATTTGCAAAATTTCCTTTCTTGCTTGTTTTCTTTAAGGCTGTTCTTTAATCTATATTCACTACTTTCTGACATTTCTGACATTATTTTTTTCGATAATGGTAAAAAACTTGCAGATGTTGTTATGCAGGTTTCAAGTTTCCAGGAATCGAACGGTATTTACAATTTTCATTTGTAAAATTTCCTTTCTTGCATGTTTTCTTTAAGGCTGTTCTTAAATCTATATTCGCTGTTTTCTACATATATGAAATTATTTTTATCGGTAATGGTAAAAAACTTGCAGATGTTGTTATTCATGTTTCAAGTTTCAAGGAATCAAGAGTATTTATTATTTTTCATTTGTAAAATTTCCTTTCTTGCATGTTTTCTTTAAGGCTGTTCTTAAATCTATATTCGCTGCTTTCTACATATATGAAATTATTTTTTATCGGTAATGGTAAAGAACTTGCAGATGTTGTTATGCAGGTTTCAAGTTCAATGAACCGAATAATATTTATAATTTTTTTATTTGTAAAATTTCCTTCCTTGCTTGTTTTCTTTAAGGCTGTTCTTTAATCTATATTCACTACTTTCTGACATTTCTGACATTATTTTTATCTGTAATGGTAAAAATCTTGTAGATGTTGTTATTCAGGTTTCGAGTTTCAAGGAATCGAACAGTATTTACAATTTTCATTTGTAAAATTTCCTTTCTTTCATGTTTTCTTTAAGGCTGTTCTTAAATTTATATTTGCTGCTTTCTACATATATGAAATTATTTTTATCGGTAATGGTAAAAAACTTGCAGATATTGTTATTCAGGTTTCAAGTTTCAAGGAACCGAACGGTATTTACAATTTTCTTCTGTAAAATTTCCTTTCTTGCTTGTTTTCTTTAAAGCTGTTCTTAAACCCCTATTCGCTACTTTCTACATTCATGAAATTATTTTTATTGGTAATGGTAAAAAAATTGCAGAAGTTGTTATGCAGGTTTCAATTTTCAAGGATTCGAACGGTATTTACAATTTTCGTTTGAAAATTATTCTGTGAACAATAATCAATTTTATTTCCAAGAAATCATCATATAGTTTAGATACATATTTTTAACATTTTCTTAACACTAAACATAGATTTTTATCAAGTTTTATAAAAATATTTCACACAAGAATTTTTATTTCAAAACTATTTAACTTTTTTCTGGGAAATTAATATTTATTTTATGAAGAAATTTCCGATTCGAATCGAAATATTTTCATTTGGTACCAGCCAAATGTCGGGTTGTTGGTATATTTAGTGTTAAATTTCCTTTCTTGTTTGTTTATTTGAGGTTGTTGTCAAAGCTATACTCGTTACTACTGTTTGTTTTCGGAAAGCAAAACCCTCCGTGCTTTTGCGCATGTGTCAGGGCTGCTTTGATTTTATGAAAATAGGAAATAGCCATTATTATTTTTTTTTCTGAAAAAAAAAAAAAATGGCCATTTTTTCCCATTCTGACCAGAAAATCAGAGTTCTAACTTTTTACGACTGCCCTTTCATTCTCACCTAACACTTTATTTATAATGGCTGTTTCATAATAATAGAAGCCATCAGTCCATCAGAAGAAAATGATTCATTCCAAAAGTATAATTTCGGGACTCTACTGTATCTATTTATATACATATACATTTTTTTTTCATCGGGGGCGACACTAAATTCTGAAAAAGCAGAATTTCTGTTCTCTAGTTCTTTTTATTTTCTTTTTCTTTCTTTATTTTTTTAAAGAAAAGGATAAGAAATTTTCCATATTAACTATCTGGCTATTCAATAAATGTTGCTGTTATTAGGATCGATCAGCGGTTCCCAACCTATGAGTCGCGACCCACTGGTGGGTCGCAGTAGCTGTTTTGGTGGGTCGCAGCAGCTGTTTTGGTGGGTCACGGATCACTCGAGGTTTGTCTCAAAAATGTATCTTTTATTTCATGTGTTTTATTTTTTAAATAAAACAATTTCACCAGCAAATATTTCACGGGAAAATCCTTAATTTCCTTCTGGATGAATATACGAGAAGAATATCCGGAAATATCTGAATCAGCTTTGAATTCCTTGATGGGGTTCAACGCCACCTACTTGTGGGAACATCCTTTTTACCCGACTGAAAAGAAGGGTTATGTGTTTCCCGCGTATCTGTGTATGTGGATTTCTTTATACCTTCGAAACATTCCAACTTCTGGATGGATTTTAATGAATGAGGTGTCTATCAATTCTTCTTAACGGCCCGATGGTTATAGGCTAGGTTTTTGTTTTTATAAATTCAAAATGGCGGCAGTAAAATACAAAAGGGTGGTAGACACGGAAAAAAAAAAATTACGCATCCTATTGAGTGGCATATCATTGGATAGGTCTTTCAAAATGAAGACGATGTTTCATTGACTATTTTACAGTCAGAAGCTCCGTTTAAATATTACACAACCTGGAAGTTGTGTAGGTAGGATCTCTAGCTTTATTGCAACTCTAACCGTCATAGACATCTATAGACCTCATCAATGTTTGATAGGAACTAACAATTAAACACAAGTTAAAAGTCATCAATACAAGTAAATAAAAAAAATAGGTAAGTAATATAAACAAGTAATATAAAAGAAAAATTTAAGTCAATTCCTACTTAGGTCAATAAGAGAATTTTTTTCTCCCATTCTGCTTTCCCCTTGAGTGGCGCTTAAAATGCCTTGATCAAGAAGAGGACTCTCTCGGTCTTAAAATACCTTGATCAAAAAGAGGGCTCTCTCAATTATTGAAAATTAATTAATTAAATTTAATTAATGAATTAATATTTGAAAAAAAAACTGGATTAACATCAAGTGTCGTCCACTACAAGTTTAAAAAAAATTATTTGAGCTTGATTGGATGAATAATAAGTATTTTATTAACGATTGAAAATTTGAACAAGATATATATAGCGAGAGTGTGAGCTAATAAGTAGGAATTGAGAAAAAAAATAGTTGAAATAATTAATTAGTTCGCTTTTTACGCAGTCGGGTGTTTTGATTTTTTAAATTTAATTGTTTATTCTACTTTGCTGTTTTTGAAAAACAAATGCAGAAACAAACTACGCATAGAAAATGACTGAAGGGTGCATTCCAATCTAAACTGTTTATTTTCTGATTTATTTTTAAATTCATTTTTGCTCGCAAACGCATCAAACTGGCAAATTCTCTTATTTAGAAATTACATAATGTGTCGTGCTTGTCGATTTTTTTTTTATGAATACAGAAAATATTGCAAAAAATGCTGTCAAAGTTGTTGTTTTGAACCGAATTTTCCGAAGCGGGAGATCTGGGAATAAAAAAAATGATAACACTGAGAAAATGATTGTTTAAAAATCAAATTCAAATTTTTTGAGCGAAAAATGAAACCACACGGCCTCTTATACACACCTCTTCAAAAATCACCCCAGCAAGCTTCATGTTTTTACCTTTAAAAATAAGTTTGAAAATTTAGAGCTGTTGAGGGTATAGTTTTAACCCTGATATAGATGCCATCATCGATAAATACCAGACCCAGAAATCTCACTGATTAAAAAGTTATGTTTTGATAACAATTAAACGTATTTTTAATTATCTTTGTAGTTTGTGTGTTCCGTTTTAATTATTAGTCCACACACACATTGGGATTACCAATTCTTGTTTTAGCTGATAGTACATCCTTCGTAAGAAAATTTGCCTTTTTCGTAGGGTAGTATAGCCGATAGCTTATAGAGGCCATACAAGAATTTCCATACTGATATACACCCTTATATTAGGTGCGTCGCGAATTTTTTTTTTTTTACTGGAAGGTGGGTCGCGCACTAATAAAGTTTGGAAACCACTGGGATAGACTATTTTACAAATATTTAAAAACTAGTAACTCCCGTAAAACATGACGGAACTTCTCACAAAGAAAATCTTTAAACAAAATTGAAAAGTCTTTGTAGTAATCGACCTCAGTTATCCAATGCAAAAAATAAATAAATAAATAAATAAAATAATAAATAAATAAATAAATAAATATTGAAATGCAAACGAGATATCTTAATTTTTTTTTCCATAGGATTAAAATTAGCGAGCGAATCTTTTCGCGTGACTCAAATAACTTTTTAAGCTAGATTCAAATAATTCAATGTAATATAATTACAAAAAGAAAAAAAAAAGGAAAGAAAAGAAAAACTGTTTTATTGCAAATAAAATTATAATCTCATGTAAATGCTTCTTTGGTGATATATTGACGTCACCAACAAAAATGATGTTTGAAATTTTGTCTACATGAGGACGTGAGTTTCAAAACTCACCTTATATATATATATATTCAACATATAAGCTTTTCAATTATTTTTATCGAAATGCATATTCTTCTTTTTTTCTTTATTATTAATTCTTGTTATATATTACAAGGGACTTTATTTTACACATAGTAGCTTGTTTATTATGTTTTTGGTATCCATTCAGTGTGCTTGGGGACACTGTATTGTTGTAAATTCATTCATACTATTACACTTATTGATGGTGGTCAGTAATGTTTAATTAATGGTTATATATATATATATATATAAATCGTGTTTTTCAATTAATCTCTTCTATTCGTAAACCTTCACCGTAAAAATACAACATGTAAAATAAATAGTTTTATCACGTATATCTGGCACTGTAAAATCTTGGTTTACAATGAAATCCAATGGAACGCAGTTAGAAGTTTTCCGCGATTTCTCAAAATTTGATTTTTTAGATAAGGCAAGTTTTGAAACTCATGTCCTGATATGTTTTGAAATGTTTTATTGTGAAAAAATGTTTTCCAGCCTACGTCAGATCGGCTAAGTTTGTAGAGATTTTAAATACTTTCACTGCATTATTCAAAAGTTAGAACTAAACAAGCTTGACAATCTGTTCAAGCTGTTATAGACATTTATTTTCTCATTCAGAGCTTAATTTCTAACAACAAAAGTACCGGAGCCCTAATAATCTGCGGTACCGGTACAACAACCGTACCCCCCCCCCCCCCTCGTCACTCCAATCTGCATATTTATACTTCGTACATTATTTGCAAAATTTAAAGCATTTTTTTTCCTTTAGGAAAATAAAAATTTTAAATATATCCATCAGTATATACTTAGCTGTTAACTATCCCACTTTTTAGTTATCACTCCTTCTAGTAATCTTTGTCTAATTTTAATATTAATTAATTGCGGAATTCTGCGATTAAATATGGTAAGGATTGTGATTAGGAAATAGTGTTAACACAAAAAAGAGATAGTTCGCAGCTATGCATTTTTAAGAAAAAATGAATGACATTCACAGAAATTAATATTTATATGCTGAGAATGTTTTACAAATTCCTGTAAAAGGTGCATATTTTAAACTATAATCGATTCCTTCCGCATAAAATTCCTCTGTGGCGAGTCCCTGAAAATCAGATTAAATTAAAAATTTGACACCATTATCGGAAAGATTCGATGCTTTCATAGAAAAAAGGGAAACACTGCTCGGTTGCTTTCTATCAGAATAACAATACATGGCAACTATATCTACTTACAAATGAAAGTGACTTCGTAAATGTGCATAGAAGAGCCTTAGCATGGGTACTGTTCATGATACAAAATAAATAGAAAAATCATTAACGTGATTTTTATACTCGTACGCAATAGAAGACAAAAAACCTCAAACAAACAAAACTTCAAGCTGGTGCTCGTAGGATAAAACAGAAAATATTCTTTTCAAATTAGATATCTAAATTAAAAAAAAAATAAAACAGCCAATAAAAAATTATCCTACTGTCATAAAAGAAAATCGAACTGAAAGCAAATTCATTGTCCAATCTCTTGAATGTCGCCCTATCAACACATCGCTGATTGAAATAGAAAAACACGATTTCTGTTGCCCTTTCATTCTGATCGAAATAGCATTAAAATGATTTGAAATAGAATATAATACATAATTTTAAAGGAGGAAAAGTTTTTTTCCCTATACATGAATAAATAAAATTTTAAATATACTACAGATTGAGCTCGAGTCAGTCCAAGCCCAAAAACTGATATAAAAATTGAGTCAGTTTTATCTCCATCTCCTACGTGTGTGACACATTACGTCACATATAAGTGTTTAGGTAAAAAAGAATGCAAAAGCTTGTAGATGGGAAGGAAAGGAAAAGGTAATTTAGGCTTCGGTTTTCGGAAGCGCTATTGCACTGGGCACCGGAGCCCTGTATTTATGAGCTCCGGTGAATTTCGACTAATATTTAAATATTTACTGAAAACAGAGAAGAACCGGAGCCGGGCTCCGGCGCAAATTAAGCCCTGGTCCCATTTCAAAAAATTCGAATGAATTTTAAGGATTCCTTAGAAAATGCATTTATTGTTTCATAATACTAACGGAATCTAACTACTAGAAAACAGGAATTCCGCTTTTTCAGAATTTAGTTTCGCCCCAGATGAAAAGGAAAAAAAAAAAATATATAAATATAGATAGTACAAAGCATAATTCAGTTTGAAGACATAAAACACATGCTTTTATTTTATATAAAATGGCGCCATTCCCATCCGCTGTAGAATTCCATATTTACGAACCAGTCTTAAACAACATCTACAGAAAAGTATGCATATAACGTCACTACTGCAGACTAATCCAGCAAAAAAGCGATGTGGTCATTCAAGAAACTCGACAAAAATATGATCTAATTATTCATATGTTTGTAACATTAATATGTATACATAAACTTAAATATAGTTTATAATAGCTGCAGGTTTTGTCAGAAATCATAAATTTATATTTTTTTAACACAGCAAGTATTTTAATATTTTTTTTTTCAGTTGTTGTGGGAAAATGGCAACCATAAGATATAATAATTTACTATTTTTAGACTATATTTCCTTTACTTTCTACAGAAATGTAGTACTTCAGTTGCAAAATTTAAAATGTGGCGCTAAAAACTACAAAAAAAAAAAATTAATATCTCAAAAATGAATTGAGATGCCAGTTTTCAAACAAATTGCATTTAAAATACCCTTTTCCTCTATACGACGGTATAAAATTGACAATGTCCGATGCTTAGAAGCTAAATCGCAAGTATTTATCAGTATTTAACAGGACAATGACACATCTGCTTTATTTTACGGCTGGCTTCTGTAACGGAACGTTACTTCTTAGAGATGGCACTTTAATTGCTGGCCGAAAGAAATAGCATATTCGGCGCTAATAAAGATGTGCTATAGCGTAGAATTTTGATTTTCTTATCTTGACCTTCTTGTCTGATAGTTAATGGCATAGTTATGCATATAACGTCACTATTGCAGAATAATACATAAATCCAGCAAAAAAGCGACGTGGTCATTCAAGAAAAACTCGACAAAAAAAAAAAAAAAAAAAAAAAAAAAAAAAAAAAAAAAGATATAATTATTCATATGTTTGTAACATTAATATGTATACATAAAATTAAATATATTTATAATAGCTGCAGGTTTTAGGACATGCTGACAGAAATATCGGAGGGGATCAAACCATGGTGGTCCCCCCCCCCCCCATTGGCAACGTATTTGGACATATTAATATTCTCATCCGCTATTGTCCTCATTTATGCATCTCTAATTTTAATTAAGCTATGCTTCTCTAATATTATTATGATAAACAGCCTGTTTTGCCATGAATGCGAACTAAAACTATCGTTACTGTATCCTTCCGCGCTGACCGCTAGAAATCATGTTGGGGAATTGGAAGACGTACCTCCTGTTATATATGGAAGATGGAACTCAGCGTTGTAGAGTGACAAACATTCTTTTTTCTTCTACAGACCATTTCGATATTTCTAGAAACAAGATTAGAAAAAAAGAAAAAGGATTTTAAAATCTTAAATACTGACTTTCAAAGATATTATAAAGATTTAATGGATATTAGAATCTTTTATTATTATTATTATTATTATTATTATTATTATTATTATTATTATTATTATTATTATTTTTAGTGCTAGTTGAAATTGGGAGCTTACTTCTAGTTTCAAATCCTAGTTAATCTACTAGCTAGTAGCTTTTTAACACTTTCCAACAAAGTTGAAAAGTGTTTATGCATTCGGTTTGTCTGTCCGTCTGTCCACGCTCTAACTCCCGTAAATATACTCGGATTTTCATGAAATTGATAAAAGTTATTTAGGGTCACCAAAGCATGTTTGGTATTGTATATGAAGTATGTAGGATTAATAATAAAAATTTACAGGGGCACTCAAAAGTATTCCATTACATTATGGTATAGGGGGAAAAATCGTTTGCAGAGACATTGCGCTAATGACATTACGCTATTTCAAACGTATGGAAACTGATATAAATCACCAAATTTCACTACGATCACGTTAGAACAGGGCATTCATAGCATTTTTTATTCATTTACAAGGACACACAAAAGAAATCAGTTACAGTACAGTACTGTCTTTGAGTAATAATTACTGGAGTGTACGGTTTAAAATTCGGTATGCGCTTTTAAATTTAATTAATTTTTTGTATCTTACTCGCTATTTATAAATTCTATGCCTCAAATACAGGGCTGCACAAAATTATTCACGTACCTTATTACATTAATTTGCTGAAGGTAAATTTTCGACTGAAGTATATGTACCTCTTAAGTGAACTAAATTTTGGCATGCATGTAATTAATAGTTTCAAATCTATATATCATATACAAGGCTGCTGAAAAAATTCGCATAATTCTCCGATTGTGGATGGGACCAGCTTAAATGGGTTTTGAAATGTATTATACTTTTCCATATGGTTGAATTAGACGTAATGCATTAATTTTTTTAACGGTGCAGTTTTGTTACATTATTCTGAATGTGTTGGAAAGGGTTTCATAATCTATGCTTGACGCATGATTTTTTCTTACTTGTTTTATCTGTTCCCAGCTTTAGTTGAAAGTTTCATCACTTCTGTAAAAATAAATAAATAAATAAAGATAAAAAATAAAATAAAATAAAATAAAATGGTATTTTTTAGTCAGTTGGTACTCGGGGGCGGTAAATAACGGCAGTTTTCAAGTAAATCGTACGAAACATGTACATAAAAGAGGCAGCATTTAAAAGACTTATACTAAAGCTGAAAAATAATAAAAATATATAAATTAGCAATTATCAAATGAAATCTTCGATTGCTAGTTTAAATTACATAGTTACTATTTTTTATTTAATGCGTGTTAAAAATTTCACTACTTCTGCAAAAATAAATAAATAAATAAATAAATAATTTAGCGGCAATTTTCACTCACTTCATATGAAACATGTCAATCAACGAGAAAGCATTTAAAAGGTTTACAAAAAAGGTTAAAGGTTAGGAAAAAAAAAAAAAAAAAAAAAAAAGCAATTTATCAAATTACAACGACCATTTGGAAAACGATTTTTTTGAAGACTAAAATTTAAGACATAAAATATCGCACGGAGTTGATTATACATTACGCGGCAATTTTCACTCACTTCATATGAAACATGTCAATCAACGAGAAAGCATTTAAAAGGTTTACAAAAAAGGTTAAAGGTTAGGAAAAAAAAAAAAAAAAGCAATTTATCAAATTACAACGACCATTTGGAAAACGATTTTTTTTAAGACTAAAATTTAAGACATAAAATATCGCACGGAGTTGATCATACATTACGTACGCCATGAATTAAACATTAATAGTGTTATTACACGTAAAAATTGCAAGCCAAAACTATCGCCTGTGACCCATCAGATTTCATGAAACTTAAGTATTATCCACCTGAAACTTACGTAAATATCCAAGCATTTCATTGGCTGTTCGGGAAAAGGCGTTTCCATCGTCGGATTTCAAAGAAATTTTAAATGAAATTTTGAACCATTTTTCCAAATGGTTAAAAAAAAAAAAAAAAAAAAAAAAAAAAAAAAAAAAAAAAAAAAAAACATTATAAAGTGGCAGTTACTAAATGGTTTGGTTTGGTTTGGTTTGTGTTTATGACGGCCGATTATCAACACGTGGGATATAGGCCCTGGGGGGGAGTGCCCTTCGTGGGGGTCTTTCTAAGGGAACCTAACCCGTATTTACGCATGGGAATCCACGGTTTCGAAGAAAACCACGAAAACTCCGAAACGGTTAGGCCGACGGGCGCGATTGGGTTCGAACCCAGCACCTCCCGTCTACCAGCTTCGAGAGCAGAACCTCTCAGCCACTGGTGGGGCGGCAGTTACTAAATGAAATCTACCATTGCTAATTGAAATTTAGATTCGATTTTCTAGCTATAGTTGCATTTTAGATTTTGTATTAATGCTAATTGAAAATTTTACTATTTCTCTCTTTCTATATATATATTAAATAAGTCTATATTCGGAGCAATAAATTAACGGCAATTTTCGCTCAACTCATACGAAGTATGTGAATCAAAGGGGCAGCAAGACCTACTAAAGCTGGAAAATAAATCAAAGAATAGTTCATTATCAAGTGTCAAGCCTTACAACTCTTTCTTCGAAATCCTTTTCTCACTCAACACTTTCATCGAAATGTTAATGATAAATGTGTTTCTTAACAAAGACTTTCAAGACCTCGCGCTACCTCTCAACTCTTCTCCTTCAAAAATCAGAATCTCTTTTGTCACTCCTCCGTACAGCAAAAGACAGACGATGTTCAAAGCTTTGTTCCATTTTAATGAACGCGCCTGTGGTATTAATTAATTGCAAACTCCATGGCTTTTCTATCGCAAAAGGAACGGAGAGATCAAATGGAATCTGATGCCGGAGGCAGACTCATTCCGGACGTGGTCTCGTATTTGGTCTGTGTGTTTGGCTAACACAAGGGCGGGCCGGGATTGGAGCCCCAAACATCGGCCGCTGATTGCGTCAATAAGGCAGAAAACACGCACGATTCCTGGCCATGACCGCCGGCATTGCTGTCATTAGTGCTGTCGTTTTGCGCGCCAAGGGTTGTCGTAAATAGTGCTCCCGTGTTTGGAAGGCAAGAAATAAAAGAATTCAGGTGAAAATATCGGTTTCTGCAAAAGGAAACTGATAGACTGGGCTTTAGCTGGAGGGTACAGCTTGGTTGTTTGCACACCCACATCAAATGTGTAGCTGCAGACGGGGCGCAACTTGAAAGAGAAACACCGTTTTCTGAGAAGTAAAGGAATATCGAATTTCTCAAGCTTTAGATAGAAATGTACAGTCAAATATTTTTGACGCTGTGGTTGGGTTATTTGATAGACTCTTGCGTAAATCCAATGCCCTCTAAACCTTTTTCTACATCAGACGATCAATATTTTCCAAATATTTCTAGAAACAAGATTCGGAAAAAATAAAGGATTCTAAACTCTTAAATATTGATTTTCAAAGATATTGGTATTTATTGTTTTATCTAATAAAATTAAATTTTCATTATTTTAGAAATGCCAGGATAAACGCATCGACTAATATTTTTAATACTGTCTAATTATTTACTTACTTGTAAAATACGGCAGTTAGTAAACTGTGCTTAATTAGCCATATATTGTGTTATGTTATAATGATTTACTGGTTTCTATTTATTTTTATTGAATCACTTCTTTCCAACTTATTCAACGGTCACGAACAGTTTCGAAAATCAAATATTTCTCCTTGTAGTGTATGATGATGTTATTGTTATTTTAAAAAAATAATATTGGAAACTTGAAAGTTAGAAAAATAGGGTGACCGTGCCAGTAGTTGGCATCTTTCCGGTAGCTGATCAAATATTAGAAATATTGTGCCATTTCAGGTGGAAATGAGTTTTATACGTGACACTAGACAAATGGTTCCCAAACTTTTATTGCTCACGCCCCACCGAAGTATCTGTAAAATCCCGATGTCCCCTTCCCATACACGCACTCTATAATATACAGGGTGTATCTGAAATGCTTAAGCAAACTTAGGGGTATGATAGTACTCATCAAGACGAACAAAAAATGCAATGGAACATGGGGTCGCTAACCCCTTATCGAGTCACAAATACAGCGTGTTTCACCCTAGCTGAAGTCGGCTTGTCGGTAATAATTTTACGAACAATTAAAATATTGCAATAAAAATGTAACGATATTTAGCTTGTTTTGTAGGAAATGTGATACCATCACAAAAGAAAATGGTCAAAGTTTCCATTATGCGTACCAGCAGTATGCATTGGACGCTCCCCATTTTGAATTGTGATTATCAGTTCATTACGGTATCATCGATTGTGTGAGTACTCTATTTTTCCAAAACGTTTTTTGATGTTATTTTTTTAGTAGATTTATTTTCAGGAATTTCATGCTCCTACCTCAAACGGCTTACCAGCCGTTTGATATGGCAAACGATCTAAAATTTTCGATCCCCCTTTTAACCCCCATTTGGGGGGGGGGGTTCTAAAATCGCTGAAATACGTGCTTAATTATTTTTTTAGTAGATTTATTTTCTGGAATTTCTCGCTCCTAACTAAAACGGCTGCTGAGATATGGCCACATGCTCTAAAATTTTCGACCCCCCCTTTTAACCCCTTTAGGGGGGACTTTTCAAAAATTCGTCCTTAGTGCTCTTTTCCCCCAATTTTCATGCTTCTAGGTTCAGTAGTTTGGCTGGGCCTTTTATATATAGAGATAAATATTAAAAACTATCTCAAACGATTTTACCCCATAAGCCATAATGTAATGGAATTCTTTTTAGTGTCTCTGTAATACCCCACTTCCACCTAGCGCGACCAAACTGCCTTACTAACAGCAGGAGACCAAGGGCTATCTAACCACTACAACCGCGTGTGGGTGGCAGTAGGTGTTCATGGAAAAAAATCTGTCTTTACCCACAGACAATTGACTTATATGTAACCTCTTCGTTACTGAACAAAAAATATTTTTTGAAAAAATGTTGGAATAGGTTTTTTTTACCTATTTTGGTTTCAAAAATGATACTAATAGAAAAAAAATAAAAATTGATGCACCAGGGTACTAGTAAATAGAGGTCCACATATGTGGACCTTGGGACACAATTGCGTAAAAAGTTCAAAATTTTGGAAAATCTTTGTAAATCTTTGTTTCTTTTTAAAACTGCGAAAATAAATGGTCTTTTTATGTAACATAATTAAATATTATATTTATTGCTTTAAATGTATTAAGTTAATTAAATCGTAAATCTCAAAATTTTTAAATAATTTTTACCTTGAACTATTGTTAAGAAATTACTGCAAAATATTAATTTTATTACTTTATTCTTTACTTAGTGTGTAAATTTTCAAAACAATTGTTTTTCAAAATGCATAAATAAACTTTACACTTTATGCATATAGCTCTTTTTATTTTCATTTACATTCCTCCAAATAACACTTAGATGCATCTTTGATGTCTATAAGTCTTGGTAAATACCCACATTGTCCTACATTGTCAAGACGGATTTCCTTTGAGGGTGCGTTAATTTTTCTTTGCTTCTTTTGTCATTTCTTCTTTCAGAATTAATTTATTGGTGGCCTACGTCTACGGTGAGTTATATAATTTCTTCCTTCATACTTGATTAGAAGTGTAGTAATATACATCCTATAATATAGTAATCTATTTTCATCTTCATCGCTTTATTATCTCTTACGGAATGTTTCCATAGCAATTAGAAATCACTAGATATACAAAGTGATTAAATACGCACGTTGGACATTTGTTTGTTTTTTCTGCACATTCATAATATGCTAGTTACCAATAAAAGATCTGTACCACCTGTAGATATGTTGTACATTCTTGCTGCAGCTGGCTGGCTACTCTTACTTTTTCCTTATCCTCTTTCGACTATCAAAAATATGCATTAATTGCTTCACTTGCAAGACCTGTTGAAAGAAAAGGAACTGATTTCTCATATTTCCACTTTAAAAGGAAATCTCATCATCTCTAAGAACCCACTCTCCTTCTTTTCCGTTCTTTACCAATTCTCAATTTTTGTGTAGCAGAAACGATTCTATTTGACGTAGTAGTTGCGGAAAAAAAATATTTTGCAAAAGGTATTCTGCACATTTCAAGCTAGTAAAAATCTCTCTGTATAAATTATATGGTTAAAATATTGGGGAACACTTTAACACAATAATTAAACAATACCCCCACCTAAACGAAAATCTCGCATATCCCCTGATGAAATACTGCCATTGCTAACATATGTATATACAGAAATCTAATACCAATCCAACTCTAACAGACAGGACAAATATTATAAACCTAGAGAATTTGGTTTTGAAGATCCATATTGTGGGAAATCATACTGCCCAGAAAAGGAAATCATTTTTAGTCTAAAAGAAATATGTTTAGGTCGAGGTAAGCTTAAACAATTTTCTCTTGTAAAATCTAAAAAAGAGTGGCAGAATTATCAACAAAATACAGATAATTCCTTAGTTTAAAGAATCTAAGAATCTACTTTTTTTTTTGTTATTGTACTAACAAAATTGCTGGATTGACATGTCTTTCGATCAATATAATTTGGCTTAGGGGAGTTCCGATGCACCCATGAGAATATGCTGGCCTGTAAGTTTCATCATATCATAAACTGTAGTATTCACTGACCTGTGCTCTCGATTTTGCACTGAATGTAAATTTGTTTGTGCAGCTAGTTTCTCGAAAAGCTCAATATTCATAACTGTGATTAAATTTTATTTTGAAGAAAATTGCTAATTTTAACACTATTAGGCAATATGTTTGAACATTTAAAAATAATCAGCTATATTTGATTTCAATCACGTAGTTTAAAATTAATATATAAGAATAAAAAGTACATATGTATTAGTACTAATAGAATCGGGGTAAAAATATAAATTTAAAAGTTGACCTAAGGAAATCTTTTAATATTTTATTATTATGTGTTATTTACGTGAGATAATAACTTACAAATATAACTATACGCACATAAAAACAATAATCTTTATTTATTTTGAGTAAAAAATACATTATATATGGTCTCCAATGTATCTATGTATTATCAATAAAATTGCAGAATTTAATCGGTAATAAATAATATTTAATCAAACAAATATAAAAAATCCACTTAATATAGCTTAAATAGCATATTTCGTTTAAAAAAACCATATTTTAAGTTAATTAAATATAGTGGGACTTTATTGTTAATTCTAAACACGATACCAGATATTCCTTGAGTTTAAGCCTGTCTATAGTAGTTGAGTACTGAGGTCCCCGTGTGTGGACCTCAATAAAATAATACCTTTAAAATAAAAAACTTCAAAAAATAAACAAAAGGAAGTTATGTAGTGAACATTTATAATGTTTTTAGCAATAAAAAAATCATGACATCTTAATTAAAATTTTAATATAGATAAATATTATTTACTTTTACGCAATCGCTGAATTGACGATATTTTTCGAAACCTCACTTGCAACCAATGGTTTAGACATGCAAATAAGTCAAGTGTTCAAATCTGTTGGATTCATTTTGAAGCTTAAACTATCATAAATATGAATTCATAATCAAAATTTAGATAACTTGATTGGTTTTATTACAATAGGCTAAGATCGAAGGTCCACACATGTGGACCTCAGTAGCGAAGAGGATATATATATATATATATATATTATAACTCTCAGAGTAATGCCCGGTACATGGTTAATTATAGGCTTGACCATGGATCGTCATCCAGCTACATATTTTCTTCTCCCTCACCACATTTACAATTTAGCAAATGCTCATCTCCTCGCTGCTTGACCTGCCCTTATGCAGATCCATCACAAATTGTTCATAACACTTCCCATATTAATTTTTGTAAAGCTTTTAATGTTATTTATCGTATTAAATGCAATTCATGTAACATGCAATATATTGGTCAAACTAGTGGCCCAATTCATAAACGTATCAATGACATCAGTAATTATAAATGCTCTCGCAATCCTTTAAAGTGCAGTGTTGAGTATAGGCACTTTAAAAGCACAATTTTAGTAATATTACTATTCATATCCTTAATATACAAAATAAATTCCATGAACGTCTTTTTCTGGAATCAGCATATATCAAACATTATAACACACTTTATCCATATGGACTTAATCAACTCTCATACAATAAACTTCATGCCGTATATTCAACATCATCTAATACAATTAACTATCAATCTCTATATCTATCTCTTAATCATAAATTATATAAGCAAACCACACGTACAAAAAGAGGGAAATCATCCACTACTAAACATTCATCATCTAAATTAACTAATACTCATATCAAAAAATTATTAATAAGCCTACAATCTTCTTTCAGTAGTAATTACAACTGGATGCCTCTTCGTAAATTTATATTTGCAATTCCAAAATTTCACATTAATCAATATCATAAAGTTTTTACTTCAAACACATTCAATACTCACTTTAGTGATACATTTTTTGATTTACTCCATTATAGGCTAACTGCTCTTAATGTCAATATTAACAAAAAACCACAAAAATTAAATAAAAGTAATTCACATTTAATCGTTACCTTTACCAATCCTGTTTTTAATAAAATTAAACTTAATCAATTATTTCACAACGAGCAATGTAAATTCCCACTTCAAAGTGTTAATCTAACAAACTCTTTTAAATACCCTATTAGTTTAGGTCGTAAAATTTTCAATTATAATAAGTTTTCTAAAATTTTCAAACACACTGATACTTTTACATGTAAATGCAATGATCCCCATCTAAATACATATATTAATGCCCATCATGGACATGTTACAACTGGTAATTTAGACATTGTCAATAATAATCATTTAAGATCTTTGATACGTCATGGCACTAAATATCGTATTCCTTCACAGTGTAATATACAGTCCATCATTAAACAATTCACATATGATTTAGATTTCTTTATTTATAAAATTGCTATTAACTATAATAAACTTACTGAATATTTTGTAGATCGGAAGCATCATGTCATCTTTCTTTTGAAACAACAATTGTTAAAACTGAATATTGACAAAAATTCAGTTTCTTTCTCCACCCTTAAACCACATATTGCAGCACTTCAAAATAATTTCATCATTACATATGTAGATAAGGCTGCTAACAACTATGCTATCATCTGCAAATATTACTATCATCACCTTCTAAGCAGTTACTTCTAATAATATTTTCAAACTTCATCATGTTACTTTAAAGGAAAATAATAATCATATATTAAGCTATCATAAATTACTAGGCATAAAAAATAACAACCTAAATTATCCTTATGTAGTCATGATTCCAAAATTTCACAAAAATCCTCTTAAATTCCGCACTGTCACTGTAGGTTGTGATACATATAATACTCGTGCAAATACATTATTTTTAAATATTCTTACATAAATTTATGAGTTATCAGTCAACAAAGACAACACTCACTGCATTAAAAACAGTTTTGAATTGGTGGATAAAATAAAGCCATTAACAAATGTCAATAATATTATTACTTTAGATTTCAAAGACCTATTTAATAACACCATTCTAAAAGACTTACATTCTATTATCAATACATTATTTATAGAATATTTTCCTTTATTAAATTTACCTGATAACATTGATACTGACTACTTCACACCTTTGACTAAGTTTCTACTATTTCATAATTTTATTTTCCAAGACAATGCTTTTTTTATTCAAATACAGGGCATCCCTCAAGGAGCTGCTTCATCAAGTATGTTATCTGATTTATATCTTTACTTTTATGAACGTAAATTTATTAACAATAATATATTGTTATACAGATACATAGATGATGTAATTATTCTTTCTGTTAAAGATAATAATTCTATATCTCTTCCTGTAACGTACCCTTCTAATCTAGAACTTAGTACTACTTTTCCACATAATTCTAGTATCAATTTTATGGATGTTAAAATTAATATTCTCCGTAATAACACTCTAATATTCAATATTTATGATAAACGCAATGAATTTTCATTTAATGTAATTAATTTTAAGAACTTCAATTCCTGCTTACATATTTCAGTATATAGAAATATTCTACTTAATAATTGTCTTCGTATCAAACGTTTATGTTCCTCCCAATTCTTACAGCCTAATATTTTTAAATTAAAGCAATTAGCATTGTCTTATAATTATCCCATCTCTTTTATATCTGCATGGCTCAAATCTTAATATTAATTTTTTTCTATTTTTTATACTTTTTACCAGTATAGGTTTATAATATGTATATAAAAATAACTAAAAAATAGAAAACACTATTATGGAGGGTGGGTTGTGGATTGCTGAAAAATTATAAAAAACATACACAACAAAAAATTATATATATGTATATATATATATAATATATGATATGTAGATTTATATGTAATAAAAAAAAGTATGTGTATGTGTATGTTTTTCCCATACATTATACACTATTAAGAAAAAAAACCATATAAAAATACCATTACGGAGAGTTGAGGTCGGAAATGCTAAAAAAAACCTTAAAACGTTATATGTTTATATATGTGTAAGCCTGTATATGTGTATGTATATATGCTTATATATTGTATGGATATATTAAAAAATAAATAAATAAATAAATAAATAAACACGGGGTATCATGCATTTAACATAATAAATTTCTCAACAATTTTCACATACTGCTTCATAATACAAGGATATATTTCACTATTTCAATATTCCTCATTGTTTTTTAAATTTTCACATTTAGTTACATAATACAAACTATATTTTACTATCTCACTGTTTTTTAAATGTTATTTATATTCTCATTTTTTATATTATAATATTTTGTCTTTAAATTAGTTAATTTAATCAATTGCCCTTCTATTTATTTATTTTTATATAATTCTTTATTTTATTTTTTATTAATTTCGCTTTCCTATTAATTCCTATTAATTCCTATTCTTTATTTTATTTTTGTATTTACTCAGTAATTATTAAGTTTATTCCTATTTTTTCATTCTACTTCAACTAAATGTTAATCTAAGTCATTTCTTTATTTCTTCAATCAATTTCATTCACCTTTTTTTTTTTTTGGTAAAGATGGCAGCACCAAACATTATTATTAATAATCCAGTTCCAATCTACATTTTTTCCTTTCTCACACCAGATGGCAGCAAAGTTATGGGTTTCAGTCAGATAATCAACTGTAGGCCCACATGTTAAAATAGTCCTAACTCTGTTTTACCATCCAGACATTTGCCGTTATGCTTCCTAGTATGTAATTTAGGTATTTTGCTCTATTAATTTTTAATATCCTGTGTGAGGTGTATCTTTTTTAGATATCTTGGATTTTTATTATCTATTTTCTGTTATTTGTGCGTTATAAGGAGCTAAATTTTGTCATTTCAGGCTTAATGCCGACAAAATTGGATGAAATAACGCATCTTCTATGAATGAACTCACAAGCTCCTCAAGATTCTGTGGGTTATTCATAGTTTCTTATTTTACATACTGGTTTCCTATGTTCATTTCTAATTCATCTTTAGAACTTTACCAATTTATTCATATATTTGTGATTTCAAATTTATTATATATACATATATATATATATATATATATATATATATATATAAGGACATCTGGCAACACTAGCCATAACCGTTCTGCATTATTCAATCGAAGAATATTTTTGAAATTTTTAAGAAAATTTTCTTGCACTAAAATGACAGAAATTGTCTTCTGAGAAAATTCTGGAATACCTTTCTTTCAGAATCTTACTTCATAGATTTGAAATACATTTAAGATGGAATCTATTGGCTGTCTTTCTTGTAGGACAGATTTCACTTGAGCACTTCTCACAAAAGGAAGGAAAAGAAAACTTACTTCAATACAAGGCCTGAATTACACAGTACACGTATTTTCTGATTCTGATTGCGTTGTATTCTTTCTTGAAGTTAATTCTTACTAATTAAGGAGGTAGATCAACTTCAGCCGCTCGATATTGCTTGCTTTTAGCACAATATTAAACAATTCCTTAGAGCTGTTAAAAAAAAAAATGTGTAAATTATACAAACTTTTGTTTAAGTATTCCTTTAAGTACTTTTATTGAAAAATAATCAGAAATTAGTTTAATTAAGACATACTAATGAAAGATTTTTAAGGTGATTTGACATACATATGTATTGCGGGCAGGATTATTAAAAATACATTCGATATATCCAGTTAATATTACATACTTATATATTCGTAAAATATTATACTTTAACTTCAACCTAAAATAACAATCAAATTTACAGATGAAATTATTTTTTCAGGCAATTACACAATTTATGATAAAATTTCAATAAAAATAAAAATAAATAAAGTAAATACATTGCAAGTACTTACTTAAAAATAGACAAAGATTAAAAAACTATATAAAATACAATATAATGCAAAATATTAAGTTTCTACGTTACTTAGTTTTGGAAATAGGATGCGAGCAATGTCAAAAATATCTGTCTTGAGAAAAATGACTTTAAATTTCAAGTTTACCTAAATTTTGATAGGTTATATTGCACATATTTTATCATAAAACCGGTTCTAATTGGAGTATGTAACGTGTCATTATTTAATAACAACAAGAAAAAAAAAAAAAAAAAAAAAAAAGAGAGAGAGATTTTTAAAAAAGTTTCAAGGTGATCCGCCCCCCCCCCCCCCCCCCCCCGCTTAAGTGCATTATTAAGCATTTCCTAATGCCTGCAGTACGACAAGAGAGTATCTATCAGATTCTTATAAAGGTGCAGTTACTATCCAATTATTTTAATATTTTAAATATCAGTGAGGCAGAGAAAATCAGAGAGGATGAAAATAAGCAGAAAAATGAACAAAATATTAAAGAAAATGTAAAATGTATTCTCTTTTTTTTTATTTCTTTTTATTTTTTTATGTATTTTATTTATTTTTTTGGTCGTCTTCACTATATGCAGGGTGTCTCCGAATGGTTAAAACGCAATGTAACTGTTTACCTGTTAGAAGTAAGCAGGTCACACGCAAATTGCGAAAGCGTTTAATATAATGTAGAGAATTCGGTTACGTTTACTACAAGACACTGTTAAAAGTTTAGTGCTGGCTTGAACCCTTGATTGGCTTTTGGTGCTAGCTCCAATCATATGCTGGTGACTTGGATCTAAGTGCTCAACCGGACCTAGAAATTTTGGAACGAAATATCTTTATCTCATGGTTGTCACTATTGCAGTATTGCAGCACAAAATTTCTAAACTTTCCATTAATTTTAAAAAATTTGCTTGCTTTAAATTTGTATGCAATCCCTCTAGGAAAAATTCGTCAATTCGCATTATTTTTCTGTCAACTAGATCATAGTGAAATAATCAACATACCTGTATTTTTTTAATTAACTGAATTTCGATAAAGGAAAAAACTGACTTATTTCCTGTCTCCGTATCATTTAAAAGGTAATTTCTTCAGTAAAATAGGAAACCTTCACAAATTGATGATGGCGTTCTTTAAATTGAAAAAAATATTAAAAAGTTTGAAAACAAAATTTTACCTAAAGAGACTAATCCAGTTTTAAAGCCTAGCTTCATTTCGTTTAGTGTGAAAATGCCTAATATTATCATTTGTAAACATTTCTTTTATTTATTTATTTAATATTTTTCACCTTGCTTAAAAATATCCCATTGATGATTGATGTAAACTAGGGATGCACAACCTGTGGCTCGCGGGCCAAAAGTGGCCCGCCATGGGTTAACTTGTGGCCCACGATCACAATTTATATAATTTCTTCGTTTTTTTACACAATTACGTCAATTTATAACTGGAAAAATTACAATTTTTTGATTATATGTCGTAGGAAAAAATCGCGAATTTCGTCAATTTGCCCAGGAAGAAATTGCAAATTTCATCAGAGCCAGTTAACAATCGCAAATTTCGTTGATCGAGTTCGGAAAAATCGCGAAATTTATCGATGAGTCGCAGAAAAGTCTCAAATTTCGTTGATAAACTGGGGAAAAATCTCGAGTTTTATTAGTTTATCGCGAGAAAAAATCGCGAATTTCGACAATTTGCCACTGAAAAAATTTCAAATTTCATCAGAGTCAGTTAAAAATAGTAAATTTCGTTGATCGAACGCGTTAAAAATCGTGAACTTTGTCGGTTATGTAATCTTTGATCGGTTGCTGAAAAATTGCGAGTTTTGTTAGTTGATCGTGAGAAAAAATCTGAAATTTGTCAATTTGCCGCAGGAAAAATTACAAATTTCGTCAGAGTCAATTAAGAATCGCAAATTTCGCTTATCGGGCGCGGAAAATTTTCGAAATTTGTTGATTGCGAGCGGAAAAATCGCGAATTTTGACGACTCGGCACGGAAAAATCTCAAATTTCTTTAATCGGGCACAGAAAATCGCGAATTTTGTCAATGAAGTACGGAAAAATTGCAAATTTTGTTGACCGGCTGTGGAAAAATCATAAGTTTCGTCAGTTTATCACGAGAAGAAATGTCGAATTTCATCAATTTGTCGCATAAAAATTACAAAATTTCTTCAGAGTCAGTTAAAAATCGCGAATGTCGTTGATAAGACGCGAAAAAATCGCGAATTTTGTCGAGGAGCTGCGGAAAAATTTCAAACTTTCTTGATCGGCTACGGAAAAATCGTGAATTTCGCCAGCTTATTGCGGGAAAAAAATCGCAAATTTCGTCAATTCGCCACGGGAAAAATTCAAAATTTCATCAGAGTCAGTTAACAATCACGAATTTTGTTAATCGAGCACAGTAAAATCGCGAATTTTGTCGATGAGGTACAAAAATTGCAAATTTCGTTGATCGACTGGGAAAAATCGCGATTTTGTCAATCTGTCGCGGAAAAAAATCACGAATTTTGACAATTGATAGAAAAAATTTCAAATTTTGTCAATTGGTCGCAAAAATATTGCGAAATTTGTCAATCGCTCGTCAAAAAAATCGTGAATTTCCTCAAAAATTCACGAATTTCGTGAATAGCTCATGGAAAAAAATTACAAAATTTGTGTGTCGGTCCCAAAAAATATCATGAAATAGAAATCCATTGGTCGCAGAAAAAAATCGCAAATTTCATCGATTGTGTTCGTAAAAGAAATCGCGATTTTCGCCAATTTATTGCGCGAAAAAAATCGCAAATTATATCAATGTATATCAGGAAAAAATTCACGTTTCGTCGATTGGTCATTGGAAAAAATTGCAAATTTTGTCAATCTGTCACGTAAAATATCGCAAAATTTGCCAATCACTTATGAAAAAAATCGCGAATTTTGTCAATCGTTCATGGGAAAAAACTCGGAGATCGATCGCAGAACAAAAAAATCGCAAAATAATTCGATCGGGGGCAGAAAAAATCGCAATTTTCGTTGATCCGTTGTGGAAAAAAATCGCGAAATTAGAAAAAAAATTATCGCTGAAAAAAATCGCGAATTGCGTCAATTTATCGCAAGTATCGTAAACTGATTGTTTGAAAAGATTGCTAATTTTGCAAATCGGCAATGGAAAATTACCGCGAAGTCTGTCAATCGGTTGTTGATAAAAAATCGCGAATTTCGTCAATCAGTCGCTCTTGACTGACGAAAGAAAAAAAACGAGTTTTGTTAATAGTCCGCAGAAAAAATAGCATAATTAAGTTCATCATGCCTTGTTATTTCAAAAATAAGTTTTCTTTTATTTTATATGAAGTTATTCTTCAATAATTTCTTTTTTTTTTTTATAATTTTCAATAATGTTCAATTATTTAGAAATTTTGTGTAATTTTTTTTCTTCAAGTACCATTTGTCAAGAAGGAACCGTTAGTCTTCATAAAGTGTTAAATGGCTATTCATACAGATGCGAAGAAGCCCTGCATTCTTTCCTACAATTATCTATTTCCGTTTGTTTACTTTTATTATAGACAAAAAATAATTATTCATAAAGAATAAAGACTTATTACCCCCCCCCCTACCCCCCGATATAGAATTTTCTCTGTGTTACTGATGTGGCCCTCGACAACCCAAACATTTTTGTAAGTGGCCCTTCTCTTAAAAAGGTTGTGCACCCCTAATGTAAACAATAACAACATGATCAAGTTGTGTAATGGTCACCAGTCACCGAGCACCTTATCACTGGCACTGTTAGCGTTCTCCACTTCACTTTGTGTGGCACTTTCAACCAGTGACATTTTTCTACTCTTTTTTGAACGATTTATACTAGGGTTGGCACTTCAAGGGTTCTCGTGATTGTTAAGCTTGGCATATAAGACATTTTTTCGTAAAAAAAATAAAAAAAAGACATTTTCGATTTTTTTATACTTTCAGCGCTTTTTATTCTTAGTCCTCACTCAAAGAATTTTCTCTCATATATGAAACATTATTGATAAATAATCTAATAATGATCAATACTCTAATAATGATTCACGAAATATTTTGTGGTTAACAACTAATATAGTCCGCACCAAGGTTGGTATTTTGGCCAGGACAGTGGCAAAAATAGGAAAACACCAAGCAAAAACGAAATAAAACGACAAATTCTTATTGATCTTTAACGTGTAATAAGATCCATAAGTTAATAAGGATCATAACGATATAAACAATCAGATTTAATAACATATCATTTAATATTTTTATTTAATTTGCTAATTAATAAATATAATTAAAATAGTTTAACCGTTTATAAAATAGGTGGGATTCAGTCTAATACTTAGGAACTTAAGAGCCAAATTAAAAATCAGATATCTAATCCCCCCCCCCCCTAAATAAAGTATTTTGTCAGCCATTAATATTTTTTTAATTATCAAAAGTTTTTATATAACTTTGCTACTTTTTATAATGTAATGAGTCCTAAAAGTATGTAGATATTTAAGTCTTTGGTACTAATTTATAATTATTTATCTGATGAAACTAGTCTGTTACAAATAAAAGAGTAATTAAATTAAATTGAAAAAATATATTTAAAAAAAAAACCCACTCTGTTATGTCTTGTTAAGAAACTAATCCCCCGCCCCCTCCCTTTTACACTCCAAGAAAGGGACAAAAAGTTACCTTCCTTACTTTCAATAAGTAGCCTGTAGCCATTTTATCTTTCTGTACTGCATTCAAATACTCTTTTGAAATTCACCGATGCAGCAGTTCATTGTCAAATTATCATAAGACCGACAACAAAATACCAAATAAAATAATCATTCATTATAATTAGTAATGAAAAATCACTAATATTTAATGTATAAACACGAATAAATAATTATGTTTTCTATTTATTTATATAAAATTATTTATTTTTTTTCATTTATGATTTTGCTAATAAAAGTTAGCATTCTTTCATGAAATGCATAGTTATTTACCTTAAGTGTTCAAAAGCAAATTTAGAATATTGAATTTTTAGCTATTAAGTTTCTTTTTTCTTTCATCAGATAGTTTTTTTTTTTTTTTTTGGGGGGGGGGGGGAATTAATGGACATAGCCTATTTTTGCCACTACTTTAACAAAAAACTATTTTTGCAGGTCCGGTTTTACCATCTTTGGCAAATCTTCCCAACCCTGTCAGCAACTATAGTTTCCGGGCCATGCATGCTAATGGCGCCTGGTGTATGTAAAAACCGTTGTGGATGCAAAGTCGTCCAAGTTACCTGTGGATAATACCTCTGGAGGTGTCTTGCCAGGTGAAGGACTCGTCATCTGATCAAGGCTCTAAATTACGAGATCAACTTGAGTATCCATACGTAGGTATCAAACAACTAATGTTATCTTATTCACCTTATTTCCCTAAATAACGAAGTTTTGTTAAAGCATTCAGGAAGTGTTGGAAAGTGTTTCATAATCTATGCTCAACGCAGGATTTTTCTATCTTATTTTTTCAATGGGGGAGTTTTGTTCCCATGAACTCTCTATTTAAAATAATTTTTGAACACGTGTACAGAAAACTAACCATAAATGCTACTCCATTAGATTCTTGCATCCGGTCGGGTATCCCGATTTTATCTAAATCCAACCAAACCCGTCGTTCGGGTCAGGTTGGAAGTAAATTTTTCCGTTGTGAACCGGGTTTGGGTCAAGTTACTTTTATATGTTTCGAGTTGGGGACGGATTCGGGTTGAGTTTCATATATTTAAATATGAATTAATTTTCTTTCACTTCAGATATGAATATTTCGGGTTCGGGTTGAAATATACTGGGTTTGGTTCGGGTTTCAGGATGCCTAATTTTTTTTGTCGGCTTCATATCAGGTTTAGAATTGACTTTAAGAATAATGTTTGGGTTCAGGTGGTATACAACCAGGGATCGAAATGGAAAAATTCATAAATCGGAACGCTATTTAAAAATTATTGATTATCAATTTTTTTTTTAAAGTATAGACAAATTTATATCTAAACACACAAAACCAATTCAAAAATTGCATTCAAAATATTAAATAATTATTTTTAAAAAGTTACAGAAATCACTTTGTTTACTTGGCTGTAAACTGAGAATAATTTCTCTTTTGTTGATAGCAACAAGTGGAGTGTAAACAAACTCGGTGTTCTAGCTCTATCCCTTTTTAACACTCTACAACAAAGTTTAAAAGTGTTTATGCATTCGGTTTGCCTGTCCGTCTGTCCACGCTGTAACTCTCATAAATATACTTCGATTTTCCTGCAATGGATAAACGTTACTTAGGGTTATCAAAGCATGTTTGGTATTGTATATGAAGTATGTAGGATCAATAGTTAATTTACAGGGGCACTCAAAAGAATTCCATTACATTATAGTATAGGGGGAAAAATCGTTTGCAGAGTATTTTAATGACATACGCTATTTCAAATGCATTGAAACTGATATAGATTATTGACTTTCACTACGATCACGTCACAACAGGGCATTCATAGCATTTTTTAGTTTTTTACAGGGACACACAAAAGAAATCGGTTACAGTACTATCTTTGAGTAATAATTGCTGGAGTGTAGGTTTTAAAATTCGGTATGCGCTTTTAAATTTAACTAATTTTTTACATATAACCTGTTATATATAAATTCTATACCTCATATAGAGGGTTGTACAAAAGTAGTCACATACCATTCTCCTTATTAGAGGATATTACTGAAGGGGAATTTTCAACTGAAGTATACGTATTTCTTAAGTGAACTAAATTTTGGCATGCATGTAGTTAATGGATATAAACCTACATAGCATATACAAGGCTGCTCAAAGAATTCGGATAATTTTACGATTGTAGATGGGAACGGTTGAAATTGGGGTTTTAAGTGTGTTATGCGTTTCCATATGGTTGAATTAGACATAATATTTTAACTTATTAAACGGTGCAGTTTTATTACATTATTTTGAATGTGTTGGAAAGTGTTCAATAATCTATGCTTGACACAGGATTTTTTTTCTTGTTTTTGGATGAACCGGAACGGAAATATTAATATTTTTCAGAAGCTGTAACAATATCTTTTAATAATTGTGCAAAACGGAAATATATTTACAATAATTTCACGAACCGGAATATAGTTCCGGTTTGCTCCAGTACCTTTCAAGCCCTGGGTACAACCCGACCCGCACAGGGCTCTACTTAATTTTTAATAGCGAATATTCTACAGGGAACCACGAAAACACATATCAATTACATGTCAATCAAATATATTTACGAGAGTTAGAGCACGGACAGACAGACAAAAGACAGACCAAAGTCATAAACACTTTTCAATTATGTTGGAAAGTGTTAATAAAAAGGGTATTTCCTTACTATACAACCCTCTTTTGATCACCTATTCCACAATAACACATATCAATTACATGGCAATCGAATACATTTACCAGAGTTAGAGCTTGAACAGACAACAGACAAAGCAAAGTAATAAACACTTTTCACCAGTTACGTTGGAAAGTGTTAAAAAAATGAAATTTTACTGTACAACCGTCTTTTTTCACCCATTCCACGATAGCGCACATATCAATTACATGGGAATCGAATATATGTAGGAGAGTTAGAGCACGAACATACAATAAGCAAACCAAAGTCATAAACACTTTTCAATTACGTTAGAAAGTGTTAATGAAAAGGGTATTTCCTTACTATACAACCGTATTTTGTTCACCTATTCCACGTGGAAGCAATTTTTCCTCTGTTTTCCAAATGAAAAACAATCTTCTAAAACGAAATTAAATAATATAGAGTTTTATGTTCTATAATTTAGATTTTTACAATAATTTCAAATTTTCTCTGTGCATTTTCCATCATCTTTTCCCATTTCATTTCAACAGAATAAACTTGTATTACTTCTTTGAGTTGTTTCACTTTCAAAAACGAAAATTTCGTAAAGATGTAACATTAGAAAAACATTTAATTTCAGGGAAGAGATTGGTATTACTGATTATTGAAGAATACATTTGATACTTGAAATATACGTGTTTTTCTTTAAATCAAAGAAGCATAAAAAGTTTTCTCCAAGCTGAAAATTCTTGTACATTTGTTTTCTGTGAGAAAAATGTTTACATGTATATGGCTGCACAAAAGTTCTTTAACAAATAAAAAATAAAGAAAAAGCATGCGTCAAGTATAGATTATGAAACACTTTCCAACACATTCAGAATATTGTATCAAAACTTCACTGTTTAATAAGGTGATAGTTGGTATATAACAACACAATTTGGAAAACGCATAAAATATTATAAAGCTCAATTTCTGCAATTGGCCTCCAGAGTCAGAAAGGAATTGAAATTATTTTGTGAATCCTTGTATATGATCTATAGATTTGTATCTATACTATATATTATGCTGAAATACAGTTCATTTAGGGAATGCCTAACATAGTTTCAGTAATTTCCGTGAGTAAACAGAAATGTACTCGAATTCTTTTGCACAGCCTTGTAAATGGAATACATACACACCAAGTATAATGGAAAGGAATTCAAAGGTCTATCGGTTAAATTTAAAATCAGTTAAATTTAAAAATCAGTTGAATTTAAAAATGTATTGCCACAACTTTAAACGCACTTCTAGCAATTACCACTCATAGGCAGTAAACTGCAACCGAACACTTTTGTGTACTACACACACACACTACGAACACACTGTGTATTAATGATAATGCTATGCACACCATATTCAAAAGTAACCATCTTGTTATACACCTCTGTGGTATATATCAATTTCAATATGTTTGAAACAATGTAGCAACATTAAAAGACATTGCAAACGGTTCTCACCCATAGACCAGGATCTTTTCGAAGCTTAAATGTCTGTAAACATCGCGGCATTAAAAAAGAAACCAAACCAATTAATCAAGCATTATAAAAATGGCCTTACGTACTTGAGCCGCATGAAGATACTCGCAGGATAATTTTAAACCTATTAGAGTGTTCTTTTAAAATATCTCGTTTGTATTTCAACACTTTTAAATAATTCGTTTCATTGTATAATTTAGGTCGTTCTCTACAAAAGCTCTTTTTTATTTTTTCGATTTTGATTGTAGTTTTCTTTCTTTCTTTCTTTCTTTTTTTTTACTGGGATACTTTTACTTTCGGAACGTTTCGAAAGTTAATGTATGCTCATAAAAAAAGAACTGCAACCAAAATCGAAAAGTGAAAAAGGGCCTTTGTAGTGAATGGCTTAACCTACATGATACAAATAAATAAGTAAATAATAAAATAATAATGTTAAACCTATGGGAGTGCTCTTTTGAAACATCTAATTTGCATTTCAATATTTTGTTTTGTTTTACAGCTCAAACAGAAATTAAATTTAAACAAAATTAAATAAAGATTAATGAAATATTTTAAAAGTTTTCAATTTCTACGATAAGCTGGTTCTGGATATGTAAAAAATTTAATTAATTTCTATCAATTTTCATTTTTATTTAATTTTTGTTTGAACTGCAGAATCGTCTTTAACACATCAACAACTGCATCATAGAATTTGAAAATAATAATAATAATAAAACCATTTTTCTCTATATATACATTTATCTTTAAGGTCTAACTTTAACTATGGAATTTTGTTTTAAATATCAAGAAATTTACGATAGGTATTGAAAATTTTAAAAATATTTCATTAATCTCTAATTTTGTTTCCCCTATGTACATTTTTTTCATTTAAGTTCTATTTATACAATACAATTTTGTTTTTCATATTAAGACATTTATCATAGAAATTGAAAACATTAAATATATTTCAGTAATCTCTATTAAATTTTGTTTTCGCTTAAGTTCTGTTTAAACTATAAAATCTTGTTTTATTATTAAGAAACTTACCGTGAAACAGAAAACTTTTAGAATATTTCACCAATTTTTATCAAATTTTGTTTTCATTTAATTTCTATTTAAACTGCAGAATCTTATTTAGTTCATCAAAAAATGTATTTTAGAATTTGAAAATAATAATAATAATAATAATAATAATAATAATAATAATAATAATAATAATAATAATAAATCATCTTTATCTCTACATATTTTTCATTTAATTTTTATTTAAACAATGAAATCTCAATCAAGAAAATTACCACAGAAATTAAAAATTTTAGAAATATTTATTAATCTTTATTCAATTGTGTTTTCATTAAAGTTCTGTTTAAACTATAGAATTTTGTTATTACCATATAAATTGAAAACTTTAAATATATTTCATTAATCTTCTATCAAATTGTGTGCTCACTTATAAGTTCTATTTAAACTGTAAAATCTTGTTTTACATATCAAGAAACTTACCGTAGAAATTGAAACCTTTTAAAATATTTCACTGATTTTTATTAAATTTTGTTTTTATTTAATTATTTTTAAACAGCAGAATATTATTTAGTTCACCAAAAATGTATCGTAGAATTTGAAAATAATAATAATAATAAAAATTCCTTTTTCTCTCTATATATATTTTCATTTAAGTTCTATTTAAGCAATGGAATTTTCATCAAGAAAATTACCACAGAAATTGAAATTTAGAAATATTTTATTAATTTATATAAAATTTTGCTTTAATTGAAGTTCTGTTTAAACTATAAAATTTTGCATTACATATCAAGAAACTTAATGAAGAATTTGAAAATTCAATAAAATACAGTAAAACTCGGATATAACGCTCACCGCTTAAAACGTTTTCCCGCCTTTTACGCTCATTTGTCCCGCTCCCTTGAACCATAGCCATAAGAACAATGTAAAATTTCCTCGCTTTTAACGCTCCCCGCTTTTAACGCTTTCCCGCTTTTAACGCGCTTTTTATTGGTCCTTTGAACAAAGAAATCCCGGAAATTACGCTTTGATGCTTTTGTTTACATACGGAGTTCTCATTTTCTCGCCTGTACAAAGAGAAAGAGAGAGAAAGAGTGGATACTTGGAATTGGCTTGGCAGCCAGCCAACGCCCAAAGACTTTGTAAAAAAAAAAAAAAAAAATCAACCGTCGCGGCGGTTTTTTTCTCATTGGATCAGAGAGCATAAGAATTTATGCCGCCATCTCAGCAGCACTTGTCTGTCTCTTACTTCACACAAACTGTTTTCTTTACACATTAGTAATTAGCATCGCTGCCCACTCCAATTAGGTGCAACATGGAAGCTAAGAGTATGAAAAGAAAAAAGCTGACACTTTCGAAAAAATTAGAAATTCTAAAAACAAAAAATCGCCTATTCTAAGCCAGAAAGATTTTGCGTTATCTATAAATATCGCGCCGTCGTCTCATCGGACTCTTCTTCAAAATAGAAAAGATATTAAACAAAATGTTGCGATTGCTGGCTCAAGGAAAAAGAGAGTAAAAACAGGAAAATATGAAGATTTAGAAAAAGTTATGTACGAGTGGGTCAAGACACTGTAACATACCTATCAGCAGATTCATAGTTAAAGAAAAAGCTGCAGAAGTAGTCCAAAAGCTAAGAATTGAAGATTTCACTCCATCTAATGGGTGGTTAGATCGATTTCGAACCCACCACGACATTGTGTACAAGAAGATTTGCGGAGAATCCGCTGCCGTGAGCATAGAAAATGCAAAATTAAAAAAAAAGAACAGTCTCCCAAGGCTTATCAAAAACTATGCCACTTGTGATATTTATAAGGCCGATGAATTTGGCTTATTATTTAAAGCAATGACTCATAAATCCTTGACGTTAAACGATGAGCAGTGCGATGGAGGGAAGCTCTGTAAAGAAAGTGTGACTGTGCTTGAGTGTTCCAACGCCGATGGGAGCGACAAACGCAAGCCTCTGGTGATTGCAAAATCGGTCAACCTCGCTGTTTCAAGAACATCAAACGACTGCTCTGTGACTATGCACACCAACGTAAGGCTTGGATGGCGGGTCCCCAGTTCATTAAATATGTTTAAGATTTTGATTTCGAGATGCGGAAGCAAAATAGGCGTGCCATACAATTCGTAGACAATTGCGCAGCGCATCCCCAAGAAATACCAGATCTTTCAAGCGTCTCTCTGGAATTTTTACCTGCAAACACCACAAGCGTACTTCAACCTATGGATCAAGGAATCATAGAGGTTTTGAAACAACATTATCGTAAAAGTATAGTGAAAGGATTTCTACATGAAATGCAAATTAAAAGTATACGACCTTCTGTAACTCTCCTAAACACCATGAACTACTTAGCGCTGCTTAGGATGCAATCAAACCTAAAATAATTCAAAATTCGTTAAAAAAGGCAGGCTTCATAAAACGGGTGCCGACGATGATATGGATGCGGCTGAAGGGAGAAATAATCCTATGGAGGACGAGGGCTTACAAGCTGTTTGCGAGCATCTTGCAGAAAACGCACACAGCCTTCAGAACTATCTTAACATTGATAAAGACGTTATCACAAGTAACGGTAGGAGCATTGACGACATTATAGGGGACACTGTACAGGATGCCGCAGAAGAAGAGGACCCTGATGAAGTTGCTGATGGCGATGTTCAAGAGCGCATCCCAACGATAGCTGAAGTAATGGAAGCTTTTAGCACTATCCGCCTACACACCGTTTCAGTAGATACCACCGCTTCACATGAAGATATATTAAGACACATAAACAAAGCATAAAATGCTCTTTTATGTATTCGTTCGTCCACTCGTCAGACGAAACTCAAAGAGTTTTTCTCTAAAACAATAAACAGTAAGTGAAAGTTTATAGTCCTCATAGTGGTGCTCAAGTGTACAAATGTTACTAAAAAAGAAAAAGTTTTCTTATATTTTATGTTTAATATAAGGATAAAGGTTCCTATTAGAAATGTTAAATATGTTTTGTAGCTTTTGTTTTAATGCTAACAATTCTTTTACTTATTCTGATTTGAAATAATAATAATACACTTTGTAAACACTATGTAAATTTGTGATATTTTAAATGAAGGAAACGTTTTTGTACCTATGCTGTAGAGCTTCTATTTTAAATAATACACAAAAACGATTCCCCGCATTATTTAAAGCAGATAATCTATTGTTCTCAATTTTAAAATGCCTAAAACCTTCTCCCGCATTTAACGCTTTCCCACTTTTAACGCTCTTCTAGCCCGGTCACCCGGAAGAGCGTTATATCCGGGTTTTACTGTATTTTATTTTCCTCTGTATATTTTCATTTAAGTTCTGTTTTAAAGTATAGAATCTTTGACTTACGATATCTAAGATAGTTTTTTAACAAGAAAATTACCATCGAAATTGAAAACTTTAAATATATTTCTTTAATCGCCATCAAATTTTGTTTCCATTTAAGTTCTGTTTAAACTATAAAATCTTATTTAGATATCAATAAATTTACCGCAGAAATTGAAAACTTTTAAAATATCACAATATTTTTTTATAAAATTTTGTTTCCATTTAATTTCTATTTAAACTGCAGAATGTTGTTTAGTTCATCAAAAAATGTATCGTAGAATTTGAAAATAATAATAGAAAAAAAATTCACTTTTCTCGCTCTATATTTTTTCATTTAATTTCTATTTAAACAATAGAATCTTAATCAAGAAAATTACCACAGAAATTGAAAACTTTAAAGATATTTAACTAATTTCTATAAAGTTTTATTTTTCTTTAAGTTCTGTTTAAACTATGAAATTTTGCTTTAAATATCAAGAAACTTAACGTAGAATTTGAAAATTCAATAAAATATTTATTTTTCTCTATATATTTTCATTTATGTTCTATTTAAAGTATAGAACGAATTGCGATATCTAAGATAGTTTTCGAAAAAACAAGGAAAATCCTGGAAAATCGATCAATCAGTCAATCTGTTAATGCTCAAAAACTCGGAAACTAATTGATGAATTTTAACTTTAAATAATCTTACGGCGATTTACAGACCTAATTAAGATTTCAAAAGGATAATAATTAATTTTTTAGCTTATGAAGTGTACTTTTAAATCTAAAAACTGGACTGGTAAGCATTTTCCCACGGAAATTCGAATTATCATACAAAATAATGACAACAATACAACGGGTTGCTATGCAAGCTACATTAATATAAAAATTGAAAATTCGATTTATTGACGCGTTAAATTTGCACAGTGTCCTAATTTGGTGATCATCATAATGGAGTATCTCTTTCTTTTAAATAGGTACAAAAACACGTCGGTTTTGCAGGGGACATTTTTACATTAACTGTAAAAGTCGTTTCCCTTTCGAAATAAAGCACCATGGGAAAAGAATAACATTAAGGCGAGCTAGGTGTTTTTTGTATTAAAAGTAAACATATTCTTTGAAGTTGATTTGACATCTAGGAACGAGGAAGAAAAAGGTAGGTTTCATTTTAAAGAAGTTGATTTGACATCTAGGAACGATGAAGGAAAAGGTAGATTTCCATATTAAAGAAGTTGATTTGACATCTGAGAACGAGGTAGAAAAGGTAGGTTTCCATATTAAAGAAGTTGATTTGACATCTAGGAACGAGGAAGAAAAAGGAAATTGAAAACTTTAAATATATTTCATTAATATTCTATCAAATTTTTTGCTCACTTATAAGTTCTATTTAAACTGTAAAATCTTGTTTTACATATCAAAAAACTTAGCGTAGAAATTGAAACCTTTTAAAATATATAATTGATTTTTATAAAAATTTTGTTTTTATTTAATTATTTTTTAACAGCAGAATCTTGTTTAGTTCACTAAAAAAGGCATCGTAGAATTTGAAAATAATAATAATAAAAAAAAATTATTTTTCTCTCTATACGTATTTTCATTTAAGTTCTATTTATGCAATGGAATTTTCATCAAGAAAATTACCACAGAAATTGAAATTTAGAAATATTTCATTAATTTCTATAAAATTTTGCTTTAAGTTAAGTTCTGTTTAAACTATAAAATTTTGCATTACATATCAAGAAACTTAATGTAAAATTTCAAAATTCAATAAAATATTTTATTTTCCTCTATATATTTTCATTTAAGGTCTGTTTTAAAGTATAGAGTCTTTGACTTACGATATCTAAGATAGTTTTTTAACAAGAAAATTACCATTGAAATTGAAAACTTTAAATATATTTCATTAATCGCTATCAAATTTTGTTTCCACTTAAGTTCTGTTTAAACTATAAAATCTTATTTACATATCAATAAACTTACTGCAGAAATTGAAAACTTTTAAAATATCACAATATTTTTTTAATAAAATTTTGTTTCCATTTAATTTCTATTTAAACTGCAGAATGTTGTTTAGTTCATCAAAAAATGTATCGTAGAATATGAAAATAATAATAGAAAAAAATTCACTTTTCTCGCTCTATATTTTTTCATTTAATTTCTATTTAAACAATAGAATCTTAATCAAGGAAATTACCAAAACAATTGCAAACTTTAAAAATATTTCATTAATTTCTATAAAATTTTAATTTTCTTTAAGTTCTGTTTAAACTATGAAATTTTGCTTTACATATCAAGAAACCTAACGTGGAATTTTAAAATTTAATAAAATATTTATTTTTCTCTATATATTTTCATTTAAGTTCTATTTAAAGTATAGAATGAATTACGATATCTGAGATAGTTTTTGAAAAAACAAGGAAAATTCTGGAAAACCCATCAATCAATCAATCTATCAATCAACAAAAACTCGGAAACTTAATTGATGAACTTTAAATAATCTTACGGCGACTGATAGACATAATTAAGATTTCAAAAGGATAATAATTACTTTTTTAGCTTATGAAGTATACTTTTAAATTTAAAAACTGGACTGGTAAGCATTTTCCCACGGAAATTCGAATTATCATACAAAATAACAACAACAATACAACGGGTTGCTATGCAAGCTACTTTAATATAAAAATTGAAAATTCGATTTATTGACGCGTTAAATTTGCACAGTCTCCTAATTTGGCGATCATCATAATGGAGTATCTCTTACTTTTAAATAGGTACAAAAACAGGTCGATTTTGCAGCGGACATTTTTACATTAACTGTAAAAGTTGTTTCCCTTTCGAAATAGCGCACCGGAGAAAAAGAATAACATTAAGGCGAGCTGGGTGTTTTTCGTATTAAAAGTAAACATATTCTTTGAAGTTGATTTGATTTTAAACGAGGAAGAAAAAGGTAGGTTTCATTTTAAAGAAGTTGATTTGACATCTAGGAACGAGGAAGGAAAAGGTAGGTTTCTATATTAAAGAAGTTGATTTGACATCTGGGAACGAGGTAAAAAAAGGTAGGTTTCCATATTAAAGAAGTTGATTTGACATCTAGGAACGAGAAAGAAAAAGGTAGGTTTTCATATTAGAAAATATAGGGTAAATATGCCAGTAATGGACGCTCTCCTAAGTTGTTGGTTCATAAAAAAATAACCAATAAGAGTTCTGCTTTTATTTCTTATTTCCTAACTCTGCCTTGTATGTTTTGCAATAAATGTTATTACTGACATGTCAACTTTAAGACTGTAATCTTAATCAAACCAGTTAATGAAACTGAAAATAATCTTTTACAGTTCTACTGTCTTTCAATGAAAATTTTACGGAGCAAACTTAGAGCTGGTTTTACACTATCTCCTTTATTTTCTTGCAAAAATTGCATGTCTTGACAGTAATAGAAAACTTCGAATTTTATATAATGACGGAAATTTACAAAATTTTATGCATTTTAAAGGTTTCAGGACAAGTGTCCGTTACTAGAACGCTTAGTGAGTCAATTTACAATAATGGATATCCCATGTGACTACTACTAAAAGCGTGATTTCAGTAATGGTCAGAGTGCATAAAATCTTTTGATTTAAAGCTAAGTAATAACTTAATTTTTAAATTGCACATACCAGAATGTAATAAGAACATTTTTGAAGTGAAAACTTCTTTAGGCGCGTTGAGCTTTTTTTGAGATGGGGAAAAAACACTGATTTCGAGACACTGTAACGTAACCGACATGCTAGCATTTTGACACATAGACACTAGCGCGCCAAGCGGTGAATGGCAGGAACTTTTCCCTCTTCAGCTCAATCCGCAAAAGAAGAAGGAAGCTAAAACTCACTTTTTCTCCCGGCGTATTGCTAAAACAAATTATTATTTTGTTTTTCGTCAGTTAAAATGAATTATACCGTATTCGTGACCTACCTATTTCGTGTAACTAAAAACCGATAACGCTGTATTTTATCGTGTTGATGGTCTGGTCAATGATCAACAGTATTGGCGGGAATTTCGATTACGGAAGAAAAAATACGGGGCACAGATGTCAGATACGCACTTGGGTACCTAATTGACAGCAAAATAGCGTTACTTTATTTTACAAGGTAACCCGGCTACTGTTGCTTATCTATACTCCTATTATAAAGAGGAAAAAATTGTTTATTTGTCGGAGATAAGCTCTGGAACTACCGAACCGATTCCAAAAGTAATGGTATCAAAATGATGGTGTTAGTCCAACTTAGAACATAGGCTATATCTTATGTCGGTGCCACTACCCCAAAGGGGGTGTAGGAGCAAAAAACGTTCTAAAAATGCGATTTTAGCGTTACTGGAGGGCCTAGAAATATGAAATTTTGAATATTAGTTCCTTATAAGATATAAATGACGTCTAAGAACAGTTCTTAGACAAATCGAAATTTAAAAGAAGTGAAAATGCACAAAAAGCTTTCTAAAAAACGTTCTAAATGGTAGTTTCTACACAATCTCAAGAAATACCAAACCGATTTAAAAAATATTGGTGTCAAAATGATGGTGACAACGCTTGCTCCAAGACAGGCTATGTTTTATGTCGGTGACACTAATCCAAAGGGGGTGTAGGAGCAAAAAACGTTCTAAAAATGCGATTTTAGCGTTACTGAAGGGCCTAGAAATATGAAATTTTGCATATTAGTTACTTATAAGATATAAATGATGTCTAAGAACAGTTCTTAAATAATTCGAAATTTAAAAGGGTTGAAAATGCAGAAAAAGCGTTCTAAAAAACGTTCTAAATGATATTATCTACACAATCTCAGGAAATACCAAACCGATTTAACAAATATTGGTGTCAAAATGATGGTGACAACGCTTGCTCCACCATAGGCTATGTTTTATGTCGGTGCCACTACCCCAAAGGGGGTGCAGGAGCAAAAAACGTTCTAAAAAGGCGATTTTTGCGTTACCGAAGGGCCTAGAAATATGAAATTTGAAATATTAGCTACTTATTAGATATAAAGGATTTCTAAGAACAGTTCTTAAACAATTCGAAATTTAAAAGGGGTGAAAATGCGCGAAAAGCGTTCTAAAAAACGTTCTAATGGTGGTTTCTACACAATCTCAGGAAATACCAAACCGATCTAAAAAATAATGGCGTCATAATGATGGTGACAACCCTTGCTCCAACATAGGCTATGTTTTATGTCGGTGCCACTACCCCAAAGGGGGTGCAGGAGAAAAACGTTCTAAATTGCGGCTTTTGCATTACGGAAGAGCCTAGAATCGTGAAATTAAAAAGGGGTCAAAATGCGCAAAAACCGTTGTAAAAAACTTTCTAAATTGCGATTTCTATGCAATCTCAGGAAGTACTGAACCGATTTCAATTATAATGGTGTAAGTATGATGCTGACAGATCTTGCTCCAAGATAGGCTATATTTTATATCTGTTTCCACTACCCCAGAGGAGATGCAGGAGCAAAATGAGCGAAAAGCGTTCTAAAAACGTTCTGAATGCCGATTTATCGGCAATATCTCAGGAAGAATGAATCTGATTTCAAACGTAATGGTAGGAAATTGATGCTGACAGCCTCTGCTCTAGCATAGACGCTATGTTATGTCGGTATCACTATCACCAAAACGTTGCAGGAGCAAAAAAGCGTTCTAAATTTCGATTTTTGTGATCGGTAGGGGCTAGCAACTTAAAATTAGGCAAGGTACATATTTAATAGATATAAATGATCTTTAAGAACAGTTTCGAAAAAATTGGAAATTTAAAAATGAGTGAAAATGCGCGAAAAGGGTCCTAAAAACGTTCTAAATTGCGATTTCTACTCAATCTAAGGAAATACCAAAGCTATTTCAAAAGTAATGGTTGCAAATCAAAGGTGACAGTCCCTGCTATAACATAGGTTATATTTTATGTTGCTGTCACTACCATCTGAGGGTTGCAAAAGCAAAACATGTTCTAATTTGCGTTTTTTGCAAAACTGAGGGGTCTAACACTTTGAAGTATGGCATGGTATTTACTTACAAGATGCAACTGCTTTCTAAGAACAGTCGAAAGAAAATTCCAAATTTAAAAAAATGAAGTGAGTGAAACGCGTTATAAATTACAATTTTTAAGCAAACTTAAAAAATATCAAACCGATTAAAAAAATAATGATGACAAATTTTGGTGATAGAACCTGCTCAAACATAAGCTATATTTTATGTATGTTCCACTACCACCAGAGGGTTGCAGGAGCTAAAAACTTTCTAAATTTCGATTTCTGTGATGCTGAAAGGGCTAGAAACTTTAAATATGACATGGTAGTTACTTATAAAATATAAATGCCCTCGAAGGAACGTCGAAAATAAATTCGAATTAAAAAGGGGTGAAGCGAAGGGGAGGTGCGAAAAGCATTCTAAAAAAGTTCTAAATTACGATTCTATGCAATTTCAGGGAATATAAACCGACTATAAAATTAATAGTTGCGAATCAATGGTAACTGTCTCTGATCCTACACAGGCTATATTTTATGGCGGTGATTCTACCACCTGGGATTCACAGGAACAACAAACGTTCTAATAAAGGGCTTTAAAAGTTTTTTAAATTACGTTTCTGTGGAATATTAGGAAATAACAAACCGATTTCAAAATTAATGTTGTCAAATTAATGGTGACAGTTCCTGTTTCAACATAGTCCTTTATGTTGAGAGAGGTGGTAGGACTTGGAATTCGACATGATGGTTAATTTTAAGATGTAAGAAGATGGTTTCTAAAAAATTCAAAACTTCAAATGAATACTGAAATGAGCCTATTAATTGAGCATAAAAGTTTCAAAATATTTTCTAAATTATCATTTATTTAGTTTTATTTCATTTTATTAATTTAAGTCTCACTTCTGCCTAATGCAGTGTAATAATGTTGTTTAATCAAACTGTGTTTTAAATAGTAATTTTTGAATTATTCCTAAAAGTAATAAGTACCTTTTAATAAAATAAAATATTACCTTTTAATAAAATAAAAATTTACTTAGTACGTTTTAATAAAAATTAGACATATAAATATCACTTGGCACATTTCAAATATTACGCGAGCAAAGCCGCGGGGTTTGCTAGTTTATTAATAAATTGTTCATTTACTTTTATTTTATTTTTTTTAATTGTACAATTGTTTTGTTCTATAGTTATTAATGAAATTACCGTTTATTTATTGTTGTTTACTTTTTAAAACAATAGAAAATAATTTAAAAATATATATTGTAACTGGTATTGGAAAACAGGCTTTCGCCAAATTGACGTTAAAAAATCGCGCCAAACCTGGTTCGTACACTCTAAAATTAAAAGGAGTGACTATTCACTCCGGAGGAGTGAATAGTCACTCTATCGCAGAGTCAAAATATGCCCAACCTCTTTAGAGTGACTATTCACTCTGAGCAAAAGTGAAATTTTTGACTCTCTGAAAGAGTGAATAGTCACTCCTGGAAAGTGAATATTCACTCTAAACAGGGGTGGATAATCACTTTTTCGGAGGAGTGACTATTCACTCTTGCTAAAGGAGTGCGGTTTTTCACCCCTGGTAGGAGTGAATAGTCACTCTTTCATAAAAGTGAATGTTCATTTTTTAATGTAGTCGTTTTTTTTTTTTTCGCTTCTATGGTCATTTTAAAAGAATCACATCTTTTACAGCATGCAATGAAAATAGATACAAGCGTAGTAAAGATTGGAATAAAATACTTTATTAGCAATATTTAATTCATGGTTTGTAACACTAATTGAACTTTTAGGGGAAAATTCAGTTAAAGTTACATACGAATTTAAATTAGATTACTAATAGTAATAAACTAAAATATTTTATTCCAATCTTATCCTTTGTGTTTGCTTTTATTGCATACCCTATAAAGATATTACTTTTAAAGTTTTATTAATAACTTTTTAATCAGCGGATGTTATATGTTTAACAATGTTTGATTTGATTTTAATTTTTGTTTTAAATATAAAACCGTACTTTTTCTTTAAATTATTGCTATTTTTGCAAAGTCCTATTGTTCTAAAATATTTTTAATTTTTCCATTTAAAAAACAAAACTTATAAATTCACATCTTTTTTAAATAAGTTCTAAGCATGATTTAAATATTAAGAATGTATATATATATATATTATCCGCTGTCATTTGCTTTTGTTTTATTTAATATGAACTTGGAGTCTAAAGTTAAACTTTTAAGTTCTCTGGAATATGTATATATTTTTCTTTTAAACATATTCCTTAACTTAATCATGATTTCTAATTTTCGTCCGTCATTGCTGAAAAATGAAATTAATACAATACTTATTAATGAAATGACGCGATAAGCCATGTTTAATTTAATTTTTTTATTCGCTTAGATATTGTATTTTGTGAATATGAGCAAAATAGATTTTATATGTTTTATAGGAAAAGATTGACCTCGGAAATAGAAATAAGTTGGAAATTGCTCGTCAAACGTGGCAAATGAGGTGCGTTCGTACTATAACTAATTTTATAAATATTTTTTGCACCGCATATTGTGCTGAATATATATTTTGGTGAACTTTATAAGTGCATATCAATTTCATTCTGTTCAAAAGACTGTAACATCATTAAAATGCACTTGAAATAATTTTTTCCCATTGACCTTAAAGTTAACGGAAAGCTTTTGACTCCCTGTAATTAAACTGTACATCCGATTTTCATAAAATTTGAAACGACAAAATTTTGCAACAATTAAATAGGGTAGATGTGCCAGTAATGGACACTCTTAAGGAATTTCTTTTAAAATTATTTTTTTTATTAATAGTTATAATTATCACATTCCAGTTTTTTCAATATTATATTAATCTATCAACAATATTTAACCATTCTTATAGTCTCATTTCCCAATGTGAATCGAAATTTAATTTTAAACAACAGAAATATACCAAAACACCCAAAAGCCTAGTAATGGACACCCTCTGGCCCAGTAACGGACACCCCATAAAAAGTAATAAATATAATTGTTTTTATGACTGTATTTAGAACCAGAATTTAATGAAAACATACTAATGAAACAAAATGGTTATTTTCAAATAAATTTAACAATAAGGATACCAGTAATTAATAAAAAAATTGTGATGATCATTTACTGTTTGCATCAATTATTGTAATTATCAGACGATCAATGTTTTAATTATTTTAGATGGATAGTTTAAAATACTAAATATCAGGCAATTACAGCTGTTAAATTATTGAAGCAGTGGAGGATTTAAAAGGTAATAATAATAAAAAAAAGTTTTGGAATGTTAGTGATGTTTAGTTTTGTCTCGCTAATTTTAAAAATTAATCTTCCAGAGACTACTTGATATATCGTTTATAATAATTAATATTGCAAATATGAAAGAAATGATATTGTGAGTTGAATATTTTAAATGCTAAGTAAAATAATTTCAAAATAAAACTGTAGAACTGATGTTTGGGGCCACTGATCTGCAGATTTACCAGTTTCATGAATATTGCCTATAAATTAACGAATATTACTTTTTTTAAATACCTTCTTTTTTTTTTTCAGATAAGAATAACCAAACATTTAACACAGAAAATAGATTTTTAATAGCTTCTGTAACTTAATTGCTTTTATTTAAAAGGAGAGGTATTAAGCCCTATGAGCCCGTCTTTGGCTGTGCTCTTAAACAATATTTTCTACTACCTAGCTGGTTTGATTGCCAGATTTTAAAATAGCAAAGTATACATACATAAAAAAAGAATAAAATATTGAAATTTTATTAATCACATAAACTAACTTAAAAGCAGCTATTTAAAAAGTTTTGGTGGAAAATGACTAATTAACCATTCTAGTAATAGACACCCTCTCTTAAAACCTTAAAAATAAATGAAATTTCGTAAATGACCGTTAGTATATAAAAGTCTAAGTTTTCTATTGCTACTCAAACAAAAGCATTCAAATTTTGCAAGAAAATAAATAATGTATAAATTAATTAAACGAAGCCAGCTCTTAGCCTCTTCATTAAGATTTTCACAGAAAAACAGCAAAACTTTGAAACATTATTTTCTACTTCCTAATTGGTTTGATCAAAAGTGTCAACAATAACCCAGTTTTATAAAACATGCAAGGGGAAATTATAAAAAAATTAATTAAAGTTAAATATTTATTACTTATTTTTTTATGAACCAAAAACATCAAAGGGTGACCATTACTGGCACATCTGCCCTATTTAAAATTTCAGACCATTCGGAAGGCTGTAACAACATTAAAATGCACTTGCAATAATTTTTCCCATTGGCCGCAATGTAACAGAAAAAATTGACTGTCCCTGTAATTAAACTATACATCCGATTTTCATAAAATTTGAAATGACACGACAGAATTATACAACAATTATATATTTTAAATTTCAAACGATTCAGTTGGGTAGTTTTTGCGCTGTTATATGCGGGCAGACGGACAGACAGACGGACTGAACGACGACTATAGGTGCTACGTATTTATATAACTACGAACGCACCTAAAAAGCGATTTTTATTTTTTTATATCATTAAATAGTTTAAACTTTTGTCTTTCCAACGATGTATCACACATGTTTATATATATATAAAAAATAAGTGTTGAAATTATTCATTCTTTCTAAGAGTACTTCACAGCTTAATGGCAATAAATCTTTAATCGACTTTTTCTCAAAACTTGGATTTTTCATGTTTATGTTCCTTTTTTAGGTGCGTTCGTAATTATATAAATACGTAGCCCCTATATTCGTCGTTTAGTCTGTCTGTCAGTGTGGATTTCAGAGGGTGGCCCGGAAAAAGGGGGGGCATTCCCCCCCCCCCCTCCGGAACCACAGAAATCCCTCCCGGAGATAAGGGTCTGAATTCAACACCCGCATATAACAGAGCAAAAACTACCCAACCGAATGGTCTGAAATTTTAAATATATAATTGTTGCAAACTTTTGTCGAGTCATTTCAAATTTCATAAAAATCGGATGTATAGTTTAATTACAGGGACAGTCAAAAGTTTTCCGTTACATTACGGCCAATGGGAATAAATTATTGCAAGTACATTTTAATGATGTTACAGCCTTCCGAATGATCTACAGTTTTAAATATATATTTGTTGCAAAATTTTGTAGACTCATTTCAAATTTCAGGAAAATCGGATGCATAGTTTAATTACAAGGACAGTCAAAAGTTTTCCGTTACATGACGGCCAATGGGAAAAAAAAATATTTTAAGTGCATTTTAATGATGTTACAGCCTTTCAGAACAGAATGAAATGGATATGCACTTATGTATTGCACTAAAATATACATTCAGTACAATATGCGGTGCAAAAAATATTTCTAAAACTAGTTATAGTACGAACGCACCTCATTTGCCACGTTTGGTGAGCAATTTCAAACTTGTTTCAATATCTATTAAACATAAGAACTCAGATTTTTTTTTTATACTTATACTATGTTATATTGTATACACAGGGATTTAATGATTTGTTGAGAATTATTTATTTTAGGCAGTGAAATCTTACCAAAAAGTGCTAATTTAAAAATGACTTTCAATAAATAATTAATAATTAATTTTGAATTTTACTTAGAACGAAAATGGTCTGTTAAAATACGTAAAACATGTTATTCAAACTACTCTAAAAAATCTAGACCTCTATCTTTCACCATTTCTGAGAAAAATGTACATAAAGTTGGTGAATTTAACATGGCGGAGATACGGCTTTCCCGGTCCCCTTAAAACAATTACATTTCAGTCCGCTACATGAAGAAATCGAACAATCACTTTAGAACGAAAATGGTCAGTTAAAAAACGTAAAGCATGTTATTCAAACTACTCTAAAAAATCTAGACCTCTATCTTTCACCATTTCTGAGAAAAAGGTACATAAAGTTGGTGAATTTAACATGGCGGAGATACGGCTTTCCCGGTCCCCTTAAAACAATTACATTTCAGATCGCTACATGAAGAAATCTCACAATCACTTATGAATACTCCACGATCAATCTTTTGCCATACAAACATACAACTATTTAGCTCATAATCTGGACATTCCACATATCTACACGGATAAATGCTTAAAATTAAACAAGACTTACCTTCATTTTATGTATTCCAAAGAATAATTTTAATGATATCCTAATCTTAAAATGGCGGACGAAAAAGTGATCATTTTTTTTATCTTTAAAGGGTGTCGTCGCCTTGCTTCTCTGATTGGTTAATAAGCAATGCACACGTAAGTCACTCTTCTTTCAGGAGTGAGATATCTCACTCCTTTCTAGAAAGTGGAAAACTCCACTCTTTAAGGAGTGTATTTTTATAAAACTCACTCCAAAAAGAGTAAAAATGCCTGTCACTCTTTCAAAAAGTGAACTTTTCACTCATCCCAATTTTAGAGTGTATATCACATCTCTGCCAAATTCTCGGTTTTTTGATTTTTCGACTTTTTATCTAAATTTTCCGGATTTTTTAAATTTTCCCTTTCATTGTATCCCAAACACTACCTTCATACCAAATTTCAAGATTCTAGGGATACAGGACGTACCTCTGAATTTTGATGATCGGTGAATCAGTGTCGAAAAGGCGAAAGTTTAAGTTCATATATCTTCTGAAATAAAAAAGATAGAAACGTGAAATTTCAGCATTTAGTTCCATTTCCACATTACTTTAGATTTACGAAGTTTCAAGTTTCTGGGAATCACCAACACAAAGATATTGGGGGGTCAAAAGTACCCTGAGTTGCTTCCAGAAAAAGATGCTTACGGCTGTGCTTTCAAGACTTGGCAGGGGCACTGCCGTGTCCCCAGATGCTTTCAATAGTGCTGCTACACAATTCAACGCATAAAACATTTCCTGACGATTAAAAAAACACACACGTAATTGTTGAAGTTTTCAGTTCTATTGGCACTCCCGGAGTGCCACTGTTTTTTTAAATATAAGGAGTTGCTTTTAATTAATTTCATATGGCTAATAAAATTTTTAACATTAAACCAGATATATATATATATATATATATATATCAAACCAATAAGGAAGCAGACAATAATGTTCAAGGGCATAGAAAAAAAGGGGGAGGGGGATATTGAGATTCGAGCCGTCTCTGTTCGAATAAAGACAATTATTTAAGTCACACGAGTTAAAAATCAATTACTTTCTATCTTCACTGTTTGGTTATGCATCTCTGGGAAAACAACTCTGTACATAGAAGTACTACAAGCATTAATTGCATTTATAGTAGTACTGAAACTAATAAATCTGCAGATCAGGGGCTTTAAATTAGTTCTGCAGATTCATTTTAAATCATTTTATTTAGACTCGAAAATATTCAACCTGCAGTTTCCTTTCTTTCATGTTTGTATAATTAATTAGTACAAGTAATATATCGAGTAGTTTCACAAAACCTAACAAAATATTTGATTTTTTTCTTTGATTATATACTTTTTAATTTAAAATTATGTTTAAACTATAAAATATTGTTTACATATCAAATAAAATACCATAAAAATTCAAAACTTTAACGCAATATTTCATTAATCTCTACCAAATTTTGTTTTCATTTAATTTCTGTTTAAACTGTATAATAAATCAAACAGTTTCAGAAAATTCAGCAAAATATTTTATTTTTCTCTCTGTATATATTTTTTTAATTTAAGTTCTGTTGAAACTATACAATATTGTTTTACATATCAAGTAGAATACCATAGAAATTCAAAACGCAATATGTCATTAATATCTGTTAAATTTTGTTTTCAATTAATTTCTGTTTGAAATGCACAACCTTGTTTAATACATCAGGTAAAGAATTCGAAAATTACAAAAAATGTCTTATTTTTCTTTTTCTAAATATATTTTTTATAAACTAAAGAATCTTGTCTTTATGCATAAAGAAAATTACCAAGGAAATTGTAAAAATTTAAAAACCATTAATTTCTATCATATTTTGTTTTCATTTAAAATCTTTTTGAACTATAGAATTTTGTTTCTATCAAGAAACATGTCGCGTAGAATTGGAAGATTCAACAAAATATTTTATTTTTCTTTCTTTATTTTTATTTTATCTAAGTTTTATTTAAACTGTAGAATCTGGTATTACATATCAAGAAAATTACCATAGAAGGTGAAAACTTAAAATATATATATATATATTTAATTATTCTGTATCAAATTTTGTTTTAATTTAATTCATGTTTGAAATATAGAATTTTGTTTTATGTATCAAGAAACATGTCGTATAATTGGAAAATGCAACAAAATATTTCCTTTTTCTCTCGGTATATATATATTTTAATTTAAGTTTTGCTTAAACTATAGTATCTGGTTTTGCATATCAAGAAAATTAGGTGAAAACTTAAAAAAATGTTTAAATAATTGCTATAAATTTTTTTTTAATTTAATTTCTGGTTGAACCATTGAATTTTGTTTTATATATCAAAAAACATGTAGAATTGGAAAATTCAACAAAATATTTAATTTTTTTCTCTTTATTTTTCTTTTATCTAAGTTCTATTTAAACTATAGAATCTGACTTTACATATCAAGAAAATTACCATAGAAGGTGAAAAATTTAAAAAAAAAAATTTAATTAAACCCTATCAAATTTTGTTTTTATTTAATTCTGTTTGAACTATACATTTTTTTTTCATATCAAGAAATATATCATAGAATTGGAAAATTCAACAAAATATTTCATTTTTCTCTTATATAAGTTCTATTTAAACTCTATAATATGTTTTTACATATCAAGAAAATTACCATAGAATTTGAAAACTTAAAAAAATATTTAATTATTCTGTATCAAATTTTGTTTTAATTAAATTCCTGTTTGAAATATAGAATTTTGTCTTATATATCAAGAAACATGTCGTAGAATTGGAAAATGCAACAAAATATTTCCCTTTTCTCTCTGTACATATTTTTTAAAATTTAAGTTCCGTTTATACTATAGAATCTGGTTTTGGATATTAAGAAAATTACCATGGGTGATAACTTAAAAATATATTTAATTAATCTCTATGAAATTTTGTTTTAATTTAATTTCTGGTTAAATTGCAGAATCTTTTTTTAATGCATGAAAAAAGCTCATGGTAGAATTTTAAAACTCAACAAAATATTTTTCGCTCTCTCCCCCCCTTTTTTTTATTATTTAAGTTCTATTTAAACTTGGAATTTTGTTTTACATTTGAACAAAATTACACAGAAATTGGAATCTTTAAAAATGATAAACTTAAACTTACATTATGTGCAAAATTACTTAAAAGATGACACAGTATTTAAAAAGTGTTAAATTATTTTAATACCTTAGTACTTTCAATTATAAAAACATAGTCTTCTTCAGAGGAATATAAGAAATACAACAGTTATTAACGCCTAATTTTCAAAATCCACGTAGATGGTGACGAAAGGAGTGGAAGTGGAAGTTAATTTATAGATCCGGAACCATTGGGAAAATAAAACATGGATATAGGGAAGTGGAAAATTACTCGTTTTATCATTCTTTGCAAACTGAGCCAAATTCTGGGTATGTTTTAGGATAAAACGTCATTACAATCAGTATTTTCTTTAGTAATAATTTCTATTGATTCGCGGATAATTAAATCATGATAATTCTTTGAGGGATATATAATTTTTGAGTCTTCGAAATTAACTTGTATATTCTGCTTCTTGTTAAGTCTTGACAGGGCTGTTGTAGGTCGGTTATACTTTAAATCTTTCAAATGTTCTTTAATACGAACTTTAAGTTTACGCGAAGTCATTCCTATGTATTCAAGATAAGTATTTTCTGCTTTCAGTGGAATTATATATACTCCAGAAACTTCATCCTTCGGGATCGGGTCTATTTTGGCACTAATTAGATTTTTCAGTTTTGCTGGGAGGAGTGGCAATTAAGTTTACGCTGAAGCGAAAAAGTGCATGTCTGAGTTTTTCGAAAAGTCTTGGTATGTACTTCATTTTGCAATATCTCATATTACTCCGTGGAGTTTCTTGTATTTTCACATGGTTCTTCTGCGAGAACCATGTTATCCATGAACCATCTTCTTCAAGAGCATAGAAAAAGGAGGGAATTATGAGATTCAAGTCATCTTCATTCAAATAAAGATAATTGTTTTTAAAAATCACAAGAGTAGTTAAAAATAAATTATTTTCTACCTTCAATGTTTTATTATTCATTTCTGTACATAAAAGAAATATTATAAATATGAATTACAATGATAGTAGTAATGAAACTATTAAACCTTTACATCAGAGGCTTTAAATGTCAGTTCTGCAGTTTTATTTTGAAATAGTTTTATGTGAAATCTAAAACATTCAACCTACAATTTCATTTCTTTCATATTTGTATTACTAATTAGTACAAGTAATATGTCAAGTAGTTTCAGAAAATTTTCCAGTTGTAACATAAATTATGTTTGTAATGTGACCTTGGAGAAAGAGACTTTAAGTTAATTAAACAAAATATTTAAATTAGTAAAAATTAAAATGCTAAAATAATTAAATTAATTTAGTAAAGTTATAATCTTAATAGTAAGAAATCCCTCTGTCCAACGTCACCTTACGACCGGAACTTAAGTGGAGTATTATTGACGTTGCAAAAGAAAATAAATTAAATGTTGAGCAATCAAAAGAATTTATATCTGTGCAAAAATTGTTAATTCAATATTTAAAGAGTATTATAGAGAGTACATAAAGAGATTCAGTATTTAATATTCAATATTTATTTTATAACAATGTTTTTCTCTACTGATACTCCAAGTCTTTTTCTGATTTATCATTATCATTATTATTAGTTATAGGCTTCCTAGCCCCCCCCCCCCCCTCCCCAGTCTATAATTTAATAACAGTAATTCTCTGAAATTCAGTTTTTTCTTTATCCTTGTGATAATGATAATAATTAATTTTAACAATTAATTATTATCATACATATTTTAATTATCATTGATATTTTAATTTTTTATACATTTGAAAATGACTACTTTGCTTCATTAATAAGTTTTCATTACGTTCCAGTTCTAAATACAATCATAAACCCGGCACTTTTTGTAAGTGTTCACTACTGGAATAATCGGTGTCCATTACTAAAATTAGGGGTGTTTTGATCTATCTCTGTTTTTACAATAGAATTTTGATTAAAATGGCAAGTGTGAAATTACGAATGGTTAAATATTGTTAATAGATTAATATAACTTGAGGATACACTCAGATTTCCCGTATTACAGAATACAGGAAATTTTATTTTATTTTATTTTATTTATTTATTTATTTTTTTTTAATTATTGAAAACGAAAACCCTAATAGATTTTTTTACATTTAATATATTTTTTTAGATTATGGAATTTTTTCATGATGGAATATTAGCCGGAAACGAATGATAAATTATTTATATTGTTTTAAGTGTAAACGTGTTAATCTTTCGTAATCAGGCTGCAGCAATCGAGATAGATTTTTAAAAAAATAATGCTTGAAAATTATATATTAAAAAAAAGATAAAAAAAAATGAGTGGGGAGCAGGTTTTAAACATATTGCAATTTAAAGAACTTTTCTTTTTTCTTCTTTTTTTTTTTTTTTTTTTTTTTTTTTTTTTTTTTTTTGCCCAATTCGATGATGTCAAAATGCAGTGGTTAGAAGTTAAAAACATTGCAGTAAAAGCGAAATTTATCGTTCAGCTTGTTGCCACCGTCAATATGAAGTCAGCGTTCAGACATGTTTTTGAATTATAAAATAGATATTAAAAAAAATAAATAAATAAAATAACTGGAACATAATAATTATTTAATTAAAAAATAATATTGAAAGAAATTACTTAAGCGTGTTCATTACTGGTACATTTATCCTCTATTTTGAACTTTCGAAAAAGAAAAAAAAATCTATTTTTATTATTTTCAACTAAAAAAATTAGCCTTTTGCGACATTTTTCCTATATGCTAATGGGGCGAAATGCCCAAAATCAGCCGCATTTGCTAAAAATAATAATTATGACTCAAAAAACTTGATGAACGTGTTTTGAAAAAAAAATAAAAGGTATTTTTTTACACCTTGTTTTTTTCTTTTCTCAGTAAATAATTCACTTTTAAAATATTTACATTACAAAATACGTGTTGATCATTTTTTCTTATAAAAGGAAATTACTGTTAGGGCATAATGGTCCGGCCACCCCTGATTATTTGTATTTGAAGAAGATTCTTTTTTTGTTGTTGTTGTAAGGCCTTGAAACAACTTTGCTGGAAATTTTGTCTAGTTATTATCTGCGCTTTGTTTAACAATAGTAATAAAACACGTATTAAAACAGGGCCGAAACTAAGGGGGCAGAGGGGGCTTGTGCCCCGGGCGCCAGAACAAAGGGGCGCCAAATGAAGGATTATACCTTTGGAAAAGATCATTTTCTTCTTCTTCATTACTCTGATTTTCTGGTCCGAATGAAAAAAAAATGGCCATAATTTTTTTTTGGAAAAAAAAAAAAATGGCCATCCCCCCCCCCCCTCTCCCCAGAAAATCAGAGTTCTAACTTTTTACGGCTGCTCTTTCATCTTCACCTAACACTTCATTTATAATGGCTGTTTCATAATAATGGAAGACATCAGTCCATCAGAAGAAAATAATTCGGTGAAAGCGGAAACTCGCTTAGGTGGGACTCGGATAATCGGGACTCAACTGAATATGTCATTTTAAAAATGATCTTTAGAATATTTTTGTTGATGTTCAGAGGGGCCTTCCCCTTGGATCCGCCACTATAGATTACGTAGTTCAGTATAACATATTTTATGATTACATATTTTAAATTTTAAAATAAGTCGTCTATTATAAAATTAGTAAAATTCTCTTCGTAAATATACTTTCTGGAAGAGGGGGGGGAGGGGGGGGGCGCCAAAATCCATGTTTGCCCCGGGTGCAAAAAAGGCTAGTTTCGACCTTGTATTAAAATAGCATTGACTCCCCGACATCTTAAAACGCAGCATAAACATAATTTCATCACAATTAAAACAAAGACAGTTTGTTGATAAAGTATCTATATAATCAATACAAGGATTAAATATAGCGTGGGAAGGTCTCGTTGGTCTCTGATAATTAAATTTCGAGTGAACTAATTTTTCACTGATCATAAACACTGAATGCTACACCAAACTCTTTGTCTCTTACCGTGCAATTTCAGTTAACTCTCATCAATTCATCAAACGCTTATGATTTCCCCCGCTTGCATCTGTTTGGAAATATTGTCTAGTGAGATCACCAGGGGGCGCTACATAACCGTGAGAATTTAGAAAGCAGATGTTCAAACGTATGTTGCTTTAATTGGAAATTACCGTGGAAAAACCCTTGTAGAAGGTACGATATGACGCATATTTCTGTTATCTATATGCTATATATTGAATGAAATATGTTCAGTAATATGATTCTTCTAAGTGGTGTGTCATCGTTTATTGATATCCGACATCTCGATTCTGATAAAATCTTTTTAATATAAAAATGAACTAAACACAGGGCAGGGCAGGCGCAACCATCGGGCACACGAGGCGGCTACCCCGGGCCCCTGCACAAATTCGGGTCTTGTTAGGCGGTCCAAGTCTCTCTAAACAATTTAAAATAACGTTTTCTCTGTATAAAATAATAATATACTTGCTCTAGATTTGTTTTCAAACGTTACTTTGCGAGGAAAAAGCGGGTATTAACTTTATTTCTTACAGACAAAGTTGATAGAAGTGTATAAATTCGACAATCCCGAAAGTAACCGTGTGCGCAAAAAATAAATATTTAAAATATTATAAAGGATAGAAAATTCAGTAAAATTAAAAATAATTTGAACATTAAATGTGAAATGAGTGGTATTTTTCACGCATTTTATTATTCATATTATATATTATTTTACGATATCTACAATTTAAAAATAAATTTTATTAACCCAGTATTGCAGCATACTTTGGGTCCCGCTAACTGCTTTGTCAGGGCCCCTCGCGACGTTGCATCGACCCTGACTGAAAATACAGTCGAACTGTGTTGTACTTAAAACCACGAGAAAGGGATCACTGCATTTGTTCGTTGTTGTTATAACTAGAGAAGCCATTTCCAGGGCCACTTCATTGAAACTCCCAAATCGCGAAATACCATGTTAACCCATGGCCGAAACTAAGGGGGGGGGGGGGGAGCAGAGGGGGCATGTGCTCCGGGTGCCAGGCGAAGGGGGCGCCAAATGAAGATTTTGTTTGTTGATTTTTCTCACGTCTATGTTTAGCACGATATTGTTAAATAGTCCGTCTGGAATATGCTATAACATAGAACAAGGATGGCGAACCTATGGCGCGCTTCAGATTATTTTTGGCACGGCATTGATTCAGGTTCTACATCAAAATACAAAAGAATTTTACAAAATGCATTAATTAATCTAGATGTTGTCTCTGTTTATTTGAATTCGATTAGTTCGTTTGGTTGTCACTGTCATGCAGATTGAAGAAACTGAAATATAACTTAATTAACCCAATCTAGTTCAATATTGGCTCAAAGAATTTTAAGAATAAGAGATTATCAAAAAAAAAAAAAAAAAAAAAAAACAGATTAAAAGGCATTTTAAGCAAAAATGCCCATGCTAAAATTATAACAACTTGAAATTCAATTCCAGACACTAAAAGCTGTAGATTCTGGCTCTTGCTATTTTGACAATTTTTTCTGCGAGACATTCTTTTCGGAAATAAATAATATTAAAAATTCAAGTAAAAACATCTTGCAAAATGAGTCCAATTCAACTTGCATTCTCTTAAAAATAACTAAGCACGAAGCTGATATAAAATATTTGGCATCTAACATGAGACAACAGACATAATATTTTAAAAATAAATTTCTAAAGCATAACATTAAATATTACCCATATTTGTTTAATGCTAAAAACAAATTTTAAGTAATTTTTATTCATTATTGTCTTATCCATTAAGATTTTTTATTGTTGTCACGTCATGATCACGCAAAATATATTTTTGGAAAAATTTGGCACGTGGATGAGGAAAGGTTTGCCGTCCGTGACATAGAAGAATCTAAGTATGATATAGTATAAGAATCCTGTATAATGAGGATTTTTTTCGATTTCTTTTCAGGCTTTTAATGAATCCATATTTCACAAAGCTGATTACATATGATATTTTATGATTATATATTTTAAATAAGCTATTTGAAAAACTTAGTAAAATATATTTGTAAATTGAATTTGTGCAGGAGGAGGAGGGGGGGGGGGGGGCGCCAAAATCCATGTTTGCCCCGGGTGCAAAAAAGACTAGTTTCGGCCCTGTGTTAACCTAAGATAAATACACCAATAGTGAGGCACTGGACATTTATCTAATTATTATTAAAGTGTTAGTGAATTCCAAAGGATACATATTTTTTTTAGCATAATCCTAACCTTAATCTATCAGAACACATATTCAAAGTTTCAAAATATATTATTCGGAAAAAAGAAAATAAGAAGAAATGATGCCCCAGTAGCGGGCCCAGTAAATTTCAAATCCATGAATCTTTACGTTTTCGGCTTATCCAACAAATTATTTACAATGTAATAGAGCATACGAACAGTAGTTTAATTTAAAAGGAAACATAATATTAAAGAAGCAATGTTTTAAACAAAAGCTTATCTCTTAATGAAATCTCCAAGGATTTGTCAAAAAATCTGTTTTTGAAGACGATCTAGAAAATAAACAAATATAACAGCAGAAAAAAAAAAAACCAATTATTCCAAACAGTTTATAGAAATATAACATTTAAGGATGTTTGTCAATCAGATTTCTTTCAATCGTATTTCAGAAATGCATTTTGGGCTTGGTAATAAACTTTAAAAATTACTAGCCCACTACTGGTACGTGGTCAACTAAAGATGCATTTACCTTATGCAGGGCTCCCGAATGGTCCGCCAACTGAATACCAATAAATTTTAACAGAAAATTTTATGGTAGGTTTGCGCTAGAATTAACTTTCAAAGGTGATTCCGGGGCGGTTTGTAAGAAAAATCTAAAAAGAAAATTTTTCAAAAAAAAAAAATATTGGTATTCAGTTGGCGAACCATTTGGGAGCCCTGCTTATGTGAAAAATTAAAAGCACGATGACTCATTACCTAATATAATTATTAAAATACTGTTTTTACCAGCAGAAAGTTTACGTCGGATGCCGTCGATGTGCATTTTTAAAAATTGCCCACGTGAATTTTAAGGAAACACTCTATATATCTTTTAAAATATTTTTTCAATTTTGAATAATACTGTATATCTCTGGTGGCATTATTTTTAACACTATAAAGCAAATTTAATTAAAAAATATAATTTGTTGAGCAGCCTATTTTTAACTAAAATAATATATATATGGAGGAGGGCGGTGTTGTCTGGATATGAAAATGTTGATTTAATATATATATATATATATATATAAAAAGGGGGGGGATGGTTCGTTAATTCGTTGGTTTGTATGTTTATGGTGGTCCTCATGAGATTTGTTGTCCTTGACACTGTACTGGGATATTTATATTATATTGATATAAAATTAAGTTACTTTCATTGATTTACTTCAATATCAATTTATAATGGTAGACGTTATTATAGTTGTTTAATTGTAATTAACAGTATGAAGAAATGTTGTAATATGTTTATATATACCACCCCCCCCCCCCATTTTGTAAAGTACATTTAAACTTTAAAACATTAAATTTAATATGTGCTTAATAAAACATACTTTTATATCATAATTGTAACTTAATTGATATTATTATTAATTTACTTACTATTTAATAAAATAATTAAAAATAATTATAAACATTCTAATATAGATGATAAGTGATTATTATCTATATTTAGATGTGCTTTTTTAGTATGTTCTTTTTGTGTTTTAAGATTCGATGCAATTGTTCTACAGTTATTTAAGTATTTACATTATTGACAACAGATGGCAGCACTATAAAATATTTTATTCCAAGGTGTATGTGTTCTTTTAATAAGTTCAGTTAGATGACAGCATTAAATAATTATTTATTTAGTTCTAAATAATATTGTTGCCATATAATTTATTTATATTTTAATATTTCTCTATGTTATTACACGTTTAAATTTAAATAATTTAATTCTATATACTTTTAGTAATAATTAATTACAGGATCCTGTTAGTGCATATGATAATTTTTATAATAACGACGATATATGTTAATTATTTTTATTAGAAGTTGTGTATTTTATCTGCACACTGTGTTGTTTTGCAACCGCAAGAATTCGATTTTAACTGTACCAATAAATCGGCGGGACTTTTGCTGTGATAATATTGCTACTTGTTCAAGATGTAATAGGGTCATTGCAATTCTCTTGCTTGGTATGTCTTCAAATTTAATTGTTTCTTTAAATAATATTGTTCATTATTACGGATCTTGTATCTATCTTCTTTATAATAATAAAGAAAGAAGTTTGTGTGTGAGTGAGTGAGTGTGTCGACGGTGTTCTGAAGAGACCACTGCACGTAGAGCTACAAAATCTGGGGAAAAGGTACGTCTATATATGAATTTTTGCACCTCGAAGCCTGATTTTCGAATTTTGATTAGATTTTTTTTATTTAATTTTTATGCGATTTTTAGCGCTTTTTTAAGTTTTGAGGCGATTTTTCCATATAAGTGAGAATAATAGGGTTTCTTTCTTTTACCCCAATATAGTAAATTTTGTTCTCTTTTCAAAAAGGTTTATTCGGTATTCGTGCAGTGATTTTTGAATTTTTAGCGATTTTTTTATGCAATTATTGAACAGCATTTAATCCATTTCCATACCTATAAGAAGGTTACCGTAGAGGGACACAGTTCTGTCGCCAAATGCCGCCAAGTTTATCCCGAACTTGGCGGTATATCGCCAAATTTGGCGACCAAAAGGAGTCGCCAAAAGTGACGCCAACTTGGCGATATCTCTAATATTTCGCCAAATTCCCATAGACTTCCACTGTAAAACAATAGGATTTACTTGCTTACAGAAAATCAACAAATTGAGATATTTTAATGCAACAAAAACTAATATTAACTTAAGGGATTATATTAATTATATTTAAGGGAGGCCAAGTAAATTAATTATGAATAAAAGTAACATGATCTAATGCTTAGCATGATTTCCAAAACATAAATTTTAAGAGAGCCCACAGGTCAATGGAATTAGATTTTTAACTTTTATCCAATTATAGTAAATTTTGATCTTTTTGTGATTTTTAAAGCGATTTTTACGTTTCTTCGTGATCTGCTGCAATTTTTTGACATTCCATTTTTGACCTAAAATACATTCTGCCCTCATTTCAATAAAGTTTACTCGGATTTCGTATAGCATTTTTCGAATTTTTCGGAAATTTTGTATGTGATTTTTAGTGTATTTTAGCGATTTGCTACTATTTTTCCACATTAGTGAAAGGAATCAACTTGCAATCTTCGAACACAATATATATATATATATTTTTCTCTTTTCAAAATTTGAGAAGCGATTTAAAATTTTTTCGCGATATCTTATTGTGATTTTCAGAGCTTTTTCGTAATTCCTGCTGTTTTTTGACGTACCCGGGCAACGCCGGACAAGTTCGCTAGTTGATTAATATTTTTATTTAATTCAATTTACCTGCCATGGTAATTTATGGTTAAAAAAAAAAAAAATTTAATTATGGCCATTTTTTTTCCCATTCTGACTAGAAAATCGGAGTTCAAACTTTTTACGGCTGCTCTTTCATCTTCACCTAACATTTCATTTATAATGGCTGTTTCATAATAATGAAATCCATCAGTCCTCCATCAGAAAAAAATGATCGATTCCAAAGGTATAATCTTTCACTTGGCGCCCCTTGGCTCTGGCGCCCGGGGCACATGCTCTCTCTGCTTTGGGGAAATTGTACCCGGCAGTGAGAATGTTTCTATATGTTTTTAAGTAATCCATTATACTCTATACAAATCTCTAAAAGCTCTCTCTCTCTCTTCATACATATGCCCGATTGATATTATCGTCATACTCTTAAAACATACTCTTTCTCGTGTACAAAATAAAAGAGTTTTTGCAAATTTGTCCATATTAATAGCAGAATACGACGAGAGCATCTTCGTATATGAACCCTATCGAATTTAGCCAGCGAAAGAAAGAAAAATTGTATATTCTAGCACTTTACATCATCTTTGTAAAATAGGCTATATTATCTAAATTTTTTAGAAATCGTTTTTAGGGAACATTTACATCTTAAAATTAACTATTAGGCCAAATTCCACACCAGCTGTCAAACGTATCACATAAATCAATTTTATAACGCTTTTTCCTTCTGTATCCACTTAAATTTCGGAACAAATGTTATATATTCCCGCGACCGCCATCTTGGAATGAAAGCCCCTTTTTCGCCAAGTAAATGTCGCCAAGCAGATTTATGCGCATGTTAGGCTTAACGGGGTTGCCAGAACACGTCACTCGTCGGGGTTGCCTTATCGTTAACGCCAACAAAACATTGCCGAGAAATCCAAGATGGCGAAAGCGGGAATATATAACATCTTAGCGTAAATTTCAAACTTTTAAAAAGCTGTACTTGGCGAGCATTTACGTCTCTAAAGCAAGAGCCATGGCAAATTTCAAGTTTCTAGCTCTTACAGATCCAAATAAATACTAATTTAAAATGTTTTCCTCTCATTTAACGCTTGTAAATCTCGAATTTTTTACAAATAGTTCTTAGCGATCTTTAAAATAGTCACCCTGTTAAATTTCAAGGTTGTATAGCAAGTGTATCACATAAATCGCAATTTTAGAAATTTTATTGCTTTTGCATCCCTTTAATTTTTTTTAATAATAATAAAAAAAAAATATTCCGGGCGAACATCTACGTCTCTAAAGAAACAGCTATACCAAATTTGACCTTTATAGCCCTAAGAGCTCCAAACAAATCGTAACTTAGAACGTTTTACGCTCATTTCATACCCTTTTAAATTTCGAACGTAGAAACCGTTCATTTCAAGTATTTACATCTTATAAGTTAGCCCCAAAATATCGCAGCTATTGCAATTTTAGAATTTTTTTTTGCTCCTGCAACCCCTTGGGGGTTGTTGTATCGACTTTAAATATAGCCTACGTTGGAACAGAGATATGACTACCAATTTTACCACCAATTTTTTTGCCACCAATATTTTTTTTAATCGTATCGGTATTTCTAGAGATCACCCCTACAAACAAACAAACAAACACACAAACTTTACTTCTTTTACTTTATATTAGTATAGATAAAAAAAAGGAGTTTTTTCAACTACGTTTTTAATGTTTGATTACAGATACGTTAGAATATCGTTGTGAAGTCATGGAAGTTCAAGCTCTTTTGCGTTTCAAAAACATTTTTCGGTTGAAAAAACTCTTGAAATTCCTAGAAAAGCACGTACACTAAATGGTAAAAAAAAGGTAAAAGAAAGTTGAAATAGTTACATTTTTATGTTACTAAAGAATCAGAAATAAAAAGTAAAATAGATTCAAAACATTTTTGGTGAAAATGTACCCGGTATTGAGAGTGTTTCTATATGTTTTTAAGTAATCCATTAGACTCTATACAAATCTCTAAAAGCTCGCTGTCTCTTCATACATATGCCCGCTTGATATTATCGTCATACTCTTAAAACATACTCTTTCTCGTGTACAAAATAAAAGAGTCTTTACAAATTTTCCACATATTAATAGCAGAATACGACGATAGCATCTTCATATGAGCCCTATCGAATTTAGCCAGCAAAAAAAAAAAGAGTATATTCCAACAATGTACATCATCTTTGTAAAATAGGCCATCATATCTGAAGTGCCCGTGTCTAGATTAACATCGAACACGCGACAAGATTTCTCCAGGAGATAATGCCAATCACGAGTAGCGTATGCCTTTTGTGTTTCGGGACCCTCTCTTTACCGGGGCATTGATGATCCTATGGCGGCATATTATGTGAAACAGGATGGATGCTCACATAAGGGCACTCAAGAGGCAGAGTACACAAAACTGCAGGCTCGCATTGTTGGAGCAACGTTACAGAGTTTGTTTGTGTCGTTATAGGAGTGCGCTTTTAGCTAGTTCGTGAGAAAAATGGATTTTGATGTTGCTAAAATAGGTTTTTGTTAATGTGCACTGTTGTGAGAAAATTTTGCTGGAGTTTGTGAAAATGAAAATTTCTGTTCTCCCGCACGTTTAATGGAGCTGACAAAAATAATATTCGCTGTCCTCGAACAATTTTTTTTCCTTGCTGTTATTAAATATTAACGGATAAAACATCATTTTATTTTTTAAGTATTTCCTTATCTTTTTGCCAGCATAACAAAAATTATTTTTTACAAAATATTTTATGCAATATATATGAGAAATATTGTTTTCCAGTTTTTAGCTGGTAAAATTTGAATCTACTTATGTATAATCTATCCATATCTATATCTGTCTATCTTTATCTATCTACCTATCTATCTATCTATATATATGCACAGTTATGGGTTTCACTCAGATGCTAAACTGTAGATCACATGTTAAAATAGTCTTAACTTTATTTTCCATGCTGATATGCAGTAGTTTTGACTCTTAGTATGTCATTCAGGTATTGTGCTCTAATAATTTTTAATATCCTGTATGAGGTGTATCTTTCTTTGGATATCTCAGCTTTTTATTATCTATTTTCTGTAATGCTTGCGTTATAACGAGCTAAATTTTGTCATTTTAGGCTCAATGCCGACAAAATTGGACGAAATAACGCATCTTCTAAGAATGAACTCTCAAGCTCCTCTGACGATTCTGTGAGTCATTCATAGTTTCTTATTTTACATACTGGTTTCCTATGTTCATTTCTAAATCATCTTTAGAACTTTATAAATTTCTTCATATATTTGTGATTTCAAATTTATTATATATATATATATATATATGGTTATATATATATATATATATATACAAAATTTAAATGCAATCACAATGTTTGAAAAAGTTGATAAAATGCTGATGGTGAACAAAATATGAGCAGTGGAAACTGGAAATATATAATAAGAAAAATCATCAGAGGACAAGAGGCTTGCAGGTTTAATTCATAGTGAAGATACAGTGTGTCCAGCGAATAAGACCCTGATTTCAAAATTAAATATCTCAAAAACAAAGATCAATAGAATTATGCGGTAAACGGTTTGTTTATTAGTTAAGCTGTAAAAATGTTATACAGAAGTTTCAAAATTTAGTTGCAAAAACCGCTAACAGATGGCGCTGCAATCGCAATTCCTATACATTTTGTTTTGAAGTGGAGAGCACTAGCGTCTCATTCCTAGATGGCTTCCTATGGAAGAACGAAAATTGGGAAAGACCGCTTTTTCGTTGAGGTGATGTGCAGAATTGGAGACATCTGGTCACAGAATTATTGCATCAGCTTCAATTTTAGAGAATTTCAATTAATAGAATTTTCAATAAAAAGTTTAGCAATCATTATATAAGAAGTTATTAAAATATTTTATTTTGGGTAATGTGCAGAAGCGGAGCCATGTGTTGACAGAATTGAGATTTGTTTCAAATTTTGTTATAAGCTACTTCAGTCCGGATACCAGTATCTCTGTGGTATGTATTTTTTCTCCTAATTGGTAGATCGTGAAATAGAATCCAAGTAGAGAAGGATAAAAAAAAAATGGAAATCTTTACTTTTTAATATTTATTTAAACTGTGAAAAAAGTTTGAATAAAAAAATCCAAAGTTTCTGGTTTTAAAATTTAATTAAGCTAAAAGAAACCCCTTTTTTAAAAATCATTGAGCATTTATAATAATGATTCATAAATCATTTTTTTTTTTTTAATTGTAGAGAATAGTTTGAATGAAAAAATACAAAGTTTCTATTTTTAAAAACTTAATTAAGTTAAAAAATAATTTTAATTTTAAAAACTCATTTTCATTTTTTTTTTCACTGATCACAGAAATATGGTGCAGCTTCTAGCGATAGGATCCGAAGTGTTGGAAAGGAATGCAGCATCCAAAATACTTTTGCTTTGACGTTGATGATATGACTTATCATCAATTCCTTTAAAAAAAGAAATAATTTAATGCATAATTTCTGTCTCTAAATCTTTGTTTACAAAGAAAAGAAATATATGTGTTGTGCTAAAACCAAAGTATTATGCCGTGATTTAAAAATAAATTAAAAGTGAAAAATTACTTTTTTATTTTTAATAATTCAGGTATAAACAATAATACCAAAATATTATGCCGTGATTTAAAAATATAAAAAATAAATAAAAAGGACAAAATTATTTTTCTAAATATATGCATTTTGATTTAAATAATTATATGGCATTAAAGATTGAATTTAATAAAATATTTAATAAGTTCTTATAATGATTTTTAAACTTTTTATTGAAAATTCTATTAATTGAAATTTTCTGAAATTAAAGCTGATGCAACAATTCTGTGACCAGATGTTTCCACTTCTGCACATCACCCCAATGAAAAAATGGACTTTCCCAATATTCGTTTTTCCGTAGGGAGCCATCTAGGAATGAGAAGCTAGTACTCTGGACTTCGAAGCAATTTACAAGTATTGCGATTACAGCGCCATCTGTTAACGGTTTTTGCAACTAAATTTTGAAACTTCTGTATAACATTTTTACAGCTTAGCTAATAAACAAACCGTTTACCGCATAATTCTATTGATCTTTGTTTTTGAGATACTTAATTTTGAAATCAGGGTCTTATTCGCTGGACACCCTGTATGTTATTTCATCCAATTGTGTCGGCATTAGAACTAAGATGACAAAATTTAACTTCTTATAAACATAACAAGACATTTACAAAGTAAACCAAAAATTAAACATAAGATACGAAAAGATAAATAAAGGAAGATAAGAAAACACTTCAACGATAGATAAAAATCTATAATACAAGAAGTTTGACTTACTATTGGAGAATGTGCAAAGATGTGAATGGATTTGAGATATTGATAACACCGTGGCTGTAATTTAACCACTATAAAAGCAGCTATTTTATAAATATAGATATACTGTTGACCTCTGGTGAGAAAAATGATACTATAAAAGAAGTTTTTAGTATATATATCCATATCTTATCTATCTATAGCTCTATCTGCTTATATGTCTTTTGTTCTTCCTATCTACAGTATAATAATGGACCCTATTCAGGTGATGTCAGACGCCAGAGCTGGCGGTATGATGATCTGTATCTGTTATTCTAGTTACTGCACCAGCAGAATATTTAGAAACCCACTTGGCTTCGTTCCAAATTTATACCGGGTGTAGATATTTTTACGTAAGATGTGTTACTTCTAAAATGATATTGTGACTTCTTAAAAACTTAACAAATATTTATTCGCAATCTTCATGAGCATATTCCAAGATATTATTAGGATCTCTCCTTCATAGCTTCTTCTCGAAGCGAACATTATTACACAATATCGTTACACGGTTCGGTGGTTCAATCATACAACAAACACTGAAGTGTTCTTTTCATTTCACTTCAAAATGGGGGTTATCGAATTAGCAGCGACACCTGCCTTTTTTATTTCACATTTTCGACAGAATACCAGTATGCGCAGGCGCAAACACCGCTAGCAGACGATTTTAGCCTTGACCCAGGTTGAGTGCATACATTTTAACTGAAAATTTGCAAACTTGGGGAATTTTCTCGCATACAGAACAACATTTTGAATTTAGATTACAATATATTAAGTATATGCTGCTGCATCAAAGAATTTTTTTGCGGTATTTTTAACAAACAAGCATTAATAACTCACACTCCATAGACTGCTATGCTAAACACCGCCAGTAAATACCGCTAGCAGACGAATTTTAGCCTCGACCTCAGGTCGCGTGCATAATGTCCATTGCCTATAATTGCCCTAATATAGCAGAATATTCGCAGAAACTTACGAAAATTCAATGTATCTGCGTTGTTACAGAGGATTCTGTAAACCTTACCATTGTATTCAGAAATCATTTGCAAAAGGACCAATCATAAACTTCAGGAAAAATAGATCTTGAAGATATTCTGAAATTTTCTAAAATAAAGAAGCCCCTCTGCTGCCCACAAAATTCAGAAAAGACGTATTATGTTGATTTTGGAAGCATAATTGGTTTCTAAAGCTCCTTATTGTTATGTCTCTTAAAGATTTCTAAAGTTAACGGAAAGGAATATTTTCTAACTATTTTCTTAGCTTGCTAGTAAACATTCCCCCCCCCCCCCCAAAAAAAAAAAAAAATCATGGAAAATATATGCAAAAATTCAAATCTTTGCGACTTTTATCCGATAGAACTTGAATCTGTTTATTAACTGTAATCTATCTATATCTACAGTATACTCTCGATACTTCGAAAACCTCGATATGTCGACAAATTATTTTCCCTCTTGATATTACATATTTATCTAATGTTAATTTTAATTCTTATCTCGAAGAGTTTTCACTCACAACCTTGTTATGTCGAATATTTTTCGAAGTAAAAAATCAATTTCTTCTCTGCCGTTTGATAATGAGGAAGAACTGTGTCTTTCAGGACCATTACCTAGCATTACTGCGGCCCAAGCTAAAGATGCTGTCCACTTACTACGACGCTTCATAGAATGCTCTGAAAATGTGGAAAGCGATAAATTTCAAAAGACATGTCGCCAAGCCACGACACTTGGCTTTTTTAGGCAATTCTATCAGTTAAAGTTCATGTATGTATTTACTAATTCTTTTCAATTTAATGTAATTATTTTTGCTATTTTAAAAATTAAAGTTATCATTGCTGTATTTAGACTTATTGTGACTGTAATTACATATTTATACTTTTCTCATCTATCATGACTCTTATTTTTATAACATTATTCCGTATCTTGTGTTTTACGAGAATTTTTACATTTCGTTACGACCTTGTTATCTCGAAAACTAGCTATCTCGAAAATTTTTAAGTGTCCTTTCGACTTCGAGATATCGAGAGCATACTGTATATGCATTTGAGATTAATATATAAGATCATAATTTGATTACAAAATGTTCGGAATGATGATGGAGAATTCTTAATGATCACGAATATTTAATAAAATAAAATGCATATTGAATATACCGGGTGTCCTAAAAAGGTCTGACTGATTTTAAAATTCAATAACTTGCAAACGGTGACAGATAGTTAAAAAATTCTTGCAGGAGGGGGTTATGCATGAGGTCAAATTTTTTTTACAGTGGTTTTCGATTTTAGTTCGAATTACAAACAATAGATGGCGCTGCGATCAATAGACGCTAAATTCAGGCTCGATTTTTGGCACTTCGAGACCCACTCAATACATTTTAATCTCCCTTTTCCGCATGAAAGAAGAGAAACGCCAAAAATATCGAGCCTGTATTTAGCGCCTTTTGCTTACAGCGCCATCTATTGTTTGAATTCGAATTAAAATCGAAAATCACTGTAAAAAAACTTTTGAGCTCATATGCATAACTCCCCCTGCAAGAATTTTTTAAATATCTGTCACCATTTGCAAGTTATTGAATTTTAAAATCAGTCGTCCTTTTTAGGACACCCGGTAGTAAGCGAGAAACTAAATGAACTCAAAATGATCATCTGCCAAACTTATAAACAACAACCGGTTCCGAAAGTGAAAGTACCTTTACTAAAAAAATCTGCAACCGAAATCGAAAGAGTAAAAAAAAAAATAGCCATATTAAAGATCAGTTTCAGCTATCCTATGCAAAAATATTCGAATTTAAACAAGACATTCGAAAACAACCTGCCCATACGTTTAGCATTTTGACAATATCTTTACCCTTATTTCAGCCGCCTTTTACGAAGCAATGGCAAGATGTTAAACGAGGAATGTATTTTCGTAGATATATATATATTTTCAATTGAGTACACAATTCTGAATGTTTTACACATTTTCTTTCCATAATTTTGAATATCTGGCTTTCTAATTTCCTGCTTTATAAAAGGTAAATTTTAGTCTTTAAAATATTACATAGATGAAATAATGATTATGATTGCTTTTATGATAATAATGAATAATGATTGCTTCGTTTTTGCAAGATTTTTAAAATTTTATTGTAATATTATTTTTATTTTTTATTTTATTTTATTTGTTTATTTTATTTTATTTTATTTTTTGCAAGAATACCAACATATTTTTTTCACACGTATAATTTTTTTAAATTTTAAAATTATTTGCGTTATGAACTACAATAAACTAAACAAAAGATAATTACTACATGGTATTAAAAAAGTCCTTCCGGCCAGTGCCGGGAGGAAGAGGTAGCTTTCATATTCTTTATTTTAAAAAAGCCAACTTATATTATTCAAACACACAAAGCTCAATTAAGTGGAAACCGAATGTAGGAGATTCAATACAAATTTTTATCAATACTAAATCATTATGAATGAGAATTTCGCGAAATTAGTCAGCTTTATCTAAGCTGCTTTTATTTAAAGTAACTTATATTTAGCTGCCAAATTCGGCGATTTCAAAGTGCCTGCCATTTTAAGACAACATGGTGGATGAGGCTAACCAGTGAACTTGGTCGAGACCTTAGTAATTGCTGTGAACATGCTCACTCACATCGGAATCGGTTGATATATACGAGTGCTGTCGCAGGCAAAAAATCAGATTTTTCAAAATGTCACCCACGTTAGAAATTGAAACTGCTATATCTGAGCCATTTTTTAAGATAAAGACAAACAAAAAATGCTCCTGAATCCGTATATCAAGGTCAAATACTTAAGAAAGAAACCTTTTTCAATTTCTAATTTTTTTGCACCTCACTTTAAATATAATTTTTTTTTTATTTAATGGCCGCCATTTTGAAACAAGATGGCTGATGAAGCTGGACAGCGAACTTGGTCCAGATATTGATGCATACTACCCACATGTCTTCTTCCATCGAAATAGGCGAATACGTGTGGTATCGCGTGACAAATACAAGATCGTTTCAAAGTGTTAGCCATGATAGAAATTCAAAGTGCTATAATTCAACCACTTTTTAAGTTATAAACAAAAGAACAAATTTACAGAAACAAAAACTGCTCCAGAATCTTTGTATCAAGGCCAAATACATAAAAAAAAATCTTTTTCATTTTCCAATTTATTAATACCTCATTTTGAATTTTAAATTACATTTTTTAAAAAATGGCAACCCTTTTGAAACACGATGGCGAATGAAACTGGCCAACGAACTCGGTCGAGACATTGGTATGTACTATGTACAGACCAAGTTACATCCAAATCGGTTCATAAATACGCCTGTTATCGCGTGACAAAAATCAGGTCGTTTTAAAATGTCAGCCACAATAGAAATTCAAAATGTTATAACTCAGCCATTTTTTTAGATATAGACGAAACAAAACCTGTTCCGGAATTTTTGTATTAAGGTCAAACACATACGAAAAAAATCTTTTTCATTTTCCAATTTTTTGGTATCTCATTTAAAATTTAAAATTTTTAATTTTTTTTTTAAGTGGCCGCCATTTTGAAACAAGATGGCGGATGAAGCTGGCCAACGAACTCGGTTGAGTTATTTGTATGTACTATGTACACACCAAGGTACATCCAAATCGGTTCATAAATACGTCTGTTATCACGTGGCAAAAATCAGGACGTTTCAAAATGTCAGACACGCTAGAAATTCAAAATGCTATAACTCATCCATTTTTCAAGATATAGACGAAACAAAAACTGCTCCCGAATCTTTTTATCAAGGTCAAACACATAAGAAAAAAATATTTTTTCAATTTTCAATTTTTTGGCACCGCATTTCAAATTTAAATTTTTCTTAAAATTTTAAATGGCCACCATTTTTAAACAAGATGGCGGATGAAGCTAGCCAACGAACTCGGTCGAGACATTGGTCTGTACTATGTATAAACGAAGTTACATCCAAATCGGTTCATAAATACGCCTTTTATCGCGTGACAAAATTCAGGACGTTTCAAAATGTCAGCTTCGCTAGAAATTCAAAATGCTATAACTCAGCCATTTTTTAAGATATAGACGAAACAAAAACTGCTACGGAGTCTTTGTATAAAGGTCAAATACATAAGAAAAAAATATTTTTCCATTTTCAATTTTTTGGTACCACATTTCAAATTTTTAAATTTTTAAAAATTTTTAAATGGCCGCCATTTTGAAACAAAATGGCGGATGAAGCTGGCCAACGAACTCGGTCGAGACATTGGTATGTACTATGTACACACCGAATTACATCGAAATCGGTTCATAAATACGAGAGTTACAGTATGACATAGGTCAGATATATATATATATATATATATATATATATATCAATTTTGAACGGAGGGTGGTTTCGGGGTCTGGGGGTCATGATCGATGAAAATATACCAAAATTTTTTGAAATCGCTTTCCTCCGAACGGCTGCAATAGGTAGCTTTTTGTAAAGAAAGCTACCTAATAAACTTCCCTTTTTAACTATCATAACTTTGATAAACGTCAATTTTATAATACTTTCGTTATTATATTTCAGATACGTTGAAAGTTTTGTGTGCGAAAATCTGTTAAAGCGAATAGATTAACAAATATTAAAATTAAAAATAGATTTTTTTTTTTCATTTTAAACATCTTAAAGAGACTTTTAAAAATAATAGCAGCTTGCTATAAATAAGTGACGCGTTATTTTAAAATACTAATAAAAAATAAAGTAAGATTTCTTTTTCAATTGTCTCAAACTTAAAAAGAAGTAATAAGATTTTACTTTTTTTAAATATCGTAAAAATGTGCTAGCTTTTTATTATATATATACATATACAGGGTGGTTATAATTAAACTTCCCCTATAAACAGCATCCTACAGCGCAAACGGGTGAGCGGAATGCAATGAAATTTGGTATATAGACTATACACGAGATGTGCTCACGGAATTTCGAAAAAAAAAAAAAAAAAAAAAAAAAGTTCCAAAATGTCCACCAGATGGCGCTTTTTCCGGAAAAATCATTAAATTTAACACAATAAAAGACCAAAACGAAATACAAAAACAATATTAACAATCCAGAACAAGAATTATGAGTAATAAAATGTAAAACCGGCTGTTTTAGCTGTTTATTGTGTTAAATTTGTTTTTTTCCGGAAAACGCGCCATCTGGTGGACATTTTGGAACTAATTTTTTTTTTCGAAATTCCGTGAGTGCATCTTGTGTATAGTCTATATACCAAATTTCATTGCATTCTGTTCTCCCGTTTGCGCTGTAGGATGCTGTTTATAGGGGAAGTTTAATTATAACTACCCTGATGTGTATATATATATATATATATAGTATATATATTATAGCGAGTTGTTTAAAAATACATACTATAAAGCGCGCCATAAATGTTACCGTTTTACTTGACTGGTTGGTTGTTTGATTTTACTGGCACAAAGTCCATATTTGGACATGCTGTGCCAAACAAAAGTCAAGATATAAAGAGCATAAAAATAAAATACTAAGTCTGTAGGATAAACAAACTCAACCGTTTTACTTGAAAACTCATGTAAAAACAACACTTAGCCAATATTGGGGAATCATTGGATATATTTTCAATAAAGAGCCACATTTAGCCAATATTGGTGGTTTATTGAAAATAATATCAATGTAAGACAAGTATATACAACAATCACTTGATTTTTCAAACACAGAAACTGTTTCTAAACATCATTTACGGAACTCGCACTGTTTTGAAAGTAATACAGAAATATTCCGTAAAACTTGGAAAACTTACTGTATTATATGGATTTGTAACATCAAAATATCAGTTACGGACGTTGTACTATTTTCTATGAAACTATTCCGTAAAATTTTTGTATATTCCGAAAAATTTATGTATGGACGGATTTTTATTTATTTTTATTTTTTTATTTTATTTATTTATTTATTTATTTTTATTTTTTACAGTGTATAAAATCTGTGTACATTTTTGTAAATTAATCAATGTAAATTTCATTTCTTGTGATCATAATGTATTTTTGAATGTGACATTTACTGTGAGTTAAACATATAAAATTTTGTCACAAAAATATTTTTCACATAAGCTAATAAAATTTGTGTGGGATTTTATATAATGCATTTATTATAATTAAAACCTATTTGAGAAAATACAAAAACTAAATTTTTATACGGTCCCATAGGGTAAAATTTCCAATTAGGAAAATTTTCCTTATCCGTTCCTGAATTAAACACAAAAAATTTCATCTTGATATCTGCAAAACTCACAGATATATTAAATTCCAAAATTCGTGAACTACACCACTTAGGCATACCTCTGAAGGACGTGATATTGTTATTAAAAGTCGATTTAAGACAGTGCTTCTCTACTTTTGAACATAAAATAACTGCGTATGGATTTTACGTTAAACGTGCTTTCGAAATATGCTGGAGGTCTGCATTAGAGATCTAAACCCAACTGAATTTCTAAAGAAAGAAAGAAAGAAAGAAAGGATTGTTATGTCGATATGGAAAATTGTTTCGTACGAGGAGTTTTGACCAAAAATACTTATTTTAGTTTTTTTTTTTTCATGTTTATAATCTTCATTTTTAAAGAAACATCTTAGGCGGCGATATTTATCTTTTTTAACAAATCTCTTATTTGTATTTCAATGTTTCAGTTATCATTAATATCATTAATCCATATTCCATGTATTGGAGGCTTTGAAAAATGCCATACATTAAAATCTTCTAAGGCGGAATCATGAAGGAAAGAAAAAAATGCGTTATAGACAAGTTTCATTCTTAGCAGGTGTATTCTTTTCTCAAGTATTATTATATTCACTTGCATGGATCAACACGTTATTCCGTTTAAGATAGGATTCCGTCATAGACAGGTTATTTTTCACAGGTTTTAGTGTATTTTAATTTTCTGGCCTAGTAAACTACCATTCTTTAAAAAGAATACATTTCAAATTTTAATTGCAGAATGATGGCAATTAAATAAACTTTTTAGGCCGAGCCAAATTTTACTGATTTTTGCACGGACGGCTACGTCGAGATAATTATTTTCATACGGGTTGGGTAGAGACCGGGACCGAAAATTTCGATCCGTGCAGAACTAGAAAAAATGAAGCCAGCTCCGGCTCGTTATGAAAAAAAAAAAAAAAAAAAAATTAGGCCCGCCCCGGTCTGGCCCTTAAAAAAAAAAGCAAGGGCCGAGCCGAGCCCGGCTCGGAATGAATAATATCTGCCCGAGCCTTCAGAAAGAAAGTATTACCCGGTCCGGCCCGAAAACAGTGAAGACCAGGCTCGGCCTCTTGAATGAAAATAGGCCCGGTCACGGGATGGGGTAGCAAAATAAAGGAAAACTTTCATAGGAACCAGGCAGGCAGAATAAAGACTTCTTTGAACGGGCCGGGCCGGGTCGATGAAAAATCTAAAGTTGTGAGGGCTATAAATTTGATTGATACAATTTTGATTACATTGATAAAATTGATAAAAATTAATAAAACTTGAAAAAGCTCGAAATCGGAATGTTAGAAAAAGTCTTGTTTAAATAAACTGAGACATTTAAACAATACAGAAAACTAGTAATGTTGTGGCCATCACAAAACTTTCTTCTGTATAAATCACGGCAATTAAATCATTTAAATCTCTCTATTCTAAAAAAAAGTAACTACCGCTGTCACCGCCGCCGCCGCCGGTTTTGAATTTTTTGTGACCGGAGGTCTTTCTTCGTTAATATTAAGAAAAATAATGCATACAACAATATGAAAATCGGTAGTATTATAGAGAAATGTTTGATAAACACGCTGATGCAGACAGTTTTCAGATCGAAGAATTATTTTAAGAGATATGTAATGCTAAAGTTGGACAAAATCGTTCCACTAAAAAAGTTTTATAGCAGCAAAAACTGTTCATAGGAATTTAATCCTTTTTAGATCATTTTATGCGTTAGAATTTGCCGGAGTGCAGATTGCATTAATTTTTTTATTTTGACTAATTTTTTGAGGTTTTATTTCTATTTTAAATTCAGATTTTCAGCATTTCTAGAGATATTTTTAACAGATTTTAGAAAGTGATATTAATTTAAACTGTTGCCAACTGTATAAACAGCGGAAACAATAATGTTTGCTTCAAAAAAAAAATATTTATACGTGTAAATAAATTAAAAATTTATTTACACGTGACTATTATAAACAGAAAAAAACATTTGGAATTAGAATTAAATAATTATGTACAAAAAGCAGGAACTTATTAAAAATTACGTCATAAAAACTATAATTACACGTGAATTTTAAGAGAGAAAGGAATTTGTAAAGCAATAAATTTATTAACATGCGTTAGAAGTCTTAAATAGGAGAAATTACGTCATATTTACGTCACATTACAGTTATTACATAAAATGAACACAAAATAATATTGCAAAACGGTTTAAATTTAGAAATTGCGCTAGACATTTATTTGATATTTTAAGAGGATACTTTTCAACTATTTTTGTTAGGAAAGCGCAAATAATATTTAATTTCTAACACAAGTATTTTCACGTGAATATTAAAAAGAGAAAGAATAGTTTGGTCAAAATTACGTCAGATTAAAAACGATTAATTTAAATGTCTCATTTAAAAGAACTTTCTTTTCACTTTGTTAAAAAATACCAGGAGACAAAGACTCTGTTTACTTAATTCCTTTTATATTAGCTTATTTTAAAATGTTGTTACACGTGTCTACTTCATCAAGTTATTTTTATTTCGACGTTTTATTTGCATTTTTATTAATGTTGTACTAATTTATTTGTTTTTTCGTTATTTAAAATAAAAATTATGTCAATTTGTATAATTTGGCGAGTGGTTTGGCGATTTATATAATTTTGCAAAATTGGGCGACGGATAATGAAGTAGTACCGCAACGGATTTGGCGTTAAAATTCCCCAATCAAAGAGAAATGAATAGAAATCCGTTTATAGGGAGATCGCCACTGTTTTTTAAATTATAATTCAATCTTTCGAAATATTTTTAAAGCCGATCAAATTGGCGTGCATTTAGAGTCTACGGTGTCTGGACACGGGGTTGGCGAGCGTAGCTCGTAGGGGGCCGAGCCCCCTAGTAGTAGAAGAAATAACAACGATTTAGCACCAATTCATATCAAAGTATATCTGTATTTGAAGTTGGATGAAAATTCGTGCATTAGTTCTTGAGATAGAGCTATAGCGGAAATTCTGAAAAAATGTAGCATAGCAGCGCCACCTGTTGAGCGATTTACACCAAAAGTAAACAGCACTAAACGATATCAAGGTATACCTGAATCTGAAATTTTTTGTAAATCCAAGCATTAGTTCTTGAGATAAAGCTATTGCGGAAATCGCAAAAAACACGGCATAGCAGAGCCACCTGTTCAGCGATTTACACCAAAAATTAAACAGCACTAATTTATACGTCAATTCATGTCAAGGACTAACTAAATCTGAAGTTTGATGAAAATCCGAGCAATAGTTCTTGAGATACAGCTCTTGGGGAAATCGTGAAAAATGCAGCACAGCAGCGCCACCTGTTGGGCGATTTACACCAGAAATTAAACAGCACTAATTTATATCAGGGACTAACTGAATCTGAAGATTGATGAAAATTCGTGCATTCTTTCTTGAGTTAGAGCTATTGCAATAATTATGAACAATGAAGCATACCAGCGCCACCTGTTGGGCGATTTTCACAAAAAAATAATCAGCACCAAACTATATCTTGGACTAACTGAATCTGAAGTTTTATGAAAATCCGTGCAGTAGTTCTTGAGATATAGCTATTGCAGAAATCGTGAAAAATGCCACATAGCAGCGCCACCTGTTGGGCGATTTTCACCAAATACTAATCAGGTCCAGCTTATATCAAGGTCTAACTAAATATGAAGTTTTGTGAAATTCCGTGCATTAGTTGTTGAAATAGAGCGCCTACAAAATTTTTGTCACATACAGACTCACAGACAGAGTGACAGAGTGACAGACAGACTCACAGACAGACATTTTCTAAAAACCATCAAATCGTGTTCTGGGCATTCTAAAACGTATAAATCCGTCGAAAACCGGAAGTCGAAAATTTTCACGAATCCAATACTTTCTTCTTGTAAAGATAGAAGAAAGTAAAAAAAGGTAGAAATGACAAATGTTAAACTGAATCAGAAGTTTAAGCTACAGAAAGGAGTTTCTTACTCACCTGCAAGCTTTTAAAAGATGTTTAAACATTCTATTAGGAGACTATCTTTGTTTAAAATTTTGATGCGTTTTTCTGCATGATTTTTTTTTTTTTTTTTTTTTTTTTAACCATTTCTCATTTTTAAATTCTTATAAGTCAAGAATCGTTAGAGATATAAGGTTCAAACTTGGAGAATGTCTTTTTCGATTATTTTACATTAATTTTGTTTCGAGAATTTTTTTTTAAAAAAAATTTACTTCTGAAAATATGATTTTTTAAATGTTACATCATTTGTTTAATTTTTGTTTTAAGTACTTTTAATTTTTTTAAATTAATGTTTACAAAAATGCTGAAGCAAAATTAAAACTTGTGTTTTTCTCTTTAATTAAATGAATAAAATTTGAAATTCGACAAGTAATATTTCGAGTTACAACGATTTAAAACCACCCAACTTAAAAAAAATAATTTAAATTAAAAAAAAAACTTTATGAGAAATTTTACGATGCGATTTCGTTTACAAATTATGCGGTTAACCACCACAAAAAAATTTAAAATTCTAACTCAATAAATAAATTAAAAAATTAAATGTTTTTTTCTTTAACGTGTAATGTTTTTCTTCTCTGATGTCTAACTTTGGTCTATAGGGCTATAAAATATAACAGATCTCAATGCTAGGTGCGAGATTCACCAAACGCGATTCCCTTGTTAGAATAAAGTAATATTTACGTTCGTGGAGTCTATTCAGTTAGGTGACATAAAGTGAGTATTGTGCGCTTCTTAATAATAATAATAATAATAATAATAATAATAATAAATAAAGATTTGTTTTAGAAACACTGTGAGTACTTGAATGCAACTGAATACGTGGGAAATGATTTCCCCCCTTTCAGGTTTTTTTTTTTTATCACGCTTGCTTGAAGCTTATTAAACTTATTTACTCCACTGTTCTTTCTTTTCTTAACCCTTTATGTACTGAATTATGAATTCATGAAAATTTTATCTTCTAAAGCATTTTTCGAGAATTGTTGAAACTACATTAGAAGATTTACATAATCATTTAATAAATTTTAAAAGGATTCATTAAGTTTGAATTTATAAGGATTTTGCGCACAATTTTTAACCCTACTCAAATCTTTTATTTTGAATATTATCCTTAGTATTTTGTAGAATTAGGAAATGTACGAATATGTTCTCACAATAGAAATATAGAAATATTTCCGATTTGAAAAAATTCGCCCCCCCCCCCCCCACAATGCCAAGAAAGCTGAAAAGATGCAAAGGCAAAAGAAATCATGCTTTTAAAAATATTTGTATTTTTTTTTTTTTTTTTTTTTTCTGTGAAATCAGTAATACTTTTTGAACAAGATAAAGTAATGCATCTATACCTCATTCTAAACTGTATTACTACTAATAGACGTATTAAATGAATTTTATAAAAAGTTATTTTAGTCTTACTTATAAGTGCCGTCAGTAGATAAAGGGTTAAAGGGATTTAATAAACTGTTATTTTAGTTGTTAAATTGGTATCATGCCTAGTGTTGCCAGGTGTCCCACGTAGATAGGGGCTCCAAATAGTCTGGACACCTCTAATTTCTTACAGTTTGTTTCGCCATCTTTAATCGCAGATAATTCTGCCATTAGATAAGGCGAAGATAATTACTTTAAAATACTGGTGTTCAAAACAATTGCAGCCCCGATTTACGCGGTACACATGACAACATTAATCGTAACCTCCTTTGAAGCTACAAGTCATGAAAGGTTTGTTATACGGCGGGCATAGCATCGTTGACTAAATTGCTTCAATTCTTCATTCTGAAAAAAAGACGGTTGACTTTTGGATTTTCAATATTTGTTATTTGTTACATTTATTTATTGCTTTTATTGTTGATAATTATAATAATAGAAAAAAAAATATCACGAATTTTTGTTAAGCAGAGAAAAAAAAAAAAATCATAGTTTAGCTTATTTTATATTTATATTCAATTCTTTATTTTTAAAAATGATGGCAGAAGTTTATTTTTGGATTTTCAATATTTCTTATTTGTTAAATTTCTGTATTGATTTCAATGTTGATAATTTAATTTTATTTTCTTTTCCGCAACTTATTTTTTTAGGATAAAATTTTTTATTTTAGCTTTCATATTTATATCCATTTCTTTATTTTAAAAAATGCATCTGAAGCTCATTTTTAGATTTTCAATATTTTTTACTTCATGCATTTCTCTATTACTTTTGGCGCTGATAATTTAATTTTTTTTTAATGGCTTATTTTGGAAAAAAGAAATCGTAGTTTATTTCATGTTTATATTCTTCATTTACAAAAATAAATGTGCCCTTGGCAGGGGCGTAGTCACAGGTATTTATTGGGGGGGGGGGGGGGGTTAAAATTCCCCAACTTTAAACAAACTACTCTAATTTCCAACTCAAATGATATGTGCAATGTATGTTCAACTCATTTTAATGCTATGTGAGTTCAAAATGAAGGGGAGAGAGACACCGTGTTTTTACTTTCTTCTCTCTTTACAAGAAGAAAGTATTGGATTCGGGAAAAATTTCGAGTTTCGGTTTTCGACGGATTTATACGTTTTAGAATGCCCAGAACACGATTTGATGGTTTTTAGAAAATGTCTGTCTGTATGTCTGTCTGTCACTCTGTCACTCTGTCACTATTTCACCAAACTTCATATTTAGTTAGACCTTGATATAAACTGGACATGATTAGTTTTTGGTGAAAATCGCCCAACAGGTGGCGCTGCTATGCGGCATTTTTCACGATTTCTGCAATAGCTATATCTCAAGAACTACTGCACGGATTTTCATAAAACTTCAGATTCAGTTAGTCCAAGATATAGTTTGGTGCTGATTACTTTTTTGTGAAAATCGCCCAACAGGTGGCGCTGGTATGCTGCATTGTTCATAATTATCGCAATAGCTCTAACTCAAGAAAAAATGCACGAATTTTCATCAATCTTCAGATTCAGTTAGTCCCTGATATAAATTAGCGCTGTTTAATTTTTGGTGTAAATCGCCCAACAGGTGGCGCTGCTGTTCTGCATTTTTCACGATTTCCACAAGAGCTGTATCTCAAGAACTATTGCACGGATTTTCATCAAACTTCAGATTTAGTTAGTCCTTGACATGAATTGACGTATAAATTAGTGCTGTTTAATTTTTGGTGTAAATCGCTCAACAAGTGGCGCTGCTATGCTGTGTTTTTTGCGATTTCCGCAATAGCTTTATCTCAAGAACTAATGCTTGGATTTACAAAAAATTTGAGATTCAGGTATACCTTGATATCGTTTAGTGCTGTTTACTTTTGGTGTAAATCGCTCAACAGGTGGCGCTGCTATGATACATTTTTTCAGAATTTCCGCTATAGCTCTATCTCAAGAACTAATGCACGAATTTTCATCCAACTTCAAATACAGATATACTTTGATATGAATTGGTGCTAAATCGTTGTTATTTCTTGTACTATTTAAATGATTTAATTGCTGTGATTTATATAGAAGAAAGTTTTGTGATGGCCACAACATACTAGTTCTTTTCTAGTGTTAGAATAGAATGCTATTTTAAAAGAAAGTTTGTGATATTTGCAGATTATGTTTGGTATTGATGGCAACGACTAAGAACCTTCTATAACCGCTCTGGGAGCGACCTATTGCTATAGCGCCATACGGAAGACATATGAATAATTTGTTGTCCGATTTTTGTTTGTGACAGTAGCAGGGCCCGTCTTAGGCTATGGGGGGCCCCGGGGCAAGAATAATTCTGGGGGCCCCTTCTATCCATCTATAGATTTTTTTGTGAATAATGTGGCAGTAGCCAGTACTAAACTTCATGCATGTTGTATTATATGTATAAATTTTGTACCCAGTACTGCTCACATCTGTATACAGAGTGTCACAAAAAGATGGTCACAACTTTAAAAAAATAGTAGTAGGCTAATTGTAGAAAAAAAATGATAGATTGGTAGATACGAGTATTTCTTTGCAAACTTTTACTTCGCTTATCTACGTACGTTATAAGACGGCTAAAAGAAAATCCCTCTAATTGGTCGTAAATAATGGTTTTACCTGCCACGTTACGAGAAAAACGTTAATAAAGAATTTCTTTTGAAAACATTAGAGTACTAAGTTGTTATAATAAAATATTAATCATTAGTTTTCTAATGATATAGTTTGCTTTTGCATGGATGGAGGGGATATGGGAAAAAAGAGAGGGGAAAGGGGACCGTACTCCCTTCCTAAATGTTTGAAAATATGTGAATTTTGGTAACTTTTGACTAATTTTTATCATTTGGCACCTTTTAATGAAAATTCTGACTATTCTCATGGGGAGCCTCCTAAAAAGGGGGGCCCGGGGCAGTCCCCGGGGCCTACATGCCCCTAAATAAGTCGGGCCCTGGACAGTAGAATATGTTTTTTTGGAATATTTACTTTATTTTTAGAAGATCTAACGTGAAATGGCCACTTTCTTTTTCTTTTTTATCAACTAACATTAGCTTGTGAATTCTTTGTGTTCCATTGTGAACGGATGATAATCACTTTTCATAGGAAAATAATGTCAATGATTCTTATTAAAAATTACTGACGTTATTTTGAGATTGTTCAGTAAGGAACAAAGTTTTATAGGAAATAAACGATATGTATCAGAGTCTGCTATTGATGGACAGGAGTAGAGAAATTGAGGTCTGGTGGATGTATGATAATTTCATAGAACAGTGAAACACAGTGACATAGACTGAGTCTGGCTGATTTCGTTTTGTATTTCTTTTTATTATTTAACTTGCTTACAGTTACAGCTCTCAGAAAAGAAGTCACCAAAACTATAAAAAATTCATATTTATTTTACTATTTTTTTTAAAGGAAAAAAGTTTAAAAAAAAAATCTAGACTTTCCCAATTCTAAGCTCAAATTTCCCAAGTTCACAAATATTGGAGGGAGAGTCCCCCTCCCCCATAACCCTCCATGGCGACGCCCCTGAGCCTTGACAACGGACTACAGGCACATCTGTTACAAAATCCTGCCCCTTCCTGAGTTTTATTCTGCTGACGAGAAATCTTATTAAATAAAAGAAATTAATCAATTATAACATGGAAACAAGAAACATTTCATTAAATAGTTTTTCAGGCTTAAATTATGCTTATTTGACTGAAGGAAAAAAAATAACAAGAGGTTGGCATTTATAAATGAGATTGCTAAAACAACTCACCTGTCTCTGAAGGTCAATTTAAATTCTCTCCTTGTACTTTTAATTTGTTCAAATTTTTTAACGATAAGGATTATGTTGAAACGACCTAAACCATATGGTGTTATAAAGAGAAAGAACACCTAACAGGTGGCATGAAAACGTTAAGAGAGACCTCAGAGCGATGGAGCAAAGAAATGGGGGGTTTTGCACTTGATAGACCTCCGATGGCGAAAAATGATACGGAAGACCTTGGCCTTATTAGAGTGTAAAAGTGCTCATGCAAGAAGATTACATTTCTTCAACAACATTTTTGTGCGTTACTCATGTTCAGTATCTTAACAATGTAGATTATTGCGGGAGAAGACAGACGGTTGAATGGACTGAATGTAATGTATTCTCAAGGAGGTTGAGAGCTTATTTTAGACACGATACATCGAGTTCTACAACACACTGATTATAATCAGTGGCATATATGGCATATTCAATATTTCTTATTTGTTAAATTTCTGTATTGATTTCAATGTTGATAACTAAAAAATTAAAATTATCTATATAATAAAAGCCCAAGTCATGTGACTGTCATCAACAGTTCCGGATTGACCGCTTCACTTTTTGTATGCCAAGCGGCTAATTTGATAATTCAATGTTAGCCAGGAGCAGGTGATAAATCGCCAAATATTGTTCATTTGCCAAATATTGCAAATATCATGTCATCAGTATTATAATAGTGCATTTCATGCGACTGTCATAAACAATTTTTCGCGTGGTAACTTAAAACAAAGCTTTGATATTGAAATTAAGTATCATGGTTTATGGTATTATTTATTACTTTTCTTTCTTTTTTCTTTTTTTTAAAGCAACTAGGGGGCTCGGCCCCCTACGAGCTACGCTCGCCAATCCTCGTCCAGACACCGCAGGCTCTAAATGCACGCTAATGTGATCAGCTTTAAAAAGATTTCGAAAGATTGAATTATAATTTAAAAAATAGTGGCGATCTCCCTATAAACGGATTTCTATTCATTTCTCTTTGATTGGGGAAATTTTAACGCCAAATCCGCTGCGGTACTACTTGATTATCCCGTCGACTAATTTCGCCAAATTATATAAATCGCCAAACCACTCGCCAAATTATACAAATTGACATAATTTTTATTTTAAATAACGAGAGAACAAATAAATTAGTACAACATTAATAAAAATACAAATAAAACGTCGAAATAAAAATAACTTGATGACGTAGACACGTGTAACAACATTTCAAAATAAGTTAATATAAAAGGAATTAAGTAAACAGAATCTTTGTCTCCCGGTATTTTTTAACAAAGCGAAAAGAAAGTTCTTTTAAATGAGACATTTTAAATTAATCGTTTTTAATCTGACGTAATTTTGAACAAACTATTCTTTCTCTTTTTAATATTCACGTGAAATTACTTGTGTTAGAAATAAAATATTATTTGCGCTTTCCTAAGAAAAATAGTTGAAAAATATCCTGTCAAAATATCAAATAAATGTCTAGCGCAATTTGTAAATTTAAACCGTTTTGCAATATTATTTTGTGTTCATTTTATGTAATAACTGTAATGTGACGTAAATATGACGTAATTTCTCTTATTTAAGACTTCTAACGTATGTTAATAAATTTATTACTTTACAAATACCTTTCTCTCTTAAAATTCACGTGTAATTATAGTTTTTATGACGTAATTTTTAATAAGTTCCTGCTTTTTGTACATAATTATTTAATTCTAATTCCAAATGTTTTTTTTCTGTTTATAATAGTCACGTGTAAATAAATTTTTAATTTATTACACGTATAAATATACATATATATTTAAGCAAACATTATTGTTTCCGCTGTTTATACAGTTGGCAACAGTTTAAATTAATATCACTTTCTAAAATCTGTAAAAAATATCTCTCGAAATGCTGAAAATTTGAATTTAAAATAGATATAAAACCTCGAAAAATGAGTCAAATTAAAAAATAAATCAATTCTGCACACCGTGAAATTATAACGTATAAAATGAACTAAAAATTATTAAATTCCGATGTATAGTTTTTGCTACTATAAAACTTTTTTAGTGGAACGATTTTGTCCAACTTTAGCATTAAATATCTCTTAAAATAATTCTTCGATTTGAAAACTGTCTACATCAGCGTGTTTATCAAACATTTCTGTATAACACTACCGATTTTCATATTTTTGTATGGATTATTTTTCTTAATATTAACGAAGAAAGACCTCCGGTCACAAAAAATTCAAAACCGGCGGCGGTGATAGCGGTAGTTACTTTTTTTTTAGAATAGAGAGATAATTGAGAGTAATAAATTTTAAATATTTCAATTTTAAATTAAAGTTATGCATTTTAAATAAAATGAGTGAAAGTACTATATTTTAAATGAAATACGAAAAAATACGACGGGAACAATGTTTGGCAACTGCGCCCGGCTAACATAAAAATGCAGAGTTCAGGATTTCTGTATCACAAACTTCGGATTTGGCGAAGGATTGAGCAAGTAAATTAAATTATGTATGAAAGTAACGTGATACAATGCTTAGCATATGTTCAAGGGAAACCAAACTGGTCGCCAAGGGTGACTAGTACATATTAATATTGATATTACATATTGATAATTAAAATTATACATATATGGCTATATAAATATTGCCATATATGTGAATAATAGCGTTTGAAAAAAAGGAGGGGGCGATATTTTCCGGGACACATTATTAATGTAATACAACTTTGACTCATGCACATACTCGTGCGTAGTCTGTCTAACAGTTAACTATTTCAAACATTTTTCTCCGTATATAAACATGAATATCTGTTGAAACTGATTTAGAAACACCTTGGCTTGATGCAAACCGCCATGTCATTTAGATCAGGTTTATGCTTAACCCATTCGGGGCCATGGGCGCATATATACGCCTTCAAAAAGGGCATACAGAATTTGGTTTTGGCACCAGTAAAAAAAGAAAAGTAACATCTGCTTTCTTAAATTAGAGCATTATCGTATTATTTAAATAAAGGAAACTTAAAAAAAAAAAAAAAAAAAAAAAAAAAAAACAAGTGGCGCCAATCGAATAAAATTTGTGTAAAAGTCTCTGGTCCCGAAGGGGTTAACTTTGCTATAATCAATATTTCCATTTCTATTTTAAATCTGTATGAATTAAGTAATAATAATACTAATAATAACTAGATGTGTGGCAATCTGATGTGTTGCATATAACTTACATGGAATTATTCGATTCTTTGGAGGAAAATGGAATCTTTATTGTAAATTTAGAAGACAGTTATAATATTAATTTTATTAAATATAATAATTCAAATAATAAATTATACTTGCAATTTAAGTCGAAAGCTTTCCCAATAAAAATGCACATTTTCGATAACTTTGTTTGTAAAAGCTTTTCGTTCTTCCAAGATTTCACTTCTAATTTCGAAGCTGGTGGAATAAAAATGACGTAATTTGGGTGAACTTATACAAAAATGACTTTTTTTGGACGAATTTATTCAAAAGCATTTTATATTTATGAACTTAAATAAATGTAATTTTTCTCGCTAAACAATTTTGTTTTTAACGTCTTTGTGAAAAGTTTTAACGCCATAATAGTTGAAAATATGTGTTCTTTCTTTAAATTATTATTATTGTTGTTATTACTTATTTATTTAGTTTTCAAAAGTATAGGGAGCAATAATTCTCTAGTTCAATGTGAGGGAATTATTATTATTATTATTATTTATCTCCTTGATTGAATAATAATTTTAAAATGCTACAATGGAATAATTTCTATATGTCAGTTTATCAACAGACGATTTTTTTTCTTTTTAATATAAATTGATTCTTGAAGCTTAAATATATAAAAATAAGTAATTTATCTCTTCAAATTTTCTTGAAAATGTAATTTAATTACCATATTGTTTTCACCATCTGTTCAAATTAAATATATTATTCTTATCAATTTTAATGGCAAAATGACATAAATAATAATAAAATAATAATCTCTAGTAATTTCTTCTCCCTCTTATCTTATCCACAACAGCGTATACATATGAGGTCATTGGGAGGAATCTGTTAAAAGCTATTTCCAGTTCATGAATTAAAAAATTGCTTATAAAATTGCGTTTTTCTCTTTAAAACATTCCGGCCACTTTGGGGAAAGTTTTAATCCCCATCTAGAAGAAATAATTACTCGAAAAACCGTGTTTCTTCTTTAAATTAATTTCTTGTAAATATGGAGCAATAATTCTCTACTTAAATGCAAAGAGCTCAAATGTGTGTGTGTAGTTTTTTTTAACCTCCTTGGTTGAATGTAAAATTGAAAAAAAGCTGCGATGGATTAATAATAATAATAACAAGCATGAAAAAAAAAAAAATCGTCTGCATTTTTTTAAAAACTTTTAATCGAAGAGTTCTGTTGACACACAATGAACATCCCCCCCCCCCCCTTAGGTAGTGTTTAGATGTATTTTTTGAAATTTAATCAAATTTAGGGGGGAAAAAAAGGCTCCGTCACAATTAACTAATGAATACAGACCCTTTACTAATATTTTGTGCATTTCAGAATTATTAATTTTTTTAAATCTTCATAGAATTTATGTTACAGGTTACAGGACACTTCTTTAAAGAATTTCTTGTTAAAATAGCATAAGTAAAAATATTAATAAAATTAAAATATACCTTTTTTTTTAATTTCTAAAAGTGTGATGACAATTTTATATAGTTTGAAGTTGCTAAAGCAAGATGAAAAACCCCAAACATAATAATGTTGTAAATGCACGTAAACCTGGAAAATATTCTATAATCAAAATTCGTAGCACGTTTTTTTTCTGACATATTTAGAAAGCCATCAACAGGTCCTTTAAAAGCACTGTCATGCCTGAAGGTGTTTCTATTAATTACTGCAATACTGGGATGAGCCTCCAAAACCGTTTCCCACATCACCGCAAATAAAAAAATAATTTTTGTATCATCAATACACATAGCCGTCAATCTCTTGAGTACCCAATCGAAGTTCGGGACGCGTGGCCCAATCAGGTAGAGTGACGGGAGCCACGTGATGGTGCCACGGTCGCCATGGTAACCATTTGATGAGCACGCGGGAGTCTTTCTTTTTTAACTGATATTATTTATGCAGTGACACGTTTGGTCGAGGTTATTTTCCGATGAGCGGTGAATTTGATTTGGGAATTATTCCCTTTTACTTTTATGCTCGTAAGTGTGTTACGAGAAAGTCTTGTTAGTTTAGAGGGGGGATGTAAAGCGTATTGTAGCGATGTTAATTCGGTATTGGGAAGGTGTGATTCCCACGAATCGAGAGTTAAGTGAAGTGGAATGACTTCTAATGTGGTTTTTTTTTTTCAAGGGTGCTCCAAAACCATAACGGTTATGCCTACGAAAGTGGGAGACTGGGCTATTTTTTACTTTTCAATTTCGGTTGCAGGTTTTTTTTAATAAAGGTACTTTCACTTTCAGAACCGGTTTCGAAACTGAAAGTATCTTTATTAAAAAAATCAGCAACCGAAATCGAAAAAGTAAAAAATAGTCAGATTAAAGATCGACCTCATCTATCCTATGCAAAAAAATGTTTAAAAGTATTCAAATTTAAACGAAAAATTCGAAAACAATCTGCCCATAGGTTTAACATTACGGAGTGGGTGTTTTCAAGTGTTTAAAGAGTCCCCTTAACCCCTTGAGGGGCAAGTAATTGTGTTTCTGTAATGTCAAATTCCCACCGGAATCTGCAAAAAAGATTTATTGCAAAATAAGGAAAAGCAATTTTACGACTTTTTCCCACCAATATTAGAAAAGTAAAATTTAATAAAATTCTTCTGGTGCAAATCTTCATTAATCGTAGGTGGGATAAAATATATTCCACCGCCCCACAAGGGGTTAAGGTGAAATATGATGTTTAAATAAACAATTTGAAAATCTCATAACGCTTTTGAAGGCCCAATTTCTGCTATTACAATAAGTAAGAAAAATATCTGTTTTTTTTTTTTTTTTTTTTTTTTTTTTTTTTTTTTTCCTGCAGACCTGTATATGATCTATGGATTTGTATGCATACTACATAGTATGCTAAAAGTTAGTTCATTGAAACGAATAGCAAAAATTTCCATTGAGCAAATTCCATGAATAAACGGAAATGTAGTTGAGAAATTTTGTGCACCCCTGTGTATGATCTATAGAATTTATCGACACCAAGTAATATTTTAAGAAATAGTTCAATTTAAAAACGCGTAGTACAACTGAAAACGCATTTCAGGCAATTATTGTTCATAAGCTTCAATAGTTCAATTTCTTCAAATTATTTTATGCGCCCTGTAAATGAACAATATATTTTCTGCACACCCTATTCTACAAAGCGCCGTGTAGTTCACCTCAGTTATATATATAAATTTCAATACGTTTAAAATACGGTAATAACATTCAAATACACCGCAAACGGTTTTTTTTCCCATAGACCGCAATGTAAAGGAATTCTTTTGAGTGTCTCTGTAAATGAACCGTAAATGCTATACACTTCATCTTCAATACCGAACATATCAATTTCATAGCAATCGGAATATATTTATGTGAGTTAGAGCACGGGCGGACGGACAGACAGACAAACCGAATTCATAAATATTTTTCAACCTTGTTGCAAAGTGTTAAAAAGAAAAAAAAAAAGAAATGCTATGAAGCAGAGATTAAATTGATGCACTTTGGACAATTCGAGTATTGCAGGGTTTAACAGTATTTTTAATTAGTGATAATAATAATACGCTGGACCTTGTTTAAAACTTTATGTAATGAATTATGAATTCATGAAAATGTTATCTTCTAAAACATTTTTCGTGAATTGTTTAAACTACATTAGAAGATTTACATAATCATTTAATAAATTTTAGAAGGATTTAGCAGGATTAATTAAATTTGAATTTATAGGGATTTTGTGCACTATTTATAACCCCACTCTAATCTTTTATTTTAAATACTTTTCTTAGTATTTTGTAGAATTAGGAAATGCACAAATATAATGTTCTTACAATAGAAATATAGAAATATTTCCGAATTGAAAAAAAAATCTCCCCCCCCCCCCCCCCAATGCCAAGTAAGCTGAAAAGATGCAAAGGCAAAAGAAATCACCCTTTTAAAAATATTTTTGTTTTGTGTAACCCATAATACTTTTGGAACAAGATAATGTATCTATAACTCATTCTAAACTGTATTACAACTAATCGATGTATTAAATGAATTTTATAACAAGTTATTTTAATGGTACTTATAAGTACCGATCAGTAGATACAGGGTTAATAAGAGCTCGGCTGCAACGAGTACAAGATTAAAAGGAGCAATTTGCACCATAAGAATGATCCAACATTTAAACTACAGTCGGACCTCGTTATTCCGACACCCGGTTTTCACGTCGCTCCGCTTATCACGTCAGTTTTTGAAAGTCCCGATTTTCTGTATATGATTTTAATGCAAATAAACTCCGGATTTTACATCGCTGAATAATTTTCCACTCCGGATGTCCCGACGGTTAAGAAAATTTTTCATTTTTCATAATCCATCTTATAAGCACGGAAATTAAGCGGTAAGAAATGTCTTAGCCAAACTTTTCAAAAAAGTGTCTGAAATACACATTGAGGCAAATGAGAAATTTTAATTCAATCCTTTATCTGAATAAATAAACCCACACACTACGAATGACCCACTGAAGCTTTAGATAGACGTATCCGTGTACTCGCGGTCTTTTTGTTCTGGTCAGGCGGTGTTTTTCTCCAACATGTTTTTCTCCAACTCCGGTTATCGCGACACTCCGCTTATGACGACACTTTTTTCTGGTCATTAGACTGTCGGGATAACGAGGTTCGACTGTATATTAAAATTTTTACGCTTTTTACGAGCTACAGAAGCAGAATCACGGCTAATGCGAGCAAAACAATTCTTCATTTCAATGAGATTTTCGGCGAAAAGTAGAGTAGAATTAGGTAATAAGACTTTTATCGTACACTGTTTTCTCTAAACTATCTGTCACAATGTAGTAATTTATCAGTATTACCAGATAGAATTTCAATATTCAAAGAAATTTCTCACCAAAGAAAATGCAAAGCATTGCTCCAAGGTATTGTAATAACCAGAAAAAAAAAGAAAGAGGGAAATATAAGGGTATTTCAAATACCACCCCTTTGAAAGATTTACAACTGCGCCATGGAAAGGAAAAATCATAGAGGAAAATAATTTTTTATTTCTTCCTTTAAATCCGGACTCTGGGCTATATTAACCAGATTTTTTATGCCTCTTATTGCTCTGTTAAAAGGAAAAATATGTGTGAAATAAATTGCTCGAAAATTGATGTGATTATTGTAATGTTAGCCGAATTTTCCCGGGAAAATGGGAAGTGGTCAGTTCCCTTGCTGTAAGTCATTCATGTGTTTTCGAATTACTTGTTCTTTAGAGGCTTTGACTTTAGTACTGTGATTTTGTCTAAATGAAAGACCATTTTAAAGAAAATCACATCACCAAGATCTGAATATTTTACTTTATGATATTAAATTACTTTTAGCATTGGGACAATTTGAGCAATTAATATTAGTAATTAATTCAATAATGCGTGGTTTTTTTTTTTAGATTTTCATATCTTCTCGGATATTACAAGTAATGATTTATACTAGAACTTTCATAATTCCCTTGCGTCTCGTATCAACCGAGTTCAACTCTAGTAATAATCATAATAATCTATCTATATTATAAAGGACAAACATATCTGTGCGTAACGCATACGTCATTTTGCGAATGGCAACACTTTGAAATTTGAAATAAAGTTTCGGTTTTGCAATTATATCTACGGCAAATTTTTAAACTTCTAAACATTGCACATTTTAAATTTTAACACCATCTTATAAGGAAAAAAATGCTCTTTTAAATGCAATTTGTGTGAAAGCTGTATCTCAATTTATTTTTGAGATATTAATTTTTTTGTAGTTTTTAATACAAATTTTGTAATCGTGGCAACTGAAGTACTCCAGTTATATTGAAAGTAAAGGGAAAATAGTCATGGTTTATTATTTTTATTGATTATATCCGTATTGATGCCATTTTCACATTACAAATAAAAGTAACTTTTTTATAATTTTTGAACAGAAAATGATGTCAAACATTAAAAAAGAACACGCATTATTTTTCATAAATCAGTTACATTTCAATATTTTTACATTACGCTGATACTGAGTTTGAGACCTTAGGCAAAATGATTCAGTGAGTAAAAATTATGTGATATTTAAAACAATACGATTATTTATTTTGATAAAACTAAATATTTGATTAACACTAAATGCCAATACTATGACAACTAAAGGCAAATTTCTGATTTTATTTTTTTAGCGAGTATTCAGACTAGAACTTTAAGTTTAGGCGAATGTTCACATGAAAAGTTGCATCGGACAAACGTGACTTTAAGTTTAGAAATACATTCATTAATAATCTATTGCGCGTTAAAATACTTACAAATTGTGCATTTGAGTGGTGCGTATGTAAATTATGAGAATGTGAAAATAACGTACAGTTTAGATTTTATGGAGGAAAATTTTATGATGTGATAAAGCGAAATATTTTTTTACTGATTTGCCATCCTGTAAAAACAAACATAAGAGCCTCAATCGACAAATTCATCATGATTCATTGTGATTACGTATTCTGATAGAGTTTAATTTTTCAATAATTTAAGCAGTTGAAGTTTGTGGAAATAATATTTTGGTAATTTTAGGTTAAAAATAGTATTTGTTTTAAGAATAAGACAACCAATGTTAGATGAATTTTTAATTGTAATTATTTTTGTAGGTTTATTATAAATTCGATCTGAAGTTCCTTTCTAACATTTTAGTTCGTCGAATTTCGACGGGTTCCAACTCGTAATAATAAATAAAGAAGTTTGTGTGTGAGTGAGTGAGTGTGTCGACGGCGTTCTGAAGAGACCGCTGCATGTAGAGCTACAAAATTTGGGGAAAACGTACGTCTATATATAAAGTTTTGCACCTCGAAGCCCGATTTTCGATTTTTTGATTAGATTTTTTTAATTTAATTTGTTATGCGATTTTTAGCGCTTTTTTATGTTTCAAGGCGATTTTTCCATATAAGTGAGAAGAATATATTTTCTTTCTTTTAACCCAATATAGTAAATTTTGTTCTCTTTTCAAAAAAGTTTATTCGGAATTCGTGCAGCGATTTTTGAATTTTTAGCGAATTTTTTATGCAATTATTGAACAGCATTTAATGCATTTCCATACCTATAAGGAGGTTGCCGTAGAGGGACATAGTTCTGTCGCCAAATGCAGCCAAGTTTGTCGCCAACTTGGCGGTATATCGCCAAATTTGGCGATCAAAATGCGTCACCAAAAGTGACGCCAACTTGGCGATATCTCTAATATTTCGCCAAATTCCCATAGACTTCCACTGTAAACCAATATGGATTACTTTCTTACAGAAAATCAACAAATTGACATATTTTAATGCAACAAAAACTAATATTAACTTAAGGGATTATGTTAATTATATTTAAGGGAATCCAAGTAAATTAAATTGTGAATAAAAGTAACATGATACAATGCTTAGATTATTGTATTTTATTGATATTTTCAACGAAAGGGTTGCCAGTGGTCATTTTGCAGAAAATTATAGTTGATAAATGAATTGAAATGGCTATATCCGTTATAAAATAATGTAAAAAACTCTCAAATTAAAAGAAAATAACTTATTTGTTTAATTTAAAAAAAAAGAATCAAAAACCTTTTTAATGCGAGATAAATTTATAAAATGAAAATATTTAATTTAAATATGAGAGGAATGTTTATAAAACTTAAAAAATAAATTAGTATGAAAGACGCAATTGATACATTATTTGGCGATTTTTCGCTTCGCCAGGTTAATAAAAATGTGCCTGAAATAACTTGAAGATATAAAATTTAAGTAACAGTCTTTTAGTCCTTCTTTTTTTTTAATTCAATTTAATTATCATTTTTATGTAATTTTCCCATCGTATGTCTTACAGGAGAAAGGCTTTATTTGTGGGTTACATGCTATTTAATTATTACCTTGGTCGCCAAACAATGCAATTTTAAGCCACAAAGGCAGAAGCGTGAAATAAGCCAGGCGAAGGTCGCAATAATTTCTTTTAAGTATAGGAGAACATTTTGGAGTAAATCTTTATATTCAAATGTAAATTATATAAAAAGGATTTAAAATTATAACTATGTAGTCAAGTAATTAAAATAATAAAACTTTGTAAAAAATCACCATGGGGATTTTTTACAAAGTTTTATTATTTTAATTGCTTCATATCGCCAGTTTTTGGTGCTGTTTCGCTATGTAGTCAAGTATTTAAATTTTAGTGTAAAAATGTGCCATATACACACATATTTTATAATCTTCGATAATCAAGCCACCATCAAATGACATATTTACTATATTATTGAAAGTTTTGTTGGCCCAGATGCCATATACTCACCATGATACATTTTGCCTGACATGGTAACTCGGCTATTGTTGTTTATTTATTAATAAATTGTTTATTTACTTTTATTTTCTTTTTTACAGTTATATAAACTGTTTTGTTCTATAGATATTAATTAAACTTTTTATTATTTATTGATTTCCTTTTAAAACAATAGAAAATAATTTAAATATATATATGTAACTGGTATTCGAAAACGATGTTTTCACCAAATTGGCGTGAAAAAAAAAATTGCGCCAAACCCGGTACGTATCTATGCCTAATAGTTATTTACATTATTGTGATTACTTAGTATCAGGCAACAGATTGAAGAGTATTTGGTATATTTTTAATATATGGGGTTTGGTGAGTTAGAGAAAATAGCCTTGGCGAGTGAAGTAAATTTTACGTATATTTACTGGCAAACTATTTAATTTTCATATGCATATAAGCAATTTTTTTTTCAATATTTATTTTATTTATTTATATAAAGAAGAGAGCTATTTATCTACTTTTAAATACGAACAGAAATAATTTGTGGTTCTACCTGATTATCCCATAGACCAAAAAAAATATCGCCAAACTATAAGATTAAATGCCAATAATGGGTGATCGTAAATGTCAAATTTACTTGACATTAAACACTTTGCACGTGTTTGTTACGTCATCAGGTGATTTTAATTCGATATTTACGTTTCTTCGCGATCTGTTGCAATTTTTTGACATTCCATTTTTGACCTATTATACTAAAGTAATTTCTACCTTCATTTCAATAAAGTTTATTCGGGTTTCGTATAACAATTTTCGAATTTTCCGGGTATTTTGTATGTGATTTTTAGTGATAGTTTAGCGGTTTTCTACCATTTTTCCACATTAGTGAAAGACGTTGATAGAAGTTGAATCAACTTTCAACCTTCGAACACAATATATATATATATATATATATATATATATATATATATTCTCTTTTCGAAATTTGCGCAGCGATTTAAAAATTTTTCGCGATATCTTATTGTGATTTTCAAGGTTTTTTGCAATTCGTGCTGTTTTTTTACGTACCCGGACAACGCCGGGCAAGTTAGCTAGTAATACATAAAGGCAATTCTAGATTTTCTGATGCATTATATTTTCCTGCATATTCTGATGCAGTGCATTGTTTAACCAATTCAATTTAACTTGATATTAATTTTAAGTACAACTCGAAAATCTGCCTTTTCTTTGAAATATTTCAATTTAGTACCGAAATGCAGTATTTTATCTTATGGGGAATTTTCCGTAACCAGATTCATAGCCAAAGTGTTTTCTCAAACATTTAACGTTCACATTGACTGTAATAGAAATAATAGCAAAGATCACAACACTTGGAAGTGGACCCAATTACGAAAGAGTAATAGAATATTTTTTTTTAAAGGGGAAGGAGGAAGAAAAGGCTTTTTTAGCTCACAGGCTGTCAAAGCCTGAGAGCTAATGTGCCCGCAGGTTCTGTATGTACGTACGTAACGTATTAACTTTGGATAGAAATATCCGATTTGCTTCAATTTTTTTTTCTAGGTTCATTCTCATAAGTCGCTTCCCTGATTAGTTTTGGGGGTTCACTTGTTAAGTATAAAGGGGGGTTATGAGGGCTAATTCCCCCCCTCCTTAACTTAGATAAATGGCTTTTTCATGCAGAATTATCAGATTTGCTTCAATTTTGGTATGCCGGTTAATTCTGATAAGGTGCTTCCCTGATTAGATTTGGAGGTTCATTGTTTAAGTATAAAGGGAGGATCGGGGGGGGGGGGGGGGGTAAAACCCCTTAATTTAGATAAATGAGTTTTCTTATCCGATTTGCTTCAAATTTGGTGTACCGGTTTATTATGATAAGGTGCTTCCCTGATTAGATTTGGAGGTTCATTGGTTAAGTATAAAGGGGTGAACGGGGGATAATACCCCCCTTAATTTAGATAAATGGGTTTTTCTATCCGATTTGCTTCAAATTTGGTATACCGGTTTATTCTGAAAAGTCGCTTCCCTCTGATGAGATTTGGAGGCTCATTTGTTAAGCATAAAGATGTGAAACGGGGAGGGGCTAACCCCCCTTAATTTATATTTTCCGAAAGACATTATTCTTTGAAGTAAGAGTATAATATACAATTAGTGTGAAAAGACTGTGAGCTTAATGCCATCAATTTAATTGCTGGATTAAAAAAAAAGTTTTAAAATTGTTTTAAAAAGTCATAAAAGAGTAAGTTGAATTACAGCTTTCAAACAAATTTCATTTGCAAGTAATTTTTTCCCCTATTCGATGATGTAAAAATTGAAATATTTGAAAGAAATTGTGATAGTTAAAAGTCAATGCATGTTTGATAAAAGTGAAAGCGGTCTTTACTACCATCGTTATGATACATGTTTATCGTGATACCTTTAAAAATACATTTTTATTATTTCTGATGACAAAAAATATGTCAGTAATGAAAAATAAATAAAAAAATAATAAAAAGAAGTAACACAATTCCTACAATTTTTATCTGAAGAATAGCAAATATAAAATAAAACATTAAAAAATAGTAAAAAAATCTTGAAGAAAATCTTTAGAAAAACACATAGATGCGCAATTTTTAAAACAATCTTTCCATCTTCTCCCCTCTCCACCCATTCCTCCCCCCCGCCCCAGATTCTTTCAGCCTTGCTATAAATAATACAACTTTGAGAAAATTACTGAAAAGTTTTGGGAACAAATATTATTAACTAGCTAATCTGCCCGGCGTTGCCCGGTTCCGCCAAAAAACAGCAAGAATTGCGAAAAATCTCTGAAAATCACAATAAAAAATCGCGAAAAATTTAAAAATGGTGCACGAATTTCGAATAAGCTTAATCGGAAAGAGAAATATATATATATTGGGTTAGAAGATACTAAATTTACTGTTAGAAAATACTGAAATTACTGAAAAGTTTTGGGAACAAATATTATTAATAGTGGTCAGTTGTTCACTACTGATTGTTTTTCGTCAATGAACTAATTTTGAAAAAGATTAACAGATAATATAAAGAAATATTATCATTCGTATGAAAATATTTTTGAAAAATCTCATTTATATATATATATTTTATACATATGGTTATATAACATATGCATTGTAGTTTGGTAATTTATTTGGTGAATCATTTTTGCTCACATCGTTTCTATATTTTTTTCAGGTATACATTATATAAAATGAATTATCACAATGGATTAGAATGCTATTTATGAATAACGATACAGATGAACACTAATAAATAGTTGCATTAATGAAATTCTCTATAAAAAAAAAATATTGTTGCTCGTAATGAATTTGGGCGGGTAAGAAGTTAAAATATATGGATATGAATTGAGGATTAAATTAAAAAGTGTATAAATGAAAATTACATTAAACAGAAATGTGAAAACGATGTCGTCACAGAAATGTGAAACGGAAAAACACTTTATCAATGAAAAGTGTCCGAAGTTGTTTTTTTGCATTAGCGCAACTATTGCTAGAAAAGGAGTTTTACAGGTTTGGACTTCGAGTGCGGGTATAGTTCGAATTGCGATAAAACTGTTGAAGATAAAGGCTGTGTGACAGCAAAAGTATAAACATTTGATATTTCTCAATATTTCTTAATTATTTTATTGTAAAATAGTGAGCTTCGCCCTCTACGCTGATCTGTTTTTCTAAGCGAAGGAAATACATCGGTAAATATGATCTTGTGTTTTAATATGGACCTTCATTTTATTCATAATTATAAATTTTTATTCGTAATTATTTATTATTATTGAAAATGGCAGCTGAGCTATTATGTTTTCTAAAGTTCCATATAAAATATGGGTTGCTAAGGACTAACTCTTTTAGCTGGTCATTTACAGCAAGATTTGGAAAAGAACGATAACACGATATGCAATATATAAAAGTCATCTCTGAAAAATTATCTAACTAACAATGCAAATGCCGTAAAAATGCGTCCAGTAGACTATTTAAAAAGGCTAATCTTTCAAAATAGGGTTCTCCTGATTATAGATTTCCACCTCATAATTCTGAAACTAAGCAACGTAGAAAAAATATGAAATGTACTAAAACCATCCACGAAAAATTATCAAATACTGCAGCTCTCATGAAGTACCGTATAGTAGTAGTACTTTTTGAAAAAGCCAATCTTTCATTATCGGAATCATCTGGTTATAGAACTTTATCCCGTAACTAAGCAGCGTAGAACGATATACAAGATACTGAAACTTTCTCTGAAAAATTATCTAACTAACAGCGCGAGTCCAATCAAAATCTATTCAGCAGAACTCAAGTTATAAGCAACCGGAATGAATTTTCTATTTGTATTTTATTTATATAGTAGATCAGGTGTCTTGTGTCTTCAACCTGTGGCCCGCTGGCCACCAAGCTACCAATATTTTAGTACATACAAATTTGTATTATTTAATGAGAGAAACTTCGCGAATAAATAAGGCGAAAAATGCTTTCCGAATTTCTGGTGGCAGAAGAATTTCAGGAATTGTGTTGAAGACTCCTACTGTAAATTGTATTATAATCATATGTACAAATGTACATGGGATTTGTCTTTTATTTATTAATAATAGATATATAAGTACAACAGTGTTTCTTAAACTTCTTGGATTTGCGACACTAATTTCAGACTTAAGCTTGACTTAACTGCTCTGCTCAACAAGCGCAAAACGTTTTGACACATTTACAAATTCATTTTTTAACGGAAATGTATAAAATTAGAAAGCCTGGCCATGGAAGCGATTTGGAATTGAACCGTTTTTTCCATTTTTTGATCAATCAATTACCTATTGAGTTATAAGCGAGTTTGATCACGTGACAAACACGTTTTTAGCCCACTCTTGAGTGCTCTTTGTTCCTTCGGGCGGAAATTCGGTTCAAAGCGCCCACTTTGACACTGTTTTCTGAAAAATCTATTGTGTTTGCCAAAAAAAAAAAAAGAAAAAATGGAAAAAACAGCTCAATTACATAGTTTCTGAACAACAACACCAGCTAGTTTCATGCATTTCCGAACAAAAATAAATTAAAACTTATGTCAGATAGTTGCCCTCTTGGATTTGAGAACACCCTTAAAAGCTACGAAAGATGCACAGATCCTTCAAAGAAGAAAGGAAAAAAAAAAAAAAAAAACTTGGCGAATTATTATTAGCCCCTGGAATGCTATTTCTTTCTCCCAGCTTATTTTGTCTCCAATAAATAACGTTACCTTGTATACGCTAGCCGTAAAACAAAAGCCGATGTTTCATTGTGCGATTAATTACTCTACAGCATTTTTTAAAAGTTCTAAGCATCGTACATTTTCAATGTTTATACCGTCGTACTGGGGAAAAAAAGTACTTTTTAATGCAATTTTTTGAAAACTGCATCTTCATTTGTTTTTGAAATATTAATTTTTTTGTAGTTTTTAGCGACATTTGTTACATTTTGGCAACTCAAGTTCTCCATTTCTGTAGAAAGTAAAGAAAAAATTGTTGAAAAATAGCAATTATATCTTTTTGTTGCCATTTTCTCATAAAAATTGAAAAGAAAATTAATTAGAATACGGGCTATTTTGAGAAAAATATAAAGGAAGGATTTATGATAAAACATGGAGCTATTAAAAACTATATTTAATTTTAAGTTATTAATGCAAATGACGTCATTTTATATAAAATAAAAGCGTGTGCTTTAAGTCATAAAATTGAAATATGTTTTGCAGTAGAGTCCCGATTATTTGAGTCCCGCTTAACCGAGTTATTTCCTTCTGATGGTTGGTTGGTTGCTTGTGTTTATGTCGGCCAGTTATCAACACGAGGGATATAGGCCCTATGGGTGGGAGTGCCCTTCGTGGTGGTCTTTCTAAGGGAACCTAACTCGTATTAATGCTTGGAAGTCCAAGATTCGAAGAAAACCACGAAAACTCCGAACGATTAGGCCGACGGGCGCGATTGGGATCGAATCCAGCACCTCCTGTGAACCAGATTCGAGAGCAGAACCTTTCGGCCACTGGTGGGGCGTCTCTCTGATGGACTGGTGGCTTCTATAATTATGAAGCAGCCATTATAAATGAAGCGTTAGGTGAAGATGAAAGAGCAGTCGTAAAAAGTTAGAACTCTGATTTTCTGGTCAGAATGGGGAAAAAAAATGGCCATAATTTTTTTTTTTTTAATTATGGCCATTTTTTCCCCCCATTCTGACCAGAAAATCAGAGTTCTAACTTTTTACGACTGCTCTTTCATCTTCACCTAACACTTCCTTTATAATGGCTGTTTGAAGCTAGAAGCCACCAGTCCACCAGAAGTAATGGAAATGCCGGGGGCGACACTAAATTCTGAAAAAGCAGAATTCTTATTCTCTAGTTATTATTATTATTTTGGTGAGGAAAAGGGAGAACATAATTACAACAAGATAGGGATAATTTTGACATTTGAAGTCCACCGAAATAGAGACTGCATTGCGGCCTATAGCAATTTTGGCTGTCATCTCGAATGATCCTTTACACAGAAACAGATGACACAAATCAGACATAACAATTTTTTATTTCTTTCCATTACATATATAATAATTTTAAACACATAATCACATCCATGCCTTACCCTGGGATTCGAACCTGGATCCTCAGCGTGACAACAGCCTCCACTTACTGACCATGCCACCTGGTGACTATGGATAATTTCCTTTGTTTAACTAAAAAAAAAAAAAATAAATAAAACTGGTATAATGATATTCCATTTTATACTCTAATAGTCCAGGCAATAGAGGCCGTATAGGGGCTCTACCTAGCAAAATTCATGGTAGTTCTGGAAAAAGGCTTACTATGGTTTTTGGGTCGCTGAATCCGAATTCTTAACTTCTCACCAAAATTTTCCCCGGCAACCTCCCCAAATTTTGGTAAAAAGTCCCCCCCCCTACCCCCCCCAAAAGGTTTTTATTAAAAAAATGAATTTTTTATTGTTTTAAGGGAAAAGTATCTAGAAAATCAGAAAGTAGACAAAATTTTCAACAAATAAGATATATGACATTATAACGTAGGATGAATGAGAGGGGGGGGGGGGGGGGATCTGCCTCTGAACATGCGCCGCGGTGCTGCGTGGACTAAGTTGCGCAATTTCACTTAACCACTCACATCGTTTACATTCGCCCTCCCGTCTTCCCACCGAACTTTTCCTATAAGGTTTACTTTAAGTTTTATGGGTGTCTGAATCCGAATTTTTAACTTACCCCAAAATCCCTCCCCCCCCCCCCCCCCGCGACCTCCCAATATAGTTGTTTTTAAATTAAATTTCTTATTGTTTTAGGGGAAAAGTATGTAGAAATTCAGAAAGTAGACAAAATTTGCAACAAATAAGATATATGACATCATTATGACGTAGGATGAACGGGGAGGTGGAGGGCTGCCTCTGAACATGCACTGCGGCACTGCGTGCACTAAGTTATGCAAATCCAGGCAATAGGGGATTTTACCTGGCAAAATTAATGCTAGTTCTGGATTTCGACTCATTTTAAGTTTTTTGGGTCGCTGAATCCGAATTTGTAACTTCCCACCCAAATTTCACCCAGCAAATCCCCCCAAAAATTGATTTTTTGAAAAAAATTAGTTTTTTGAGAACAGCGCACGGGGAATGTTCCGAGGCAGCCTCCCCCTCTCCCTATTTATCCTACGTGATAATGTCATGTATCCTATTTGTTGCAAATTTTGCCTACTTTCTGAATTTCTACATACTTTTCCCCTAAAACAATAAGAAATTTAATTTAAAAACAACTATATTGGGGGTCGCAGGGGGGGAGGGGAAATTTTGAGGGAAGTTAAAAATTCGGATTCAGCCACCCAAAAAACTTAAAGTAAACCTTATAGGGAAAGTTCAGAGGGGAGATGGGAGGGCGAATGTAAACGATGTGAGTAGTTAAGTGGAATTGCGCAATTTAGTCCACGCAGCACCGCGGCGCATGTTCCGAGGCAGATCCCCCTCCCCATTCATCCCACGTCATAATGTCATATATGTTATTTGTTGCAAATTTTATCTACTTTCTGAATTTCTAGATACTTTTTCGATTTTTTTAATAAAAACCTTTTTTTTTGGGGGGGGGGGGCGTTTTACTACAATTTGGGGGGGGGTGCCGGGGAAATTTGGTGGGAAGCTACAAATTCGGGTTCAGCGACCCAAAAAACATAAAGTAAGCCGATTTCCAAAACTGGACTATAAAGTAAAAAAAAATCCCTGCCGGCCCGGCCTACAGGCAGAGGTAGATTTCGAAGTCAAATATACTAATTTCACAAACAAAAACTAAATCATGATTAGAGATAAATCCACTTTAACAATTTTATCTGGCCGCTTTTGACGAGTTTTTATTTCATTTTTATATAATAGCTGGTTTTATAAGAATCATGTTAGGGCGGTATTCAAAAAAATACTTTTCCATGCTCAACAACTCGACATTTTCTGGCATAATTCCAGATTCATTTTTAATATTAAAAAAATATGAAACTTGCTGACGTGATTTTTGAAGAGATTTATAAGCGACCTGTGTTTTTATTTTTGTTCAATTAATTAAAACTTGATATATAAACAATTATTTTCTCAGAAGAACAATATTTTTCGTTTCTAACACAATCGCTTCGGGAAATTCCGTTCAAAATGCCCACTTTGACATCATTTTTTGAAATATATTCTGCCTCTATTCAAAAATCGATCATTACAGTACATTATATAGTTTCTGAATAAGCGAATCTACCAATTAAATGCGTTTGAAAGCAAAAATGAATTTAAAGATGAGTCAGAAAATAAGCAGTTTGGATTTGAGTGACAATGGTTTTTCCAACACAATCCACTTCGGTAGATTCGGTTCAAAGTGCCCTTTTTAACAGCATTTTAAAGAAATATATTCTGCCTCTATCAAACAATCGACCATTACGGTAGTTTATATAGTTTCTGAGTAAGAAAACGTAACAATTGGAAGCCTTTGAGAGCAAAAATGAATTGTAAAATGAGTCAGAAAATAAGCAGTTTGGATTTGAATACACCCTTACTAAGATGATTTTTTTTCGTCAACCGCTATGTATTTTTAATTTGTTTTGCTGTAAGAATTGGTCCTATCCAAAACTTGTCTGTATAGATGTTGTAGACAAAATTAAGAAGATATATGATAAATTCATGGGAATTTTATATCTTTTAAATTGACGGAGTTAGGGATTTTTTTCTTCTTCAAACCCCCTTTTTGTTTTCGTTTTTAATTTTTTTTTGCGGTACGAATTGGTCCTATCAAAAACTTGTGAATATAAAAGTTGTAGATAATATTAAGGAGATTTATAATAAAATTAATTGGATTTGATATCTTGAGAATTGACGAAGTTATGATTTTTTTCTCCCAAAAACCCTATTTTTTGCGCCCCTTGAGCCCATTTTTTAACTTTATCAAAAATCTGTGATACATAAATTTTTGACCCTATTTTTAGAAGTAATAAAAACTTTAAACTGATTTGATATGTACAAAAATTAAGAAGTTATGGGGGGTTTTCTGTTTTCACAAAACCCCTCCATCCCCTTGGTCCGATTTTGCCCATTAACGAACTTGACCGAGATTTTATGGCCATTGATTTTATGTATCAGTTTGGAAGAGATTGGTGCAGAATTACGAAAGTCATCGTGTCCAGAAGAAAGTGATATATATATATAGATAGATAGATACATAGATAGATAGATAGATAGACAGATAGATATATAAAGTTTTTTTACTGAGGGTGGTTTTGGGTTCTAGGGGTCATGATCGGTGTAGATCTGCAAAAAATTTTCAGAAATTCCAACATAGGAACGATCCCAATAGGTAGTATTTCATACGAAATCTACCTAATGATCTAAATATGATATCAAAATTAGATTAGTTAGCAATAAAAAGGTTCACTTTTGTTGCAGTTTTTATAGGTAAACCACTCCATATATAGATTAATATCTGCACAGTGTCTTTAATTTTCCCAAATTGTAACAAAACTGATAAAACGAAAATTTATTCAATTTATATTTTAATGGGAGTGTCAAAGAAGAAGAAAAAAAATATATTAAAGTTATTAATTAATATCATTAGACATAGATTTTATTACTTATAATTTGAAACGTCACCAACCTACATCTTCTCAACTTGTGGAAACAATAAATCAATCGAGCAACAACGCTTAACCCATTTGTGCATGAATTTCTGTTTTCTCAAAATTTTTGTTAAAATCACTTTAAAATGTCGCAAAATTAACTGAAAAAAAATTACGCTAAAATTTTTTTGTATTTAGTTGATAAAGTGTAAGCGTTTTAAATATGGGAATATGCATAATATTAATAATAGTATAATATTCATAATTATATGTTTTGCCTAAATTTATATAAAATAAGCTTTTAAATTGTATAGTATATACTATAATTAGTATATGTATGAACTAGTAAAAAAAAATATTTATTTCTTTTCAGAAGCTAATAACATTATAAGTATTATTAATAATAAATTAAGAATAATAGTATTTGAGGCTTAAAAACAATTTATTTCATAATCATCTTGAAAAGGACTTTACATAAATCACTGTCCACTAAATGGCTAATAAAAATTTGCGCCCAGTCGTGGCTAGCACTCTATATTTTGTAAGTTTAAAAAATGTATAAAAAATAGGCTTGAACATAAAATTTCACAAAAAAAAAAAAAAAAAAAAAAAAAAAAAAAAAACCGCATTTTAAAGAAGTTTACAAGCTAAGATTATGACGTATTTATTTGGATCCTTGATGGAAAAAATACAAATAAACTCGCTTTTTACATCTCGCCATCTTGAAAAATGAAAAATCTATAAACGCCGAAAAAAGCCTTCATTTAAGCAAATAAATATTTACCTTATACTGTCATCTCTCGGTAGCAGATGAAGACATTTATAGATAATTATTTCATACAATTTTCGTGTTATAAAGAAGAAGAAATTTATACAAATTTATCAAAATTCGAAGTGTCCCAAAAATGGGACGCCAAGCATAAATGAGTTAATATATCAGCAGCTCCCCCAACACTTTTATCAGACGCCCCATCATTCAAAAATTCCCGAGACAGTACCAGTTTCTATTTTTTAAATTAAAAAAGATAGAATTTTTCTTCTCTCCCAATATCTTGCTCAATAATGTCCGAATTTGTCTTTGTTGAGAAAAGAGCATCATATTTACAATATTAATATGTCTATAAATATCTGAATCCCGACCCGTATCCGAAAAATAATTTCGTCTACCCGCAAACTGACCTCTAACTTGATACGTTTCAACTCGAACCCGATAAAGTACTTAATTTATATTTTAAGGGCAGTTGGAAGTCCCTATACCTGCCATGATATATTATTGTACCTTTTCTCAGAAGCTACCAAAAATATTCACTCGAAAATTTTTATATACATAATATGAATAATTCCTAATAAAGCGAAGTCAACTTTAAGATATTCTTTAGTTATTTTTAACACTTTCTAACTAAGCTAAAAAGTGTTTATGATTTCTGTTTGTTTGGCCGTCTGATCGCGCTCTAACTCTCGTAAATATACTCAGATTGCACTGAAATTTTTGGATGTTATTGACATTTACCATAGTATGTTCCCTATTTCAAATGAAGTTTGTAGTATGTTTAGTTCATTTACAGGGACAATCAAAAGTATTCCTTACATTACGGTCAATGGGAAAAAATCTTTCAAATGATTTTTTAAAAATGTTGCACGCTTTCAAACTAAATAAAATTGATATGCATTTATGAAGTGCACTAAAATATGCATTCTGTAGAATATGCGGCGCAAAGAATAGTTATTATTCATTTACAGGGTGTCAGGGCCAGGGGGGGGGGGTCAGGGGCAAAATAATTCTGTTACATAATGATATAGGGGTGGAGGGAATTGTTTGCGGTGCATTTTAATTATGTTAAACTATTCCATATATAATGAAATTGATATACATCGCTGAGGTTTACTATAACTTATTTCATGTATAATACGAAGTGCATAGCATTCACAGGGACACACAAAAGATTTCAGATACTATATTTTATCCGAAGTACTATATATTATCGATGATTGCTGGAAATGCATTTTTACTTTCTTCTATGTTTACAAGAAAAAAGTATTGGATTCGTAAAAATTTTCGATTTCCGGTTTTTGACGGATTTACAAGTTTTAGAGGTCAGAGATTCCAAAAAACATGTTTTTACAAAATGTCTGTCTGTGAGTCTGTGAGTTTGTCTGTCTGTGTGTATGTGACACAAATTTTGTGGGTGCTCTATCTCAAGAACTAATGCACGGAATTTAATAAAAATTTATATTCAAGTAGTCCCTAATACAAATTGGTGCTGATTAGTTTTTTGTGTAAATCGCCCTACAGGTGGCGCTGCTAGTCTGCATTTTTCGCGATTTCTGCACTAGCTCTATCTCAAGAACTAATGCACGGATTTTCATCAAACTTCAGATTCAGTTAATCCTTGATATGAATTGGTGCTGGTAACGTTTTGGTGCAAATCGCCCAACAGATGGAGCTGCTATGCTGCATTTTGCAGCATTTACACGATTTCCGTAATAGCTCTATCTCAAGAAATAATGCACGCATTTTCATCAAACTTCAGATTCAGTTAGTGCTTGACATGAATTGACGTTTTGCACCTTGTGGTGTAAATCGTTCAACAGGTGACGCTGCTACGCTGCATTTTTTGTGATTGCTGCAATAGATCTACCTCAAGAACTAATGCTTGGGTTTTCAACAAACTACAGATTCAGGTATACCTGTATATGAATTATTGCTGTTTATGTTTTGGTGTAAATTGCCCAACAGGTGGCGCTGCTATGCAGCATTTTTCATGATTTCTACAATAGCTCAATGTCCAGAACTAATGCACGGATTTTCATCAAACTTCAGATTCAGTTAGTCCTTGACATGAATTGATGTTTTGTACCTTTTGGTGTAAATCACTCAACAGGTGGTTCTGCTGTGCTGCATTTTTTGTGATTTCCACAGTAGCTCTAGCTCCAGAACAAATGCACGGATTTTCATCAAACTTCAGATTCCGGAATACCTTAATATGTATTAGTGCTGTTTGTGTTTTGGTGCAAATCGCTCAACAGGTGGCGCTGCTATGCTGCATTTTTTCAGAATTTCCCCTACAGCTCTATCTCAATAACTAATGCACGAATTTTGATCAAACTTCAGATTCAAATATACTTTGATACGAAGTAGTTCTAAATTGAGGTAATTTCTTTTACTATTTAAATGATTTAATTGACGTGATTTTTATAGAAGAAAGTTTTGTGATGGCCACAACATACTAGTTAATTATGATATGAGCTTTTATGTTTCATTATATTTATGCATACTATATGGTGTTTATAAATGCTGTAATTCATATACATGGCTACACAAAAGAATTTGTTAGGGTTACTGGATATCAGCGCAAATTGCTTAAAGGTGGTTTTTAAATTAATTATGCATTTTTACGCTGAACTGCATTTAGTTCACTAAGAAATGTTTGTTAGAATATAGATAAACTGATATACAGGGTCACGCAAAGAATTGGATACATGGCCGTCTATAAACGATAATTTCTGGAAATGTGATTTCTGTAATTTTAAAAGTGTTTTAGTTTGAATTAAATTTTAGCTAAATAGTGGCATGTAATAAAGGTTCTAGGTAAATTAGAGGGTTGTAAAAAAGTATTCAAGTATGTTTCCATCTATTAGTATAAATTTCTGAAAGAGAAATTTCAACCTGTTATGCGTTTTCTTGCTAAACTAAATTTTCCCTTTACATAGTATATATATATATATACCAGCAGATCAAATACAGGGCTGTTCAAAAGAATTGAAATACATATTTGATTACGGACAATAACTGCTGAAATCAGTTTTTCAAATGTTTTGTGCGTTTTCTAAAATATTTACTTAGTTATTTTATTTATCTTATTTCCCTAAATAACGAAGTTTTCTTAAAGCATTCAGGAAGTGTTGCAAAGTGTTTCATAATCTATGTTTAACGCATGATTTTATTTATTTATTATTTTTTTTAATCTGGAGTAAAAACCTCTTTTAAATAACAAAAAAACTTGCATTTTTCCAAAGAAAAACTTTTTTATAAAAACTTTATACAAAATTTGTAACAAAAGTTTACTTCAGATTGATCAGGGATACGGGTGAAATATTCTGGCAAGATTATAAACAATAATATGTCGTATAGTTTCTATAAAAAGATACATGGACGTTCAAAAAGCAACATTTTGAGAAAACCGAGTTTAAAGTTTACGTATGTAATGTTTATGTATGATAAAAACAAACTGAATTATTTAAAGTTTTTTAACTGCCTGTTGTTGTAGAAACAAAAGTAATATACCATTCGAAAGGAGGAAAATAAAGGATTCAAAACGTTAAAAAATAAAGAAACCTACTTTTTCACAAATCTGACTTCCAACTGCTGGTATTGTGGAAAAATAGTCTACAATTATATCTGTAATGTTAATGTTATCATTCTTGTTTAAAAATTAACGCATACACAATCATTAATATTCAAATATATAGTTTTTTTTGTAATTTAGTTTATTTTGTTATTTTTAGTTATAGTTATGGGTTTCCGATGACAGTACAATATTTTAATATTTTTAGATTTTAATTGTAAATTTCTAAATTAATTTTAAGGAATTTTTTTTTAGCCAGCCGTAGGTGATAAATCACCAAATATTCTTTGTGGTTACAAGTTAGAGTTATTTCGAGTTACAAAAATAATATAACTAATGATGTGCGAAAACAATCTTCCCAAAATAGGCCAACTGGTTGTAAAATTGCCACAGTGAAATATTTTAAACACCAAAAAATAGAAAATATAAATAAAAAAATAATAAAGAGTGTAATATATACATTTAAAAATATTCTTTTATTATTTAACATTTTAATATTAATTAAATTATGATTTTAGATTGATAAAAATTTTTTGAAATTCTTTATGTTTAGTTTAAATAATTCTTTTTTTTCCGGTTGCTAAAACTTGAAAAGGAAAAAAAATAATATATATATACATTTTTTAAATAAATTCAAGTGTAAATCAACGCAGTAATTTTTTAATAATACGTGCCCACACCAAATTAAAGTATTGCAACGAATTAAAAAAAATTAACAAGTTAAAATGCATGGATATTGGGATATAAATTAAAAAGCTTATAAATGGAACTATATAAGCTGAAATGCTTGGACGATTCTCTATCAATGGGAAGTGTCAGAAGTTGTTTTTCTGCTTTACCACAGCTACTGCTATAAAAGGAGTTTTACAGGCTTGGTTTCTGTATGATGGTCTAGTTCAGGGACGGCGAACCTATGGTACGCATACCATAAGTGGCACGCTGCAGATTATTTTTTGCCCAGCATAGATTCAGGTTCTACATCAAAATATACTAGATTCTCACAAAATGTATTAATTTATGTAAACGTTGTCTCTGTTTATCTGTATCTGATTAGTTCGTTTGGTGCTCATTGCAATACAGATTGAAGAATCTGAAATATAACTTTATGTATCCCAATTTAGCTCAATATTGGCTCACAAAATTTTAAGAATAAGAGAAAATTAGGAGATAATCGCAAAAAAAAAAAAAAAAAAAAAAAAAAAAAAAAAAAAGATTAAAAAGCATTATATGCAAAAATGCCGATGATAAAATTATAGCAACTTGGAATTCAATTCCAGACACTAAAAGCTGCAGATTATTCTGGAGATTGCTCTTGGTATTTTGACATTTTTTTTAAATTTTGTACAAGACATTCTTTTCGGAAATAAATTGTATGAAATGTTCAAGCAAAAACATCTTGTCAAATGAGTCCAATTCAATTTGCATTCTCTTAAAAATAACTAAATATACGAAGCTGATATAAATATTTTGGTATCTAAGATGAGATAACTGAAATAATATTCAATATAAATAATATAAATAAGACAATAGAAATAATAAAATATATGAATTTATAAAGTATAACATCAAATATTACCCATATTTTTTAATGCAAAAAACAAAATTTTAAGTAATTTTGATTCATTATTATTTGATCCCTTAATTTTTATTTTCTTCTATCTTTACAAGAAGAAAGTATTGGTTTCATGAAAATTTTCGAATTCCAGTTTTCAACGGATTTACACGTTTTATGGGTCAGAGATTCCAAAAAACATGTTTTTACAAAATGTCTGTCTGTGAGTCTGTCTGTCTGTCCGTCTGTCTCTCTGTCTGTATGTGACACAAATTTTGTGGGCGCTCTGTCTCAAGAATTAATGCACGGAATTTAATAAAAATTTATATTCAGGTAGTCCCTCATATAGATTGGTGCTGATTAGTTTTTGGTGTAAATCGGCAGGCGGCGCTGCAAAGTAGCATTTTGCAGGATTTCTGCAAAAGCTCTATCTCAAGAACTAATGCACGGATTTTTATAAAACTTCAAATTCCGTTAGTCCTTGACGTGAATGGATGCTGTTTACGTTTTGGTGTAAATCTCTCTACAGGTTGCGCTGCTATGCTGCATCTTGCAGTATTTACACTATTTTCGCAGTAGCTCTATCTCAAGAACTAATGCACATATTTTCATCAAACTTCGGATTTAGTTAGTCCTTCATATGAAATGATCCTGATTGCGTGTTGGTGTAAATCGCCCAATAGGTGGTGCTGCTGTGCTGCATTTTGAATTATTTCCTCAATAGCTCTATCTCAATAACTAATGCAATAATTTTCATCAAACTTCAGATTTAAGTATAACTTGATTAATATTGCTGTTGATTATGTGTTGCTGCAAATCGCTCAACATGTGGCGCTTCTATTCTGCATTTGCGTCATGATTTGCGCAATACCTCTATCTCAAGAACTAATGCACGAATTTTCCTCAAACTTCATATTCAGTTGGACGTTGACATAAGTTGGTGATAATTAGGTTCTAGTGTAAATAACCTGATAGGTGGCGCTGCTATGCTGCATTTTTCTGTATTTACACGATTTCAGCGACAGCCATACCTCGAGAACTAATGCACGGAATTTCATATTTTTAAAATTCTCATGATGAACACAGATTGCCATTTAATTTGGCACTGAGATAGTGAATTTTGAAGTATTGACATGTATGAGATAAAAGAAAGTTTTGTGATGGCCACAACATACTAGTTTTATTGTTGGCACGCGATGATCACGTAAAATATATATATATATAAAAGTCACGTGGATGTGAAAAGGTTCGCCGTCCCTGGTTCTATTTGAAATAAAACTGTTGGAGATAAAAGTTGTGTGACAGCAGCATTATAAACTTTTGATATTTGTCAAAATTTCTTAATAATTTTATGATAAATTAGACGTCTTTAATTTGTGGCCAGGGGCCACCAAACTGTCAGTATTTTAGTACAGAAAAATTTGTTTATTTAACACATACAGGCCGCTTGACGCATTTATGCGTCATTTATAATATTATCGTTAAGAAGTTCCAAATTATCACCAGAAAGTTTGAATAGTTATTTTTTAATACTTTCCAACAAAGCTGAAAAGTGTTTATGTATTCAGTTTGTCTGTCCGTCTGTCCGCACTCTAATTCCCGTAAATATATTCAGATTTTCATGCATTTGATAAAGATTATTTAGGGTCACCAAAACATACTTGCTATTGTATATGGAGTATGTAGGATTAATACTTCATTTACAGGGGCACTCAAAAGTATTCCATTACATTGTGGTATAGGGGGGAAAATCGTTTGCAGAGTATTTTAATGACATGACGCTATTTCAAATGTACTGAAACTGATATAAATCACTGAATTTCACTACAATCACGTTAGAACAGGGCATTCATAGCATTTTTTATTCACTTACAGGGACACACAAAAGAAATCTGTTACAGTATATTGTCGAGGAGTAATAATTGCTGGAGTATACGGTTTAAAATTCGATATGCGCTTTTAAATTTAATTAATTTTTTGCATGTTACTCGTTATATATAAATTCTATATCTCATATACAGGGCTTCACAAAAGTATTTTCGTAGCATTCTCCTTATTAAAGGAAATTGCTGAAGGGGAATTTTCAACTGAAGTAGTTTTGTTGCATTATGTGTTGAAAAGTGAATGTGTGTTACTGAATGTGTTGGAAAGTGTTTCATAACCTATGCTTAACGCATGATTTTTTTTCTTTCTTGCTTTGATAATGATAGATATTTCGTGAATAAAATAAAGCAAAATTAGTCTTAAAAATTTTCTAGTGTGAAGTGGAAATTTCTGAATAAAGAAACCCGCCAGTTTTGGCAACACTGTTTGCGGCCTGTATATAGTGTCAATGACGGAAACTTTATGGATAGATAATGCGAAGAATACTTTTTGGAATTTATGGTGACGAATTTGAGAAAAAAAAGATTGAAGACTCCTGTGGTAAATTATATTCTAATAATGTGCACAAATGTATATGGGATTTGTTACTTAATTATTAGTCAGGGATATATACAGCAGTGTTTCTTAAACTTCTTAGCTTTGCGACACCTCTTTCAGACTTAAAAAAAAATGCCCCACCCCTCAATAAATAAATAAATAAATAAATAAATAGAAGCGTGCAGGCGTTTTTTTCTTTTAAGAGGAGGAGTAGGAATAGCATTATTAATTCAGATAGAGATACATTTTTTGTTTAATTAAAAATAAATAATTAAATAAAACTCACATAATGACATTCCGTCTGATACTCGAAGGTAAAATTTACCGAAGAATCCGAAAATGATATAAAAATTAGATTTTAACGTTGAAAGTGTTCAATTTCGATACAATTTTTATAGGTATACCATTCCATATAGATTAATATCTGCACAGTTAGTTTCATTTCCTCAAATTTTGAAAAATCTAATAACACCAAATATTATTAAGTTTATTTTCAATTAGGACTGACAAGAAAAAAAATATTAATGTTATTAATTAATGTCAGTAGACATAGATTTTACTATTTTTTATTTGAAACATCATCAATCAATCTCTTATCAGCTTAGAGAAACATTAAATACGTCGAGCAGCAATGCTCAATACGTCAGCAACACTTCAAACATTTTTTATCAGGCATCCCGTCATCCATAAGTTGTCGAGACAGCTCCAGTTTCTATCCAAATTAAAAATATATAAATTTTTATCTCCCACAACACCTTGCTTTGTAATGTCCTTGCTTCTCTTTCTTTCAAAATGAGCATCGTATCTAGAATATTAAAAAAACATATAATAAAACTTTTTCTAAATATTAACCATTAAAATAAATGAATAATCGACCATGAATAATAAAAAAGAATTATTATACTATAAAATTATATATCCAATATTCTATATTTTAAATGTGGAAGAATAAAATACGTTGGCGGAAAAATTCACAAAAGGAATTCAAAGACACGACAAGAAGAACGTTGGAAATTGCACGTCAAACGTGGCATATGAGGTGTGTTCGTTCTATATAACTAGTTTTATAAATATTTTTTGCACCGCATATTGTACTGAATGTATATTTTAGTGTACTTCATAAGTGCATATCAATTTCATTCTGTTCGAAAGGCTGTAACTGTTAGAAATACTAAACTCTTCAGAAAAACTTATCATGAATCAACTTAATTACTTTTCATAAAATTTACTGATTGCAATATGAAATATGTTTAAATCATCTAATTCACCCTGATACCAAAATAGAACGTTAGTTCCTGGTCCATCAAATAAACTGTCAATCAAAAGAAATAAATATTTACATTATAAAGCTGCAATATTGATTTCACAAAGAAGTATATGTTTAATTTTATTGACTTTAAAAGAAATAAGAACTTTAACCCCTTAATTCTCGCTCCCGTCAATATCACGGGCTGAGGTGTCGTTCGTTACTTCTCGCTCCCGTCCTATTTCCGGGCTGGAGACTTATTGCTGAAAAAAACTTCTGAAACCAGAAAAATGTAACTGGCATTTCGGTGTGAAGTCTTTGAATATTGCCGTTTGGGTTTGGCTTTTGCGCTGACTGTAATGTTGGGCTTTGTATTGCATGTTTCGAAATATGTAACCCTAAAAAAATCATTAATAATAAAAATTTAATGTGTATATATTATTTCAAATATTATTTGTAAAAATGTGTGTGATGATGATAAATAAAGATCTAAAATGTGAAAAATAAAGGTTTTATTCGCATTAATTTGTACGGTGTAAAGAGAGACAGAATTCTCGCTTGATGGCTTTCTACAAATATGAATTTGTTCTATAACATCTTTTTTTTTTCGCCTTAAAAAAAAAAAAAACTAATTGCATATTTTATTTAGAAACCTTATAATTATTCAATTTCTGTAATAAAATAAAAAGGTACTTTTTTGATGGTTTTTCCAAATATTAAGCGACCGTGAAGGGGTTAATTATAATTATAACCTTGAAATTATTTATGTGTTTACTTTTATCTAAACAATGTTTTGTATTATTAACTCAGTCTCTCTATGTTATTTAAACTAGAAAGGAACAAAAATGAATGCTCCAGAAATTAATATGTATATTCTTTTTAATCCTATATAAATTTAATTAATACCAAAAAGTGGTATAATAATTTGAATAATTAATTAAGACACATTAATAAATGAAAAACAACTTCACAAGTTTTTGTAGGGCAAAGCAATGGATACATCACATACATAACCATAGGATAAAAAGCCGTGGACGATCCTGAAAAAGAAGGTAAGCTCAATTTTCTTACCTTTATTATATGACTTAAATGTGATTATTTTTATGTCACATAGTCTTATTTTAAGTAATCTCTAATAGTAATATCATTAAAATGCACTTGAAATAATTTTTTCCCTTTGGCTGTAATGTAATGGAAAACTTCTGACTGCCCCTGTCATTAAACTATACATCCGATTTTCATAAAATTTCAAATGACTCGACAACATTTTGCAACAATTATATATTTAAAATTTCAGACCATTCAGTTGGGTAGTTTTGCTCTGTTATATGCGGACGGACAGACAAACGGACCGAACGACGACTAATGGTGCTACCTATTTATATAATTACAAACGCACCTAAAAATGAAACTTTTATTGCAAAACACATTTTCAAGGGCAATATTCCACAATGAAGTAAAACACATTGATATATATACATCAATACCTTAATTTTATTGTTTAAAGTATCTCTTGTATTTTTCCCGAACTTCAAGTAACTTCTAGTAACGGATACACTCTCAAAAATAATTTACTTAAAAATGAGAACTTCCATGTACTCGTATTTTTTTAAGTACAATTGTTTCAAAAAGAAGAACATTGTTAAAAATAATCTACTTAAAAATGAGCATTTATTTGTACTCATATTTTTTAAGTACAATTGCTTCAAAAAGAGCATTAATCTACTTAAAAATGAAAATTTCTTTGTACTCGATTTTTTTAAGTACAATTAATTCAGAAACGAGTACATGATATTTTGAAGTTGTGTATACTTATACTTCATTTATAAATGTATGCAGAAATGAATACATATATTTTGTATTTTAAAGTCTTAATATTCATGTTTAAATCCTAATGTGCTCAAAAATATGAGTTTTCTGATAAACCCTTTTCTTATACCAAATTGACAGTAGGGATTTCCAAGCTTTTATTTAAAGATTAGAAATTAGAATATTTAAGAAACGGAAAAATCATCTCTGCTGTTAGCGATCTTCCGTCGCTGATTCATAAAAGGTGTCATTTGGAAGCAGCTGGTGGTAACTGCTCTTATAGCACAGTCAGTACAATACTGATCTCCCACCTAGAGGACTCGAGTTCAAATCTCGGGGTGGCTCATACACAAGAATTAAAATAGTAGATTCGTTGTTCTTTACTCGAAAAAGTGTAGTTCTTCTCAATTCAAAATTACCGTAATTAAAAATGGGGATTTGTCGGTTCTCTGTAATTTCGCTTTTTTTTTTTATCTTATAGTGTATGTGTGTTTCTATACGTACTTATTTTCGATTTCCTGTATGTACTCAAAAAAATGAGTACATGCGTTTTTCAAATTTAAGAGTTAAGTACTCGGAGCTATTTTAAGATCGGGAAGTGCTCAATATTTAGTACAATTTACTTATTTTTAAGAATAGTGCTTTAACAGTGTACGGTTGCACCCGACCCAAACACGAAATTTCTGCTCAAAGTCAGCCCGCAACCCGACTACACGACACACTTCAACCTGAACCCGAAATATTCAAATTCAAACCCGAAGAGAAAGAAAATGAATCAATATTTTAGTACAATTATGAAAAAAAAAAAAAAAAAAAAAAAAAAAAACCCTACAATTATATCTCTAATATGAATTCTATCATTTTTGTATAAACATGAACACATTATTTCATTAAAATTCAAATATACAATTTTTTTCATCTGAAATATATTCGAGAACTTCTTTTGAAAAATCTGTTCAACCCAAACCGAAAGAGCGAAAACCTAACACGAAACTAACCCGAACAGTAAACATTTAATGCCAACCCGATCCGAACCCAACACACAGCGAAAAAAAGCGTCAATCTGATACGACTCCGGTAATGTTCGAGTAAAATCGTGTCATTCGGGTCGTTGCAAGACTCCGTTCTTGCATAAATGAGCTAGTCAGCAGAACAAATAATTATCATTATTTTTACGCACATTATCTACTGTTTAAATAATAATAATAATTAAGACTTTAGTTGTACATTCGAAAGTATTTTTATTACTTTTGTTTTGCTTCATTTTCTGCAATTTTTCTGTCTGCTTGAAACTTTCATCCCCACAAAAGTGAACTAATCTACAATCAAAAAGTTTTCTGCAAAGCTTCTAAGAACATCTTCATAAGCAAATCATTATTCATTTGAAGAAATTTAAAAAGGGCAAAAAAAAAGAAAAAAAAAAAGGGAAAAACAGGTGGAACAATGTCTAGTGAGTATGATGGATAAATTTAAGCATCTCAGCTTATGTCGTGTAATGTTTTATGGTGATCAAAATCATTTGGTGGTGTTAAAAACATCGTAAGGAGACACCACTCCATATATCGATGAAGATCTGCTCAGTTTCCTCAAGATGTGAAAGTGTTATAACATGAGAAAAAAAAATAGTGTGTTGCGGCTATCATAAACCTTCCTTCCGTATAAACCAAATCGTCTGAAACCAAAAATAAATGTTAATCTGTTCGTTTTTGAGACATAGCTATCACGGAAATCGTGGAAGAAATGGAAATTAAAAATAACATAGCAGTGGCACCTGTTGGGTGGTATACACCCAGACTTAATAAGGATCTATTTGCATTAAGGTCTAACGTAATATGAAGATTTGCGAAATCCCATGCATTAGTTCTTCAGATATAGTTATCTTGGAAATCGAGAAACATGCAGCATTAGCAGCGCTGCCTGTTGGATGATTTACACCAAAACTAAATCAGCACCAATTTATATTCAAGTTTAACACAAACCAAGGTGTGATTATATTCCGTGGATTAGTTCTTAAGATAGCCCATAAAATTCGTGTCACATACAGACAGACAGACACGCAGACTGACGGACAGACATTTTCTAAAAAAAAACTTCAAATCGTGTTCAAGACCTGAAACATGTAATGCCGTTGAAAACCAAGAGTCAAAATTTTTCCCGCATCCAATATTCTCTTCTTGTAAAGATAGAATAAATTAAAAAGAGAAAAACAAAAAAAGAGATTTATTGCAGTTAGTAGTCAATATAATTAGACATAGATTTTATCATTTATAATTTGAAACTGTCTACAGACTTGAAACGTAATCACTCAATCTCTTCTCAACTTACGGAAACATATAAATCCATCGAGCAACAATGCTTAATACGTCAGCAACATTTCAAACACTTTTATCAACCATCCTCCGTAAGTTGATGAGACTGCCTCAGTTTCTAGTATTCATACTAAAAAAGATATAAATCCTCCCCTCTCACAATATCTTTATCAATAATGCCTCTTCCTTGGGGAATGAGCACACCGTATCTGCAATATTACAAATGATCCATTTTTCACACGCTCTTGTGGCTATCACCAAGAGGTATACTTCAGCACGTGCCCCAGTGGGCCTCTAATAGACGAAACTTTCGAGTGGCCCTGTGCACGAGTGGGCGCCTTAGGCTAGGCATGACTACTATATACAAGTGTTGCAGGAGCTTAGAAAGCATTTATTTTGAATTACATGGCAATTCAAAGATTAGATTAAAAATTATTTTGATCTATTGGTCTGTTCTTTTTCTATTTTTTCCCCCGTGAACTCTGTTTATGATAAGTAAATATTCTTGAATTGACCTGTTTAGTTACGGAACTTTATGGAAGATGTATTGTTGAAACATTTACATATTAATGTACATTGGAAAAAAAGTTTTATTATTGTATATATAAGTTATTCGTTAAAACTTAATTTAGAAAGAATAGTAAAGAAGAGAAAACAATTTTTTAAATGTCTGAAATAAAATTATTTCACAATATGTGTATGTGTGACAGACATTTAATCTAAAATGTGAAAATTTGACTGCAGTTTTATAACATTAACTGCTATTTAAAAAATTTACAATTGAATATAAAAATTTACTTCAAAACGGCTCTCGTACTTTAAAAAAATATCATTACTGTGAAGATCGCTCGGACTGATGTCACACTTAGGCATTTTTGTCTTAAAATGACCTTATTTGGCGAAAAAATTGAAATAAAAATCGTAAATAAACAAATAACATAAAAATATAACTCACAAGTACAGCCATCTTTACAATTACATCTGTTAGTTTCTCCTGTAAGTCATCACATGATAGGGCAGTTAGATTAAAAAAAAAAATAATTAATAAATAAAATAAAAAACAAAATCGTTTCTCAGATTTTATCAAATAAAATATTCAGATGCATTTTTCTTACCCTAACGTAAAAGATAAATCGTCAAATATTGTTTCAATTGCAACCTTTCACATTGAAAAATATTTTTAAGCATTACAGACATTCCTTTCATGTTTAAATTAAATATTTTTGTTTTATAATATTATCTTTGACTAAAAAGGTTTCTTTTTTTTTTTTTTTTTTTTTTTTTTTTTTTTTTTTTTAAATGAAATTAGTAACAGTTTTTTCTTTTATTTTTTCGAAGTGTTTGTATTATTTCCTAAATGATTTGGCCGTTTCAGTTCGTTAACCAATAATAAGGGCTGCCAAAAGAATTGGTCAATGACAAACTTTTCGTTCAAGTAAAAATAAAATACCTAATTTTATCATAAAAACATGGTTATATCAGTGTATAATACACAATAAGTGTGAGAAAATTCTGTATCCAACGGTGCAAACCGGAAAAAAATCCATGCGGTAGTTTTTTAAAATTTGCCCGGACTTACAGACAAGTGCTTTTAGGACCTCTTGCTTAATTTTTACTCTATGTAATTCTAATAATATTGTAAATTCGAAAGTGTTAAAATGTTTGGCTGACGTCAGGGTCAAAAAGGATGATTAATTATATATATGATTGGATATGATAAACATATTTTAGTACAATAAATATAGTTCGGCTAAAAAAGAATAACCCAATTAAAAAACGCCTTTGAGCAATTCACACTCAAACATAGTAATTTTTACTAATTATTTTGTGTAGCCGCTTATACGGTATATAGAATTCATAAACACCGTGTGGTATGAAAAAATTTACTTAAAATTGCTTACCACAACAGAAAACGCCCTTCCAATATTTATTTCTCAGACAGTACTGTAACCGAAATTGTTTGTATGTTCCTGTAAATGAACGATAACTGTGACGCACGTCATCTTACAGAAAGTAGTGCATCTCATTAAAGTATATAACTGCCCTCCTAGAAATAAGTTACTTCAGGGCGTAGGTTTGGAACTTTAGGGGTGCAAAACTGACCACACTTGAAGGCGTAGAAAAGCTTAAACTTATTATTTAAAACTATTCTACAAAACATATTTTGGATTTTCAGATTTTTAAAAGATTTTGGCTGTTTAAATAGGTATTGTTTTCCTGTGTGTGTGTGTGTGTGGTGTCTTGTAAACAGCAAAGAGAGAAAGGGAAACAAGAAATTTGAAAGCATTAGTCTTGGCATCGAATGTGAAAATCTCTTGAATCTTCAGAAAGTTTGTTCAGCAAATTAAACCCAATAAAAACTTCTTTAGATCAAGCATGCCATGTTAAAATGATCAGCACTATCACTTCTTCCTATAAAACAGCTAATCGAAATTTCTCCGAAAATTTCAAGGGCGGCAAAATTTGATTTTGCCCTGTCAGGCGATTATATCTTGTTACGGACTTGGTGACGAATGTAGGATTCATTTCAGTTAAAAATCTACTAAACCCTAAATGTTCTCGACTCAGAGAAGAGAAACTGAATATTCATTTACATTTATATATGGTATAAAAAACCGGTGCACTTCTGTAAAGCTGAATGATGTTATGTATTTGCCATATTTAGGTAGGAGGAATGGTCCTTGAAGGTTTTTTTGTCCAAATTTCAAAAGATTGTTAGCTTTAAATATCAGATATGCCTCTTCTAAACATCGCACTGATGAAAACACAATTTCGGAGAAAATTTAATCCATTCTTTTGTTGCCAGAACTTAAAGGATAAAATAGACTACTTACATTAAATGAAACATTCAATGAATAATAATAATACAAAATGCCCACGGCTTTAAATGAATGCGAAATAAAATAAATGATAGAGAATATTGAAAGGATAAGGATTCCTTCACAATGGGCTCGCAATAGGCTCATTGAGATCCTTTTTGGTTTTTCACAAATTATCGTCTGCTCAACAAAACATATTCTCCGGTTAAGTTGCAAGGTTTCCGCCATCAAAATTTCTTTTTATGCCCAATCAAAAGATGTAGCCTCTTTAAATCACATAACTCATGTGAAATGTACAATGATATCATTTAGGATTTAACAGGAAGTTCAATATTTTACTTCATATAATATCTATTCTATTTTAAAACGAGAGAAAGGATTTTTTAAAAAGAACACAACCATACAAAGAAGGGGGAGAGCAGCTAATTTACTGATTGCCATTAGAATCCACGACCGCGCCATTGTATACCAGTTTACGATGATTTGGTGAGAAAGACCCCTTCCAGGGTTCACGTGTCGTCCTCATTCTGCCACGTGGCATCCTCCGCTTTGTTGTTTAATTGGAGGCATATTGAATGACGCGGACTTTGGCTTGTGGGAAGTGAAAGTACAAAAGAAATTGTGTATTACAGATTATGCATCGACTATAATTTCCCCCAGTGTATGCTATACAGCTTTAGAATCATATTACTATTGGTATTGTCTTAGACAATTTTATCAATTCAAGGAAAATTTTTTATCAATTCGTGACGATGTCACAAAGTTTGATTCCAAAAATCTAGATATTAGTCAAGCTAATGTTTCTCAATATTCAAGCGATTGTAACTAAACTCACATGACAATTTCGATAAATCATAGAATTCCTTGGACATGTGAGAAGGCTAATCTATTAATCAGAGTTTACATCTAGATATAAAGTTCACCTACAAGTACCGAAATAACCCCTTTCCCACTTGATATTACCGTGAGTGTAATTAAAATTAGAGAAAGCACGAATGTTAATCAATAAGAAGCAAACAGCCAGAGGTCGACAAAACACGACCCCTTTTAGAAAAGTCAATATATTTATTACACGAGGAAACGAGGCAAAAACAATTAACAATTACAAACAACATGGAACCTTTCGTCATTCACAGAGAAGTATCGTGGGTGTATATGCGATCCAAATGTCATGTATGTTTAATTAGTACAGAAATAGTATCGTGCTTTTGAAGCGTGAAAAACGATTGTATTGAAACGGAACTAGAGTCCTGCATCGGGTCGGGTTACCCGCTTTTACCCGAACCCGACCCGACCCGCGGTTCGGGTCGGGTCGGGTTGACTTTAAATTTTTTTTGGTGCGGTTCGGGTTCAGGTCGGGTTGGCTTTTATTGTTTCGGGTTAGTTTTTTTACACTTGCGGGTCGGGTTCGGGTTGACCCGCTTTTTTAAAAGAATGTGGAAAATATTTTTCCCGTTAAAAGCCTATATAAACCGCAGATCAAAGTTTCACAAAAGCAAAATGTGTACCTGTCTGTTTTGTCTTTAGTTATCCTTTCACGAGTCTTTGAAATAACAAACTGCATTATATTTTACCGTATTTTAAAAATATAATACGCAGAAAAACGCTAAATGGTCCTTCCTGTCTAATGTATCCAGTGAATAATTTAATTGTGGTGATACGCGATGCACTATGTTAGACGGGGGAATTTTCAATATAATAATTGCTGATAAACTAAAGGCAGGTGGTCACTTGTGTAAAGCAAGGTGTATCGTTCTAAGTGGAACTTTTGAAACCGCAACTAATTTTAAAGAATATTTAAAGATTAGATTTTTAGTTTTATACCATTTAGAGTCCTGCATCGGGTCGAGTCAGATGTTTTACTATTGTTGAATATTGAAGAATATAGATTTGTTCATTCTTCTATGTGGTATTCCCGGTGGTATCCCTATGTGGTATTCATTAAAATGGTATTCCCGGGCGGGAATTTCCAGGCCCGGGAAAGGCCCGTCCCGTATAAAACTTAAAAGTTCGGCCCTAGCCCGGCACGGCCCGTTTATAATTTTATCGGGTTCGTCTAAATATTTATATCGGGCCGGTAAACCCGCGGCCGGGCCGTTCAATATTTTTGCCGGCCTGGCCCTTTGAAAAAACTGTCCTAATAAAGCGGTTTGGCCAGTTTGAAATTTTGCCGCCCAGCCGCGGCCCGCGGGCCGAAGCAGTGCAGATCTCTATTAGAAATATAATTGTAGATTATTTTTCATAATGGTATTAAAACATGATTTGCTATCCTTACATTGCGGGTTCGGTTCGGGTTGCGGGTTGAAAATTTGCGGGTTCGGGTCGGGTTGCGGGTTGCCTGAAATTACTTTTGCGGGTTCGGGTCGGGTTGCGGGTTGACTTAAAATGGAATCTGCGGGTTCGGGTCGGGTAGAACCCGACCCGCGCAGGACTCTAAACGGAACTGCAACCTATCTTCGACATGCACTCTTCCCGCTTCCCCTTATCTACAGGGTTGTCACAAAAACTTTGCCGATGTATGAGACTCAAGCGACTGTAAAGTTCAAGCAAAGGGAATGCCATTTAGGATGTGAGTATTTTAAAGCATGGGCTCAAGAATGGGGTGATTGATAGCATTTGAGTTTTCACAGTTCAGGAATGAGAGCGCTCCTACCCAAGTGGTTGATTTCCACCACTAAATTTTAATAGTACTCTTTGCTTTATTAAATCTAAGAAATTTTGTCATTAAATATGTCGAGAATAACTATTCAAATTTACTGGTAAAAATCAACCATTTGGGTCGGAACGCTCTCATCCCTGACAGTTACAATAACAGTGGCAAAATTTTTAAATGGCAATACTGACATTTTCCCCCCCTCACTTAAAAACCATACATGTTGTTGAAACTATAGCACTAGAAATGGTGAGTTAAAACAAACGTAGAGAAGGTCATGTAGTTTTTCATAGATGCTGCAAGAAAAGAACAAACATTTTACGTTCTCTGTAGATCTATAGTTTTCTATAGATTAAGCCTTAAGCAATGCACGAAAGAATTCGGTGACAGGTGGACTATGATTAATTTCATTGTATGAAAAAACAAAATGTTTTACCGCTTAAATGCATAGTGATGCATTTCTGCATCACTTTTATTTAACTCTTAGCAACCACTATATTTATATAAAAATATTAATATTGTAAAAATTACAAATATATGCTATAGCGGCTTACTTTCCATAAGTATGCCCCACAATTTAAATAAGGATCCATTACTTCAAAAGAACACTCCACTCTGAGAATTTAAGTATAGAAAAGAACATTTAATGAAACTTCTGTACTACACGACACATTTCTATTTACACGATGTACATATTTACATAACTTAGTAATATTAGAAGAAATCATCTTGGAGAAAACATTGACACGCGTACATTTCACCACCTCCACCTTCTGCTTCTCATAGACAACTCTGCGATGAAATAATAACGCAAGACACGTACATATCACAATAACAACCTCTTCGAATCGGGTCTCTGACAGCAGCTAATCACGGAAAGGTGGAGCTGCCGGCTAGTGCTGCCACCTAGTGTAATAATCTTTAAATATAAGGTATTCGTTACAATGCTACTAAATAAAGTTAAAAATCTATCTTAAAATTTCTAGTGTCTGATCTTTAATATAAGAATAAAAAACACAATTCTAAGTTTTACAAAATAAAAAATTATATAAAAGTATTTTAGATTCATACTTATTAAAATATTTACTAATTTGCTATATTTTAGTTATGATAGTAGTTTTTACTCGTATTGCAGATGTGCCACATAAAAAAAGGTTGACGTATTATACGAAATATGTATCTCTGATCCTTTCTGTGAATGATATATAATTTTTCCGAAACAAAATAAAATATCATGCATTTAAGGGTTAATAATTTTCTGTTTATGTTGGAAAGTGTTTTATAAGCTATAGCTGATGCATGATTTTTCTTTCTTGTTAAATTTAACTCAGGATATTGACAGGAATAACTTCATTTATTCAATCGTTTAACAACTTAATAAAGACAAAACATTTTTGTTAAATTTCTTTTGTTGTTTATCTAACAAAATATTATCACGATAATCCTTAAGAAAGCAAACTATTTTGATCTCATTAGAGGACACAGCATGGCTTCACATAGGAATAACTGTCGGGATTTTTTACGTACTTTAAGTTCCTTACATTGTTTTCTGGGATGAACTATGAGGGAAGGTATTCAACCGGTTCGGATGAAAATGAATGAAATGGGTATCAATCAGTAGAACTTATCGAGTTTGTAAAAAAGTGTGATTGCTTTTATTTCGCAAATTCTTGCCAATGCGAATTTACCGTATTTTATGGAAGAAACACCTCGGCGTTTATGAGTTTGAAAGTTAATTTTTTTGTCAAGTGCGGCGTTTACGATTTTTTTTTGTTGTCTTTTCTCGCGTAAAATTGGGATAAACTAAAAATTCTGTTCTCAAGTCCCCTGCTCAACAACGCGAAACTTTCTGGCTTTGGAAATGGCTAATGGAAACTGTGACATTTTCGATTATGATACCCAACCATATAGGTAGAAAAAGGAAATTACAACCCTTTCCATTCAAGATTTCGAAGACTTTAAATAGAAACTGAAAAAGGACTAAAGGGGATGAGACGTAAAAAGCGTGCTAAGTTGCGCCGACCACTTTAAAAAATGCGGAAAGTCTAAGGAGAGAGGTCCGCGTCCCGCGCTTTGGATGGTTTCAATACCACTTGACGTCTCATTAATTAAAAAAACTATAGAAATACTTAAAACATGATTTAAATTATTTTAAATAAAATTTTAGAATCTTACGTTATTAAAAATGAGGAACTTTACACTGTCCAGAAAACTTTCATGAAAGTTAGTTCAATGAGACACTGTCGACAAAAGTAGCATTCCCTCAGGCGCGGCGATTACGATATTTTTAAGCTTATTCAGATCCATTTTTAGGAGTGCGGCGTTTCTTCCATAAAATACGGTAGCTTGTTAGCCCCCAGAATGCTATTTCTTTCTCCCAGCTTATTTTGTCTCCAAAAAATAACGTTACCTTATAGACGCTAGCCGTAAAACAAAGCATTACGATTAAATACTCTTTAGCAAGTTTTAAAACTTCTAAGCATCGCACATTTTCAACTTTTATACCGTCGTATTCGGAAAAAAAGTTCTTTTAGATGCATTTTGTTTTAAAACCCATTGTTTTTGTATCTCCATTGATTTTTGAGATATTAATTTTTTTGTAGTTTTTAGCGACGTTTGTTTCATTTTGGCAACTCAAGTACTCCATTTCTGTAGAAAGTTAAAAAAAAAAAATAGTTGAAAAATAGCAATTATATCTTTTTGTTGCCACTTTCTCATAAAAACTGAAAAAAAAAGTAATTAAAATACGTACTATTTTGCAAAAATATTAATGAATTCCTTTCTTTTTGCTGCATTTGTGTATTATTCTGAGATAGTGACGTCCTACCCATACTTTATTGTAGATGTTTATGATTGGATCGTAAATGAGAAATTATTCAGCGGATTCGGATGACGTCGTTTTATATAAAATAAAATCGCGTGTTTTAAGTCTTAAAACTGAGCTACAGTAGAGTCCCGATTATCCGAGTTCCCCTTAACGAAGTGTCCGCTTTCACCGGGTAATTTTTTTTTGATGGACCGATGGCTTCTATTATTATGAAACAGCCATTATAAATGAAGTGGTAGGTGAAGATGAAAGAGCAGTCGTAAAAAGTTAGACCTCTAATTTTCTGGTCAGAATGGGGGGAAAAAATGGCCATAATTTAAAAAAAAAAAAAAAAAAAAAAAAAAAAAAAAAAAAAAGGCCATTTTTTTTTTATATTATTCTGACCAGAAAATCAGAGGTCTAACTTTTTACGGCTGCTCTTTCATCTTCACCTAACACTTCATTTATAATGGCTGTTTCATAATAATAGAAGCCATCAGTCCATCAAAAGAAAATGAAATAATGGAAATGTCGGGGGCGACACTAAATTCTGAAAAAGCAGAATTCATGTTCTCTAGTTTAATGAAAATTTTTGGAACAAATGTTTTGTGACAGACTGTGAAACTAATGAGGAAAGAAAGTAGGAAAAAAAAATTTAAGTTTGCTTTACCATAATATTTTTCTATTATTACTATTATTATTTATTAATAAGATTCACAGATCACACTCGCACAAAAACAATCTGTTAAGAAGTTATAAGACCACATTAGTTTTGCAAATTATGAAATAAATAAAGGTTCTAATTGTAAATCATACAGAGTGATAGGAAAATAACTGGCCAAATTTTAAAGTGTGGTAGAGGAAACCTAAGCAAACATTTTTTAGTTGTATAATGTAAGGTCGGGAAATGGCGCGCTGGTGACGAAGAAAAATGTGAAAGGTGCAATGAAAGATAGCATATAAGCACCAAAAGATGGCGCTTATATGCTTCATTTCCGGACACACATTCTATGATAAAAAAAAAGGCTTTTTTTGGCCCCCTCTACCACCCTTTAAAATTTGGCCAATTATTTTTCGATCACGTTGTATGTATAAAATATGATATTAAAACATAATTATTACAATTTCCAAATATCGCACAGTTTTTTGGCCTGGCATTGGCAGTTTGTGGAAAACGTTGATAAATGGTAGGATATGAACTGGGAGTGTTAACAAATGTTTGGGAAATGGTAAGGTGTATAGATAAATCTGGAGCATATCTGAGCAGCGAATGGCAATGTTGGTCTTTTGTTGTCAAATAGTTCGTTGGCTAAAGGGGCTTCTTCATTTCTTACAGTGGGCCAATATGGAACGCCAAAATTAGCCAACAATTATTCAGTGTTTGTCGAAGCATTTCATGCTATTTCGGTTAGATTTCAATGAGCTCGTTTTTCTGACATTTTTTATGAAATCTCGAATGTAAAGTCTTTTCATGAATCATGATAAGACTTTACATTTGAGATTTTGCCACTTTATGCAAAAGTAACAAACCACAATAAACGAGCATTTTTTTTTCACATCCAGATTTCCATGTATTGTATTAGACCGGGAAACGGCTGCACAAACCATCACCTCATCGAGTTCATGACTGAAATTCCAGGATTAGACCAAACTCGATTAGCATATTATAATGCAACTGGTCTGCCAAGTCGTAACTTGGAGGAAACTACCAGCAGACCTGATTTTAGTGGTTGATCGATAGGTTATCATTGTGTTTTCTTGCACCCAAAGGTATTAAAACATCGAGGATTGGGAGCAAGAAAAGATAATGGTAAACCTACCAGTCAACCACCAACATCGGGTTTGCAGGTATTTTCCACCAAGATATGACTTGGCAGACCAGTTGCATTTTAATATGCGAATCGAGTTTAAACTAAACCTGGAATTTCCGCATTCAACTCGATGAGTTATTGGTTTGTGCAGTCGCCTCTCGATCTATATCTATGACACAGTGCTGTCTTTCTTCTATCCAACTGCGACAATAGGAATAAGAATGCAATGCTGAAGGCATTTTGGTACTTTTCCGTTTCCAAAATGTATGCTAATGCGTCTTTTAATTTAACCCTAACGGTGCAAAGGATTTTTATTACAAACTGTGCTAATCACTGCGACTCGCTATTTATTGAGCGTCTTTTAATTTAACCCTAACGGTGCAAAGGATTTTTGTTACAAACTGTGCTAATCACTGCGACTCGCTATTTATTGAGCGTCTTTATTTAAAAAATAATGATAATAAATGTTTACTGCAATGATATGAGACATTTACAATTTCATACCTACAGTTTTAATTGAGTTTTATTTTATTACTAGCTACCCTTGGTGATCAGTTTGGTCTCCCTTAGAGGTACGCTAAGCATTGTATCATGTTACTTTTATTTATAGTTTAATTTACTTGCTCAATCCTTCGCCAAATCGGAAAATTCTGATAGAGAAATCAAGAACTATATTTTTATGTTAGCCGGGCACAGGTGATAAATCACCAACCAGTGTTCTTTGCATTTTTTCGTATTTCATTAATTTCGTTTAAAGTATAATATTTTCACTCATTTTATTTAAAATACAAAACTTTCATTTAAAACTGAAACATTTAAAATTCATCACTCTCACTTATTTTTTTTAAAAATTTTCAAAAAAGAAAAGAAAAGAAAAATAATAAATAATATCATAGCCATAACATTTAATTTCAACATCAAAGCATTGTTTTAATTTACCACGCAAAAAAAAAAAAATGTTAAAAAAAAAAAAAAAAAAAAATGTATTGGTGAGATTTGCGCCCGGCTAACATAAAAGTACCAAGAATTCTTTCCGATCGTGGCAACTTTTATGTAGTTTTATTCGCCTTTTTTTTTTTTTTTTTTTTTTTTTGTTAATTAAAATGGAAGCCTTGCACATGAAAAGCGAAGGGATCAGTCCGAAATTGTTTATAACAGTCACATGACTTGGACTATTATAATATAGATAAAATGATGGCGTTGGAACCAGGGCTGCGGAGTCGGAGTCGGAGTCGGGCTTATTTTAGAGCGAAAGAGTCGGAGTCGGAGTCGTCCATTTTCCCCACCGACTTCGCAGTACTGGTTGGAACAATATTTGGCGATTTATCACTTGCGCTTGGTTAACATTCCGGAATTGTTGATGACAGTTATATGACTTAGGCTTTGATTATATAGATTTTATCGCATAATATTTATTTGTTTTGTTATTTTAAGCATATGGCTTTTTTAAATAAGGAACTCGTTCATGAAACTGTAATTTTTAAACGTATATGTTTAAATGATTTCTTTCGCATCAACAATCTTTTTTTTTTCAAATGTTTCCTTTGTTACCATTACGCTTGGCGACAATGGTGTAGGTAACCGGCAATTAAAACATAGCTTAATAAGGTAAGTGAGATAAATAATATTAAAATTAATAAAAATTGTCATTATATGTGTCCATAATTGGCTGTTTTTATTTTGGTGCGTTTTTTAGCATTTTCAATAAAAATTTAGCCTCTTTTTGAGCAACTTTTAGACCTTTTCTTTTTTGTTCAGTTGCCAACACGGATCGAACTTGTCAATACAATAACTTTTAATAAATTTTGTGTTATCATTCAAAACTAATTTACCAAATGAACTTATTTAAAAATATAAAATATTCATTAATAGACGTCCCCATGTTCAATTCGATATCTTTTCAACTCTACATTGGTATTTTATCCTATCTATTCCATTTAAGGTTGTTTTCAAATTATCTGCTCAACACCGCAAAACTTTCTGATTCATTTTAAAACGTAAAGTAATAAAATTGGCAGGACTGACTTTTGAAATGATTTGGAATCAAATAGTGTTTTCCTTTTTTTTTTTTGATAAATAAATTACTTATACAGTTATAAGCAATTAGCAAATCCCGCGGCTTTGCTCGCGTAATAGTTGAAATATGTCAAGTGATATTTGCATAAATATTTTTTTTCAATTCCTACTATTACTTCACACTCTCCCTATACATATATATCTTGTTCAAATTTTCAATCGTTAATAAAATACTTATTATTCATCCTATGAAGTTGAAATAATTTTTTTAAAACTTGTACTGGATGACAATTGATGTTAATAAATTTTTTCAAATATTAATTCATTAATTAAATTTTAATTAATTAATTTTAGTTTTATATGGGAGAGAATGGCGGCCATTGGTTACTGAACAGCATTTAAGGCATCTTCATATCTATAAGGGGGTTAGGATAGGGGAGATCCTGTTCTGTCTTCAAATGCCACCAAGTTTGTCGCCAACTTGGCGATATATAGCCAAATTTGGCGACCAAAATGAGTCGCCAAAAGTGACTCCAACATGGCGATATCTCTAATATTTCGCCAAATTCCCATAGACTTCCATTGTAAACCAACTGGCTCATTGAAAATCAATAAATTGAGATATTTTAATGCAACAAAAACTAATATTAGCTTAAGGGATTATATTAAATTTTCCTTTGATGACCTAAGTAGGAATTGACTTTAAAAACAAAATTTTTATATTACTTGTTTATTAGAAGAACACTTTTTGGAATAATTGAAAAATTACAAATTAAGCCACAGTTTGACAAAACTTCATTATAAAGTGCAATAGACAGAAATGAGATTTTAATTAATAAAAAGAACTAAAACTAATTCCAAATAAATGATTCAGAATGTATTTTGAGACTTTTATGCTCATTTCATACGCTCATTTCATACGCTCATTTCAGTAATCATTTGAAGTTTTGAATTTTTTAGAAACCATCTTAACACATTTACATCTTAAAATTAACCATCATGTCAAATTCCAAAGCTTCTTGTCTAACAGTCTACCACCTCTCTGGTATTAGTGGCACCAATATAAAATGCCGAAACAGAGTTGAAATAGAATGTCTTGAAAAATGTTGAAACAGAGACTGTCACCATTAGCTTGCCAAAATTAACCTTGAAATCGGTTGGCACTTCCTAATATTCTATAGAAAACGGAATTTAGATGTTTTTAAAGGCTTTCTTGTTGTTCCTGCCAACCAGGTGGTAGTGACACCGGCATAAAATATAGTCCGTATAGGATCAGGGACTATCACTCTTGATTCGCAATCAATAACTTCTGCAATCGGTTTATTATTTCCTGAGATTCTATAGAAATCGTAATTTAAGACTCTATTAGAATGCTTTTCGCGCCTTCCCTTCGCTTCACCCCTTTTTAATTTCGAATTTATTTCCGACTGTTCTTAGAGGACATTTATATTTTATTAGTAACTACCGTGCTATATTTAATATTTCTAGCCTTTTCAGTACCGCAGAAATCGCAATTTAGAAAGTTTTTTGCTCCTGCAACCCTCTAGGGGTTGTGGCACCGACATAAAATATAGCATATGTTTGAGCAGGTTCTATCACCATCAATTTGCAACCATTATGTTTGAAATCGGTTTCGTATTTCATACGATTGCATAAAAATCGCAATTTAGAACGCTTATAGAACGCTTTTCACTCACTTCATCCTTTAAAATTTGGAATTTTCTTTCGACAATTCTTAGAAAGCATTTGCATCTTTGAAGTAAATACCAATTCCAAATTTAAAATGTTAGACTCCCTCAGTTACACAAAAAACGCAATTTAGAACATTTTTTGCTCATGTAACCCACAGGTAGTAGTAACAACAACGTAAAATATAGGTTATGTTGGAGCGGGGACTGTCACCATCAATTTGAAACCATTACTTCTGAAATCGGTTTATATTTCCTGAGATTGCGTAGAAATCGCTATTTAGAACATTTTTAGAACGCTTTTCATTCATTTTCACCCCTTTTAAATTTCAAATTTATAAGTAACTTTTCTCAGAGAGCATTTACATTTCATAAGTAATTACCATGCCAAATTTCAAGTTGCTAACCCTCTTCAGTACTATCACAAAAATCACAATTTAGAGCTTTTTTTTTTAAATGCAACCGCACGGTGGTAGTAACGCTGACACGAAATCCATACTATATTGAAGCAAGAGCTGTCATCCTCAATTTCTATCCATTACTTTTGAAATCGGTTGGGTGATTTCTGAGATTGCATAGAAATTGCTATTTAGAATGTTTTTTAGAACGTTTTTCGCCCATTTCCCCCCCTTTTAAATTTCGAATTATTTAGGAAATAATCTTAAAGAACATTTATATCTTATAAGTAACTGCCATGCCTAGTTTCAAGTGCTAGCCCCTGCAGTATTACAAAAAACGCAATTTAGATCATTTTTTGCTCCTTCACCCCCTTTGGGGTAGTGGCACCGACATGAAGTACAGCCTATGTTGGAGCGACGGCTGTCACCTTCGTTTTCACACTATTACTTTTTAAATCGGTTCGGTATACTTCCTGAGATTAAGTAGAAATCGCAATTTAGAAAGTTTTTTAGAACGCTTTTTGCTCATTTTTACCTCTTTTAAATTTCAATATTTTCAGAAATGTTCTTAGAGATAATTTGTATCTTATAAATAACTGCCCTGCCTAATTTCAGGATTCTAGGCCCTTCAGTAACACAAAAATCGCGCTTTAGAACGTGTTTTGCTTCTGCAACCTCTAGGTGGCAGTGACACCGACATGAAATAGAGCCTATGTAGGAGCAAGGGCTATCATCATTAATTTCCAACCTTTACTTTTGAAATATGTTGGGTACTTTCTGAGATTGCGTAGAAATAGCCATTTAGAACGTTTTTTAGAACTCTTTTCGCTCATTCCCCACCCCCCCCTCTCCTTTTAAATTTAGAATTTTTTAAGAAATGTTCTTAGAGATTATTTTTATCATATAAGTAACTACCATTCCAAATTTCATGTTTCTAGGCCCTTCAGTAACACAAAAATCGCGTTTTCGATCGTCTTATTGCTCCTGCACCCCCTTTGGGGTAATGGCACCGACATAAAATATAGCTTATGTTGGAGCAAGGGTTGCCACTATAATTTTGACACCATTATTTTTGAAATCGGTTTTGTACTTCTTGAGATTGCGCAAAAATCGCCATTTAGAACGTTTTATAGAACACTTTTTGCTCGTTTTCACCACTTTTTAATTTCGAATTTTTAAAGAAATGTTCTTGGAGATCATTTATATCTAATAAGTAACTACCGTGCTAAATTATCTGTATTTGGGCCCTTCAGTAACACAAAAATCGCAATTTCGAACGTTTTTCGCTCCTGCACCCCCTTTGGGGATAGTGGCACCGACATAAAATGTAGCTTATGTTGAAGCAAGGGTGTTCACCATCATTTTGACATCATTATTTTTGAAATAGGTTTGGTACTTCCTGAAATTGCGTAAAAATCGCCATTTAGAACGTTTTTTAGAACGTTTTTCGCTCATTTTCACCCCTTTTTAATTTCGATTTTTTTAAGAAATGTCCTTAGAGATCATTAGTATCTTATAAGTAACTGCCATTCCAAATTTCATGTTTCTAGGCCCTTCAGTAACACAAAATTCGCATTTTTAGAACGTTTTTTGCTCCTGCGCCCCCTTTTGGCCAGTGGCAAAGGGCAACATAAGATATAGCCTATGTTCTAAGTTGGACTGACACAATCATTTTGATACCATAACTTTTGGAATCGGTTCGTTAGTTCCAGAGCTTACTTCCTACAAATAAACAATTTTTACCTCTTTATAATATTAGTATAGATTTTTGTCATGTGACGACAAGCTTTATCCTTTCTCGCGCGGCCGCATCGGAAATTTGGTTCGAAATGTTCACTTTGACAATATTTTCTGAAATATCTTCTTTTTTTAACGAAAAAAGGAAAAACTTCATTCGATTATATAGTTTTTAAATAAGAACACCTACCGATTTCATTTGTTTCCAAACAAAAATGAATTAAGAAATGTGTCAGAAAGGAGCTCCTTTGGATTTGAGCCTTTGGAAAATAGCTCATTTGGCTTTAATAAGATTGGTGATACAATTCAAAACGAATTTGCCGAATGAACTTATTTAAAAATGTAATTAATAATTTCATTTACTTCTATTAAGTTTCCATCATGTTTCGAGTGATCTTATCGTTTCAACACTTATACATAGATATTTTATTTCATCGGTTCCATTTAACTCGAATTCTCTAAAAACTTTACTCTAACACCCTGATAAATAAAATTTCACTTAGTCTCTCCCCTAATTAATTATTTATCTTTAAAACATCATTAATCACGCGTGTAAACGAATCTTTCACTTTTTCATCCATACTAAGATATGTCATTATAAAGCCTGTCATACACCCGTCCCAACAAACATGGCGACGGACTAATTACAACACTACCGTTCGCCTCTAAAGAACAACAACAAGAACAAGAAGAGATTTCCCGGCAGCTTGTTTGGTTGTTAACTCTCTGCCTCTAATGTGTTCCAAACAACCCGACACCCGACATTTTGCCGAACCACCAGCAACGTTTTCCAAGCCCGGTGCCTCAATTTACGACGTCTATTAAGGTATTATGTTTCAAGCACTTCGTTAGCGCAACTTCGCCACTCTATCGATTGGAGGACTTCGTCGTTAACAGTCCTCTCTGTTTACTAACTCGTCGACGAAGCAGGTAAGATTACAGGAACGAAAGAAGCAGGGGCGCGGGGGTGGTCGGCGTTAACGAAGCTTCGCCCGTCATTTGTTTATGCAGAAATCCCTAATGAGGTGGCACAAATCTTTTACGGGCAAGTCTTCGGGGCCTTTTCCTTTTTGCCAATTAGAATGTGAACACGGTGTACCAGGATTGTCATTACATGCCGAAATCACGGCATCTCGCCTTTGAAGCCAGCACACGAAATTTGAATAACAATTTTTATTTCCTTCTTTTGAAAAAATTCTTTCAATCTCAAAAGCATTTGAAATTGGCTGACGCAATACATTAATTTGTTAAGTTCGCTTTCTAAAGCAAGGTGCCTCGTGGGAACTTCAGAAGAGATCTCAAAATTGCAGTGGAGAGAGAATATTTTTTTTCCAGCGTTGTCGGTGATGATTTAGCACCTTGGATAATGAAATATTTGGTGTTATTTAGTAAAAATGTGTACAAGATAGTTTAACTTTTCGGGGTGACTTTGTGTTTAAAAGGAAACGAATTGTTACGTATGTAACTTTTAACAAGAAGTAAAGAGGTTATGAAATATCTGCCACTTATTTCTTTTTAAAACAATGAAAATGTAAAGTTGCTTGTTCTCAATTTCGTCTTAAAAAACAACAGTATATTAATTAAAAGTTAATTTAAACTTCAGTTTTACAATGCATAATTATTTTTATTGTGAGTGAAATAGAAATTTATTTTAAGCTTCTAAGTTAGCTTTTCTTTTAAATAATATTAATTCAGACTGTACTCGGTTGATTAAATAGATTGAAAAGGACACAAAAAGTCGCTCCTATCAATTTAAATTAATAAAGTGTTTGAAAATAAATAAAAAATTAGTGAAAATATTTTTATAAGGCTATATTTTTTGATAGAGTGCTTATTTCATACTTACAGCTCAATATCTAAAATATAACAGTCTAAACAAAATTTAACAATAGTATTGAACAATACGATTGTCTAATTAATTATGAATTGCACAAGAAATTATGTACTACATATACTAGTAAATCTGCAGATCAAGAGCCTCAACGTCATCTCTGCAACTCATTATTTTTATCAAACTTTGCGTAATATTAATCTTTCTACAAAAACAAAATTTAAACTATTTAAATTACACAAACATTTATAAAAGGAAAAAAATATTTCGATGGTTTCAGACATTAAAAGCGTTAAATTAAACACGTTGTTATGTAAGGATATTCTGAAATTCTCACGAGCTACTTATTCTAGTAATTTTTATATAATAAAGCAAATTTCTTCAGGGGGGCTCTGCCCCCCTGAACCCCCCGTTGTGTAATTTATTTTGCATTTGTCATTTTCTACTGATTGAGTTAATGATTACCCTATATCTTAGATTTCTTTTTACACTGCGATTTATAAGGATAAGCAATAATTCGGTCAAGCATTTTACGTTATCCTAATATCCATACAGCAGTATTTACTTGCCTGCTAACCACAAATACCTGTATCTAATGGATAAAGAACTTTTGGAAATGTAAACTGAAACATCTAATTTAGAAATCTAATACCTTTATAAATTTTGTTTCTAAAAAAATAATTTTGATTATCATTCTGCAATATTTATATCTAAGATCTAATCTAAATATCAAAAAATGTACTCGATAGCATTAACTTACTAAAATCACCCTAAAGTAGGGGGGCTTCTAAACCTAACAGTTAATAATTCATCATCGTTAAATAGATAAACATGATTTGGCGCCTTTAAGTATTTTTTGTGATTTTCTTTTAATAGTATCTACATTTAATTTAAAATCGTGATGTTACAAATACCGTTGAAATTTGACGCAAACATATGTTCAGGTCAAATTACGAAAGGTTAACTAACATTTCATTTCCCTTAGCCGGACTTTCTGTTTCATTTTTCGTAATAAGGATTATTTTAATAATTTAATTTATTTTACACTCTACAAGCTGTTACACGGACGTTGTTCACGTAGCATTAAAATAGAGATAAATGCATTAAGTAAAACATTTCACTCCCCACCAGACATACCAAGTCTCAAGCTTTTTGCACATCACTATTATCTTAGAGAAAATGTTCTTTTAAATCGCGCAAATGTTTCAATTAAATAAAGTAACATTTTCTGTATTAAAATACTGGTATCCAGAACGCCGGAGGCTTGGCAGCTCTGCTCCTCTTAATAAAAACATGTATGATTAACCAACACTTTATCACATTTATAGGAGACAAAACGGAATTTCTTATTTGTATGGCCTTACATATATCTCAGTCATAAAAATGTAAAATTTTGTGCCAATTAATGCACGCAATTGCGAAAATGAAATCGCAAAGAATGAGAAAAGGAAGGCCAAGTAAAATCGTGTAAATCGAGGAATCTTTCTTCGTAGTGCTGGGAAAATACTGCTACAAAAACTATTTTAGGTGGTATTTGGTGTGAAATGTTTATATGTATTCATTCCTGTCCTATATATCCTTTTTTGTTATTTTTTATTTGCTAATTCCATTTTTCTTTTGCACGTGAAAATCTTACAAATTAAAATTAACTCTTTGGGAGAAATTGTTATTCATTTTTTTTTTTTTTTTTGGCAACAATAAAGTTTATAAAATTTAACAGAATAATGTCAGTTTATTCTGTATGAAAATAACGAACTTTTTCATTTATAATCAAATAGTTGAATAAATAAATGAAAATATTATTCTATATAGTATATAAATACTATTTTCATTTCTGCGTTTAAATAAATCTATATGCAAATATCTATACAAAGGCATTCATTAATTCATTCCTTTTGCTTTGATTTGACTTCAAAAAACCATACATACTTTCACATTTATGATATTTTTAGATGAGATGCTGTTGCTACGCAACGGTTAAAAGAAAAAATGAAATATAAGTAAATTCATAAAATAAAATGTTTTATATTATTCGAACACATGTATAAAATTCTATCATAAGTTATACACCTAATTTAAAAGCTCTGACAAATGTTTTGACAAAATTGCAAACTAATAAGAATAATTTAATACTCTTATTTAAAAATTTCAGCATCCAAAATTTACCATTTAAATCTATTATTCATATGAGCGATTTCTTTCAACAAATGAAAATTTGAAAATCGTCTGACTTCCCATAGAAAAGCATTATATCACAAAATAAAATGTTCTGTATATTCCGAACGAATGAACCAAATTTAACCCAAAACTATACAGCTAAATCCGGGGAGCTCATCAACATGCCCAGGGAATTTCAAGCCGATCGGATGCTTTTTGCGGCAGTTATCGCGGAACAGACAGACAGACTAACGGAAACCAAAACTTTTCGTGTCTCCACAGTAAGCCTTCACTGACGTTTCGGCAATTAAGGCAGTTCTCAAGTTCCCTGCCCAACAGCGCGAAACTTTCTGACACATTTTTATACGTAAATGCATAAAATTGGAAGGCCTGATTATTTATGCAATTTGAAATAGAAATGAGTTTTCTATTTTTTGATAGATAAATGGCTTATCGAGTTATAAGCAATTGTGGTCACGTGACGACCGGTTTTTCTCATTTCTCGCGGGGTCGCGTCCGGTAATTTGGTTCTAAAATCCAACTTTGATGGTATCTTCTGAAAGATCGTCTACCTTTACCAAAATATGGAAAACGTCTTTCGATTACAGGGTTTTTGGATATGAACACCTGCCAATTTCATGCGTTTCCGAACAAAAATGAATTATAAAATATGTCAGAAAGTAGTTCTTTTAGATTTGAGAGCAGGTTTAACAAAATCACACTCTTCAAATTGGAAAAAAAATTAATTCTACAGAATAGGATATAATAAAACAAATAATTAACAATAAGAAAATATGCAACGTTTCTAATTTTTTTTTTTTTTTTCTCGCAGAAATAAGATTATTTTCTGGGCTATTAAAAAGTTCTTGAATTCTACTACCATCTCTCGATATCAACAGGAGACAGGAGAAGGAGACACCTCCCTGAGCAGCCGACCAAATGGGTTTAAAGCCGCGAATAACCCTAAAACCCAGGAGGAAGGATCAATCTATTCCCAGCTAACCCAGTGAGGACCAGCCAGGAGAGAATTATGATTTATTGAATCTTTTAGGGGGGAAAAATTCCATTCTTTTACAATGACATCACAATTTGGTATTTTACATATAGAATTGTGATTGTCATTATTTCAAAAATGTAAATGTTTATATTATTTACAATGGCGTTATTTTAATTATACAGTAGAACCCCGGTTATCCGAATTCCGCTTATACGAAAATCGGCTTAACCGAAAGACCTTAAAATTTCTCTAAGTCCTTTTTAAATGTGAAAATTTTTATTGTCAACACTATTTTTACCGATGTCAAATGACACCTTTTAACATATTTTGATTTATGGTTACTATTTTATTTGTAAGTTTTGGATCAAAACAATGCCAAATCATTTTTGATACATTGAAGAGTTGTTTTAATATTTATTATCTTTAAAAATTAAAATGAAAATAAGTAAAAATCAAAACTTTGAAAGGTGTTATTAGACACTTGTAGAAATAGTGTTTAAAAAGCATGTTCTTTATGAAATAAATAAACAGAGTCAACTGTCCGTTTATTTTGTCTTATTATTTATTTTGTCTTATTACTTATTTTGTTCATTGCGTAATTTTGTGCACTTTATTAGATAGACACGTATGACACTTCATTTTTTTACAAAATATATTGTGATTTTCTTTTGTTTTTCAACTTTGCATAGTTTCAATGCTGCTTTATCACACCAAATTTTAAATAAACAACACATCTGATGCTGTTGCACCTTCTTGTACTTCAACATATCGATCACAGCTTTTCATCAAACAAGTTTTCACCATAAGCCTCCCGGTCATTCGAAAATTCCTATGGAACCCCGGTTATCCGAAAATTCCTATGGAACCCCGGTTAACCGAAAATGCTTTGGTCCTATGCTTTTCGGATAACCGGGGTTTCACTGTATATAGTTATACATGAGAAAATAATGTTAGTTTATAAAGTTCATTTAGCTCGTCAATCTTAGTTTAAATAATACAACAGTATCGGATTGCATCACTGAATAGAGGGAAGATTAATCTTGAGGGTTTTTATCATCTTTCGTATCTTCTTTTAGGTGGAAAAGTAATCGGCTCTGTAACCAGGAAACTCTTCACCTCTTTTTATAATAATTCAGAAATTTACGTATTGTAAGTAAGGTTTGAAGAAATTCTTCTTAAATATGGTGTTACACATATATATAATTGAGACTCAAATGCTATTAAATATTTGTGTGCTTTATAACTGACTTAGTAGCGATCATAGCATGTTCAAGATGGAATGAGTATTTTAGTAGTTCGCTGTATTATTAAGTATTTTGATGAATAAACTTTGTAATAAGAAATTAATAATTATGCATGGGTTTAAAACTTTTACCAATTGTCCAAGAATTATTGGACTTTTAACTGACATGAATAAAGAGAATTGATATATCCTTTAAATGGCGAAGGTCCCACTGCAACTGGTTCCTCAGGTTCCAAGTATTATCCAGGAAACTTCCACCAGTAAATTTGAATAGAAAATGTCTCCTTATTTAAATGCCTTATTCATGCAGAATTTTGGTTATAATTAAGTAAAAAGTACCTTTTCGTTTTTACGGGTGGAAGTTTTCTCCGGAGAAAGACAGACCCCACGACTCTGTTATATTGTGTCTACATAATCAATCCTCCTGTCAGTGTCAATGAAGGAAATTATAATACAACACCAATCAAAGATATTATAATACCACCGGGGAAAATTCCCACCAGTCAAAACGAATGGAAATTGTCAGGTTTCTGACGCTAATGAGCATGTAACTAATTAAGACTACTATTACCAGATGTTATCTTTTTACTTATTTATTTTATTTCATATGTATAACTTTCTGCGTACTCAGGGTTTAATGTAATATTTTCCCTTATCTTGAAGTTGATCCCAGCCGTTTTAGTTAGATATTATTGTAAGGACAAGATCCATTGTATCGAGGAATTCCAATTTCCCTTTCTATTCAAGAACGCATACACACAGAAAAGGCAAACAAAGAAGGTCCCGTCTATCTAATGAGATGTGAAATACCCGGGAGGCGGTAGTGGTTAGATAAGAAAGGGGATCAATGTTCGAAGGAGGAAATTCCCATATGCTGGGCTTGGAAGGAATCGTTGAGAGAGAGAGAAAGCATTTCTGGGGTAGCCCTCGTGAAGGTGAGGTTGTAAGTGCTTTTCGATGGAGTTTTCTGGGGCGAAGCGTAGTGAATTGCGAGAAAGGGTTTAAGTCCTGAGCGGAAGGGTCCTGTGTGGTCCTCCGATAAGCCTGATGAGGTACCGTAAGGTGAGAAGGAAATAAGGTATTTGAATAAGTTGACCCACTGCGCAGAAAGTACTTGATATATAACTAAGCATCTGGCCGGATCGTTTATATCAGAGTCCTTAAATGTAAATAATATTGTGTTTTGTAAATAAATTGTTCTTTAATAGTAAACGAATAAGTTTAGTATTTTTGATAATCCTTCTCACATCGTGTCCGATATCATGTATTTATATCGGTGGTGGCAGCATATCGAATAAAAAGACATTTTTCCAAAGTTTGTACCAGTGGTGATCGTGGATCCGGGAAAATTCATCAGCGTGTTGGACTAAGGAAGAGTGCAACAGAAATGTTCTTTATAACGCTCCTCTTGTTTAGTGCTAAAATTGCAGGAAGCGCGATAGCGCTCCTCTTGTTTAAGGCTGTTCTCAAATCCAAAGGGTCAACTTTTTGACATAAATTTTAATTCATTTTTGTTCAGAAACGCCTGAAACTAGAAGGTGTTGTTATTCAAAAACTAGGTCATCGAACTGTTTTTTCCGTTTTCTTGTAAACGCAAGAGATCTTTCAGAAAATACTGTCAAAGTTGGCATTTTGAACTGAACTTCCGAACGAGAGAAGAAAATCCAGTTAATAACGGGAGAAAATGTCGTGTCATGTGATCAAAATCGCTTATAACTCAATAGCTAATTTATTGATTAAAAAATGGAAAAACAGTTCGATTCCATATAGTTTCTATGGTTAGGCTTTCCAATTTTATATCGTTCCGTTAGAAAATGAATTTGTAAATGTGTCAAAACGTTTTGCGCTTGTTGAGCAGAGCAGTTGAGAACCGCCTTAATGCTAAAATTGCGGAGAGGGTGATAGCGCTCCTATTTGTTGTCTCAGTTTGGTGTGCATTTAAGGTGATTTCACCAGCGAACCGTACGATTTCTGTGTATATAGTCGACTTACAAGTAAAAGGGACTAAAGTCAAAAAAAGTATTTTTGAAGAATTCTTTTTTTCTTGTTTGCAACTCTTATTTATATATAACGGTAGAGTATTCTCTGAAAATATGTGGCCTGAAACTGACTCAGAATTGAGTAGTGGCAACAGTGCCTATGAAAAGGAAATCAAACCTAATTTACTCTATTTGTAAAAGAGGGCTTCGCACGCTTTGTGCAGCAAACCATAATTGCAAAGAAAATTTTTGAATTATACTTTTCTTACTGCTTTCAAAGAAATAAATCAAAGGCAAATTAATTACACTGTCAGAAAAACTCGTCAATATACACTAAATTATTCGTCATTTTTTAACAAATAATTTCCGTTCTCCTAGAAAACATGTTTTATCCGTGAATGCTTCCAAAATATCTAAAAAAGAGGGAGAAATTTCATTCATTCCTAGCACGCATGCGCTCTATAGTAATACTAAAATCCGAAATTATTTTAAAAGGGAAAAGCAAGAATCCTTCTATACTTAAAAAAAATTTTTGATTTGGAAATGGACCAATGAAAATCTGCGTAGATATTCCCGGAAGATTGTCATCCAATTTGAATACTTAATCATGGCCTTTCTTCGTCAATATTAAAAAAAACTGTTGCATACAAAAATATGAAAATCGGTAGTATTATAGAGAAATGTTTGATAAACACGCTGATGCAGACAGTTTTCAAATCGAAGAATTATTTTAAGAGATATTTAATGCCAAAGTTGGATAAAATCGTTCCATTAAAAAAGTTTTATAGGAGCAAAAACGGTACATAGGAATTTAATCATTTTAAAATCATTTTATGCGTCAGAATTTCCCGGTGTGCAGACTGCATTTAGTATTTTAATTTGACACATTTTTTCGAGGTTTTATTTCTATTTTAAATTCAAATTTTCAGCATTTCGAGACACATTTTTTAAAAAATTTAGAAAATTGTATTAATTTAAACTGTTGTCAACTGTATAAACAGCGCAAACAATAATGTTTGCTTCAAAGTAAAAATTTATTTTATACGTGACTATTATAAACAGGAAATATAAAAAGCAGGAACTCATTGAAAATTACTTTATAAAAACTATACTTACACGTGAATTTTAAAAGAGAAAGAATATTGTAAAATAATAAATTCATTAACATGCGTTATAGAAGTCTTAAATAGGAGTATTTACGTCACATTACACTTATTACGTAAAATGAACAAAAAATAATATTGCAAAACAGTTTAAATTTAAAAATTGCGCGAGATATTTATTTGATATTTTAAGATGATCATAATATTTCCTTTTTAACAAAAGTATTTTTACGTGAATATTAAAAAGAGAAAGAAAAGTTTGGTGAAAATTACGTCAGATTATGATTGTCAGATTCAAATTATAATTCAATCTTCCGAAATCTTTTTAAAGCCGATCAAATTAGTGTGCTGTTAGAGTCTGCGGTATCTGAACGGGGTTGACGAGCGTAGCTAGTAGGGAGCAGAGCCCCCTAGTTATATAAATTAAGATTTATAATTTAATTAAAAAAGAGAAAATGTTTTCGAATTTAAATATAAATAACAATTACTTTTCTTATTCAAAAGTACTCATAATTCATTTTTTTAAAGTCAAATAAGGTGAAAAAAGTTTAAAAAAATTCATTTATAAAGTTGCTTTTAAAAAATATTTGCATTTAAAATGTATTTTAAAGGAACACATTTTATTTAAATATTAAATGGAAAAAAAAAATCGATTTTACTCAAAAAAAAAAAAAAAAAAAAAAAAAAAAAAAAAAAAAAAAAAAATGCAATTTAACAAATCACAACGACCATTTGGAATTTTTTTTTTTCAAAGACTAAAATTTAAGACATAAAAAATAGCACGGAGTTGATCATACATTACGTACGCCATGAATTAAACATTAATAGTGTTATTACACGTAAAAATTGCAAGCGATAGAAATCGCCTGCGACTCGTACGTATTATCCACCTGAAACTTATTATCCAAGCATTTCATTGGCTCTTCGGAAAAAGGCTTTTCCATCGTCAAATTTCCAAGAAATATGACGGCCAATTTTAAATGAAATTTATTTTTTAAACTTCTAAACATCCCACAATATTACTTTTCATATCGTCGTATAGAGAAAAAAATGAACTTTTAAATGCAATTTGTTTGAAAGTTGTATCTCAATTTGTTTCTGAGTTATTAATTTTTTTTTGTAGTTTTTATTACTTTTTTGTCATAGTGGCAACACTCTGTTGTCCATCTCTGTTGAAAGTAAAGGGAAATACATATTACTGTATAGACCAATTAGAAGACGAATAAAATGATGATTAAACCAATAAAAACCTTCAGATATGCTTTTGATTTCGTACCCTGATGAGGACAATAACCATTTTTCCAAATGGTTAAAAAAAAAAAAAAATGAAATCTTATCGAATGAAAATATAATGTTTATATTTTACATTTAGCAATCTATTTAAAAATATTTATAATTCATAATTTTATCCTGTTTTAATACTAAAGTATTAAAATCCAAGCCACAAACTCCTTAAAGACGAAATATTCACGAAATTAACTTAAAAATTCAAAGCTTTTTAAAGAAATTAATCAAACCATGCACATTTGAAACAAACATATATACCGTATTTTATGGTAGAAACGCCGCGGCATTTACGAGTTTGAAAGTTAATTTTTTGTAAAGTGCGGCGTTTACGATTTTTTTTTCTTCCGAGCGCGTAAAATTGGGATAAAGTAAAAATTCCTTAAGACTGTTCTCAAGTCCCCTGCTCAACAACGAGGAACTTTCTAACTTTGCCGATAGTGAAAACTGCGACATTTCCAATGATCATACCGATATCAAACCATACAGGTCAACCAAAGAAAATTTACAACTCTTCCACTCAGATACTGACAACTCAGATTTTGAGGACTTCGAATAGAAACTAAAAAAGGACTAAAGTAACGTAAAAAACGTGCTAAGTTGCGCCGATCACTTAAAAAAATGTGGAGCGCCTAAGGTGAGGGGTCTGCTTCCCGCGCTCTGGATGGTTTTAGTACCAATTGACGTCTCCTTAATTTAAAAATTACATACACATATTTAAAACCTGATTTAAATATTTTTAAATAATTTTTTAGAATCTTAAATTATTAAAAATAAGGCGCTCCACACTGTTCAAAACACTTTGATTAAAGTTATATTAATCAGCCACTGTCGACAAAAGTAGGAGTAAAGACACAGGAGCGGCGTTTCTTCCACAAAATACGGTACTTCAAATCAAAGCGTTTCAATTCTGTCCAACGTAGGGCGCATGGTGGGTGATTTACCGATTCTAGCTTGCTAAAATTATTTTTGGCGTCAACATAGTGGCGTCGCCATGAAATTGAAAAATGTTATTGATATGCAGTATTGAATGTTAGGTATTGTAAAATGTAGCGTGTAGTAGTCATAATTTCGTTACAGGGACATTCAAAAGTATTTCATTACATTACAGCCTATGGGGAAAAATCGTTTGTGGTGGTTTTTAATGATGTTTCATAATTTCAAACACTTTGAAATTTATATAAATATCTATTAAGTGCACTTACAAGATGATTGCTATAGAATATGGTATGGGTAGTACTTATCGATCATTTAGAGGACACTAAAAATAATTATGTTATATTACGGTCTATGGAGAAAAATTGTTTGTGGTGTATTTTGTTCATGCTACACTTTTAAAAAGTATTTAAATTGAAATATATCTCCGAGGTGCTCTATAAGATGCTTACTATTGAATATGATGTGTCATTCATCTTTCATATACAGGGGCACACAAAATAAATCCGTTATATTTTTCTCTGTATGAACAATAATTGATGGAAGTGCGTTTTAAGTTGTGGAACACTTTTTTAAATTATAAAAATTTCATACTATTTAGTGTGTATAAATTCTATAAATCATATACAGGGCTGCACAAAACATCTGAAGTATATTCCCGCTTATTGCTGGAAATTGCTAACGAGGAACTTGCAACCGTGCTATGCGTTCACAACTGTTCTAAATGTTAGCATATTGTGAATTATACGATAAATCTATAGTTTATATACAGTGATGTACAAAATTTTCAGCTATTTTTTCGACTTCGGTTGAAATTATGTTTTCAAACTTGTTATAAGTATGTTTTACAAATTATTACTAGGCATCGTTTCTCACGTTATTAAACTATGAAACTTTATTACAGTAGTCAGAATGCGTTGAAAAATGTTCCATAATCTGATTGACGTATGATTTTACGTTCTTCTTGATAATTTTAATGACACTTTCTTAAAAATCTAAAGTGATAAAACTATTTTTTTTATTATTATAACAAATCCTAATTTTTTTTTCTTCTAAAATTTAAGGTACAGGGCAAACATTCGACAGCTTTAATGAAAATTGCTGTGTTGCATATTCTGTTGTATATTTATATTTATCTCTACACAGAGGAACCGTATGTAAAGAATGGGAATCATAAAATATCATGAGAAAATGCCTAAATTATGTTTTGCATCGTATCAAATCTGAATTTGGAGAATTTGTCTGGATCAGTTTTGTAACCACTCAAAATTTGCAGCTAAGTAATATATTTTAAAACATTTTGTCCTGATATACACATACAACTGGCAATTTTTGTCCAAATTTGGTCATAAATTTAAACATTTCGCTCTTGCAAAAACTTCGCATGTGTTCTTCATTGTAATTTTCCTCTATAAACAAAATATTTTCAACCAAATTTACATTTTCGTGAAATTTTAAATCTTGTTGCCGTTGCATAATGGTGCAAAAGTTTATTTATGTGACTAACTTAAATTCTGCTGTCTTTGATAAAAAGAAAATAGTAGTACTTGAACTAAAATGTCAAAAAAAAAAAAAAATTATTTAGACTTAATAAGCTAAAAACATTTTTAAACACTGGGGGGCTCCTAGGGGCAGACAAATTAAATTTGAACGAAAAGGTAATAATCTAAACTATTTAATCATACAAAAAATTTAGCTTAATCGTGCTTTATCATATAACTATTTCTATATTAGAACTGAAAAATTGTTAAAAAAAAAACAAACAAACAAACAAAAAAAAAATACAGAGTTTTTTGCAACATTAAATATGAAATAAAAGCTGATATGCGCAAAATTTATTAACATAAATCCGATAAAATAAAGTCCATATTTTGTTTGTAAGCGTCCATAATCGAGCAGTATATTTTATTCCGCTTCAAGTAGCAGATTAAAGAACAATACTCAAATTGATTGATTCAGTCTCAACTAAGAAGCACTAACTTTGCGCTAGTCTATGGACCATACAATTATATTTAGATCAAAACCAATAGCAGGGTACAACGTTCTAACTATTGAGCTATGGCACTCAAAAATTTATTAACATAAATCCGATAAAATAAAGTCCATATTTTGTTTGTAAGCGTCCATAATCGAGCAGTATATTTTATTCCGCTTCAAGTAGCAGATTAAAGAACAATACTCAAATTGACTGATTCAGTCTCAACTAAGAAGCACTAATTTTGCGCTAGTCTATGGACCATACAATTATATTTACTAGATCAAAACCAATATCAGGGTACAACGCTCTAACTATTGAGCTATGGCACTCAAAAATTTATTAACATAAATCCGATAAAATAAAGTCCATATTTTGTTTGTAAGCGTCCATAATCGAGCAGTATATTTTATTCCGCTTCAAGTAGCAGATTAAGGGTGTATTCGAAAAAATATTTTTTCACCCTCAACAGCCCGAAATTTTCTGAGACATTTTCAGACTCATTTTTAAAAGTAAAAACATGAAACTTGCTGAGGTGATTTTTGAAGAGATCTATAAGAGGTCGTGTGATTTCATTTTTCGCTCAATTAATTAGAATTTTAGTTTTAAACAATTATTTTCTCAGTGTGACCATTTTTTTCATTCCCAGACCTCCCGCTTCGGAAAATTCGGTTCAAAATGCCAACTTTGACAGCATTTTTTACAATATTTTCTGCATTTATCAAAAAATCGAGAAGCACAGCACATTATGCAGCTTTGTAAATAAGAGAATTTCCCAGTTTGATGCGTTTGAGAGCAAAAATAAATTTGAAAATGAATCGGAAAATAAGCAGTTTGGATTGGAATACACCCTTAAAGAAGGGTGTATTCGAAAAAATATTTTTTCACCCTCAACAGCCCGAAATTTTCTGAGACATTTTCAGACTCAAATTCAGACTCAATACTCAAATTGATTGATTCAGTCTCAACTAAGAAGCACTAACTTTGCGCTAGTCTATGGACCATACAATTATATTTAGATCAAAACCAGTAGCAGGGTACAACGCTCTAACTATTGAGCTATGGTACTCAAAAATTTATTAACATAAATCCGATAAAATAAAGTCCATATTTTGTTTGTAAGCGTCCATAATCGAGCAGTATACTTTATTCCGCTTCAAGTAGCAGATTAAAGAACAATACTCAAATTGATTGATTAAGTCTCAACTAAGAAGCACTAACTTTGCGCTAGTCTATGGACCATACAATTATATTTAGATCAAAACCAATAGCAGGGTACAACGCTCTAACTATTGAGCTATGGCACTCAAAAATTTATTAACATAAATCCGATAAAATAGAGTCCATATTTTGTTTGTAAGCGTCCATAATCGAGCAGTATACTTTATTCCGCTTCAAGTAGCAGATTAAAGAACAATACTCAAATTGATTGATTAAGTCTCAACTAAGAAGCACTAACTTTGCGCTAGTCTATGGACCATACAATTATATTTAGATCAAAACCAATAGCAGGGTACAACGCTCTAACTATTGAGCTATGGCACTCAAAAATTTATTAACATAAATCCGATAAAATAGAGTCCATATTTTGTTTGTAAGCGTCCATAATCGAGCAGTATACTTTATTCCGCTTCAAGTAGCAGATTAAAGAACAATACTCAAAATGATTGATTCAGTCTCAACTAAGAAGCACTAACTTTGCGCTTGTCTATGGACCATACAATTATATTTAGATCAAAACCAATAGCAGGGTACAACGCTCTAAATATTGAGCTATGGCACTCAAAAATTTATTAACATAAATCCGATAAAATAAAGTCCATATTTTGTTTGTAAGCGTCCATAATCGAGCAGTATATTTTATTCCGCTTCAAGTAGCAGATTAAAGAACAATACTCAAATTGATTGATTCAGTCTCAACTAAAAAGCACCTACTTTGCTCTAGTCTATGGACCATACAATTATATTTAGATCAAAACCAATAGCAGGGTACAATGCTCTAACTATTGAGCTATGGCACTCAAAAATTTATTAACATAAATCCGATAAAATAAAGTCCATATTTTGTTTGTAAGCGTCCATAATCGAGCAGTATGTTTTATTCCGCTTCAAGTAGCAGATTAAAGAACAATACTTAAATTGATTGATTCAGTCTGAACTAAGAAGCACTAACTTTGCGCTAGTCTATGGACCATACAATTATATTTAGATCAAAACCAATAGCAGGGTACAACGCTCTAAATATTGAGCTATGGCACTCAAAAATTTATTAACATAAATCCGATAAAATAAAGTCCATATTTTGTTTGTAAGCGTCCATAATCGAGCAGTATACTTTATTCCGCTTCAAGTAGCAGATTAAAGAACAATACTCAAAATGATTGATTCAGTCTCAACTAAGAAGCACTAACTTTGCGCTAGTCTATGGACCATACAATTATATTTAGATCAAAACCAATAGCAGAGTACAACGCTCTAACTATTGAGCTATGGCACTCAAAAAATAAATTACGGTAGAATAAACTTTTAAAAATCGACTTTTGGCCAGCTAGAATAGGTAAATCACCCACCGTGGGGCGGTCGTTAGCGTACACGCATCGTAACGCTGGGATGGCTAGTTCGATTCCAACGTTGGCAAATATATTTTTTCCAGACTTTCTTCAATTGATGGATATTTTACCTCATGTAACGGAGAAAAAAATTAACGGATATTCGTCAATAACAGAAAAATCCTGGCAGCAGTGCTGCCAGTACAATTTCCGTGAATTGAAGAAAGTATTTCTGAAAGTGTAGATAAACCCCATTTTTTATGTGTTTGTTTAAAACACAATATTTGTGATCTTATTAACTACGTTTATTCATTTTTTTTTTATTACCCAAACACATTCGCATTTTGGCATATATATCCAAAAGATTTGTTCCGCGCTCAAACGGTTAAATAAGGCGAAAAATTCTCCTCAATCTTACTGGAAGTTTGCTCTGGCGCTAACCAGTCCCTGCTGATCCAATGTTAACAAACAACAGCCACCATCTTCTTACTACCTCCTCAGCCACTTCACTCGTAACTGCTAGATACAACACTATACATGTCTCATCCTCTTAGTTCATAGCTCCATTTGTGAGCATTGCAAAAAAAAAAAAAAAAATGTTTAACAATATGATAAAATAGCGAACTACTTAATTAGCAAATAGATGAAAACTTATATCAGTTCAGTAGGGGGGAGGGGGGTAATTATGAACATAGGGTAATTCAGAACAAGCTCCACTAATACTCGTGCGAAAGTATATTTAATAATTCAGTGATGTAGAAATCAAAGGTTTACAGACCTGTTGACAGGATGAGAGCAATCCTGCCATTTTTGCTTCACGATTGGCACCTTTACATGTACTTATCAAATTCCTTAAAAGTCCAAAGTGACAAACGGTTTTGTAGTACCTGTAAATATTCTTCCTTTCTATCAGATAAAATCAAGGTAAATCGTTGTTCTTATCGTTATTAATTGTTAAGTTAGAATTAATCTAACAGATTATCACTAAGTTTCTGTTCCAAATCATTTCGAGGACCTAACAATACCATTTTTATAATTACCCCACGCTTTTTATGATATGTGGTAACTATGAACAGTTTTTTTCAAAGTGTTTTGTTCTATATCAGATCGTATTAAGTCTCATATGAAGGAAGTCATTACTGGTCTAACTACTGAAATTTTAGGTTTACTCCTGAACTTTTGTTGAGTAGTGAAAGCTTAATGTACACTGCTCAAAACAATTAAAGGATATTGCAGTTTTAGGTGGATTTTGTAGCTGGTAAACTGTTTAGCTGATTGATACATGGTCGACAGACATAGTAGGTTATATGATAATAAATTACACATGTTTGGCAGAAAAAAATGCATTTTATTGCGCATTTGTGTACTAAAGGAAAAAAAACACAATTTGTGCATATGAGAAAAAAAGAATAAGAAAAGGTGTTTTCTTCAAAGAAAATCATTTTCAGTAGGGGGTATGGTTTCCACGGGCGGCCAGCAACGTTGAACACCTTTGAGGCATGGACTCAATGAGGCTATTAATGACGAGTTGGGGTATTCTGCCCCACTCTTCCAGAAGAGCTCTTTCCAGTTCTTGGAGAGTTTGTGGGGGTTGTTGGCGGCCAGAAACTCGTCTTCCTAGAGCGTCCCAAACATGCTCGATTGGATTCATGTCTGGAGAACACGCTGGTTATTCCATTCGAACGATTCCTTCCTCGAACAGGAAATCCTCCACCAGGTTTGCACGATGTGGCCTGCAGTTATCGTCCATTAAAATGAAGTTATCTCCGATTGCTGCAGCGTAAGGGACTACAATAGGTCTGAGGATCTCATCCCTATATCGGCGACCAGTCAGAGCTCCATCTCGAATGATGTAGAGGTCAGTGCGCCCGTCAATGGAGATGCCACCATACACCAACACTCCTCCACCGCCAAATCTGACACTTTCGTGCACGAACGCAGGATTATTCCTACTGCCACGGTCCCTCCAGATGAAAATACGCCTATTATCCGGATGCACAGAAAAACGGGACTCGTCAGAAAACAGAATATTGCTCCATTCATTTCTCCTCCAGTTGACATGCTCGGTTGCCCACTCCCTGCGGTCGCGACGATGCCTTGATGTTAATCTAACACATACCATCGGTCGGCGACCATACAGACCTACAGCATGGAGCCGGTTTCGGACAGTCTGAGTTGAAATCGTGGTGCCTGTAGCCGAGCGAAGGTGTTGTTGGAGAAGAGTAGCGTTCATTGTTCGGTGTCTCCGAGCTGTTAACGCTAAATACCGATCTTCATTGGGCGCTGTTGCCCGTCTACGACCTTGCCCTGGTCTTCGGCCTGCACATCCACTCTCCAAAAAACGGTTCCAGATCCTGGAAATGACACTTTGTGACACTCCAATGGCTTGCGCTACTTCGGCTTGAGTTTGGCCCCCTTCTAACCTACCAACAATTCTCAAAGCTTCTGAATCTGTCAAATGACTTCGCTGAGACATCGTACTCATCGAAACAAAGCAATCACTAAATGCCGATCATCCTTGTCTTCATTCTCTTTTATCCGGTTGAAAGTCAAATTTCATTCGCTGCTGCTGAAGCGACGTTTTTGACGTCAAACTCAAAATTTGCATACTCCACAGTTTGAAAACCAGAAAAATTTGCATTTGTGATTCTCTTCTTCTATTTTCGGCAAAAAAAAAAATTTCGTTTATATCTTTATTTTATATAAAACTTCAAATATCCTTTAATTGTTTTGAGCAGTGTATCTACATGGCAGAATTGAAATCAGAAATTATTGTAATGGAGACACAAAGTTCATTTGGATAGAATTTCATTTAAAAATATAAGTATGTGGTGATGTGATTGATGCTTTCATCCTTCTTAGCTCGTACATAAATGAAGTTAAAAAATAACGCATGATATCTTTCATGTGTTCTTTTTTAGTACAATTAAGTTAAGGGAAAATCAAAATCAAAATCAAAATTACAATGAATTGTGAGGCACTCTTACTTTGCTTAACAAATTCTTATGCAAAAAAAGCACCCCACATGAGCGTATACTATCATACTCTATATCCACCATTAGGGCGCTACACACAACACTATCCAAAATCCGATTCTAACTGTCCAGCTTTCCTCGCTAAAATCTACTGACTGCTCTTTTTTTTCTTGCCCCCAGCCAGGGACCTGAAGAGCTTTTCTCCTATTGGTCAGTCATGACATCACCTTTGTTTTCATCCAAGTCCAGCAATTTCTTTAAGATGTAGAAATTTACGCTTTCACACACCCTTGGATATTTCTCAAGGTGGATGATAAACTTTGTTATCCTCTCCTTTAATTCCTGTCAATAAAAGGCGATTACTATACTGCCCGGAAATATTTACTGATTGCCCCTCGGTTTTTATGTGTCGAAAGCACGATGTCACAAGACAGTCGGGCCCCCAACGTTACGTTCGTTTGGAAAGATTTTCGTTTAAAAATATAAATTCAAAACTGTCCAGAACGTGCGTTGCACGTCCGATGTATGCTGTTATATACATGAAGGTGGAGGGGGATGCTCTCTACTCTAGTTTCATTTAGATAGATTTTCATTTTTGTTATGTATCATACTATATTGTTTTCTATCATTGAGATTATGACATTATCATTTCGAAAATTAATATTTTATAGCTTTGTATTACAAAAAAAAAAAAAAAAAAAAAAAAAAAAAGGCAAACAGCAAAAATTGTTTTGAAACTTTTGAATCTACAACACGAAAATTCTAGGAAATTCTGAATCTACAAACACATGTGCCTTGTCATCACTGTCTGTCTGTTTTTGCTTATTTGAAGTAGAGCAACTGATTTATTTCGATCATTTCAGTTTTCTTTGTATTTTTTTTCACTTCTTCAATATTTACCATATTGCAAAAGTTTTTATTTTTTCTGAAATACGGGGAATTTTTAATTTCTTTTCATGGCATTTTAAATGCAGATTTTTAGAACGCCGCACATTGAAACAGTCTTATTACATTCTTGTTTATTTTATTTGTTTTTTTCATTTACGAAAAGAGACTTTTCAATTTTACTCCCAAAAACAAATACGATACTAGTGACTTTGTAACAAAGAAGTTAAAATTTTTCCTCCAGCTAAACTTTGTTTTTTTCTCCTTTATTTTTTTTATTTTTCTCTTGCCTTTTCCCAGCTGAAACAAGCAAGTACAATTTATGAAATCCAATACATGTGTTTGGTTTTAAAATGTATTTGTGGTATTCTTTTAAAAGTCTGAATCTCTTGATTTTTACCACAAAACAAGCCCGAGTTAAAAGAAATAAGATATTTTTTTTTTCTTCGTTTATTTTGGCGTTTTACTGGTTTCTAAACAGTTTCCCGTGTAATCCAATATTCTCCGGTTCAAATCAGTCCCCAACAGATAATGATTAGAAGCTCCCGTTTCTTTTGTGTTTTGCGGAAAGACTACCACATTTGGCAGAGAATCGTTTTTAAATTTTAAATTTCATTGTAATGCGCCGCTCTATTAAATAATAACATAAATTTCCATCGTATCACAATGAGGCTTTTAACTATTTGGCAATAGTGTTCATTGTTGTTAACTTCTTTTAAAAGGTTAAAGCTTTCGTTTAATATTTTACACGAAAAAACTATAAATTTAACATGATTGATTTAGCATGATAGATTATAGTACCTTTTGACTCACCCCTCCCTTCCCGAAGCTGTTGTTATGGGTTTTCAGGATTATGGAAAATATACACATTTAAGTAGATTTTTGACTTTCATAACTCCCAAGATATTCTTTTTTTAATTGTTTACCTCTTTATTAATTGCTTAAAGGTGTTAAATAAAAATCAAAAATCCGTAAAAAAGTTTTCATTATATAAATTGTCTACATATTTCGGTTTCGTGGAAGCCTTTATCAAAACATGAGTGTTCAGATTTCCATCGCTTCAACAAAATTTTATACATTTAGTTTTTTAAACTTCTTTGTAGAAAAATATTAATAGTATCATAATGCATTTCTAACAATTTTTCAAGTTTCGTGATTTGAAAACAACTTCTCAGTATAATTTGCTTTTCATACGCGATTATTAGTATTCTGTAATGAAAAAGGATAATCATTAATGTAATTAAAAGTTAGTAATAACAGTCATTGAATAATATGGGATCTGATTTCAATGGTTTTAACTAAGAATTAAACAAATCTTGATGATTTAAGGCTTTCCAAAAAATAGTTCCAACAATATTTTCTTCATTGTCTAATAGTACTCGATGTATTTACTTTATCTTGCAGTTTTATTTGCACAATATTTAATATATTAAAAGATTTTAACTAACTAACTACATTTATATAAAAAAAAAGCTGGAAATTGCACGTCAAAAGTGGCAAATGAGGTGCGTTCGTACTATAACTAGTTTTATAAATATTTTTTGGACCGCATATTCTAATGAATGTATATTTTAGTGCACTTCATAAGTGCATATCTATTTTATTCTGTTCGAAAAGCTGTAACATCATTAAAATGCACTTGAAATAATTTTTCCCATTGGCCGTTATGTAACGGTGAACTTTTGATTGTCCCTGTCATTAATCTATATATCCGATTTTTATAAAATTTGAAATGACTCGACAAAATTTTGCAACAATTATATATGTAAAATTTCAGACCATTCGGTTGGGTAGTTTTGGCTCTGTTATATGCGGACAGACGGACAGACAGACGGACCGAACGACGACTATAGGTGCTACGTATTTATATAATTACGAACGCACCTAATAAGACATTTAGATTGCAAAACTTTCTACGTCACTTTTGGTGAATTTTACTTTACAACCCTAAACATTTTGACAACTGTGTTAAAATATGATTTTGTTCCATTTTTTAACACTTTCCAAATTGCTAAAAAATGTTTATGAAATCGGTTTGTCTGGTCATTTGGCCGTCTGTCTGTCCATTTTCTAACTCGCTTAAATATAATTGGATTGCCGTGTAACTGATATATGTTACTGAAGTTTTAGGTAGATTTCGTAAGAAATACTACCTATTGCAGTCGTTACCATGGTGCGACTTTTGAAAAATTCCTTCACAACTTTTCATTATAGGACCTCAGGAACTCAAAACCACCCCCACCTAAAAAGTTTATATATATATATATATATATGTATGTATGTATGTATGTATGTACTAAATTTTGTCCACACGATAAAAGTCGTAATTATGCACGGATCGTCTTCAAACTCGCCAACAACTTTGAGATGGGGATCTCGGCGGGGATTAAATGGGCAAAATCGGCCCAAGGGAATGGAAATGGGGAGGGTTCAAAATTTTGAATACCGTCTTAACAAGATTCTGATAAAACCAGCTCTTACACAACAATGACAGGAAACAAATAAATATTTTTCGTTATAGCAGTTGCCAACAATAAAAAAAAACTATTAAATTCTCATCACAACAATTGCTTTTCTATTGCAAGATTTTCACGTGAAAAAAAAATTAAATAAATAGTTTGACGAATTGAAAACAAATTGAATATTACGTCATAAGTTTTCTAGAGCAAGATTTCAGCATGAAAACTCAAAATGAAATAAATAGTTTAACGAATTAAAAAATATATATATATTGCGTCATATTGAAATATAATGGACCTCAGCAGGGGAATATGTAACGTCATGCGAGTTTGAAGAAACGTATTAAAACATGATAAAAACTCGACTATAGAAATATTATCATATTTTAACACTTTGAGGTTCTCTGAATTTGTTTTAGCCATTTTAAAACCTATTCCATATGTATATGCGTGTGTGTATCCGTGTATATTAGAATTTTCACAAAATGTTTAGCTCCCTAGAGCTCATTCTTTGTGAAGGAACTGGGATTAGTGAAGGATCTCTAATCTTGATTTAAGTTTTGTTGGTGAATTCAGTTGTACTTAACTTCGAAATCTACCTCCGCCTGTAGGCCCGAGCCGGCAGGGATTTTTTTACCGTAGGCATGTTCGGTATTCAAAATAAAGTGAGTAAGTTGTTTATAGTTAATAGGTTGTATACAGGGGCACTCAAAAGAATGTTGTTATATTATGGTCTATGAGGAAAAAATAGCTTTCAGTATATTTTAATGTTAAACTATTTCAAACATATTCAAATTAATATACATCACTGAGGTGCACTACAAGATACTTAGTACAGAATATGGTGGGTATAAGCATTTTATCGTTCATTCACAATGACACACAAAATAATTCGGTTACAGTACTGTCTATCAGAGATCATTGCTGGAAGAGTATTTTTAGTTATGGTATGCGCTCTTAAATTTTAATTATTTGTTGCTATTACATTGAAACTTCCATTTAAGGAAGTTTCATCGTTCCACTCAAACACTTCGTTATGAAGAAAATTCGTTAAATAGAAATCAACTCAAATTCATTAAATTTGTTTAATAAAAATGTATCAAATGAAAAATACACATAAAATGAAAATATGGGAAAAATGTATCAGCACCCTTTTTCTTAATCAATCAGTAGATACATGAGAAAACTTAATTGGAATAATGTTTAAAAAACACATAATAAACAGAGGTAAACAAAAACTGAAGCGTAGAGTACCTTTTCTCTTTTTTCTTAGTATTCCAAATCCTTAACTTTAAAAAAGTTTGTAATGTTACTTTGTACAGTTTCTTAAAAAAATAATACATTATTCATAAAGATTTTCGCACTTTTGTAAGTATCCGAACATTTCATCTGTAACATTTTCGTGAAACAGGAATCCTATTCTTATTATATCGAAGGCTTTTGGAATTTCTTCTTTTACAGATGGTTAAATAAATATATAATTTCATTATCATACATTCCTCTGAAATAAATTCATACATTCATCGCAAAAGCAACCTCTCCGTTTGAATGTTGCACAAAGTGAAAACTTCGTTATATAGAATATATTTTACGTAATATGGAGATTAATTTACATGTTAATAGTGTTCAAAGTCAAGGTTCAGCAGAAAATTTCGTTAAGTAAAAAACTTCGTTAATTATAGGGACTTCGTCAGAGGGAAGTTCCACTGTATTTGGTGTGTAAGGTTTGTATAAATTCTATAGATCATATACAAGGATGCACAAAAGAATGCGAGTACATTTCAACATATCTACGGAAATTACTGAAGGTGAATTTTCAACTGTGTTATGCGTTTCCTAACTGAATTAAATTTTTGCATATTATGTAATATATATAGAAGACTGCATATCCTATACAGACTGAATATCCTATACAGGCTGCACAAAATTATTCTGAGATTTTCTGATTTGCTGGTTGGTAATTGCTGAAATTGGGTTTTGGAATCTGTTATGCGCTTTCTAGATTGTTAACTTAGACATCATCTTTCACTTTATTAAAAGGTGAAGTTTTATTACAATATGAATGTCTTGGAATATGTTTCATTATCTATGCACTCTAAAATTGAGAGGAGTGAAAAGTTCACTCTTTGAAAGAGTGACAAGCATTTTCACTCTTTTTGGAGTGACTTTTATAAAAATACACTCCTTAAAGAGTGGAATTTCCCACTCCCCAGAACGGATCGAAATATTTAACTCCATTGTGGAGAGCGAAATATGTCACTCCGTTGTCGAGGCCCCACCAGTGGCTGAGAGGCTCTGCTCTCGAAGCTGGTAGACGGGAGGTGCTGGGTTCGAATCCAATCGCGCCCGTCGGCCTAACCGTTTCGGAGTTTTCGTGGTTTTCTTCGAAACCTTGGATTTCCATGCGTAAATACGGGTTAGGTTCCCTTAGAAAGACCCCCACGAAAAGCACTCCCCCCAGGGCCATCCTAAGAGTAGATAATCGGCCATCAAGAACCAACCAACCAACCAACCGTTGTCGAGAGTGAAATATCTCACTCCGCTGGCAAGAGTGAAACACAGGCACTATACTCTTTAAAAAATTTACGATCACCTTTGAACCAATATATATATTGAGTAAAATAATGAAAAGCATCAAAATATGTCACTTCTTAATTTTCAAAAACTTCATTTCATAATGTAACCTTAGAAATTACGCTCATTTGGTACTAAAACGCACTCCTTTTCAAGAGTGAATAGTCATTCCTTCTTAGGATGACTATTCACTCCTGCATAGAGTGAATGGTCACTCTAAGAAGGAGTGAGTATCGTAGTATTGTTATTACCCATCAGCCAATCAGAACAGCGTCTACAACGCTTTTTTTAAGGTAAGAGAAAGAGGTCCGCCATTTTAGGATTAACATACATACAGATATTATTAAAGCGATTATTTATGGAACATAAAGTAAGTCTTATTAAATTTTAATCTTTTATCCCTGTTTTGTATATTATCATCATGAGTTTAATAGTTTTATGTTATACAGAAAAAGACTCATCTGGGATTGTTTTCAGAAGCGATATTTTCCTATTAGACACTGTGATATAAAATATCTTAATCTTCCATCCCTCGGGTAAAAAAAAAAAAAAAAGCTGACGCAGAGACTGATTCATGCCTACATTCACAGTAAAATGTAAATATTAATTTGCAGTTACTTGAGATTGAAAATGTGTTGAGACAATGATTTGGAGTTTTTTCGTTTTCTTACTGTTTTCTAATTACTAACACTTATAGTATTTATCGTCATCATTATTTTGGAGTTAAATACTATATTTGATTATTATGATATTGCGAAACTGTTTCAGATTAGAAATTAGCATTATACTAGGGAAATGTCTTTTTGCATACTACAGTAGTAAAACTTTTGATTTTTTTTTTTTTTTTTTAAATAATGATATTTTAAATTATGTATTATTTAAAATCCTAAATCTTCATACCAATGTTTCCAGATTTAACATTTACCAAATTTATAAAATAATAGGAATTTCTTATAACGTAAGGAAAGATATTTGAGAAATTGTTAAATCTAATAATGCATTTAATTCATCTATTGTAGTTTGTTGTTGTTTAATAGTACAATTATAAAATACTAACTATTATTTTTAGAGTTTTTGAAATTGGTATATTTATTTTTTTAATTGTATGTAAGCAGTTTTTTTGCTGTTTGTGATTTTAATCAAACATTTAATGATAGACATTCTGAATCAGTTATTAAATTTCCTTCTAATGTAAACGCATTTTCTACGTTTGTGATACACTTAATTATTGGCACTAAAAAATAAAATATGATATTTAAGCATTAAAATAAAGTGTTTTTTATGCCTGATTTTTATAGATAAAACTATTTTAGTATATAAACTTAAAAAATATATTACAATTCATCAGACATACAAGTAGAAATTACATAAATACATTTAATACAATTAAAAAGCAAACGTTTCGAGCTAAATTTTAGCCCCTCATCAGTGCAATAAATAGCATTCAAATGACAGAAAACTATATATCATGTTTACAGTTAAAAATTACTAGCAGTTAAAATTAAATAAAGTATAAAAATTTTAAAACAATGCTGAGTATTCAGGAGGAAGTGCACATGATTCATTTATCGGCGACGTTTGCTTACGAGTGAACACACCTTCCAGAAAAACTCTACTTTTAATATTATTGCAACCGGATCTGATAACTTTCATATTTGCGAAATCTGTGATATGGTCGGTATCTAAAGAATGCTGAATTTTAGACTGTAGGCTTCCAGATTTGTAGGCACGTTTATGTTCGGCAAGGCGAATAGCACAAGTACGACCAGTTTCGCCGATATATACCGAGTCGCAATCTTTACATGGGATACTGTAAATTGAACCGATTCTTAGTAAGTAGGCAATTTTTGGTTTAGATTTGCAAAGGATCATTTTACGCGTTAGAATTTGCCGGAGTGCAGATTGCATTAATTTTTTTATTTTGACTCATTTTTTGAGGTTTTATTTCTATTTTAAATTCAGATTTTCAGCATTTCTAGAGATATTTTTTACAGATTTTAGAAAGTGATATTAATTTAAACTGTTGCCACTGTATAAACAGCGGAAGCAATAATGTTTGCTTCAAAAAAAAATATTTATACGTGTAAATAAATTAAAAATTTATTTACACGTGACTATTATAAACAGAAAAAAAAACATTTGGAATTAGGATTAAATAATTATGTACAAAAAGCAGGAACTTATTAAAAATTACGTCATAAAAACTATAATTACACGTGAATTTTAAGAAAGAAAGGAATTTGTAAAATAATAAATTTATTAACATGCGTTAGAAGTCTTAAATAGGAGAAATTACGTCATATTTACGTCACATTACAGTTATTACATAAAATGAACACAAAATAATATTGCAAAACGGTTTAAATTTAAAAATTGCGCTAGACATTTATTTGATATTTTGAGAGGATACTTTTCAACTATTTTTGTTAGGAAAGCGCAAATAATATTTCATTTCTAACAAAAGCATTTTCACGTGAATATTTAAAAGAGAAAGAATAGCTTGGTAAAAATTACGTCAGATTAAAAACGATTAATTTAAAATGTCTCATTTAAGAGAACTTTCTTTTCGCTTTGTTAAAAAATACCAGGAGACAAAGACTCTGTTTACTTAATTCCTTTTATATTAGCTTATTTTGAAATGTTGTTACACGTGTCTACGTCATCAAGTTATTTTTATTTCGACGTTTTATTTGTATTTTTATTAATGTTGTACTAATTTATTTGTTCTTTCGTTATTTAAAATAAAAATTATGTCAATTTTTATAGTTTGGCGAGTGGTTTGGCGATTTATATAATTTGGCGAAATGGGTCGAAGGAATAATCAAGTAGTACCGCAGCGGATTTTGCATTAAAATTCCCCAATCAAAGAGAAATGAATAGAAATTCGCTTATAGGGAGATCGCCACTGTTTTTTAAATTATAATTCAATCTTTCGAAATCTTTTTTAAAGCCGATCAAATTAGCGTGAATTTAGAGTCTGAGGTGTCTGGACGGGGGTTGGCGAGCGTAGCTCGTAGGGGGCCGAGCCCCCTGGTATATTAAAAAATGATTTCAAAAGAAAATTTTTGAATTTCAAGAAACATGAAAATTAGTTCAATCTGTTTCTTTCATCTCTAATAATTGATGTTCAAATTATTGTTCAGAATTTATTGCTGCAACTAATCAAATTTCAGCACGATTTCATGTTAGCGCCTATGTATATGGATGCTGAGTTTCCAAATTTCTGTAATTATTCATCAATCGACTAAGTTTTTGAAGTGCAGTATGTAACCTTTTGTTATTTTTCAAATCAAATAAACATAATTCAAACCAAAAATTGCATTTAAAAAATAAAATAAAATAAGTAGCGTATATATATGACATACTTTATTAAATAGATTTTCTGATTCAAAATATGTTTATTTTTATTTTTTACATGGAGAAAATACAGAAGATTGCCTTTGCTAAATCCAGATTAGCGTGTACAAGCAATTTTTAAAATAAAAGCAATTTTAAAAGCAGGATATCTATTTTTTCAATTTTTTTTTTTTTGGGGGGGGGGTGGTGGGGGTGGAGCGAGGGTTGATAAGAGCAATTTTGCGTAGTTTTTCGAAAAATTAAAGTAAAATAAACTATGTGCTTAATGTTGGAACTTTGCGTTAAAATTTCTTTAGCATTGCTATGTTTCGTATTGACAAATTTTACTCTGTGTAATGGTAATAATAATATATTTTTTTGATATGGCCCGCGGCTTTGTATACAATTCTTAATTTGGCCCGCGGCGTTAAGTGAGTTTGACATGCCTGGAGTAAAATAATGAACAGCGCCAAAATATGTCACTTCTAAATTTTCAAAAACTCCATTTCATAATGAAACCTTGGAAATTACTCTCATTTGGTACTAAAACGCACTCCTTTGCTTAGAGTGAATAGTCAATCTAAGAAGGAGTGAGTATCATCATAGTATTGGTATTCCCCATCAGCCAATCAGAACAGCGTCTACAACGCTTTTTTTTAAGATAAGAGAAAGATGTAAGCCATTTTAGGATTAAAATACATACGAATACTATTAAAGCGATTATTTTATGGAACGTAAAGCAAGTCTTGTTTAATTTTAAACTTTTATTTCTGGTGGTTTGTGTATTATGATCATGAGTTAAATAGTTTTGTGTTATATAGAAAAAGACTGATCTGGAATTGTTTTCAGAAGCGATGTTTTCTTATTCGCTATTGTGGTGTGAAATATCTTAATCTGCCATAGCTCGAAATAAAAAAAAAAGCTGACGCAGAGACTGATTCATGCCTACATTCATAGTAAAATGTAAACAGTAATTTGTAGTTACTTGAGAATGAAAATGTGTTGAGGCAGTGATTCGGATTTTTTTCCGTTTCTTACTGTTTTCTGATTATTAACACTTACAGTGTTTATCGTCATTATTATTGTGGAGTTAAATGTGATATTCGATTATAATGATATTAGGAAACGGTTTCAGATTAAAAATTAGCATTATACTGGGAAAATGTCTTTTTACATATTACAGTAGTGAAATTTTTGGAATTTTTTTTATTATTATTTATTATTATTGATAATATTTTAAATTATTTTTTAAAATCTTAAATCTTCATATCAGTGTTTTCAGATTTAACATTTGCCAAATTTATAAAATAATAGGAATTTCTTATAATGTATGGCAAGATTTTTGAGAAATTGTTAAATCTAATAATGCATTTAATTAATCTATTGTAGTTTGTTGTTGTTTAGCCCCTTAACATTCGCATTAAATTACGGTTTAAAAATTCAGATTGCTTATTGCCACCACTTTTTTGAAAAAGAAATATTCACCTTATTTAATGACAACTAAAAGGATGCCAGAATAAAGCCAATTACACTATTTCATAAAACTGGTGGGAATAAAAACAATCTGAGTAAAACGCACAGTCCGTGAATATCACGGAAGCGAGAATTAAGGGTTATAATAGTGCAATTATAAAATACTAATTATTATTTTTAGTGTTTCTCAAATTAGTATATATATATATATATATATTTTATTGTATGTAAGCATTTTTTTTTATCAAACGTTTAATTATAGACATTCTGAATCAGCTATTAAATTTCCTTCTATTGTAAACGCATTTTCTACGTTTTTGATACACGTAATTACGGGCATAAAAAAAATAGAACATGATATTTAAGCATTAAAATAAAGTGTTTTTTATACCTGATGTTTATAGATGAAACTGCTTCCGTACATTTTAAAAAAAGTTAATAGTATCACTTATATAATATAAGATTGAATATATTTTAACGAGATAAATAACTATACTTTTTACACTAAAAATATTTTTCAAACAATAAGAACAGTATTTATGTAGTCATTTCTTTTCTTTTTACATTTCCTACATTTTACTATTTTCCAGATCAGTCTTTCCCTTTAAAACATACCAAATCCTTTAGCTCATATTCACAGAATGCAATACATACGGTTATAAAAACATTAAATCAATATGGCTTATCATGTCGTTCTATAAATAACAGTTGTATTAATATCCATTTTCCACAAATAGCGCAAGAAAATTCGAAATCATAATTAAGTTAAGGAATATGTATAAAAAAAAATACATACATATTCCAGAGAATATAAAAATCTATAGTCTCCATGTTCATATATAATAAAGCAGTGGCAAATCACAACATGTATATATATATATATATATAACCATTAATTAAACATAGCCTACCACCGTCAATTATTATGAATTAAAGCTGTAAGTATTTAAAAAAATATATATATATTATAAGAAGAAAAAGAAAAAAGTCGACACCGACAAAAAATGGAAAAGCTTATATATTGAATTACGTTGTCAAGGGCACAGAATTCAATGATATAAGCAAAATGGTTGTTTTCTGTGAGAAAAATAAGCTAAAGCTAAAATTTATTTTCCCCTGTGCCCAAACAACCATTAAAATCAAGTGAATTGATTAAAAATGAAAGCAGAATAGAAACAAATAATATGAAATGGAAGAATCAATAAAACGTATTTAAATATTTATAGGATATAAAATATAAATAATAAACACCATACCGATTAATATTTCAGTATTTTACAAATAACCACGCGCACATGTCTACCAGAATATCATAAAGATTAAGGTGAATAAAACAGTTAAGAAATCACAGTAATTGATACCAAAGGATGCAGTTAATACATTTTGAAATAAAATTTGAAATACCTTGTTAAATACATTTAATATAATGTAAAATAAATAGATAGTAATTACATTATTTAAAATGCACTATTAAATTAATTAATAACTGTTTAACAATATCGTCAAAATTTAGCTAAAAATACCCCCTGGTGTATTAAATTATAACTGAAATGGAGCAAGAAAAATTAAAATTTAGAGCTATCTTAAAGAGATAAGTTTTGGTGCTGCCATCTAGTATTACTTATATGAATCAACTGTCGCAAGATAAATATTTGTAAGCATTTGAATGTAAGTAATTTTTTAAACAGCAAAACCAAACATATCCTTATATATAGAGAATTATAAACGTAATATAAACCACACAAAGTATTTAAAAAAACTATTGTTAATAAAATTTAAAAGCATACAAAATATTCTATTAGCTAACTAATTTTAACTAAACTAAGAATTTAAATAATTCTAGAACTTTGATAATATATAGCATATAGCTATATGCTATAAAACAAAATAAATTCAGTAATAATTAATATAAATAATTATTAAAAATAATATAAAAATTATTTTTTAAATCAATTATATATAAGATATTTATAAAATGAACAGGAAATAAAAAACATGTGGAAGTATATAGAAGGTTAAATGATACTTAAATTCCCATTACTTAAAAAGCACAAATATAGAGTGTGGATTATTTTCATACATCCATAAAAATCCAAAAAGTATGAATGTGGGACATTCAGAAACATTAAACCGATAATAAATATTAAAAAGAATAGAGGAATAATAATAAAAATAATTACCCAATTTTAATAAATACAGTATAACTATATTTATATTAAACATACTTATATGTATATTAATCACTATAAAAATGGCATACTATTAGTAATTAATATGATATTGACCTAAGTAAATTAAAATTTAATAACAAATAATTGTAAATTAGATTAATCAATATATATATATATATATGTGTGTGTGTGTGTGTGTGTGTGTGTGTGTGTTACTGTGAAAGACCGAAATTGGAGAATGTCGACTTTCACCGATGAATGTTAACATGTACCAAAAACGTCGGTGAAAGACCGAATATTTGATTATATTCTTGTACATTCGGACTATCACTGCTGAATGTCGACAATCACACATATGCTCTGGTGGAGGTCGAAAAGAGAAGCGGTGTTTAACAGAGATGCTATAGTCTGTTGCCAAATTCTTTGTTCTACTGCGAATCAGTCAGCTTTGTCAGTTTTATGTTAGGTTTGATGGTGCGTGTAACGTTTTCTTAAATTTTATTTTTTCGTTCAATATCCTAATTTATATTGAATAAATACTGCAGTGAGTCGTGATCTTTTTTTTTTTTTTTTTTTTTTTTTCAAAAATTGAATACATTAATTGAAAGGAAACAATTGTTTTCATTTTTTTTTTCAAGAACACTACACTAAAATACTTTCTGAAGTGTTTTCTGCTAAAACCAAGTGCAGCGCGCATATTCGCAATACTTAATCGGTTCGGATTGGAGACATGTATTTCTCAGTTTATTTTTCTGGTATTAAATATTGAATATTCTGAAGTACTTATGATATGAAGCCGATCGCTATTCATGGAATCATGAAATTGTTATTTGACTCGTTCGGGGTGAAGTGTCTAATTAACCCTTTCAGGGACAAATAATTGTGTTTCCGTAATGTTGATTTCACACCGGAATATACAAAAAAAAAAAAAAAAAAAAAAAAAAAAAAAAATTCAAAATAAGGAAAAGCTATTTTACAACTTCTTTCCATCAAAGTTATAAAATAAATGTGTAATTACATGTTTCTGGCCCAAATCTTGCTGAAAATTAGGTGGGATATAATATATTCCACCGCCCCTCAAGCGGTTAAGAGAACACGTATTTTCATTTATTATTATTTTGCCTTAACCATTAGTTTTGTTTTTATCTCCATCTAGTAATGATAGTATTCTAATTCTAATAATATTATACATGTGAAAGTGTGAAAAAGTATGGCTGAAGTCAACATTAAAACATATGATTAAATGCCTTTGACTTCATTATCCGTTACATTCATTTTTTTTCCCTAATGTGCAAAATTTTCGCTTAAGTTAATAAAATTTGCATATTTTATTTGTTTCTATGAGATAAAATAAAACTTATAAAAATAAAACCTACTTTCAGTCAAATGTTTCAACTTACAGTTTGTACATATTTGTGCAGTGCTTTTAAAAAATATTTTGCGATTTCATTATTAATATTTCCAACATAGAGTAAGTATTTTTACAATATTGACGTTTTGTTAGAGATTATTACAATGTACAGCAACCTTTACGCAGCATTGACGTTTCACTACAAATATTTCCAAAGTAAACATAATATTTTATCAATATTGGTATTTCAGTTCAAATGTTAGCGATTAGCACTGAAAACTAAGAGTAATTTTATATTACAAAAATACCTGAATTTTTAAATAATAATTTTTGTTTTGTTTAATGACAGACTTTCATTGAATAAATATAATGAAAATTGCCATTAAAAAAAAAAAAAAAGTGGTAGATATTTTGAATCCAGAATTTCCGCTAAATTGCGAACTCTGTTAGCGAAGACTAAAAATTTTGTCCAATATAACCAATATACCTAAAACAGTTTTTTTCGGGTAATTACGTTTCTAGATTTTTATAATATTTATTAACAAATAGTAATCTTTGCCTTATTTGTTATCAGAATTCTTATGGCAAAAATACTATTAGGAGGAAACAATGGTTATTAAAAAAAAAAAAAAAAAAAAAAAAAAAAAAAAAACAGAAACACAATCACTCCATTAAATACGTAAAATTTATAAAACTTAAGTAAACAATTTCTATATTGTAAAAAAAAGGAGAATTGAATGGATAATGGATACATTACTAGAATGAGGATTCTATCATTATTACATGGAGATAATAACGAAACTACTTGTTAAGACAAAACAATACCCAGTGGAAAGACATGATCATTTCAGGTCTCAGGACTCTTAAAATTGGAAAAAATGAAAAAAAAAAAAAAAAAAAAAAAAAAAAAGACCATTTTCAACATTTAATATCTTAAAATGTATTTGATTTTAAGACACAATTTTTATTGAGATGAAAGATGCAGAAAATCGGAATAACAGATTACGCGCACGATTACAAAATAAATTTTGCAACTAGAACGAAAATTTTGGTGCCTATACTTCAGATTATAATAATTACCATAACCTAAATAAATTTGTATTTAAAACATTTTTATATTTTTAATACAAAGTTGTATTTAGCTAATGCAAAATTTAAAAAATTTTAACAGTATAATCACTTAAAAAAATATTTTTGAACAGTAAAAAGGAAAGTTTAGGTTCAGTTTATACAGGCTAATAAGAAACACATGTTTTGAAAATGTCATGAAAAAAATCAGGCGTTTTTGATATATCGTGTGCATTATGCACAAAAACGTCATTTCGAGAAAAATGACTTCAAAGTTTTGGAAACCCCGCTTCAGCTATTAACCCTTTAATGCCGGGTGTTGCTTTTCGGCAACATACCCAATTTAGGGTTCTAAAATACTATTAGAATAATTTTTAACCTATAATGTCTAATGTTGCCAATAAAATACATTCTGAAAATATTATTAAATCGATTTTCAACATGTAGATGGCAACACTTGTGCTGTTTAAGAATAAAGATAGATTTATTTTTTCAATTGTTGCTACATGTTCTTTTTGTTTTGTTTAGAAGCTTGCGAAATACCCAATTTTATTCTGCAGTGAGCAAGTAAAATTTATTTCTTCTCATAGTTCCTAAAATTCTTGTGTGTTTAGTATTATAGAATTTTATGGAGGAAAATTATTTTTTCAATTAAAGACCAGTATTGCCGATTAGTAACAAACTGTTTTTTAGCCGTAAACCATACTTAACCCTTAAATGCCTGGTGTTGCTTTTCGGCAACATACCCAATTTAGGCTCTAAAATACTATTAAAATAATATTGAAGCTATAATGCCTAATGTTGCCAATAATATACATTCTGAAAATATTATTAAATCGATTTTCAACATGTAGATGGCAACACTTGTGTTGTTTAAGAATAAAGATAGATTTATTTTTTCAATTGTTGCTACTTGTTCTTTTTGTTTTGTTTGGGAGCTTGCGAAATACCCTATTTTGACCTACAGTGAGCAAATGAAATTTATTTCTTATTATAGTTCCTAAAATTCTTGTGTGTTTAATATTATAGAATTTTATCAAGGCAAATTATTTTTTCAATTAAACACCAGTATTGCCAGTTAGTAACAAACAGTTTTTTAGCCGTAAACTATACTTAAAACAAAATATGATTTTTTAAAGTATTTTTCCCATGATTTATTTAAAAAATGAAAGCCGAAAAACATTATTACAATGATTTTTGAAAAATCAGGCATTTAAGGGTTAAAACAAAATATGATTTTTTTTAAGTATTTTTCCCATGATTCATTTAAAAAATGAAAGCCGAAAAAAAATTATTAAAATTATTTTTTGAAAAATCAAGCATTTAAGGGTTAAGCAGGTATAATTCTAAAAGCCATAACTTCTGTTCTAAAGGGAATTTCAAGGAAACAATTATAACAAAATATTCAGAAAAGGTACGAGTTTAACATATAAAAAAAAAAATAAAGTTCCGAAAATTTTATAACTTTAAGAGTCCTGAGGCCCCTTAATAGGACGGTAGGCCCCGAATGGATTAACCGTTTGAGAGCGGAACAAATCTTGTGGATATATGCCAAAAATGCGAATGTGTATGTGTTATTTAGTAAAAAATTACTTGTAATCCGACAATATATACAGAAATCGCACGCTTCGCTAGTGCAACCAACTTAAATGCACACCACACTGAGACAACAAATAGGAGCACTCTCACCCTCTCCGCAATTTTAGCGTAAACTAAAATGAGCACTATCGCGGTTCCTGCAATTGTGGCACATAACAAGAGTAGCGCTATCGCGCTTCCTGAAATTTTGGCACATAACAAGAGGAGCGCTATCCCGCTGCTCCGCACTCAACCGGTTAAATAATAATTCAAAGCTTGTGTGAGATAACAATCGTCTGTATATGTGTTTCAGAATATTCAAAATTTCATACCAGAAAAATATACGAAGATACCTGTGTCGAATCCGAACCCAGGCATTGTGAATATGCGTGCAGCATACCTTTGGATTAAAGACGATTAAAATGTTTTTATAATTTAAAAATTAATGACCGAGCCAGGAACACGGAGAAATAAATGCAAATTTCCGACATATTCAACATTCACCATTATTGTATGGTGAATGTCGACTTTCACCGGTTAAGCCAGAAATAAGGATATTTAACAATTATTTCGGACATACATCAGGTGACTATGTGAATGTTGACATTCACCGGTGAAAGTCGACATTCTCCAGATTTCGGTCTTTCACAGTAACATATATATATATATAACTTACACATTCTTAATATTTAGATCAACTTTAGAATTTATTAAAAAAAGGTGTCAGTTGATAAGCATTGTTTTGTAAGAGGAAAAAATAAAAATATTTTAGGAGAATGGGACTCCAAAATAGAGAAATTTTGCTAAAAAGTACGGTAAAAAGATAAGATTTTATATTTAAAACGAAACTTTATTTTAAAATTGGGCATTTTAAAATTAACATGTATTTATAGGCCATGCAATGAAAGCAAACACAAGAGATAAGACTGTAATAAAATGTTATTAAATAAATATTGCCAATAAAGTTTTTTTTTAAATCTTTACCACTCTTGTATTTATTTTCATTGCATGCTCTAAAAAAGTGATTCTTTTAAAATGCCCATGAAGCAGCATAAAAAAGAATGCACTACATAAAAATTGAACATTCACCCCTATGAAAGTGACTATTCACTCCTACCAGGGGTGAAAACACGCTCTCTTTTAGCAAGAGTGAATAGTCACTCCTCCGAAAGAGTGATTATTCACTCCTGTTTAGAATGACTATTTACTTCCCAGGAGTGAGTAGTCCCTCTTTCAGAGAGTCAAAAATTCCACTTTTGCTCAGAGTGAATAGTCATTCTAAAGAGGGTGGGCCTATTTTGACTCTGCCATAGAATGATTGTTCACTCCTCCGGAGTGAACAGTCACTCCTTTTTATTTAGAGTGTAATTTACATATTTATGTGCATGTTAATGCAATATTCGACAGTCTTTAACTTAACTGTATATTAAAATAGGAAGAATGAAATTTGCACTCTAAAATTGGGAGGAGTGATAAGTTCACTCTTTGAAAGAGTGACAGGCATTTTCACTCTTTTTGGAGTGAATTTTGTAAAAACACACTCCTTAAAGAGTGGAATTTCCCACTCCCAGAAAGGAGTGAAATATTTCACTCCATTGTCGAGAGTGAAATATCTCACCGCTGAAGAGTGAAAGCCTAGCATTATACACTTTAAAAATAATTTGCGTTCAACTTTGAATTAATATATATGGAGTAAAATAATGAAAATGCCCCAAAATATTTCACTTCTTAATTTTCAAAAACTTTATTTCATAATGTAACCTTGGAAATTACTAAAACGCACTCCTTTTCAAGAGTGAATACACTGTTAAAAATCTGGGGCCTTTGCTGCATCGTCACTCCATCGCTTTTATAGGAAACTGTAACTTGACTATATTATGGGGCATTCTCATTGGTCAGAACAGAAACATTCTATAAAAGTGGTGGAGTGAGTATACAGCAATTGCTGCATATTTTTAACAGTGTAGTCACTCCTCTGAAAGATTGACTACTTACTCTAAGCAAGAGTGAGTGTTGTATGGGTATTAATAATCAGCCAATCTGAACAGTCTTGTCTACGACGCTTTTTTAAGATAAGAGAAAGACGTCCGCCATTTTAGAATAAAAATATACAGATATTATTAAAGCGGTTATTTATGGCACATTTTATTTTCATATAAAATAAAATGCAATTAATTCATAAAGGAAATGACAGAACTATCCTAAAGAACATTCGAAACGAAACGCGAATCTGCGGTTTCAACTATTACTGTTAAGTTTGCAGTTTTTAACCAGTGGTGTAGTCGTAAAAAATACAGAGGGCGTACGCTCTAAGTAGAGGGTATACGCTCAAGGCAGAGCGTATACCCTAGAGTGTATATACTATAGGTTTTTTGAAAAACAGAGGGTATACGGTGTTTCTTAAACAAATCCAGAAGGTATACGGCGTATACCCCCGTATACCCTCCACTACATCCCTGTTTTTAACTAGTGCGTGAAACCTTCAACGTTGAGTCATTAGATGCCTTGCTTGCTTCATAATTTTTTCTCCCATCTTGCTATCATGCAGTGAAGTTCATAGCAATAAAGAGAGTCTCATTTATTTGAGACGATACAGATCAAATGAACGGTTAATGTTGAAAATTTCCGAAAGAAGAAAAGAGATTTCTGGAATATAGATAGTTTTAGCCTGGTCGAATTTTTGGCAGCATTTTCGCCGAAACTCAGATTTCGAGACGAAAACGAAAGCGAATTTTCGGTGGATCTCTAATTGTATGTGTTGGTATTATTCATTAGCTATAGTCAGAAGAGCAAGTCTATGACGCTTTTTTTTTTTTTTTTTTTTTTTTTTTTTTTAAGAAAAGAGAAAGGCGTCCGCATTTTAGTATTAACATATACGGATATTGTGAAAGTGACTATTTATGGAACATAAAGGTAAGTCTTATTTAATTTTAATATGTTATTCCTGTAGACTTTGTATGTTACGATTATGAATTAAATAGTTTTATGTTATATAGAAAAGACTGATCAGTAATTGTTTTCCTTTAAAATTTGTTGAAAATTTTGAGATAGTGTGCTGTTAGATTTTTTTCAGTTTTTAACTATGTTTTCTGATTATAAACAATTACAGTATTTTCCGTTATTATTGTTGTTCTTTAATAGTACAATTATAAAATACTAATTATTATTTTTAATGTTTTTCAAATTGGTATATTTATGTTTTAAAATTGTATGTAAGCCTTTTTTTGCTATTTATGATTTTAATCAAAACATTTAATTATACACATTCTGAATCAATTATTAAATTTTCTTCTATTGTAAACTAATTTCCTACGTTTATGATACTCGTAATTATTGGCCCTAAAAAAATAAAACATGATTTTTAAGCATTCAAGTAAAGTGTTTTTTATGCCTGATATGAAGTTTATAAATAAAACTGCTTTAGTATATATTTTTTAAATGTTCATAGTATCACTTATATAATATGAGATTGAATGTATTTTAAAGAGATAAAAAACTACTTTTTACATTAAATGTATTTTTCAAACAATAAGAACAGTACATATGCAGTCATTTCTTTTTTCTATTTCTTAGATCAATCTTTTCCTATAAAACATACGAAATCTATTTGGTTCATATTCACAAAATACAATATATACAGGAATACAAATTTTAAATTAATTTAATTAGTATGGCTTATCATATCTCATTCCATAAATAAGCGTTGTATTAATATCCATTTTTCAGCTAATAGCAGGAGAAAATTCGAAATCATGATTATGTTAAGGAATATGTTTAAAAGAAAAATATAAATATATTCCACAGAACAGAAAAAGCTAGTCTCCATGTTCATATTTAATAAAACAATGATTGATCTCAACACATAAGAAAGAATCTTGCACATTTTTAATATTTAGATCAAGCTTAGAACTTATTAAAAAAAAGATGTGAGTTGATAAGCATTGCGTTTTTAGTGGAAAAATTAAAAATATTTTAGAACATAGGGTTCTGCAAAGTACTGCTAAAAAGATAAGATTTTATATTTAAAACAAAAATTAAAGTGAAATCACACGTTGTTAATCATATAACACCCACCTATTATACAGTTATTAATAAAACTTTAAACGTAACTAAAATACAGTAAACAATAACGTTTGATTAGATTTAAATTCATTAGCAACGAATTCTAATATTTCAAATTTGAATTACAAATGAAAAAAAGGAAAATAATTAACGTGCATCACGGGAGTTATTAAAATACTAAACGGGTATCTGAAAAGAAAAAAAAATAACATTAACTGATTAAGATTTCGGTTAATTGTTTGCCCTTATAGACATTATAAAATTATATATTTATAGGGCTTGCAATGAAAGTAAACACAAGGGATAAGATTGTAATAAAATAAATTATTAAGTAATAATAAAATAAGTTTTTTTTCTGTCAGTAATCTATTTTAATTCATATGTAACTTTAACTGATTTTTTCCTTAAAAGTTCAATTAGTGTTACAAACTATCTCTCTATTCTAAAAAAAAAGTAACTTACGCTGTCACCGCCGCCGCCGCCGCCGCCGCCGCCGCCGCCGCCGGTTTTGAATTTTTTTGTGACCGGGGGTCTTTTTTTCGTTAATATTAAGAAAAATATTGCATACAAAAATCGGCGGTATTATAGAGAAATGTCTGATAAATACGCTGATGCAGACAGTTTTCAAATTGAAGAATTATTTTAAGAGATATTTAATGCTAAAGTTGGACAAAGTCGTTCCATTAAAAAAATTTTATAGGAGTAAAAACTATACATCGGAATTTAATCCTTTTTAGATCATTTTATACGTTATAATTTCCCGGTGTACAGAATGCATTTATTTTTTAAATTTGACTCAATTTTTGAACTTTTATTTCTATTTTAAATTCAAATTTTCATCATTTTGCGAGATAATTTTTTACTTATTTTAGAAAATTGTACTAATTTAACCTGTTGCCAACTGTATAAACAGCGCAAACAATAATGTTTGCTTCAAATTAAAAATTGATTTACACGTGACTATTATAAACAGAAAAAAAAATTCAAATTAGAATTAAATAATTACTTATAAAAAGCAGGAACTTATTGAAAATTACTTCATAAAAACTATATTTACACGTGAATTTTAACAGAGAAAGGATATTGTAAAATAATAAATTCATTAACATGCGTTAAAAGTCAGTTAAATAGGAAAAATTACGTCACATTTACTTCACATTACACTTATTACGTAAAATGAACAAAAAATGATACTGCAAAACAATTTAAATTTAAAAATAGCGCGAGACATTTATTTGATCTTTTCAACTATTTTTGTTGGGACAGCGCAAATAATATTTCATTACTAACAAAAGTATTTTCACGTGAATATTAAAAAGAGAAAGAAATGTTTGGTGAAAATTACGTCAGATTAAAAACGATACATTTAAAATTTTTTTATTTATTTATTTATTTATTGAACAACAAACATATACGACTTGTGTGCTTGACATGAGAGCCCGCTTAAAATGTCTTATTTAACCCGAGAGAACTCGCTAGTGAGAATGCCCAATTGCTTTTCTTTTACTTTACATTCATATAATATCAACTTTTTTTGGTTGGCTTAGTACTTTTATTCACAAAATAGGTAAAATAATTGAAAAACATTTTGAAATTTTAATTAAAATGAAAAATGATTTAAATAAGAGTCTTAAAAAAGTACGACTGTGAGAGAAAATCTCATGCAGCGAGTTCTTCCAGGTTAAAAGAACTTTCTTTTTGCTTTGTTAAAAAATACCGGGAGACAAAGACTCTATTTGCTTAATTTATTTTATATTAGCTTATTTTGAAATGTTTAACTGGTTTTATTTAATCAAAGAGGAAAACAGCCATTGTATCTTTTAACAGCAGCTGATTTTTACTTAAAATTCCCCAATCAAAGAGAAATGAATAGAAACCCGTTTATAGGGAGATCGCCACTGTTTTTTAAATTATAATTCAATCTTTCAAAATCTTTTTAAAGCCGATCAAATTAGCCTGCTTTTAGAAACTGCGGTGTCTGAAAGTGCGGTGTCTGTGTTGGCGAGCGTAGCTCGTAGGGGGCCGAGGCCCCTAGTGAATTAAATATTACTAATAAAGTATTTTATTCCAATCTTTACCACGCTTGTATCTATTTTCATTGCATGCTGTAAAAGATGTGATTCTTTTAAAAATAAAAGCAAAATAAAAAAGAATTGACTCCATAAAAAATGAATATTCACTCCTTTGAAAGAGTGACTATTCACTCCTACCAGGGGTGAAAAAACACAGTCATTTAGCAAGAGTGAAAAGTCACTTCTCCAAAAGAGGGATTATCCACCCCTGTTAGAGTGAATATTCACTTCCCAGGAGAGACTATTCACGCTTTCAGAGAGTACAAAAATTCACTTTTGCTCAGAGTGAATTGGCATTCTAAATAGGTTGGGCATATTTTGACTCTGCGATAGAGTGACTATTTACTCCTCCGGAGTGAATGGTCACTCCTTTTTATTTAGAGTGTATGTGATAAATCTGTGTATGGAATTAGCCTTCAGGTTTTTGTTATTTCTTAAAAAATAAAAGTATACGAAGATGTGTTAGATTTCATCGTTTTACTCCATCAGTAAAAAAAAAAAAAAAAAAAAAAAAAAAAAAAAAATTATATTAAATGTAATGTTAGATATATCTAAAAATCCAATCCGAGTCTTGTGTAATACACGTTTGAAAATCTTAAAATAAATCTTAAATAAATTGGACAAAAATATCAATATTTAAATAAAGTAGTAAGGACTAAAAAAAATAAAAAATTTTTAAACTTGCTTAAAATTTTAATTAAATATGCAGTTAATTTGCTTCTTTTTAATTTGCTTTATTTGAACAATAAAATGCAGTGAGATCACCATTTGAACCATATTTTTTAAAATAAGAAAAATTGTTGAAAAGGTAAATTGTCCCCTTAAATCGTCTTCTATATAAAATTTTAGAGCCAAATGTCTCGCCATGATTTCACCTTGTAACCCTAACGATCACCAAGAAAACGTTGATTTTGTAAAATAGAAATCGATTCTGCGATCTCGTTTTTACTGTAAACATTGAAAAATTCTTCATATTTTATTTCTCGGATAACAAAAGGAAGATTATTTTTGTGGCGTTTCTTCTTCAAAAAATTCCGGGAGAAAACTTCGGAGAAAAATTAAATTCTGTGTAACCCGAGACGCAATTTAATTTTCTGAAACCAAAGGGGAGAGATTTGTTTTTAATTTACTTTGGTTTTCTAGCGTGAAGTTTGCAAATAACATACCATTGCCAGGTACGGGAATCAAATATCATGTTTCCGTTTTTTAACGAAGTTTATGCAATGTTTGTGGAATTCGAATAATTAAAAGGAAAACATATTTTTATGATTTTATATTTGTATTTTTAACTTTAATGTAAATAATTATTTTACTTTTATGTTGCATAAAATCAATAAGTCTTGTTTTGAGAAAAAGCGTTAAGAACACGAAGCGTTTACTGTTCTTTTAGCCTTGGTTAAAAATTAAAGAAATGGTTGGACACTTATTAATTAATTTAACCGCAATGTGGTTTATGGGGAAAAAAGTCCAGCAATTAAAGATAATTTCACCACCTTTATAGATATTTAAAAGAATCTTTAATGATTGTTACGAGAACGGGGAAATAAATTTGCTTCAATAATGTAGAAAATATTGTGAGTATATGCGAAAGGTTTTCATATTTTTAACTGAGCTCAAGAAAGCAAATTTGCTAAATTTGCCGGTTGTATTTAGTTCTAGATATTTAAATTATATATATACTGATGCTTTATTTTCAAATTCATGCATCGATTTATGTTTATTGATGTTCCTTAATTCTTTTTTTCCCGATGTCTCTTGATGTTCTTACCTATGCCCCTCCCCCACCTCTAAAGCCTTACAAATGTTCTGAGTAACAAATAACATTCTAATCTTATGAAAATTGACATCATGAACTTTGATTTGCATATGAAGTTTTCTTCTGTCTGTTTTCTGCTACGCCTTAAATTATGGATGTTTTATTTTACGTTACTCATCGGTGTAAATATTTGTGCAATTTTGTTAAAACCATGTGCTCCCCTAATTCTTTTGAGCAGTGCAATAAAACAATATAAATAAAACACAAATTTAACAGGACATGAAATCGAAATAGCCGCTTAAATCACTGAAACAATCAGAATCAAAATGGGTGTTGTAAGTAGCGAAATCTTTGTAGATTTCTTCGTCTATTAACCTTTTAGCGGTCGGTGTCCATAAAAAAGGATACTTAATTTTAAGAGTACTGGCACCAAGAATATTTAATGAAAAACTTTCTTTTATAAAGCACGGGAATATAAACAAGTTTTCATTTTCTAATAAATGTTTGTAAATTCCGGTGTCAGTCCATCATTTTATCATTTTGCAATCAGAATTACTCCGCGCCGGAAACGGTTAATTTATGGAGTGAGTTTAATAAAAAAGTATCGCCTTTAATAAATTTCAAAACTGTAATTTGAATACATTGTTCATATTTTCCATATAAAACGATTTTTTGGTGTTGTCAGCGAGCAATCTAAAAAAATATATTAAATGTAAAAAATCCTTTTTATGATTTTGAATTGATGGTTTCACCTTTCTCGGGTTAGAAGCCCTAGTGTACTATGTGTACAGTCGTGGAGAAAAAAAGTAAACACCCCCTTACTAACTCTGCAAAAAATTATCGTAGAAGAAAGTTACTGGTACCACATGATTAGTAATAACGTCTACTTTTAAATGATGTATACAATATTTGCTTAGGGGGGCATCTACATATTAAAACGAACCATAACTTTGTTTTTTTCAATAGCAGTAGACAATTCTAACAGCATAAATGAACTCTATACCCCAGTGGCGTAGGAACTTCGTAGGAACAAGGGGAGCCGGGGCATATTGCAGAAAGCTAGTGGCGCGGATCATTTCGTTCATTTTGGAGGGTTCCTTTATAGTTTTGCATGTTTCACAAACAGAAGTATAAAATAGAAGAATATTAAAAGATCACCAACTCTTTAATCCATTTAAAATAATTTTTAATAAATATACTTGATACATAGAAACTTAATTTATGTGCGATCCCGAATACAATATTCAAATTTAAGGCTTCTCTCACTTCCATTTACCAAAAATTAAAGTGCTTTCTGTTGTTTTGCTTGCAAATTCTTTACAAATCTCTTTCAAATCAATTTTAAAGGCCTCTTTTTTATAAATATGTTATCGGTGATCGGTGCAGGTAATTTGTAGTAGACCTATATAAGATCCCCTTTTTTCTGGAAATTGGGAGGGTTGTAAACAATGTGAAAAAAGGTGAAGGCACAAACAAGTGTGCTCACCACCGCCTTTCCCTCTTCTCTTTGTTGTGTGAATTTCCTAGAAAAAGTATACTTTATTTTTTAATTCAGCAATGTATCGTAAACAGATGTGGTGCTAGAATTTCTCTCGGGGGAGCTGAGCCCGTCTGAAATATTCCAGTGGGAGCCACAGCTCCCCCAGCTCCCCCGGTTCCTATGCCCATGCTATACCCTTCAATTAGTCTAAAGCAAATTTTTATGCAATTTGTACGATAAGTTTCCGAGAAATTAATTATTTTAAAACAAGCATATTTTAGGGGCTGTATCCAAATTGAAGTTCAGTACTCGATTGTTGACTGAGAGAGCCCCCCTTCTTGATCGAGGCAGCCACTCAAACAGTTATTGAAGACTGCTAGATTACAGGATAGCATAAAAAATTTCAAATATCTAGTCACTCAAAACCATCTCTAAACCATCATTTTGCTGTTTTTTTTAGCATAATTTGAAAACTACTTGGAAGAAAAATGTGAAATTTTGTATTTCCATAAAGAAGGACTTAATAAATCTAAATCAATAAAAAAAATTCTAGGTTCTAATTCATAATTTTTTCGAATATTAATTTCATAATTCACAATTCATACAATAAAATTATAAAAATTGCAAATTCAAGGTATTTATATTTGGGTATTTTAGTATTATTACTTCACAAAAAATTAGCACATTAAGAGTATAATTTCAGGAGATATTAATAAAAGTATGAAAATGTAATTTAACATTAGAAGCACTAAATTTTTAATGTTTATAATTCAAAAGACTTGAATTTTGGTGTCTAGGAATAGTTTGAACCGAAGATTTGAAATATCTTGTTAAAATTGCGTATTGCCATTGAAAGAAATGAAGTTTGGTTTCGTTTTAATGTTTATTTTTTCCCCCCACGACTGTACTTTAGAAATCGGGACGCGCAGCAGCCATTTGGAGTGGAATGATAGTGCATGAGATCGTTGTTTAGACATTTGGAATTTAGCACTATTTCTGCCGGTATCAAATGACACATTTTAAGATATTTAAAATGAAAATCAAATTTCAAATTATTTTTGCTTAAAAGGCGCAAAGGCCAACCTAGTGAAAAAGATTCCATGCCGGGAACCAACCTTTTTCACTAGGTTGGCCTTTGCGCCTTTTAAGCAAAAATAATTTGAAATTTGATTTTCACTTGAAATATTGTATGCAAGGCGAATGTTTCTCTCTGGAAAAATTTCCAAATATTAACATTTTAAGATTTTCAAGACATACATTAAAATCTCGAAAGGATCATTTGACACCGCTAGAAAGAGTGTTGAATTTACGAAAACCATAATAAGCACAGTGATTTATGAACATTGTAATTTTAATAATGATTATTAAATATAACAAAATAATTACTTCCTCTCCCCCCCCTTAATTTATATCCCAAAATGTGATATTTAAAAAAAAAGAGTTGAAGGGGGGGGGAGGGGGGGGGGAGATCGACTTACACGAGGGCCCGGCATACACGGGGATATATACGTCATAGCATAATAATGTCAAATCTTAAATTTCATCATATCTTACAAATTTCTTTTTTCCCTTTGTTTATGTATTCTCTGACGCATTTAAAAATTAAGTATACTATCAACTACGGTTCTTTGAAAAAATATTCAAATTGCAAAGCATTTTGACTATACATTTTTAGATTGAGTACAATTTATTCGGATAAGAAGATTAAAAAATATATATACTGGATATCGAATGTACATGTTTTAGAAATATTACTTATTATAAAAGTGAATTAATAGAGTAGCCATAAACAGCGTAGGTTGCCAAAATACGGAAAATGTCGCCTATATAATGGTCTTAAAAAGTAATATATTGCACGCATAATGATAAAAAAAAAATCCTTTTCCACGAAACAACGCTATGTGCTGCGGTAATCTGTAAAACGTTTTGAATTAGATGACTAATTATAGCTTGTCTTTAAATAGTGTTTATTCACATCATTTACTAAATTAAATTTCTGGTATGAAATATATTTATGGAAGGAGCTTCCTGCTACGAAACAAATACGATCCACATAGTTCAGTGAATAAAAAAAAGGGGGTTGGGGATGCTAATATCCGAAAGTTTTTTTCTTCTGATATTAGAACCATGATGAAGGTCATTTATTCAAAAGTCCCACCTCTCTCTTCCGGGCTTCCCCCTCCAGTTCTGGAAAATGCATTTAATTCAATATTTATCGATTTGCTTTTTCCCTGTATTGTTCCTAAATATATTTACTAGAAATCCTAAATATATTTATTGGAGATAAAAAATTATAAATCTCAAAGTTCAGCTTTTTTTCAATCTACAGTTTTTGAATTTTCCTTCCATCCTTATAAAACGTTAAAAAAAGAAAAAAAAATGTTAGATAAAAAAATTTACTAACTCCCAACCCATTAAAATGATATTGGTTTCAATGTTTTTATATGAATTAGCAAGGTGGTGTAGGAAGGTTGGGGGGGGGGGGGGGGGGGAGGAGGGTGATACACTATCTGGTCAAAAGTATCAGATTTTAGACGATCTGTCGAAAATCTGGAAAAATACCTTAAAAAATGTTCTTGAATTTCAGGAATGTAAAGAGCATGTTTAACCTCATATTTTTCGGTAAAGCACTTGAGCAATTAGGGGACTGGCAAAAAATGGATTAACAAACTTACGTGTGCTATCACCATGTATCAGGAAAAGTTCTAAATGATTTTTTCCCATGATTTAGTACCTAGTGTAAAAACTTATATAAATCTTATCTAAAAAGCCCTTCGAATATCCTGAAAGTTCTGGAAGATATCGGCGATATAATGAGCTGAATTTCGGTTGCTTCCTAAAAGCAGATATGATAAGCGATTTTGCACAAATTGTAATTTTTCATTTGTTACTTGTTTTATTGTCCTATCATCCATTCAAAAGCTACGTATGGACTTACATTATATACACACTATTAAAAATTTCTGTAAAGATACAGATTTCTGTAAATTTACGCTAGTTCTCGGTTAAATGCTTTTTATTGAGTTTCTCGGTCATCATTTTACAGACATTTTCCTTTTCTTAAAACAAATTCTCTGTATTCCTATAGGGATTTCTATTTCTTTATTTAAGGATATTTTTATTTTTATTTTTGTTATAAATTTTATTTTAAAATGCACACTTTAAAAATTATTTTACAATTTTATTAAAAATATTAACGAAGAAAATGTGATTTAAACACTGTTTTATTAAAAAGTAGAATCTTTTAGAAAGGGAAAATTCGTCTCTGCGGTGTTAGCCGGAATTCTTATCGACAATCACTTTACAGTTGTTTCATTCATCACGTGCATGAACACATTTCATTATTATACATCTGACCTGTGTGCTTGGCGTAAAACGCCCACTTATAAGTCATCGTCAATATATAAAGGGGCGAGATAGCACACACAAGGAAATTTACAACACAGAGAAATACAGCCGGGAGTTCCACAAAGTGTGTGCAAAAGAGCCAGCCAGATTCTAACCGCCACACACCTACACTCGCAAGGATTAGCGGTGTGATGCCTAGGTCACTCAGCCACGGTGGGCCCACGTCAGAGTTGGGCAAATTTGTAATCTCAATTATCCGCAGTGTAATTACAGTTTAACTGCATGTAATTGATTATAGTTAAACACATTCAAACATAGAAATTTTGTCAAATAAGGGGATGGAGGTGGTTCCTGTTACAGTGCTGCAAGACTTTTTTACGGCATGTAATTTTAACTATAATTAATTACATACAATTAAACTGTAATTACATTGCAGATAATTGAAATTACAAATTTGCCCAACTCTGGCCCACGTGCATGAAGCTTGGAAGTATTAAAAGTAAACTAAAAGTATTTCCCTGAAAATGATAAAATACATTTTTTGCCTGCAGTAGAAACGGCACCTATAATGCAGTCAATAAAGTGATCGTCTCCACCCTAGGAGACTCGGGATCGAATCACGGACGTGCTAGAAATAAATATCATAAAAGATAAATGGTACTGAAGTTTAAATTTGTTCGAAAATTCTAATTCTTCGAAGCTCACTAAATTCTGGAAATAAATCGAATTATTATCGTTAAAAATAAATAAATTTTTGCTGGGTCTACTGTGAATTTAGCGAACAATTTCTCTGTAATCTACCAGAAACTCTGTTACTCTTATCTTTGTAATTTTCCATTAGACCTAAGATAATGGGTTGCCAGTAGATTCTCTGTAATTTCTCAGAATTTTTTTAAACAATGCTTACACTTTTATTGAAAGTCAGTTAATAATAATAATAATAATAAAATGTCGAAATCCCTTATAATAGAACTATTTTTAGAAAGCAATCGAAATTCACTTCCCTAAATCGCTGTTATCTTTTTGCATTTTTAGGATGTTGGGCTGACCTAATGAGATGCTCTATGTCTGCGCAGTTGACTACTAAATAATACAAAACAAGTGGGTAAGTGTGATCACAGATCGCACAGAGGGTTTCGTTTAATATTCCTTTCAAAACACTTTGTCCTTTTGTAAAATCTGTTAGTTCCACATTTCGTAACCAAGGGCGCACTCTATTCTAAACAAACCTCTATCCGAACAAAACCTCAATTTACATACTATCCGTAGATATATTAGTCGAGGGGTTTGGGCCCATAGCACCCGAGATAAGTAGGCACCCCTGGCGGTAAAAAGTGGAACTAAAATATGTAAGGCTATGGTGCATAATATTAAAGAATGGTCAAAGGGATGATGGCAAAAGTTGGAAAAGTGCTCCCACGGTGAAAAGGGCGGAGGTTAGAAAAATTGCTTAAAATACACAAGTTAGAGCCCGGGGGAGTAAATAATATAAGACTTTTTGAAAATTTTATGATTTGAAGTGTGGTATGTGGTATTCAGCTATACGTATGCAAAAATTCTTGCCTCCAACTTAATTAGGGGCTCTCTTAGAAAGAATTGCTTAAAATACATATGTGGTAGCTCAAAGGGTTAAACGTAAGACTGATTTTATGATTTGTCGCCTGGCCTCAGGTGTTCGGCTATAAGTATGCAAAATTTCAAATCTCCAATTTAATAAGGAACTCAGTTAGAAAGAATTGCTTAAAATACGCATGTGGGAGCCCAAAGGGTCAAATGTACGATTTTTTTTTAATTTTATGATTTGTCGCATGATGGTGTGCAACTATAACTATGCAAAATTTCACGCCTCCAATCTAAATAGGGTCACACTTAGAGAAAGAATTGTTTAAAATACACATGTGGGAGCCCAAAGGGTTAAATGCACGACTTTTTCAAAATTTTATGGTTTGTTATTTGATGTGAGGTGTTCAGCTATAAATATACAAAATTTCACGCCTCCAACCTAATTAGGAGCTCACTTAGAAAGAATTGTTTAAAATACACATGTCTGGAGCCCAAAGGGTTAAATGTACGATTTTTTCAAAATTTTATGATTTGTTGTGTGATGTGAGGTGTTCAGCTATAAGTATTCAAAATTTCACGCCTCCAACCTAAATAGGGTTCACTGAGAAAGAATTGTTTAAAATGCACATGTGAGACCCCAAAGGGTTAAATTTACAACTTTTTCAAGATTTTATGATTTGTCGTTTGATGTGAGGTGTTCAGCTATAAGTATGCAAATTTCACGCCTCCAACCTAATTAGAGACTCACATAGAAAGAATTGTTTAAAATACACATGAGGGAGCCCAAAGGATTAAATGTACGACTTTTCCAAAATTTTATGATTTGTTGTTTGAACTGAGGTGTCCAGCTATAAGTACGCAAAATTTCACGCCTTCAACCTAATTAGGGGCTCACTTAGAAAGAATTGTTTAAAATACACATGTGGAAGCCCAAAGTGTTAAATATACGACTTTTTCAAAATTTTATGATTTGTCGTATGATGTGTGGTGTTCAGCTATAAGTATGCAAAATTTCACACCTCCAACCTAATTAGGGATCACATAGAAAGAACTGTTTAAAATACACATGTGGGAGCCCAAACAGTTAAATGTACGACTTTTTCAAAATTTTATGATTTGTCGTTTGATCTGAGGTGTCCAGCTGTAAGTACGCAAAATTTCATGCCTTCAACCTAATTAGGGCTCATTTAGAAAGAATTGTTTAAAACACACATGTGGGAGCCCAAAGGGTTAAATGTACGACATTTTAAAAAAATTATGATTTAATAAGAAATTAAGATATTTGCTGAAATTACTATTCGGAAATAGTGGTAACTAAACTTTAGACAATTTTATGTTAAATAAGTAGCATATATCTCAGGACTCCCTCAAAAAAGTCACCTAAAGCGGTCAGAAACGCAAATTTTTGAAATAGAAATCTAGCGCCCCCCCCCCTCTCCGGAATTTCACGTGCCATTCTTTTTTACACTTTATCTTATGTGTTATAAATTATCTTAAAGTTTCAAAGAGATCGACTTGTTAGATTTCCTAATTTTAACAAAATCGCGTTATGTTAGTTCCACATTCCACCACCAGGGAATGCACTCTATTCTTAACAAAAGCATATCTGAACGAAACTCCTTTACGCAAAATCTTTCCATAGATACATGGGTCGGGATGGTGGCAGTGTTAAACAAGAATTGAAAACATTTGCTGCGGTAACAAACGCTAAGATTTTAAAAATAATTCTAGCTCTCCCCCCCCCCCCCCCTCCTCGAAATATCACACTCCATTCTTTTTTACACTTTTTCTTATGTGTTATAAACTATCTTAAAGTTTCAAACAGATTGAGTGGCGGTCTTAACCAATAATTCAAGATATTTCCTGAAATTACTATTCGAAAATGGTGGTATGAATACTTGTAAACTTTCTCATGATGAATGATTTATATTTATTTCGTAGCGCCGTTCAAGAACCCCGCGCAAATTATTAGATTTCCTGATTTAAGTTATTTCGTGGTTAAAAAAGCACGTGTCTCCATTTTAATCCGCGCATTTGACAGCAATAAACCGATTAATTAAATAATAATTAATATTTCAGCTTGTAATTAAGATAGGACTTAGAAATGGGTATCAATGAAATCAGTGAAAAATTTCACATCGGGATGTCAAAAAATTTAATCAAAAAATTTATATTTAAAAAGTTAAAATTTCGTATTAAAATATGCTACTATGGAAAACCGCAGCGTCGTTATGTCTGATAGCTGCTTTCCCGCGGAAATGAAATCTTTTTTCCTTGTCTTTCCAATTAAAGAAATTAATTTTTTCTCGATCGATTTTTAGTGGATATTTTAACTTATACGCATCGCAGAAATGTGAGCTTTATACCAAATGAAAGTAGATTTTTTTCCCGCGTCTATCTATTCCATTTACAAATTTCTCGGACCAATATTTTCTGATATGAGATTTCGCTTTAAATGTCCACTTCATTTTTCGGCTTAATTTCTTCCGTGGTAACCGTGCATCGACTGATTTTACTGGCAACCCTTAGCAGAAACTCCGAAGATTTGGTGGAGAATGTCCGTTTGAACCTGCGTTAAAAAGGTGGATTGGTTAATTTTAGAAGTTAATTAGCCCGTAATTCGGTTAATTACCGACTTTTTCAAAATTTTATGATTTGTTGGTTGATTTGAGGTGTTCAGTTATAAGTACCAAAAATTTCAAGTCTCTAACATGTATAGTTTCTGAGAACGAGCTCTGTGACGGACAGACAGACAAAGGAGTGAGACAAATAGGGTTTCGTCAGATGAACGAAACCCTAAAAAAAAAAAAAAAAAAAAAAAAAAAATTGTTATAGTTCATGCATGCGCAATAAAAAATTATTTCATACAAATGCTTCTATTTCCTGAAATGTTTATTATATTTATTGTTTCTACTACACTTTCTCACGTTTCTTGACAGGTACGTTAAATTAGGTTGAAAACCTTCCATGGTATAAGCAAACAAGTCGGAAATTGTACGCCATACGTGGAAAATGAGGTGCATTCGTACTATAACTAGTTTTATAAATATTCAGATCTTGGTGCAATAGCTGTTGCACACGTAAAGAAAAATGCGTGATTACAAAATTTATTATGATTATAATATATTAAATTCAGTAATACGGAAATAATAGGACCCCATCTTAAATAGGATGTCATCACCATCGCAACCTGGATTCATTACCTGTCATGAGCTATCATTGAACTAATTAAGTATGATAGGATTTATTAGAATGAAAAAAAAAAAAACTTTTATTAATATATTTTCAAGTTTTGATTCGATTTTCATAAAATTTGAAATGACTCAACAAAATTCTATAACGGTTATACATATTAAATTTCAAACCATTCGGTTGGGTATTTTTTTCGCAGTTATATGTGGATAGACGGACGAACCAGGCGACGACTATATATGCTACATATTTATGTAATTACGAACGTGCCTAAAAAGGTGCGAAAAATTTTGAAAATTTTAAAGAAACTCTCATATCTCCTCTTGCGAATCTGGTAGGTTGTGTAACTACATTTTTGCTGTGCTTAGTTTTGCTGTTTTCAAGACATTTTATTTGGGTTTTTTTTAGCGAAACGTTGAACCCCCTTTTAAAAAAATATGCAGGATGTCCCAGAAGTCCTTGACACATTTTAAAATTCAATATAAAATCAAGTAATTGTCGTACAAGAGTGCGGTTTATACTAAAAGGCTTCTCACGATGAAAAGTTTCATTCAAGCAGGGCCTGACTTATGCAGGGGCATCCGGGGCAGCTGCCCCGGGCCCCCCTTCTTAGGGGGCCCCCCATGAGAGTAATCAGGATTTTCATTAAAAGATGCAAAATGATTAAAATTAGCCAAAAATGACCAAAATTCATATATTTTCAAACATTTAGGAAGAAGTGCGGCCCCCATTCTAGTCTCTACTTCCAGTACCCCCTGCACCCATGCAAAAAACAAACTATATGATTAGAAAACTAATGATTAAAATTTTAGCATAATTTAGAATTCAAAAGAAGTTCTTCAAAAGAAATTCTTTATTTACGTTTTCCTCGCAATGTGGCAAGTTAAAACCATTAATTAAGATCAATCTGGGATATTTTATTTTAGACATTTTATAACGTAAGTACATAAGCAAAGTAAAAGTTTGCAAAAAGATACTCGTGTCAACCAATCTATCATTTTTTTCCACTATTATCCGACTAGTATTTTTTCTTAAAGTTGTGATCATCATTTTGTGATATCCTGTATGCAGATGTGAGCAGTACTGGGACAAAACTTATGCATCCATACAATATGTATGAAGTTAGTACTAGTCACTTCCACATTATTCGCAAAAGAATTCTATAGATAGATAGAAGAGCCCCCCCCCCCCGAAATGATGCTTGCTCCGGGGTCCCCCATGGCCTAAGTCGGGCCCTGCATTCAAGCGAATGAAAATGATTAGTTCCAAATTTCGATCATAGATAACGCCACTCCTCTGTATGTTTGATTTCAAACATGCGTTTTTTCTGATTTTCAGATTAGTTTCGTCGCTGTGATACAGAAATAACAACTCCAATTCTTATTCCCTTTCTGAATCGTCATTTCTGTGTCACAGTGTCAAAACTAATCTTAAAATCAGAAAAAAACGCATGTTTTAATGCAAACATACTGACAAGTGGCTCCAGCTATGATCGATGTTTGGAACTAATTATTTTCATTCGCTTGAAGAAAACTTTTCATTGTGAGAAGCGTTTCAGTCCAAACCTCATTCCTGTACGACAATTACTTGATTTTATATAGAATTTTAAAATGTGTCAGGGGCTTTTGGGACATCCTGTATATTTTTTAATCGCTGTGGTTTTTGATATGCCTAATGGACAGTAAAATAGACAATTTTCTGGCGTTCGACAAGTTTCTCGTAGTTAATTTATCCCTTTTCATGCGTGAATTTGTAAGTATTCACAGCAAGCACAGATGGCTGTTTATGAAATGACCGATGCGAACAGTGGTGCACTATATTTTCAGTTGTTTAGTGTTATTTCAGAATTTAATGATAACTAAGGAATCGAACCTGGGCTTCCTGGGTTACAGAGTATAGATGAAAACCATTTTTTTTTTTTTAAGGAAAACTCTAATAAAATTTTTTACATGTAATATAATTTTTAGATTATCCACTAACACCAAAAAAGCTTTTTTATATGAAAAATATCAATTATACAATCAAAGAAAGTTTTGAAATTTATCAAAAGCGATATTTTCGTATTAGAGGCATGCTAAGAATCATTAGCACGAGATTTTACTACTTACGGCAGTCTTTTTTTATTCTGATCATTGCAGTGCTTTAAGCGCGTAGTTCAATTATATGTATGTTAAATTTGGGTTTTATTTATATTATTTTATTTATTTATTTTAATTTTTTATGGAATATTAGCGGTAAGAAACTGCTGAAACCTTTACATCGTTTTAAGGGCAAACGGATTAATCTTTCGTAATCGAACTCCACTTGATAGAGATAAATTTAAAAATATTTCATGCTTGAAAATTATTTTTAAAACCACACATAATCAGCAAACTGAGATGCAGTTTGCAAACAAATTTAATTTGAAAGTTGTCTTTTTTTTCCCTATTTGGCGGTGTAAAAATTTAAATAGTTCGATTACATTTATGTTAAATTTGCGTCTTTTAATATTATTCTTTTATTTATTTATAATAGTTTTAATTTCGTTATTTAAAATTACTCAGAAGTAAATGGTGAACAATTTTTATTGCTTTATGTGCAAAATGTTTATTGTTATGTAATGGAGCCGGCACGTGATAAATTAAAAAAATTCATGTTTGAAAATTATTTTAAAAGACATAATAATTCAATCAATTAAGATACAGTTTTCAAACAAATTGAATTTAAAAGTAGATTTTTTCCCCCTATACGACAGTGTAAAAATTGAAAATGTACTATGGCGAGAAGATTAAAAATTTGCAGTAACGAAAATTGCAAAACCGAAATTTGATCGTGAAGTGTTGCCATTCGCAAAATGACGTCAGCGTTATGCACAGATACGTTTGTGTTTTATAATATAGATATATAGATAGATAGATATCCTTTAATGGTATAAATGCTCTGAAAAAATATATATATATATATATATACAAAGCAGTCAAAGTGCATCCACAAAAAAGGCTAATTTTAAAATAAATACAGTAATAAAAAATAATAATAAACTTTAATAAAAAAGAAAAATCACGCGTCAAACATAGATTATGAAATACTTTTCAAAACTTTCAGAAAACTGCAACAAAATTTTACCGTTTAACCTTTAATATACGAAGGGGTTTGGGGGCGTCTACTGAGGACCCCAGAATGTTTTTTTTTTGTGATCCTGCCGTATCTATAAAAGTTATTTTACTCTTGATTTTACTTTGTGTTCGGAATCTGATTAACATAAATAATGTGTGATTTTACATTTGTACTAAATGTGTAATTTGTCAGCATAGTCTGTTCTGAATGCAAACGTGTTATATGTGAGAAACACAGGAATACAATCACCACTGTGACATGTGTTAAAGATTGTATATTCTCGAGATGTCGCAATAAATATGAATTTTTATTCGCTTATAAAATGAGTAAAGTACACGTGTATAAATTTTTCTACCAAAAATAACTTGCAAATGAAAAATAACATCCAAAAAGCAACGTGTCTGAATATTTTTCATTGTTTCTCTTTTCTGAAACAATGGAACTAATTTGACTGACACCATTTTGAAGAAATTCCATAAAAAACTTTTTAAATTAAAATCAAAATATAAAATAGGAATATTATAAAAAATAGCTAGTCTAATAAAAATAGCTAGGCACATCTACCAATGAACCGTTTTCATTAAAAAAAATAATTAATTAAATCGGTTCAGTAGAAAGCTCAGAGCAGGTGACTAAAAAACAGCTTTGTGTTTTAAGGGGCTGTGCATATATAGCGTTATCATTTTAGGGGGGAGGGGGGGTCTGGCACATGATATCTTAAGATATCTCTAGGGGGAAGGGGGTTTGCCTTTTGATATCGTTATCATTTTCGATCCATTCAAAATTTTCTCTTTTTATTTGTAACTTGTTCTTTACATCAAAATAGTCTGTTATATTTTTGTAGTCTGCCATCTATTTTTGTGGAAATACAAAGTTATTATTAAAATCATTAAATGATTATAAAAATATTTAATTCCAAAATATGGAATGCCCCAACGTTTGGCATTCCTATTATTCTGTCCTATGTGTATGCATATATAATCTGCTGATCGAGAAACCAACTGCAATTTCTGTTTGATATGATATTTTTGTTTACTAGTAAATAAATGAGAAAGAATGATGTCCACCTGTTTTGTGGATAAGAAGTTCTGTCTCTCCCCCCCCCCCCTCCCGTGAGGAGGAAAGTGTAATAAGACATTAATGTTGAATGCATATTGTAACAAAAATCTACTGTTAAATACCTTTAAATAATAACTATTTCTTTTAAGTGTTATTTGATATTAAGTCAATTCAAATACAAACTGATATTTTATTGATTTCTCTTAAGTTGAATCAATAATGCAATCGAAAAATAAATGTATTACAATATCTATATATCACTTCAAAATAAAAGGAAAAATTCCAAAAATGAAAAGAATTTTTAGACATTGATAACGATATCATTAAGGGGGGGTGGGGGTCCGAGGTATGATAACGTATGATATCGTAAGGGGAGGAGGGGTCCAAAAATACCAAAAAGTTGATAACGTTATATATGCACAGCCCTAAATATATGGATGGCATGGTTCGCCCCGGAATGATTACCTACACTTTCCTGCACTTGGATTTTACATAAGTGGATGATAATCAACAGACCTGGGCAGTAGCGTATTTAGGGGGTGGGCTTGATGAAGCATCAACCCCTTCCGAAATTTCTAGAAAATATCAAGCTTAATTACGAAAATTTAGCAAAATGTAATGAAACCTGTTAAGGTGACATTCAAAAGAAACTAGTAAAAATTCCACTTTAGACAGGTTTTCATCTTAGAAAGAGCGTTATTTCCAAGAGAATATTTTAAAATGTGTCCCGGACCCCTTACGCCGATTTTCAGGCCGTGGCAGCCTCGGAAAAGTTATCATCAGGGAGCTGCTATTCCAAATGTATCCCATTTATGACAGAATGAAAAACGCTATTCAATATTTAAGTATTGCAAATGTCATGCATGCATATGCTCCAAAATGAGTCCTAGAATGAGAACGTAAATAATTTTAAATTTGCTGTTTACTTTGGTTTTATTTACTATTTATTGAGATACCTTTAAGTAGATAATTTTCAGTATTCCGTTTTAAAAAATGTGGTGTAATCATAGAATTATACTTGTAAAGACGAAAACCTGCCTAAAACGAGATTTTTCCCAATCCCATGCGACTACATCTTAGTAGGTTTGATTGACTAATAGAGGCGTTACCTGTTATGATAAAACCTGTTTAAAACGGAATTTTTCCCGTTTCTCGTAATTCTCTCTTAGAAACTTTTACTATATCTCAGCCCCTTCCGAAATAATAAGTCTAGATACGCCACTGGACTTGAGAGAGTCGTAGAGCCAAATAACTGCTTTAAATCTAGTAAAATACTAGCATCTTTACTTATTTATTTAAGAAAAAGAATTTGGCGGAGTTGTGAGATTAGAGCTCCTTTTTAGGGTTTCGTTCATCTGAGGAAACCCTATTCGTCTCACTCCTTTGTCTGTCTGTCCGTCACAGAGCTCGTTCTCAGAAACTATACATGTTAGAGACTTGAAATTTTTGGTACTTATAGCTGAACACCTCACATCAACCAACAAATCATAAAATTTTGAAAAAGTCGGTAATTAACCGAATTACGGGCTAATTAACTTCTAAAATTAACCAATCCACCTTTATAACGCAGGTTCAAACGGACATTCTCCACCAAATCTTCGGAGTTTCTGCTAAGGGTTGCCAGTAAAATCAGTCGATGCACGGTTACCACGGAGGAAATTAAGCCGAAAAATGAAGTGGACATTTTAAAGCGAAATCTCACATCAGAAAATATTGGTCCGAGAAATTTGTAAATGGAATAGATAGACGCGGAAAAAAAAATCTACTTTCATTTGGTATAAAGCTCACATTTCTGCGATGCGTATAAGTTAAAATATCCACTAAAAATCGATCGAGAAAAAATTAATTTCTTTAATTGGAAAGACAAGGAAAAAAGATTTCATTTCCGCGGGAAAGCAGCTATCAGACATAACGACGCTGCGGTTTTCCATAGTAGCATATTTTAATACGAAATTTTAACTTTTTAAATATAAATTTTTTGATTAAATTTTTTGACATCCCGATGTGAAATTTCTCACTGATTTCATTGATACCCATTTCTAAGCCCTATCTTAATTACAAGCTGAAATATTAATTATTATTTAATTAATCGGTTTATTGCTGTCAAATGCGCGGATTAAAATGGAGACACGTTCTTTTTTAACCACGAAATAACTTAAATTAGGAAATCTAATAATTTTGCGCAAGGTTCTTGAACGGCGCTACGAGATAAATATAAATCATTCATCATGAGAAAGTTTACAAGTATTCATACCACTATTTTCGAATAGTAATTTCAGGAAATATCTTGAATTATTGGTTAAGACCGCCACTCAATCTGTTTGAAACTTTAAGATAGTTTATAACACATAAGAAAAAGTGTAAAAAAGAATGGAGTGTGATATTTCGAGGAGGGGTGGGGGGGAGAGCTAGAATTATTTTTAAAATCTTATCGTTTGTTACCGCAGCAAATGTTTTCAATTCTTGTTTAAGACTGCCACCATCCCGACTCATGTATCTACGGAAAGATTTTGCGTAAAGGAGTTTCGTTCAGATATGCTTTTGTTAAGAATAGAGTGCATTCCCTGGTGGTGGAATGTGGAATTAACATAACGCGATTTTGTTAAAATTAGGAAATCCAACAAGTCGATCTCTTTGAAACTTTAAGATATTTTATAACACATAAGATAAAGTGTAAAAAAGAATGGCACGTGAAATTCCGGGGAGGGGGACGGCGCTAGATTTCTATTTAAAAAATTAGCGTTTCTGACCGCTTTAGGTGACTTTTTTGAGGGAGTCCTGAGATATATGCTACTTATTTAACATAAAATTGTCTAAAGTTTAGTTACCACTATTTCCGAATAGTAATTTCAGAAAATATCTTAATTTCTTATTTTTTATTAAAAAATACTTGTTGGTTTTTCTTTTTTTTATTCTGGAAAAATTTATAACCATTTTTTTCCGTGTGAAAATTATGACGAGCTACAATATATTTTTAGGGTTTCATTCAAATTATAATTTTTTGGAAAAGTTGTACATTCAACTCTTTGGGCTCCCACACATGTATTTTAAACAATTCTTTCTAAATGAGCCCTAATTAGGTTGAAGGCATGAAATTTTGCGTACTTACAGCTGGACACCTCTGATCAAACGACAAATCATAAAATTTTGAAAAAGTCGTACATTTAACTGTTTGGGCTCCCACATGTGTATTTTAAACAGTTCTTTCTATGTGAGCCCTAATTAGGTTGGAGGTGTGAAATTTTGCATACTTACAGCTGAACAACACACATCATACGACAAATCATAAAATTTTGAAAAAGTCGTATATTTAACACTTTGGGGTCTCACATGTGCATTTTAAACAATTCTTTCTCAGTGAGCCCTATTTAGGTTGGAGGCGTGAAATTTTGAATACTTATAGCTGAACACCTCACATCACACAACAAATCATAAAATTTTGAAAAGGTCGTACATTTAACCCTTTGGGCTCCACACATGTGTATTTTAAACAATTCTTTCTAAGTGAGCTCCTAATTAGGTTGGAGGAGTGAAATTTTGTATATTTATAGCTGTACACCTCACATCAAATGACAAACCATAAAATTTTGAAAAAGTCGTACATTTAACTGTTTGGGCTCCCACATGTGTATTTTAAACAGTTCTTTCTATGTGAGCCCTAATTAGGTTGGAGGTGTGAAATTTTGCATACTTACAGCTGAACACAACACATCATACGACAAATCATAAAATTTTGAAAAAGTCGTATATTTAACACTTTGGGCTTCCACATGTGTATTTTAAACAATTCTTTCTAAGTGAGCCCCTAATTAGGTTGAAGGCGTGAAATTTTGCGTACTTATAGCTGGACACCTCAGATCAAACAACAAATCATAAAATTTTGGAAAAGTCGTACATTTAATCCTTTGGGCTCCCTCATGTGTATTTTAAACAATTCTTTCTATGTGAGCCTCTAATTAGGTTGGAGGCGTGAAATTTGCATACTTATAGCTGAACACCTCACATCAAACGACAAATCATAAAATCTTGAAAAAGTTGTAAATTTAACCCTTTGGGGTCTCACATGTGCATTTTAAACAATTCTTTCTCACAAGGAGAGGGTCCGAGGTTGGTCTCACGGAATCCAGCAATCCTTTGTACATTGATAGAGTGTTGTCAATAGATAAATATATCAATAGGATAAAGTGCAATATTCAAGGGGGCCGATAAAAACGAGCCCCAAAGTTCACCCAATTGACTCTTTAGTATATAATCGGATAAATTGAGTTCATTTGCGACAGGCTCGATAGCACAGTTGGCAGCGCGCCAGACTTCTAATTTTCGTTTTTACGGATATCTGCAGGTTCGATCCTCCAACGAGGATTTTTTTTCTCCCGACAAAATAATGATAAATTATTTTTGAACCACAATTAAAAAAATATATATATAACTATTTAAATGTAAGACAAATATAAATATTGGCGCATTCACACATATTTATTTATTTACAGAGAGAGACAGTTTTATTGCATCCTTATGGATATAATGGAAAAAAAAAGAAAGAATCTTATGCAGTATATACGTATTTTTTTGCATTCAACATTTTTGTAAATTTTATATTTAGTTTTATTTACAATCATTTATATTTATTTTACAATTACTTACATATATTTCACAATGACGTACACTTATGTTACACTTATTTAAATTTATTTTACATTTCTGTCTATACTATGTACTTAAAAAATAAATGTGTTCTATTAAAATTGAGGTTCTGATTACGGGCAGGAACCGGGATGATAATTATCATAAAAACATATGAAACAGAAACTTTTGCGACAGCGTGCACGAATAATAAAAGAAGTGTTTTTACAGGAACAAGGCGTTTTAAAAAAGATCATTTGGAAAACACACTTCATTGACATTCATAAATATTATTCTTTTATGTGAAAGTTTCCATGCATGCCAGGCGTATTTTATCATGTTACAAAATATAGGTGAAGAGAGTTGATAATGCACAATTGAATGAATTTTTATACAATCCTAGCGAGAATTAATTTCTCTTTTCCGTTCAATTAAACAATTACAATTTTGTAACCGCTTAATCATATTTTTCACCTGCCTATAAAAATAAACGTCGCCTAGTTTTACCAAAGCTGTGCTTCAACTATAAGTTTTTCTATCACAAAGTAGTTCTAGATTATTGTGAAAAAGTTCATTCCCGATAAGCTTGGCTTCACAAGAAATAGCGTCTGAAGACTCCGATGAAATTAAATTATTTTCAGAGAGTAACTTTGTGTAATACACGACTACATCTTTTAATATCAATTTTGATGATTCGCTATGAATTGTGTATTATGAAATTCGCTTTTCAATATTTGTAAATTTAGAAGCTTCTTCACTAGACATTTTTTACAAAATAGCTTTTTTCATTTTAATTATGACACTATAATAAAGAACAACATCTAATCACTTCAAAACTTTAAAAACAAAATGCCGTACTCATTCGCTCTGCGGCAGATGGGTGCTTAAATTTCAACAAAAGAAAGGTAAACATTTTAAACCCACCCTGTTCATTTTCTATAGCATACTTGTTTTGCTTAAAAACCACCTGCAAATCTACGTTACAAGGTTTTTAACCGAAAACAGTTATTCTAATTCCAAACATGAGATCCCATGATAAAAAATAATTATGTTTTAAAAATTAAAAAAATTAAAAAAAAAATTAAAAATGATAACATTTTAAAATACAAGATAAAAATAAAATAGCATATTTTAATTTTATGTAGCGTATTTTAATTTACTTCGCTGAAAACAACAGGTATCTATTCATAGAAAAGTCTATAAATAAATGTGAATAAAATTAAATTTTGTCGACTGAATAATTCAGTTATTTTCCCTTTTCCCCCCATTAGATGCATAAAGCGGCAATATCTCTGTAAATTAATAAGCACATAATATATATAAGTGTGTGTCTGCGTGCAGAAGCATATTTTTATGAATATTTGTCTAACTTTAAAAAAAAAAAAAAAAAAAAAGAAAAAAAAAAAAAAGCCTGTTGGAGTACCGAACCCGCAGACGTCCCAGAAGGAGAAAATAAAAAGTCTGGCGCGCTGCCAACTGTACTACCGAGCCTCTCGCAAGCGCAAGTAATTTATCCGGTTATATACTAAAGAGTCAATAATGGGTGAACTTTGGGGCTCGTTTTTTACGACCCTCCTGAATATTGCACTTTATCCTGTTGATATGTTTATCTATTAACTATACTCTATCAATGTACAAAGGATCGCTGGATTCCGTGAGACCAACCTCGGACCCTCTCCTTGTCAGTGAGCCCTATTTAGGTTGGAGGCGTGAAATTTTGAATACTTATAGCTGAACACCTCACATAACACAACAAATCATAAAATTTTGAAAAAGTCGTACATTTAACCCTTTGGGTTCCCACATGTGTATTTTAAAGAATTCTTTCTCTAAGTGTGACCCTATTTAGGTTGGAGGCGTGAAATTTTGCATACATATATTTGAACACCATCATACGACAAATCATAAAATTAAAAAAAGATCGTACATTTAACCCTTTGGGCTCCCACATGCGTATTTTAAGCAATTCTTTCTAACTGAGTTCCTTATTAAATTGGAGATTTGAAATTTTGCATACTTATAGCAGAACACCTGAGGCCAGGCGACAAATCATAAAATCAGTCTTACGTTTAACCCTTTGAGCTACCACATATGTATTTTAAGCAATTCTTTCTAAGAGAACCCCTAATTAAGTTGGAGGCAAGAATTTTTGCATACTACCACATATCTGAATACCACACACGACACGGCAAATCATAAAATTTTCAAAAAGTCTTATATTATTTACTCCTCCGGGCTCTAACTTGTGTATTTTAAGCAATTTTTCTAACCTCCGCCCTTTTCACCGTGGGAGCACTTTTCCAACTTTTGCCGTCATCCCTTTGACCATTCTTTAATATTATGCACCATAGCCTTACATATTTTAGTTCCACTTTTTACCGCCAGGGGTGCCTACTTATCTCGGGTGCTATGGGCCCAATCCCCTCGACTAATATATCTACGGATAGTATGTAAATCGAGGTTTCGTTCGGATAGAGGTTTGTTTAGAATAGAGTGCGCCCCTGGTTACGAAATGTGGAACTAACAGATTTTTCAAAAGGATAAAGTGTTTTGAAAGGAATATTAAACGAAACCCTCTGTGCGATCTGTGATCATACTTACCCACTTGTTCCATTACTTTTTCTATTAATGATAATTTTATCAAATAAGTGTTTCAAATTCTTTACTACACTAAGAGAATATTTAATCAAATGACAATCAACAGACCTCGGAGAGTTGTTGAGCCAAATCACTGCTTTGAATCAATTTAACCTCAATGTTACAGAGTAGGGGAAATATAAGTTTGACTCTTTTTGCCACCACCTGACTTCAACCCCCTGTGACTCAACCCTTGTTAAAGTTGAGACAGTTACCATATTCTTCTCTTTATAATGTAACGCATATTACATTATCCGCTAGAATAGAGTGGATTAATGAAATTTCCATCGAGCAGCCCCCGATGCCGTGTCACGTGACCACCGCGCGGCGGGGTGGGATATCAGGGGGCGATTCGAGAACTTTTTTCCGTAGTAACAAGTTCGAACGCAGGAACATACGTCGGTAATTTTCCGCTACAATTGATGGTTTAATGGTTGACAGACAGAGTAGGGGTGAGGTCGACAAATTTCCATAAGTTTGTGTTCATAATCGAATCAGAAAAGAGTGTATCTGTATTGGAAAGATTATTCTCTCATAGAAGCGTATAAAACATTTTCTTCCTTTTGTGATAAATCAACATAGTCTTAAAAAATAATGCTCAATGTAATAAAGGAAAGATATTATTTTTCATAATTAAAATATACATAAAGCACAAATAAATTTACAAAAATTACTTTTATGTGCATAAATATAAAATACAAATTTAAAATATCTCAAAATACACCAGAAAAACCTGGAACATTTTCCACAATTACAAGGCCGTCTTCAGCAGGATTTAAATGTTGTTACTATTTAATTTGCGTTTATTCGAGAATTGTCCAGAAGAAAACATTGTAATTTAAATTTAAATGTTGTATACGTCAGATGTGATGCCAGATAAAATTATTGAAATTTTAGACAAAAAGAGCTTTCATCTATTTTGCAGCAAATACCTCCATACACCATGGATATCGTTATGACAGTGTATCGTTACAAGCTGTATCTTTATTAGTAATTATTTCAATTGATTCTCTTATGATGGCTTCCTGGTTATTATTTGTACGAGAGATATTTTTTTATTTATTAAAATCTACTTTTACAGGTTGAATTTGAGCTAATCTTGATAATGCAGTATGGGTTCGATTAGGTAGATTTTGTATGAAATACTACCTATTACATTCTCCCCTGTGTTGAAATTTCTGAAAACTTTTTGCAGATCTACACCGATCATGACCCCTAGAACCCAAAACCACCCTTAGTAAAAAACTCTATCTATCTATACATATATTACTTTCTTCTGGACACGATAACTTCCACAATTATCCACAAATCTCTTCCAAACTGATACATAAAATCAAGGGGCATAAAATCTCGGTCAAGTTTGTTAATGGGCAAAACTGGACTAAGGGGATGGAAATAGGGAGGGGTTTTATGAAAACCGAAAAAACCCCATAGCATCTTAATTTTTGTACATATCAAATCAGTTTAAAGTTTTTATTACTTCTAAAAATAACGCCAAAAATTTATGTATCACAGATTTTTGATCAAATTAAAAATGGGCTCGAGGGGCGCAAAAATAGGGTTTTTGGGAGAAAAAAATTCATAACTTCGTCAGTTCTCAAGATATCAAATCCAATTAATTTTATTATAAATCTCCTTAATATTATCTACAACTTTTATATTCACAAGTTTTTGATAGGACCAATTCGTACCGAAAAAAAATTAAAAACGAAAACAAAAAGAGGGGGGTTGAAAAAGAAAAAAATCCATACCTCCGTCAATTCACAAGATATAAAATCCCCTTGAATTTATCATATATTTTCTTAATATTGTCTATAACATTTATATAGACAAGTTTTTGATAGGACCAATTCTTCCAGCAAAAACAAATTAAAAATACATAGCGGTTGAAAAAAAAAAAAAAAAAAAAAAATCATCTTATTAAGGTTGTATTCAAATCCAAACTGCTTATTTTCTTACTCATTTTTAAATTCATATTTGCTCTCAAACGTATCCAATTGTTAGATTATTTTATTCAGAAACGATATAATGTACCGTAATGATCGATTTTTTGATAGAGGCAGAATATATTTCAAAAAATGATGGCGAAGTGGGCATTTTGAACAGAATTTCCGAAAGCGATTGTGTTAGAAACGAAAAGTATTGTCCTATTGAGAAAATAATTATTTATAAATCAAGTTTTAATTAATTGAACGAAAAATAAAAACACAGTTCGCCTATAAATCTCTTCAAAAATCACGTCAGCAAGTTTCATATTTTTTCTATTAAAAATGAATCTGAAAATGTGCCAGAAAATTTCGAGTTGTTGAGCATAGAAAAGTATTTTTTTGAATATCACCTTAACATGATTCGGATAAAACCAACTGTTATATAAAAATGAAATAAAAACTCGTCAAAAGCGACCAGATAAAATTGTTAAACTGGATTTTTCTCTAATCATGATTTAGTTTTTGTTTGTGAAATTAGTATACTTAACTTCGAAATCTGCCTCCGCCTGTAGACCGGGCCGGCAGGGATTTTTAATCTGTAGTATAAAATAGTAACAACATTTAAATCCTGCTGAAGATGGCCTTGTAATGGTTGAAAACGTTCTAGGTTTTCTGATGTATTTTGAGATATTTTAAATTGGTATTTTAAATGTCTTTATACTATATTTATGCACCTATAATTCAATTATTTGTGCTTTATGTATAGTTTAATAATTTAACTCAAGGTGAATATAGCACTAGAATTTTAATTTTCATTTATTGTTATTTTTCATTATTATATGTTTACAATTAATGTGTTGAAAAAAATGTATGCTTATATTACATAATAATTTCAGTTCTGGTCATTTTCATAGGAAATTTGCATTTCTATACATTTAAAAAATATACATAGAATGCGCTTCTATACGTTATATTTTCTTTAATATACATTACACTTCATTTAATTAGAAAATTTTAAATCCGCTGATAGCTTTCATAACTTTTTATAAATATGCTCATAAACTTATACTTCTTTCGTATTACTTTTCACCAGGGTTGGGTTTCTTCCAGGCAGAGTTGGGCAGTATCGAAAATACATGCATTTGAAATACATTTTCAAAATACATTTGTATTTTGTATTTTGTATTTTAAACTGATAAGATCAAAGTATTTTTGTAATGTATTTTCTGAGGGTTCTACAAAGTATTTTGTATTTTGAAAATACTCAAAATACATTTTTCCTAGATTTCAAACTGTCATGTTTAAACCGCAGAGAATAAATCGCTGCGATTCGCTAAAAGGAAATGCATGCCTGTCTGTTTTGACTAGTTTTCAAATTCTGTTCTGGAAGTTAATATAAACAACCTTTTATACTATTGGATGAATAAGGAGGTTAATGAATATGTTGTTTAGCTTCAGCAAACATATTCTTGCTGATTTGTTACAAAAATTGGTTACAAAAATAACTTTTATATATTAATAATGTTATGGGCATTACAAGAAGAAAAAAAATTCCTGCCGGCCCGGCCTACAGGCGGAGGTAGATTTCGAAGTTAAGTACATTAATTGCACCAACAAAAACTAAACCACCATTACATATAAATCCACTTTAACAGTTTTATCCGGCCGCTTTTGACGAATTTTTATTTCATTTTTATATAATAGCTGGTTTTATCAGAATCATGTTAAGGCGGTGTTCCGTACCTGTAACAAACATTGTAATTCGCCTTTGGCGACGGAACACCACCCCCGCATCTATGCCAATTGGCAATCAATCCTTTTAATGTAACCCTTTCGTTGAACCCGGATCACGGGTTGAGTACGCATGAGTGTAAGAGGAACAACCTCTGCGGCAACAAGTCGCCATTAGCCTTCATTAAAACATTTATGTTAACAGTCCGCTAATTTCTCTTTTAATTTAGAACACCTCCGTACATTTTGGTCCTAGCGACCCGGAGGTAAGACCAGCGCAAACTAATTTAATTTAATTTATGTCAGTTTCGTCAACAAGACGAAAGGATGGCAGACTCGGACATTACAGCACTGAATCGGCGGCGTGGCAACATCAAGGCCCAGCTAACGAAGATCGTAAACGCCACCGAGGGTAAAAGTTTCTCAATTGCGGAAACCAAGGCTCAACTAGAGCTCCTTCACAAAATCGAAGAAAAATTCGAAGTGATCAAACATGAATACTACAAAATTATGGACGAAGAAAAGATTGAGGAAGCGGAAGAACAACTCTCGCAATTGGATGAGGAGATACAGAAATTAGAGGTAAGCCTTAAATCATCTTTTCACAAACAAAATGAAGAAAAAAATAGTAAAATAGACAGCACGTCTGAATCAAAATCCCATGATCAAGTTATTGCCAGAGGGGTCAGCATAAAGCTCCCTAAAATTCCACTTCCGATTTTTAGTGGCAAATTTGAAGAATGGTCTACATTTAAGACCACCTTCAACGAATTGATCAATAGCAATCCTCATTTAACAGACAACGAAAAACTGTTTTATCTCAGAGGGGCATTAACGGGTGAACCGAAAGGTTTACAAACCTCAGATGACACCTTTAGCTCACTCTTCAGAGAGCTGGAAGAGCGCTATGAAAACAAAAGAATTATTGTGGATTGCCATATTAAAAATATATTAAATCTTTATGTAATCAAACAAGAGTCAGCAAAAGAACTGAGAAACCTTGTAGATCAGGTAAAAAAGAATTTGAGAGCGTTAAAGGTCTTGGAATTCGATAGAGACACCTTTTCAAACGCTATTTTGTTGAACATAATATTAGGAAAAATTGATCGAGAAACTCGTAAGCAATTTGAATTAACACTAAAGGATAAGGAAGTGCCTAATTTCTATGAATTTTTAGAATTTTTAGAGCGCAGATGCCAAATTTTAAGTAGTATTACTTCTGCGAATGCTTCAAAAACCACCAATAAATCTTTATTTATCCGTACCACCAAATCACAAAATAAAATGTGCATTTTATGTAAAACAGAAAGTCACCCAATATATCATTGCGAGAAGTATAAAAGTATGAAACTAAGCGATCGTCTAAACATTGTAAAGAAAAATAAGCTTTGTTTTAATTGCCTTAGTTTTTTTCATATAATTCATCAATGTACTTCAAAGAGCAGATGTCTTGTTTGCAGCTCCAAACATCATACTTCGTTGCATAATTACTCATCACCAGATGTTCGAATTTATGAGCCGTCAAAATCTATAAACAATCTGGCTGCTGAAGAGGCAATTAATAAAAATTTAGCTCCCGAAGATTCAGCGCAAAATGAAAATGTAGTTCATTCATTTTTTTCACATGAAAAGAGCCATAAATCTGTCTTAATAAATACTGCGATTGTTTATATAGCAGACATTAATGGTATAAATAAGCCTTTTCGTACAATATTGGATAGTGCCTCACAGAATAATTTTATAAGTTTAAGAGCAGCTGAAACTTTAGGTTTGAAAAAACAATCAATTAACATTCCCGTTGCAGGTCTTAATAATTCACCGATGTCCTTGAAATCTAAAGTGAAGGCGTGTGTTTCTTAATAATAAGAGAGGCGATTTGCGATGGAATCTGGACTTGTTGATCATCCCGAGAATCACAGATTTCACTCCTGGAAAGGAAATAAACATAAATAAATTAAACATTCCTTCGAACATCTGTTTAGCTGACCCACAGTTTTTTATTCCAAATAAGGTTGAAATTTTATTAGGTGCGGAACTGTTCTTTGAATTATTAAAGGCAGACAAAATAAATTAGGAAAGCACTTATATTTACAGGAAAGTGTGTTTGGTTATCTAATTTCTGGTTGTGTGTATAACAATGTAGTAAACAATACGAAAAAATATTGTTTCTTAACGAAAAATTTAGAAGCTTTAGATAACACATTGAAATCTTTTTGGGAGATAGAAGAGGTGGGAAATTTAAAACCTTGTGATAGCAAAGAGTTAGAATATTGCAATAGGCACTTCGATAAAACGCATTTTAGAAATCCGGATGGCAGATATGTCGTAGAAATGCCTTTCAAACCGGAAATTTCTGAGCCCAATTTAGGAAATTCAAAAATCGTTGCATTGAAAAGATTAAATTATCTATGGCAACGTCTAGATCGTGACCCTATAATGCGGAATTTATATACACAATTTCTTAATGAATATCAGTTTCTTAATCACATGCATGAAATAGAGGAAACTAATGAATTTGAGGACGGCTATTATTTACCCCATCACGGAATTTTACGACCATCTAGCGCGACAACTAAATTGCGCGTCGTATATGACGCAAGCGCAAAAAGTAGTAATGGATACTCATTGAATGATTTATTGTGCAAGGGTGGTGTGCTACAGGACGATCTCTTTTCGATATTGGTTCGATTTAGAAAGCATATTTATGCATTTACCGCCGACATCAAACAAATGTTTCGAATGATAGAGATAAATCCGTCCCAATACAAATTCCTAAAAATTCTGTGGAAAGACAGTGCATCATCCCCGGTTAAGGTCTTTCAATTATCAACGGTCACGTATGGAACAGCTTGCGCCCCATTTTTGGCCACCAAGGTCTTACAACAACTCGCCTTAGATGAGCAAAAGGCTTTTCCATTAGCTTCCAATATTGTACTGAAAGATTTCTATATGGATGATTGCTTGTCGGGGTCATCCAATTTAGAGGAATTTACTTTAATGCAAGCAGAATTAACACAACTCCTTCGGAGGGGGGGGGGGGGAATGATTTTGCATAAATGGTGTACTAATAAGGTCCAATCTACTGACAATCAGATATTTCCCTTGGATAGAAATTCAGAAGAAATAATGGTTAAAACTTTAGGCATGCTTTGGAACAGTTCTAGCGATACATTTACATACAAATTCAACGTTAAAATAACAAGTACTTTCACCAAACGAGAGGTGCTATCGCAAATTGCCCGGCTTTATGACCCTCTTGGTCTCTTAGGGCCAGTGATTGCAAAGGCAAAGATATTCATGCAACAATTGTGGTTGCTTAAATTACAATGGAATGATACTTTACCTTCGCAAATTTCCAAACAATGGAAAACCTTTATCGCAACATTGCCAGAGCTCGAGTCCATCAACGTACCGAGATGCTTCTTAAAGGTGCACGTCCAATCAGTGGTACTTAATGGCTTCGCCGATGCTTCTTCAAAGGCATACGGTGCAGTTAGTTATGTGCAAACTATATCTAACTCCAACGAAACGGTTAGTCACCTTCTTTGCAGCAAGTCACGAGTGGCCCCTACAAAGGTGATAACCGTACCCCGCTTGGAACTATCAGCGTGTCTTCTTCTTGCAAAATTAACCTGTAAGGTCTTAGATGCTTTAAACCAACAGGTGAATGCTGTGCGACTATTTTCAGACTCGACCATTGCCTTAGCTTGGATGGACACTGCTCCACATTTACTTAAAACATTTGTCGGCAACCGTGTAGTGCAAATAAAGGACATTTCAAGGAACATTCCATGGCACCATATACCATCGGAGCATAACCCCGCAGACCTGATATCCAGAGGAATGGATGTGAAAAACCTTGCCTCCAGTGAACTATGGTGGAATGGGCCGCCACTTCAAATTCTTAAAGAAGCAATAGAGAAACCTATTTCTAGTCTTACTGACTGCTCGAACAGTTATTATTCCAATGAACTCAAAGCCAGTAGACAAGTGACTTTAATCAACAATATGGACATTAATTTTTTTGATAATTTGTTGACTTTAACAAATAATTTTCTTAAATTAATTAGAATTGTAGCATATATTTTTAGGTTTTTTTTTAAGTGTAAGAGGGTAGCAACTGCAACAGGCCCTCTGTTACTGGAGGAATTAATGGGGGCAGAAGTGTGCTTGATTAAGCATGTGCAGGTAATGTATTTTTCCAAGGAAATCTCCGCCCTGAAAGGGGGATCTGTTGGAAAACGTCACAGTGTAAGTAATTTTATGTCAAACATCACTCCGCTTGTGAAATGACGATTTCTTCGTGATACGTGCAACGCGTCTCTTTTAGTTGTGAAATATGTTCCAAGATGGCGACACTTCCGTGAGTCATCGTAGCCTAAGGTCACAAACTAAAGAAGGATTGTGTAAAAGACTTGTGTTTCGAAAAGGCGTCAATAGATCGCAGCACCACAGACATTTCCTGATAAACTGATTTTAAATAGAACCTTTTTGCTTATTAAGCAGACTGTATTGTTTCAAGTTTTCTTTTACTCTGTTTTAACTCTTGTGGGCCCCTATTACTTCTACACTTCTAGGCCCGATCTCGTGAGGCCAAGACGCACGGTTTTTTAGTGCGTTAACTCTCAGTCCAATGGAAGATTTGCATCTCCTACTGGATTTTAATGTTATTACTTCTATAGTACCCATACTTAACTCTTTTATTTTATTCCTTATTTCTTTAGTGTGTATGTGTTCGTCCAATGTAACCTGATTTCGTCGTGCATTAAATAGTTTTCTCTGTACAAGTGCCTTCCTATCATTCTAAGAAGATATTTTTCACATCCAATAAATAAATAAAATACATAGTTTGTTTTCACATGCAGCAAACCAGCATATGTCTGCTTTACCAGAAAGGTAAGAAAATAAATTTCTATCTTTCATTATTAATGAAAAAACTTTTGGTATAACTATTTATATTTATACTGGGTCTTTAGCTACACGCTAATCGCGAACTCACCCCTTCTAGATATTTTAATAGATTATGAGAGATGAATTGAAGGGGAAAGTAAATAAATAAAAAAAAAATAAATAAAAAAAAAAACCCAGTAATAAAAATTTGTTTATCTGATTGTGATAAAATGATGAACAAGATGCACATATGAGATATGAAATATTGAACTATATACATGAAAATAAAAATAAATGTGCATGAATAAATAACGATATATATAATATCGCAAAAAGAGTATTATTGTGAACGAATATTGATTGATTATTGTGAATAACTGATCATTTTATTTATATTTATGAATATATTCTAAGAAATTATTTTAAGAAAGTCACAAACTTCTTATAGTAAATATATTTGTTATCAAAGAATTTATAAAACTTGAATAACACGCTATGTCAGCCACAAAAGAAATTACGGCAGTGGAGAAACTAAATGATAATAATTACAATCATTGGTGTTTCAAATTAGAAAATCTGTTAATTAAAGACGATTTATTTAAATATATAACAGAATCTCCACCTGCCACACCCGATGATACATATACTAAAAACGCGGCTAAGGCGAAAGCCATAATTTGTTTGTGCATTGAAAACACACAAATCGTGCATATTAGACATTTGACATCTCCCAAAGAAATTTGGGAAAGATTAAAAAGTGTTCACCAAAGGGCGAATTTATCATCCAAATTATTCCTTTTGAGGAAACTATATTCGCAAAGGCTCAATGAGGGCGGAGACTTAAATCTACATATCAACAATATTTTAACTATCCGCGACAAACTCGCTGCCATTGGAGAGCTCATAAATGATTCGCACATCGTGGCTCTTATGCTTTGCAGCTTGCCTCAGTCATATGCTCCTTTTATCACGAGCATGGAGGCTAGAGACGAAAAGGATCTAGACCTCGAGTTTGTGAAGAACAAACTCATCGACGAGTACTCTCATCGAACCGAATACAAAAACACTAGCACACGACCAAGGGACACAGCATATAAAATTGTAAATAAAGGTAGCAAAAAGTATTGCAGCTACTGTCAACGAGATGGGCACGCTCGTTCAGAGTGTTACAAATTAAAAAACAAACAGAAAAACAATTACCAAAGAAGTGAAAATTATAACAGTAATAAATTTAACAACCATGCCAACTTTAAAGCCAATTCGGTAAACCCCAAAAATCAGCACAATGGTAGTAAAACAGACTCCTCGAATTTTTGCTTTAACAGCAAATCAAATATAGAGGATGAGGTCAACCAATCGATCATTCCTCTCTTCCCAGTGGAAAACAATTTTGAAATTGAGTCAGTAAAAATTAACCAAACACAAACAACAGATCCAAACACATATATCATTGACTCGGGTTGCACCAGGCACGTTGCATCAGCAAAAACAAATTTTGCTACATTCACAGCCGGGAATTTTGGGAATATAACAATCGCTAATGGAAAAAGGCTTAATTCGGAAGGTATGGGCGACGTAAAAATAAAAACAGACAAAAACCACTACATTACACTAAGAAACGTCTTGTACTGTCCAGAACTAAAGGGCAATTTATTGTCAGTTAAGAAAGCCACTGAAAATAATATAAAGGTAATTTTCGAGAAAAATGCATGTTTATTTGTCAAAGATGATAATATAATCTTGACAGCTAAATTAAATGATAATCTCTACGTATTAAACCCTGAAGATGATTACGGCTATACTATAAGTACTCAAACTTTCTGTAACAATACAAATTGTATTTCATTGTGGCACCGAAGACTCGGACACAAAAATTTTGATGATATTAAATACCTTGTTAATCATGAATTAGCCAATGGGATAACAATTAACAAATGTAAACATGACACGCGATGCACCAAGTGCATTGAAGGGAAACTTTCCGCTCTGCCCTACCCTAAAGTAGCCACAAACAGAAGCAAAGACATCGGTACCCTCGCACATTCCGATATATGTGGCCCCATGAATACTGAAACGATAGGAGGGAAAAGGTACTTTATAACATTCACGGATGATTATAGCAGGTACACAATAACATACTTAATCGCGCATAAATCGGAAGCCGTTATCAAACTGAAAGAATACATAGCGCTAACAAAAAATAAATTTGGCAAGTTGATAAAGGCAATCAGGTCCGATAACGCAAAAGAGTATATCAGTGACGAATTTGAAAACTGCCTGATAGAAAACGGGATAGAGCGTCAATTGAGTGTTCCCTATTCTAGCCCACAGAACGGTGTTTCAGAAAGAAAGAATAGAACGATAGTGGAAATGGCTAGAACCATGTTGTCGGACGCCAAGTTACCTAAGCAATTCTGGGGGGAAGCTGTCATGTCCGCCACCTACCTCATCAACCGTCTACCAACAAAGGCTAACAAAAATAACATGACACCCTATGAACTTTGGCATAAAAGAAAACCCGATCTCTCGAACATCAAAACATTCGGATGTAAGGCATTTGCCTATGTCGACAAACCTAAAAGAAATAAATTAGATGAGAAAGCCATCGAGGGAATAATGTTGGGATATGATTTCAGAAGCAAGGGCTATAGGATATATACGGGTGAAAATAAAATTATAATATCTAGAACCGTAAAATTCTTCGAAGAAGGTATAAAAGATGAGGAAATTATACCCGCCAAAGAAAATCAAAACATCGAACAAACTCCCGCAGATAATATTGAAATTGATCTAGAAGAGCGCGACGATGATCAGAATAACACCCCGACCGACACATCCCTTGAGCCGAGAAGATCGCAGAGACAAAATCGTGGTGTACCACCTAACCGTTATGGAATAAGCGCAAACCTGTGTCAAATTCAGGAGCCAAAGTCATGGACAGACCTACAAAATATCAATGACGCGGAAACTAAAGATAAATGGCTAAAAGCCACTAGTGAGGAAATAGATTCTCTGAAGCAAAATAATACTTGGAGATTAATAAAACCTATCCCGGGAAAACGCGTCATAGGTTGTAGGTGGACGTTTAAGGCAAAAAGGGGAGCGAACGGGTCTATAGAGCGATATAAAGCCAGATTGGTCGCTAAGGGATATGCTCAAAAATATGGAAGCGATTTCGACGAGACCTACGCACCCGTTGTAGCGCATACCACCCTACGAGCATTCTTAAACGCAGCGGTGTACAAAGATCTTAAAATAACTCACCTAGATGTCAAAACTGCTTTCTTACATGGCGATTTAGAAGAGGAGGTCTATATGCATCAGCCAGAGGGATACATAACAAAAGGGGAAGAAGATAAAATCTGTAGTTTAAACAAAGCGATTTACGGCCTTAAGCAGGCAGCTAGGGCATGGAATCAAAAAATAAGTAAATCTCTAAAAGAACTAAATTTCGTTGAATGCGCGTCAGACAAATGTCTGTACAAAAGAGTCCAAGATGGAAAAATCGCATACATAATAGTGTATGTTGATGACATCTTAGTCGCAGGAGACAAAACAGACACACACGAAATATACACTGAATTATCAAAGCAATACGAAATCAAAAATTTGGGTCAAGTCACACAATATTTAGGCATAAACATAAAGGAAAAGGCAAACGGTAATCTAGAGTTAGACCAGGAACACAAAATAATACAAATCGCAGAAAAATTCAATTTGTTAAATGGTAAGCCTACGTATACACCCATGAATACTAACTACTTTAATCTAGATCCAAACGGGAAACTAATGGGAGATAACGTAAAATTTAGACAGGCTATAGGAGGGCTTCTATACATTGCAACTTTAACTAGACCCGACATAGCATCAGTCGTTAACATCCTGGGAAGAAGGAATGAATCCCCAAGGGAAGTCGATTGGCAAGCTATCGAGAAATTAATTAGATATCTGCTTACTACCAAAGATCTTAAATTCGTCATAGATAAAACAAAACCTCCGATCCTAACGGCATATAGCGATGCCGATTGGGGAAACGACAGAATAGACAGGAAATCCACCACTGGAAACTTGTTCAAATTAGGAAATAATATATTGGCATGGTCATCGAGGAAGCAGAGTTGCACAGCACTCTCCTCCACGGAGGCTGAATATATCGCTGCCTCTAATGCAGGTCAAGAGATTTCGTGGTTGTTAGACCTATTAAATGACCTCGAACTGCGTCAACAACTACCCGTAACGTTGTACGAAGATAACTTATCAGCCATAAGATTGACCGAAAACGAAAAGGCACAGACAAGGACTAAACACGTGGAAGTAAAGTATCACCACATCAGACATCTATGCCAGAATGGTATAATCAAAATAACTTATTGCCCATCGAAGTTAATGCTGGCAGACGTGCTCACCAAGCCGTTGCCTAAGCCTCATTTCGAGTGTTTGAGAAACAAGTTAAACATTCTACGCTCGTCGGTTTGACATAAAAAGCGGGGGTGTTGGAAAACGTCACAGTGTAAGTAATTTTATGTCAAACATCACTCCGCTTGTGAAATGACGATTTCTTCGTGATACGTGCAACGCGTCTCTTTTAGTTGTGAAATATGTTCCAAGATGGCGACACTTCCGTGAGTCATCGTAGCCTAAGGTCACAAACTAAAGAAGGATTGTGTAAAAGACTTGTGTTTCGAAAAGGCGTCAATAGATCGCAGCACCACAGACATTTCCTGATAAACTGATTTTAAATAGAACCTTTTTGCTTATTAAGCAGACTGTATTGTTTCAAGTTTTCTTTTACTCTGTTTTAACTCTTGTGGGCCCCTATTACTTCTACACTTCTAGGCCCGATCTCGTGAGGCCAAGACGCACGGTTTTTTAGTGCGTTAACTCTCAGTCCAATGGAAGATTTGCATCTCCTACTGGATTTTAATGTTATTACTTCTATAGTACCCATACTTAACTCTTTTATTTTATTCCTTATTTCTTTAGTGTGTATGTGTTCGTCCAATGTAACCTGATTTCGTCGTGCATTAAATAGTTTTCTCTGTACAAGTGCCTTCCTATCATTCTAAGAAGATATTTTTCACATCCAATAAATAAATAAAATACATAGTTTGTTTTCACATGCAGCAAACCAGCATATGTCTGCTTTACCAGAAAGGTAAGAAAATAAATTTCTATCTTTCATTATTAATGAAAAAACTTTTGGTATAACTATTTATATTTATACTGGGTCTTTAGCTACACGCTAATCGCGAACTCACCCCTTCTAGATATTTTAATAGGATCTTCGGTGCATGGTTCAAGTAAGTTAAAATTTTTGAACCCCTTTATTGATTCGAATGGCTTGATAAGGGTGGGAGGTAGATTGGCTAAATCTAACTTACCATTTGATCACAAATTTCCTATAGTGCTACCGGCGAGCTGTCGCTTAACGAGAATCATATTCCAGTATTATCATGTACGAGATTTTCATGTCGGGCCCCAGGCTCTTTTGAACACTGTGCGCCAAAAATATTGGCCTCTTAGCGGTAGAAACACAGCTCGCAAGGTAGTACATGAATGTGTGCAATGTTTTAAAATTAAGCCTATGCTGGCTAATCAAGTAATGGGAGATCTCCCTCCTGAAAGAATAACGCCCAGTTCACCATTTTCCAGAGTAGGATTAGATCTGTGTGGCCCCTTTGAAATAAAATATAAGGGTCAGAGAAAGGGTACCTTCCAAAAAATATACGTTGCCATTTTCGTGTGTATGGCCTCTAAAGCTGTACACTTGGATTTTGTCTCCGACTTGACATCCGAGGCGATAATAGCAACGCTAAAGAGATTCTTCGCTCGTCGTGGGAGGAGTTCGGTAATTTTTAGCGATAACGCTACTAATTTTGTTGGGGCTTCAGCAGAACTGAAGCGTTTACGTAAACTTGTAGCCAGTGATGAAGTTTGTAACTTTTTAGCTTCAGAAGGCATTAACTGGAAATTCTCCCCTCCTAGAGCACCCAACTTTGGTGGACTTTGGGAGGCAGGAGTTAAGGCCTTCAAATACCATTTAAAAAGAGCAGTAGGTTCAGCTCATCTCACGATCGAAGAATTTCTAACCGTAATAACACAGATCGAAGCGATTTTAAATTCGCGACCGCTTTGTCCCTTGTCCACAGATGCTGACGATCTTCAGGTGTTAACTCCAGGCCACTTTATCATAGGCAGGCCCCTTAATTTAATTCCTGAACCTAATTTGATGGAGGTAAAGGATAACTTGCTTAACAAGTGGCAAAGGACTCAAAAATTAACCCAAACGATTTGGAAACGCTGGCAAAACAATTATCTCAGTAATTTACAGGAGAGAAACAAATGGATGTTTAAAAAACAAAATATTTTGCCAGGCATGTTGGTCCTATTAAAGGACACTCAACTCCCACTTTGCACCTGGTCTCTAGGTCGCATTACTAAGGTAATCCCAGGTGCTGACGGAATGGTCAGAGTAGTAGAACTACGCACCGCTAAGGGCAATTTTAAACGTTCTGTTAACCAAATAAGCATATTACCCATAAATGACAATAATTAACAAAAATCTGGACTGTAATTGTGTTTCATTGTGTATTAATTGTGTTTATTTTATTTCTTTGCTTATAATCTGTACTATGTTGTGTTTTTTTTTTCTCTGTATTGCATTTTATACATATTGAAATATAATATTTCAACGCCGGGCGGGATGTTCCGTACCTGTAACAAACATTGTAATTCGCCTTTGGCGACGGAACACCACCCCCGCATCTATGCCAATTGGCAATCAATCCTTTTAATGTAACCCTTTCGTTGAACCCGGATCACGGGTTGAGTACGCATGAGTGTAAGAGGAACAACCTCTGCGGCAACAAGTCGCCATTAGCCTTCATTAAAACATTTAAGTTAACAGTCCGCTAATTTCTCTTTTAATTTAGAACACCTCCGTACAGGCGGTATTAAAAAAAATACTTTTCCATACTCAACAACTCGAAATTTTCTGCCACATTTTCAGATTAATTTTTAATAGAAAAAATACGGAACTTGCTGACGTGATTTTTGAAAAGATTTATAAACGACTTGTGTTTTTATTTTTCTTTCAATTAATTGAAACTTGATTAATAAACAATTATTTTCTCAGTAGGGCAATATTTTTCGTTTCTAACACAATCGCTTCGGGAAATTCTGTTCAAAATGCCCACTTTGACATTATTTTTTTAAATATATTCTGTCTCTATCAAAAAATCGATCATTACGATACATTATGTAGTTTCTGAAGAAGAGAATCTATCAATTGACGCGTTTGAGAGCAAAAATTAATTTAAAAATGAGTAAGAAAATAAGCAGTTTGGATTTGCATGCATTCCTAATAAGATGATTTTTTTCTTCAACCACTATGTATTTTTAATTTGTTTTTGTTGTACGAATTGGTCCTATCAAAAACCTGTGAATACAAAAGTTGTAGATAATATTAAGTAGATGTATAATAAAATTGATTGGATTTGATATCTTGAGAACTGACGAAGTTATGAATTTTTTTCTCCCAAAAACCCTATTTTTTGCGCCCCTTGAGCCCATTTTTAATTTTATCCAAAATCTGTGATACATAAATTTTTGGTCCTATTTGTAGAAGTAATAAAAACTTTAAACTGATTTGATATGTACAAAAATTAAGAAGTTATGTGGGTTTTTCTGTTTTTACAAAACCCCTCCCTATTTCCACCCCCTTGGTCCGATTTTGCCCATTCACGAACTTGACCGAGAATTTATGCCCCTTGATTTTATGTATCAGTTTGGAAAAGATTTGTGCAGAATTGTGGACGTTATCGTGTCCAGAAGAAAGTGATATATATACTATATATATAGATAGATAGATACATATATACAGGGTGATTCAGCTCGTCGGTGACAAACTTTAAGGATCGATAGAGCACACCTAGACGAACATTTTTGAATAGGGAATGTAGGGTCCCTGACGCGATGGTAAGGCGCTAGGCGCTTTCGAAAATTTGGGTGCCGAAATTCGAAACGTCATAAAAACTAGGGAAATGGTTAGATTTTCTTGCTTGTTGCGTCGAAATGATTCTGTTTGTTTAGACTTTCTTCAGTACCAATTTGATAAGCGTATCTCTTAAAACATGGATAGGGGGCGCTGCAGACTTTGGAGAGCTAGACAACAACTTTAAGCCCGTTATTTTGATAATTTAACACATGCTCGCCAAAGTTTATACTCTAACTTAAAGTTTGAACCCAAAAGTAGAGCCCTGCAAAAAGCGTAAGAGCCGGAATAAAATGTCAAAGTACAGGGTGGTCGAAACTCGAAGGCTCCTAAGAGATAAACAAACAGATTTCTTGACTTATGGCATGCATTTTCATGATTCTGTTTGCTGGGGCTCTCTGAAACTCAGTTGAACGGTACAAAAAGAAACATCGATAGGGGGCGCTTTGGGCAAAAAACATAATTCGTTGACATTTCGGACGCTAACTGGAAACGGGGCGCTACGATCAGTTAGTAATAATGAAAACACATTTTCTACCTCTGCTCAACACTTCTGAATAAAGTTAGACCAAAAACATCAATGATACTGGAAATTTATTTACAAAAAATAACACTACAGAAGATGCTCGAAATTTCGACCTTGGGCCATGATGCAGGCTTCCCACCTCCGTCGCATTGAGGAGTGTGTGTTTCCAACAATGCCAGGAGTATCTCTGATCTGCCCTGCAGCTGCCACAATGCGCGCCACAAGTTCTTCAGCACTGCTGACAGGTGTATGGTATACCTCGGCCTTCAGGTAACCCCAAAGGAAGAAATCCAAGCAGGTGAGGTCTGGTGATCGGGCAGGCCAGTGAACTGGACCCCCACGCCCGATCCACCGCTGGCCATACCTTGCGTTTAGATGGAGACGCACGTCGTTCGTGTAATGGGCCGGAGCTCCATCGTGCTGGAACCACATCTGGCGACGCGAACCTTCGGGTACGTGCGCCTCATCCAGAAGCTGCGGCAGCACTTGATCCAGGAAAATCAGGTAATTTCCACCTGTCAGCCGTTCAGGTAACAAATAAGGGCCAATGAGGCAATCCCCCAGAATGCCGGCCCACACATTTACTGAGAAACGCTCCTGGGCTGCTCGGCTTCTGGTTTCATGTGGATTTTCATCACACCACACATGACTGTTGTGGGCGTTCCACATTCCCTCCCGGCCGAAGGTGGACTCGTCCGTAAACAAAATGCTGTTTACAAAACGGGGATCCCTGGATCTCATCGCCAAGTACCATCTTGAGAATTCCACTCGAGGGCCAAAATCCTGCTCTCTGAGCAACTGCACCCGCTGGATGTGGTAGGGGTGCAGATTCCGGGAACGTAAGATGCGCCACGCAGTTGCTTGCGAAATGCCAACATGTCTGGCGATATCTCTCGTGCTAAGACCTGGGTTGTCCTCAACCAGGTTAAGCACAGCCTCTTCGTTGTCGGGGGTGCTCACTGATCGCTCCCGTTCAGGCCTGCCTCCGTCGAAAGATCCCGTTGTGGACAACCTCTGGTGTACTCGAGCGAAGAAGGCATGGCAGGGGATTTGCCTGTTGGGGTAACGCTCGGCGTACAACCACTGAGCGGCTCGTCCATTACAACCAGCAGCGCCATACGCCAAATGCATGTCAGCCAATTCAGAGTTTGTGTACCGTTCCATCCTACTACCGATCTGCAGACAAGTAACCCGAAGCTTAAGTAGGTACCGCACGTTCAAAAGACGTGTCTGCGCATACAACTACGTCATCTCGCGTTGTCGTCTACGCATTACGTATCTTTTGCATATCGATATGGTACGATATCTTTTGCATAAATCAGCAAAAAGCACCTTATGTAAATTTTATTGCGCGCATTGTGCATGATTGAAACCAGCTATGTTTGTTAAAAAAACAAACAAACTGCAGTTTTAATAGCTTCTTATGATAAGTAAATTACTCTCTTGTTTTGTTTCTAACTGATCGTAGCGCCCCGTTTCCAGTTAGCGTCCGAAATGTCAACGAATTATGTTTTTTGCCCAAAGCGCCCCCTATCGATGTTTCTTTTTGTACCGTTCAACTGAGTTTCAGAGAGCCCCAGCAAACAGAATCATGAAAATGCATGCCATAAGTCAAGAAATCTGTTTGTTTATCTCCTAGGAGCCTTCGAGTTTCGACCACCCTGTACTTTGACATTTTATTCCGGCTCTTACGCTTTTTGCAGGGCTCTACTTTTGGGTTCAAACTTTAAGTTAGAGTATAAACTTTGGCGAGCATGTGTTAAATTATCAAAATAACGGGCTTAAAGTTGTTGTCTAGCTCTCCAAAGTCTGCAGCGCCCCCTATCCATGTTTTAAGAGATACGCTTATCAAATTGGTACTGAAGAAAGTCTAAACAAACAGAATCATTTCGACGCAACAAGCAAGAAAATCTAACCATTTCCCTAGTTTTTATGACGTTTCGAATTTCGGCACCCAAATTTTCGAAAGCGCCTAGCGCCTTACCATCGCGTCAGGGACCCTACATTCCCTATTCAAAAATGTCCGTCTAGGTGTGCTCTATCGATCCTTAAAGTTTGTCACCGACGAGCTGAATCACCCTGTATATACTAGAATATAGCCCGTCAGAATGACGTGTTTGCATTTTCAAGAAAATTATATAGCATTGCATTATAAAAAGAATTGTGAAGTAATAAATTTTGTCTTGTCTGACTTATAGGGTCAGGTGGGGTAAAGTAAAAACAGCCCATTTTTCCTTGAAATTTAATTGGCAAGAAAATTATTAATTGAATTGCTAAAATACTGATATAAAGTATGCAAATGAACTTCACTCACAAAATTTGAAGAAATATTTCACAAAAACATTCAAATTAGTATTAATAATGCTATTTTAAAACATATTGTCAATTAACTATTTTATCTGATGGTATGGGGTAAAATAAAAGACAATTCCAACAGAAAGTTTATTTGTTTTTATTAATTGCCAAAATATTAATTATATAACTTAAATTTTAAAAAGTTGAACAGAGAAAATCCCGATTTTTTTTAAACATGCATAAAAGAAACCTATAATAAATTTTGCATTGATATATATACACATATATATATATGTAATACACGGCATTACATATTTTATAAGAAATATTCATTTTTCCCCCAATGTCTTCAGAATTCAAAAAACATTTTAAATAGAAAATTTGTTTTTTTTAACTACCGACAGATGGCGCGAAAGAGCATATAAACGTTTGTTTTAATATTTTAAAAGTTTAAGACGAATGAATCAATTGTTTTCTTACTTTCATATAGGGATAGATAAAGCTACCAATCTAATTTTAACTGAAGTTATCGCAGCAGAATATTAGATAATTGAATGTAATCTCTTAAATGTTAATTTATTTTGAATAATCTGTCTAAAAATGTAACTTTTGCGAATAGTGGAAAAGAAAGCACGTTTTACTCAACGTTTTAAGATTGAAAATCAAATCAACATTCACTCGTGATGCCACATGTACAACACAAATTCCAAATCCAGAAGCAATTGAATGACTCTTTGAACGAATCATTAAAAAATACTGTCGACATCCGATTTTGCTCTTAAAATATTTGTAAAACCATAATAAAGCATTTAAATAATTTGAAATACGTTTGTTTTTAGAAAGGAAACGTTAATCCGGTACAAAATAATTCACGGGAATGAATCACAGAATATAGCTATATTCACTGAACACCATGAAGCGTTCTCATTGGTCAGAAAATAGATAGCCTTGAAAAACAGAGGTAATTTTTCGCGATATTTTTAACCGTGTATACTGAGTTCAAACTGTAAATAAATATACACAAAAGTGAAAAACGTATTTCAAAATATTAATATGCTTTTGCAAAATGTATTAAGAGCATTTAATGAATAGCTGAAAGAGTCATTCATTTGTTTTTGGATTTGTAATTTGTGCTTATGAATGGCAACGGTAATCGCTTGTATACATCGGAACCCTGTTGTTGGTATCTGTTTATTTTTAAATTAGACCTTAAAGCGTTATAATTGTATACTTTTTAAAGGTTTGAGAAAAATTGAAGAAGAATATGTTACACAATGAATAGATAGACAGATTAAATAAGGCAGTCGTCAAATACGGCATCGGAATGCTTAAGCCTAACGTGGCCGCGTTTGGATTATCAGGAAACGGATGAGTTCAACCCCGGAAACGTTATACACTTAGTGTCATTCTATGTATAATATATATATAAAGTTTTTTACTGATGGTGGTTTTAGGTTCTAGGGGTCATGATCGGTGTAGATCTGCAAAAAGTTTTCAGAAATTCCAACATAGGAACGACGCGAATAGGTAATATTTCATACGAAATCTACCTAAAACATGTATTGTGATAGACAGGAAGGATCTTTCAGAGTTGAAGGTGCAGTGCTCTATTAACCGACAGCTGCCCATTGACCACAGATATAAGGAGCTCAATTTATTTTCTGATCTAGTAGTTTTATTTAAAAATATCGAAATAAGATTTTTTTTTTTTTTTTTTTTTTTTTTTTTAAATTTTGTAAAAAATACAATAGACAGTAACTGTAAGAACAATGCTACGATGAAGTTTTAAAGGAACCATTTGACTATGAAAAAGTGAAATTTATGACTTTGCAAATTTTGAATTAGAATTATTCCTACTCTTAATGCTTTATGAGTGCTTTCTTTCTGCGAATGCAAGAACTTTCACATTTTTTTCTGCTGTATATTAAAAGTTTCAAGACTTTCATAGTAAGTCCAAATTATTTCTTATTGCTTTTATTCCTTTATATATGATGTGATATTTTACCTGAGTGTTTTAATTACACAGAATTCGTACTTTTGTTAATAATAATAATTTAACTTGTGTTAACAATTTTGTAAGTTTTTCATTTATAATTTTGAATTCAGTAATATATACTTTAAATTTCATATTCATTATTTCTAAAAGCACCATAATCGACAATTTGTGCCCCAAATATTTTATTCGTGGAAGGCCTATAAAATATTGCGTAGGTGGGAGGTCTTATTAAACACACAGGCATTATATGGAAGAAAAAAAAATGCATTTAAATAACAATTTTATTCGATGTCATTGTAAATCACAGATTATTATGATTATTCTTTTGTAGATATATACTAAAAAGACTAAACTCTGTAGTTATAGACTAATTGAAAAGACTGATACTACACTGATTTATTTTTACATTGTTCTAATACATAAGAAAAAAAGTATTGGAATGGTGAAAATTTTCGACTTTCGTTTTTTGATAGATTTACACGTTTCGGGATGTTTTGAACACGGTTTAACTATATTTGGGAAATGTGTGTCTGTTAGTCTGTGTGGGACACAATTTTTGTGACCACTCTATCGCAAGAACTAGTACATGGACTTTAATCATGAAACTTCAGATTAACTGAGACCTAGATATAACTTAGCTTTGGATTTATATCGCCCAACAGATGGCACTGATATGTTTAATTATTTTATTCCATGATAGCTATATTCTAAGAGCGAATATACAGAATTTCATGAAACTCCATATCACATTAGACCTAACAGAAATGGTTGCCGATTAGCTTTTAGTTATATCGATCAATAGGTGGCGCTGCTATGCTGTGTTTTCATGATTTCCGCGATGACTATATCTAAAAAACTAATAGAGAAAATTTAAGGGTGTATTCGAAAAAATATTTTTCCACCCTCAACAGCTCGAAATTTTCTGATACATTTTCAGACTCATTTTTAAAAGTAAAAACATGAAACTTGCTGGGGTGATTTCTGAAGACATGTTTAACATGCCGTGTGATTTCATTTTCAGCTCAATTAATTAGAATTTGATTTTTAAACAATTATTTTCTCAGTATGACCATTTTTTTCATTCCCAGATCGCCCGCTTCGGAAAATTCGGTTCAAAATGCCAACTTTGACAGCGTTTTTTACAGTATTTTCTGCATTTATCAAAAACTTAAGAAGCACGGCACATTATATAGTTTCTAAATAAGAGAATTTCCCAGTTTGATGCGTTTGAGAGCAAAAATGAATTTTAAAATGAATCAGAAAATAAGCAGTTTGGATCGGAATACACCCTTAATCCAATTTCATATTATTTTAGATCTTGAAATAAAATAATACTGATAAAATTTGGGGTGCATCTCTCAACAGGTGTTGTTGTTATGCTGTGTTTTTATGATTACCGTGGCATGTACCTAAAACTCCCGGGTATTTTTTTTCCTAAATAAAAATAATCATATTTGTAAATCAAATTAAAATGAAATAAGTACCACGTACATAACAGGCACCTTTTTAATATAAATTTTCTGGTTCGTAATGCATTTATTTGATTTTTAAAAAATGTGAAGTTGGCAGGTGTACCGTGAAAGCTTATATCAAAACCTAAAGCAAGGCATTTCATCAAACTTCATCATATTCAGTTAGTATGGATGACATTTTGGTGAATATCGTCCTACAGATGATTTTTTTTGCTATGCTGTGTTTTTTAGGATTTCCGAGATTTCTATATTTCTGCACCTATTGAATAGAATTGCACCAAACTGTTTATGCTTTTTTCTGAAAATCAATACTGTCTCAATTTTGGCTTCGAACACTCAATAGCGAGTGGTGCTATCCTATGCCTCCTGAAACAGGTTCCTTATCGGAAGCGCAATCAATGCAACTGATGATGCAGTTATTCCTGATGAATAACTAGAGATCGACCGAAAATTCGGTATCTTTTTCGTTTTCGGTCGGAAATCTGAGTTTCGCCGAAAATTGATAAAATTCGGAGTTTCGGAACCGAAACTCAATCGAAACTATCTGTATTCTAAAAATCTCGTTTCTTCCATTGAAAATTTTCAACATTACTCATTTATCTGAGCTGTATCGGCTGAAATGAGACACCGTTTGTTTATTGCCATTGACTTCACTGTTATAATTATCAGTCACGACTGACTCAAGACGTGAGTGCACATTATAAAGCAAGCAAGGCATATAAGACTAAACTTTGAAGACTCTTTTCACGTGCTTATTAAAATCTTCAGACTTAACAGTAATAGAAAATTTTTAGTTTGGAACTGCAAAAGTGTTTAGAATACTCTTTGAGAGAGTTCTAGTATAACAGATGATCATTTACAAAAATAATTATAAAAGTTAAATAGAGGTATGTATACATAAAACTTTTTAATTAGATGAAATTATTATAATTAGAAAATCATTCTGTATCGCTAATGAATTAATTATATTTTTTCTTGTTATGCAAATAAAAAGTTTTGGTCAGAGGCACAGAGAGCTAACATGGATTACACGTATAACTAATTAATAATTACATATAATTAATAATTACGTATAATTAATAAACACGTATAATTAATAAACACGTATAACTAATTAATAATTTTGTATATTTATTTATGTATTGATTACTTAAAATAAATTTTAACATTTTCGCTTTCAGCCGAAAATAGAAAGATTACCGAAATTCGGTTTCTGTTCCGGTCTATCCTTATGAATAACCTTTATTGAATAGTTTATTCATTATTAGTTATTCTTGTAGGTTTTATATACTTTTAAACACATTGTTGCTGCAATCTTTCAGTTTTGTTTTTGTTACATTTCTTTGAGTTTTAATTTATTTTTCTTCTTTATTTGGAAATTTATAATTTCTAAAAATTTAATTAGCTTTCCAAACCAGCTTTGCATTTGAGTACTGCAAGTTAATGCATAACAATTTTTTTAAAGGTATTTTGTATTTTAGATGTATTTTCAAAATACATGTATTTTGTATTTTGAATTTTTTAAATTTGGAAAGTGTTTTGTATATTGTATTTTAAGTTGTAAAACCAATGTATTTTGTATTTTGTATCGAAAATGGTTTTTCGATGTATTTTGCCCAACTCTACTTCCAGGACAGTGGAAGAAACTGAAAAAAAAAAAACCCGGAAGAAACTGGAAGTAATGGGAAAAACTGGAAGAAACGGAAGAAACCAATGGAAAACAAAATATATGCTCAAAATTAAAATATATTAACTACATAAAAGAATTAAACTCAAAGTATAATTATATGAACTCTAAATTGGAGAATTTAATTAATATTAAAAATATTATTTTTGGAAAAATAAGTTATTTTTTTAATAACATACTTCAGGTTCAGCAGACATTTACAGGTGATCGATTTTACAACTTTAGAGGTATAAGGATTTTTTTTTAATGATTATTATTAACTATGCCATTTATGTAAAAAGAGAAAAAAATCTACCTACAAAATGTTTCATATAAAAATACATTATTTTCTTATAAAAATGCATTATTTTAAACTGCACAACACTGAAAACAAACAAATTTGTAATTATTTATACTAGCATCTATCATGCATATCTCAATGCGGATTTTTAAAAAACTAATGTCCTTAAAATATCTATGGGTATGTCGAAATGCTTTTAAACTTTAATGAAGTTTTCTGTAGGACTTGAAAGATTTTTTCATTTTTTGCATTCATCCATTCTCAGTTGAGAAACTGATTGCAGCATCCTACTGCTAAAAGAGACTTTTTGTTATACTACGCTGCATTGTAGTAAGGAAAGTGGGGATTTTAATGATTCTTTTAATACAGTAATTATTTTACTATATTACTTACCTTAATTAAATTGATGTAAATTAAAAGCACTGTCTTTTACTTGAGTTTCATTCTACCATTGGTGAATGATCCACGTACCATTTACTACTAGTTTCAAAAGTTTAAATAATTAAAAAATATGCTTGTTAAATTGAAATTGATAACAATTGATTTTGTGCATTTTGGATAAAATTTCTTTTCTTCATTTAGCCAATGGTTGAAGATCTTTAGACAAGTGTTGTGTGTGATCTTGGCTAGAAAACTGTTGTAATTATTAATTTAGCATATATAATTAAATTTCTATAGGTCTGATGCAATTAATTTACTTAAGGTTGTAGGAAGAAGTCATTTATTGTATTTTACAAAGTTCAAAGTTATATGCTAAATTCTTAAAGAATAGCAGTTTCTTCCATTTCTTCCACTTGGAAGAAACCTATTTCTTCTAGCTGGTTTTTTTCATGTTTTTTTCCGCGGTTTTTCCACTGTGGAAGAAATTTGCCAACCCTGCTTTTCACACCACTTTATCTTATATGTTTTTCAGAACACAATTGATAATTCTGTTAAAAAAGTATTTTTGTCTTCAGCTAATTTAAGTTGCACTTCGGAAATGGAAAAATGCGGAAATACTACTTAGAGGGTTAGGTTGTTTTCTCTTAATGCTACCTTTAATATAGCGCCTAGAATTTCTCTGCAATCACTGACGCTTGTATTCGCCATCTACGTCCACTGTCCGTTAAACGCGAAAATGTGGGTCGAACGATCAAATGCTTCAATCGGGTTAATGGTGAATAAATACAATTTGAGCGTTCGACCGAGGTTTCGTGCTTAGCCGGCAACTAAGGTAAATGATGAATAGGAGCGTGAACGCGAAATGCCTTGAAATTTTTTTATAAGTCACAAATATTATTTTCTATAGACTAAACCTAAAATGTGGTACCGTACGTAGAAAAATAAAATTCGTGATGGTAGTATCTGATTTCTCATGGTACGTTATAAATTTTCTTAAAAAAAAAAAAAAAAAAAAAGAAAAGAAAGAAAATGTTAGAGTAAGATGCAGGATATTCCACTTTTCCCAGTTTTTGATTTATATTATTTTTTAAATAATAATAATTAAAAAAAAAGGGGGGGGGGGAGGAGTTGCATTTTGAATCTGTAAAGTTAGTTTTAGCATTTTCGCAATTCGAATCAGTGCAGCGTCATCTATTGACTGAAATTTAAACTTATTTTTAAAATTACTAGATACAAAATTTATGAGCTAGATAGTAAACACGCCTTTGTTTAATGTTTTCGTACATTATTGCACTAATGAATTATTAATTTTTAAAGTCCAATCCATTTTGGAATATCCTGTATCTTAAGTGTTTAAAGATTTTCAAAGTCGGAGGTTGCTGAAAAAATTTTCCTTAATGAAATGATTTCTTTTTATATTTAAGTCAAGTCTATATTTCTTTTCTTATACAATACATTTATTTCTTACTTCAGTTTTACGGTTTTTCTATCTTCTAAACATTTAAATTATTACAAGCATTGGTTCATTTCACTTCACTTTAGAATCTTGCCACACATTACGATGAACGTTCCTAGGCCCACTGTCACAAAAAGAGGACATGGAGGCAAAAAAGTGCGGAACCTTGGCTTCTAAATCAGAATATAAAAACACAGTGAGTCCGATGAAAACGAAACAATCTGTCTCTGCCGGAATCCTGTCTAAAACATAAAAATTTTATATATCTCACAGAAGGAATATCATACAATTGTACCTGCTACGATGATTCGTTGCCGATACGGTGATATTATCACTCCAATTCTAGCCCACCACTCTTAAAAATTTCAAATAATCACTCTGTAGTTTATATGCTGCTATTACCGGTGCAATTACGTGATACCGAACACAATGTGAGAAGATTAATAACTAATTACTAGTATCCTTCAAATAAAGGGATGATTTATTTGCAAAATATTTACATTAAAAGGCATTATTTACATTTATAAGCTCGGATATAGCAGATTCTGGCCAACATTAAATTACACATTAAGATATTATCTATATACTGGGTAATATTATTAAACTACTCTATCCCCTTCTCAATTTGCCATACTCAGCTAGGCTTACGGGACAACCACACAGGTGTCTTCCGCACTCTTGTATATACGCTACTGCACGCAAGGAGTTGATACATTTGCAAAGAACGCCTTTCACCTCCAATGCATGATTTAAGATTCTCCACACAAGACTGACTACATCACTTCAGCTTCTGCCTTTAAAAAGAAAAGAGAGAAGGGGTCCTCCCCTGTAAAATCAAGAACAATCAAAGACAAATCAACTGCACTTCTACCGACCCCCCCCCCCACGTTAACTGACCAGTCATCCTAGAAGATCCTTTTTGTTCCCCCTTCTTTCTTCTCTTTATTTGACTCGCTAATGTATTCGCATTCCGAAGTAAAAAGGATAATATTATGGCATTTCAGTTTACTCAATAAGGAAAGGGCATGTTTAGAAACAAACACTTTCATCAACCAATCTACCAACTTCATTTTTGTCATAACGATCATTGCAGGAATAGTCTTGGCGACGTAGACCAAACATATCAGACATCTGTTAAACGTAGACTAATCAAATTTCCCTAGCTCATGTGTACAGTAGGAGTCATAAAGAACGGACAGGTTTTTCTTGCTGATCTATAGTAATTCGAACAACAGTGACGCCAGCTGCCCTTTCCTTATAGAGCTTTTCACACAATAGAGATAGGAATGTAACAGCCTCATTCCAATCCCCAAGATAAGAAAAAAATCTTTATCTAACCCAAGTATGTAGCAAATGATATACATATAAATATAATAACTAATCTTCATTAGGCATACGTTTATTAAAATCAGAAACCTGACACCTGCTAATACAGAAACGTGTCTAAAATCATCCTCCGTCACTTGAGATTCCGTCTTAGTATGTTTTGCTGTACTAAATAAACATAACAATCTCATATAGTAAAATCTGTAGAAACGGAATCGTTAGGACAACGAATCGGCAAAAACAGGATTCCGTTTTTGGAAGGATTTCTGACTAGGCAGGTATAAATTATATAGTATTCCTACCGTTCGGACATTGTTATTTTAGGGTTGGGTTGTTTTTTTTTGGCGGTCGATTATCTACTCGAGGGATATAGGCCCTAGGGTGGAGTGCCCTCCGTGGGGGTCTTTCTAAGGGAACCTAACCTGTATTTACGCCAGGGTATCCCAGATTCGAAAAAAACCACGGAAAACTCCGAACGATTAGGCCGACCGGCGTGATTCGGTTCAAACACAGCACCCCCCGTCTATCAGCTTTGAGAGCAGAACCTTGGCCACTGGTGGGGCTATTGTTCTTTTAGACAGTATTCCATTATAAACATGTTTCATTTTCACAAATTTTGCTGAAGAAACTACAGTAAAATGTGTAGAAAAAGAATCGCAAGAGTCCGGAATTATATTCTCTTTTAGATGGGTTTTTGTCTGAGCACGGTAGCAGGGGCGCGCCGACCCAGTGTGCAAAGTGTGCACCGCACATAGGCGCCAGGATAGTAAAGGCGCCAAATATTTTAGTCGAAGCTGAAAATTTTGAAATTTTTTTATCCAATTTAAATTTATTAAAGCGGTATTTAAATCGAAAGTGCGTCATTTCTGATATATTTCTTAGTTCATTTTTACTTATAAGATATAGGAAATTGTCAGCGGCGTAGCTTTAGAGGTGGGGGGACGGGAGAGTCTCATATACAGAAAGGCGTCACGGTATCGAAAGGTAACGGTCGAAAGGCGCTTTGTTGTCGAAAGGTAACGGTCGAAAGGCGCTTTATTGTCGAAAGGTCACGGTCGTAAGGTGCCACGGAAGGCTTAAGGGCGCCGTCAAGCGCCTAAAATAAATTAAAAAAAGCTAGAAACATAAAAAATTCGGAAGGGCGACCGCGAATGTCCCTTTTGATATCCCTGCTCTAGATCAGGCCTAGGCCTGTCCAGCTTTTCAGAAAGCAGGGGTACACTACAGCTGGTAGCAAACATGGAAGGCTCCATTATTCAAATAATTGAAAATGTATAACAATTCTATCTTACTGTAGTATTGGTAGAGATACACATACTGACGATATAAAAACAAGTAGATATTATATTGCAGAATAGTACAGCAACATAAGCCTCCAGGTTATGTACGGTACCCATGTAAAAGTAAATTGCCGAAAAAAGCACAAATCAATCATAGCAATCGACTACATTATAACAAAAACAATAAATAAATAAAACAGGTTGCAACTCAAAATGTAATGCATGTAAAAAAAGAAATGAAAAACTCCATTCGATTCCAAACAAATTTAACAGTCACGCCTATCACTGTATGCAACGTAGAGGTCTGCACGGGCGGAATTTCCGGGCCCGGGCCCGGCCCGGCCCGAACGAAAGCTATCTTGGCCCGGCCCGGCCCGGTGTAAAAATTGAAATTTCGGCCCGAGCCCGGCCCGATTCAATTTCTACAAAAAAAAAAAAAATCCGTTTTTTCTCGACATACAATTAAGATTCTCCTAATGAATACTACGTACATATTTATGGGAAAATTTTACAGTATATTTTAGATTACTATGTGTTCTCAAAGCAGAAAACACACAATAGTAAACATTAACGATTTCACAGTGTTTTAGTCATCGTCTCTACAGACATTTCGATATTCCAATAAGGATTCATTAAAAAGTTAATGTAGTTCAGAATAAAGGATTAAAAACATGATACCTTTTGAAGCTGTATGATAAAAAGTAGATTTGCGTAAATATTTCTCTCATTTTTAAGGCTTTTCTCAAATCTAAAGAAGTTACATTTCGACACATTTGAGAATTCATTTCTTTTCGGAAACGCGTAAGATTGGCAGATATTCTTATTCCGAAACTATGTAAATGCCGTCTTTTTCATAGATAAAAGCAATATATCTTTCTCTGAAAATACTGCCAAAGTTAACGTTATGAATCGAATTTTCGGAAGCGATAGCACAGGAAAGCAGAAAAACGTACAGTCACATGACAAGAATCTCTGTTATCTCTGTAAGTAATTTATCGAATATGGAGAAAGCTATTCGTTTCCAAATGCCTTCAGTAGTCAGGCCAGTGAATTTTATGCCTTTATAGTTAAAAATGAGTCAGAAAATGTGTTTGAAAGTTTCGCATTGTTGAGCAGTGAATATGAGAACCCCTTAAGGTATATTTCCAAAGATACTGTTAACAGAAGTTCATTATCACTATTAATACTTTTACAAAACATAATGCCTGTCCTACACATCCTGAGATCGATTAAGACCAGTCCCATCCAGGCACGAGTCTGCTGAAAAAATATTAAACCCGTAATCAGACATCTTGTAACTGTACGATGCCGATCTCTACGGTGGACATGTTACATATCTGTATTGATGTTTTTAAACTCGCATCGGCTCGTGACGCACATTAATACTTCTCGAGAAAATCATATTCATTGAAAATGGCTCGTATTTTATCTGCTTCGCTTGAATTCTTATATCGGGCCGATAGGCCCGATTGATTTTTTTGCCGTCCCGGCCCGGCCCGTTGAAAAAATTGTCCTAATTCTGCCGGCCCGGCCCGTTGGAAAATTCGCCTTCATTCCGGCGGCCCGGCCCGCGGGCCGGGCCGGGTACGGGCCTCGGGCCAAGCCCGGGCCCGTGCAGACCTCTAATGCAACGCATAAAAAAAAATGTAAGAAAGTTTCATGTCATTTGCAGTCGGGAAACATGTTTTTGAGAACAATTTCAAAATGAATTACGTATTATTGAAATTTTAATTGTATATTTTATAGATTTGCTTCGAACAAAGAATAATCGATCAATAGCGAGTTTCACTCGCGTACAGAGAGTTCATACAATAAATTTGTTAATTACTAACTGCAATCTTACAAAATATACTCGTTAAACGAATAATAAGACTTTGCAAATAACTTGGAATTATTTTATCAAATATTTTTCAATAATTGCCTTCAATAATTCAATTGAAATGAAAAACGCTGACTATTTATTATTGTGATTCATCTTACCTAAAACAAAGACCTTGTACAAAGTTTAATCTTGTCATTGTGCCAAGTGCGCTTCGAAAGGAGGTCGCAAAGTTGCATGGCCACTTTGGTCTGTGCCAAGATAGTTTTTTTTTTATAATATCTGGTCTAATTATCGACAATTCTTTTGGAAAATCATTATCGAGAGTTCTTGGATGATTTCGCGTTAATAGGTACATCGAACTTCTCTCAACTCACCCGCTGAGCGCCCGCCAAATACAGTTTATGTGTAACGGAAAACTGCGATTTTCTGAAAAACTGCATGACCTAGGATAATTGCTATAGTTTTCCTGCAAGATTTAAATAAATTCCAACTACTACTAATTTTTTCGTAATTTTATTTTCAGTAGTTTCGGAAATAGGAGGGGGGGGGGGGACATAATTTTACCATACATTTTCGACGAATGTCTGAAAATATAATAGCATCTAAGAGTAAAACAAATATATTTTTGAGTTCTGTGTTGAGAGCTTTTTCGAACGATACCCCTCTCCTAGAATCCTGCGCGGGTCGGGTTTTACCCGACCAGAACCCGCAAATTCCATTTGAAGTCAACCCGCAACCCGACCTGAACCCGCAATGTAAGGAAAGCAAATCATGTTTAACGCCATTATGAAAAATAATCTACAATCGTATCTCTAATAGAGGTCTGCTCCGGTGCGGGCCGCGGTGGGGCGGCAAAATTTCAAACTGGCCAGGCCGCTTTATTAAGACAGATTTTTCAATGGGCCGGGCCGGCAAAAAAATTTAACGGCCGTGCTAGGCCGGGCCGATAACTACAATTAAGCCGGTCTACCGGCCCGATATAAATATTTAGACGAAGCCGATAAAATTATAAATGGGCCGTGCCGGGCTAGGACCGAACTTTTAAGTTTTACACGGGACGGAGCGGGCGGGCTTGGAAATTCCGGCCTATACAGACCTCTAATTCTCTAATACCATTTTTATGTTTTATCCAGAAGAATGAACAAATTTATATTCTTTAATATTCAACTATAGTAAAACCTCTGATCCGACCCGATGCAGGACTCTAAATGGTATAAAACAAAAAATCTAATCTTTAAATATGCTTTAAAATTAGTTGCGGTTTCAAAAGTTTCGCTTATAACGATACATCTTGTTTTACACAAGTGGCCATCTGCCTTTAGTTTATCAGCAGTTATTATTTTGAAAATTTTCCCGTCTAACATAGTGCATGGCGTATCACCAGAATTAAATTATTCACTTGATACATTAGACAGGAAAGACCATTTAGCGTTTTGCTGCGTATTGTATTTTTAAAACAGGATAAAAATATAATGCAGTTTGTTATTTCGAAGACTGGTGTGAAAGGATGACTAAAGACAAAACAGTCAGGCACACATTTTGCTTTTGTGAAACTTTGATCTGCGGTTTATATAGGCTTTTAACGGGGAAAAATATTTTCCACATTCTTTTAACGCAGTTCGGTGGAGATTCTCGTTGAGTTCGGTGGAGATTCTCGTTGAGAGAAGACGTACTTTTGTGCTGCTCTTTTCTTTATGTGATTTTTTTTGCGGTATTTCATAGAGTGTTACTGCTCTGATTACGTATTGTGTTCTGGTGGTTATATAGCGGTTCGTAATGAATAGTTGTGTGATTCCACGAACATTTCTGTTTGAGTGGTGATTCTTTTTATGATTGCGCAGTATGGCGGCGGTTGAAAATGGCAACCAGCCTATCAGTATTCTGGCAACTATTGTCAATGGAACGCGACAACCGGACTTTGTTAACCAGTTTCTGGACACTCCAACACAGTTTGACGAATCTGCTAAACAACTGTTTATCGACTTTTTCAGCTACGTCGATAACTACATCCTGGAAACTAGAAGCAAGGCTGAGTATGCAACATCATTAGGCGACCAGTCTGAGGTGAGTGAAACTTGCCGTGAGGCCTTATTAATTGTTAGGGAGCCTACTAACATTTACAATTTACTTAATTCTACTGTTTTTACTGTCTTTTGTTTCTCAAAATACAAAAAATCTGCTCACTTTATTCTAGAACAAGTTAAACTTAACGACTTCATAACAGTTAATAGAGGCACAAAAAGACGAAATGACGAGGGAAATTCAACTCTCCCCCTGAATAATAAATTCCAAAACTTAGCCAATGAGGCCAGTCTCGACAACAGCGTCGAAATGGACCAAACTAATGAAAACATTGACGCTTCTAGCGTTGAGCCCACGGGATCTCGTCCTGGTAGCTCAGGTAGCACAAAACAAAACAAGATAAACCCTTTCTTTATTGAATTAGAAGAAAACTGGTCAAACTTAGCGAAAGATATTAAGGAAATTAACAAGGAAAAACCAACTATACAACTAAAAGGTGACCGTCTGATGGTCCTATGCAAAAATGATGAGGACTTTAGAGCAACTAAAAATTGGTTAGATACAAATACAAAAAAATACACTACATTACATCCCAAGGAGCAAAGACCTAAAAAGGTCTGCATTAGGGGCCTCCCCTGCTACACTGAACAAAACATAATTATTAACAGTCTTAAAGATTACGGATTCACAGTCACTAGAGCTTCAATGATGAAGCACAGAAAAACTGGTAACCCCATGCCTATGTACATGGTGAATGTCATGCCACGTACTAACTTTGAAGAAATTTACCAGATTAGGGAAATCCACTACATTTCTGTCAAAATTGAGGCTTTTAACAGCAAACAAAGAGTTAAACAATGTTATAAATGTCAAGGGTTTGGCCACGCATCGGAAGTTTGTGGGTTTGATGCCAAGTGCGCAAAGTGCGCAGGTCAACACTTAACACCTTCATGTCCACACAAGGGGCGTATCGTCCCCACTTGTGCCAATTGCGGCCAAGATCACCCAGCCACATTCAGGGGATGTGTAAAAAACCCACACAGACTGGAAAATAGAAACGGTAAAAACACAAACAATATCAAAAACAGCAATACACAGGTTTCCAAGGAAACCCAACAATTCATTGAACTTTTTAAAGGCTATAACTATACTAAAAAAGCAAAAACCATAACAACACAAGATCAAAACAAAACTGTTACACCGGGAAGAAGCACTTCTAATGTCGAAGATGAATTCCCTCCTCTCACTGCTGACACTAATAACTCCAAAGAAAATACAGACAATGTTAGTGCTCCGACCACTACAACCACTACCACTAGTTACACTAATGAATTACAGGACATCTTTCAGACATTCAAAGACATGAAGGAGATCCTCCAAATTTCAAAATTTCTTAAATGTATCAAAAATATTGCCTCTCAAACCAAACGCGCTAATAACGCACTTGAAAAAATGTTTATAATCATACAAGAGTTCGACACCCTTGCCAATGAGCTCAGCCCCTCCAACCATGAGTAGTTCTCCCCCTAATTCTCTCATTGTTTTAACCTGGAATTGTAACTCTCTCTCCAACAAATTTTCTGAATTTTATGACTTCGTTACTAACAATCCCAATATTGACATTATCTTACTTCAGGAAGTCCATAAGACTTCTGGTAGTATCAAAATCGCTAACTATAAATTATACCATACTCCTCGTCTTGGTTCCAACGTCGGGGGTACTGCCATCTACATTAAACAACACATCCCACATTACACTACACAACAAACTACACTCGCTGGTATTGACTATACGGGAATTGTTGTACAATTGCCACACATTAATATTAACTTTACTTCTGCTTACATCAGACATGTGCGACAATTCCCAGTCAACGACCTTACACAACTTCTCTCTGAACACACACACAGTTTCATTGCTGGTGATTTTAATGCACGTAACCGGCGATGGAACTGTCATTCGACCTCTGGTTTTGGCAGATCATTACATAACCTCATCTCACACCTTGATCTTAGTCTACATGCACCAAACAAACCTACACGTATTGGGTACAATAACACTCATCCTTCTATCATTGATTTTGGCATTTCCAAAAACTTAGCCTTTCCTGTTACTACCACCGTTATTAATGACCTTACTTCTGACCACTTTCCTGTTTGCTTCAAAATTGACCTTGTTGACCCCCCCTCAGCCCCTCCTCTGGTTGCAGTGGACTGGAACAAATTTAAAAACATATTGAACAATTCCGATTTAACTTTTCCAACCATTCAGAACACCAATGATATTGATAATGCAGTTACTCACTTTCAAGATCTTATCACTAATGCCCATCAGCAGGCTACTCGTCAGTATGTCAAAAACTCTAAATCCTTCATTCTTCCAAACTATATTCACGCTGTCTGCAGACATCGTAATAACTTACGGCGTCGCTATCAAAATAATAGAGACCCAACTCTAAAACCAATTATTAATCGTCTTAACAATAATATCAAAAGCCTTATTGCCAAAGAAAAGCAGAAGAGTTGGGGGAAATTCCTCAGTTCTCTCTCTCCGGAAGACAACTCTCTCTGGGCCATTAAGAAAAAACTTAACAATCATCACACCCCCATTCCACCGTTAACAGACACCAACAATATCACTGCTTACACTGATCATGATAAAGCTGAAACTCTAGCTAAAAGGTACGCAAATCAATTTTCTCCTAATCCCTACCTTGCAAACCCGGATCATTTCTTTGATGTCCATGAAACTGTCAACAACTTCTTAAGTACCCCTCCTGAGGAACCACTCCCAGAAATACAACCTGTAACTATCTCTAATATAATCAAAAAACTCAAAAACAGAAATCCCCCGGATACGACAAAATCTCCAACTTCGCTATTAAAAACCTTCCTCAAAATTGTATTAACTATCTAACAGATCTTACTAACGCTATCCTTAAATTTTATCACTTTCCAAACCCTTGGAAAATTTCTGTTGTGACTCCTATCCCTAAGCCTCAATGTAATCTATCTGATCCAACTAACTTTCGACCTATATCCCTGCTTCCCTCTCTAAGTAAAGTAGTTGAGCGTGTCATAAGGGCCCAGCTCAATGATATTCTTGACACTAATCACATTTTGATCCCTGAACAATTTGGCTTCAGAGCCAAACACTCCACTGTACATCAACTTCTTCGGGTTGTGGAGTTTCTCAGTGAGAAACTCAACTCGAATATTCCAGCAGCTGCTGTTTTTCTGGACATTGCTAAGGCTTTCGACAAAGTCTGGCATGAGGGCCTTATATACAAGCTAATTAAGCTCAAAATTCATGCTAGACTTATTCACCTCATACATTCATACCTTAGCAATCGCAAATTCTGCGTCCGCATCAACAATATACTCTCCACTTTATATCGTATACTTGCTGGCATTCTTCAAGGCTCTGTCCTCGGCCCTACATTATTCAACATTTACTTTAATGATATACCGCGCACCCTGGGGACCTTTCTTGCCCTGTATGCGGACGATACGGCAATTTACGCCTCAGCTCACTTTGCTTACACCTTATACAAAATTTTACAGAAACACATTGACGATTTCACGGCCTGGTGCACCTTATGGCGCATTAAACTCAACGAACAAAAAACTGCTGCAGTTTACTTCTCTAGGAAGCTTACTAACCCTAACCGCATTACTATCAACAATACAACCATACCCTGGTCCAACCACACCAAGTATCTGGGGGTAACTCTGGATAAAAGACTAACATGGAAAAAACACTTCCTCAACATCAGAGGCCAAGCGGCCGGTATCTCAAAAACCCTTTCCCCTTTATTAAAAGGTAAAACTCTCTCTATCAAAAATAAAATTCTCCTCTATAACGCCTGTATTAGACCAATTCTTACATATGCAAGCCCCATATGGGGTTTTGCCTGTAAAACCAACATGGATTTTCTTAGTAAAGCACACAATAAAAATCTTCGTACCATCAGAAACGGTCACAGATACTTAAGAAACACAACCATTAGAAGGGACTTAAAAACCACTTCTCTCAAAGTACGCATAAGTAAACTTGCTAAAAATTTCTACAAAAATATCTATAATTTACCCAATGATATAATAGCTGGGTTACCAGACTACGAAGTCTCCGACCCCCCTAATCGTAAACGCCCAAGGTTTTCTACTTTGTTAGATGATGAAGATTGAGTTTCCCTCTTTCTTCTCCTACTTTACTCTCTTTCTGTCTTGTATTTGTCTTTAATTAAAAAAAAAAAAATTGTTGCATTGCTTCTTAAGCATTCAAAATAATGTTACACTTTTAAAATGTATGGTCTCTGTAAAGAGTCTTTTTTTTTTTTGGTTTTCTGGGGCACGTCCCGGTAGCTTTTTCGTCTCCTTTTTTCGGATCATTGGAACTTTACATTTTTCTCTTTTTCTCTCTTTTATATATTGTTACCCTATAAGTATTTTACTTACCATTTTACTATGCCTCTCTTTTTCTATTATTATCACTAACTTTAAGTGGCCTAACCACATTTATAAGTTTCTTTCACGGCTCCCTATCATGCCTCAATAGACGACTTCACCTCTCGACTGGATGTACAGATGCTCTCATCTAGGCAATCCATATCTACATCTCATGTTCCATGTTCCATTCTTTTAAAAAAGCGGGTCAACCTGAATCCGACCCGCAAGAGTAAAAAAGCCAACCCGAACCCGAAACAATGGAAGTCAACCCGACCCGCACCAAACAAATTTAAAGTCAACCCGACCCGACCCGACCCGCAGCAAGAAAATATAGCGTCAACTCGACCCGACCCGAACCGCGGGTCGGGTCGTGCTCGGGTAAAAGCGGGTAACCCGACCCGATGCAGGACTCTACCCTCCCCTCTTTGGTGATTTTTAAATGAACCTTAAATTTGTATGATTTTATATCTTTAACTCGAATTTGTCTGAAATACGAATGCACTCCTAATTATGATCAACGTGTGGTAATTGTTTAAGGCGCACCTTAATTGATGTTACATTACTTTAAAGAAATAAAGTACTATAACGCGCGTTCCGGTGCATTACAAACATCATAATTTGAGAAAATGATTTTCTACTTTTATGTGTATTTACTGTATTACGTGCACCTCATTCTTTGTGTCATAGTCCTACCGTTGATTAATTCAACACAGCTATATTTCCAAATTAAAGTTTATTTGAACTGTTTTAAGTATAAATATAAATAAAGATCAGATCTTAAAAATTCCGGGAGTGATGGAGGTAAAAGAAGCTGATTTACTTAGGAGGTATGTCATTGTGGGGAGAGAGAGCAAACAGCTGAAGCACCCACCTTTTAGGGATGTCCGTTATTTGCATAGCTGACAACATTCCTTAGTTTTTAATTCAAACAACAATATTTTTAATCAGAAATTTAATTCAATAAATGAAATAAAAAATAACCCTGTGGAAACAAGACACATTTCATTAAATGCATTTTCTGGTTCCAAATTAGTTTATTTGATTTGGAGAAAAACCCTGGAGGGTTGGCTTGGCAGCTATGCATTTATACTCTTTGGAAAAAAAATTGATTTTTTTTTTTTGGGGGGGGGGTGGGGGGAGTTAGGAATATGGGGCGCCAATTGAAGTTCTGCACACAGGCGCCGGATACTGCTGGCGCGCCCCTGCACGGTAGTTTTTATGGTATTCCTTTTGGAGAGACATAAAACTTTTCGTTATACTACAGGATGTTGCCGAATTCGAGTGACAAATTAGAGAGGTGATAGTAAGCATCAAGAGGATGAAAAATTGCCGTAGAACATGGTGTCGCAAGCCACTTATTTTAGACACAAATACAAGGTGTTTCATCCTAACTAAATGATCTACCTCCTAAAACGATATGTACAGTCGCGGGAAGAAAAAGGTAAACACCCCCTACTAACGCCTTAACAAATTATCGTAGAAGAAAGTTAACGGTACCGAACGATTGGAAATAAAGTCTACTTTTAAATGGTGTATATAAAATTTTCTTTGGGGGCCATCTACATATTAAAACGAATCCAAACTTCATTTTTCTCAACGGCAATACCCAATTTTAATGAGATATTTCAAATCTTCGGTTCAAACTATGCCTAGACACCGAATTTCAAGTCATTTGAATGATAAGTTTTTGAATTATAAACATTCAAAATTTACTGCTTCTAATGTTAAATTACATTTTCATATTTTTATTTATATCTCCAGAAATTGTGCTCCTAATGTGCTAATTTTTTGTGTAGCAATAATACTAATATACCCAAACATAAATATGCTGAATTTGCAATTTTTATAACTTTATGATATGAATTATGATTTATGAAATTAATGCTCGAAAAAAATTATAAATTACAACCTACAATTTTTTTTTTTTTTTTTTTTTTTGATGGAATTATATTTATTAAGTCCTGCTTTATGGAAATCCAAAATTTCACATTTTTCTTCCAAGTAGTTTTCAAATTATTCTTAAAAAACGGCAAAATGATAGTTTAAGGGGTCGTCTATAATAGGAGTGACTAGATATTTTGAGATTTATTTTGCTGTCGTCTAATCTAGCAAGATTCATTGACTTCTTAAGGTGCCTTGATCAAGATGAGGGCTCTCTCGGTTAACAATCGAGTTCCGAACTTCAATTTGGATACAGCCCTTAAAATACGCTCGTTTTAAAATAATTAATTTCTCAGAAACTTATGATACGAATTGCATAAAAATTTGTTTTTAGGCTAATTGAAGGGTGTAGAGCTCATTTATGCTATCAGAATTGTGTACTGCTATTGAAAAAAAAAAAAAAAGTTACGGTTCGTTTTAAAATGTAAATGGCCCCCTAAGCAAATTTTATCTATATTATTTAAAGGTAGACTTTATTTCCAATCGTTCGGTACCAGTAACCTTCTTCTACGATAATTTGTTGAGGAGTTAGTAGGGGGTGTTTACTTTTTTTTTTTTTTTTTTTTTTTTTTTTACGACTGTACCTTGTTTTGTGTGAAATGTTTGAAATGTTATAACATCACGAAAAGCTCTGGAAAAACAGGATGCTGAAACAATCGCTGACACCGTATAAACTGGTAATCGCAGTCCAGTCGTGGAGCGCTAAGCACATACTACTGGTGCTTATAATAGAAACTTCTACCACTTTTTTTTATTATCAAATTACAAACAAAGGTAAGAGTGTATATTAAAAGTTTTATTACAAAATACTTCAGTTTTCTGAAAGTTATTACCGTCAGCCGAAATTGAATTATGGAGTACCTGTATTTTTGATCAAATACATTGTTTGCTACCCCATGTTCTATGGTAATTTTTCATCTTCTTGATGCTTACTATCACCCCACTGAATTTATCGGTCGAATTCGGCAACACCCTGTAGAGTTGTTCTGTTTTCACAGATTTTACTGTGTAAAGTTCCACTCGATGAAAACTAACGAATAGCATGGTACTAAAAGAAATAACAAGAAAACAGGAATTCTGCTTTTTCTGAATTTGGTGTCGCCCCAGATGAAAAAAAATAGAAACAAAACATTTCAATTTTAAGACTTAAAGCACACGCTCTTGTTTTATGTAAAATGACGTCATTCTCATCCGCTTAAGAATTCCACATTTACGATCCACTCTTAAACACCTACAGTAAAGTATGTATAGGACGTCACTATCGCGAAAAATACACAAATGCAGCAAAAAGATGCCGTTATTAAAGAAACTCGACAAATTGGATATCTAATGATTCATTGGCTTTCATTTGTTTCTAACATTAATATATATACTTACAATTAAATATAGTTTATAATAGCTCCATGTTTTAACAGAAATCATTCGTTTATATTTTTTTCAAAATAGCACGTATTTAAATTACAATTTTCTTTTGGTTGTTATGAGAAAATGGCAACAAAAATATATAATTACTATTTTACAACTATTTTTCCTTTACTTTCTACAGAAATGGGGTACTTCCGTTGGCAATATTAAGCAAATGGCTCTAAAAACTACAAAAAAAAATTAATATGTCAAAAATAAATAGTGTTGCAGTTTTCAAGCAAATTGCATTTAAAAGTACATTTTTTTCCAAATACGACGATATAAAAATTGAAAATGTGCGATTTTAAAAGTTTAAAAAATTGCTATAGAGTATTTAATCGTACAATGATACATCTGCTATGTTTTACGGCTGACTTCTGTAACGTAACATTATTTTTTGGAGACGACACAAAATAAGCTGGGAGAAAGAAATAGCATGCCGGGGGCTAAAAATGCTTGAGCATCATGAAAAATCGGGATTTTGGTGTCCCACACAGTGACTCCGCGGGACGACTTACCTCAGAAAACAGGGCGTCACACGTAAATTGGCACTTTTTTCAGCACTAGTTATGATTCACGAAAGCTTCTGTTCATTGAAATTGAAACGTTACGGATACAGATGTGCCGCATAAAATGTCAAAACCATGAGCCAAAAATCATGAGATATTTATTTATATGCCACAAGTGGGAAGTCCTCAACAAAAGAAAACAAGAAAATAGATGCCTAAATTAAATGGAAAATTTATTTGTTTCCCCTAACAAGCGACATTTACGCAGAATGACGCACACATCACAGTTAAACGAATTATGAGATGGGAGAAAGAATGACTGAGAGAAAAAAAAAACTGTCTAGGGAAAAATTGAACAACGTATGAGACAAAAACAAGATGCAATATTTATTTGTTAATCATCGTTAAGGATATTCCAAGAACTTCATTTTGTCCACAAAAATGAAATGAAGACGAAAATAAAGTGAAATGAATGGAAACTAGAATATCAAGAAAGCAGACGATTTAATTGTCTTGTGATGTCACCGTATGGCGCCAAAATGAATCTTCGTTCGTCTTGATTGGAATCACAACAATGTTCTCTGGAAAGAGTTGTGAATGTCATGGATGACGGAGTAAGACTTTGTGATTCATATACGTTACCCATTGATTCATTAACTTGATTTAGTGGTAATTTTCAACTTGCATATGCTGTAAAAATAAGCAATAAATAAAATTAGCATAATTTCAAATGTTCCTTAAACACAAAAAAAATATTTAAATTATGTTTAGAAAGTATTAAGGCGCAGCACGATTTCAGATAATTTTATTTTTACATATGCAAATGTACACTGATATGTAAAAATGAAACAAAAAGAATTTTACACATCCTGTTTCCCATTTAAATGCAATTATGGCTATAATAATAAAAAAAGGCAAAATAATTATGAACAGATAGTTAATATTTTGTTGGGCCTTCACTGCACTTTATGACCTCTTGCATAAATTTTACCAATTTTCAGCAAAACGATTAATCGATTTTGCTCTAGATGTTTTTATTTTCTTCTTTATTTACAAGAAGAAGTACTGAATTAGTGAAAAATTTCGACTTCCAGTTTTTGACGGACTTATACGCTTTTGAAGGCCCGTTTTGATTGTTTTAAAAAAAAATGTTTGTCAGTGAATAGAGATAAAATTTTGTGGGCGCTCTATCTCAATATCTAACGCACAGAATTTGATCAAACATCAGATTCAGTTAGAGCTTAACATAAATTGATGCTGATTAGGTTTTGGTGTAAATCGTCCAAGAGATGGCTCTGCTATGCTGCATTTTTCCTGATTTCTGCGATTGTTATATTTCAAGAACTAATGCATGGAATTTCATAAAACTTCATATACTGTTAGATGTTGACGTAGATAGATCCTTATAAAGTTTTGGTGTATACCATCTAACAGTTATTGCCGTTATGCTTTGTTTGTTTTTCACGATTTCCGCCTTAGCTTTATCTGAAGAGTGAACAGATTGTTATTTAAGTTAAGTTGCAGACGATTTGATTTATATATTGGAAAAAAGTTTTGTCATTGCCAAACAACATTCTAGTTATACAGGGTGTTTCACTACCAGACCGACAAACTTGCTGGAGGTGCAGGGAGCACAGAGACGACTCGGATTCACATGGCAATGCAGGGTCGAAAATGCAATCCTAACGAGATAGAGTGTTGTTAGGGCTGAATCATCGTTATGGCAAATTGACATTTTAAGACCATAAACTTAAATAAGTCATGACTTCCCTGATAATAAAGTTTCCCGAAGTTCATCGAAGGCTTTTCATTCCTGGATCTTTGTTTATCCTCCAGCTTATCAGAAGTAGTAGGAGCGTTTTGGAATGACTTATCTTCGTTACTACTGCGAACGTCCGACGGATGCACAACGTATTTTAAAACATAGGAGATTCAATACGGTGCTCAATTACGAAACTTCGGGCAACTTCATTATAGGAAAGTCATGACATATTTAAGCTAATGGTCTTTAAATGTGAATTTTCGATCACGATGATTTAGCACCCAACAATCCTCCTATCTCGTTAGGATTACATTACCAACCCTGAATTGCTGTGTGATTTCGAGTCGTCTCTGTGCCACCCCTCCTGCAAGTTTGTCGGTCTGGTAGTGAAAAACCCTGTATATCCTACTTGGTAGAAATCTGTATCTCATTGATTCTTTGCAGCAAATAATCCTCAGCATGTTCAACGGGATTAAGGACTGGGCTGTGGCAGTGTGTATTAATCACACCAAGATACTGGTAAAGGATCCACAATTTGCAAAGGACAAAAATATGCTTCGATTCTTTATAATTTTACAGTTCAAAATCTTTTTAATATCCCAAGTGGTTTTGATCACCCTGTTTTAAGTTGTGCTAAAGAATAGCAAGGTAGACAGACATGTTTGTTCAATTTATCTTCAGTAAGTTTTAAGTTCACCACACAAGATCTTGCCATGTTACTCCAAACTTATTATGTTTCTGTATCCATATTTATAGATAATAAATATTCGGAGTGCAATACTGTATGTGTCGTGTGTCAAGTTCTTTGCTTTCATTCCTGAGATGTTATGACTGTCATTCACAAAAATGAGTTTTCAAAAAATTCGATCGGTTTCTTTATGTGTGTTTCAGCAAATAATAATATCGGTATGTTTGCCGATAAAGGGCTTTCACTTAAATGCTCTGCCCATAAAACTTTTTAAAGAATATTTCTGACAATTTTAAGGATTTGCAGATATTCTGAATCTTCTTTCAGTTTGTAGAAGGGTCAATCCATTTCAAGTGGTCTTGAAAATCATTTATTCATTGCTTGACCATTTTTAAAAAATCTGAAATTTTTTGTACAACAATCCTAACATGATGGAAGTTGACTATTATTTTAATTTTATTAATTTTCGTTTGTGCATGGCGGCCATTTTTGTTTCAGCGTCTGCAGCAATATTCTCACGAGAAGGGTTTACGGAATTGTAAATAATTCATCGTTTATTTCTCCAATTCAAGTGCGGATTAAAGCAATTTGTGCAGAATACGTTTGGCTAAAATTTAGTAATAGTGTAGATTCCGAAAATAAATCCTTATTGGTGAAATTTCAGCATAAAGTTTCAGTTTTTTTCCAAAATTTGGCCGTTTACAAAAGGAAATTTTTCTAGCAAGGAAAACTGTGAACATGACGTAATTTTCTTTTTACAAATAGGCCGAAAGTACTTGTACTCACACGACAAGTTCCAAATCTGGGACTTGCTTTCTCTTCGCAAAAAAAAAAAAAAAAAAAAAAAAAAAAAAAATAACAAATTTTTCAAAAATGTCAAAAATCGCACTTTTGAGGCTTTGATATCTCTGTGGGGCACGAGATAAAAAATTTTAAGTTCTGGTCTCTGACAGTATTATATGGTAGTGTTATGCACAAGAAATTTCAGGATGGAAATTTGACTACAAGTTGAGATACGGCTAGGGCAACATGTGAAAACAATACTGCCAAACTATTGTTTTGTTGTAGTCACAACTAAGTATTTATCTCAGAGTGTCCCTTAAATTTATCTTTTTGATTATTTTTAAATAATAGTAACAGAAAATAAAGCCCTTAGCAAAGCTTAGCAATTAATTAAGAAAATAATTATGCCTAAGGCTATACATTTTGTATAGTTTCAGTATTTTTTGTTGTAAGTAATTTTAGTAACTAGGACTTCCATCAGAGGGATTAGTCTGAGCGATATTGCTGAGAACATAGATTTAATAAAAATATGTGGAAGCAAAGAAAGTGAGATGTTATCTTTAATTGTCCATATACTGCGATAAATTGAAATGATGAAAATAAACGAATCGTAGAATTACAAAATCTAATATATAAATTCGTATACACTGTTTAGAAAAATGGGAAATCAAACCATGTAAGACAGCCATGCATGGATATAAAATTGAAAGTACGCAATACATTAAAAGTAAAATAGAAAATGAAACACTAAATTTTCTTATATCGGAATTTTAACTGTATAAAATAATGTCAAGAGCATAATCAGACGCTCCGCACCAATCTGAGTAACTTTAAATGACAAATATATGATGTTTAAAAAGAATGGACTATACTTTATATGGTGTGTGCGCCCCCGGAATAGTTAATATTGTACAATATCTGTTTTCCACGGATGCAATGAGGTTGTCGATACCAGTTAAGGAATTCTCTCCTCAAAATCTGATATAGTATCAAAGTACCGAATACATCAACAGTGGCATGCAATGCTTCGTTAGAGTGTGTTTTAGATATGCTCGATCGGATTTAAATGATGAGTGTATGCTGGCCACTACATACGCTGTATTGTTTTGTTTTCAAACATATTTTGCACATGTTGAGCTGTATTTAGCATCTATTAAATAAAAGAAATCGGCAATGATTGCAACATAAAGTATGACACAAGATCTGAATTTATCGTCTGCATAACTTTTGAGCTGTCAAAGTGTCATTTGAAGTAATTTACAAATCCATACATATTTATTCAGCAAATCATGCAAGCTAACATACGCCAATATGAACCCGATTATGAAATTTCACCAGAATAAGTTAATATATAAAAAATCTACTAATGATAATTGAGAATATGACCTTATGATAAAATGTCTAGAAAAATGAATCACATAAAATATTCATATCACATTTAAAACGGCACTTCCCTCTGTTAGTGGCCTTGGCGCGAGAGAGAAAAGCCTAGAGAAGGAACACTTTAACAAGTACTTTCGGGCAACCTACTCTCTGTTTCATACAGGTCTTTATTCAATATTTACACAATTTATTTAATGCTAGGTGGGTATCTATCAGTTTTGTTGCATTTAAATTGCATGTTTTGCGGAGGAAATGCAGTATTATAAAATATTTAAAGTTGCTATACCTAATAATTCCAAATTAATGGTAATTGAGATCGCTTTCCGTTAATTTCATCTTTTTAAATTTTTAATTTTTTAGAAACCATTCATAGAGATAATTGTATATTTTAAAACTAACCCGAAGCAAAATTTCAAGATTTTGGGCTCAGCAGTAACACAGAAATAGAAAATTTTCGAAAGTTTTCTGTTTCTGCACTGTTTTATATAGCGACATTTTTAGAAATTGTTCTGTAGCGAGAATTTACGTCATGATAAATACAGTTATGTCAATTTTCATGTTTATATTCCTAACAATTTCATGTACTTCGTTACTTAGATCATCTTTAGATCTTTTTCCGCTTTGTTTAGTCTTTCGATTTTTTAGAATTTGTTCTACAACGAGCATTTACATCTTATAAATTACTACCGTGCAAAGTTCTAGTTTCTAATCCCAACAGTATCCCAAAAATTTCAGTATTCCAAATAAATCATAGTTTAGAACCTTTCTAAAAAATTTTACGTTTATCCGTCAAATTGAACCTTTTAGAGAGCTTTCATTACGAGTATTTACATCTTAAAAGTAACTAATGCACCAAATTTAAAGTTTCTAACCCAATCAATATCGCATAAATCGCAATTTTAGAACTTTTTTGCTCCTGCAGCGATGTAGGTTCTTGCACTGACATAAAATACATTCTTTTTTTTTCGGAGCAGAGATGGCCACTAACATTTTTTTTAAGTTGGCTATGTAGTTTGAGAGATAACACCTCACAAACGTACAAGCATTAATAATATTATACACTTTATAATATTATAACGCTTTATAATATTAGCATTAGATGTACAGATACAAAAGCCATTTATCTGTTATAAACTAAAGTGCCCGGCGTTGCCTAGAATTTGAAGGATGTTTGTTCTGAAAAATCAATTTCAAAATTTAACATACAACACAAAACAAACATTAAAAAAAGCAGTCGAAATGTTGTTGAATGAATCATATGAAAACGCTATATAAAAATGCATAAATGTATATAACAGACGCAAAAGAATACAGCTATAAATAAACTTATTTCAATTTATAATTGGAGCAATAATGTTAAAATACGCAAATATTTCTCTAATCGGGTTTTTATCATGCTTCAATACATTTTTCACACTCATATGGCGTTATACTATATCCACCACGTCCTTTATATTTCGAATATGACGTAATATTTTTCTCTATCACGTGGAAACCTTGAAATAGAAAAATTATGAAGTTATATTCACTTTCATTTAAATTCTTCAAACTATTTATTTCTTTTTCATTTTTCACGTGAATATCTTGCAATAGAAAAGTTATGATGTAATATTCACCTTTTTTTTTTAAAATTCGGCAAACTATTTATTTCATTTTCATTTTTCACGTGGAAATCTTGCAGTAGAAAATTAATTGTTGTAGTAATAATTTTATTGTGTATTTTAATTGTTGGCAACTGCTATAACGAAAAATGTTTAAATTTGATAAGAAATTGCTGTTAAATTGGTGGTTTTTTATTAATTAAAAATTAACTATAAATTATTTCGATTCCGGATTACTTTAGTTGCCTCGGCCATGTTTTAATACACATGAACGTATCTTTTCACAATTTTGGCTTCCAAATTGTGGAGTTTTATAGAATTACAAACAGACAGATAGACAATTTTTCATTTTTATATATCTATCTATTCTAAAGAAGTAATTAACGCTGTCACCGCCGCCACCACCGCCGCCGGTTTTGAAATTTTTGGGACCGGAGGTCTTTCTTCGTTAATATTAAGAAAACTATTGCATACTAAAATATGAAAATCGGTGGTATTATAGAGAAATGTTTGATCAACATGCTGATGCATACAGTTTTTAAATCGAAGAATTATTTTAAGGGATATTTAATGCTAAAGTTGGACAAAACCGTTCCATTAAAAACGTTTTATAGGAGCAAAAACTATACATGGGAATTTAATCATTTTTAGATAATTTTATTCAATAAAAGATCCCGGTGTGCAGATTCCATTCATTTTTTTTTTTATTTGACTCATTTTTCGAGGTTTTATTTCTATTTTAAATTTAAATATTCAGCATTTCGACAGATATTTTTTACATATTTTAGAAAATGGTATTAAATTAAACTGTTGCCAACTGTATAAACAGCGCAAACAATAATGTTTGCTTCAAATTTAAAAAAAATATTTATACGTTACTATTATAAACAGAAAAAAAACCCTTTAAATTAGAATTGAATAATTTGGTATAAAAACTACTATCCACTTATTGGAAATTACGCCATAAAAACTATATTTACATGTGAATTTTAAAAGAGAAAGGATTTTGTAAAATAAATTCATTAACATGCGTTAGAAGTCTTAAATAGAAGTAATTACGTCACATTACACTTATTATGCAAAATGAACAAAAAATAATATTGCAAAACAGTTTAAATTAAAAAATTGCGCGAGACAAAATATTAGAGGTTAAATATTAGACTTTTTCAAAATTTTATTATTTGTCGTTTGATGTTAGGTGTTCAGCTATATGTATGCAAAATTTCATGTCTCCAACTTAATTAGGGGCTGAGTTAGAAAAATTGCTTAAAATTCAGAAGTTAGAGACCGGAGGGTTAAATATGACTTTTTCAAAATTTTATTATTTGTCGTTTGATGTGAGGTGTTCAGTTATAAGTATGCAAAATTTCATGTCTCCAACTTAATCGGGGGCTGAGTTAGAAAAATTGCTTAAAATACACAAGTTAGAGCCCAGAGAGTTAAATTTTAGACTTTTTCAAAATTTTATTATTTGCCGTTTGATGTGTGGTGTTCAGTTCTATCAGAAGTATGCAAATTTTCAAGTCTCCGACATATATAGTTTCTGAGAACGGGCTCTGTGACTAACGGACAGACAAACAAACAGACAAAGGAGTGAGACAGGTAGGGTTTCGTTAGATGAACGAAACTCTAAAAACATTCTGTGGATGACTGTAACAACATCCTAAAATTACATTACCATCAGCGATCTACCAATCCCGAATTTAGTTTATATTCGTTTCATATATTCTTATTCTTTTGTGCGGCCCTGTAAAACAACTATCAATAATACATACAGTAAAACCTCTGAATAGCGGACACCTCAAAAACTCAGAATTTGTCCTCTATTTGGAGGTGTCCGCTACTGAGAGTAAAACATGCACAGTTATTTAAGTGTTGGTAATCGAAGAAATGTCCGCTAAATAGAGGTATCCGCTAATCGGGTGTGTCCGTTATGGAGGTTTTACCAGTAAAACCTCTGAATAGCGAACACCTCGGTAGGGCAGAATTTGTCCTCTATTTGGAGGTGTCCGCTACTGAGAGTAAAAAATGTACAGTTATTTAAGGTTTGGTAATCGAAAAAATGCCCGCTAAATAGAGGTGTCCACTAATCGGGTGTGTCCGTTATGGAGGTTTTACTGCATAATAATGTCATCCTTTACAAGAAAATTGCGTGTTGTATGATAGAAAGACAGACATCCAAAGAAAGATAACCTCCCGGAGCAATAAACACTCATATCTTTTGTTTTAATCATCCACAATCGTTTCTAAATTTCGTTATACGAGTATTAAAAAAATCTGTTAATTTCCAGTCGATAGACTGACAACTATCTTTTAGCCTGAGTTTTTAGCCGGATTTAGCCTGTTGTATGTTATACAACAGGCCAGATTTTATACAACAGGCTAAAAACGGTCACCGTGGTACGGAATACTGTATTATTATTTGTTTGCCCACCAAAACTGGTTGCCACGGGTTGTTGCAAGGTTTGTGATCACGTGGTTGAATTTTTTTTTTATTTGCTCCATGTGTTCAAACCAGTTGCCTACGAAAACATCCACCGGTGAAAGTGACGCACACCAAATTTCTGTGACGTATGCAGATAAATTGTGCTTTTTTATCAGTTTTTTAAATATAATTTTTAAACGGTTTGGAACTTATTTTTCATAGTAGGTGCATTCAGTAGGTGGCCCTCATAGGTACCTTCTGGTGCAATCAGAAACGAAATCCGACAAATATTTTTTGAGTTATGCTTGACGAAAGGTTTTTATTAGGCTTTTTTTTTAGTAGGACATGACGTTAATATCCATCGTAGCTGTAATGTGTCCGGACAGTAATATTTCGCTGAGTATTAGCCTTTGCTTCGCTCAGACAATTAAAAGAAACCTTAGCACTTTTGCATAAAGAAAAAAAATATTTTTATACAAGACCTGAGACAAAAACAGAATAAGGAAAGAGAAAAGCTGTTAATGTTGTCATACTTGTTGAGATATGATCAAATGTGTCAAAGCACATTATTTCTTGTTGGTTTAAAAACCACAATTTTGATCTTTCTCAAAATTTTATTTGTAGGAACCAAGTCTCTTGATAAGTTGATTGAAGATCTCGGCCCTGCCGGCTCATAGAAATAAACTTTGAAATCACTATGTGCAAGTCTCACTTCATTAATAATTCCTAGCTTACTTCTTACGCAAAAATGTCATTTTTCTGCAGTATAAATTTTGAAAGGGCTTTGGATATCTTTACTTTTTGAAAATTACTTGAGGCTGATGCATGGTAACATCGTATAATGTTTCATTTACAGGAAAATACTTATGGTAGGAACAAGTTTCAGGGACTGGCAAGCAGCATTAAAATTTTGGTTTTCAAACCAACAAGCAGGAATGTGTTTTGACACGTTTGATCATGTCTCAACAAGTATGCCAACATTAACAGCTTTTCTCTTTCCTTATTCTATTTTTGTCTCAGGTCTTGTATAAAAATATTTTTTTTTCTTTATGTAAAAGTGCTGAGGTTTCTTTTTGTTACTAAAATTACAACAAAAATTACTGAAACAATACAAAATGTAGGCCTTAGGCATAATTATTCATTAAATTAATTGCTAAGCTTTGCAAAAGGCTTTATTTTCTGTTACTATTAATTAAAGATAATTAAAAAAATTAATTTAAACGACACTCTGAGATAAATACTTACTTGTGACTACAACAAAACAATAGTTTGGCAGTATTGTTTTCACAGGTTGCCCTTGTGGCAGCCGCAGAAAGGCAAGGGAGAAAATTCTTCGTTCGGAATGGCAGCTGGCCAGAGCCGTTGTCATAGCAGCGCAGACGAAAATGTTTACATTGCGTTTTTGTGTGTTCGAATACGATGAGTGTCAGAATCGACGTTTATCAATGTTCTACGAATAAAGGTAGTAAAGTGTTTTTTAAGTGAGTGATTATATTATACGAGCGACTCACCACAATGGTGACCATGGACTGTTCTTATATAGAGCATCAGCCTTCCTAGATGAGTTGGAATGTTATCCGATCATCTTCATCTTTCAAAGAATACATCGTTCTACAGCGGCTCGATGGAAAGCAGATAAGTTCTTCTGAGTCATTTTCCTGATATTTTTTCTGTTATTTTATTAGAAAAATTTAACTCGCGAATTTATTTTGGTTTGATTGTACTATTTTATATATTTATTACCATAAATCATGTCTAGTGTCGATGCTGTTCAAATTCCATTATATAACAGATCAGATCCTGCGCTATGGTTTGTGATGTGCGAAAGCACATTTGCTTTAGCTACCCCCAAAGCAATATCAGAATCTGTTACAAAATATAATTATATAGTTTCGCATCTTCCACCCGATGTTGCATCAATCATTCGTGATATTTTAATGCAACCAGATGCTACTGACCCTTATGGTGTCTTAAAAAAGGAATTAATTGCGCGCTCAGGTGAATCATCCCAGCAAGAGATACGACAGCTCTTGTCTGGAGAAGAACTAGGAAATCGGAAACCTTCAGATTTATTACGTAGTATGAAACGTCGCGCGGAATCCCTAAATGTTCCAGACAATTTAATGTTAGAATTGTTTTTGCAACGATTACCAAATTCTGTTCAGACAATTTTAGCTGCTGTTTCTGAATTAACCCTTGATAAAGCAGCGGAAATTTCAGATCGTATTTCAGAAGTTACCCCTTCCCCAGCTTCTGCAATTGCCGTGTCCTGCTCGAATGAACAGGCGATAGAGGGTAAATTATTGAAAGAAATCGAAAAATTAAATAAGCGCATCGATCAGCTTGCTGTTTCACGTGGTCGGTCCCCATACCGCAGAAACTGGAGTAAACCTCGAGGGCGAAGTAATAGTGATAATCGGGATTCAAGTATCTGTTGGTATCATAGACGATTTGGAAAAAAATGTAGGGAAGAAAAATGCATAAAGCCGTGTTCTTGGGCGGGAAACGAAACCAGCAAAGGGTAGAGGCGACTTATTCTTTGCCTCAACAGTCACGTCGCCTGTTCATTAGAGACCGGACTACAAATGTTTCTTTTCTGGTCGACACCGGTTCGGACGTGTCAATCCTTCCTGCCAACAATGTACAAAAACGGAATCCACCCGTACAAACGCTTTTGGCTGCTAATTCTTCCCCTATAAATGTTTATGGTCAACAAACCCTTTCTCTAGATTTTAAGTTAAGACGAAAATTTAATTGGACTTTTCTAGTGGCAAATGTTAGTACACCAATTTTGGGAGCAGATTTTCTCCATAATTTCGAATTGGTTCCAGATCTCCGCCACAAATGTCTAAGAGATTTAAAAACAAAATTTGAAACAACAGGTCACATGAAATGTGCATTAATTCATTCAGTAAAAACAATCAATATTGATAATATATATAATGAACTTCTTAAACAATTCCCATCTATTACAAAATTACCAGATCCCAATCAGCCTGTCAAACACAACACAATGCATTTTATTTCAACAAAAGGACCTCCAGTTGTGGCAAAACCCCGCAGGTTGGCTCCGGATCGCCTGAAAATTGCTAAAACAGAATTTCAAAATATGATACAACTCGGACATTTAAGACCTTCACGTAGCAACTATGCATCACCTTTGCACATGGTTCCAAAAAAGGGAACCTTGGAATGGAGACCTGTAGGTGATTATCGTGCCTTGAATGCGCAACCAAAAAAGACAGATACCCGATACCATGTATAGCTGATTTTACTGCTAATTTACGTGACACTAAAATTTTTAGTCGACTTGACCTCATCAAAGCATATCATCAAATACCAATCAATCCTGATGATATTCCCAAAACAGCGATATGCACACCTTTTGGATTGTTCGAAAGCACACGCATGCAATTTGGCTTATGCAATGCGTCTGCAACATTTCAGAGATTCATAGATGATTTACCAGGCGTCTATGCTTTCGTCGATGATATACTCATAGCCTCTAAAAATGCCGAGGAGCATTATCATCATTTAAAAGCACTATTTTCCAAATTAGCGGAATATGGTTTGTGCATAAATGTATCCAAGTGCACATTTGGTAAACCTACCATTGATTTCTTAGGATTTCGAATATCTGAACATGGTATTCAACCACTTCCAGATAAAGTTAAATGCATAATCGATTTTCCGCAGCCCACAACCTTATCTCAACTTCGAAGATTTTTGGGTATGTTTAATTTTTATAGGTCTTTCATATATCAAGCTGCACACATACTTGCACCTTTAGTGAAATTGTTAGAAGGCCATACAAACAAAAAGAAATCTCGTTCCCGTGTTCCTAAAACAGAACCCCTTAATTGGAACGAAGATGCTGAAAAAGCTTTCGTAGCTGCCAAAAATGCAATATCTCAGGCTGCTCTTTTACGGCACCCTATTCCAGGCGCTCAGTTGAGTATATGGGTTGACGCCTCAGATGTCGCGATCGGCGGCACCCTTATGCAGTTTTATCAGGAACGTTATGAACCTTTAGCATTTTTTTCCATGAAATTAAACAACAGTCAGCGGAATTGGTCAACATATGACCGGGAATTATTTTCTATTTATTCGGCAATAAAAAAATTTCGGCACATGCTAGAGGGGAGAATTTTTCAAATTTATACTGATCAAAGACCGCTAATTTATGCATTTAAGCAAAATCCCCATAAATGTTCGCCGCGGCAATCACGCCATTTAGATTACATTTCCCAATATTCCACTGACATTAGACATGTACCAGGTTCCGAAAACATTGTTGCAGATTGCCTCTCAAGAATTGAAATTGATTCTATTTCAAAATCTCCAATCTTAAATTTTGAGGAATTCGCAAAAGCTCAGGAAAATGATTCAGAGCTACAGAACCTGCATAATAGTACATTGCTCAAATTGGAATTGAAACCTTGCCTCATTTCTGATTGTAGCCTACTATGTGATACTTCAACAGGTACGCCTCGACCCTTAGTTCCTAGTTTCTTTCGTCGGCTGATATATGAACATTTGCACAACCTAGCCCATCCAGGCATAGCAGCTACCACAAAACTAATTTGTTCCAGATACGTATGGCCAAATATGAAACGAGACATCAAAAACTGGGTTCGTGGCTGTGAGAAGTGTCAAAGATCAAAAATACAGAGGCACACCAAAGCACCTCTTGGCACGTTCTCTCTTCCTGATGCACGTTTTTCCCAAATACATATAGATATCGTAGGTCCCTTGCCTCCATCTGACGGTTTCAGCTATCTTTTAACGATGATTGACCGATTTAGCAGATGGCCAGAAGCCGTACCTATATCTGATACACAAGCTAAAACAATTTGTAGTGCCATATTAAAGCATTGGATATCAAGATTTGGTTGCCCTTCGCTCATAACCACGGATCAAGGCCCACAAATGCGATCAGCAATATTTGATGAATTTACGAAAATGATGGGAACACAGAAGATCCGCACAACGGCATATCATCCGATATCGAATGGCATTATCGAAAGATTTCATCGACATTTAAAGTCATCCATCAAAGCTCACGAAACCAGTAGGTGGACTGAAATATTACCGATAGTTTTACTAGGCATTCGCACAGCAGTGAAGGAAGATATACAAGCTTCTTGCGCTGAGCTTGTCTACGGCACTACGTTGAGATTGCCCTGTGATATGCTGGATGAATACAAGATCCGACCTTTCAACGATAACTTCGTCACGCAACTACGAAACACCATGCGGCAGTTAAGTCCAGTTGCTACATCATCTCACTGCCAAGAGAAGTTCTATATACACCCTTCCTTGACATCTTGTTCACACATCTTTCTAAGAGTGGATCATGTACAACCTCCATTGTGTCAACCATATACTGGTCCTCACAAAGTCCTAAGTAGAACTGGGAAAACTATAACAATCGAGCTTAATGGTCGTAAGTCTACGGTATCAATAGATCGAGTGAAGCCAGCTCATTTGATTTCTACTTCAGACTTGTCCACGAAAACTGTTCCAGAGAACTCTAAATTAAAACTCTCTCTTAAAGCGGACAGTAACCCTGACCAAACAAAAACTGTCACACGTTCGGGCAGACATGTCCATTTTCCTAAAAAACTGGCATCTTATATTACTTACTGAAATTGTTGATAAATTGTTCATTTTGCATACTACACATTATGCCTGTATTTTGTTATATATTGCAATTTTATTTCATGTAAATATCCTTGTAATTTTTCTCCACAAGCGTGGATTCTGACACAGATAGTACAAAAAAAAAAAAAAAAAAAAAATAGTATACACTTGTATATCGTTTCTTCGGTACCCTACGTCACTGGGGGGATACTCTGTGGCAGCCGCAGAAAGGCAAGGGAGAAAATTCTTCGTTCGGAATGGCAGCTGGCCAGAGCCGTTGTCATAGCAGCGCAGACGAAAATGTTTACATTGCGTTTTTGTGTGTTCGAATACGATGAGTGTCAGAATCGACGTTTATCAATGTTCTACGAATAAAGGTAGTAAAGTGTTTTTTAAGTGAGTGATTATATTATACGAGCGACTCACCACACCCTTACCATATCTCAGCTTGTAGTCAAATCTCCATCCTGAAATTTCTTGCGCAGAACACTACAATACAATACTGTCAGAAACCAGAACTTCATATTTTTATCTCGTGCTCCACCAGAGATATCAAAGCCTCAAAAGTGCGATTTTTGACATTTTTGAAAAATTTGGGATTTCTTTTAGCGAAGAGAAAGCAAGTTCCAGATCTGAAACTTGGCGTGTGCGTACAAGTACTTTCAGCCTATTTGTAAAAAAAATTATGTCATGTTCACAGTTTTCCTTGCTAGAAAAATTTCCTCTTGTAAACGGACAAATTTTGTAAAAAAAAACTGAAACTTTATGCTTGAATTTCTCCAATAAGCAGTTAGTTTTGGATACTACTCTATTGCCATATTTTTAGCCCAATGTATGCTGTACAAATTGCTTTAATCCGCACTTGAATTGGATAAATAAACGATGAATTATTTACAATTCCGTAAACCCTTCATGTGAGAAAATTGCTGCAGACGATGAAACAAAGATGGCCGCCATGCACAAACAAAAATGAATATAATTAAAATAATAGTCATTTTGAACTTCCATCATGTTAGGGTTGTTGTAAACAAATTTTCAGATTTTTTTAAAAATGGTCCAGCAACGAGTGCTGGATCACTTGAAATGGCCCAGAACTCATTTTATGGTGCTAATTTCTTTTTATATTATGAGCGTCTCAGTATCTACCTTTCTTTGAGTTCATTAAAAATCTTTCGGTTCCTGTTTTCAGCATTATTTATTTACTTAAACATGGAGGTAATATTAAAAACGATGGACTTGTTAAATCCCAAGATTTCTCTTATACCATGATCTGATTTCCAAATTTTCCAATGGTTTATTACCAGATTTCGCACATTAGTAATTTGTTGTTGTTGTTTGCCATTGTTTCATATGTGACGTCTTATGTTAAGAAGTTATACACAAATTATTGTTAAAATATACTGATAGTAAATTAATTTTGTTCATGTGATATGATACAGTCATTCAGGGTAACTTTGATCCATGGGGTGTAACTTTGCGCCACGTCCTAATTTTCAATATGTTTGACTTCAAAAGGCTGAAAAAACTCCAGTGCTACACTCTGTTGACAATGTTATAAACTGGGATTTCTACTTTTTATTTTAGAACATAAATTGGCAACATTATGCACAATTAATTGCATCATCCAACTATTATTGTGAAGTACCGTTTTCAAGTTAATTTTGAATGCTATTTTGAAGTTGTTCACATCCAAATAAATTGTTATAGTACGTAACAATATACTTATTTATCAGACATATTATTATCTAAATGATATAAATGTGTTATTATTTCACGATTATGTATTTTCTAATAGGCAATAAAATGTAAAATTAGAAGGCACTACTATTTTACCTTATTTTCAGTATAACTTTGAGCCGGCTCAAAGTTAGGAAAATGTTTATTGTTTACTGATAAATACGGTATAATTTTGTGTTCATAAAAACTATGTGAAATAATGATAAAAAAAATGCAGAAATAAAAATGATATCTGACGGTTATACGAAAATACTATTTTCTTGTCAAAAATTCACCATATGTGCACGTATATTATATATAAATGCCGAAAGTGTGCCTTGGATCACTGAAAAAAAAAAAAAAAAAACCACTGTAGATATGCCAGCACAAACTGCTGGCGTCCGAATTGCCAGCTGTTAATGTTATGCAACTGCTGTTATTTTTCATGTTTATATAGTCAAGAAACCAAAGAAAGCTACAGCACATTCGACTGTGATCGAGTTTGAGCTCGAGATGAACAGTACTTTGTGCTGTAAAAATGTCGTTTTTTTTTACAGTGATTTTCAAAAATATGTGTAAAATACATAAAATTCATTTAAAGACGTTATTTGGGGCTGAGCTACTGAAATTTTACATCGCATATATTCGACCAGGGATGCCAGATTTGTCTCAAATTTTAATCCGACATTTTAAATTTATACCGGTAATTTTCAAAGAAGAATTTTTACTTTCTGTAATCGTTAAATCTCTCTTATTAAAGAAAGCATAAAATACTATTCTTTATTAAAAAGAGAGAAACAACGTATTTAAAAAACAAATGTAAATAATTATTTACATTTGTGTTTTAAATACGTTGTTTCTCTCTTTTTAATATATTGACACAAAGTACAATCCTCTCCCCCCCCCCTTTATGTACTATTCTTTATACCTGGTATGGACGCTAAATTTCTGAATATGAATGGAGGTCAAACTGGCAACTCTGCATTCGACATTTTTTATTCTTGTTTGATTAATACTAGTACTAGTATGTACTATTGTAACTATGGCTATATTATTGAGTTAAAACATTGAAAATTTTTTTCACTGCATTTTTATGTTTTATATGAACAATAAACAGTTCTTTTTCACTAAATATTCATGGTTTTCCTCTTCCACTTTTCTTATGCATAATATTCATTGTAATATCATAAATTATACAAATCTTGTAATTTTGGGAAATGTAAATTAGGAGTCTTTAAATATCTGAAAAAAAAAAAAAACTCTTTTCGCTTCAAAGTTGTCCTAACGATAATAGTTTTTGGTACTCCTTAGTTATCACATTGATCAAATTACTGTCGCCAAATTGTAAGATTGAATGCCAATAATGATTGCCATTAATTAATTAATTGTAAGATTAAATTCCAATAATGGCCAATAAAACCATTAATTCGACGTTTTTGTATTTTTATTAATGTTTTACTAATTTATTTGTTCTTTCGTTATTTAAAATAAAAATTATATCAATGTGTATAATTGGGCGAGTGGTTTGGCTATTTATATAATGTGGCGAAATTGGTCGACGGGGTAACTAAGAAGTACCTACTTTTTAAATAATGTCTTATTTTATATGATATTTATAATATGTTGCAAAGTTACCCGGCTGGATAACTTTGAACCTGGATAAAAATACATATTTCATTGTTTATATCATTATAATCCCTTAATTTCTGATAGTCATACAATAATTTAGGATCATTTATTCTCTTTTATGCCACTAGTTGCAACAACATTCTTAAAATAAGAGTGCGGCATCTGAAAATAAAGAAAATGCGGATCAAAGCTACCCTGAATGACTGTATTTTTTAAGATTTCTCATTTCAAAAAGTGTCTCAAAATGTTTTTGACATCTATTTGAGGTTAAATAATATTTAAAAGTCTAGAATAAAATTATCTTGTAAAATAGTAAATATTAACCATATAAGTTACAAACTTGAGCATTCATTTATTAACTTGATAATGTTTAAAATGCATTTAAAATATGATCATGGTTTTCGTAATTTATGTTAGAGAATCATAGAATAAAACACCAAACAGGGTTTCGATAACCGAGGGTAATACATATTCGGGAAACAGTACGTCTAGGAGATGATTTAAACATCAGATTTATTCTATATCGTCCAATAGTATCTCTCAAATTGTGTCGCAAAATCATTTCTCCTTGCGTTTGCGACATGTGTTAAATTAATGGTGACCGAGATGTCTTCAAATTATTATAATACGCTTTCTGATGGATGGAAGATCAGCTAAACAGCGGTTCGAGAATGCCCTCCGGAACTAGTTATTTGGAGTATATACATCATGTGAAATGGATAAACAATCACCAGTGTATGCGCATTGTGGTAATTAGACAGAGGAAGTCGCTGAGAATATGCTTATGTATAAATGTCTAATAGATATCTCGAAGCTTAGTAGCGAATATTGAATTTAGTATAAGCATTGCATGCTCAAATATGTATCTGGAAATGCAATCAGTTAATAATCAAATAGAAATTGGAAAATTCATGCAATTCCTTATAATCAAAAGTATTCTCAAGATTGACCTAAAATTTTGAATTTAATTAACATATTTTGCGCCAGTCAATTAAAATATGTTTTTAGATTTCTATAACTTCGCCTACGGGTGTCCATTTACAGATTTCAAATTAAAAAAAGATGTTAAAAAAAAAAAAAAAAAAATTAAAAATCCAAATGGTTTTTGCCCTTACCTTAAGTCTTTGGCCTTGATACAAAGATTGCGAGGCATTTTGTCTTATATCTTAAAAAAATGACTGAGATATAGCGGCTTGAAATTCTAGAGTGATGTATTTTTTCCACAATCGAGTTTCATTTAAGAGCTTTAGAAAACGCGTTTTCTAGGAAATTAACATTAATTGTTGTAACCATTATTGTTACTCTCGTACGCTTAAAATTACATAGTCATATCCACCAGCCTCAAGTTCTCCCCAAGCTTCGCGATACTTGCTGGTGTAATATGTCCAAATTTGGCAACAAAATAGGCCGCCACAAATGAAGCCAACTTGCCAATAACTGGCTACTTTTTAAAAATTTCCATTCAAATTCAGTATAAACGAAAACTGGGAATCTTCTATAATTCGGTTCCACACATTTTACTTTCGTATGTTTGAGTAAAGTTAGCTGAATTCGCAAAAACAAAGAATATGGAAGCTACATTTTCCTCCCGGAACAGGTTCGAAGGACTTCTTCTTCTTTTTTTTTTTTTTTTTTTTTTTTTTTTTTTTTTTTTTGTTTAACAAATACTATTTTGCCGATACATGTATACCGAATATACTCTACGCATATTTAATAGCTTGTCACAATTTAAGAGGCTGAAAAAATGACAATTTCTAGTTTAAATTCTTCCGTGCTTAAAGTGCCCTTTTCTTCTTAGAAGAGAAATTAAAAATCCCCCGAGAAATCCGCGAAGAAAGATATTTTCTTCTCAAGAAGCAAGATTTGTGCAAAAGATGGATATCATCTTCTTTTTTTTTTTTTTTTTGTCATTTTAAATAAAAGGTAAAAATATATCTCCCTATACAATCTTAAAAGAAACATTAAAAATGCTCCTGGTAAACGAACTTATCTCCGGATATCGCTGATTTTCGCTAAATGAGAAAGAGCGGCTCATCGCTCGCAAGACCATAACAACCGGTCAACTTCTTTACCCAGGTTTCTTTTAAGGGGATTACGTCTCTCTCAACAGAGGCAAAATACTCGGTTTTAAGGATTTTTTTATTTTTAGTTTCTTGGGGTGAAATTAAAATAATAATAATAATAATAATGTACTTTTGAACTAAAATATTTGGTTTTTGCCATTTTGTATACTGTAAAAAGAAAACAAATGTCTCTTGATCCACAAAAATATAATACAGGGTGTATCTGAAATGCTTCAACAATGATAGTACTCATGAAGACGTACAAAAAATCCAATGGAACATGGGGTCGAAAATGACATTTAAAGGATGAAAATCGGGAAAATGCGTCTGGAAAAGGAGACAAGAAAGAAACACTCCAGAAAATTATTTATTGCACAGAATAGGTACAACCACAGCTCGAAATGCCCAGAGAAAACAAACATTTTACAACAATTGTTCAAAGTGTCGATCGCGACATTGTTACACAGAGTATATCTACGGAGAAACGACTGGTGGACACGCTCAAATTTGCATATGTGGAATCCTGCTCCCATATTTGTTTGGCTTTCTTCCAAGTTTTTGTTATCTTTTTCTGACCGGATATGCACAAAGTGAAAGGAAAACCAGCTACGTGCTACTAGCCAGTTCTGCAGAAAAGCAACATGCGAGATTTCGATATCTTTATTAGTTTTGAGATTTTCACCCTTTAAACGTCATTTGCGATCCCATGTTTCATTGCATTTTTTGTTCGTCTTGATGAGTACTGCCATCTCCCTTAGATTGTTGAAGCATTTCAGATACACCCTGTATAACCGCGAATGAAAATATACAATAATTTCTTCCAAGTTACCCACGATTTTGAAAAGTGTTCTTTATCTTTCGAAACCTCGAAAACCTATATATTTCCGACAGTTAAGGCTGTTCTCAAATCCAAAGGGACCACTTTCTGACATATTTTTAAATTCATTTTATTCGGAAACTCATGAAATTGGAGGTGTTATTATTTGGAAACTATGTAATCGAAAGACCTTTTTCATTTTTTCGTAAAGGTAAGAGATCGTTCAGAAAATACTGTCAAAGTTGGAGCTTTGAACCGGATCTTTCGAATTTTCAACGCGAGAAAGGAAAAAAAAAACGGTCGTCAAGTGACTCAAAACTATAACTAGATATGTAATATATATATATATATATATATATATATAATGGAAATTCATTTCTTTTCCAAATCGCTTTAAGGTTGTACTCAAATCCAAACTGCTTATTTTCTGACTCATTTTTAAATTCATTTTTGTTCTGAAGCGCATCAAATTGTTAGATTCTCTTATTCAGAAACTATATAATGTGGGTGCATGTCGATTTTTTGATAAAGGCAGAATATATTGCAAATAGTGCTGTCAAAGTGGGCGTTTTGATTCGAATTTCCCGAAGCGAGAGAGCTGGGAACGAAAAAAATGGTCATACTGAGAAAATAATCGTTTATAAATCAAGTTCTAATTAATTGAGCGAAAAATGAAAACACACGACCGCTAAAACATCTTCAAAAATCATGTTAGAAAGTTTCATGTTTTCACCTTTAAAAATGAGCCTGAAAACATGTCCGAAAAATTTTAATTGTTGAGCGTAGGAATTTTTATTTTTTTTTCTTTAAGGGTGTATTCCAATCCAAACTGCTTATTTTCCGATTCTATTTCAAATTTTTTTTTGCTTTCAAACGCATCAAACTATGAAATTATCTTATTTAGAAAACTGCATAATGTGCCGTGCTTCTCGATTTTTTGACAAATGCAGAAAATATTGTAAAAAATGCTGTCAAAGTTGGCGTTTTGAACCGAATTTTCCGAAGCGGGAGGTCTGGGAATGAAAAAAATGGTCACTCTGAGAAAATAATTGTTTAAAACTAAAATTCTAATTAATTGAGCGGAAAATGAAATCACACGACCTCTTATAGATCTCTTCAAAAATCCCCTCAGCAAGTTTCATGTTTATACTTTTAAAAATGAGCCTGAAAATGTCTCAGAAAATTTCGGGCTGTTGAGGGTGAAAAAATATTTTTTCGAATACACCCTTAATACAGCGTAATAGCAAGTACTGCAAATTCCATGCTTTTAGGTTTAAAAATTTGTTAGAGAATGTGCCAGAAAATTTTGCGTTGTTGAGCAGAGAGCTTGAGAACAGCTTTAAACAAGTAAGAAAAAATCATGCGTCAAGCATAGATTATGAAACACTTTCCAACACATTCAGCATAATGTAACAAAACTGCATCGTTTAAAAAAGTAAACTATTACGTTTTAATTCAACCCTATGGAAACGCATAATTACATTTCAAACCCAATTTCAGCTGTTCCCATCCACAATCGGAAAATTATGCGAATTTTTTCAGCAGCCCTGTATATGATATATAGATTTGAATCTATTAACAACATGCATGCCGAAATTTAGTTCACTTAAGAGATACATATTACTTCAGTTGAAAATTTACCTTCAGCAATTTCCTCTAATAAGGAGAACGGTACGTGAATACTTTTGTGCATCCCTGTATTTCAGGTATAGAATTTATATGTAACGGGTAAGATGCAAAAAATTATTTAAATTTAAAAGCGCATACCGAATTTTAAACCGTACACTCCAGCAATTATTACTCAAAGACAGTAACTGTACTGTAACCGATTTCTTTTGTGTGTCCCTGTAAATGAATAAAAAATGCTCTGAATGCCCTGTTCCAACGTGATCGTAGTGAAATTCAGTGATTTATATCAGTTTCAATACATTTGAAATAGCATAATGTCATTAAAATACTCTGCAAACGATTCCCCCCCCCCCCCCATATACCATAATGTAAAGGAATACTTTTGAGTGCCCCTGTAAATGAACGATTAATCCTGCATACTTCACATACAATACCAAACATGCTTTGCTCACCTTAAATAATCTTTATCAATTTCATGAAAAAACGAGTATATTTACGGAAGTTAGAGCGTGACCAGACGGACAGACGGACAGACGGATTGACGGACAGACGGCAAGACAAACCGAATGCATAAACACTTTTCAACTTTGTTGAAAGTGTTAAAAAGCATTTATAAAAACAAAGTTTCTTTTGACACAACTGATTTCCGGAAACGTTTCCTATAGGATACTATAGTCATTTTTATTGGCCCACGGCATGCTATTTCTTTCTCCCACCTATTAATATGTCGTCTCCAAAAAACGTTACGTTGTATAAACCAGTCGTAAAACAAAGCAGATGTATCATTGTATGGAATAATCTCTACTGCAATTTTTTAAACTTCTAAGCATTGCACATTTTAAATTTTTATATCGTCGTATTGAAAAAAAAAAAGTACTTTTAAATGAAATTTGTTTGAAAGATGCATTTCCATTTATTTTTTAGATATTAATTTTTTTGTGTTTCTCAGCACCATTTGTTTATTTTTGGCAACTCAAGTACTCCATTTCTGTAGAAAAAGTAAAGGGAAAATAGTTGAAAAATAGCAATTATATTTTTTGTTGCCATTTTCTCATAAAAACTGAAAAAAAATATGTAATTAAAATATGTACTATTTTCAAAAAATGTACATGAATGATTTCTGATAAAACATAAAGCTATTATGAACTAAATTTAATTTTAAGTATCTATATTATAAAGGACAAACGTCTCTGTGCGTAACGCATACGTCATTTTGCGAATGGCAACACTTTGAAATTTGAAATAAAATTTAGGTTTTTCAATTTTCGCTACTGCAAATTTTTAAGCTTCTAAAAATAGCACATTTTCCATTTTTGCACTTTCGTAAAGGGAAAAAAATGTGTGCTTTTAAATGCAATTTGTTTGAAAGCTGTATCTCAATTTATTTTTGAGATATTAATTTTTTCGTAGTTTTTAATAGAAATTTTGTAGTCGTGCGGCAACTGAAGTACTCCATTTATATTGAAAGTAAAGGGAAAATAGTAGATTACTGCATCTTTTAGTTGCCATTTTCTCATAAAAACTGAAAAAAATGAATTAAAATACGTACTATGTCAAGAATTTTGTCTATTAATTAATCAGGTGAATTTTGGTTTTATTTCGTTTTTATTTATCAATTTAATAAACTGTAGTTCATAGCAAACTCACTTTACAAACGATACAAACCTGAATGAATGCAATTTTATTATTCGGTGTATAATAACATTTTCCGAATTTTGAAAAAATATACATGAATGATTTCTGATAAAACATGGAGCTATTATTGCTTTTTTCTGGGTTTGTATGTGTTATTTCCCGATAATGACGTCATGTGAATATTTTTCTACAGATGTTGTTTACGACTGGATCGTAAAAGTATAATGCTTTAGCGGATGCAAATGACGTGATTTGATAAAAAAAAAAGCGTATATTTAATTCTTTAAACAGAAATATGTTTTATAAAAATGCGTCATTTTCAACTAAGTTGCTTTGAAATTCTTCACAGATGAAAAGGTTTCACTTTTGAAAATAATCTGTAATCGAAATCACACACTGATAAAATGCTGATAAAATGTTTTGCTAAAAATTTAGAGTGTCTGATGAGCAGTGACATACAGTGTGCATACTCATATTGGAAGTCTTTGTCCAAGAAATAGCAATTATATTACAAAACTTGACGATTCTCGAATGGCTTAATTCGCTTCGCCGAATTAGACTAGCAAATAAAGAAGATCTTGGGAATAATTCGAGTATTAAAACAAATCAGGTTCCCAAAGTTTTTGGATAAAATTCTTCCCACCAGTAAAATTTTATTGCTATCCTTTAAGACATTTTACTATAACTAGGGGGCTCTGCCCCCTACGAGCTACGCTCGTCAACCCCCGTACAGACACCGCAGACTCTAACAGCACGCTAATTTGATCGCCTTTAAAAAGATTTCGGAAGATTGAATTATAATTTGAATCTGACAATTATAATCTGACGTAATTTTCACCAAACTTTTCTTTCTCTTTTTAATATTCACGTCAAAATACTTTTGTTAGAAATGAAATATTATGATCATCTTAAAATGTCAAGTAAATGTCTCGCGCAATTTTAAAATTAAAACTGTTTTGCAATATTATTTTTTGTTCATTTTACGTAATAAGTGTAATATGACGTAAATTCTCCTATTTAGGACTTCTAACGCATGTTGCTGAATTTATTATTTTACAATGTTCTTTCTCATTTAAAATTCACGTGTAACTATAGTTTTTATGACGTAATTTTCAATGAGTTCCTGCTTTTTATATTTTTTGTTTATAATAGTCACGTGTAAAATAAATTTTTAATTTGAAGCAAACATTACTGTTTGAGATGTTTATACTGTTGGCAACAGTTTAAATTAATACAATTTTCTAAATTTGTAAAAAATATCTCTCGAAATGCTGAAAATTTGAATTTAAAATAGAAATAAAACCTCGAAAAATTATTCAAATTAAAAAACTAACTGCAATCTGCACACCGGGAAATTCTGACGCATAAAATGATCTAAAAATGATTAAATTCCTATGTACAGTTTTTGCTCCTATAAAACTTTTTTAATGGAACGATTTTGTCCAACTTTGGCATTAAATATCTCTTAAAATAGTTCTTCGATTTGAAAACTGTCTGCATCAGCGTGTTTATCAAACATTTCTCTATAATACTACCGATTTTCATATTTTTGTATGCAACAGTTTTTTTAATATTAACGAAGAAACACCTCCGGTCACAAAAAATTCAAAACCGGCGGCGGCGGCGGCGGTGACAGCGGTAGTTACTTTTTTTTAGAATAGAGAGATTTTATGAAAATAACATAATTTGCTTAATTTAATTTTTCATAATCTTATATAATATATATATATATATTTAAAACACAAGGCTGTTTTTTAGTCATCTGCCCTGAGCTTTCTGCTGAACCAATTTTACTATTTATTTATTTTTTTTTTTAACTGAAAGCTGTTTATTTGTAGATGTACTTGCAGTAGCTGTTTTTTTTTTTTTAAATATCCCCATTTTTATATTTTAATTTTAATTGTATTTTATGAAATTTCTTCAAAATGGTTGTAATTAGATAGCTTTCATTATTGCAGAGAAGAGAGAAAGAGTGATGCTTATTCATCTTTATTCAAGCCATTTTCTGATAAAAATTCAAAATTGTTGATAAAATTTTTTGTATAGGATTTAGTGGCACAAAACGGAAAATGCCGTACTGCTTTTGAAAACTGCTTGTACTGCTTGCGATTTTTTTTCATAAAGTTTCCATATATTTTTCCACCTTTTGCTTGTGTACTAATACTAAGTTTCAGACACTAAGCGAAATGCTTAAGTGAAACTGACGTCATATTTAAAAGAAAACGATCATTTTCTTAGATAAAGCTAAACATTTTAACACAAATATGCCTAAGAAACATAAATCAGGCAATTTTTACTGTCCGATACTGAGATTAGAATCCCAAGTTAAGAGTGCCGCTGTTCACATGCAAAGATGTCTTGACAATCGTGACTTCAAGTTCCGAGTTAAAATTATTTTAAAATGATCAAATTAAAATACCATTTTTCAAAAAAGGTGAAAACGGACATGAGACGTGTGTATGCAAATTTTGAGAACGTGAAAATGATGTCGGATTTAGATTTCATGGTGAAAAAAATTCTATGATCGTGTCAAAGTGGAATAAATTTAGCTGTTTTTCATTCTGGAATACCAAGAATAGAGCATCAATTGATAACTTCATCATAATAACTCATCGTTATTATATTTTACTGATTATGTATCTATCTATATTATAAAGGACAAAAGTATGTGTGCGTAACGCTGACGACATTTTGCGAATGGCAACACTTCACGATCAAATTTTGAAATTTTCTCTTCTGCAATTTTTTAATCTTCTGACCATCGTATATTTTCAATTTTTAGAACGTCATTTAGGGAAAAAATCCACTTTCAAATGCAATTTGTTTAAAAACTGTATCTTAATTGACTGATTTATTATGTTTTTAAAAACTAGGGGGCTAGGCCCCCTACGAGCTGCGCTCGCCAACCCCCGACCAGACACCGAAGACTCTAAATGCATGCTAATTTGATCGGCTTTCAAAAGATTTCGAAAGTGGCGATCTCCCTATAAACGGATTTCTATTCATTTCTCTTTGATTGGGGAATTTTAACGCCAAATCCGCTGCGGTACTACTTGATTATCCAGTCGACCAATTTCGCCAAATTATACAAATTGACATAATTTTTATTTTAAATAACGAAAGAACAAATAAATTAGTACAACATTAATAAAAATACAAATAAAACGTCGAAATGAAAATAACTTGGTGACGTAGACACGTGTAACAACATTTCAAAATAAGCTAATATAAAAGGAATTAAGTAAACAGAGTCTTTGTCTCCTGGTATTTTTTAACAAAGCGAAAAGAAAGTTCTTTTAAATGAGACATTTTAAATTAATCGTTTTTAATCTGACGTAATTTTTACCAAGCTATTCTTTCTCTTTTTAAAATCCACGTGAAAATACTTTTATTAGAAATTAAATATTATTTGCGCTTTCCTAACAAAAATAGTTGAAAAGATCCTCTCAAAATATCAGATAAATGTCTAGCACAATTTCTAAATTTAAACTGTTTTGCAATATTATTTTGTGTTCATTTTATGTAATAACTGTAATGTGACGTAAATATGACGTAATTTCTCCTATTTAAGACTTCTAACGCATGTTAATGAATTTATTACAACAATATCCTTTCTCTTTTAAAATTCACGTGTATACTTTTTATGACGTAATTTTCAATAAGTTCCCGCTTTTTATACGCAATTATTTCATTTTAATTTGAAAGTATCTTTTCTATTTATAATAGTCACGTGTAAATAAATTTTTAATTTGAAGCAAACATTATTGTTTCCGTTGTATATACAGTTGGCAATAGGTTAAATTAGTACAATTTTCTAAAATAAGTAAAAAATATCTCTCGAAATGCTGAAAATTTGAATTTAAAATAGAAATAAAACCTCGAAAAATGAGTCAACTTAAAAAAATAAATTAATTCTGCACACCGGGAAATTATAACGTATAAAATGATCTAAAAATTATTAAATTCCGATGTATAGTTTTTGCTCCTATAAAACTTTTTTAGTGGAACGATTTTGTCCAACTTTAGCATTAAATATCTCTTAAAATAATTCTTCGATTTGAAAACTGTCTGCATCAGCGTATTTATCAAACAATTCTGTATAATACTACCGATTTTCATATTTTTGTATGAATTATTTTTTTTAATAATAACGAAGAAAGACCTCCGGTCACAAAAAATTCAAAACCGGCGGCGGCGGCGGCGGTGACAGCGGTAGTTACTTTTTTTTAGAATAGAGAGATAATTTTCAAGCATAATTTTTTGCAATTTATCTTATCACGAGCGGGCATAATAATAATAAACATTTTGAACATAAAGCAATAAAAATTGTTCAGCATTTATTTCAGACTAATTTTCCGCAACGAAATTAATACTTCCTCTGTAAATAAATAAAAGAATAATATTAAAAAAACACATTTGTAATCGAATAATTTAAATTTTTAGACAGCCAAACAGGAAAAACAAAACAGATTGTCTATGGTTTTAAAAACAATTTTCAAGCATGAAATATTTTTAAATTTATCTCTATTGCATGGAGCTCCAATACGAAAGATTAATCCGTTTGCCTTTAAAGCAACATAAAGAGTTCATCATTTTCTTACGGCTAATGTTCCATAAAAAAAACTTTCTCTATGAATAAATAAATAAAATAATATAAATAAAACACAAATTTAACAGACATGCAATTGAAGTACGCGCTTAAAGCTCTGAAATTATCAGAATTCAAAAGGATGCCGTAAGTAGCAAAATCTTAGGTTAATAACTCTTAGCATGCAACTAATATATAAATATCGCTTTTAATAAATTTCAAAACTTTATTCGATTGTATAATTAATATTTTTCATATAAAAAAAAATGCTTTTTTATTGCTAGTGGGCAATCTAAAAAATATATTGCATGTAAAAAAATATATTAGTTTTCAATTAAAAAATAAGTTTTCACCTATATTCTGTAGCCCGGGTACGATAGTCTATATTAATATTACTCGTACAAACAAATGAAGGCATATGAATCATGAGATAGCCGATTTTTTTTGTCCAGTTTCTTGAATGACGAAATATCTTTTTTTTTTTTTTTTATTTGTGTATTATTCAGCGATAGTCACGTCCTATGCATATTTTACTGCAGATGTTGTTTAAGACTGGATCGTAAATGAGGAATTCTTTAGCGGATGGGGATGACGTCATTTTATATAAAATAAAAACGCGTGTTTGGAGTCTTAAAACTGAACTATCTATATTTACACATACATATATCGATATTTTTTCATCGGGGGCGACACTATATTTATACACACGTATATCTATATTTTTTCATCGGGGGTGACCTAAATTCTGGAAAAGCAGAATTCCTGTTTTCTAGTATTGTTATAATCAGTTTTCTCATGCCGGATTATCGGTTATTTCAACACTTTCAGCTCCGTAACTGAATTTATACATGCAATAGTAACAAAATAATATTAATTTTAATGTTAGTGTTAATGGTGTTAATTTATTACGTGTGTCTGCAAAAAATGTTTTTCGAACATTAAGAGGACCGTGGACCTTTTATGTGAGCAAAAATTGACCTCAAAATCGAAAATATGTGTGTATTATTATTATCTAACTTGCACTACGTCATTCGTGGAAAACCGCATGCAAGATGCGATTATTTTACGCAAAGTTACAAGTGTTTTAATTTTGCTCACAAACAGTTTTTTGGCCTTTTAATGTACTTTAAATCTGTTTTTCTCAATACTAATGTTTCAGCTTTTTTTTTTAATTTTTGAAATGCTCTTTGCTACTTAATTTTTGATCAAAATTCATGAAACTGATAAGTAAGAATCCTGATATTACTTAAAAAGAAACTGTGTATGCGTTTTAAAATTCGACTTCATTAAGACAATTAAATTGTATTTTTAACTTATTATAAGACAGAATTTTGATGAAAATCGATATGGAATTCAGAAAAATATCTCTGAAAAATTAACTATTAAAGGGATTAAAAAATTGATACACAGATTTGTTTGTAATCCAAAATTGAGGAAATGGCTAAAAAATTAAGACGCGAGGAGCATTTTAAAAATTTGTTTTAAAATTTAAAAATTTTTAAAAGATCTTAAAATTATAATAAGATTGGAACTTATGGTGAAATGAATATTTTCACAAACTTTCAAATTTCTATTATGAAAACTAAAGGAAATTTTTTTAAACATCCACCGTCCCCTTCTTTTTTAATTCATTTGGCAGTTAATGTTTTTCTGAACAATTTGCCACAAACCGCATCAAAATATTCGTAAAACTGCGCTCGTTATAGTAAAAAATGTTAATTAGCCTTGGTCTGTTTCAAGCGAAACATTTATATCTAAGTTGATTTCTCTCCAAATCGATATTTTTTTACTTGCGCGCACGCTAACTCCAAATGAATTAAAGTTAATGATTCAAAATTTTATATTTATCTTTATTATATCATTTTCTTGAAATTGAACTAAAATCTAAAAAATTAACAAAAATTGTTGAATATATGGGTATTCGAGTGAAATAAATTATCAAAATTTTCATATTTTTATTTTGAAAATTAAAAAAACTTTAGATTTTTTTTGTTTATTCATTAGATTTTAGTCGATTTTATTTTTGTAATATTCTTAAACTTATATTAAAAGTTTCAATGTTCTAGAGGGTATAGATATTTTTAAATCATGTACGCAAGCTATATACATTATCATTAATTTAAAAAAAGCATACATTAAGGAATAATTATTATCAATTAATTATACAGTGTTTAATGAAAATTATACACTGATGTGAAAACTTAAGCATCCATAATAAAATACTAATTTTCGAGGCGCGAATACTCAAAAGAAAATAATATAATTCAAATATGAACTATCCCTACAGCCACAGCTAGTCGATGTGACGTCTTCTTCACGCCGTACATGGTCACAAGTGTCTCAGTCACTACGGTGAAACGAAATGTGGGATCTTTCATCCGTCACATTATTAGCCTCAAATAATCGTCATACGACGACTCCATTGAGAAGTCACTGTGACTGTTGTTTTTTGATGAGTCACCAGATAAAATTACAATTAGGTCACCTTGTGATTCTCATGTGACTATCATTTGAAGACTCACTTTTGAAGTAATCGTGAGAATTGCATTATAATGAGTTACCATATCATGTCACGGTGAAGTCACGTGGTGACTTTCAGGTGAGCGGGACTACTGTGAAGTCACCATTGCGCTCTTTTGTGAAAAGTCACCAGATAATTTCATTTTCTGTCACTTGAGAACTCGTCACAAAACAGCTGTCACGATGACTTTACAATTGAGTCTCAAAGTGACAGTCACATGAGAGTCACTAGGTAACTTCATTGTAAAGTCACTTGTTGACTCGTCATAAAACAGCAGTCATAGCGACTTCTCAGTGGAGTGACCAATTGAGAGTAAGAATGAGATGAATAAAAGATATCACATTTCAGTTCGTTGTAGGGACTGTGACGCTTGTGACCATTTGTGACGTCAAGGTGAGTTCACATGGACTGGTCGTGCTATTATGGTAAGTACCTATTTTCTACACTTGATGTTTGTAGAATTCCCTTTTGAGTACTCGCGTGTTCAGAAATTAGTATTTTCTGACTGTTGCTTAAATTTTGCACACTAGTGTATATTATATTGCATGTTAAACATATCCTATGTATTAAAATTATAGTATTAACACACACACACACACACACACAAAAAAAAAAAAAAAAAAAAAACTTAAGTGATTACTGCAAAAAATGAGTACATGGGTTAAAATGGCTTTAAATATTTGTCTCCGAAATCAAATTTTTCATCTGTTTAAAGGGTCGTATGTCCCCTTAAAAGCTTTATTTGAGAATGGATAGCATCCTAAAAATCTTCCTTTATTTGAAAGCCGTTGAAAATAAGTGTCTCTCCTGGTTAGAAAATAACAAAAAATTGTGTGCATATATGCGTTTACCACCAAAATATTTCGCGCCCATATATGCGCTAATAATGCAAATGAGTTAAACAAAGCGTATGCAACATCAGCAGGTTGCATACACTTTTTCAGTAGACGCTCGATTTTACGAACCCGATGAGACTCACAAAATGTGTTCCTATAATCGAAAGTTCGTAAATGGGAGTAACATTAGTTCAATGGGATGCTGGTTGGGACCAGTACATCAGTTCGTAAAAACGAATAATTCGTAAAAAAAAGGTTCGTAAAATCGAGCGTCTACTGTACCACAATTTTTTAGTAAAATTTCTCCGCCTATTTACTTGCAGAAAAATATCACAAAGTCTGTGATTTTTTTAAATTTAAATATGGAATAAAATTTTTTTGATATTTAATAGTGGTGACATACTTCTTCAAAATTCCAAGGAGTGTGCGCACCTTGCATCAAGCTGATAAAAGTAATGCTTTTATGCTTATGAATAATTAAGAGAATCGTAAAAGCATCTAAAATAAAACATTTCGTAAACATCAGATTTCAAAGCGTAAGAAAAGCCGCAAACTTTTCAAACGCGACTGCAAATCTGTGGCACTGCAGATGCGCTGCTTATTGATGTCTGTCCCCCCAACTCCAGTTGTTATTCACTTAAAACACAAAGTGGCAGATCATTTCCCACAGAGAAATTAAATTAAATGCATATTTTCAGGAGATGATAATTACAAAAGTGTATTAATCCAGCGATAATGGACTATCATTAAGGATGTAAAGAAGTTCGGGACACGTTTTGGGCGTAAGAGCTAATTTGGCCCATCTGCGATATCTTTCAAACTATTCGGTAAATGGCATTACTAGCAAATCGGCATGTGTATTATTATGCCTTCTTTCACCCACAACAGTATCAGAATCGAAGAAGCAATCAAACGAAAGCTACTTCAAATTTTGAAATTTTCACTTAGGTAATTTTTTTTTTCACTTATAAATAATTGTTTCTGATTTGTTTATGAATTAAAGTTTCACTTCTGTGAATAGCATTCTAAAAGACTTATTTTCTACCTACTGATTTTTAAAAATACTTTCAGAATATTTTGATACGACGACCATAAAACAAATGGTGATATGGGCAAGTTGGCCCATTTAAACCGGAGCACGTTGGCCTTCAGCCCAAGAGTTTGTTTCTGCGTTCATAAGTATATAAAAGTCAATTTAATAAGTCAATAAGCCTATAAAAGTCGCTTTAAATTGCAGATTTGTGTGTGCTTCAGGTCAGTGTGGTATTAACGAAAAGGCAAATAAGAGTGGATTCAATGTAACTTGGTGCAAATATTGGGCACACGAATCAGCTGTTATTGGGAACAGGATATATTTTATATTTGCATTCATTGAGATGATGAAGAAGATTTAGACGAAGGCAGTAGTTAAGTTGAACAAAGTATTATTTCGTATCCTTTGTATTTTTTACTTACCAAATTAAAATTACATTTGAGATTTTATGCGTTTCTTCAATTCCGTTAGTAATCCGAAAATAATTTTTTTTTTGGAGGGCCAACTTACTCCGTTCGATGGGGCAGGTTGGCCCAATGACTTGATGTCTTTCTGAGCTTAATTAATATATTTTTTAATTTTCTCATATACGGGGTTAAGCTTTACGGTACGCTGATTGTACATATACAAACTAAGAAAAGAATTTAAAAAAATTAATAAAAGAAAAAAAGAAAAAAAATATTAAAGAAAAAATGAGCCAACAATCCCTTGTCTACCCTACCGCATTTATGCGAAAAACTCTGATTGTTTAACAACCGAATTACATACAGAACTAATATGGGAATATCACGCATGTAATAATCAAATTAATTTTCTAATTTTGTCAGAGAGATTCACATTGCTGAGCGGGGAAAATGATTTGAGAATGAACCTTTAAGGATGTTAATCTGTAAGATCTCCAATTCCCCACGCTAATGTGAAACCTATGAGCATGGAATACATATTTATTTTTTAAATATCTTCTCAGAATATTATTATTTTTAACTTCGTTTTTCTGTGTTCTCTTTGTAAAGAGTATCTCTTTCTATTATTGTTGTCAAAATATTTCTAAAATATATACTTAATTTAATATTTAATGTTTTAAAATCTTAGCAAAGCTGACAAATTATGAGTAAGATTATAACGCTTCAAATAAAATTAATTATATATATTTTTAAAATATTCCGACAACTAAAAAAAAGAGAGAGACATCCTTTAAGAATAGTTAACAGAAAAAATAAGTTCAAAATATTATGCTCATAGGTTTAACGTTAGCGAAGAGAATTGGAGATCTCTGACCAACACATTAACTCGTTAATGACGATTGGCAACTTTATTTGCCACTTAAACCGTACGAACCACTTAAATTTGAAAACCAGTATTTTAGTACGAAAATTTTCCCCTTATCACATCTCAAATTTTAGAAGATTAAATAACTTAAAAGTTACATTATGCAAAAATTGGTGTCAATTGGTATTGAAGACATAAAAGAAATGCAAAGATGCTCGTCGGGAATGGCTTGAACAAAGCATATGCAACGTTCAGCTGAGTAAAATGTGATAGAAAAATTAAGAGAATGGTAAAAACATCTGAAAGAAAACATTTCGTCATCATCAGATTTCAAAACGCAAAAACGCAAATGCACTGCAGATGCGTTCCTTGCTGATGTGAAAAAAGAGTTCACAGAAAAAAGAAGTTCGAAATATTAATTTCCTAATGAGATATTTTAAAATACCAATGCATTCCATATCCATAAGTTTAACATTAGCGACGGGAATCGGAGATCTCACTGACCAACACCATTAAGCCTAGAATATTAGACGCTCGTAATCATCACGACTATGGTATTCTCACACTATGACTACGTCACGTGTTTTAAATCAAGTAATGCTTTTATGCCTATGGGAAAATTAAGAGAATCGTAAAAGCATCTGAAACAAAACATTTCGTCATCATAAGATTTCAAAACGCGAGAAAAGCCTTAAACTTTTCAAACCCGAGTGTAAATCTGTGGCACTGCAGATGCGCTGCTTGCTGATGTGTGTTCCACCAACTCTAGCCGTTATTCACTTAAAACACAAAGTGGCAGATCATTTCCCACAAGAGAACCGCAATTAAAAGAGTGCGGCTGACAGCACAAACCGTCCATTAGGCGCGTCTGTTAAAGACGAGGACACTTCATTATGCCCCCCTTCAATTAATAAACGACGGCGCATGAGAGGCAGGCATGGGAAAGCTGCGACTTTCCCAAGGAATCCTTTCGATTCCACTGCGCCAATTAGTTCGTTAAGGACTGTTACGTTCGAAAGGGGTAAATATGTAATCATGGGTTTGAGGGCTGTTGGATCAACTGCGCGACAAGTGGGGACCTTCAAGGTGTCATCAGAATCTTTTCTAAAATGCTTAATTAGCGGGTGGACGTGTTGGAAAAGAACAAAGACTGTCATCTAGTTTTCGCCTTTTGGACATGCATTTCCCATGCAAATCTTCATCAGTTTCACCCTGTTTGTTTTGAATCTCGTGTTAATGATAGCTTACAAACGTAACCTTCAAATTTATTTAAGAAACTTGAGCCGTAATTACTTAATTTCAAACTAATGCTTTTAAATGTTTTGAATAACTCGTGAAATTCTTATGTCGTAATTATACATCAATTGCGAAACTGGCGAAAAGGGGGATTCAGGAGTTCAAGTTCTTCTCAGAGGATAGGAAGACGAGTAACTTACATAAAGGAAAAAAATTATTAAATTTTATTGTACTTTATAGCTTTTAATAGCAATATTTCTTTTTCACTCGATTACTATCTTTGAATCTCTAAACTGTAGTGATTTTTTTATTTATTAATCATTTGGAAAAATGGTTATTGTCCTCGGTCAGGGTAGAAATCAAAAACATATCTGAAGCGTTTTATTAATTGAATCCCGCATTTTATTCGTTTTCTGATTGGTCTATACAGTAATCTGTATTTTCCCTTTACTTTCAACAGAGATGGATACTTCTGTTGCCACTATGACAAAAAAGTAATAAAAACTACAAAAAAAAATAAAAAATTAATAACTCAGAAACAAATTGAGATACAGCTTTCGAACAAATTGCATTTAAAAATACATTTTTTTTTCTATACGACGGTGTAAAAAGTAATATTGTGGGATGTTTAGAAGTTTAAGAATGAAATTTCATTGGTCCAAGAATATTAATGTTTAATCCATGGCGTGCGTAATGTATGCCAACTCCGTAGAAATTTAAAAATTTACAGTACCGAAAATTGTAAAACTGAAATTTCTTTTAAAAGTTGTTCATGATGTGTCCAGGAATGCTAATGTTTAATCCATAGCGTACGTAATGTATGATCAACTCCGTGCGATTTTTTATGTCTTAAATTTTAGTCTCTGAAAAAATCATTTTCCAAATGGCCGTTGTAATTTGTTAATTTTTTTTTTCTGACTGCAATCTTTTGAAATGAGTACCCTGACTTACAAATGTTAGAAATGCATTTAACCCTCGCAATACTGCGATCAAAATATTACTTAAATGCCTAAGATTTAAAAAGGTGTGACGCCATAGGTAATTTAGCCACTTTCCCCCATTAGCAATTATAATGTTTATACGATGCGACGATTCATTTCGTTGAATAGCGAAATTTACACACAACTGAACACAAGAACTAGAAGAAATAACGAAATGAGGGAGGCACCTATACTAGCTTGCATGGTAACGCTGTGTCCACAGTGTCATCTAGGAAACTAAATTTGGCAGGACACCAAAAATCCTCTTTCTTTCACTTGAAACGTGATAAATGATAGAAAGCTTTCATTTATTCCTTGATTGCCTAAAATGGGGGTCAATGAAACCCTATTCACAATTTTTACAAATAAACAAAAAAATTAACTGTGCGAAACTTACTAACTAGATAAAATTATGAAAGAGACCTTTATAGGATAATTCCTCGAAAATAATTTTAGCATACATATTCTAAATGAAAAAACAAACTGCAAAATGTCCAAATGGGGTCAAATTGACCCCATCTTAGTACTGCGAGGGTTAAAAAAAATTGATTGAAGGCAGTTCGACAGACGTCCTATATAGAAACCAAGTTCATAAACACGTTTCAACTGTTGCAAAATGTTAAAAAGTGCAAAAATGCCTAGTTCTTTTTATGCTGTAATTTTTGAATAAACATATTCATTTAACCCTAGAACTACCGGAAATTTTACTCAAGTTTTATAAAAACATTCTACACCAGAATTTTTACTTAAAACTATTTAATTTGCTTATTTAACTTATTATTGTCTGATTTATACATTTAGTTTGTTTTGAAGAAATTTCTGGTTTGAATAGATATTTTGAATATACATGTCGGGTCCATTGGACCTTCTGGTAGACAGAGGGTTAAGCAAGCAGACTTTACAAGACTTTCACAGGTCTAAATTATACACAGTTGCAACTAGTTCGTGAAATTTTTTTAGTTTTGCGCCATTTTTTAAAGTGAATCGGTATACAATAGAAAGTCATTTAATCTGAAAACATTCGGTAAATAGGGAAATATTTCTCAACTATCATTGAAATCTGATTACTTCAACTCATGTTAAGTAACGTATCTTCTGGAAATCTTTCTTTTATTCTCGTTCCTTCATCTGTGCGTGTGTATCGGACCTCGAATTTACTGTCGTTTCGCATCTGTCTACTACACGCAACCAACGCCTTGTTGCTAACCTCGCCTTTACTTGTTTCTAAAAGTTTGCAGATTTTGAAGGATTGGATTTTGTATCAAGACATTTATCGCGCGAGAGATCTCGTGTCGTGGAAGTGAGGGCTGATGCCTTGGACAAATCCTGAAAGATCCACATGACACAGCTTAACCTATACATCGTATAATTAACTTTCGTTGCTTAGAAGAAGATTTTAAAAGGCACTAAGTTAAGCAACATGTGCAAACTAGGACTTCTTTCACCAAGATTTGACGCCCCTCCCCTCACCTTCCCATTCTTTCCAAAATAAACTTATAAACAGAAGTTTTCGATCTATTGTTGTATTTTTTTTATTTCAACCATGAAATAATTGCTAGAAAATACATTAATCTTAATATCTTTAGGTGTATTTCTGTAGAAATCAATTTATTGCAATAATTCCGTTTAGTACATATCTGCCGCCAATATATTAGATGAGTTAATAAAGTATATACATAGCTGCCAACGTATACGGATTTTTACTACCACTGAAATTTAATAGAAAATTTTACCTAATTCAATCGCCGAATTCCAATGAATATCGATAATTAAATAAGACAGAATTTTCTGTTAAATTTTAGTGGTAGAAAAAATCCGTACAAGTTGGCAGCTATGTATATATAGTTCTTTTACAGAGTACATAGTTCATTTATGTTACATTATGCTTATAATTCGTTTATAAGGGATATACAAAACAAAAAAAAAACATGCAAAACTAGTTATCACGTTAACCTCCGAAATACTGAACCACTTCAAACTTAATTGGAACAGTGCATTCATTGATAGTGCAAGTATCTTGGGAGAATTTAATTTTTTAATCAAGTATTTTTTGGGCACCTCTACGAGGTCACCTAAGTTATGTGTTTTTTGTTTATCTAAATACTGTTTTATTCTAGGAAAAAAATTAATTTCTTTAGGGGGTCCGGGGATTAAAAAAAAAAAAATGCAATTTTTTTAATTATTGGCTTAAAAAAAATACTGAGTTTTTAGCGTTAAATACCGCAAACCGCATGCTTTTATCTTCATTGGATCCAGAGATATAACACCTTTTGCCTTGGGAAGCGATGCATCAGCTGCCCTCTGCCGAGGACTTTAGCTCCATTTTATCTAAGAATGAATTTTTTCCACGATTCGTCAACTTTAAAAGAATATATCTAAAGTTCCTTGAAATATATATGTATGAAATTTTTAACAGATATTTTATGCTATATTACGAACAAATTGACTTTAGGATTTTTAATTTTGAATGATAATTGTGAAAATATGCTATTTAATGCAAAACTCACTCATAAAAAAACTTCATTTTTTAACTTAAAGTTTTTTTTATAAAATTCATAATCCATATTTTAAGAAATCCTGAAAACAAATTAAAATGACACATTTTCTGTACACAAAAGTGCAAAAATTTTGTAAATCGAGTAAGTATTCCCAGAGTTATATCAAAAATTAAATATGTTAAAATTTCAAAATTTAATTTTTTTTAAATATTTAAAATTTTTCAGATTTTTTTTGTAAAAATTTCATGACAAAATCTCTATAAATGAAAAAAAAAATAGAATTTTGAGCCTTGGAATTCCTTAATAATGTTCTTTCAGGGTTGGAAAGTGCTTAATAATCTTTGCCTGACTCATGACTTTTCGTTCCCATTTTAGGTAGATTTCGTATGAAATATTACCTATTGGCGTCGTTCCTATGTTGGAATTTCTGAAATTTTTTTGCAGATCTACACCGATCATGACCCCTAGAGCCCAAAACCACCCTCAGTAAAAAACTTTATATCTATCTATCTATCTATATATATATTTAAAACCACAAACAAAATATCAAAAACCATCACTCACCATATCTAAAATGAAACTCGCATCGAAAAAATTAAAATAACCAACATAAACTTTAACTCTTAAAATCAAACTGAATAACCAAACTAAAGAAAATATATATAATTACAAAACATAACAGAACAGAACAGAAGGCGAGCGGTATGGCTAACGACATACTCTGCAGGGTTAAGTCAGACTTTACGCATGCTACGTCCCCCTTCACTCGCCAAGACCAAAATTGAAAATATGAAAAAATGAAAAACTATAAAAAACTAAACAGAACTACAACATCCACCAAAATATCTCACTAACTCATTAGATCAATCAACTCATCAAAACCTCCATTCTCATCCATCACTGAGTTCAGTTCAGTTCCGTACCTGCTACTCTTAATAAAATCACTAGTTATTCTCCTGATGAAATTGCGAGGATAACCATGCTTGAATCCCAAGCGGCACCACTCTAAAATATCGTTAAACATATCTTTAACTCTAGTACTCAGTCTTTCGATTCGTATTAATCCATTTCTAAGTACATTTCTTTTAATCGAAACGTGCACGTTGGAATCAAAATATAGCAGCTTTAAGGTATTAAAGTTGAAATCATTTCGCTTGTCATATAACTTAGATATCAAATTTTCACTTTCTATGCTTAGGTTCACATCTAGAAAATTAATATTTTTACAATTCTGGGAGGAGGGTTCCAGACTCAGAGACTTAGGATAATATGTAAAATCAATATTTTCAATATCATTGTTTAATTTGACTATCAAAACATCATCTATATATCTGTAGGATAATGTGTTACTGTTTAAATTATTATTTCTTTCATATATATGTAAGTAAATGTTTGCCAAAATGGAACTGCAACTCCCACCCATTGGAATACCCCGAATCTGTTTAAATATTGTATTTCCTTCGTAAAGGTAGTTTTCTTGTACTACTAACTGAAATAAATTTATGAAAAAATCATTGTGAACATCCATAGTACTATTTTTATTATAAAAATCTACTATTTTTTCTTTTAAATCTGTCAAATCAATTGTGTTATAAAGATCTGCAAAATCGTAAGCGAATAAACCAGTAATATTTTTTAATTTTTTTAGATTATCTAATAGTGTAAAGCTATTTTTGATAATAAAAGTCGTCTCTCCCCCCATCACTCCGTCAAACACTCCCACCAATACCCCCAGCAAAGCCTTGCTAGCAGCACCAATATATGATCCAAATCCACAAGTCACACTCCTGAATTTGATAGGGGTTTTATGGAATTTAGGCACTAATATGAGATAAGGGAAACTTTGACTCATTTGTTTCAGCTTAACTTTTTTATATAAGGCTTTAATCCTATTTTCTATTACTGCAGCTTTCGAATTTAATGGTGAATGTAATGGTAGTTATTTTTATTATTGTAGCACTTATTCAAGAGTTTACCGTATAGTACCTTACATACCAGTGCATAACTTGTATTTGCTTTATCCACATAGGTGATTATAAAATTTTCCTGAATTTCTTTAATTGAATGTGTAAGTTTGTAGTATTTCTCTCTATTAACTCCGTCAAAATCTCTGGAAAATTATATATATATATATATATATCACTTTCTTCTGGACACGATAATTTCCACAATTCTGCACCAATCTCTTCCAAACTGATACATAAAATCAAGGGGCATAAAATCTCGGTCGAGTTCGTTAATGGGCAAAATCGGACCAAGGGGATGGAAATAGGGAGGGGTTTTGTGAAAACCGAAAAACCCCTATAACTTCTTAAATTTTGTACACATCGAATCAGTTTAAAGTTTTTATTACTTCGAAAAATAGGGCCAAAAATTTATGTATCACTGATTTTTGATAAAGTTAAAAATGGGCTCAAGGAGTGCAAAAAATAGGGTTTTTGGGAGAAAAAAATTCATAACTTCGTCAATTCTCAAGATGTCAAATCCAATTAATTTTATCATGAATCTCCTTAACATTATCTACAACTTTTATATTCACAAGTTTCTGATAGGACCAATTCGTACCGCAAAAAAAAAATAAATAAAAAAAATAATAATAAAAACGAAAACAAAAAGGGCGTTTGAAGAAGAAAAAAATCCATAACTCCGTCAATTCAAAAGATATAAAATCACGATGAATTTATCATATATCTTCTTAATATTGTCTACAACATCTATATAGACAAGTTTTGGATAGGACCAATTCTTACAGCAAAAACAAATTAAAAATACATAGCGGTTGAAGAAAAAAATCATCTTAGTAAGGGTGTATTCAAATCCAAACTGCTTATTTTCTGACTCATTTTACAATTCATTTTTACTCTCAAAGGCTTCCAATTGGTACCTTTTCTTACTCAGAAACTATATAATGTACCGTAATGGTCAATTTTTTGATAGAGGCAGAATATATTTTAAAACATGCTGTCAAAGTGGGCCTTTTGAACCGAATTTCCCGAAGCGGATTGTGTTGGAAAAGGAAGTATTCAAATCCAAACTGCTTATTTTTTGACTCATTTTTAAATTCATTTTTGCTCTCAAACGCATCCAATTGGTAGATTCGCTTATTCAGAAACTATATAATGTACCGTAATGATCGATTTTATGACAGAGGCTGAATATATTTCAAAAAATGATGTCAAAGTGGGCATTTTGAACGGAATTTCCCGAAGCGATTGTGTTAGAAACGAAAAATATTGTCTTACTGAGAAAACAATTGTTTATGTATCAAGTTTTAATTAATTAAACGGAAATTAAAAACACAGGTCGCTTATAAATCTCTTCAAAAATCACGTCAATAAGTTTCATGTTTTTCCTATTAAAAATGAATCTGGAGTTATGCCAGAAAATTTGGAGTTGTTGAGCATGGAAAAGTATTTTTTTGAATACCGCCCTAACATGATTCTGATAAAACCAGTTATTATATAAAAATGAAATAAAAACTCGTCGAAAGCAGCCAGATAAAATTGTTAAAGTGGGTTTATCTCTAATCATGATTTGGATTTTGTTTGTGAAATTAGTATACTTAACTTCGAAATCTACCTCCGCCTGTAGGCCGGGCCGGCAGGGATTTTTTGAAATTAAACTTTGTTCCTTTAAGGCTGTTCTTAACTGCTCTCCTCAACAAGCGTAAAACGTTTTGACACTTTTACAAATTCCTTTTTTAACGGAAAGGTATAAAATTGGAAAGCCTGGCCATGGAAGCAATTGGAATTGAGCTGTTTTTTTCATTTTTTGATCAATTAATTACCTATTGAGTTATAAAGAATTTTGATCACGTGACAAACGTGTTTTTCGCCCGCTCTTGAGTCTCTCTCTTCCTTCGCGCGGAAATTCGGTTCAAAACGCCCACTTTGACATTATTTTCTGAAAGATCTATTGCGTTTTCAAAAAAGTCCTTCCGGCCAGTGCCGGGAGGAAGAGGTAGCTTTCATATTCCTTATTTTAAAAAAGCCAACTTATATTATTCAAACACACGAAGCTCAATTTAGTGGAAACTGAATATAGGAGATTCAGTACTAATTTTTTATAAATACTAAATCATTATGAATGAGAATTTCGCGAAATTAGTCAGCTTTATCTAAGCTGCTTTTATTTAAAGTAACTTATATTTGACTGCCAAATGCGGCGATTTCTTAAAGTGCTTGCCATTTTAAGACAACATGGCGGATGAGGCTAACCAGTAAACTTGGTCGAGACCTTAGTAATTGCTGTGCACATGCTCACTCACATCGGAATCGGTTGATATATACAAGTGCTGTCGCAGGCAAAAAACAGATTTTTCAAAATGTCACCCATATCAGAAATTGAAACTGCTATATCTGAGCCATTTTTTAAGATAAAAACAAGCAAAAAATGCTCCCGAATCCTTATATCAAGGTCAAATACTTAAGAAATTTTCAATTTCTAATTTTTTTTCACCTCACTTCAAATATATTTTTTGTAATTTAATGGCCGACGTTTTGAAACAAGATAGCTGATGAAGCTGGCCAGCGAACTTGGTCGAGATATACTATCCACATGCCTTCTTAAATCGAAATAGGCGAATACGTGTGTTATAGCGTGACAAATACAAGATCGTTTCAAAATGTTAGTCATGCTCAAAATGCATGCTCATGCAATTCAAAGTGCTATAATTCAACAATTTTTTAAGATATAAACAAAATAACAAATTTTCAGAAACAAAAATTGCTCCGGAATCTTTGTATCAAGGCCAAACACATAAAAAAAATCTTTTACATTTTCCAATTTTTTAATACCTCATTTTAAATTTTAAATTTAATTTTTTTTAAATGACAACCCTTTTGAAACAAGATGGCGAGTGAAGCTGGCCAACGAACTCGGTCCAGAGATTGGTATGTACTATGTACAGACCAAGTTACATCCGAATCGGTTCATAAATACGCCTGTTATCGCGTGACAAAAATCAGGTCGTTTTAAAATGTCAGCCACAATAGAAATTCAAAATACTATAACTCATCCATTTTTTTAGATATAGACGAAACAAAAACTGTTCCGGAATCTTTGTATTAAGGTCAAACACATACGAAAAAAATCTTTTTCATTTTCTAATTTTTTGGTATCTCATTTTAAATTTTAAATTTTAAATTTTTTTTAAATGGCCGCCATTTTGAAACAAGATGGCGGATGAAGCTGGACAACGAACTCGGTCGAGATAGTTGTATGTACTATGTACACACCAAGGTACATCCAAATCGGTTCATAAATACGCCTGTTATCACGTGACAAAAATCAGGACGTTTCAAAATGTCAGCCACGCTAGAAATTCAAAATGCTATATCTCAGCCATTTTTTAAGATATAGACGAAACAAAAGCTGCTCCGGAATCTTTGTATAAAGGTCAAATACATAAAGAAAAAATATTTTTCAATTTTCAATTTTTTGGTACCACATTTCAAATTTTAAATTTTTTTAAAAATTTTAAATGGCCGCCATTTTGAAACAAAATGGCGGATGAAGCTGGCCAACGAACTCGGTCGAGACATTTGTATGTACTATGTACACACCGAATTACATCCAAATCGGTTCATAAATACGAGAGTTACAGTGTGACAAAGGTCAGATATATATATATATATATATATATATATATATATATATGGATATATATATATATATATATATATATATATATATATATGGATATATATATATATATATATATATATATATATATATCAATTTTGAACGGAGAGTGGTTTCGGGGTCTGGGGGTCATGATCGATGAAAATATACCAAAATTTTTTGAAATCGCTTTCCTCCGAACGGCTGCAATAGGTAGCTTTTTGTAATGAAAGCTACCTAAAAATGAAAAGTCCTTCCGGCCAGTGCCGGGAGGAAGAGGTAGCTTTCATAATCCTTATTTTAAAAAAGCCAACTTATATCATGCAAACACACGAAGCTCAATTTAGTGGAAACCGAATATAGGAGATTCAATACTAATTTTTATCAATATAATGAATGAGAATTTCGCGAAATTAGTCAGCTTTATCCAAGCTGCTTTTCTTTAAAGTAACTTATATTTGGCTGCCAAATTCGGCAATTTCTTAAAGTGCCTGTCATTTTAAGACAACATGGTGGATGAGGCTAAGCAGTGAACATGGTCGAGACCTTAGTAATTGCTGTGCACATGCTCACTCACATCGGAATCTGTTAATATATAGGAGTGCTGTCGCATGCAAAAAATCAGATTTTACAAAATGTCACCCACAATAGAAATTGAAACTGCTATATCTGAGCCATTTTTAAAGGTAAAGACAAACAAAAAATGCTCCTGAATCCTTATATTAAGATCAAATACTTAAGAAAGAAACCTTTTTCAATTTCTAATTTTTTTGCACCTCACTTTAAATATATATATATTTTTTAATTTAATGGCCGCCATTTTGAAACATGATGGCTGATGAATCTGGCCAGCGAACTTGGTCGAGGTGTTGATGTATACTATCCACATGCCTTCTTACATCGAAATAGGCGAATATGTGTGTTATCGCGTGACAAATACAAGATCGTTTCAAAATGTTAGCCATGCTAGAAATTCAAAGTGCTATAAATCAACCATTTTTTAAGATATCAACAAAAGAACAAATTTTCAGAAACAAAAACTGCTCCGGAATCTTTGTATCAAGGCCAAACACATAAAAAAAATCTTTTTCATTTTCCAATTTTTTAATACCTCATTTTGAATTTTAAATTTAATTTTTTTTAAATGGCAACCCTTTTGAAACAAGATAGCGAATGAAGCTGGCCAACGAACTCGGTCGAGACATTGGTATGTACTATGTACAGACCAAGTTACATCCAAATAGGTTCATAAATACGCCTGTTATCGCGTGACAAAAATCAGGTCGTTTTAAAATGTCAGCCACAAGAGAAATTCAAAATGCTATTACTCAGCCATTTTTTTTTAGATATAAACGAAAGAAAAACTGTTCCGGAATCTTTGTATTAAGGTCAAACACATACAAAAAAAAATCTTTTTCATTTTCCAATTTTTTGGTATCTCATTTAAATTTTTTTATTATTTAATTTTTTTAAATGGCCGCCATTTTGAAACAAGATGGCGGATGAAGCTGGCCAACGAACTCGGTCGAGATATTTGTATGTACTATGTACACACCAAGGTACATCCAAGTCGGTTCATAAATACGCCTGTTATTACGTGAGAAAAATCACAGGACGTTTCAAAATGTCAGCCACGCTAGAAATTCAAAATGCTATAACTCAGCCATTTCTTAAGATATAGACGAAACAAAAACTGCTCCCGAATCTTTTTATCAAGGTCAAACACATAAGAAGAAAATATTTTTTCAATTTTCAATTTTTGGTACCACAATTCAAATTTAAATTTTTCTTAAAAATTTAAATGGCCGCCATTTTTAAACAAGATGGCGGGTGAAGCTGGCCAACGAACCCGGTCGAGACATTGGTATGTACTATACATAAACGAAGTTACATCCAAATCGGTTCATAAATACGACTTTTATCGCGTGACAAAATTCAGGACGTTTCAAAATGTCAGCCACGCTAGAATTTCAAAATGCTATAACTCAGCCATTTTTTAAGATATAGACAAAACAAAAACTGCTCCGAAATCTTCGTATAAAGGTCAAATACATAAGAAAAAAATATTTTTCCATTTTCAATTTTTTGGTACCACATTTCAAATTTTAAATTTTTAAAAAAATTTTAAATGGCCGCCATTTTGAAACAAAATGGCGGATGAAGCTGGCCAACAAACTCGGTCGAGATATTCGTATGTACTATGTACACACCGAATTACATCCAAATCGGTTCATAAATACGCCTTTTATCGCGTGACAAAATTCAGGACGTTTCAAAATGTCAGCCACGCTAGAAATTCAAAATGCTATAACTCAGCCATTTTTTAAGATATAGACGAAACAAAAATTGCTCCGGAATCTTTGTATAAAGGTCAAATACATAAGAAAAAAATATTTTTCCATTTTTAATTTTTTGGTATCACATTTCAAGTTTTAATTTTTTTTAAAAATTTTAAATGGCCGCCATTTTGAAACAAAACGGCGGATGAAGCTGGACAACAAACTCAGTCGAGATATTCGTATGTACTATGTACACACCGAATTACATCCAAATCGGTTCATAAATACGCCTTTTATCGCGTGACAAAATTCAGGACGTTTCAAAATGTCAGCCACGCTAGAAATTCAAAATGCTATAACTCAGCCATTTTTTAAGATATAGACGAAACAAAAACTGCTCCCGAATCTTTTTATCAAGGTCAAACACATAAGAAGAAAATATTTTTTCAATTTTCAATTTTTGGTACCACAATTCAAATTTAAATTTTTCTTAAAAATTTAAATGGTCGCCATTTTTAAACAAGATGGCGGGTGAAGCTGGCCAACGAACCCGGTCGAGACATTGGTATGTACTATGCATAAACGAAGTTACATCCAAATCGGTTCCATCGGTTCCATCGAAGTTACATCCAAATACATAAGAAAAAAATATTTTTCCATTTTCAATTTTTTGGTACCACATTTCAAATTTTAAATTTTTAAAAAAATTTTAAATGGCCGCCATTTTGAAACAAAACGGTGGATGAAGCTGGCCAACGAACTCGGTCGAGACATTGGTATGTACTATGTACACACCGAATTACATCGAAATGGGTTCATAATTACGGGAGTTACAGTGTGACATAGGTCAGATATATATATATATATATATATCAATTTTGAACGGAGGGTGGTTTCGGGGTCTGGGGGTCATGATCGATGAAAATATACCAAAATTTTTTGAAATCGCTTTCCTCCGAACGGCTGCAATAGGTAGCTTTTTTGTAAAGAAAGCTACCTAAAAAAACAGCTCAGTTACATGGTTTCTGAACAACAACACCAGCTAGTTTCATGCATTTACAAAAAAAAAAAAAATAAATTAAAACTTGTCAGAAAGTTGTCCTTTTGAATTTGAGAACAGACTTAAATGTGTTTAGTCCAAATAGAAGCTGATTTTTTAAAAGGAGGAAAGTTCTGCTAAATGATTGCATATCGCTACAAGGGCTCCACAGAGTGTGAAGTTGCTCCGTTTCCTCTCACAAATGGAGGGTGTAATCAAAATAATCGGTGACGGAAGGAAAATGTCTGCTGTCACAGAATAACGAGAGTTAATCACGCGTCAAGCAACTGTAGCCATCGACAACGACTTACACCAGACAACTCGTAATACAATCCCGATTCTTGTGACAACGGCGGCCTTTCAACAACTCGAAGAAAAGCCGGGGCCTCTACAAATCCAAACTTCGGGCCTCACGTGTTTGTTTTGGACGGCCGTGGGCTGTATCACACTGACAGTCGCACAACAAGACTGGGCCGCCATGTTTGTTTGTGTAGCTACGCAGAGGTTCCATTCTTCGGTTCTCTTTTCCGAAGCTCAACGAAAGTATTCGATTTCTCGTTCTGGGAGAAATATTATTTCAGCTGAGTCTCCTTTCTTGATGGACTTATTCTGCACAGAGTCAATTGGTGAGATGGCTTGCTTAACCGTATGTGACAGCAGATTTGATTTCTTTTTCTCTATGGTCTTTTTGTATTTTCAATAGCCCGTGTTGTCCCACAGCTTCAGCACGAGTTCTTGCTTTCTGTCACGCGATTGAAATGCCAAAGAGAAAACAAGAATATTCTTTCTCTGTAACTGCATTGTGAGTAATATTGATGTTGTTGAGGAAAACAGAGAATAGAATTGAAGGGATTTCAGAATTTATAAACATCTTTCTCTCTCTCTCTCTCTCTTTTTTTTTTTTTTTTTTAAATTCCCTGTTTATTTTCAAGTGAGAATAGAATTGAAGGGATTTCAGAATTTATAAACATCTTCCTCTCTCTCTCTCTCTCTTTTTTTTTTTTTTTTTTTTTTTTTTTAATTCCCTGTTTATTTTCAAGTTAGTGAACGGAGTTTTGTTCTTGAAACACGTGGCGATACAGAGTTTCTTTTTGAAAGATTTAGGAAAGTTAGCTATTTTTTTATTGTATATTACACAATTTAATTTTTAGCGATACGCTATTAAATTATTATACAGTTTCTACATCTTATCTATCATGCTATTTTGCATATAAAGTCAACTGGTGAGATGGTTTACCTAACCGTTTGTGATAGCAGATTTGATTTCAGTTTCTCTTATGTCTTTCAATAGCCTGTGTTGTCCCACAGCTTCAGCACGAGTTCTTGCTTTCTGTCACGCGATTGAAATGCCAAAGAGAAAACAAGAATATTCTTAATAATAAAAGATCTGGACATTTACACCTTAAAAAGTTACATATAAACGTGAAAATAAGCATCACAACTTTACTAAACGGTGTAATCTGTTGCAAAGTCTAAAAACTATACAAACATTAAAATACAGTTAAAATATTCAACGTTTCGGTCATCTGTGACCTTCATCAGGAAAACGTTGTCGTAATGTCTTCTAAAAACAGAGCAAAACCGTCTTGGATACAAAAGGTTCGTTATATATCCAGTTAAAAATCACTTTAACAATTACAATCAAGAAAACATGCAATGCCACCATCTATCAGAAAAAATAAATTAAAATTTCAAATGATTTAAATTATAGCGCCGTCTAGCAGGTGAAAAACAATGTGACAACAGGGGCTCCAACATTCAAACAAAAATATTATGTTTAGTTTCACGTGTAAAACTCATTTCCGCCTGAAATGGCGCAATATTTCAAAAATTTGATCAACTTACTGAATGGGTATTAAGGCTGTTCTCAAATCCAAAAGGTCAACTTTCTGGCATAAGCTTTAATTCATTTTTGTTCAGAAACGCATGAAACTAGAAGGTGTTGTTATTCAGAAACTATGTCAAAGAGCTGTTATTTCTGTTTTCCTGTAAACGCAATAGATCTTTCAGAAAACACTGTCAAAGTTGGCATTTTGAACCGAACTTCCGAACGAAAGAAGAAAATCCAGTCAATAATGGGAGAAAAATGCCGTGTCACGTGATCAAAATCGCTTATAACTCAATTGGTAATTGATGGATCAAAAAATGGAAAACACAGTTCGATTCCAAATCGCTTCCCTGACCAAGCTTTCCAATTTCATATCTTTCCGTTAAAAAATGAATTTGTAAATGTGTCAAAACTTTTTGCGGTTGTTGAGCAGAGCAGTTGAGAACAGCCTTAACTACTGGCGCGGTCACCCTATATATATAGACCAGGGGACGGCTGCACAGGCGATCATCTGATCGCGTTGACGGCAGAAATTCCACCTCGATTAGCAAATTAAAATGCAACTGGTCTGCCAAGTCGTATCCCGGTGGAAAACACCTGCAAACCCAATTTTAGTGGTTGATCGGTAGGTTTATCACTGTGCTTTCCTGCACCCAACGGTATAAAAACCTGGGGGACTGGGAGCAGGAAAACACAATGCTAAACCTACCAGTCAACCACTAAAATCCGGTTTGCAGGTGTTTTCCACCAAGAAATGACTTGGCACATCAGTTTCATTTTAATATGCGAATCGAATTTTAACTAATCCTGGAATTTCAGCCGTCAACTCGATGAGGTGATAGTTTGTGCAGCCGACTCCCATTCTAGTATTTTTAAATACAATGCTGAGCGTTTCCTTCATCTTAGAAGGTTATTTTATATACAAAGTCAATTGGTGAGAAGGCCTGCTTAACCGTATATGACAGCAGATTTAATTTCTTTTTCACTAAGGTCGTTTCGCATTTTCAGTAGTCCGTGCTGTCCCACAGCTTTGGCCATGAGTAGTAGGAAAACGGGGCTCCGGGGACAGTCACAGGCGGGACTGCGTGACCTTCCCGTCTGCGGTGCCGCACCCTCGTCCCCAACCCTCATCCCGCACTCTCATTCCGTCCCCCCTGCGGTCCCGCACCTCCTGCGGCATCCCCTCCGACACCGCCCCCTAGCGGGAAAATGGCGTTTTTAGAGTATTTTCCTGCTATAACATGAGAGTTGAAAGTTAGATCGACTAGATTATTATGCTAAAAGATGAAGATTAAATTTATATTTGAATTTTGGATAACTTTTACCTTAATTAGTATTATTAATTAAGCAAAACAATGGAGAATAACAATTTTAAAGGAAAAAAGCTGATTTCTGTAGATTTTCTTTCAACTGCAAGATCAGTATATCAACTTAAATGGAGAAAGTTAAACATATATTTGAATTTTGAACAATCTTTACCTTAATGAGTATTATTAATTAAGCAAAACAGTGGAAAATATCAATTTCTTAGGAAAAAAGCTGATTTCTGTAGATTTTATTCAACTACAAGATCAGAATAACAACTTAAATGGAGAAAGTTAAACCTTTATTTGAATTTTGAATGAACAACACTGTAATGAGTATTATTAATACATCTTTATATAATACTTCGAACCCATTCAACGTTTTTATTCGTTATTAGCTTTAAATTTTATCATTTTCATATAAAATTTCGAGTTTTCAAACCAATTACTTAATTTTAATACATGTTAAATGTGGATATTCTAGGTAAATAACTAATTTTATCTTGCACTTAGTAATTTTACTCCAACCTAATTGATTTTACCATGTTTAGACCACTATAGGATAATGATTCAACATCACATTTCTTCTAACCTATACTATAACCACATACTATAACCAGTTTTTTTTCCCCTTTCATGAAATACGTCTACCATCTCTTCAAACTCATAAGAAAATCCTGCGTTCCTCCCCACCTTGAAGGGTGACGAATATAATAACGTTACGTCACTTGTTTACAAAAATGTCGATATATTGACTGACGATTTGATCTTTTTTCAAGCTTCACAAAAGAAAGTCAGTTTAATTAATGAATATTTATTTATTTATTATTGGATACCCAATTTTATTAACAGATGAATTAACATATTTCGCATACTTAGGCACATTTTAAGAAATTTCAGTTCAATATGTAAACATTAACTGTATTTTTAACATAACCCATGTTTTTCAGCACTAGTTCCTACACGAGAATTTTGTTTATTAAATAGTATGTATTCACTTTCAAATTGTTTTTCTTTGAAATTATATGAACCTTTTTAACAGAAAATTTGTTTATCCACAGAACGAATTGTATTTAACACGTTCAACACCAATATCAATAATTAAACAAAACAATGGAAAACATCGATTTTTAAGAAGAAGAAGAAAAAAAAACAGATTTCTTTAGATTTTTTTTCAACTACAAGATAAGAATAACAACTTAAATGAGAAACGTTAAACATTTATTTTAGCTTTTGAACAACCATTACCTTAATCAATTTTAATAATTGAACAAATAACAAAGGAAAATATTATTTTTTAATGAAAAAAGACAAATTTGAACGAATTTGATTAACTTTTACACTAGTTTGAGATTTTATCATCCTTTTAGATACTAGCTGTGTAGAATTTTAACCTCTCAACGAGACACACTTCAAGAAATACTCATTACTAAACAAAATAAATTAATTTTAATCTAATCAATAACTGAAAATTTCACATTTTAAAAATATTTTCATGAAAGTACATAAAAGATACGAGCTTACAGACTAATATCCTTATTTTTATTACATTTAACTGGATTTTTAGGGTTTCGTTCATCTCACGAAACGCTATTCGTCTCGCTCCTCTGTCTGCCTGTCTGTCCGTCACAGAGCCCGTTCTCAGAAACTACATATATTGGAGACTTGAAATTTTGCATACTTATAGCTGAACACCTCACATCAAACAACAAATCCTAAAATTTTGAAAAAGTCTTATATTTAACCCTCTGGGCTCCAACTTGTGTATTTTAATCTTTTTGTTCTAACTGAGCCCCTAATTAAGTTCAAGACTTAAAATTTTGCATACTTATAGCTGAACACATGACATCAAACGACAAATCATAAAATTTTGAAAAAGTCTTATATTTAACCCTCTGGGTTCTAACTTGTGTATTTTAATCTCTTTGTTCTAATTGAGCCCCTAATTAAGTTTAAGACTCGAAATTTTACATACTTATAGCTGAACATCTCACATCAAACGACAAATCCTAAAATTTTGAAAAAGTCTTATATTTAACACTCTGGGCTCCAACTTGTGTATTTTAATCTTTTTGTTCTAACTAAGACCCTAATTAAGTTTAAGACTTGAAATTTTGCAGACTTATAGCTGAACACCTCACATCAAACGACAAATCATAAAATTTTGAAAAAGTCTTATATTTAAACCTCTGGTCTCTATCTTGTGTATTTTAATCTTTTCTTTCTAGCTGAGCCCCTATTTAAGTTGAAGACTTGAAATTTTGTATACGTATAGCAGAACACTTGCGATCACACGAAAAATCATAAAATTTTCATAAAGTCTTATATTATTTACCCACCGTGCTCTAACTTGTGTATTTTAAGCAATTTTTCTAACCTCCCTCCATTGCAACCGGTGGGTACTTTTCTAACTTTTGCCGACACCACTTTGACCACTCTTTCATACTATGCACATAGCCTTACATATTTCAGTTCCATTTTCTACCACCAGGGGGCGCATACCCATCTCGGGTGCTATAGACCCGATCCCCTGGACTAATATACCTACGGATAGTTGTAAAATGGAGTTTCATTCGGATAGATGTTTGTGTAGAATAGAGTGCGCCCCCTGGTTGCGAAATGTGGAACTAACAGATTTCGAAAAAGGATAAAGTGTTTTGAAAGGAATATTAAACAAAACCCTCTGGCGATCTATGATCACACTTACCCACTTGTTCTATATTTGAGCTTAACTTTTGTACGCAAAGCATTATTTAATCAAATCCAGTACTTTCAGATTTAATGAAATTCAGCGATTTTTCACTTTTCAAACCAATCCTATGAGTTAAAAAACAACAGCGCCTCGTATAATTTTATAGCTTTGAGTGAAACGAGTCGAATTTTTCATACTGTTTGCTGTTTTCATTATATGAAGACGTCAGCTTATATTCTCTAGTTTAACCAAAATGATTAATATGCAAGAAATGTCTTTAGCAGAGGAAGATTCAAGTCAATCTTACTTAAAGGATATGGAATCAGCTATACCCAATCAAGAAGCACATGCTTCGAACATTGAAATATTACCCTCTTCACCAGAACAACTAAAACCACCTTTTTCTTGCAATCAATGCGAGAAATCCTATTCCAAAAAGAATGCATTAAACAGACATCAAATATCCCATTTGGAGAAAAAACCCCTTGAATGTGAAATATGCTCAAAGACATTCATTCAAAGCAGTGATTTAAAACGACATAGTGTAACTCATTTCAAGGCATCTACTACATATAAATGCAATCAATGCGGGGAAGATTATTTACAAAAGTTTCTGTTAAGAATTCACAAGAGATCTCATAAGAAGTTTTATGATTGTGATAAATGTTCCAACTCTTTTTTAACAAAGTCTGCTTTAACTATACATAAAAAAGTTCATCCCAAGGAATATGAATGTAAACACTGCAACATTAAATTGTATGACGAGGTTGAGTTTTTAGATCATAAAAAGTTCACCCTAAGAAATATAGTTGTAAACACTGTAAAATTGTCTTTTATCTCCAGAGGGAGTTTATTCATCATCTGATCAACATGCATAAATGAAAAATGCAAACTTTGTTAAGTCATAAACTTGATTTGAATATCTGTATATTTTAAAAATGCATATGTCTTCCTATAACTGTTGAAAATGATGAATAAATATTGTTTAACTGAAAAAGCTTTTGTCATTTATTTTTGCTATATCAACTTGTGACTTTTCTTGACTCTATCTCATCAAGTCAAAACGATTTTACTAAAATTTAAAATACATATTGTATATATTTTTTAAATTTATAATTTCATTTTTTAAATTTCTATCGAATGAAACATGAGTTAACTATCTTTTATTAATTTCATATTAAAAACCTAAAGTTTTCCGTATAATTTTATTATGTTCCGTCTAAATTTTATATACCCAATTAAATTCTATAAACAATGTAATTTTTTTTTTCATTTTTGAAAAAAAAATTTTTGTAAAAATATTTTTTTCAGTTTTGAAAAAAAAAAAAAAAAAATCTAGTTGTAATTTTTTTTTTCACTTTTCTAAAAAATCACATTTGGAAAAAAAAAAAATAAACTTATGTTGTAATTTTTTTTTTCACATTTGGAATTTTTTCTTTTTACTTTTGAAATTTTTTTATTTTGTAAATATATCTGGAAAACTTTGAAATTATTTTGTAAACTTGTATATTTTTCATTCATCTGTTAATTTTTGTCTCTTCTTATGAATTTTTTTAAGATGAGAAAGCGTTTTTTCGTTTAAAATGTTAGAAGATATATTCCAATAATGAAATGGGCTGTAGAAAAATACACACGTTGATATGTGTAGATAAAAATATATTTATTATGACCATGCAAGGAATACATTGTGAATAATATCTACATTCATGTTAGAAGAATCACGGATAACAAACATTTCTTTACATACAGTGTTTATGCCTTCCAAATTTTAATTTTGGGATGTTGTAGTAAATCTTATGCAATTAGGTTTGGTACATAGTCTAAATCTCTTCCTTGATTGTTAAATTCTTCAAACGTCTGGTTATTTTTTGAATATCTTCACAAAGTTTACATACAACTGGTGATACACTATATGATGTAGTAGGCATTTCAGATTCATGTTTTCTTGAAAACGGTTTTTGGCAATCATCGCAAGTATAGGCTTTTTCATCTCTATGGATCTGTATATGTTCTTTTAAATTCCATTTACTTAAAAATTGTTTGTAGCAAATAGAACACATCTGTAAGAGAAATAAATGTAAACAATTAGAATTTTTTTCATCGATATAGATAAAAAACACTTGTTAAAGTATAAACAACTAAATATTTGATTTTAAATTTACTCTAATTACGTTTCATATATGAATTATAGTATTTCATATATAAGTACTCACATATTTATTATTCTTTAACTCTTCATGTGCTAAGAGCGAATCATTCAGATCATTCATTTCTGATAAAGAGGATAGCTGCTATTATGATTCATCTTGTTGCAACATCTGTACAATAAAAGAAATACATTTATATACATAGGAAAGGTTTAATACATAAATAATAATTTATTTATTTTTTATTTTTATTATTATATATTGCAATGATATACTAAAACTTACTTTATTCACTAACAAAGAAATCGATTTCCCACTTGAATTAAAATCTGGAAATTTATCAGAGTTGTGCGCTAAATTTACCTTCTCCCTCAAGTCTAACAGTCGAAATGAGAAATGCAGCGCTGCTTTTCGAAAATTTATATTACTCTCAAACGTTTTGATCACGTGACAACTCACGCATGCGTAAAAATCAGTAGTATAATAAATGTTATCAAGAAATTCTGTTATTGCAAACCGTAGATTATTATATTCTACGAAGAGATAGTGGTAATGACATTTAAGGTGTGAGTTAAACTTGCAATTTTTGAAAGCTTTTTCTTTTTTTTAAATTAAATTTTCAATAACTTGTATTTTTTTTTTTTTTTTACTTTTGTAAATTTTATTTTGCTAATTTACATATTTTCCATTCATCAGTTGAAGTTTTATATGTAATAGATGGAATTTTATGCAATAGTTAATTATTTTAATTGATTATTAGTATTTTCTTGTTGTGATACCTTTCGTGTATGAGGTTATTTAACATATATGTATATATATATATTTCAGCTTATAGCTTTTTTCTCACAGAAAACAACCGATTTGCTTATATCATTGAATTCTGTACTCTTGAAAACGTAATTCAATATATACGTTTTTCAATTTTTTTCAGAATCCATATTCTTCTTTTTTTTCTTCCATGTTAATTCTTGTAATTAGGTATAAGGTATTTTATTTTATACATACAGTTCTATATTGTTGGTTTGTGGCGCATTTTGTTGCCAATCATTCATAATATTGTGGTTTCTGATGATGGTCGGTAATGTTTAATTAATGGTTATATATATATATATGTGTGTGTGTATATATATTACATTTTCTTTACTTATTCATATGGTAGTAATATTTCTGAGGAATACATATCTGATAATTATTAGAAAAGCGTGAAGCATAAATCTTTTTGTGATATTGGTAAGTGATGTAGTAAAAATTCATATAGTTTGGTTTTGAAAATAGGTTATTTGAAACATGGAATGTTAAAATTAAAGATTGTATTCATGTATGCTATGTATCATTAAAATTATAAACATAGTATTAATATTTTAAATAACTTGACGGATGATAATTCAGAAATCGTCGAAGTATAAGATGAAACATATGATAATTTGATTAATAATATGGACTGAATAACTCAGACTAGTTTTAATATCTCAAATGATTGCAGCAGTAAGAAATGTCATGTAGGACCAATTCATATAAGGTGAAAATTGAGTATAATCAATTTTTAACTCTATTGCTGCCCTAAGTCTATATCTATCTTAATTGTGTAATTTAAAAATATACAAGGGAAGAATCAAGTCTGATGTAGATAAATATTGTGGTATTGGTTTAAAAACTGAAAAATCATCGAATTTCACTGAATCAGAAAGTATAAAATTTGAATAAATAATGTTTTGAGTATAAAAATTAAGTTCGAATGTGATAAATTATGGAAATTAGTTTGTAAACTCTTATTTTCATATGTACAATCATGAAAAAAAAAACATTAATGTGAAATCTCTAGTTAAATAGCAATGTTTGCTAATAAGAAGGGTTTATAGAATTTAATTGGGTATATAAAATTTAGACGGAACATAATAAAATTATACGGAAAACTTTAGGTTTTTAATATGAAATTAATAAAAGATAGTTAACTCATGTTTCATTCGATAGAAATGTAAAAAATTAAATTATAAATTAAAAAAATATATACAATATGTATTTTAAATTTTAGTAAAATCGTTTTGACTTGATGAGATAGAGTCAAGAAAAGTCACAAGTTGATATAGCAAAAATAAATGACAAAAGCTTTTTCAGTTAAACAATATTTATTCATCATTTTCAACAGTTATAGGAAGACATATACATTTTTAAAATATACAGATATTCAAATCAAGTTTATGACTTAACAAAGTTTGCATTTTTCATTTATGCATGTTGATCAGATGATGAATAAACTCCCTCTGGAGATAAAAGACAATTTTACAGTGTTTACAACTATATTTCTTAGGGTGAACTTTTTTATGATCTAAAAACTCAACCTCGTCATACAATTTAATGTTGCAGTGTTTACATTCATATTCCTTGGGATGAACTTTCTTATGTATAGTTAAAGCAGACTTTGTTAAAAAAGAGTTGGAACATTTATCACAATCATAAAACTTCTTATGAGATCTCTTGTGAATTCTTAACAGAAACTTTTGTAAATAATCTTCCCCGCATTGATCGCATTTATATGTAGTAGATGCCTTGAAATGAGTTACACTATGTCGTTTTAAATCACTGCTTTGAATGAATGTCTTTGAGCATATTTCACATTCAAAGGGTTTTTTCTCCAAATGGGATATTTGATGTCTGTTTAATGCATTCTTTTTGGAATAGGATTTCTCGCATTGATTGCAAGAAAAAGGTGGTTTTAGTTGTTCTGGTGAAGAGGGTAATATTTCAATGTTCGAAGCATGTACTTCTTGACTGGGTATAGCTGATTTCATATCTTTTAAGTAAGATTGACTTGAATATTCCTCTGCTAAAGACATTTCATGCATATTAATCATTTTGGTTAAACTAGAGAATATAAGCTGACGTCTTCATATAACGAAAACAGCAAACAGTGTGGAAAATTCGACTCGTTTCACTCAAAGCTATAAAATTATAGGAGGCACTGTTGTTTTTTAACTCATAGGATTGGTTTGAAAAATGAAAAATCTCTGAATTTCATTAAATCTGAAAGTACTGGATTTGATTAAATAATGCTTTGTGTATAAAAATTAAGTTCAAATATAGAAAAATCCAGTTAAATGTAATAAAAATAAGGATATTAGTTTGTAAGCTCGTATTTTTTATGTACTTTTATGAAAATATTTTTAAAATGTGAAATTTTCAGTTATTGATTAGATTAAAATTAATTTATTTTGTTTAGTATTATTTCTTGAAGTGTGTCTCGTTGAGAGGTTAAATTTCTACATAGCTAGCATCTAAAAGGATGATAAAATCTCAAACTAGTGTAAAAGTTAATCAAATTCGTTTAAATTTGTCTTTTTTCATTAAAAAATAATATTTTCCTTTGTTATTTGTTCAATTATTAAAATTCATTAAGGTAATGGTTGTTCAAAAGCTAAAATAAATGTTTAACGTTTCTCATTTAAGTTGTTATTCTTATCTTGTAGTTGAAAAAATCTAAAGAAATCTGTTTTTTTTTTCTTCTTCTTCTTCTTAAAAATTGATATTTTCCATTGTTTTGTATTATTATTGATATTGGTGTTGAACGTGTTAAATACAATTCGTTCTGTGGATAAACAAATTTTCTGTTAAAAAGGTTCATATAATTTCAAATAAAAGCAATTTGAAAGTGAATACATACTATTTAATAAACAAAATTCTCGTGTAGGAACTAGTGCTGAAAAACATGGGTTATGTTAAAATACTGTTAATGTTTATATATTGAACTGAAATTTCTTAAAATGTGCCTAAGTATGTGAAATATGTTAATTCATCTGTTAATAAAATTGGGAATCCAATAATAAATAAATAATTATTCATTAAACTGACTTTCTTTTATGAAGCTTGAAAAAATATCAAATCGTCAGTCAACATATAGACATTTTTAAAAACAAGTGACGTAACGCTATTGTATTCGTCACCCTTCAAGGTGGGGAGGAACGCAGGATTTTCTTATGAGTTTGAAGAGGGTAGACGTATTTCATGAAAGGGAAAAAAACTGGTTATAGTATTTACTTTTAGAAGAAATGTGATGTTGAATCATTATCCTATAGTGATCTAAACATGGTAAAATCAATTAGGTTGGAGTAAAATTACTAAGTGCAAGATAAAATTGGTTATTTACCTAGAATATCCACATTTAACATGTAGTAAAAGTAAGTAATTGGTTTGAAAACTCGAAATTTTACATGAAAATGATAAAATTTAAAGCTAATAACGAATAAAAACGTTGAGTGGGTTCGAAGTATTATATAAAGATGTATTAATAATACTCATTACAGTGTTGTTCATTCAAAATTCAAATAAAGGTTTAACTTTCTCCATTTAAGTTGATATTTTGATCTTGTAGTTGAATAAAATCTACAGAAATCAGCTTTTTTCCTAAGAAATTGATATTTTGCTTTATTAATAATACTCATTAAGGTAAAGGTTGTTCAAAATTCAAATATATGTCTAACTTTCTCCATTTAAGTTGATATTCTGATCTTGTAGTTGAATAAAATCTACAGAAATCAGCTTTTTTCCTAAGAAATTGATATTTTCCACTGTTTTGCTTAATTAATAATACTCATTAAGGTAATGATTGTTCAAAATTCAAATATATGTTTAACTTTCTCCATTTAAGTTGATAAACTGATCTTGCAGTTGAAAGAAAATCTACAGAAATCAGCTTTTTTCCTTTAATATTATTATTCTCCATTGTTTTGTTTAATTAATAATACTAATTAAGGTAAATGTTATCCAAAATTCAAATATAAATTTAATCTTCATCTTATAGCATGATAATCTAGTCGATCTAACGTTCAACTCTCATGTTATAGCAGGAAAATACTCTAAAAACGCCGTTTATCCCGCTAGGGGTCGGTGGCGGAGGGGGTACCAGAGGCGGTGTTGGAGGGGGTGCCGCAGGAGGCGCGGGACCGCAGGGACGACGGAATGAGGGTGCGGGATGAGGATGGGGACGAGTGTGCGGCACCGCAGTCCCGAATGTGACTGTCCCCGGAGCCCCGTTTTCCTACTACTGCCATGAGTTCTTGTTTTCTATCACGCGATTAAAATACCAAAGACAAAACAAGCACACCCATTCTCTGTAACTGCATTGTGAGTAATCTCGCCAATAATATAACATTAATACTCAGTAGCGAAGAGAATAAGATAGCTCTGGATATATCAAACATTAACCCTTTCAAGAACAAAATTTCGTTGCTAAAATTTTGAAATGATTAAATGTCACCACAATTAAGGGTGTATTCGAAAAAACATTTTTCCACCCTCAACAACTAAAAATTTTCTGAGACATTTTCAAACTCATTTTTAAAAGTAAAAACATAAAACTTTCTGAGGCGATTTTTGAAGAGATGTATAAGAGGCCGTATTATTTCATTTTTCGCTTAATTAATTAGAATTTGATTTTTAAACAATTATTTTCTCAGTATGACCATTTTTTTTTCATTCCCAGATCTCTCGCTTCGGAAAATTAGGCTCAAAACACCAACTTTGACAGCATTTTTTACAATATTTTCTACATTTATCAAAAAATAGACAAGCACGGCACATTATGTACTTTCTAAATAAGAGAATTTTCCAGTTTGATGCTTTTCAGAGGCAGTTTGGATTGGGATACACCCTTAAGAGAAAATGTTATTTGAAAGTAAACAAACGCTTGTCTTCACTTATATTATAAAAGCAAAATTTTATTGAAAAACTCTGGTACAAATTTATCAGTTGGGGTTTAGAATTATATGTATTTTAAATAATATAACATTACTCTTCAAATGGTTATAAGCGGTATTAGCCCAGTGGTAAAGGAGTAAAAAAAGGCCGAATTCGAACTTAATTAGGGGAAAGCTGAAAATTATTTTAATCCATTTAGTTTTGGTCTAGAATGAATATGCTAAGTTTTCCCCCTCGTAGTAGGTGAGCGTTAGAAAATATGTACAGATTTATAGTAAAAAAGCACGTTTTTTTAAATACCATAACAATATCTCAAAGCAGCTAGCTTTATCAAAAACATTGTCAATACAAATGTTGTAGAGCTTAAAATTCTGAGTAAAATGAGTACCTACACTTAATATGTTTGTTGAACATTAAGGTCACAATTCTACTTTAAAGTTTTAGACACGTGGTCAGGGGGTTGAACTTGGAATTAATTAGAAGAAAACTGGAAATTGTTTTAATTCCTTCAGTTTAGGTCTAAAATGAAGGTATTATGTTTTCTTCCTCGTACTTAGGTGATTGTTAGAAAATATGTACCTATTTATTTTCGAAAAAATACGTTTTTTTTTAATTACCTTAACAATATCTCAAAACAGCTAACACTACAAAAAACATTGTCAATACAAATTGTCAGGTTCTGAGAAACATCTGCTATTAGAACTAGGATTCTATATATATTTTGTCTTAATATATTACATATATAAGGCCGAATTCGAACTTAATTAGGGGAAAGCTGAAAATTGTTTTAATCCATTTAGTTTTGGTCTAGAATGAATATGCTAAGTTTTCCCCCTCGTAGTAGGTGAGCGTTAGAGAATATGTACAGATTCATAGTCAAAAAACACGTTTTTTTAGATACCATAACAGTATCTCAAAACAGCTAACTCTATAAAAAACATTGTCAATACAAATGTTGTAGAGCTTAAAATTCTGAATAAAATGATAATCATTAATATTTTTGTTCAACATTAAGGTCGCAATTCTATTTCAAAATTTTTCAAATCAAGAGCTTGAAGCCAGGAGAGACCAAGTTAACTTAAAAATATCTCAGAATTGCGGTCTTAATATTGAACAAAAATATTAAGTGCAGGTACTCATTTTATTCAGAATTCTAGGCTCTACAACTTTTGTACTAACAATATTTTTGATAGAGTTAGCTGTTTTGAGATATTGTTAAGTTAACTTGGTCTCTCTTGGCTTCAAGCTCTTGATTAGCGATTAAGGCAAAATCTACAACATTTGTATTGACAATGTTTTTGAAAAAGTTATCTGTTTTGAGGTATTGCTATGGTAAGCAAAAAAAAACGTGTTTTTTGACTATAAATCTATACATATTTCCTAACGCTCATCTAGTACGAGGGGGGAAACGCATAGCATATTCATTCTAGACCTAAACAGAAGGGATTAAAACCCTTTGAGCTCCGGGTTATTAAAATTTTAAAAATATGCTAGAAAAACACTTAAACTGTGATTAGGGGGCTGCCTGAAATTGAACCATGTGATTAAAATTTTTTTTAAATACCTACTTTAGGTTGGGGGACGTGGGAAGTTTTTCCACCATCAGAGCTCTAGAGCATTAATTTCAACACGCAAATACAAGAAATGACACCGCAAAGTTATTCTAAAATTACTATAATTGCTAAAATTTCAACATATTTTAAGCAGTTACATTGTTTAAACAAATTCTAAGACTATTAAAATATTTAAAAAAATTATTAAATGAGAAAATTCAAAATTTAAAAATTTTTAAATCTTAATGTAAAAATACAAACTAATCAAATTTATAGATGAAACAGATGTTAAAAAAATTTAATTTTTGTTTAGAAATATTTAAAATATAATAAACTCGTCAATCTGCTTAATTAAACACAAATTTAAATTCCTTGGAATTAAATTATAAGCATTTAAATTTGGTTCTGAAACACTGTCTGGTATGTAATTTTATTGCTGCCATCTAGTGACAAAGCACGTTTTTGTAGTCCTTAGAGCTCTGCTGGTAGAAAATTCTACCATTACTTATTTCTATCCCCTGTAATTATTTAAATTTTCAGTTTAGTAATTTCCATGTAATTAGTATTAAACGTTTGATGTGTCCAAGAGAAAAAAATGTTATCTCCTTTGAAAAATATTTCTTTATAATGCTTGAAAAATACAAAATTTCTAAACCTTCAAAATTGGAGTGTTTTTAAGGTCGCATTAAAAACCTACTAGATATTTGCAGAGAATAGTGCTGCCATCTAGATTTTAAGAAGACAAGTAAAATCTACAAAACCCAGTTTTTGCTTTTAAAATGGAGATTTTTTGAAGGAAATTAAAAGATTATGATTTTATGTGGGTGAAAATTCACCCGGCAGAGCTCAAAGGGATAAAACAGTTGCCACAGTTTTCCCCTAGTTAATTCCGGATTCAACTCCCTAACCACAGGACTATATGGCCAATTGGGTGTTTTATTATTATTATTATTCAGATTGGTTGATTGCTACCACTTTTTTCTTTTTTAATGATAATATTCCCTTTATTTGACGACAGATTAAATAAAGCGAATATTACTGTTTCTTTTTAGCAATTAAACAATCTGAATAATAATAAAATAATAAAATCCCTCCCAACTAGCAAGGCTCGTTAAAGACTTTATTTATGCATATGATATTTACTTAGATTTGATCAATTTTGCGGAAATTAGTCAAGAATATAGCTTTAAAGTAGTGGTTCTTAACTTTTTATTGCGGCCTCGCTCCACCGAAGCATCTCTAAAATGAAGATCTCCTCCTCCACACTCCATAATATATATTTCCTAGTATTCAAAAGGGGATAAATTTCATGTGGAAGAAGACTAAATGAACTTTATCAATAACAAGTTATTTGGCAATATTTTTATCTTTTCAAACAGGTAATCTTAGGTAGATTTCGTAAGAAATTCTACCTATTACATTCTCCCCTATGTTTTATTTATTATCCCTTATGTATTATATAGGAATTTCTGAAAAATGTTTTCAGATCTACGCCGATCATGACCCCTAGAACCCTAAACCACCCCAGTTCAAAACTTGTTTGAATCTTGTCTTAAAACTTACTTTATAATTTATGTATTTAAAATAGATGATAATTTGTAATATTTTATATAATGGTTATATATATATATATAACCATTAAATAAACATTACCGACCAACAAAAACAGAATGAATAAAATGACATTAACAAATTGACAAAAATACAGTCTCCCCCCCCCCCCCTCAACACACATAACATAGATTCCAAATACATAGTAAATAACAGCAGAAATTGAATAACTGAAATGGAATAATGGAAATTTGTAGAACTTACAAGGAGAGGGCCAACCTTGTTAATCACAGATTTTGATTATTTTAATATATGTTGTAGGGTGGAGACCCCTTAGTGTCAGGTTCAACGGATTTTATCCAACGCTCCTTAGTTTTTGAGAAACCGAGGGGGTCTAATAATAGTACACAACTTAAATACTTACATTGCAACCACTGCGATAGGTTGGCCGTAGCTCAGGTGGTATGGCGTTTGCCGGCTGATCCGCGGGCCCGGGTTCGATGCCTGAATGCGCTACATTTGTTTTTCTCATTTTTTGTTTTATAAATATACGTGTAAGGATAATTAACAATCTCATTGTCAATTAAAATTTATAATATTGTATATCAATTATAATTTTAACCTATTTAATTTTTTAATTTTAACTAAATAGTCGTATAAAACATCATAAAACTGTTAATTTTTTAAAAATCACTTTTAAAATGTATTTCATATATTCTTTATCGATGCAATGATATTGAGCAATTGTGTCAATTCGTGATTTTAATGAAACATCATTTACGCATTGCTTTAACAAAGGAAGTCAATGCGATATAATATTATTATTCTGTTTTTAAAGTAACAAGCATAATTATATTAAAAATTAGCATCAGAATTAAATTACAACCGATTTCTTGCATATTAAAGATTTTTAAATTTTTAATACGTGTGCTTGCGCTTTCAATTATTTTGCCTTCACCTTTATCTTCTTTCTGCTTTTATTTTTATTTTATTTAAATATTCTTTTATTTTGTCATAACTAGATGGCACCACAACAGATTTTGTCACTATTTTGGAATTTTCATCATTCAATAATAGATCTAATTTCTTTTTAAACCTCTCTAAAGGATGAGAAATAATAGTTTAAAAATAAAAAATGATAAATTTAAGTTTGTTAACATTATAATTAATGTATGATATTAAAATTTGTAATTGAAATTATTAAATTACAATTACAAGTATATTTATAAAACAAAAAATGAGAAAAACAAATGTAGCCCATTCGGGAACCGAACCCGGGCCCGCAAATCAGCCAGCGAACACCGTACCAACTGAGCTACGACTAACCTATCATTGCGGTTGCAATGTAAGTATTTAAGTTGTGTACTATTATTAGATCCCCCGGTTTCTCAAGAACTAAGGAGCGTCAGGAGATAAACAAATGTAGCCCATTCGGGAACCGAACCCGGGCCCGCAGATCAGCCAGCGAACACCGTACCAACTGAGCTACGACTAACCTATCATTGCGGTTGCAATGTAAGTATTTAAGTTGTGTACTATTATTAGATCCCCCGGTTTCTCAAGAACTAAGGAGCGTTCGATAAAATCCGTTGAACCTGACACTAAGGGGTCTCTACCCTACAACATATATTAAAATAATCAAAATCTGTGATTAACAAGGTTGGCCCTCTCCTTGTTAGACAGAATCATCGGGTCCCAAATGCCCCAAGTTCCACAAATAAAATGTGTCGTTTCTCTTCATATTAGCCATAAATTAGCTAAAGAATATGAATTTGGGACTACCACACACATAAAACAGAGAAATAAACCATTGAACACCAATTAAGTTCAAAATAAAACAAGATTAAAAAGGTTAGAAGAAAAATAAAAAAACAAATTTCCAAATTAAAATCCATACTGTCTTAGCAGTAGGCATAACAAATACACTCATTGGAGATCACCAGTATATGTTGCCAAAAAAGTTTTTTATATGATGGTGGACCAAGGATCAACAATATACAGCATAGCCAAGCAAACTTCCACCATATATAATCAGCGCCCTCTATAGATAATTTAAAATTGAGAATGAACTGCTCCATGTATTCAAATGAATTGGTGTGGTGCTGCCATCTATCGATTTATTAGTAAAATAAAAAACTATTATATAGTAAAAACTATTAATAACCCTTAATGGATTAAGTTTTAAAGCAAATACTGTTTAGAGATATGATTATTAATGTTTCACATAAATATGAATACCTCTCTATAACATATCATAATTTAAATTATATATATATATATATATATATATATAGGTTTTTTAAGGACACGATAACTTCCATACTTCCGCTCTTCTAAACTGATACATAACATCACGGAGCAGAAAATCTCGGTCAAGTTCGTTAAAGGGCAAAATCGCACCAAGGGGGAGAAAATAGAGAGGATTTTTGTGAAAACAGAAAAAAAACCCCATAACTTCTTAATTATAATACATATCAAATCAGTTTAAAGTTATTATTACTTCTAGGAAAAGGGCCAAGAATTTATGTATGACAGATTTTGATATCATTAAAATGGGCTCAAGAAGAGAAAAAATAAATAGGGTTTTAAGTAGAAAAAAATTCACTTCTAAAGATATCAAATCCACTTAACTTTATCATAAATCTTCTTAATTTTATCTAAAACTTTTATATTGACAAGTTTTTGATAGGACCTACTCTTACAGCAAAAAGAAAAAAAAAGAGGGAGGGTGAAGGAGAACAAAATTCATAACTTGATCAATTCAGAAGATTTCAAATCCGCTTAAATTTATTATAAATCTTCTTAATATTATCAGCAACTTGTTATCTTAACAAATTTTTGATAGCACCAACTCTTATAGGGGAAAAAAAGTGGGGAGGGGAGGGTGAAAAAAAATTATCGTATTAACGTGATTCTGATAAAAACCAACTCCTACAGGAAAATGAAATTAAAAACTCGTCAAAAGCGGCCAGATAAAATTGTTATCTCTGGGTTTATCTCTGATTCAGTTTTTGTTGTTTAAATTAGTACTTAGCTTCAAAATCTACCTGTACTTGTGGGCCGAGCCAGCAGGGATTTTTTTTTAATCACAAATATCTTTTTAACATGATAACTCTATAAAAGCAATGGAACCATACGGATTCGGCTTTTTGCCATAAAGAGTTTTCATGTTCCTTGCCAACTTACCCGAGTGTAAAAATGAAAGATGTTATATAGTCTGCATTTTTATCTTCACAACATTTTTTGAAGAGGTTCTCACAATTGGCTTTAAATTTAATAGTGTTTATACATTTTATAATAGATTTTAATAAATCATTAAGAACTAGTGAAATGTTTTTGGACACACTAAGATTTCATTATCGATAACACAAATATGATTTTACACACGAACAAAAAACATTTCTGTCCCATCAAAACTTACTTGTATAGTCCGATTTCAAATTTTATATGTCATGATATATATTTAGTGTGTTTGATGCCTGCACTCAGTGTTGCCAGATTGGGGATTTTTTTAATTCAGATTATTTGACTGTCACCACTTTTTTTAAATAGTATAATTCGCTAATTTTTCAGAGTTTTTAATCTATATTTAAATAGAGCGAATATTTCTATTTCAAAAAAGCGGTGACAATCAGAAATCTGGGGACAAAGAAGTCCCCAATCTGGCAACACTGCCTACACTAGAGAAATTTATTACTTGAGCCGTTGATTTTGAAATTGAGCCATGTCCATTTTATGTTATTGCTAGATGATCATTTTGAAAATCAACACATTTGAAGTATAGTTGACCAAATTAAAAGACTAGGAAGAAATTAATACTGATATTAAAAGATATTTATTGTGAATTGATTACAAACATATTTTTTTTTTGTTGTTGTTAATTTGTAATAAGATTTAGCTTTAAATAAAAACGGTTTTTTCTTCCCAAAATGGACTTTCCCTACTTTCAGAATCAACGGCTCATTTACTCAATTCCTTTTTTGATGCACATTTGTAATTTATGCATTTTACAAAATTTGTAGTACCGCATGGATCTATTTTATATGTGTTTTACATTAAATGTGTTCAAGACAATTAGTTTAAGGTACATCCTTAAGTAATTTCACGTATAAAAGTTTCATCATGTGACATATAGCAAAACGAATGAAAACGTATCTTATTTAATAAATAGTCGAAAATAAACAATTTAAAAAAATTATAAAAATAACCAGAAGAATTATAAAACTATTTTAGTCAATAATATTTGATGTCTAACATACTTAAAAGATTTTTTATATAATTATACTGGTACAAGTCTATTTTCAACGTTTGATTGAATTTTTTTTTTTTTTTTTTTGAAAATTCAGTAGAATTTTTTTTTAATTTTATACTTATTTCTTTTACGTCTATAGCATGATTTTTTCCAAAATAAGGCAAAAAAAATTGCATAACGGGACGTTGGAAGCCACTGCTTTAAAAATCTAGGGATTTCAGGATTTTTTTTATTTTCATGTAAATTTTTAGAAATTCTTTTGATTGTTTTTTTTTTTTTTTTTTGAGAAAACACTAATGTAATACACTAATGTAATGTAATGTAAATGAAAATAGATTTATTGTACATATTTGGTGTCTTTTGTACAAAACGATATGGCACTGTTAAACTTAACGCCGTAGATTCTTTTTATTTTATTTTTTCCAGAAGGCAAACTGGTTTGCAGAACTTCTCACAGGCGGTTGTATCTGGAACAAAAAGAAAGTTAATTAATGTCCTATATCTCATCAACAAATTAATATGCAAATAATTTGTGAATTGTCAAAATGTTCAAAATTCGTTAAATATTACCATCCTCGACAACCGCATCTCCACCAATTTCATCTTCAACTACTACAGCAAAGAATAATTTTTTCCTTTCAACAAAATACAGTTTAACATCTTTTGCGTTATATAGTATATCTATAGAAAGATTTTCGAGGTTTGACACATTGCTATAGATACCTACATGTTTGTATAAAAAGCTTATCCTGAAAATGTCATTTCATTCAAAATTAAAAAGCGTCTGAAGTTGTTCCAATATTTGAAAGAAACTTATTAGCTAAATTTTGATATTACAAAACTGTTTTAAATATTTTTAATTCATAATACAAAATTAGTTGATTTTATTTTTACCCCAGATCCAACTTTTCTTTTTCTCCCAAAATTATAAATACAAATTTAACCCTCTGATAGAAAAAAAAAATATATATTAAAGAATAGAAAAGACAGGAAAAGTCTTTGGAGATTGAGTAATTACACACCTAAGGATCGAACGAAACGGGTTTTTAAGACCGCAACCTAAAACCGAATTTCGGTAATCTTCCTACTTTCGGCTGAAAACGAAAATGTCGATTTTTTGAAAGTAATTAATACATACATAAATATACATAATTATTAATTAATTAGACGTGTGTCCCAAGTTGGCTCTCTCCGCCTATGACGAAATTTTTTTATTTTCAAGTAAAATAAAACATAATTAATTCATCAACGACTATAAAATGATGTTCTAATTACATGAATTTCATTTAATATAAAAAGGTTTTAAGCATATATACCTCGATTTTATCTTTTATAGTGGTTTTTATAAATGGTCATCTGTACTAAAACTTTCTCAAGCAGTATTCGAAACCTTCTGCGGTTTCGAAATAAAATTTTTCTATTGCTGTTAAGTCTGCTGCTTTTAATAAACACGTGAAAGTCCTTTTCAAAGTTTAGTCATATATGCATTTCTAGCTTTATAATTTGCACTCACATCTTGAGCCAATCATGACTTATAATTATAAACAATGAAGTTCATAGCGATAAATAGAGTCTCATTTGAGCCGATACAGGCTGAAATCAATGAGTAACGTTGAAAATTCTCGAAGGAAAAAAGGAGATTTTTGGAATATATATAAATTCGGTTAGGCTAAATTTTCGGCAGCATTTTCGTTGAAAACGAATTTTTGGCGAAACTCAGATTTTGTGCCGAAAACGAAATTGAATTTTCGGTCGATCTCTAAAGTGATGTTCGGTCGATCTCTAATAATGATCTAATTCTGTGTTTTAATTAATAGTTATTATAATTTGTTAAATGTATTTCCATTAAAGTACGCTAATGTTTATCAAAGGGCCGAAACTAGCCTTTTTTTTTTTTTTTTTCACCTTGGCAAACATGGATTTTGGCGTCTCCCTTCCTCCTCCTCCCCAAAGTATATTTACAAAGAGTATTGTTCTAATTTTCAAATAGCCGACAAATTAAAAATTTTTAAATTTGTAATAATAAAATATCTAATAATGAACTGCGTTATCTGCTTTGTTAAATATTGTTTCATAAAATCTTGAAAACGGAATAGAATAGAAAAGAATCGAAAATTTCCGCTTTATACAGGATCCTTATGCCATATCATCTTTAGATTCTTTTATGCTTTAACATACCCTAGACAGGATGATTTTAACAATACCGTGCTAAACATATATGTGAGAAAAACCGACAAACAAAATCTTCATTTGGCGCCCCTTCATTCTGGCACCCGGGACACATGTCTTCTCTACCCCCTCCCCCTTAGTTTCGGTCCTGTTTATCAACAAAAACGAAAAATCATGCGTCATCATGGATAAAGAAACATTCAGAATACAATAACAAAACTTCACAGATTATTAAGGTGAAAAATGTTGTCTAAGTAAACAATTTGAAAAATACAAAGTAAACAATTTGAAATGTAATCGAATTTTTTTGTGCAAACCTGTATATTATCTACAGATTTGTATATATAATATATAGTAATGCTAAAATTTAGGTTTGAAAGTATAGAAAAATTTATGTATATACAAAAACAACTTTAAAAATGCATTAAAGATCTTATATAATAATAAAAAAAGTTACAGAGAGCACAATAAGCTTTATATATGTAAACCACTTACGTTTAGACGTAAGGGAAAACAATGAATAATTTCTCTTTTGCGATAGTAATACGCGGAGTGTAAACAATCTCCCTGTTCTATGCAGTTATATTCGTTTTTGCCATTTTTTTTCGGATGAACCTGAACCGGAACGGAAACATTACTGTTTTTCAGTAACAGTAACAATATGTTTTGATAACCGCACGAACCGGAACGATATTTATCATAATTTTACGAACAGTAACAATATTTGTCATAGTTTCGCAAATCTGAACATCATTCCAATTTGCTCCGGTAGATTTTGAGCACTGGTTCAAGTATTAAGAGGGTACTTCAGTCAGGCGAAAAGACCCATTCGCTAATGCTAATCCTATGGAAGAAATTTATAAAGATATCTCGGTTGCATTTCAATATTTTTAAATATTCTTTTTTTTTTTTTTTTTTTTTTTTTTTTTTGCATTAGACAGCTGAGATTGATCTGTACGAAGGCTGTTTTTTACTTTTTCGATTTTGTTTGCAGATATTTTATATGGGAACACTTTCATTTTCGGAACCGGTTTCGAAAGTGAAAACATCCTCATATAAAAAATCTGCAATGAAAATCGAAAAAGTAAAAAACGGTCTTTGTACAGATCGATCTCAGCTATCCAATGCAAAAGAAATCATTTAAAAATATTGAAATGCAACCGAGTTATCGTTATAAATTTCTTCCACAGGATTAGCATTAGAGAAGGGGTCTTTTCGCCTGACTGAAGTAGCCTCTCAAAAGCATAGCACAGATTAAGATTCCCCTTTAGCAATTTCCTACAATAAACCGAGCGTATGCCCTCTGCTTTTTTTACGACTACACCACTGTCATACGGTATCATCGATTGCTTGAGTAACATATTTTTCCAGATCTTTACGTGATGTTATCCCATTTCACACAAAACAAGGTATATATCGTTGCATTTTCATTACAATGTTTTTATTTTTCTCGAGGTTATTCCCGTCAACCCGGTTTCAGTTAAGATGAAACACCCTGTATTTGTGATTAAATAAGTGGTTTGTGATCCTATATTCCTATGTGATTTTTCATCCTTGCTGTATGCCTGATTTTCCATGTCATTTTGTAAACTTTTTTTTAAAATCACCCTGTATATCAATTTCAATATACAGTCGAACCTCTATTTAACGAACCTCTATTTTGCGAACTTTTCCTCGGAAGCAACAACATTTTGCTAATTTCTTCGTAAAATAACCTCCAAATAGCGAAGTGTATTCTCTATTTAACGAACTTTTTCTTCTGATATAATTTTTTTTCTCTTCCTATTTCTCAAAATATTTCCGAACACTTCAAACTTATTCTTTCTTTTACACATGTTATAATGCTCAATAACCTTGAATTTATTTTACCAGGTGGCTAACTCAACTAGAGCAGTAAAATCACTGTCATTCTTTGCATTTCATCCAGGAAATGCAAACTTTCAATATCCCCCTTTCACACTCAAAAGGACTGTTCTGTAGTAAATAAGTTTCAGTAATTAAATTTAAGGACGCATGTAGTAATACAATGCTTAAAATTACTTGTTATAATAAATACGGTAATGTCATTAAAATTCATTCATTTTAATGTAAATATTTTCTTAAAACTGAAAATACAGTGAATTTCCGGACAATATTTTTTAAATTCTTGTCCTTACAGATTTCTTTTTAATGGTTAAAATGAATAATAATAAAAAAAATAAATATGATTTACAAAAAAAGTGTGATTAGTTAAGTTTTTTAATAATGTTTTGTGTTTATGAATTAAAAATCTGTTTTGTGTAGTTTAAAGTATTTAAACATCTCATTTAACGAATCCATCTCCATTTAACGAATTTTCCACATAACGAACTTTTTTTCGGGATTTAGCGACTTCGTTAAATAGAGGTCCGACTGTATTTGAAATTGTTTAACATCATTAAAATACACCGCAAACGATTGTTTCCCATAAACCGTAATGTAACAGAATTCTTTTGAATGTCCCTGTAAACGAATTATAAATGCTGCAATCTTACCTTTTAATACTGAACATTTCATAGTAAACCTCAATAACTTGTATGAATTGTGTGGCAATCCGATTATATTTACGTGAGCCAGAGCACGGACAGTCAGGCAGACAGGCAGACAAATCGAATTCATCCCTTTTAAACTATGTTGGAAAGTGTTAAAAGACAAAAAGAAAGAATAAAATATGCTAAATAACAATGCTCAAATAGTACAGTTAAAATTGGGGGCTTTTTATTAAGATTAATCAAGAAATATACATATCTACTATTATGGTAAGTTTAGTGTACTTTTAGTAGGGGTGGGAATTGATTTAAAGGATCGGATTTTTAATCGGTTTGGTTTACATAATTTTAGTTTTCATTTAATTAATTAAAACTTCGTAATAATATTTTTCCCCCGGCTAGTAAAAGCAAAAACATTTTTAATACGTAGATAATATAACAGTCCTAGAGACAACTGTATAAAAGCTTACTTTAGTAAGCATTTATAAACCAACGATTTATTTAATTAAATACATTTCATATTGATTTTGCCTTCAATTGTGAGGTTGTTTGATTCTGTAGTTGTAGTATTTCTCGCTGTTGCCCCAGCTGCCGATTCTTTGCTCGTAATTAGTCAAAAAAAGTAATTAAAAACTTTTTTAGTACTATATAAAATTAGCTTTAAAATTAATATTAGAAGATTTATAGAATTCTTTCAACTCCTCTCCCCCCCCCCCCCCCCACATCACTGTCAGAGATTTCATGTTTCTGAGAACAATTAAAGGTAAAAATGACCTTTACCGGCGCAAAGATAAACCAAACATTTCGCTTCTATTTCTATCCGCCCTTCTCTCCATAAAAATAAATATATTGGGTATTGTTTGAAGATTTTCTTTTCTTTCTTTCTTTTTTTTTTTTTTTTTTTTTTTTTTTTTTTTTTTACAGCATTTGATGCAAGCTTTTAAAATATTTTTTGGTAAAATATTTGAGAAAAATTATTTTGTAGTCACAAGTACAGTTTTTATTTTTACCTTAGTTTGAAATTAAATAAACAACAATAGTTACCGTTTCTTGGAAAACATTCATGGAATTAAATGAATCGATTTACTCGATTTTTTAAACATTGATCTTGACTAAGCATTGACCGATTAATCAGCATAACCCTAGTTTTTAGAACGCTAAATTTTACTTTCCTGCTTTCAAATTTTACCAATATATATTTTTTTAATATTTTTTCATTATAAATTTCTGGGCAAAAAATGAGCCACCGATTTTTCTAATAAAACATTCTGAATAAAATAGGGCGAAATGTGAGTGCATTGCTGTCAAAATGCAACTCTTATTATTGTCGTCATTACCACGAAACGTTTTAAGATGAGTTATAACCACATCGCTGTAACGTTGATGTTTTCCGCTTTCATGTGCGTTCGTATTTACATAAATACGTAGCACCTATATAGCCGTCCGTCTGTCAGCATATAACAGTGCAAAAATTACCCAACCGAATGGTTTGAAATTTAATATATATAACCGTTGTAGACAGCGCCATCGCTAAGACTTTTTCTTCGGGGGGTGGGGGGGTGGGGGGGGGACCTTAAATTGCCGAGTTACCACAATTAAAAAATGTAATATAGTTCTTATTTGTAAAAAGTTTAATAATATTCCCCATTAGATTTGTAACTTTTGCCAAATCTATCAGAAATAGAAAATGCATTATAGTTTTTATTAATGTTTTAAACAAATTTGCCAACTAAGTTTGTAAATTTGCCAAGTGTAGCAACATTCGCAAAAGTTTTTGCAGGGGGGGGGGAGGAGGCTCCCCTCCGTCCCCCCCCCCTTAGCGAGGCCTCTGGTTGTAGAATTTTGTCGATTTATTTCCAATTTTATGAAAATCGAATAAAAACTTAAAAAGATATTAATCAAAGTTTTCTTTATTCTATTAAATCCTATCAGACGTAATGAATTCAATGATATCCCATGATAGGTAATGATTCTAGGCTGCCATTGGTGATTACGCCCTATTTAATACGGAGTCCTGTTGCTTCCATATTACTGAATTTAATATTAATAATCGTAATAAATTTTGTATTCATGCATTTTTGCATTGAAGTGCAACAGCTATTGCACCAAGATCTGAATACTTATAAAACTAATTATAGTACGAACTCACTTCATTTGCCACGTTTGACGTACAATTTCCTACATGTTTGACGGGTTATAAATAACTAAAAATAATTGTTCTTGGTAACTTCATTGTGTTGTCACAAAATGGCGGTCAGCTGAGAGCCATATAGTGAAGAATTAAAGAAATCACACACATTTTTTCATTGTTGTTATTGTTGTATCTATCATAATTTTTCACAGCATAGTGACATCACATATCACATTGGCTGGCTGTATTGTTCACAGAATCGGCGCTTTCATAGAACGTAAATGAAATTTTTGAACATGAGGAAACACATCACTAGCGCGGCAATTGCTATCAAGGCGAACTACACTCAAACAAAGCTTGATAGCTTCATTAATTATAGAATTTCTTTAATAAGGCTTTTTCAACGATCGGAATTTGAAAATATTCCTTTTTATAAGTTCTGTTAATTAAATCATTGCTCTATTTATACTTATTTTAATTTCGAAAAATTACAAAAACTCTGTAGAGGTACTCTGAAATGGTGTTAGGGTTAGCTTACAAAGCATGTATTTAAGTTCTTTCTCATTATGTAAAATATATTTTTCTTACTGTGCAAAATGGCATAGATTTTTATTAATATGAAACTGTGATCAATAAAATTGTGTTTATGTAATTATGAGCAGATTGTTTTAAAACGTTAAGAAGTCAATCATATGATCAAGTGTATATACTTAAGCGGTCACATGCCTCTGAATTCCTTTCTGTTACTTTCCTTTCATAAACCAGCTATTGAGAAAAGTATTTACAGTCCTTTCGGCAAATAAAGAAGTTATGAGGCACGCACAAAGAGGAATAAACGAACAATTTAGCCCTCTGCTTTTGTATTCCAATTGACAGATATGCTTTCCCAATTCGGAATGACAGTTTCAGTCTTTATTTTTCGCTGCATCCTTTCATTAAAAGTTTCACGAAATTAGTGATAGCGGCGGTTTTTCCATAAAGATCAATTCTATGAGTAAGTGTCCGAGCATTCGGGAACAATTAGCGACTAACTTACAGTGACTAACGGTTGCAGTTTAACACTACTATATAAGCCGATTGGATAGGTCATTATGACGTCATTATTTTTTTCTTTGTGGGCATGGAGACCAGGTTAATAAATAAAAAACTGCTAGTGATGGAAAAGAAAAAAAATGGCAAAATAAATGATGTATTCACTATCGGTTCAGTTGGGAGGGGAAGGAAGTTATTCGTTTCAAAGTGGCTGTCATATTGTAAGGAAACAAGTTAATGCCGTTTCACAATGGCACCTTAATAATGCCAAGTCAGAATCGGTAATAAATCTCTCGGCGACATATTTTTTATTTTTTGTCAGGTTTTATTGGCGCATGGAATTCTCTGAGTCTAAACACGTTTTGATAGAGGGCGTCAACAAATTAGATTAACTTCTTTTATTCTGAGAGGACGTGGTATGGGGAATGGCAATGATGACAAGATCGTCTGCTATGTTAAATTGCTGAATAGCTACGAAGCGGAATGAGAACACAAAATAAGGAGCTATTATCCTTCGATCTGTGAGGATTATTGCTAAACTTGTCATTAAATGTAATGTTGCCCGTTTTTTAGCGGGGATTACATTTGTCAGGTAATGGCGCGAATACAAAAGTCCGAAGTCTGTTAAACAAAATAACAAATGGCTTCTTCTTATGCGAAGAATATAAATTACGACAGTCGTTTAAAAGGCTAAAAATATCATGGCGATATATTTTGTCTCAAGAATCGCGAAAATAATTCCTGTTTAGCCAGACAGCTGTCACCGGCTTGAGTTCCTAATTTTCAAATGCCATTTCTAAAGCTGTGACATAAAAACAATTCTTATAAATTTTCCATTCGGATGCTCGCAGTGACGCAATATGTTCTGGAGAAAATTATAATGCACTCGTTTTAATCGGACGTTTATACTCGAGTGACTTCCTCATTACAACATCTGTTTCTTATTTAACAACAAATCGCGTTGGTGAAATACAAATACGTAATTTTGTATAACATTTCAGAAAGCAAAAATCATTTGTTAGAATCGAAATTTTTATGTTTTTTCCAGCATTGTACAAAAAATATTTCTTAATTTAATTAGTAATTTTGTAAATATAATGCTTGAGAGCAGTATTTTTCAATTTCTCCTTAACCCTCTCGCTGCGTAAGTAATTCTTCGCGATAAGCGTCTTTTACAGAATTATTAATCTTTTATCACCGGTTCTTAAAAGCAGAAATTTTCGACTATCGCAACCGGGGAAAATGTCCTGATTAAATCACACAAAGTTTTCGCTAAAATATAACTGGTGGGAATAACCAAATAGTATTAATTAGACGGCAAAATGCATGCCCGAGTATCTTAAATTGCGCAGCGAGAGGGTTAACCAGCTTCCAAAAAAAAAAAGCTATATAATGCATTTGCAATTTTTTAATGTAATGTTCAGAAAGAACCTTTGAACGACTTTTGAACGAATGCTCCAATTGTGTTTTTTTTTTCTTTTTGCAAAAGGATTGTTTTTCTTGTGAAAACGCATATATTTTATTAGAATTTGGAGAACATTTTTTTTTGGCCTTCTATGTTTTCCTATAAATATGTATGTATATTTTGGTAATTTAAAGGCCCCAACTTATACATACACAGATGCGACAAAAATGTTAACGTATGATAAGAGCTGATATTAGCTGCTCTTGAAACTATAGTTATGTTCTATAAATATAATATATAGAAAAAAGAAGATTTACTTTCGCACATTTTCCATCTCCAGTGAGTACATTATCGGTTGTGATAAACAGTTCTTATTTTATAAATAGGCAAATTGACAATATAAATTAAAAGTTTCTCCAATGAAGAATTCCACCTTATAATGTCTACACAGCGTGTCCCTACTTTTCGTTGACCAATTGCTTATTCCTAACTTTTAGAAATATAGTTTCACTTGCAAAAATGTTTCATATAATTGTTCTTCAGCATATGAAATTATAGTTACAGTTTATTTTGCTATTACATTTAGTTATTTTAAAAAAAGTTACGAAATTTAAATTTTGACTACCCGATTATGAAATATTAGCCTTTTGAAAAGATTCTGCTGAACGGATTTTGGTGGAACTTGCACCGTTAGTTAAATAATTTTTCAGGGAAATTTTTTAATATATCCTACCTTGCTTAGTTTTAGAACTATGGTGGAAAGTTCTATAGTCATGCAGGTGAACTCGATTATGATCGATTAGCCCTAACTTCTGCTGGACGAAATTTATGAGACTTTCATTGTCAGTTAAATAATTTTTCAGTAAAGGTGTTAATATATAACATACCATATCATTCTACGTTGTTTAATTGTACAAGTATGGGAGAAAGTAATGTAATAAGACGAACACGATTCTGAAATCACCTTTTTAAAAGATTCTTCTGAATGGATTTCGGTGGAGCTTGCACCATTAGTTAGATAATTTTTCAAGGATGGATTTATTATATTGCATATCATTCTATAGTTCTATACGAAACCTAACTGCAAATTATCCACTAAAGGTATTGGTCCTTAATAGCCTAAATTTTATCTGACACAGTAGAAAATGGCGTTCGTATCGTTTTCAGCAACGCAGAAGAATATTCCAGGTAAGGATCCATATTGCTTTAAAACAAAATGTCAAATTCACGGATACAGTTTGTTTGGAGAAACCAACCAGCGTATAGCGGGCAAACACTGCTAGAAATAATTTAAACTTCATATCTTAAAGAAGAAAAAAAATCCTTACTAAATGGATTTGTATATTATGAAGAATAACATTTGAAGTATTTTTTCAATAGAAATTATACCTCTAAAAGTAACGGTTTAGAAATTAGATGTTGGCATTGATAAGAAGGGGCACCCTGTATATCTTTTCCCCCAAAATATTAACATTTTACAGTCTTTGTAGTTTATATATCCGACTGGCGATAATGTCATGAGAATAGGCATGTCTGCTGCGCAAACAACGCGTGCGTAGGTGCTGCTTTCCATCTCTAAGCAATCACGGTGTAACGTAAATACTGGTGCCTTTCGAACCAGCAACCTTTTATCAACAGGCGCTGGGAAGGGCAATCGAATGTTTATGTGTTCAAGAGGTGATTGAAGCCCCTCTAATCGAACGTTCTTTCATCGAGGATATTTCTCTCGTCGATCCATTACTCGCACCCGAAATAAGTGTAAGAGGAAGAAAAAGAGAAGTGTGTTGCGTTTCATGAGTGTTACGGGAACAGAAGAAAAACATTTCATCTGCCATGATTGGTATTCCAATGGACAATATTCTGCCTTCGGGTCACGGATAATAGAATATCCCGCTTATTCGAATAGAATCCCCCGGAACCGAATTTATTCCTATTGGTTCTATGTTATTTTCCCCCGCTTAAACCAAATACCTTTTAAGAACGCCCTCGCTTAATCGAATAACAGCTGTGTGACCGATGTATGAAAATAGGCGCGGAAAGTACGTTTCAACTGGAATTTCCTTTACCTTTTGTCATTTTTAGTTCCTTTACGCTGAAAACAAATTTTCAGTTCTTCCTACAATGATTTCGGCCGGCAGACGTATAATGGACAGGTTAAATGATTTCCCCACCTCGATCCCCTCACATCACTTCTTTCTGTTAACCAGACAATGCGCCGTCACTTCGAGATTTGAGATGGTAAATGTGATATTTTGCACTCATTCGAAAAATAACTCGATATTTACTCCTTTAAGATTCCACTTAAACAAACCACTTTAAACGATTTTTTAAGGCAGTATAAGTAACGTAAATTAGAAGTATCAAAGTTGTGACCCAATTCAAACGAGCTGCATTGTGATGTAAAGCATATAAATGTATGTACTGACATTACATTAATACGTATTTACATTATATTAGCATTTGTATTTATTTTAGTTTAAGTTATTCTGTTAACGATTTATTATGCTGTTAATGAAATATACAGTAGATGGTTCTTTTACTTTTTTATTACGAATTAAATATTACAATTATAAATCCCCGTTTAATCAAATACCCCGCTTAATCGAATATTATTTCTGGAACCGTCAATATTCGTTTAAACGGGACGACTGTAACATTCAATTTACCACGCCATTGAACGTTCTTGTTTTCAGAAAATTTACGTTTATATTTTATCGAGTTTTAGACCTTTTCACGAACAGGGATATGTTATACATGGGTTATTTTCTCATGTTAACCCTTTGCCTATCAAACAGGCCCGACATGTGTGTAATGAAATGTAACCGACAAGTACATTCAGAGTGATTTTTTTTATTAAAAAAGGACTGAAAATTCGGCAAATATGTGAATTTTTACATATTTACAGAAAAAGTCACATATTTGAAAAAGTCACATAGATACAGAATGTTTAGTCTTTTTTTTTTTTCATAAGAAAAACCATTTTGAATGTACTTGTCAGGTCCATAGAAACTGTCTGGTAGGCGGAAGGTTAAAGCTATTTCATGCTTATATTTCATCTTATTTATAAAATGAAAATTATCAATTTTAATTAATAACCATACATGGATTTTATAACACTTATTTATCGAATAATAATTCGCACAAAATACAAGTATTTTACCTTTATTTATGCTGCATCAAGTGATGCAATATCTAAAGAAATGTGCTAGCCGGTACTTTTACTGCACGTAATCCCCGCGAAAGAGAAAAAACGAAAAAGAACGTGTATTTTTTTCAGACCGCTTAAGTCACATGATGCTTGGATGCACAAAATGCAGGTGCTCAAAAATAGCATCACGTGTCTCTGACGGTCTAACGCAAAAGGTAGTGCGGCGACCAGTTTTTTCATTAGCATCGGTGATTCCCACTGTGATGTCACATGAATATTGTCCGAGGCTAACCAGAAAGACAGGCTACCGCGGTGCATTGCACGTATCTTTTTTTACAGACCACTGGAGTCACGTGATGCTCGAATGCACCAATGAAGTGCGAAAAGAGCATCACGTAACTCTAGCGGTCTGTATAAAATGACACGTGGGATGCACCGTGGTAGCCTGTCTTTTTCGTTAACCTCGAATATTGTCGTACAGGGTTACCGCGATAAAAATCACGTGATCGCCGTGGTCTTGTCCAAAACGCACTTAAACGCGCAACTGTTAAACAAAGGAATTCTTCTAATTTGTATATATATATCGTCGGTATCATGTCAAACTATCCAATATGAAAACAGTGTTGCCAGTGAGCTACTTTTTTAAATTCAGATTTCTTGATTGGCATCACTTTTTTGAAATAGTAAAATTCACCTTATTTAATGACATATTAATTAACCCTCTCGCTGCGCAACCCAAGAGTTTCTCGGGCAACGTAAAATTAGCGAAATTTGCGCAACCCGAGATTTCATCGGGATGCATTTTTTCCGTCTAATTAACCATCCTTGATCATTCCCAACAGTTACTTTTTATTGTAAATTTTGCCTTATATAATCGGAGCATTTTCCTTATTAATTCAGACGAAAATTTTTGTTTTGAAAAACCGGTGACAAAAGAATAAAAATTCTTAAAAGACGCTCGCCGCGAAGGAATTAAATACGCAATTTTTTAAGCTATTTTGATAAAACAATTACGCAGCGAGAGGGTTAAGGAGAAAACAAGGAGAATTTTACCATTTCCAAGAAAAGTGGTGGGTGCTAATCAAGAAATGTGAATTTAGGGGGTCTCAGGACTCTTAAAGCTTTAAAATTTTCGAAATTTTATTTTTTTTAGATATTAACTCGTATCTTTTCTGAACATTTTGATGTAATTGTTTCCTTGAAATTCCTATTAGAACTGAAGTTATGGCTTTTACATTTGTACACGTTCAATAGCTGAAGCGTCGTTTCGGAAACTTTGAAGCCATTTTTCTCCACATGACATTTTTGGGCATAACACGCACGATATCTCAAAAACTTATGGATATTTTTTCATGACATTTTCAAAACACGTGTTTCATGTTAGTCTTTATAAACTGAACCTAAAATTTCCTTTTTTATTGTTCAAAACAATATTTTTTTAGGTGATTATACTGTTGAAATTTTCTTAATTTTGCATTAGCTAAATACAACTTTGAATTAAACATATAAAAAAGCTTTAAATATAAATTTATTTAGGTTCAGGGTAATTATTACAATCTGAAGTAATAAGTAGGCACCAAAATTTTCATTCTAGTTGCAATACTTATTTTGGAATCGTGCGCGTAAGCTGTTATGCCGATTTTTGCTCGTCAAATGTCTAACAGTTTGGAGCCCTCTGTAAATGCTAATTCTGCATCTTATAATTTTTTAAATACATGAAATGAAAGAACATACTTATATATTTCATTCCAATTAAAATTGTGTTTTAAAATCAAATACATTTTAAGATATTAAGTGTTGAAAATGGTCTTTTTTTTTTCATTTTTTCCAATTTTAAGAGTCCTGAGACCCCTTAAAAAGAAGTAGCCCACTGGCAACACTGTTTTCATGTTGTATAGTTTGACATGGTACCAACGATATATATATATATATATATATATATATATACATCGGATATATACATCTCTTAAAAGATAACAGGGCAGCCACTTGAAACTATTTTTATAGTCTATTTCTACCAGTATTTAAAAGAAAAATCTTTGTGGTAGATTTCTCTGGAAATTGCCTTAGGTATAGGAAGATTATTTCTTACTTTCTTCTATCTTTACAAGAAGAAAGTATTGGTTTCATGAAAATTTTCGAATTCCAGTTTTCGACGAATTTACACGTTTTTTGGGTCAGAGATTAAAAAAAAAACATGTTTTTACAAAATGTCTGTCTCTGAGTCTGTCTGTCTGTCTGTAAGTGACAAAAATTTTGTGGGCGCTCTATCTCAAGAACTAATGCACAGAATTTAATAAAAATTTATATTCAGGTAGTCCCTGATATAGATTGGTGCTGATTAGTTTTTGGTGTAAATCGCCGCTGCTATGTAGGATTTTGCAGGATTTCCGCAAAAGCTTTATCTCAAGAATTAATGCACGGATTTTAATAAAACTTCAGATTCCGTTAGTCCTTGACATGAATGGATGCTGTTTACGTTTTGGTGTAAATCGCCCAACAGGTGGCGCTGATATGCTGCATTTTGCAGGGTTTACACTATTTTCGCAGTAGCTCTATCTCAAGAATTAATGTCCACATTTTCATCAAACTTCGGATTTAGTTAGTCCTTCATATGAAATGCTACTGACTACGTGTTGGTGTAAATCGTCCAAAAGGTGGCGCTGCTGTGCTGCATTTTGAACTATTTCCTCAATAGCTCTATCTCAAGAACTAATGCACGAATTTTCATCAAACTTCAGATTTAAGTATGACTTGATTAATATTGCTGCTGATTATGTGTTGTTGCAAATCGCTCAACAGGTGGCGCTTCTATACTGCATTTGTCATGATTTGCGCAGTACCTCTATCTCAAGAACTAATGCACGAATTTTCCTCAAACTTCATATTCAGTTAGACGTTGACATAAGTTGGTGATAATTAGGTTCTGGTGTAAATAGCCTAATAGGTGGCGCTGCTATGAAGCAGTTTGCTGGATTTACAAGATTTCAGTGACAGTCATACCTCGAGAACTAATGCACGGAATTTCATATTTTTAGAATTCTCATGATGATCACAGATTGCCATTTAATTTGGCACTAAGATAGTGAATTTTGAAGTATTGACATGTATGAGATAGAAGAAAGTTTTGTGATGGCCACAACATACTAGTTTAAAATAGTGGTATGAATAGAATAAAAAAAAAAAAGCCGCCAGTGGCAATCCTGCTATGTAAATAGCTGTCTTTGTATAATTTTAGTAACTTTATAAATTTCACTGGTACTGTAAGATATAAACAATGATTTATTTATTAACCATTTGGAAAAATGGTTATTGTTCTCGTCAGGATGGGAAATCAAAAGCATATCTGAAGGTTTTTATTGGTTTAATCCGCATTTTAATCTTGTTCTGACTGGCCTATACACTAACCTTTACTTTCAACAGAGATGGATACCTTTTGTTCCACTATGACAAAAAAGTAATAAAAACAAAACAAAAAAAATAATAACTCAGAAACAAATTGAGATACAGCTTTCAAACAAATTGCATGTAAAAGTACATTTTTTTTCTCTATACGATGGTGTAGAAAGTAATATTGTGGGACGTTTAGAAGTTTAAGAATGAAATTTCATTTAAAATGGGCCGTCAGATTTCTTGGAAATCTGACGATGGAAAAGCCTTTTCCCGAACAGCCAATGAAATGCTTGGATAATACATAAGTTTCAGGTGGATAATACGCACGAGTCGCAGGCGATTCCTGTCGCTTGGAATTTTTACGTGTCATAACACTATTAATGTTTAATCCATGGCGTACGTAATGTTTGATCAACTCCGTGCGATTTTTTATGTCTTAAATTTTAGTCTTCGAAAAAATCATTTTCAAAATGGTCGTTGTAATTTGATAAATTGCTTTTTTTTTTTTTTTTTTTTTTTTTTTTTTTAAGTATTGCGCTAGCGCAATACCTATTTATTTCCAGTGTCACTTCTCAATGTTAATTTAACATAGATCATAACTTTTTCGTTTTTTCTTCCCACCTTTTTGTCCTTGATGCCACTCATTTTTATTCTTTACTAATTCTAATGGTATTATAAATTTAAAGCGTAAAAACGTTTGCCTGACGTCAGGGTCAAAACGAATGGTAAAATGCCTTTGCATATAAGTGAATTATAACCCAGTGAGAAACATGGACAATTTTTTTTACATTATTCAAATAATTTTCTTAATTAATTCCAAATTTCGCTTTTTTCATTGATAATCAACGGACATTTTACCTAGAAAATGTAACATTTTTTCTTCATTGTTGCAAAAATTTCAAAAGACGTTATAATAATTTATTTCATTTTAGTTGAAATAATTCCACGTGAAATATTAAATTGAACTAGTTTTTTTTTTTTTTTTTTTCAAGAATTAAAAAGGTGAATATGGCGTCATAGTGGAAATAAAAAGGATATTTTCAGAATATGTTTTTGCTGTGGTCAAGTCAAAATTTAGTAAAACTTTTCAAATGGACAGCTATTTTTACGCAGGAATTAGTGAACGTAGTGAGGAATTACATAACTTAAATTATAAAATGTATTTTTTTCCGAGATGAGAACTATTTATACCCCAAGTTAAACTTAGGTAACAATTTTCTGATGTGTTTACATCACCCCTTGGGAGAGAATAAGGTAACAAAATTTATGTAAAACTTTTATTAACCATTTGGAAAAATGGTTATTGTTCTCGTCAGGGTAGGAAATCAAAAGCATATCTGAAGGTTTTTATTGGTTTAATCCACATTTTATTCGTGTTCTGATTGGTCTATACAGTAATATGTATTTCCCTTTACTTTCAACAGAGCTGGATTACTTCTATAGCCACTATGACAAAAAAGTAATAAAAACTACAAAAAAAATTAATAACTCAGAAACAAATTGAGATACAGCTTTCAAACAAATTGCATTTAAAAGTACATTTTTTTCTCTATACGACGGTGTAAAAAGTAATAGTGTGGGATGTTTAGAAGTTTAAGAAATAAATTTCATTTAAAATTGGCCGTCAGATTTCTTGGAAATCTGACGATGGAAAAGCTTTTTCCCGAACAGCCAATGAAATGCTTGGATAATACATAAGTTTCAGGTGGATAATACGTACGAGTTGCAGGCGATTTCTGTCGTTTGGAATTTTTACGTGTAATAACACTATTAATGTTTAATTCATGGCGTACGTAATGAATGATCAACTCCGTGCGATTTTTTATATCTTAAATTTTAGTCTTTGAAAAAATCATTTTCCAAATGGTCGTTGTAATTTGTTAAATTGCATTTTTTTTTTACTGTATCACAGCTATAGTATTGTCAAATATTAGCAGTAAGGATTCAACACAATTAATTTTTTGCATTCATAACGTTCCTGAGTGGGAAATAGAGTATCTAAATTTAAGTGAAATTTTTTTATGTTTTGATTATAGATTTTTTACGTTCAGATTGGATGTTTTTGTCCAAACTACAGCAGACCTGCATTACTACGGTGGTGAAATATTTTTAATTATACATTGGTAAACAGCCTCACGCTTTGTGATGCAATACCGCATACGTCAAAGCCTGATGATGATACCCTCTGTTAATTTTGAAATGAGTTCGTCTGAATGCAGTAGTTATTAAAAAACTTGACATATTAAACAAAAACATAATTTGAAGAACAAACTAAAAAAACAAAATTTATTTCCTACATTGTTTAAGCCCGAGAAGGGACAGATATTAAGATATTTCATTCAATTAATTCTACATTGAATGTTAAATTTTTGTAAGAAATTAGTTAAGCCAATTGAAGATTAAAAAATAAAAATAAAATTCATACAATAGGATACTTACAACACCCTAAAAAATTAGATTCCGTTCAAATGAAATCGAAATAAATCTTAGACTTCTTCCGTTTTTAATTGAAAATATTTGTATTGCTGATTTTGTATTATGTTTATGACAATTGTACATAAAATGATAAGATGCATGCAAAATATAAAACTTGTAAAAAAGTCTAAGATTTATTTCGATTTCATTTGAACGGAATCTAATTTTTTAGGGTGCTTTAAATATCATATTGTATGAATTTTTATTTTTATTTTTTAATTTTCAATTGGCTTAACTTATTTGTTACAAAAATTTGACATTGAATGTAGAACTAATTGAATGAAATATCTTAATATCTGTCCTTTCTCAGGCTTAAACAATGTAGGAAATAAATTTTGTTTTTTTAATTTGTTCTTCAAATTATGTTTTTGTTTAATTAATTTATTTTTTAATTGAAAAGAGATTGCTATTTATGCAACACAAAATAATAATAAAAAAGAAAGAATAAGAGATGCAGTTGGGATTAAACTGAAAGTCTTAATTACCATACATCTTTTTAAAAAAGGTTATTAATGTAAATTTGAATTTAAAAATCGTAGCTAACAGTATATTTTGGGAGTTAAGATTAAAATGTGCAACGAAAAATATTGAACTCGTCATTTGAAGTAGCCATCTTCTACTTCACTGACTACGTTTCGTAATCCATCGTCTAGTGCTTGTTGAGATTGTTTGGGTTTTGCTAGCGACAATCTTTCAAGTGCGATGGCTTTCACTAGTGCCAAAATGGACATATATCTGTCATCGAGTGCGCGACCCATAACGAGCCATTACTCTTTCCGACGGCGATATTTTCAAGTAGGAAAACTGCACTGGGCTGCCTATCGTGAAGTAAACACAGATTACAAGGCTAGAATGTAATGCTTTAGAACTTTTTAACTTGTAGTGCATGAAGCTTGTGAAGAACGTGTATCGACAAGGCCACCCACAAAGGAATTTTGCGACATAAACGAAAGAAGATTTTATAGAAAGAATTTACTTTATGGAAAGAAGTGTATTTTAAAAGCACAACGGGTTTCACTGAGAATGGATATTTTAATTCGCATTCAAAAAGTTAAGGGGGATTGGCAGCTAAATATGTTCATTTTGAACAGGACTAAATTTAAAACAAACTGGTTGGATGCGCCAATCCCAAAACTTTCTTCTATCTCATATATTTTAATATTTCAAAATGTTGTTACAGATGTCCATATTTCATTTTTATTCGTTCAATACTATATCAACTTTGACTTTCATCTTAAATTTCTGCTTCAGTCAATTAATCGGAGTACAAACGAGTTAATCTCGATCATGATATTTATTAAAATCACGAATAGTCGCGAATAGTCGCGAATAGTCGGCTTATCAGGATGGGAAGTTCCCGTCAATTCAGGAGCCACTGGTGTACAATATAACTACGAAAAATTAAGAAGATTACACAAAAATCGCTATTACAGCGCTCCCTTCCGACGGAATTTTTCCACATTCAGGGAGGCCCTTCTTGCTATAGCCAAAAGCATACACAAAAAAATTGGTTCAATTCTATGCATAACTTCATACATTTTTCGAAAGTACAATATTAAAAATGGCTTAAAGATCGCTATTACAGCGCCCCCTTCCGGCGGAAGTTTTCCAAATTCAAGGAGGACCTTCCTGCCATAACCAAAAACATACACAACAAGTAAGAAAAAATCATGCGTCAAGCATAGATTAATAACACTTTCCAACACATTCAGTATAATGTAACAAAACTGCACCGTTTTAAAAATTAAAATATTGCGTCTAATTTAACCATATGGAAACGCATAATAAATTTCTAAACCCAATTTCAGCTGTTCACATCCACAATCGTAAAATTACGCGAATTGCAGCCCTGTATATAATTTATAGATTTGAATCTATTAGCTACATGCAAGTCAAAATTTAGTTCACTTAAGAGATACATATACTTCAGTTGAAAATTTATTTTCAGCAATTTCCTCTAATAAGGAGAACGGTACGTGAATACTTTTGTGCAGCCCTGAATTTGAGGTAGGGAATTTATATGTAAACGAGTAAGATGCAAAAAATTAATTAAATTTAAAAGCGCATACCGAATTTTAAACCGTACACTCCAGCAATTACTACTCAAAGACAGTACTGTACTGTAACCGATTTCTTTTGTATGCCCCTGTAAATGAATAAAAAATGCTATGAATGCCCTGTTCTAACGTGATCGTAGTGAAATTCAGTGTTTTATATCAGTTTTATGACATTTGAAATAGCATAATGTCATTAAAATACTCTGCAAACGATTTTTCCCCATATACAAAAATGTAATGGAATACTTTTAAGTGCCCCTGTAAATGAACGATTAACCATACTTCATATACAATATCAAATATGCTTTGGTGACCCTAAATAACCTTTATCAATTTCATGAAAATCCGAGTATATTTACGGGAGTTATTCCCCATATACCATAATTCAATGGAATACTTTTGAGTGCCCCTGTAAATGAACGATTAATCCTACATACTTCATATACAATAGAAAACATGCTTTCGTGACCCTAAATAACCTTTATCATTTTCAAGAAAATCCGAGTATATTTACGGGAGTTATTCCCCATATACCATAATGGAATGGAATACTTTTGAGTGCTTCTGTAAATGAACGATTAATCCTACATACTTCATATACAATACCAATCATGCTTTGGTGACCCTAAATAACCTTTATCAATTTCATGAAATTCCGAGTATATTTACGGGAGTTATTCCCCATATACCATAATGGAATGAAATACTTTTGAGTGCTTCTGTAAATGAACGATTAATCCTACATACTTCATATACAATACCAATCATGCTTTGGTGACCCTAAATAACCTTTATCATTTTCATGAAAATCCGAGTATATTTACGGGAGTTATTCCCCATATACCATAATAGAATGGAATACTTTTGAGTGCTTCTGTAAATGAACGATTAATCCTACATACTTCATATACAATAGCAAACATGCTTTCGTGACCCTAAATAACCTTTATCATTTTCATGAAAATCCGAGTATATTTCGGGAGTTGTTCCCCATATACCATAATGGAATGGAATACTTTTGAGTGCTTCTGTAAATGAACGATTAATCCTACATACTTCATGTACAATACCAAACGTGCTTTGGTGACCCTAAATAATATTTTTCAATTTCATGAAATTCCGAGTATATTTACGGGAGTTAGAGCGTGGACAGACGGCCAGACGGCCAGATGGACTGACGGCCAGACAAACCGAATGCATAAACACTTTTCAACTTTGTTGGAAAGTGTTAAAAAATTTGGTTCAATTTTTTGCATATAACTTCATACACTTTTTGACGGTACAATATTCAAAATGGCACAAAAATCGCTGTTGCAGCGACCCCTACAGCGGATTTTTTCCAAATTAAGGAAGGACCTGCTTGCCATAGCCAAGAACTTAAAATTTTGGTTCAATTTTATGCATAACTTCATACACTTTTCGATGGTACAATTTTCAAAATCGCACAAAAATCGCTATTAGTGCGCCCCCTTCTGGCAGATTTTTTCAAAATTAAGAGAGGACCTGCTTACTATAGCCAAAAACTTAAAAAAAAATTGGTTCAATTCTATTCATAACTTCATACACTTTTTGATGGTACAATGGCGACAGACACACGGATAGACAGACATTTTCTATAAGCATGTTTTTTGGGATCTCTGACCCCTAAAACATGTAAAACCGTCGAAAACCGGAAGTCGAAAAAAAATTCGCTTACAATACTTTCTTCTATTGAAGATAGAGGAAAGTAAAATGACCAAAGAATTAAATAACAAAGGGATGTAAATATTCTTTTTTTCTTACAAACTTACATTAATTACTTAGTTTATTACAAATGCCAACTATAGTTTCGAGAACAGTTATCTGCTCTTATTATCGGGTGTGATTAACAGAAAGTATTTATCTGAGCAAGCAAGGAAGTTCGATTCTTTTGCCCGGCTTCCTCTTTGCTTCCCTTTTCTATTACGTTTAAACTCATATTCATTAGCCATAAATTTATTCATCAAATTACAATAAATGAATAATTAAATCGAAATGAGTTTGTGTGGGGGGGAGGGGGTAGGAACGGCCCAAGCGATAGTTATTTTTTTTACCATAGAATGAAAAGAATGTGTGATAGGAGCATACACCGTTTCTTAAATATCAAAGTTTATTTCATAAGATTATAATGTATATTTACACTAATAAAAACTCAAAACTAATACTATTAATTAGTTTTTGTGGCTGTAAGGTTGTGCCTCAGAATTATTTTAAAATTTATCTACGAGTGTGTCCAAAAAAAGAATACAAGCAACAGCATTTGAAAAGTAATTATTGTGGGGTGAATATTTTTTTATCACAGTGGAGACACATGGCGCTAGGTGTCTTTCAGCGGTTGTGCGGATCGGTAGTGCAAGTTCGCAGACGCGTTAGAGTGATTGAAACGACAACACGTTTAGAAAAGTTGTCTCGCTTGAGCTACTTTGAAAAGGTTACGCGAAGTCATCCTGCACAAACTCCCTGTCATGTTAAATGATTGTGTCATCTTCCTGCATGCCCTATAATAAAAAATTGCTTGAAAAGTTCAAATGAGAAGTCTGGAGCCACCTCTGATTTAGACCAGGTTTGGCACCCAGTGACTATTTCTTGTTTCCGAAATTCAAAGAAACACTTATCTGGAACAAGGTTCTCTTCAGACAGTGATGTAAAAACATTTGCCGAGAACTGGCTCAATGGACAGGAACGTGATTTCTACCAAGTCGGGTTAAACAAGTTTTCTCTGCATTCAGATAAATGCCTAAATATATTTGGGGATTATGTGGAAAGTAATCTGCAACTAAGATCTCGTAATTCTTTTTGTATTTTCTGTCAATTGTTAATAAATATTTTTTTTATTGTCCTTTTAACCTTTTTGAGGGATATACAGTGTGATTATAATAAAAATTCAACTTTCAAAAAGCTGTAAAAAAAAGAAACATTGTCCATAATGACTAGAAATTTGACCTAAATATACGCGAAGAAAGGAGAACTGGTATTGCATGAGAAAAAATAGTTCAAAATTTCAGCAATAGATGGTGCTTTACACATCATAAAGCAATTGGATTCGGCTACCAAGTGGCATTGGAATCAAAATCCTAATGCGACAACTATTGCGTGAGTTGCAGGTTAAACCAATTGGTTCAATGTGCATGACCGTATCGGTTTTTTACTGAATAGAATACTTCTAAGTCATTTAGCAGTTGTGGCACTCTTAGTTGAAAGCCCATCCACCACGGCAAGGTACTGCCACATCGGATGGGGAAAATCAGCCAAAAACCGCAGAAAAAGCAAAAATGAAATGAGTTTTTAACTGTCCTGAGGTCAAAAACCGCAGAAAAAACAACAATGAAATCGGTTTTTAACTGTCCTGAAGCTAAAAACCGGCAAAAAAGAACAATGAAATCGGCTTTTTATACTCAAGAGATTTGCTCAAGAAATGTTCAATATGCTGTCCACCATTTTCTGTCACAAGTTAAAATCGAGAAACAGCATGTTCCACAAGATCGGAGTATGTCTGTGGTGACGTTGCGAATGTGTTGCGCATTGCGTGTCTTCAATTCAACTAATTTGACAATCGGACCACTGAATACAATATTTTTCAGATAATTTCACAGCCAGAAATCACAAGGATTAAGATCAGGTGATCTTGGCGGCCAGACTGTTGGAAAATGATAACTGATAATTCTATCATTTCCGAAATTCATGTTAAGCAGCTGTTTAACTGGATTTGCAATGTGTGGAGCATCTTCCATAAAAATTATGCTACCCGCACATGCACGCTGTTGAAGTGCTGGAATGACTTGGTTGTGCAAAACAGCTTCATAGCGTTAACCATTAAAGGTATAGGTACCTATCTACTCGAGAAAGAATGGCTCTACGATAAACGGCTCCGTAAATCCGCACCCACCACCGAGTCCTACCGAGGTACTGTTCTAAATGCGATTGAACTGTCCGTTGCCCATATTCTGCAATTCTGAGTATTGGCATACACTTGGAAATGGCTTCATCTACTCAATGGGCTTCATCTACTCAAAAAAAGTTCCATGGTCATTCATTGCCCACTTCCATGCGAGCAAGAAATTCTAGAGCAAAAGTTTGTCGTACTAGCAGGTCAGCAGGATGCAACTCCTGGGTTAGTTTTGAATCGATATCAATGCATGATGTTTTTAAAAAAATTATGCACCGTGTTCACAGGAATATGTAATGATTGAGCAAATTCCCCGCACCCTGCAGCTTCCCATATCGCTGCTCATCTTCTCCTGCAAAGCTGTGGCCATATTTTCTTTTGCCTTCTAAGCAACTGGTTCTGACAGATTTCACTTCAAATGAACCCGTGTCTTTGAATTTTCTCCAGACCACTAGCAGACAACAGTCCTCGGACCACACCCTTTTCTCATATAGCACTCATATGCAGGTTGCACACTGAGGCGACATGCGCAACGATTTGTTCTATCTACTACCTATGTTGCACGATTTCGGGGAAAAAGTATGTTTAAAACAAGTTTGAAACGGCTTTCACTTTTGTTTCAACCTGCTTTTCCTCCGATGTCGCACTTCATTTTCCTTCTGTCGTCTCAGTGTGTGACCTGCCTTACTGTCCGGGACTTCTGCAGAGCTAATGCCGCATAGTCACCCTTCTTGTAAAACAGCTTCACAGGTAAAGCGCGAATACTTCATTGAGAGACAAGTCATGACGAGATGCTCAGATGCAATATCGCAGAAACGGTAGGTAACCCGCGTTTTTATAACAAATGCAATGTGTGATGCGCATGATGCGTTTTTTATTTTGATTATTATGACGAGTAAAGCGTCATCTATTGCTAAAATTTCGTATTTTTTTCTTATGCCCTACCATTCCCCCTTTCTTTGCGTATATTCAGGTGAAATTTCAGATCAATCTGACCAGTGGTACCTTTCTTACAGCTTTTTAAAAGCTGAACTTTAAAATAATCATTCTGTATATATAAATCATTGTTGGTTTGTTTGTTCCTTATACAGATCAACAATTTTGAACCAATTTTCAAGAAACTTAATATACTTACGTTTTAGAACAAGAGTAAAGTTACTGTCAATTAAAAAAAAATATATCAGACCACTCTTTACCCCTTTTTTTAACCACCTGCCATAGATATCATTATATAAAAATTTATTTATTTCGTTTTTTTACTGCAATTTTATCTTTCCTTTTGTCACATAAAAAAAAGTGTGTATGACAATATTTTTATAAGCAAATAAAAATTCAGAGTTACTTACTATATTTTAGCATCCGAAATTGACACAATTTTGAGAAGATAATGGGAATTTTTCCTATATATAATTAGCAATGTTTACTAGAACTACGTTAAATGATGTAATACCTTAATTTATATGTGCAGTCATGGGAAAAAAAAGGAACCCCCCCCCCCCCCCCACTAACTCCTCAACAAATCATCTCAGAAGAAAGTTACTGGTAGCGAACGATTGGAAATAAAGTCTACTTTTAAATGATGTATATAAAATTTGCTTAGGAGACCATCTACATATTAAAACGAACCATAACTTTGTTTTTTTTCCAAAAGCAGTATGCAATTCTGACAGTATAAAGGAACTCTACACTCTTCAATTAGCCTAAAAACAAATTTTTATGCAATTCGTAAGATAAGTTTCCGAGAAATTAATTATTTTAAAACGAGCGTATTTTAAAGGCTGTATCCAAATTGAAGTTCAGTACTCGATTGTTGACCGAGAGAGCCCTCTTCTTGATCAAGGTACTTTAAGGCCACTCACGCAGTCAATGAAGCCTGCTAGATTACAGGGTAGCATAAGAAATTGCAAAATATCTAGTCACTTCTATCATAGACGGCCCCTTAAACCATCATTTTGCCGTTTTTTAAGCATAATTTGAAAACTACTTGGAAGAAAAATGTGAAATTTTGGATTTCCATAAAGTTGGACTTAATAAATCTAAATCCATCAAAAAAATTGTACGTTGCAATTGATGATTTTTTCGAATATTAATTTCATAATTCATAATTTATATCATACAATTATAAAAATTGCAAATTAAGCGTATTTATGTTTGGGTATATTAGTATTATTGCTACACAAAAAAATAGCACATTAGGAGCATAATTTCCGGAGATATAAATAAAAATATGAAAATGTAATTTAACATTAGAAGCACTAAATTTTGAATGTTTATAATTCAAAACCTTATGATTGAAATGACTTAAAATTTGGTGTCTAGGCATAGTTTGCTCCAAAGATTTGAAATATTTCGTTAAAATTGGCTATTGCCATTGAAAAAAATGAAGTTTGGATTCATTTTAATATGTCCCCCTAAGCAAATTTTATATACATCATTTAAAAAAAGACTTTACTTCCAATCGTTCGGTACCAATAACTTTCGTCTACGATAATTTGTTGAGGAGTTAGTAGGGTGTGTTTACTTTTTTTTTTTTTTTTTTTTTTTCCACGAATGTACTTGGAATTAAAACATCTACCTTCATACAGACATTTAAATTTCGAGACAAATATTTAGGGAAAAATAATAAAAGAAAAATCCCTAAATGGGACATCACTTTTGAACAATCGCTCTCAGTGTAGTGTCTAACTGAGTTTAAAGAAACGATTGCTACACTGCAAATAGGGGCGTCTTAAATTCAGACACATATGTGAATTAAAGAGAAATTCAGACACTTAAGTGCAGACACCATAGATGTCTGAAATTAAGACACTTAAGTGTCTCACTATGATGAAGGCATAAACACTGTAAATTGAAATGACTGAAATTAAGACATATAAGTGTCTTAAAATGGAGTGTTCAATTTTGTAATTGTGAAATAAATATAGTCTTACTGACACTACATTGGTTGTGTTTCATAAATAAATAACAATATTTGAAGTTTTCAATTGTGAAAACGTGGCTCAGTGGTCAAGGCAGCCTTCTCGTAAGCAGAAGGTCCCGGGTTCAAATCCTCAACGGGGTAAATCTTTATAAATTTCCAGTAGTTTGAATAAAATGTGCAAATCATGTATGTTATACCTGATTTTGCAAAAATAGATGCTGAAATATGTAGGATTGTCCTCAGAAAATCACGTTTCATCTTTTAAATGTAAAATTTTTAAATACAGGAATTAAAGAAAGGCAAATTTTCTGGGATTTGCGGCAGAAATTTTCCATTAAAATATACATAAGTAGTACTGGCGTCTATGTTGGCATATAGACTATAATAGCATTTCCATATTTTAAAGGATATTTATTTTAGAGTGTATAATGCTTACAAAAAAAAGTGAGAAAATGGTTGCTATTGCCGACAAATGAGAAGGGGGTTAAACATGGATGCGTTTTCAGACGTTTGAAATGTCTGAAAATCAGACGCATATAAGTGTCTTAAAAATTAAGATAGTTTAAAATGTCTGAAAATTGAACACTCCGTTTCAGACACTTAAGTGTCTGAATTTCAGACATTTTAATTTACAGTGTATGCTTTATTTCCTCTTTGTTTTGTATTTTGTATACTGTAGGTTGCACACAACCGCTTCGTATGCTACATCTTATGGTTAAGAGATAAAATTCTTCAGTTTAGATGCAGTTTTACCATTTTCTACGATTTATATTAAATAGAAAGTCAGATCTTTCTCTTTTCAAATAAAACATCGCAATTAAAAGCGCCTAGAAAATGACATCTATTTCATGTAATCATTGTAGATTTAATTTTTGTAAATGAAAATGTAAGTTTCCATTAAAAGAAAAATCTTTAGCGACTCAGTTTGACTTTCTAACACTTTGCATAACATTGTTCGTTCAAATAAATAATATTATAAAAACAAATAAAAACTTAGATCCTAATTTTACAAAGGTACATTGTTTCCACTGGTGAAAATAACCTCACGTTATAATGATGACGTGCCTTTCATTTTTAAAGCTGGAATTATGACGTAGTTTTCAATGAATTTTAATTCCTCCCATACTGAGATTAAGGCCTGTGAATTAAATTAAATAATGAAATTAAATTTTCATAGTCATGAGAATGGGGTTTTAAAAATGTTTTAAATGTGTTGGGAGATTGCAAAAGTTCGTGCCCTATTTCATAGATGGCAGAAACTTGCAATTTTGACTGTGCTGATGTTTCTTTTATAACCATATTATTAACTGATGTATATACTCGTGTATAAGTCGACCCTGCAATTCTTAAGCAAAATTTTGAATTTTCGTGTATAAGCCGAACCACATTTCTGGTAGTATGTTGATAAATGATTTGTAATCGCGGATAAAAAAATTAATTAATTTTCATTAAATTAGTAAACATTTTTACATTTCTAATCAGATTTTTTAAAAAAAATTCAACGTTTTAAAACTGTATAATTATATAAACAGAAGAACTATTTTGAAACCTATTCACATCACTTTAATGATACTTAAAAAGAAAAAAAATCTTTCAAAAATCTATTCAAGCCTTATTTACATGGGTAAAAAACTTCTTAGACTATTAAAATATAGTACATCTTTGTATTGTAGGACTTCTAGGAGAGATATCTAGAAGCATTCTCAGGTTGAATTCTTTTTAAAAAGGGAATTAAAATGTTAAAAGTAATGCTCTTGTATTGAAGGGAATTCTGTCCCAAGGGAAAATGGGTGCAGAACAATTACAGAGACATTACTGTTGAGCTTTTTTCTGTCAATCACAGGGAAAAGACCATTGTTCGATTTTATTTCTCTCTCCAACGTAGACCCATGTGTGAGTACTTAAACGACTTGCCCATTCGCGGGTTATCTGCGAAAAATTTACTTATTTATTTATTTATTTTTACTAACTCGTGTATAAGTCGACCCCACATTTCCAACACCCAAATTTTGCCTAAAATTCTTCGACTTATATACGAGTACACGGTAGTTATCTACATGTCTCGCGAGTTACCGTAACGTTAAAAAAAAGTTTTTCAAATTAATTTGTGTGCAGGGTTAATATTCAAAACGGAAAATGAAAAGTTACATTTTCGTCATATCATGTTATATGAGTTTTAAAAAGGAGCGAGTGTTAGACGTGCTACAAAAAACATTCAAGACGTTTATTTGGATCGTGCTTCCGCTAGAGCAGTTAAAAAGTAGTTTTGTCGATTTCGAAATGGTAGTTTCAATCTAAACGATAAAATTCGCTGTGAGCGATATTCCGGCATTGATAATTGACTTAATCCGTGATTTAGTGAATAATAACTCCACGGATTACTAACTGAAGAGATTTCTGAGAGACTAAATATTGACAATTCGACTGCATTTCGCCATTTAAAACAACTTGGTTTCACTTCGAAACTCGATGCATCGGAAATCGGGCACGAACTTTTGCAATCACCGAATAGCTATTTCGCAATTTGCAATCACCGAATAGCTATTTCGCAATTTGCAATCACCGAATAGCTATTTCGTAATTTTTCCTCTAAAATATGCTATACATAATTTGCCATACCCTTTTTACTTTCCTCTGTCTTTACAAGAAGAAATTATTGGATTCGTAAAATTTACACGTTTTAGAGTTCAGAGATCCCGAAAAACATGTCTTTACAAAATGTCTGTCTGTGAGTGTGTCTGTCTGTCTGTGTGTGACACAAATTTTGTGGGCGCTCTATCTCAAGAATTAATGAACGGAATTTAATAAAAATTTAAATTAAGTTAGTTTCTGATTATAATTGGTGCTGATTACTTTTTGGTGTAAATCACCCAGCAGGTGGCGCTGCTATGCTGCATTATTTATGATTTCGACAATAGCTATATCTCAAGAACTAAAGCACGGATTTTCAGAAAACTTCAGATTCACAGTTAGTCCCTGATATAAATTACTGTTGTTTAGTTTTTGGTGCAAATTGCCCTACAGGTGGCGATACTATGCTGCATTTTTCACGATTTCTGCAATAGGCGTATCTCAAGAACTAATGCATGAATTTCCATCAAACTTCAAATTGAATTAGAAGTTGACATAAGTTGGTGCTGATTAGAATTTGGTGTAAATCACCTAACCAGTGCCGCTGTTATAATGCATTTTTCAGGAAGTAATAACATGTATGACATAGAAGAAAATTTTGGGATTGCCACATCCGACTAGCTTCAGATATATTATTATTATTATTATTATTATTATTATTATTATTATTATTATTAAGAAAAAAGATTTTACTAAATTAAGTCATGTTGTTCAGGTGAAACATAATTAGTGGATCGACATAAGGGGTTTTCCACAAATGATGTCACGCTTGGAGGGGGGGAGGGGGTTCGTGAAATTGTGACAGTTTGTGACATGGGGGTGGGAGGGGGTAAGAAGAAATGTGACATCACACATTTTGGTTAATTTAAAAGTATTAAAAATCAGCAAATTAAATTTTGAAGTTATTTTGAAATTAGAGTATTTTGTTTTATAAAGTAGGTTTAAAGCCAAATATATTAAATTCCAAAATACAACTGTTTTCAGCTGCTCTTTCGTATTAATATTTTATTACTATTGTATATTAATTATGTTTTTGTTATAAACCTTAATCTTATTTCATACAAAATAAGTACATAAGTCATTTTTATTGTTATGCTCACAAATGTCGTTAAAACACGTAGTTAAAGTTTAAAAATAAAGTCTGAAATATGATCTACTAGCAGCCTTCGCCCGCTACGCTGGGCTGTTTTTCCAAACAAACCTTGAATCAAACGAAATATATCTGTGAATTCGATCATGCGAGTTGATCCTTTACTATATGATTTCATAAAGTACGATAGAACGATATGTAATATACTAAAACCCTTACTCTGAAAATTTATCAATGCAATTCTGATCAGAATCCGTCCAATAGAACCTATTAAAAAGGCTAAACTTTCATAATTGGGTTCACCTGATTCTAGAACTTTCAGCCAAAATACTATAAACAAACAACCTAGAACGATATGTATTTTTTCTACTAAAACATTTCCTGAAAAATTAACTAACCGAGCAAGTTCCGCCGAATTCCACCTAGCAAAATCTTTTAAACTATCAAATGTACCATAAACTTTCCTAAAAATTATCTATTTAGCATAGACCGGGAGGGGGCAGCACAGTCAATTACCTCATCGAGTTCACGGCTGAAATTCCAGAATTAGTTAAAACTCGATTCGCATATTTAAAGGCAATTGGTCTGCCAAGTCATATCTTGGTGGAAAACACCTAAAAACCTGATTTTAAAGGTTAACTTATAGGTTTACTATTGTGATTTCCTGCTCCCAGTCCTCCATGTTTTCATTCCATTGGGTGCAGGAAAACACATTGTTAAACCCATGAATCAACCGCTAAAATAGGGTTTTCAGGTGTTTTCCATCAAGATATGACTTGGCAGGCAGACCAATTGCGTTTTAATATTCAAATCGAATTTTAACTAATTCTGGAATTTCAGCCGTGAGTTCGATGAGGTAATTGTCTGTTCTGTTGCCTCCCGGTCTAACGGTTCCCATCAAAATCTATTCAGCAGAACTTTTAGAAATGCCAATCTTTCATAATCCTGTTCATCTGATTTTGACTTGTCCCATAATTATTTAACCAAGCCACATAGTACGATATGATATACTAAAGTCTTTTCTGAAAAATTATCTAACAATGTAAGTCCCATGAAAAATCTATTCAGCAGAACTCAAGTTCGGGCGGAACGAAATTTCTCTTTGCATTTCATATATATTATAGTTAGTTAAATTTAAATATATCTTTCATAATCGTGTTAACCAGATTATAGAACTCTCAGGGATGTAGGGGTCTACGTTATATACCCTCTGGATTTTTAAGAAACTCTACACACCTTCCATAGCAATAGCATATATACTCTGTAGTATATTATTGTCTACATATAGCGTACATCCTCTAGTTTTTTACTACACCACTGAGAACTTTTCCGCAAAGCATCAAAAGTCATTCTGTACAACTTTAAATAAAAGGTAATCTTTCATAATCGGGTTCACCTAATTTTAAAACTCCCATAGCTATCACTAAGTAGCGTAGAAATATTTTTTTTTTACATTAAAACACTTCTGAAACAAATTACCTAAGTAACGGTATAAGTTCTACAAAATTCCGTTCAGTAGAACCTTAGTTATAGTCAATCGGAATGAAATAAGAATTTGCGTTTTATATATACTAGGGGATCATACCCGGGCTTCCCGGGTTAAAGAATATAGGTGAAAACATTTTTTTAAATTAAAAACTAATAATTTTTTATGTGCAATAAATTTTTTAGATTGACCACTTACATTAAAAAAGCAATTTTCATATGGAAAATACGAATTATACAATCTAATAATTTTTTGAAATTTATCAAAAGCGATATTTTTTTATAAAATGACGTCATTTGCATCCGCTAAAGCAATTCACTTTTATAATCCCGTCTTAAATTTTGTCTATAAAAAAATGTGCCTATGACGTCATTACTACGGAATAACAGACAATATTCTTGACATAGCCCATATTTTAATTTTTACTTTTTTTTTAAGGTTTTATGTGAAAATGGCAACAAAAAGATACAATATCTCCTATTTTCGACTATTTTCCGTTTACTTTCAATGACTTTTAATACAAATGAGGTACTTTTGCTGCCACGATAAGAAAAATGGTATTAAAAACTACAAAAAAATTAATATCTCAAAAATAAATTGAGATACAGCTTTCAAACAAATTGCATTTAAAAGATAATTTTTTTCCTTATACGATGGTATAAAAATTTAAAATGTGCGATGTTTAGAAGTTTAAAAATTTGTAGTAGAGAAAATTGCAAAACCAAAATTTTATTTCAAATTTCAAAGTGTTGCCATTCGCAAAATGACGTATGCGTTACGCACATACATGTTTGTCCTTTATAATATAGATAGTGGACGGTGATGCGTAAAAATGTAAGGGCTGGTATTTGCGATTTAAAAAATGCTATTGGTGAGATTTGTGTAGGCTAACATAAAATTTCCCATTATTTTTTTTTATCCAGGAGCAAATGACAAATTGGAAAACATTTTTTGAATTTAAAGCTTTGAAAATGAAAACTTTTTTTTAAGCAGTACAAACATTCTTTCATATTTAAATTAAATATTCCCGTTTTACAACATTTATTTCTTATTAAACCTTTTTCCTTTGTATTTTAAATAAAATCGGTAACTGTTTTGGTATTTTTCCGTTATACCTACATCGTTGTCGCCAATCATAATAATTAGCGCAAAATGAAATGAAACATTTGAAAAAAAATTATTTTGGTGATACAAAAATGAGCATTTAAAATTTATAACATTTGAAAATTACAGGCTTTCACAAACTATTTTTTTTTTAAATCAATACAAATCAAGGTACTACTTAGTTATCCCGTCGACCAATTTCGCTGAATTATATAAATCGCCACTGCGCACGCCAAATTATACAAATTGACGTGTACAAATAAAAATGTTTATTGACATTGATATTTTTATTTTTGAAAAATAACAATTTAAGATGTTTTGCTACAATTAAATACTAATAAAAAAAATATTCACCTTCAATAAATAGCAAATCTTAATGTTTGGCACAGTTTGCAATAAAAATCCTTTGCACGATTAGGATTGAAATAAATGGCGCAATAGCATACATTTTGGCATGGTTTTTGTATCGCGAAAAAATATCAATTTTTAAAAATTTTTGTTTCGAGGCGTTTGTAATTTTTTTAACTGACTCATATAGCTGTTTTAATTATTCAACCAAAGGAATTGATTATCAAAATTGCTCAATTTAAATTTTTCCGTTGCTATAGTAACGCACACATTTTTAGAAATTATCACTTGAAAATTTGAGGTTTTAGCGCCAAAGACATAGCCAAATTAGAAAAATATGAAATATCTCGCAAACTATTGGACTTAAAAGAATTTGGTTAGTACCATTCGATCCAGCATGCAAAAATACACTAAAATATGTTATCAGTTGAAAAAAAAACTATAAAATCCGATTTTTAAGGAATTTTTTAAAAGTTCGTTCTATTTTTTACCCCCCTTAGGGGTGGAATTTTAGAAAATCCTTTCTTAGCGGCACTCTATGTCATAAGAAATATTTTTACCCCGATTTTCAAGATTTTGGGTTCAGCAGTTTTGGCTGCGCGTTGATTAATACAAAATCCAGACTTTCTTTTATATATATAGACTAGCAGCCTAACGCCCGCTACGCTGGTCAGTTTTTCTAAAGAAACCTTGAATAAAACTAAATATATCTGTGAATTTGATCATGCGTTTTAAAGCAATATGGACATTTACCTGGAATGCCCAATCTAATTGGTGAATATGAACGTTATTACGCTATTATATATTTTGAGCCATACAAAATTTAGGCTGTTAAGGGCCAACTTCTTTCGTTGATAAGTTAGTGTAGTATTCGGTGAAGAACGATAGAACAATATGTAATATACTAAAAGGGTTCGTGAAAAATTATCAATGCAAATCTCATCAGAATCTGTTAATTGGACATACTGAAAAGGCTAATCGTTCATAATTTGGTTCGCCTGCTTCTAAAACAATCAGCCTTAATTCTATAATCAAGCAACCTCACGACCAAGCAACACCAAGCGAATGATATGTGCTTTATACTAAAACATTCACTGAAAAATTAACTAACCGATCAAGTTCCATCGAAACCCACTTAGCAGGATCTTTTAAACTGGAAAATGTACCGAAACATTTCATAAAAATAATCTAATTAGCAGTTTAAATCCCGTGAAAATTCATTCAACGGAACCTTAAAAAAAAGCCAATCTTTCGAAATTGGGTTCATCTGATTTAGATCATTACCCACAATTATTTAATTAAGCAACGTAGACCATTATATTTTATACTAACATCTTTTCTCTAAATTATCTAACTAACAATGTAAACCCCATCAAAATCAATTCAGTAGAAGTAAATTTAAAAGCGGCCAGAATTAAATTTCTCTTTGCATTTTATATACAATGAGATAAATATAGCTATCATAATCGCGTTAACCTGATTATATAGAACTCTCATGGATGTAGGTGTAGGTAGGTATACATCGCATCATTTCTGGATTTTTAAAGAAACTCTGCACAACTTCCATAACTATAGCATTCTAGTATACATCCTTTGTCAGTAGCGTATTATCCTCCAATTTTCTTTACTATACCACAGAGAACTCTTTCCGCATAGCTGCGTAACTAAACAATTTTGAAAGATATGATAAATATTGAAAAAATCCCTGAAATATTATCTAACTAACTGTGCAGCTGTCATTAAAATCCATTCTGTAAAATCTTTCATAATCGAGTTCACCTAATTTTAGAACTCACGTAACTATTACTAAACAACTTGGAACGATGGTTTTTAGATTAAATTATTTATAAACCAAATTTACTATCTAATAGTGTAAGTTCTGCAAAATTATGTTCAGTAGGATCTGAGTTATAATCAATCGGAATGAAATAGTAATTTACGCTTCACTTATAGTAGTAGAAGCCTTCGCCCGCTACGCTGGTCGGTTTCTCCAAGCGAAACTTTAATCAAACGAAATATATCGGTGTATTTGATCTTGTGTTTTATAGCAAGAAATACATTTATCTCTAATGATCATACGCATTGGTGAAAACAATATGAATGCCATTAAGGTTTTATATCTTCTAATGTCTCAGACTCTAATGTCTCTGGACTGTTATGAAGCAAATCTTTTAGTTGATTATTTATAATTCAATATAAAAAAGAACGGAAGAACAATATGTGGCATATTAAAATCATCCCTGAAAATTAAAAAATGCAAATCTCATCAAAATTCGTTCAGTAAAACCTTCTAATAAGACTAATTTTTTATAATCGGGTTCACCAGATAATACAACATTCAGCTATAATTCTATAGCAAAGCAATGTAGAACAATGTGTGTTATACACTAAAATCTTTCCTGAAAAAATATCTAAAAACAGTGCTAATTACCTCAGTAGAACCTTCTAAAAAGGTTAATATTTCAAAATAGTATTCACTGATTAAAGAACTTTCGCACATAATTCTATAACTGAGCAACGTAGAATAATATGTGTTATATATGAAACACTTTCTTGAAAATTTATCTAACAATGCAAATCTTCTCAAAATCCATTGAAAAGTACTCAAGTTATAAGCCGTTGAACCGAAATTGCCCTTTTTATTTTATATTTGAAGTTGATAGTTAAATATATCTTTCATAATCAAGTTAACGTGATTGTAGAATTTTTAGGAATGTAGCATAGACTATACGCCGTAGACCTTCTGGTGTTTTTTAGAAACTCTGCACTACATAGCTATAACATATATACTCTCTAATATATACCCTCTGCCTGTAGATTTTATCTTACTTTTTTTTTAACTTCACCACTGAGAACTTTCCTCATAGTTCCATAACTAAAAATGTAGGATGACATTTCAAATATTGCAACAATCCCTAATATTACCTAACTGTGCAACTCCAATCAAAATACGTTCAGTAGAACATTAAATAAAAGGTAATCTTTCACATTCTTGTTCACCTAGTTTTGGAATTTTCTCTTGTAATCTAATTTTCTACAATCTGATTTGCTGCCAAGTTTGTGCTTCAGAAAAACAATAACCCAGAAGAAAACTTCGCTACAGAGAAGTATCATCCATGCAAGAAGTTCCAACCATCCTCAAAAAGTAATCTAACTAACAGTGTAAGTCCCATCAAAATACATCCAGCAAAACTCAAATTATAAACGGGTGGAAGGAAAAGCAAATTTGCATTTTATATAATTACAGTAGATTTATCTTTCATAATTGCGTTCACGTTTCTGTATAGCTTTTCCAATAGCTCTATAACTAAAACTAAGCAACGTAGAACACTGAGTGTATACATAAAAACCGTTCCAAAAACATTACCTGACTAATAGTGGCATATCCTATCAAAATATTATAAATAATATGAATAAAATGCAAATTTCCGTTTTAAATATGTAGTAGATGATGATGATACGATTTTCTGTAATAGAATTCATCATGAAGTTTTCGCTTCATACATAAACGATGCTTTCAACATTGTAATTAATACACCGATTGAAGAAGTATCCGATTACGGAAAATTAACCAGAAATTCCATGAACAATTACCCAAAGAAAGGTGAATATATGGCTTTTGTGATACTTTTATGTTAGCCGGGCGCAAGCAATAAATCAACAAAGATTGTTTCCATATCTTATTCTTATTTTATTATTTTCATTCAAAATAAAAACATTTCACTCATTTCATTTATAATACATGCTTTACACTAATGTCATTGAAAAAGAAGAAAAGTAAAACAATAGGAAATAATGCCATAACTTAAAACAAAGAATTGTTTTTAATTTACATACGCGAATTGTAACTACTGCTATTGGCAATTTTAAAAATGCTAATGGCGATATTTACATACGGATACGGCTGACATAAAAGTACCCATTTTTTCTTCTTTTCCAGGAGCAAGTGATAATCGCGATGTATTATTTCAATTCCAATTTCTTCCATTAAAAAAAGTAATACGCATTATTCGGACCATGAGATAGATCGCCAAAAATGGTTGAAAATTGCCAATCTTGTTTATCGTTTGCCAATTACGTTCAAAAAAGTAATTTAACATTCTTAAATACATAACCTTGTGAAAAATGGCAAATTGTTTTAAGTAAATAAATAAAATATATAACATAAAACTGCATACTGTAAACTATAATAAATAAAAATTATAATAATAAAATTAATTTAAAACTATACTAAATAAACTATCAAATGGACAAAAAATAAGGGTTGCTGTAATTAATGTAATTGCCATGCTTGGCGCAGTTGTATCTGACATGGCCCGGATGTAAGTACCACAAAATTTTTAAAGTCATCCAAACATTGCTTTTATTTTTTAAATATTTTTGTTTTATAAAGTTAATTTCTAAGTGGATCGCTTCCTTGTATTTTAAATAAATTCAATATATTTTTTTCTTTTTTTCAAGGCGTTCGTATTTATTTATTTTTTTTCAAACTCATATAGCCGGTTCAATTCTTTAACCAAAAGATTTAACTTTAATTTGAATTTCTTCCGTTGCTACAGTAACGGATGTATAAGATGAATGAATATGGATGAATTATCACTTATAATGTTAGGTATTTCGAGGTTTTGGCGCCAAAGACATCGCCAAATTAGAAATATATGAAATATCTCGCGAACTATTGGGCTTAAAACATTTTAGTCAGTACCATTCGATTCAGCATACAAAAATACACCAAAATATGTTATCAGTTGAAGAATATCTATAAAATCAGATTTTTAAGGAATTTTTTAAAAGTTCGTTCGATTTTTTACCCCCCTTAGGGGTGGAATTTTAGAAAATCCTTTCTTAGCGGCACTCTATGTCATAAGAAGAATTTTTAACCAAAATTTCAAGACTTTAGGTTCAGTAGTTTTGGCTGCGCGTTGATTAATACAAAATCCAGACTTTCTTTTATATATATAGATAACGTAGTGCTTTGTTCCTGAACTGCAAGTATATGTTTATGTAATATAGCGTGACATGTAACAAGGGGGGGGGGGGGAGTATGGTGAAGTGTGACACTTTGTGACAAAGGGGGGGGGGGAGGGGGGTCAAAAATATTGAAAAAAAATTGTGACATCATTTATGGACCGCCCCTAAGATGAACGTGACAAAGGAAAATAATTTAATTAAATGATTGAGATGTAAGAGAAAATGTTATCGTCGTCACGTGAAGGTTGAAAAATGATTTAGATCGAATAAATCTAAATAAAATTATGATACATGAAAAAAAAGAGGGGAGGGGCATCTTACAATCATCTTACATCTTACATCAACATCTATCTTACAGTAAAATAGATGAACCCTCTGAAAATCGAACTTAAGGCTGTTCTCAACTGCTCTGCTCAACAAGCGCAAAACGTTTTGATACATTTACGAATTCATTTTTTAACAGAAAGATATAAAATTGGAAAGCCTGACCATGGAAGCGATTTGGAATCGAAATTTTTTACCTATTGAGTTATAAGCGATTTTGATCACCTGACACGGCATTTTTCTCCCCTTACTGACTGGATTTTCTTCTTTCGTTTGGAAGTTCGGTTCAAAATGCCAACTTTGACAGTATTTTCTGAAAGATCTATTGCGTTTAAAAAAAAAACCCGGAAAAAAGAGTTCGATGACATAGTTTCTGAATAACAAACCCTCTAGTTTCAGGCGTTTCGAACAAAAATGAATTAAAACGTGTGTCAGAAAGTTGACCATTTGGATTTGAGAACAGCCTTAAGAGGTATCAGGGGACTCTTAAAATTAAAAAAAAAGACCATTCTCAATATTTGATATTTTAAAACGTATATGATTTAAAAACATAATTTATATTGGGATGAAAGATGTAAGTATATTCTTTCATTTTATGTATTTAAAAAATGGGAAGATGCAGAATTCGTATTTATAGAGGGCTCCAAACTGTCAGACATTTGTCGAGCAGAAAATGGGTATAACAGCTTACGCGCAGGATTATAAAATAAATTTTGCAGCTAGAATGAAAATTTTTATGCCCAATTATAGATAAGATTGTAATAATTACTCTGAACCTAAATAAATTTGTATTTAAAGCATTTTTATATTTTTAATAAAAAGTTGTATTTAGCTAATGCAAAATTTTGAAAATTTCAACAGTATAATAACCTAAGAAAAACATTTTAACCCATTAACCGCTGACGTTGCGTTCACGCAACAGTCAAAATAATTGCTCATGCAATGAATTAATTACATTTGCACCACTATTTTAGAAATTAAAAAAATGTCTTATTTATTGGCAGGAATTTTGCTATTTTAGTAAAGCGAAATTTACCTTACTGAATTTGTGGTGGGAAACTACTTTCAACAAGAAATTTGAAAAATTCTATCGTAATAGTTTTGGCGGTTAATGGGTTAAGGAACAATAAAAATGAAATTTTAGGTTCAGTTTTTACAGACTAACGTGAAACATATGTTTTGAAAATTTCCTGAAAAAATATTCGGAAGTTTTTGAGATATCCTGCGCATTATGCCCAAAAACTTCATTTGGAGAAAAATGACTTCAAAATTTCGGAAACACCGCTTCAACTATTTAGCGGGTTACAATTCTAAAAGGCATGACTTCTGTTGTGATGGGAATTTGAAAGAAAAAATTATATCAAAATGATCAGAAAAGATAAGAGTTTAACATTTAAAAAAAAAAATAAATTTTCGAAAATTTTGAAGCTTTAAGAGGCCTGAGCAGGGCTGCGGAGTCGGAGTCGGAGTCGGGCCCATTTTTGAGCGAAAGAGTCGGAGTCGGATCTGTTAAAATTCCCGGAGTCGGAGTCGTCCATTTTACATGTAGGTCTGCGTTGTTGGAGTCGGATTCAGGGTTGGCCCCTTTTTGAGCGGAGGAGTCTGAGTCGGATCTGTCAAAATTCCCGAAGTCGGAGTCGGAGTCGTCCATTTTTCCCACCGGCTCCGCAGCCCTGGTCCTGAGACCTCTTAAAATTGAAATATTAAATTGAAATAAAATGTAAGCTATAAATAAAATACATTTTTCCCTTTAACTAGGATTGTTTAAGGTTTTTGTGTATGATGTTTTACTTTCATTCTGCTTCTGAGTCAAAAGCAATTTAGTTCATAACGTCCACGAGAAGTTAATGGGCGAAAGACCACCCACGATGTTAAAAGAGCTAAATTGAGAGAAAACGAGAACGATACACTCGACCAATTCATTTGAAAATGCTGCTGACTGGCGGTATACCATGTTCCTGAGAAAACGGGGTTTATTATCTAATTGGAAGTAAATGAAGAGGCTTACAAATGTTATAAATGATTCTGGGGTTGACGCTGTGCGTTATTTCTCTTTGTTTTGGAAATAGCATAGGCATGTACTTTGGGTGTTTATCTTTTGAAATTAACCTGCCTAGATTATGGTTGTCAGGTTCTGAGGAATATATACTACTAGAACTGTGGTTATATATTATTTTCTTGCTTGTATATTGTCTGTGTACTGGGAATTTTAAAGTAACATTTTTTTTCTTTCCTGAAGTTTAATCCGAGCTAGTGAGTTAGATAGGGTAGTTTAAGGAATGCAGTTTATGAATAGAGTGGGGTCCCTGCTATTCAAATGCATACCTGAGATAAGGCAGACAAAAGGATTTCACGAGATAACGAAATAATGGACGTCACGGAAGGTGACAGGGGGGAGGGGGCGTTGATGGATTGGAGGAAGAGAAGGAGACTCTGGTGGCAGAAGGGAAACTCCTTTTATGTTTTTTGGGAGAAGAGTGATATAGCTGAGGGAGATGAGTGAAGGCGTATACCTGAAAAGGTGTGGTCGCTTTCTCACAGAGCAGAGTTGATGCCTGGAACTCAAGATGTGAGTTGTTCGAGAGTAGCTCTTGGATTGAGCGTGATTAGGCGGTGAAGCTCTTGGAGTATAGAGCTAATGTGTTGGGGGATTAATAGTGATCTCCGATAAATCTAATTTAACTAGCGTAGGGTGAGAGGAATATAAAGCAGTTTAACAGTACACTGCAAGTATTTACTGTATTTAATTTAATGTTGAACCGGATCACCTATATCCGCGTTCTTAATTGTAAATATTGTCTTGTTATCTGTAAATAATGTGTAAATAAATTGTTAGTTCAGTTTAATTGAAATAGTTGGTTTTCTTTTCAACAATCCTCTCATAGCGTGACCGATATCACGTAATCATATCGGTGGTGGCAGCATAAAAATAGTAAAGGATTTCTTCAGTTGTATGGACTTAGAGGAAACCCAACAATGGTTTTCTAAACTTTAACTTACACGTACAGTAAGACACTGTTTATACGCTTGCTAGGAAAACTTTAAAAAGTGACACACAAATGAATCCTTCTATATATAAAAAAAAGTTTTGATTTGGAAATGGACCAATGAAAATCTGCGTAGATCATCCGGGTATACTCCTACTAGATCGGCATCCATACTTTTTATGACCGGAGGTCTTTCTTCGTTAATATTAAGAAAACTGTTTCAAACAAAAATATGAAAATCGGTGGTATTATAGAGACATGTTTGATAAACACGCTGATGCAGACAGTTTTTAAATCGAATAATTATTTTAAGAGATATTTAATGATAAAGATGGTCAAAATCGTTCCATCAAAAAAGTTTTATAGGAGAAAAACTATACATAGGAATTTAAACATTTTTAGATCATTTTATACATTGGAAGTTCCAGATGTGCAGACTGCAATTATATTTTTAATTTGACTCATTTTTTGAGGATTTATTTCCATTTTTAATTCAAATTTTCAGCATTTTGAGAGATATTTTTTACACATTTTAGAAAAGGGCAATTATTTTAAACTGTTGCCAATTTTAAAAACAGCGAAAAAAATAATATTTCCTTTAAATAAAAGGTACTTGTTAGTTATCCCGTCGACCAAATTACTGTCGCCAAATTGTAAGATTAAATGCCAATAATGGTTGATCGTAAATGTCACATTCACTTGACAACACGTGTTTACGTCATCAGATGATTTTTATTTCGACGTTTTATCTGTATATTTATTAATGTTATACTAATTTATTTGTTTTTTCGTTATTTAAAATAAAAATTATGTCAATTTGTATAATTTGGCGAAATGGGTTGACGGCATAACTAACAAGTACCAAATAAAAAAAAATTTTACACGTGGCTATTATAAACAGAAAAAAACTTTCAAATTAGAATTAAGTGATTACGTGTTAAAAATCAGAAAAATATTGAAAATTGCATCATAAAAACTACAGTTACACGTGAATTTTAAAAGGTAAAGAAAATTTTTAAATACTAAATTCATTATTATGCGTTAAAAGTTACAAATGAAGGAAATTACGTCATATTTAAAAAGGCCAAATAAATAAAAGTTGGCAAAACACTTTAAATTAAAAAATATATTTGCACAAGACGTTTATTTCATATTTTGAGATAATCTTTTCAACTATTATCGTGAATTCTAAGACAGCGCAAATAATGTTTCTTTACTAACAACAAAAGAATTTTCATGTGAATATTAAAAAGAGAAAGGAAACTTTGGTGAAAATTACGTCAGATTTAAAACGATACATTTAAAAGAACTTTCTCATAGCGGTGTTAAAAATTACCGCGACACAAAGACTCTGTGTACTTAATTCATTTTACATTAGCTTACTTTCAAATTTTTAACTAATTTTTAACACTTTCCAACAAAGTTGAAAAGTGTTATTGATTTCGGTTTGTCTGTTCGCGCTCTAACTCTCGTAAATATACTCGGATCGCACTGAAACTTTTGGTTATTGACGTTTAGCCTAGCACGAACCCTATTTCAAATGAAGTTTGTAGCATGTTTAGTTCATTTACAGGGACAGTCAAAAGTATTCCGTTACATTACGGCCAATGGGAAAAAATCATTTCAAATGAATTTTAAAGATGTCACACCCTTTCATAAATGATAAAAAATATATGCATTTACGAAGTGCACTAAAATATGCAGAACATTCTGTAGCATATGCGGTGCAACGAATAGTTACTATTCATTTACAGGACTACACAAAAGAATTCCATTACAAATGGTATAGGGGGAAATTCTTTGTGGCGTATTTTAATTATACAAATTCATATAAAATAAAATCTATATACGTCGGTGAGGCTCACTTAAGTTATTTCATGTATAATACGAAGTGCATAGCATTTACAGGAACATACAAAACATTTCAGACAAGTATTTTCTATCCGAAATACTGTATATTAGCGGCGATGGTAGGGAATGCACTTTTAATTATGATATGCGCTTTTAAGTTTCACTATATTTATGCATACTATATAGTGTGTGTAAATGTTATAATTCGATATACAGGGCTACGCAAAAGAATTCGTAAAGGTTACTGAGTATGACCGTAAATTGCCCAAAGGTGGGTTTGAAATGTGTTATGCTAAACTGCATGTAGTTTTCTATGAAATGTTTGTAGAATATAGATAAAATGATATACAGGGCCATGCAAAGAATTGGATACATGGCCGCCTATAGATGATAAATTCTGGAAATGCGATTTCAGTAGTTTTAAGAGTGATTTAGTTTGAATTAAAGTTTAGCTAAATAGTGGTGTGTAATAAAGGTACTAGGTAAACAACAGGGCTGTACAAAAGTATTGAAGTATGTTTCCATCTATTAGTCTAAATTGCTGAAAGAGAAATTTCAACCTGTTATGCGTTTTCTAGATAAACTAAATTTTCTATTATATAGTATATATATCAGTCTACAGATCAAATACACTGCTGTTCGGAAGAATTGGAATAAATATTTGGCTATGGATGGTAACGGCTGAAATCAGTTTTTTAAATGTTTAGTTATCTTATTTACCTTATTTCCCTAAATAACGAAGTTTTGTTAAAGCTTTCAGGGAGTGTTGGAAAGTGTTTCATAATCTATGCCGTACGCATGATTTTTCTTTCCTGTTTTTAATCAAAGACGAAAACAGTCATTGTATCTCTTAGCAGCGGCTGATTTCGTCTTAAAAATCTCCAATGAAAGAAAAATGAATGAAAACCCGTTTACAGGGAGACCGTCACTGTTTTTCAAATTATAATTCAACCTTTTTAAGGCCGATGAAATTAGCATACTTTTAGAATGGGGGGGGGGGGGTGAAAGGGAGTTGGTGAGCGTAGCTCGTAGGGGGCAGAGCCCCCTAGTAAATTTTAAAAAAAATGTTTCAACGACAAGCTTTTATTATAAAGTACTAAAAAGGAAAAAAAAAAGTTGTAGGGCAATTAATTGAAATAAATAGCCTTTACAAAAAAAAAAAAAAAAAAAAAAAAAAAAAAACATTGCAAATGATTTTTTTATTAGATTTTTTTATTAGATTAGTATACAATTGAGGACTAAGAATGAAAAACGCTGAGAGTACCAAAAAATCGAAAATCTTTTTTTTTTTTTTTTTTTTTTTTTGCCTTTTTTTTACGAAAAAATGTTTTAAATGGCAAGCTTAACAAACAGAAGGATCCTTGAACTGCCAACCCTAGTAGAAATAGTTAAAAAAAAGAATAGAAAAATGTCGCTGGTTGAATGTGCAACACAAAGTGAAGAAGAGAACGCTGCAGGGGTTTAAAGTGGAGTACGCAGAAAGTACCAATGATAAGATGCGTGGCGACCGCCCGCCATTTTACAACTTGATCATGTTGTTATTGTTTACATCAGTAGTATATTTTTAAGCAAGTTCAAACATATTAAATAAATAAATAAAAGAAATGTTTATAAATGATAATATTAGGTATTTAAACACTAAACGAAAGGAAGCTAGGTGCGTACATTTTAAAATGTTGATATAAGAGCCCAAAAGGAGTGAAGTGAAAACGCTGTAAGTACCAGAAGTAGGAGTTTTTCTTTTTTTACTCTCTTGAAAAATTATCTCTTTTGGATTTTCAGCGTTTTCCATTTTTAGTCCTAAATTATATAAACCCAGCTTCCTTTCAAAATAAATAAAAATAAAATAAAAATAAAAATAAAAAAATAAATAATAAATTATCAATGTCCGCTTGAAGATCGAACCAACATCCATTCAACTCTGTGTGGAACTGAAAGACAGTGCATTCACCAACTATGTCACTGTTCAATCGAAGAACAACAGCTTTTGCAACCTAACGAATGACGGAAGCAAATTTCAAATATTTTTCTACAGAGAATCGTATTGTCACCGGAAATATGCCATACTTCCAAAAATTAGGTAAATTGTAGTAAAGAAAGCGTGTTAAAATTGGGTTGCGAGATTTAAGCCAAACGAGCACAAAAGGCGAGTTAAATAAAAGCTTGTGAGAAGATGAACGAAATGAAAAAATTGAATTTTTAGTCTCAAAGCGCAATACATCATCTTTATGAAATCGTAATGTATTAGTATGTTATTGACAAAATTAAATTGTGTTAAGTGAAAAAAGAATTCTAATATTATGGAGACATTTTGAAAATATTAAAGTTATTACAAATATTTCAACTTAAAAAAAAATCCGTATCTGCGTTTAATCTTTCTTTTTATTGGTTTCCAAATTTTCTACTTTGTTTTTGATTGATATAGAGCCTTTCTGCAGTTTTTAACCCATTACCCGCTGCCGCTGGTGTTGCGTTGGCGCAACCGTAAAAATAAATGTGCAGTCTTAAATTAACTATCTATCTACCACTATTTTTGAAATGTAAAATTTACCTTATTCAACAACAGAAACTTTGACCATTAAATAAAGCAAAGATTTTATTTCAAAATTTGTGGTGACAAACATTTTTCAGCGAAAAATTTTAAGAACTCAATTTTATAGTTTCAGCGGTTAATGGGTTAATTAAGCCGAGCGGGCATACAAGGAAGTTAAATAAAAGCTTGTAAAAAGATGAATGAAATGAAATAATTGAATTTTTAGCCTCAAACCTTAATAGTCCAAGAGCCGACAGCACATAAACCTATGTTATCAAGCACATGAATAAAACCTTTATTTTATGGAAGAGTAGAAGTAGGGGAATCTAATGATCTATGTCTGCCGGAAGTGAAGTGATGGGTGCAGAAGCCAAAAATTAATACCACCAGTGGTTGACTCGTAGGTTTATTATTGTGTTTGTTCTACAACTATTCCCCATGTTTTCATAACTTTGTCTGTAGGAACACTTATGGTACCAATTTTTGGCTTATGCACCACTTCACTTCCGGCAGACATAGATCATTAGATTCCCTTACTTCTACTCTTCCCTAAAATAAAAGTTTTTTCATGTGGTTGATAACATATGTTTATGTGCTGTCGGCTCTTGGACTATAATATATTGTCTTTATGAAATCTTAACGTATTAGTTTCAAAAATTAAATTGTGCCAAAAAGATTTCTATGATTATAAGGACATTGTTCAAAAAATATTAAATTTATTACAAGTATTTCGAATTAAAAAAATTCCATATCTACGCTTAATCTTTCTTTTTATCGGCTTACCAATTTCATGCATTTTACGACGGTTCCTTAAAAGAAGTTTTTCGGGATATGCATAAATCCGCATATAAGTGTTACTATTACAAAATTAGCATTAAAGTGTTTCTAAAAAAGTGCTGTACATTATATTTATATTTATGCGATCATTGTATTGCACATATAAATAGAATGACAGGGCTGCCACAGGCGACTATTTTTTAATTCTATCTCGCACCATTTTTTAAAAACAAAAAATTTTCTCATACACTTTTATAAAACCTGCAAGAGAAAATATACTATAAAATTTATTTTCTTAAAATACTGCCCGTAAGGCATGGTGACGTCACGGCGACGTCATTGTGAAGTCACGCTGTGATTTTGTGACCGTCGATGTGACGTCACGTGACGTCGATGTGACGTCATAGTGACTAGAATGCGAGGTCGTTATGGCCGTTTTAGAGGTCGTTTGTGACGTCACATTGTGACCACTCTGTGAAGTCACGGTGTGACTAATTTGTGAAAAGTGTGTCATTTGTGACTAATTTGGCATTAACTTTGTGACGAACCTGTGACGAATGTGACAATGTTTTGAAGTCACATTGTGACCAATTTGTGAAATATGTGTCATTTGTGACGAATTTGTCATAAACACTGTGATAATTTCAAATGAAAATCAAATTTAAAATTAATTGCTTAAAAGACGCAAAGGCCAACATAGTGAAAAAGATTCCATGCTGGGACTCGAACTCGGGCCATCAGTATAGCGCACTGACATTCTCCCGACTAAACCACATGGAACGATACCCAGCCTGGAAAATTTCTCACTATTATATGTTGGCAAGGCTACAAAAGCAGCACAAAATGGGATATTTATCGTGAGTCACCGACATGGGGCAAACACGAAACTTAATTAAATCCAGCATCGATTGAAACTATATTAATATTTGTAAATTTTTCCAGAGAGAACCATTCGCCTAGCATACAATATTTCAAATGAAAATCTAATTTCAAATTACATGCTTAAAAGGCAGTTTTAATTTGAAATTTGATTTTCATTTTAAATATTGCATTCAAGGCGAAGGTTTCTCTTTGGAAAAATTTTCAAGTACTAATGTAGTTTCAATCGAATCTGGATTTAATTAAGTTTCGTGTTTGCCACATGTCTGTGGCTCACGATAAATATCCCTTCTCGTGCTGCTTTTGTAGCCTTGAGAACATGTAATAGTGAGAAATTTTCCAGGCTGGGTATCGTTCCATGTGGTTTAGTCGGGAGAATGTCAGTGCACTATACTGATGGCCCGGGTTCGAGTTCCGGCATGGAATCTTTTTCACTATGTTAGCCTTTGCACCTTTTAAGCAATTAATTTAAAATTTGATTTTCATTTGAAATATTGTATGCAAGCCGAATGTTTCTCTCTGGAAAAATTTCAAAGTTTTAATACTGTAATGGTTCTTGTCATAAGCACTGTGATGTATTTTAAAATGCACACTTTTGAAATAAAGTTTTGTTTGAAATGTAAAATCTTATATTTTTACCATACTTTTTAGCAAAATATCGCTATTTTGGAGTCCTATTCTTCTAAAATATTTAAAATTTTTCCACTTAAAAAACAATGCTTATCAACTGACATCTTTTTTTTATTAAATTCCAAGCTTGATCTTGAGTACAAGCTCGATATTAAGAATGTGTAAGATTTTAATGTGTTATGATTAGTCATTGCTTTATTAAATACGACATTATAAGCCATATTTATTTAAATTTCTTATTCCCGTGTATATTGTATTTTGTGAATATGACCTAAATAGATTTTGTATGTTTTATAGGAAAAGACTGATCTGCGAAAAAGAAAAAAAAAACAAGTAAGAAAAATCATGCGTTAAGCATAGATTATAAAACACTTTCCAACGCTTCCTGAATGCTTTAACAAGACATCGTAATTTAGGGAAATAACGTAAATAAGATAACTAAGTAAACATTTTAGAAAACGCATAAAACATTTGAAAAACTGATTTCAGTAGTTACCGTCCATAGCCAAATATGTTTTCTAATTCTTTTGAACAGTCCTGTATTTGATCTGTAGGTTGATATATATACTATATAATGGGGAAATTTAGTTTAGCAATTGAAACATAACAGGTTGAAATTCTCTTTCAGCAATTTATACTAATAAATGGAAAGATACTTAAATACTTTTGTACAATCCTGTAGTTTACCTAGAACCTTTATTACACGCTACTATTTAGTTAAAATTTAATTCAAACTAAGACACTTTTAAAACTGCTGAAATCACATTTCCAGAAATTATGATTTACAGACGGCCATGTATCCAATTCTTTACGTGACCCTGTATATCATTTTATCTACATTCTACAAACATTTCTTAGCAAATTAAATGCATTTCAGCGGAAAAAAGAACAACTCATTTAAAAACCACCTTTAAACAATTTGCGCCCATACGCAGTAACCCTTACGAGTACTTTTGTGTAGCCCTGTATACGAATTGTAGCATTTATATACACCATATACTGTGCATAAATATAGTGAATCATAAAAGCGCATATCATAATTAAAAATGCATTCCCAGCAATCATCGCTAATGAACATATTTCGGATACAATATAGTATTGAAATATTTTGTATGTCCCTGTAAATGCTATATGCACTTCGTATTATACATGAAATAATTTATAGTATGTAAACTTCAGCGACGTATATAAATTTCATTATATATGAAATAGATTAACATAATTAAAGTACGCCATAAACAATTCTCTCCACCCCTATATCATTATGTATTGGAATTCCTTTTTTAGCCCTGTAAATGAACAATAACTATTCTATGCATCGCATATTCAGCAGAATGCATATTTAAATGCGCTTCATAAATGCATATCAATTTTATTCTGTTTGAAAGCGTGTAAAATCATTAAAAATCCTTTGAAAGATTTTTTTCCATAGGCCGTAATGTAACGGAATACTTTTGACTGTCCCTGTAAATGAACTAAACATGCTACAAACTTCATTAGAAATAAGGAACGTGTTATTGTAAACGTCAATATCTAAATGTTTCAGGGAAATCCGAGTTTAGTTACGAGAGTTAGAGCGCGGACAGACAGCCATACAGAAAAACGGACAGGCAAACCGAAGTTAAACACTGTTAATCTGTTTAAAAAAATATTCACTCCTATATTATGTAAATAAATATGAACTTAAAAAATATATATATACTAAAGTAGTTTAACTTATAAACTTCCTATTAGACACGAAAAACTTTTTATTTCAATGTTTAAATATCATATTTTACTTTTAGTGCCAATAATTACGTATATCATAAACTTAGAAAATAATTTTATAATAGACGAAAATTTAATAACCGCTTCAGAATGTCCATAATTAAATGTTAGATTAAAATCACAAACAAAAAAAAATGCTTATATACAATTTAAAAAAATAAATATACCAATTTGAAAAACACTAAAAATAATAATTAGTATTTATAATTGTACTATTAAAAAACAATAAATTACAATAGATGAATTAAATGTATTATTAGATTTAACAATATCTCAAAAATCTTTGCATATGTTATAAGAAATTTCTATTATTTTATAATTTTGGCAAATGCTAAATCTGAAAACCATTGGTATGAAGATTTATGATTTTAAATAATAATTTAAAATATTATTAGCACTAAAAGAAAAATCTTTGAAAAGTTTCACTAGTGTAATACGTAAAAATACATTTTCCCAATATAATGCTAATTTCTAATATGAAATAGTTTCGTAATATCATAATAATCGAAAATCATATTTAACTCCAAAATAATAATGTCTATAACTACTGTAAGTGTTAGTAATCAGGAAACACAAAACAGTAAGAAGTTGAAAAAAATTCCAAATCATTGTCTCAACATATTTTCAATCCCAAGTAACAGCAAATTAATCTTTAAATTAATTCCACTCTGAATGCAGTTATGAATCAGTCTCTGCGCAGCTGTTTTTTTTTTTTCTTTTCTTTTTAAGTGATCGCAGATTAAGATATTTTTCAACGCAGCATCGAATAGGAAAATGTTTCTGAAAACAATTGCAGAACAGTCCCTTACTAATATAACATAAAACTATTTAAGTCACCATAATATACAAAACAGGGATAAAACATTTAAATTAAATAAGACTTACATTTACGTCCCATTTATAATATCCGTGTATTTGTAATATTTTAAAATGGCGGGCTTCTTTCTCTTATTTTATAAAAAAGTGTTGTAGACTTCGTGATGTTCTAAACAGAGTAAACTTCCGGCATCTTCTCTTCTGTGCGCAGACGATTTTGATTTTCAGCAGATGTTCTTTTTTATCGTTATTTGTTTTTAAATACAAAAGATTTCGAACGCAGATGCGCAATAATTTTATGAGACTGTCTTTAATTAAGATTTTCTTTTTGGAGAATTTTCCAATGTATTTTATCTTTTCTTTTTATCGGTTCCAAACAATTTAAGTTACAATGGATTGTAAAGGTTCTTTTTTGTAAATAATAATAATGATAATAATAATAATAATAATAATAATAATAATTAGAGTTTATTAGATAAAACTTTGTTTAAATTTTTAAAATGAGTAAATATCAATTTAATGGTAATAATGAACCCCCACCCCCCTTTTCTTAAAGTAAAATTTGTTTCACACGTAATAAATACAAAATATCGCTCACCCGCAAGAAAAGTGACACATCTCGACAAAAGTAAATTTCACAGGAGAGGCAAAAGAAAATTTGCACGATTTTACTGTAACATGAAATTATAGCACTTAGCTTTGCATACAAGAATTAAAAAGTGCATAAAAGCGTAAAGCACATAAGAATGAAAACTTAGGATGTGGTTTGGAGGGTTGGATAATTTTACCTCACTACATAATCCACCCCTCTTCTTTGGTTACAAATGGACATATAGCATAATAACGTGATTTTTCATGTAGCTAAACTTATGAAACTCTTTGTGTAGCAAGACGCACCTATGACAAATCTTTTAGTGGAATAAAGCGCAAAATGAATTTCTGGGAGATGTGTCACTTTTCTTGCGGGTGAGCGATATGTTCTTAATAAATAAAAAAGGATTATCGAGGATAAAATAAAAGAATTCTTTGTCAATTTGACAATCTTTTCATATTAATTTTCTGTAAAATAAAACAATTTGTAAAATAACTTTTTTTTTAAAGTCATATCTGTAAAATACAAATTTGAAATACGAATAATTAATTATTATCATGCATTTTGCCTAAATTTTGTATATTTTTTTTATTTTCGGAAAATGTTAATTTATTTGAAAAGTCTGAAAGAAGTAGAATTTTTTCAAAAATAGTTACTTAAAATAGTTAAATAGTTGTCAGGAAAAAAAACTCTCTCAAGAAAAAAACTCCGACTAAACTCTGAAGACTCTTTCTACGTGCTCATTAAAAGCTGCAGACTTAACTGTAATAGAAAATTTTTAGTTTGAAACCACAGAAGTGTTTCGAATACCACTGGTTGGCAAAAAAAAAAAATAAAATAGTTTCCTCTCTGCAAACTAAATACTGTACAGATTTAATACTCCTAATTCTAAATATGTTATCCAAATTGCTTTAATGCTTGTATTGTGCACTTTATATATTATGTCCCCCCCCCCCCTTCGTGACAGAATTTACCATTTGCTATCCACTAATATATTTTCATTCCTCATGCCGCTGTAACTCGGGACTGTTTAAAATACTGTTTAAAATATTTCTCTTCATTTTCAAAGATTTTAAAAGTTCATATTTTTTTCACACTGTGACTTACAATATGGTGGTTTTTTTTTTTTTTTTTTTTTTCTTGTCACATATATGACGTGATGTACGTTACATGCAATGACATAACAATGACGTCTCAATTTTTTTTTAATTGATAGAAAAATATAATTTTACAGTAAATAACATGTTTTAAAGAATTTTTGTAATTTTTTAAAGTTTTCTAAGAAGTTCACATCTCAGTCACAACGTGACATCACTGAGTGGTGGTATTTTGGTCACAGATGTGACGTGACCACAGTGACTTACAGTGACGTCACAGTGACCATGCATGCTATGAGGGTGGTGCGAATAGAATATAAAAATAGTCGCCCGTGGAAGCCCTAGAATGAGTACCAACATTTGAACCGAGGTATTCCATTTCAGGGTGATTTTATTACGTTAATGCTATAGAATGCATTATTAGGTATTTAGATTAGATCTTAGATATAAATATTGTAGAACGGCAATCAAAACTATTTTTTGGGAAACAAAAACTATAAAAACATTAGATTTCTAAATTAAATGTTTCAGTTTACATTTTCAAAAGTTCCTTTATCCATTAAATACAGGTGTTTGTGGTTAGCAGGCAAGTAAATATGTATGGATATTAGAATAACGTAAAATCCTTGTTCAAACTGATGCTTATCCTTATAAATCGCACTGCAAAAAGAAATCTAAGATGCATGATAATCATTAACACAATCAATAGAAAATTACAAATGTAAATTAAATTTGACTATGGGGAGTTCGGGGGCAGATCCCCTGAAGAAATCTACTTTATTATCTAAAAATTACCAGAATAAGTAGCTCATGAGAATTTCAGAATATCATTACATAACAATGTGTTTAATTTAACCCTTCTAATGTCTGAAACCTTCGAAATATTTTTTTATTTTTTTAAATGTTTATGTAATTTGAAAACCTTAAATTGCGTTTTTGTGGAAAGATTAATATTATGTGCTGGACAGATAAATACACCTAATTAACTCCTATCTATTTCTCACCAAAATTTATTATTCAATCCAAATCATCCACTCTACCACATAGTACTTGGTATATAATTTTATATACCTTAAAATTATACAAATAAAACTAGTGATCGTAAATTAATATAAATTCTAGTGGAAAAGCAACGCGAATAATTATCTTAAAATTAAATTAATATTCGCGCAAAATTGTAATTATCAAAATTAATTAATTACAAATTATAAATTAAAAGTTTGCGTTGTGAAATATTTACGTGGTCTCTTCCACCTATCAATTAAGCTCTAATTAAGCTGCAAATAAAATGACACACATTAATTTTTATCACTAAAAGAATTACAGAGATTTTACTCTTGATTAAATATTTTTATTTACATTAAACAAGATTATATACATACAAACATTAATTATTCAAAGAATAGAAGCAAAACTTTAGTTTGCTTATCATTGTTCTACTTTTACATTTGAAAATTTAATCTCTAACAAAATGATTTGAATTATTTTTTATTATTTTTTTATAACAAGAGAATTAATTTTCTTTTATTTTAAAGATCTTATTTAAATTTTATTACTAGTTTGTTTGGATCTCATATGACCACTATACCATAAAATATCTTTTAATGGATATTTATAATTCGAGTATAACATTTGTGGTATAAGAAATTTAGAGTACTACCTTGTAATTGGACGAGTCGATCGCCTTCCTTCATCGGACTTCAGAGCCGTCGCGGTACTTGGGATAGGTTTAGGTAGTCATACGATGCATCTCCACACAAGGGCGGCAAAATCGGCATGACTTTAAGCATAGTTCCGAGACGCTGCAGGCAGGATCCATTTTATCTTAGATATGCGCTTTTAAGCAGACTCGTTCAGGTAGTATACTTCCTCGGTCTTTCCATCACTTTACCAGGGCTGTCGGAACCGCATCTGCATCACCTGGGCTGTCAGTTCCGCATTTTCATCACCAGGGCTATCAGGACCGCACTTGCATCTCCAGGGCTATCAGGACCACACTTGCATCTTCGGAATCTTTTTTAGACTCCTTCTTCAAACTTTGCTCTTGCACCTCATACCTTGGTAGTGAGCGGAACAATTTGTTATAGCCCTACCTTATTGGTTGTGAGAAAACTTTTTAGTATGCTTGGCTAGACCTATTAGCTGCCAGTCCTCAAATGCCCCTCACATATACTTTAATTTTATTACGTGCCATAAACTCTGGGTGGTCTGTAGTCGTATATTTCTTCCGACATTTTTATTATTTAACGATTCCCTATTATAAACAACTTTTTTTTTGATTGTCCTGAAACGACGCCAGAGCGTCTAGCTATCATTCTGCTATTGTTGTTTACTGAGATCCAAACTATATACTCGACATTATATGTGTATTTTAATATAAAGCAATTTTTAAAAATATCTATTTAATATTTATAATAAAATTAATAATTTTTGTAGGAACCTCCATTCCTATTTTACTCAAACATATAATTATTACAATTTTAAACTCATAATTATATTTTATAAAAATATATTTGTACAACAGTAACATCAAATTACGCACTTGTACCGTGACTTAATCAAAATGTTGCGGGAACATATTATTGTTATATGTGTTCCAGCATTATGCAAAGTGTGTTAAAAACAATGAGTTGCAGAGTTGACGTTGAGGTTCCTGATCTGCAGATTTACTAGCAATAATAATAAATACTAAGGAGAAAAAAGGTAATTCGAAAATTTATTTATTTATTCTTTACATAAATATTGAAACTGCACCACTGTCCGACATGTAAATTTGATTTGCATAATTTTGAATAAATTTTCTGAATTCTTCCAGTTTTTTTCTTTTCTTTCTCCTCCCGCCCCCTCCCATCTGTTTTTTTTTCTTTTTTTGAGTTTGTGTGTGTGTGTTTTACTTTATGAATGATTATCGCATAGGAAAGTACTCTTTATACATTACTAAATGACCCCTTTATCTCATTTACAAAAAAAAGTGGACTCTTGTGATTTTTTTCCTCCACGCCCTTTGTATTTGTTTTCCGTATAGGGGCAGTGTAATTTATTTTGTAAAAATAAACTTTTTTTTCACAATATGTAAAGGGTTAACCATGCTTTATTTATTTATTTTAAGAGGTTTATCTATGAAAAATTTATCGATTTACACTCGCTTCAGAAAATGAACCCATTGTGTTCTCGCAAGTTGACTTTTGAAAAACAGGTCTTTGTTTCTTTTCTTTCTTGGATTTTTCTTATACCCTTTTTTTTACAATTTTTTTTTTTACTTCTTTGAAAGATAGTTACTAAAAATATCGACATGATCAGCGGGAAGAATTGAGAAAAGAAAAAAAAAACTAAATAAAAGACTTATAACTTCAGACGTGTGCAAAAAATATTAATAAAATAAAATAAAAACAACAACCCACGTTAATGTCCCCGCTTTGTAAACATAGCTAAAAAGGCTACAAGGGGGGAAAAAAACTGTCGATGTAATGGAAACAAAGATTATGGTGACTTGCCTCGGATGGAAGTAAGCATTGTGTTAAGAAGAAGAAAGAAAAGATTTCAATCTCTAAAAAAAGAAAAGAAGAGGAAGAAAGAGAAGTCTAGGAGAGAGGAATCTGTTCATCGTCATCATCGGCCAAGAGCTACGCTGTTGACAGACATTTTGACACCTGATTCTGCGAGATTTGTGGGTCGAGAAAATTGCGGGGACAAGTGGAGTGAGCGCCCAAATAGAGTGCAACCGCACAGGGACCGTTTCGGGTTCTTTACACATTGGAATGAAGAGGTTAACAGGTTTTGAGGGAGGAATACAGTGGCGTTCCAAGGGGTGGGCTGATGGGGCGGATCCATTTAGAGGGGGGGGGGGGGTCATCAGGTCTTGAAATGTACCGGAGCAAACCGGAACAATGTTCCGGTTCGTGAAATTGTGATAAATATTGTTCCGGTTCGTGAAAGTATGGAAAATATTTTTCCGGTTTCGTGGAATTATTAAAAAATATTATTACAGTTTCATACATATAGCTTACTATGCTCTCTGTAACCTTTATTTTTTCTAATTATTTAGAGTCTTGAATGCATTTTTTTAAATTGGTATTTCTACGGTTAAATATAAATTTGCTATAAGGTAAAGTCTCGATTATCCCGGTTAATATAAACTAAGCTCACCTCCGATAAGATAAAAAAAAAACTCGTACATACCGGATTACACAAATCGTCACCCACTAAGGAGATGAAATATAAATTTTCACTTCATTCATTCATTTTTATGGTACTAGTAACATTTCTGTTACTTTTAAGAAAAACGGGGGATGAAATTGTTTGTTTTTCAATCGAACTTATACCTTTGGAATGGATCATTTTCTTCTGATGGACTGATAGCTTCTATTATTATGAAACAGTCATTATAAATGAAGTGTTAGATGAAGATGAAAGAGCAGTCGTAAAAAGTTAGAACTCTGATTTTCTGGTAAGAATGGCCAAAAAAAAAAAAAAAAAAAAAAAAATGGCCATAATTTTTTTTTGAAAGGAAAAAAAAAAAAAAAAAAAGGCTATTTTTTCCCCTCCCATTCTGACCAGAAAATCAGAGTTCTAACTTTTTAAGACTGCTCTTTCATCTTTATCTAACACTTCATTTATAATGACTGTTTCATAATAATGGAAGCCATCAGTCCATCAGAAGAAAATAACTCTGTTAAAGCGGAAACTCGATTAAGCGGAACTCGGATAATCGTGACTTTATTGTACTTTCAAAAAAAAAAAAAAATAGTTACCAATAATTTTGAAATAGCGTCCCGGTTCGTGGATTTTTCCATTTCGAGCCCTGGGGGTCATGGATTTCATTTTTTTTTTTTTTTTTTTTTTTTTTTTTTTGGTGGGATGGGAATCCTATCTCTCTTTATGAGAATTTTTTATATTGAAAGCTATTCCCAAATCCAATCTAACTACCGTATTTTATGGAAGAAACGCCGCACTCCTCAAATTGGCCTGAATAAGCTTAAAAATATCGTAATCGCCGCACCCGTTGTAAACGCCGCATGCGTCGGAACGCTACTTTTGTCGACAGCGTCACATTGACATAACTTTAATCAAAGTTTTCTGAACAGTGTAGGATGCCTCGTTTTTAATATCTTAAGATGTTTGAAGTTTTTTTTTAAATATTTAAATCCGATTTTAAATATTTTTATGAATTTTCAAATTAAGGAAACTCAGTTGTTATTTAAAAAAAATCGTAAACGCCGCACTTGGAAAAAAATTAACTTTTAAACTCGTAAACGCCGCTGCGTTTCTTCCATAAAATACGGTACTTTTCTCATACTTTCGCGAAGTCATTTTTATTCGAAAATACAAAAAAAAAAAAAAAAAAAAAAAAAAAAAGTATTAATATTCGTAAAAACATAAAATTTACCGATTTTGTTCAGATACCAAGAAATTAAAGAGTTTCCATTTTTTTTTTAATAAAGGTAAAGATTCATTCGGAAAATGTTGTCAAAGTTTCTACCATTTTTAGCCAAGTTTTACGAGTTGACAGCCACATAAATGTTGTCACAATGGAACAATTGTCTGTCACTCCCAGAAATTCAGTTTAAAAAGTCTAACAATTCTCAACGATTAAATTATGGCGAAAATTTGTATGAAATTTTAGAGGTAACAAAACCGTACACATTGGCAGCTATGGGATTCTATTAGTGTCATGAAAATTGCAGGTGTAGCCTCTTCTGTCTGCTCAAAGTATTAAATAGTTCTTTTCAAGTAAATTTATACCTTTAGAATGGATCATTTTCTTCTGATGGACTGATGGTTTTTCATAATTATGAAACAGACGTTATAAATGAAGTGTTAGATGAAATTGAAAGAGCAGCCGTAAAAAAATTAGAACTCTGATCAGAGTTCTAACTTTTTACGACTGCTATGATAAAAACCTGTTTAAAGCGGAATTTCTCTGATTTCTTGTGTTCCATCTTAGAAATTTTTACTGTATCTCAGCCCCCTCCGAAATGATACGCCACCGGAAGCACACGTAACATTGTTTTTATAATGTAATATTGTTTTGAAACGATTGGATACAGGCGGTATTGCGGTTATGGTAAAATTAATAGAGATTACAATATGAAAGGTTAGCGTTTAAGACTAAAACACTCGTATCTGTTTTTCTGATTCATGGTTATATAAAAAACTCCAAAATAAATTAATACCGAAAAAAATATGTACAAAATGTATATTAAAGATAGGGATACTTCTGCTACCTGGGGGCACTCGCAAGATGATGTTGAACCTTTCTTTTTTTTTTTTTTCCCCCGCATTGTATAGCTGAGGTCGACCTCTACAAAGAACCTTTTTTACTTTTCGATCGAAAGTAAAGTGTCCTCATTATAATAATAATAATAATAAATACTGCAACGAAAATCAAAAATATTTAAAAAGACCTTTGCAGCGATCGACCTCAGCTGCCCAATGTAATAAATAAAAATATAGAAATGCAATTTTAAAAGAAAATTCCCGTAGCTTTAACTTTAGCTTGTGACATTTTGATACCTGATTCTGCGAGATGTGTGAGTTGAGAAAATTGTAGGGACAAGTGGAGCGGGCGCCCAAATGGAATGCAACCGCACAGGGACCGTTTCGGGTTGTTAACACATCAGAGTGAAAAGTACGAGGTTTTGAGGGAGCAATGGGGAGGTTTATGACGTAAAATTGTTTTTGCAACGATTGCTTACAAGAGGTATTGTCTATTGTGTTAATGGTAAAATTAATGGAGATTGGAATATGAACGATAAGAGTTTAAGGGGACCGGGAAAGCCCTATCTCCGTCATGTTAAATTCACCAACTTTATGTAGGTACCTTTTTCTCAGAAATGGTGAAAGATAGATATCTAGATTTTTTAGAGTAGTTAGAATAACATGATTTACGTATTTTAACAGACCATTTTACTTTCTAAGTGAAACTCAAAATTAATTATTTATTGAAAGTCATTTTTAAATTAGCATTTTTGGTAAGATTTCACTGCCTAAAATAAATAATTCTCAACAAATCATTAAATCCCTGTGTTAAAGTATACGATATAACATAAGTACTAAAAAAAATCTGAGTTCTTAAGTTTAACAGATATAGAAAAAAAGGAACATAAATATAAAAAATCCAAGTTTTGAGAAAAAGTCAATTAAAGATTTAAATGGCCATTAAGCTGTGAAGTACTCTTAGAAAGAATGAATAATTTCAACACTTATTTTTTTATATATATAAACATGTGTGACACATCGTTAGAAAGATAAAAGTTTAAACTATTTAATGATATAAAAAAGTAAAAATCGATTTTTTGGTAAGGCTATACTCGTATCTGTTTTTACGATTCATGGTTATATAAAAAACTCTAAAATAAACTAATATAAAAAAATATATGTGCAAAATGTATATTATAAAGATAGGGATACTACAGCCAAGTGGATTCGCAAGCTAAATTTAAACCTATACTACGGTTTTTTAAAAATATCTTACTCGCATTTCGATATTTAATTTTTTTTTCTTTTTGGATTGTATAGCTGAGGTCGACCTCAACAAAGAGCCTTTTTTACTCTTTTGATCGAAAGTAGAAGTCCCCTAAATGATAATGATAATAATAAAGCAACCAAAAATCGTAAATCCAAACGAGATTTAAAAAAAAAAAAAAAAAAAAAAAAAAAAGGAAAAAAAAATCTCCATGGTTTTACTATTACCTTGCAAGTGTCTTCGTGTGACTAAATTAATATTTAATTTTATGAATTACTTAGAAAGTAATTAAATTTTCCGGTTATTCTAAGATAAAAACTTTAATTAAGAATTACTGAAGAAGTGACTTATCTCAAAAAGATTTTAATATCTAAAAAAAAGAGGGAAAAAGAAGAGGTGAGGTTTAAGAAATCTGTTCATCGTCATCGTCGGCCAAGGGCTACACTGTTGATAGACGTTTTGACACCTGATTCTGCGAGATTCGAGGGACGAGAAAAATGTGGGGACAAGTGGAATGATCCCTCAGATGGAGCGCAACCGCCGAGGGACTGTTTCGGGTTGTTGTTTACACCTTTGAAAGAAGAGGTTACGAGGTTTTGGAGGGAGGAAGAGGAATGCTTGAGGTTTCTGACGTGAAATTGTTTTTAAAACGATTGCATGCAGATAGCGGTTAAAAAAAAGGAATGGGGGTTGTTGTTTAGATTTCCACCTCGGGTTAGGTACGCATGATTTTCCATAAGTCACCGGTTACCCGCCTTTTGGGATTGAGTTACACTAACATTTAGCGTAGAGCCGAAGCCCTATGATACCGCCACCTTTTTACCTTTTTTTTTTTTTTTTTTTTTTTTTTGTTTCGAGCGAAAAGTGATATCTCTACTCCTGATTATTTGATATTTTACAAATAACTATTTGTCAACAGAGAGATAGAAAAATAAACATGCAAATTAAGCGTTAAATAACATATACTTTGCATACTTTTGCAGTGTTAGCATGTTCAAATGTTTTCATGTTAGAACTGTTAAAGCTGCAATGGTCTCCAACAATATTGGTACATTTTGATGAAGTAAAAATGTCTTTTAAATGATTTGGGTGATAAAATTGATAATCTTGTGATAAAGTTGATTAGAATATGAAAGTAAGCGCTTAACACAGAAATATTTGGGGCGTTTTTTCGATTTCACATCGTATAAAAAATTTAAATGTAGAATATAACATTTACTGGATAAATTATGTAGAAGTTTCTTTAATGTAAAAATATGTAATACTTTATACGTACACTTTTTTGCTAATCATTGAATAAATATTAACCACAGTGAATGAGGTCTGACTGCTGTTAGGACACCATTGTTAAAACTTACACAATTGGCATTGTGTAAATGTAGAATATAATCCAGGACGTGAGTTTCAAAACTCGCTTTATCCAGATAATCAAATTTTTGGGAAATCGCGAAAAACCTCTAACTACGTCCATTGGTTTTCATTGTAAACCAGGATTTTACAATGCCAGAAATACATGATAAAACTTGTTTTATTTTATTTTATTATTATTATTTTTTTTCTTCAGAATGTCATGTTTTTTTGCGCAGGTTTACGAATAGAAAACATTGACAGAGTGGCTTGCCGCTTTTTTGGTTTAAGTTGCACTAACGTTAAACATGTCACCTAAGTCGAACGATATCGTTGTCGTATATTTTCACACGAGCAAAAAAGTGATCTTAACCCCTGATTATTGATATTTCAAAAATAACTATTCGCCAAAAGTGATAGAAAATAAACATGTACGAGCTGCTAAGGAAATTGCCAGTTTCAATGCCAATTCTTTTCTTCAATATCATCTTTACAAGGTGAAAAAGATGTACGATACGGATGTTGCCACATCAGCAAGAGAAAAGTATCAAGTAGGAAAGGATTGCACGATATTTGCACTTGTGCTATCCTTAAATTCGTTGGCTGCGTTGCGACACCAGGATTTCATCTTGCATCTTTTCACATTGTAAACTGGCACGTAAAGGGAAGTTATTGAATCCTGGAATTTGCTTAACAGTTTGTCCTGTACGTCGTCGTCCAGAAATTACGATTGATCTGACGCCGTATTCCTTTGAAATAATGATTGTATATCAACGTTTGACACTTCTGTTTAAAAGAATAATTTTAAATCACAACCTTAAAACATAGTTCTCCAAAATGAATATGAAATAAACGAAAAAAGCAGACGTATTAACGATATGTCGCGTGTATCAAGTAATGATTGTTTCAATGTTTTTCCCCCTTTTTCCTAGAATCAAGGTTTTTAATTATTAAAAGGGAAATTGCTGCTTAATAGTAACACTGTTTCTTCTTCGAATCTCGGGTATGCAAAATAACAGGTACCGTCATCCGGATGCAACTGGGGTAACAAAAGCCATTTTGCGAGGTAAATTTCGGACGCTGATTTTGGCAACAGTGTTTTGAGTTCGACTGTTAATTTTCCCGCCGTCAGTTCCATGTTTTGGATCACATATTTTAATACTGTATATGTTGAACACTTTTATTTTTATTAATGAATGTCCTGAGCAGGGCCGTGCGAAGAGAAAACTGCGCCCGGGGCAGCGTGTCAATTTGGCGCCCCCCCCCCCTTCCTTCAAAATTGATAAAGGGCATAAACAGAAATAAACTATATTGAATAAATATTTTGCACTTATTTTAGAACTTTAAAAGGTTTAATTTTAATTCAGAAATTCCAAACAACTAAATAACAGAAAAGAAAATTGCACTTATTTGTTAATGAGATCATGATGCTTTGCGACAGATTTTTTTTTAACCTTTCTCAAATATTTTTCTAGCCATTTTTAGTTCTTGTTAGTCTTTAAGCTGCAGAAAATGGGTAAAAATCGCTAACAACCAGATTGGAAACAAGCGGTCCCTTCAACCAATAAGTATACTAAAAAAGCAAAAGAAACAAAAAACCTGCAGAACATAATGTAAAAGATAAAAATAAATTATAATTTCAGTACATTAATTAGAAAGATAACTGAAGCAATGTTTTAATTAATATAAAATATAATATCAGGCAAATACATTTACTTCCATTTTATTTTTCTTGCATTTAGGGTAACAAAATCGTTTATTATTTTATGTGTAAAGATTGTGACACACTGAATTTTATAAAAAGTAAATTCAGGTTGCTTAATCTCTCGACTCATAGTAGATCTTAAGTAGCTTTTTACTATTTTATTGTTACTGGAATACTTATAAATTATGTACGCTGTCTCCATCTTTTTATAATTCCTTGTTTTCCCAAAGTTAAAATTATGGAGCAACTAAAGGATTTCTGAATGATCCATTTTATAAAAGTTCTTATCTAATGGTGGAAATAAGGTTTTCGCATTTAAAACCTCGCTTAACAATTCAAGTCAGCAATAAAGGGCAAGATCCAGGCAATATTAACTGATTTTAGATTCTCAACCAGCCAGAAACTCAAATTCTTGTTTTACATTTCTCAGTTTCTCAAGCCTCCAGTTCAGTTGCACGGTTATAGTGTCTCTACGTAACACGAAATCCTTCACATTCATATAAATTTCCACTTTCATCAGAAGCTTCGTAGTCAAATTGTTCTGCGAATTTTACGTTTTCTGTTTTGTTCAAATAAGGACTCTACATTTACAGACATAACCAAATCTTCGCTTTCTTATTCAAAAATTTCCTCTCTTATTTTTTGAAATGTGTTTTTTAGTGTTTCAATCAGTTTGCTGGCGATCGAAACATTGACAGTTTTTCTTCTTTTTTTTGTGAGAATAATATTAACTTTTTCTATTTCATTTAAAATGCTGTGTCAAACTAGTAGGTCGTAAATAAATGGAAATTTCTTTATTTGCTTTATTAAGCTTTTTGCTCCTGAGTAAGTTTACTGATTTTACTTCATTTCTATAAGGTCTTCCAGAGCTTTTAAAATCTGTGGCAATTGTTTGTAAACTGCAGATATAGCTTTATTTTCTCATGACCATAGAGTATCGCAATGTTTCTTTAAATAAACTGATAAGTGGGACATAAGTATATCCCATCTTTCAGTAGAAGAGAAGAAAAAACAAACACATTTTATACAGTTCCTGACATTTTTGGACATACACCAGCAGCATGAACTCAAAGTTTAGAGAATGTGCAGAACATGGTAAAAAATAGACGAATTTATTTACTTCGACGATTCGAGCTTACACAACATTATATGGGGAAGCCATATTTGCACCATATTACAACATTGAGCTCTGAAGGATTGATATTGGTATTGTTTATGACGGCCGATTATCTACAAGTTGGATATAGTAGGCCGGAGTAGGATGGGAGTGTCCTCTGTAAGGTCTTTCTAAGGGAACCTAGCCCGTATTAACGCAAGGTTCGAAGAAAACTACGGACAATTTCGAACGATTAGGCTGACGTGCGCGATTGGGTCGCACTCAGCACCTGCCGTCTGCCGTCTTTGAGAACAGAACCCCTCGTGCAGCTGTGAATGTCGAGATTGCCGGACATTAGCTTATCTTAAATTTCTTATGCTAATTTTTTTCCTTTTTTTCTTCTTTTTTTTGACTTGATGTAGTCAAGAAACCTTTCCACCAATGAAAATTTTCAATTTTCGGTATCGTATAATTTGCGTCATTTGTTCTTTGTGAGGTGTACTGGATTCCTAAACTGGACTGCTTAAAATTCAGTAACTTGCAAATGGTTACAATTATTAAAAGAAATTCTTGCAGGAGAGTTATGTAAGATATTAGAAGTATTTTTACTGCAGTTCTCTGTTTTAGTTCCAAATAGCAGAGATAGATGGCAAGGAATAAGCACTCAATGGAGGTCTAAACTGAAATTCCCTAGCATCATGCGAAGGAAGCAGGTTAAATATATAGAATAGGCCTCTAAAAATAAGATTGTATTGGAGAATGAGACCCACTCCATACATTTAGCCTCCTCTTTTCGCATCAGTGTTGGGCGATTTCGGTTTTGGCCTTGATTGAGCACCTATGTTGTCTTTATAGTGCTTGTGTGGTTATTCATTGCTGGCGTAATTGTCAATTCAGTATAAACTTGATTGATTTTCACGAATATGGTTTAATAAAGTATACTGCTGTAACCTGAATTAACTATAAAGCTGTTTAATTCTTCAACAAATCATCGATATTTATGTTGTAATGTGAAATTGTAAAACTGCGGTATAAGAATTGAAAAAGTCATTTGTAACGCGAGCAGCTAGTGGATTTGGTCTGCCCCTCGGCATTGCACTATCACTCTAAAGCGTAAGCTGAATTCCCGAGGTGGTTATCGCTGCTTGCAGCGCCATCTATAGTTTCTATTTAGAACTAAAGTCGGAAATCGAGGTAAAAAAATACTGACATTTTACATTTAGTCCAGGGGAAATGTACATTTTACCTTGCAAAAAATCGGGTAGAAGATTTTTTTTTCTGACTTGTTTATAATGATGCCAACATGGAAAAACCAAGTTTTCCAACAAAATTTCTTAAGGCTAAATTTTCTGTGGCCAAAAAACAACAAAATTTTGGGACGTTTTTTTATTTTTTTTAAATATCTCGATACCTGTGTCCGTAGCATGATTTTTGTCAATTACAATATTAAAGAAGACAAAATTTTCTACAACTTTCATATTTACAACTTTTTTATACACTCAACAGCAAGCGCAATACGCCGTTTCAAAATTAAGACAATTTTTTCAATTTTCTTAAAAACCGTGAAAACGTAGTTCTCTCCCGGTTATTCATATGTTTCCCACGAATTTAATCACGTATGTCAACTTCTAAAAATTGGTAGCAGTAAATTAAATATTATTTGCACACCCACGTCTTTATTTTCATCATAACATACATTTTATATTCAATAAAAATTATATAATTTTAAAAATAGGATAGTGTGTAGATGAATAAAACAATTTTCGTATCGACAGTAATTTTAAGTGTGTATAATGTTAATTTCAAAGCATTGTTTAAAAGAATACTTTAGTATTTAATAACTTATTGGTATTATAGTTTCAATTAAGAGAGAATTTTTGTTTAATTTTAATAATTTTGTAATTGTAATAATTTTTATAATGCATGCATATTTTCCCAGGAAACAATGGGATAGATATGAAAATTTGCGAAAAACATACTTTATTCCACATATTACACACTTAGCATACAATGGTATATTTTATTTACCAATTATTGATAACATATATTTTAATGCTTCATTTTTTAAAGATAGTAAACATTGGATTATACTTCCATATAAAATGGGGGTGGGAAGGCACTCAGAAAATAAATATATTTTATGTAAGAAATGCTTTTACCTTATAAAATAGCTACAATGAAAATGACAACAGGTTATTTTACTGACTGATGTTATATATTTATCTCCTGTAAAATTTAAAATTTTTGTCAATAACATATTTGAGATCACTATAAAAATATTTAAAAGATTAGTTTTAATAAATATTGTCAGTTTTTTCCTACTTATATCAATAAATAGAACAAGAGATTATATCACTTTAGCATGCAAAAATAGATAAAACTTTAAGATTATCTATTAATTGCTTTAAAGCTTAAACAGAAAAACTTACTTCGATTGTTGAAAAATACACTTTGTGGAATATTCTAATTTTCTGTATTATGCACTGGTTTGAAACTATGTCTGTTTAATGATCTCAGTGATAGCATTTATCAAATGAAATACCAATATACTTATGATTGCAGACCATATAAACATTTTTATTTTGGCATTGATCCACTGTCGCAACTCCACTTTTCCTACACAATAATAAAGTGAGGTACGCAATATGACTTAATAAGCTAAATGAGAAAATATATTTTAATAATAATAATTTTTTACAGGCTATTTAACAATATTTTTTTCTCTTTGATGACACTGTTGTAGGATCATTAGCGTCCCGTTTCAAAAGAATATCATTATCCTGAATAAACGAGGTATCTGCAAAATAAATTTACAAAAAGAATTTTACTATTTTCTAATAGCCGAATTATTTTAAAATTTAAATGTAATCATGAAATACGTAATGCTGAACTGCGTAACCAGCTTTGTCTAATATTGATTCATTAAAACCTTTAAAAGGGAACCGAAAATATTCCGCTTTATACAGGTTTCCCTCTCAGCAGTTGCAATTGCTACTATTCTTTCTGTACTTTTTTCATTTAAGACAGGATTCCGTTATCCTATTTTAATGCATTTGTTTCAAATTTTCTTTTGGATTAACATGTAATATTTTCATTTAAAACAGGATTCTGTAATCCAGTTTTAATGCATTTGGTTCAATTTGCATTTTGGATTTTCCGGCTGTGAGACAATTTTAGCCAAATTTCATATTTTTTGGTATCAAACGACAAAAAAATCTTTATTTGGCGCCCCTTCGCCTTCCACTCTGGCTCCCGGGGCACATGCTCCCTCTGTCCCCTCTAGTTTCGGCCCCCGTATATATATATATATATGAAATTTGGATAAAAAAGTCTCGCAGCCGGAAAACTGACCAAAAATAAAAAATAATAAAAACTGTAATCAAAATAGAAAAAGTAAACACTAATACAGTTGGAATTCAACGTCAGCACTTCTAAGTCTCTCAAAAAAAAAAAAAAAAAAAAAAAAAAAAACATTTAAAATTATTAAATTGCAAACGAGAAATTGTAAAAGGAACGCTTCCATAGGTTTAACCTTAGCATTCCAGTTTCTTCGCGTGAGTAGTGAAGTCTCACGCGAAAACATTTGCACGCTCATGTTAAACCTACACTAGTGTTCTTTTCAGAATTCTTGCTTGAATTTTAATATTTATTAATTTTTTATATCATACCGAGGTCGATATCTAACGATGTCTTTGTATGACTAATTTAGTCTCATAATTCATATAAGTATGACATTAAACGCCTCAATACTACAACTATCATAAAATTTTTGAAAATAAAATCTTCATATACGGAATCCGGTCCTTAAAGAAAAAATTATATATTTTTAAGAGAAAGAATATGACCAGTTATACCTTCTAAGATGGAAACCTGTTTAAAGTGGGATATATTTCGGTACGGTTTTCAAGGTTTTAATGAATCCATATTTGAAAAATCTGATTACGTATTTAATGATTACACACTTAAAATTTTCAAAATCTGGCTATTAGAAATTTATTAAAATAATTAACGAGGGGTGGGGCAAAATAAGCATGAATTCTGCCCCCTCCCCCCCCCCCCGAAAGGCTAGTTTTGGCCCTCAAACATATAATTTACTGCTACCAATATATATAGAAGTTGACATACATGATTAAATCCGTGGGAAACATATGAATAATCGGGGGAGAACTACGTTTTTCACGGTTTTTAAGAAAATTGAAAAAATTGTCTTACTTTTGAAATGGTGTACTGGGCTTGCTATTGGGTGTATAAAAAAAATGTAAATATGAAAGTTATAGAAAATTTTGTTTTCTTTAATATTGTAATTGACAAAAATTATGCTACTGCAACGGCTATTGAGATATTTTAAAAAAAATCGAAAAAAGTCCCAAAATTTTGTTGTTTTTCGGCCACAGAAAATTTAGCCTTAAGAAATTTTGTTGGAAAACTTGGTTTTTCCAAGTTGACATCATTATAAACAATTCAGAAAAAAAAAAATTTCTACCCGATTTTTTGTAAGGTAACCCCCCTTTTTTTGTACATTTCCCCTGGACTAATTACCTTCCCGCATTTTTTTTTTTTTTTTTTTTTTTAAATAGCTGTCACCATTTACAGGTTATTGAATTTTAAAAACAGTCAGTCCACTTTAGGACACTCGGTATATGGAGTGCGATCGAACGAAATTGAAAAATACCTTGCTCTATTAATTTCTTCTACAATCGTTTTTCTTACTTCATTGACAAGAAAGTTCATAATTTCATCCTGAATATATTTTGCCATTTATCCTTTTCACTTTCAGTAATTTTCACTTTAGCTCTTTTCAAATTTGCTGTCGATTATATGATTTAATTTTAAACGTCTCTTAAGTTTCTTTTAGCGAATGCATGCATTCCTGTGTTCTAGAGCATTTTTATGCTCAGGAATTTTAGGATTTAATTTCTTCCACATGAAAAACCCACAATATGGATTGGCTGACTTTGGAGGGCGATCATGATAATTGGTGAATAATAAAAAGAGAAAACAAAATATAGTGATTTCCTTAATTAAGTTATCAAACAAGCAGCAATCACCGTTAATAATTTCTCCACTAGGTATAATTTTCTTGAACGTTAGTTTGGAAAATTGTAGTCCTTATGCAACAGCAGATTTCATGTAATCAGCATTTTCATCCTGTGCTGGACCCTTTTTTAACAGCAAAGTAATGACCGAATGACTATAAGAATGATCCCATAGTGGAATCAGAATAGGTTAGCAATTCATATTCACTGAGTGTGGCAGGTGGCAGAAACTTTCGTATACGATGTAAAGGGCCCGCAGAGTGCAAAAGTTTAATAAACACTGCAATAAAATATCACAAAACCATATTATAAAATCATCAGATCTAAAGAGCTCAATGAAAAGTAAATGTGAACAACGCAATAATTTTGAAATGAAAAATGTACATACTTCCACTGGGGAAAATATTCCCGATATGTAAATATATACATTTAGTTCTACAAAAATATAGAATATCGAAGAGTGAAAAAAAAATTCCAAAGAAAATGATCGACGACAATTAAAAAAACAAACAAACAAAAAAAAAAACGGAAATTGGTAGTGTAAATTTGGCGCCCCTAAATTTCTGCGCCCGGGGCGACCGCCCCCTTCGCCCCCCCTTTCGCACGATGCTGGTCCTGAGCGGTATATGTACGTGTATTTTAACCTTTTATACGGTTTTTGTAACCCCATCATCAACTAACATAAGCCAAACATCGAATTATTACTGCTGGCTTTAGTTACCCCATATGGAGGGATAACTTAAGCCACCATGTTTGACTTTTGTTGTCTATAAGATGCATGTTTTAGAAAAGATATAAAATAGAGTGTAATTGCAGACACAAGTTTTACAACAATTAGTTAATCTTTAAAGTAAATGCTCTTGAATTGGCAGAAGTCTTATACTAATAAGTGGCTTAATTAATCCCGAATGGTGGTAACAGTTAATTAACCTATAAAGCATTTAAGTATCAATATGTTTTAATTTGATTGAAACCTATTTCAAAACGCTTTCGCAATTTCGAAAAGGAAAAGATGTTAGCCACATTACTCGTTGCGTACATATCATACGTTGTATCTCAATCAACGATTTCACTAAACTTAAGAAAGAAACTTCTAAATCAAGCGACTTGCAATTTGTCATGGTTTCTCGACTAACTTCTAAAAAATGATTTTTTTAACCTTGAGGTTTCCTGGAGAGGCAAATATTCACCGTGTAGATAAACAGACCTTAAATACTTCGTTGAAAAATACCTTCCTCTGTTAAAAGCATTCCAGGTTCGTTGAGCGATGTTAAGTGGCCAATATTGTGCCAACTTGGCGCAAGAAACGGCGATAATGGTAGCATTTGTTTATTTGCAAAGAAAAGGGATGCAGAAGATGGGGAGGATGGAGATATGTATAATTAGAAAAGAACGCGTTTTGTTATGTGTCATGGTTGACAGTATGTTTAGAAGATGAAACAAACATAGCGAACTAGCAGTTACTGGAAAAAAAAAAATAACAGGAGAGTGATCTTTTTGTGTCTGCTTGTAATTGATGAGACTGTGCAGGACAAATTTTATGAAGTGCCGTACGGTGTCAAGCTTTGTTTTTGATTTGGCTCGAAGGACTTAATGCACGTGTGTATTCAGCTGCAGTGTTAGATTAAACAGACATTTTTAAAATCAACAATGAAAGAATGTTAATGTCTCAGGCGATTCTAAGAATGACAAACTATCCATGTTTACAAAAGCGGATTTGACGGAAATAAGAAATCGTATTTCATCTGTCATAGGAATTGCTTCTTAACCCTTAACAGTTGTCGTGAATTTTTGGTGTACAACTGGCTTCATGGTCAGGATTGCCAGGAAAATTCTAACATTTTATTCTGAATATCACTATTTTTGTACAGTATTATTAGCGTGATTAATCGCAAAATTTCTGTAATTAAATAAGGAGATTATTTTTCTTCAAATTGAATTTTAGTATTTATTTGGCAAAGGTGGTCATGGTGCTATTTTGTCCCCGGGTAGTAAAATATTATAATTTATAAAAAACAAACAAAAAACAAATAAAATGAAACTTTATAAAACAATAGTACTTTTACATGGCTGTATTTGTCAATTGAACAAATCAGTAAGTATATCCCTTACAGACACTGGTGCAGTGAAGGGGGGGGGGGGGGGGTCAGTATTAAAGTCTCTCCCAGGGCATTTAATCTTCTCACCGCCAGGAACTTATATATCCGTTCACTAAGCCGTAGATTTCACTGCAATAGGAGCATTATTTAAATTAATATAATAATTATACAGATATAATCTAGTTTTTAAAAAATAAGTTATGATTTATACTCTCAAGCATTATATGTTTACACGTAATAAAATTTTTTTATATCATGTTAGAAAAAACATCTTTTTTTAACATTTTAGAAAATTACAGAGAAAATAACATTACAATTTTGCCCTTTTGCTCGGCGGTCAGGGGGTAAAAAACTGATAAAATGCATACAAAACTTCTTGTTAGTTAAAAATATGTGTATTAGTCAAAGTAAAGGAAAGCATAAACAGCATAACATTTTTTTCGTTTAACTGTTTCGAAGCTTCATAATAGGAGCCTCTATTTCTATTTCAACACAAAATTAATTTTTAAAAAAAGTTAGCAGTAAAACAGTATGTATACAACTGCTACTGCTGTTTCTCCCTGTCGTCACTTTTCCCACAGAAGATTGAAGAAGATGCTCTTTTAAGAAACTTTTGAATACATAAATGATATTTTATTATCGTTCTTTGGGCTTTTCGTTACGTCGTTTTTATGCGTCACAAATTTATTAAACATCACCTTGTGGACATGTAATCCAACGAAGTTGTTCATTTCGTAAGTAATTGGTGAAAACCCCTAGAGGAAGATCCTGGCTGCGCTATTGCTTATATGTAATATGTTATTGCGGTGGTCTAGATAGAAAATCGCTAGGAAAAAAGAGAACAGATTGAAAACGGCAGAATAAAGTTATTGCTAGGATTTGAATTATTTCTAAGGCATCGTAGGGCTATTCCTATGCAGGAATTACAAAAGAGATTTTATAAACAGACTCTTTAAAATTCTCAGAGTGGAGCACAGGGAACGAGTTTTTGCAAAGCAGCAACAGATTTTAAACGATTGCATATAGTAATAATATTTTATACAATTCACCCGCATATTGAAGCCTAGGCGCCAGTTAACCTACGGAAATGCAAGCTATACTGATATGTTCAATACAAATGGTTTCCTTATTGTAAGCTTCATTTTTCAGAAAGAATCGGAACGAATTCGGTACTACAATAACCCAGGTTCGAATCCTAGTCACGGCACCATTTTGTTGGGGAACTTTCCCATTTATTTTCACTGATTGATGAAGAAATTACACAAGTAGAAAAATGCATGAAGACTAAATAGCACCACAACACAAGTTATGCACTAAAGCTTTCTATTTTATTTTTGTTAAAAAAATACCTTTAAGTATTAAAAAGATCATTAATTTATTTTGTTTTCTGAGATTTTTTTTCCACAGGAGAATTTATATATTAAGGGTCCCCAAACTTTTAAATTAGCGTGCCACTAAATCGAAATTTATACTTTTGCTGTACTCCCCAGATTACAAAGGTAATACTAACAAAAACTGATATACAGCAGCCTATTCGGTGATGTGCCCTCAACTTGATCCTCTACTATTAAAGGGACACCAAAATTTTAAATTAGGCCAAATGAAAGACTATATATCGAATAGTACATCGGAGAGGTCTCTTATAAAAGAAGCCAAATCAAAATTTTGACAACCACTATTTCCTTACGAAAATTTTTGTTTCAGATTTATCTTGCCATTATCGTAAAAAACCCGCTTCATGAGGACTTTTTTTGCAGTTGTTGTAATAATCTACCAACATTGAAAAAATAGTGATTACCAAAAAAGAAACCACTCCGAGGCCTGATATAGAGAGTACTTGCCCCACCCCCACCTCCTCTCTAAAAACATAAATGTATAGAGAAGACTGGGACTGTTTATTACATTAGTTGGTTTTCAGAAATCTCATTTTTTGCCTCATAAGCTGTGCTAAGCTCATAAATTCATCAGTTCATTTATCTAATGAGATGTTTTAATATATAGGATTTATACTCGCATTGCTTTAAGTACTTATATCGTCCAAAATTTCGATTCCACATTATTAAAAGCGTACTATCACCTTACATTTTTAAGTGACATTGGAATTGAAAAAAATTGGATAAAGCTATGAAGATTTTTAAAAAAATTGCATTCTTTCGAATGGGGTTGGTTGTCACAGTATAGCGGGGCATGCTGTCGCATGATGTGAGAATCAACTCTAGTCGTAGAAACTACAATTAAATTCTATTTAATTTCAGAATTAAGTCAGTTCTTAAAATGGCGAGGAATTTAAAACGGTGCTCGTCGTGAGGAAACTCCTCCTGATCCTGTCCTGAGATCAATAATGAAGATAAAACACTGAACATGATTTTAACTCAGTTATCACATGTTGGCTACATATGTGTAGTAAAATGTTCAACCAAATCTGGTTTTTCAGTTGATGAATGATTTACTTGGTTTTAATGTTTTTATTAATTTTCTTTTTATATTCTTGTACCATTGCTGCACGTCTACTTTCGTTGTATGATGTGGAAAAAAAAAAAAAAAAGAAACAGTGCATTTAAGATCCACAAGGCGGATCTATTAAGACAGATTTCGTCTGATATGAGCATGCGCAATGAGCACTTTAAGATACTTTTCTGCCTTTAAATGGAGTGAGAAACCAGTTTTCAATTGGTTTCATTTTATAGGGTCACTGAGCAAAGTCGAATTGGCCAAATGGCCTAAGTAGCCAGAAAGAGAAATTCTTGTTCTCTTAAAGGGATTTTGGGTTCAATCCTTGCTTTGTTTTTAGTATAAGATGTTTCTCAGACATTGTTAGTGATCTGATAACTCAGATCAATAATGTAAATTATATTTCATTCAGGAGAAAAGTGATAGAATTTGTTTTTTTCTTTATTATTATCAAAGAAAATTTACTATCGATGATATATTTTTTTAATTAATGAATCTTTATTTAAAATTTTAAAACAAAAGCGCAATTGATCGTTAAAGTTAATACTACTAGGTAAAATAAGTGTTTTTTTTTTTTTTTTTTTTTTTTTTTTTTTTTTTTTTTTTTTTTTTTTTTGCATTTACCTGCGAGTTATTCTGTTGAGCTGAACCAGATTTCAGACCAGATGTTCAATCTGGTAAGATAATCAATAATGTTAGCTGGTGAAAAAGTTCCACAAGATTCGTCCGGGATAGCTCAGACGGTAGAGCATAGGCAGCTTCAGCCAAGAGATCTCTGGTTCAAATGCTGGTCCGGACATTTTTCGCCCAGTTGGGAATTTACATCTGATATGATTTATTTACCAATTAGAATAACTGTGTTACAATTAATTTAGTAACAACATATTCTAAAGCGTAAAAATTACTAAAAATAATTATTCATTAAATGTAAATGTTAGCTACTTAGGAAAAGTATTAAAAAAATCCAAAAATAAGCAGAGAAAGATTGATGAAAATCCGTCTAAACGCGGTAAAAATTAACCTATGTATGCTAAAATCATCTTCCTATTTTTATACATAAATTCAAGAAAATATACGTGTATTAATAGAAAATAAAACAATGCAAACTAGTGTGTCGACGAGTTTTAACTCGGGTTCAATCTCCGTATAGAAAATGTGATAAATCATTTTATATGAAGAGTATAAAAACGTAAATGAAAGTTGGGATCAACTTACCCTAGCTAAATATAATATGAGTAGGAACCGTCCTACCAATATTAAAAAAATATTTATGGTCTTGTTTGAAAATGAATTTTAATTTTTAGTATCCTGCTATATGATATTACGTAAATAAAAAAGAAAAGTGCCCAGCTAAACTGATGGCATTGAGCTCACAGACTATTCACACTAATTGTATATTATACTCTTATTTTAAAGAATAATGCCACTCAAAAAAATAAGTGAAGGGGAATTAGCCCCCGTTTCCCCCTTTATACTTAACCAGTGAACCTCCAAATCTAATCAGGAAAGCTCCTTATCATAATAAACCGGTATACCAAATTTGGAGCAAATCGAATAATCTTGCAAAAAAAAAAATTATCTAAATTAAGGTGGTGGACTAACCCTTTATCCTTAACCAATGAATCGCCAAAACGAATCAGGGAAGCTCCTTAACATAATAAACCGGTATACCAACTTCGGAGCAAATCGAATCATTCTGCATGAAAAACCCATTTATCTAAATTAAGAGGGGCGGGCTAACCTCCCTTTTCCCCCTTTACCCTTAACCAATGAACCCCAAAACTAATCAGGGAAGTTCCTTAACATAATAAACCGGTATACCAAATTCGGAGCAAATCGAATCATTCTGCATGAAAAACACATTTATCTGAATTAAGGCGGGTGGACTAACCCTGTTTTTCACCCCTTTATCCTTAACCAATGAACCCCCAAAACTAATCAGGGAAGTTCCTTAACATAATAAACCGGTATACCAAATTCGGAGCAAATCGAATCATTCTGCATGAAAAACACATTTATCTGAATAAAGGGGGTGGACTAACCCCGTTTTTCCCCTTTTATCCTTAACCAATGAACCCCCAAAACTAATCAGGGAAGTTCCTTAACTTAATAAACCGGTATACCAAATTCGGAGCAAATCGAATCATTCTGCATGAAAAACACAATTATCTGAATTAAGGGGGGTGGATTAACCCCGTTTTTACCCCTTTATCCTTAACCAATGAACTCCCAAAACTAATCAGGGAAGTTCCTTAACATAATAAACCGGTATACCAAATTCGGAGCAAATTGAATGATTCTGCATGAAAAACCCATTTATCTGAATTAAGGGGGTGGACTAACCCCCCTTTTCCTCCTTTATCCTTAACCAATGAACCCCCAAAACTAATCAGGGAAGTTCCTTAACATAATAAACCGGTATACCAAATTCGGAGCAAATTGAATGATTCTGCATGAAAAACCCATTTATCTGAATTAAGGGGGGTGGACTAACCCCGTTTTTCCCCCTTTACCCTTAACCAATGAACTCCCAAAACTAATCAGGGAAGTTCCTTATCATAATAAACCGGTATACCAAATTCGGAGCAAATTGAATGATTCTGCATGAAAAACCCATTTATCTGAATTAAGGGGGTGGACTAACCCCCCTTTTCCCCCTTTATCCTTAACCAATGAACCCCCAAAACTAATCAGGGAAGTTCCTTAACATAATAAACCGGTATACCAAATTCGGAGCAAATTGAATGATTCTGCATGAAAAACCCATTTATCTGAATTAAGGGGGGTGGACTAACCCCGTTTTTCCCCCTTTACCCTTAAACAATGAACCCCCAAAACTAATCAGGGAAGTTCCTTAACATAATAAACCGCTATACCAAATTCGGGGCAAATCGAATCATTCTACATGAAAAACACATTTATCTGAATTAAGGGGGGTGGACTAACCCCGTTTTTCCCTCTTTATCCTTAACCAATGAACTCCCAAAACTAATCAGGGAAGTTTCTTAACATAATAAACCGGTATACCAAATTCGGAGCAAATCGAATCATTCTGCATGAAAAACCCATTTAACTGAATTAAGGGGGTGGGGTGTGGACTAACCCCGTTTTTCCCCCTTTATCCTTAACCAATGAACCCCCAAAACTAATCAGGGAAGTTCCTTAACATAATAAACCGGTATACCAAATTCGGAGCAAATTGAATGATTCTGCATGAAAAACCCATTTATCTGAATTAAGGGGGGTGGACTAACCCCGTTCTTCCCCCTTTACCCTTAACCAATGAACTCCCAAAACTAATCAGGGAAGTTCCTTAACATAATAAACCGGTATACCAAATTCGGAGCAAATCGAATGATTCTGCATGAAAAACCCATTTATCTGAATTAAGGGGGTAGTGTGTGGACTAACCCCGTTTTTCCCCCTTTATCCTTAACCAATGAACTCCCAAAACTAATCAGGGAAGCGCCTTATCACAGTGAACCTAGGAAAAAATTTTGAAGCAAATCGGATGTTTCTATCAAGAGTTATCGCGTTACGTACATACGTACGTACGTACATACATACATACATACATACATACATACATACATACATACATACAGAACGGGCGGGCACATTAGCTCTCAGGCTTTGATAGCCTGTGAGCTAAAAAGCCGAGTGAAATTTAGCTTACCTAATTTAAATAAAAGGAAATACGCACAGAAAAATTACCTAAAAAATCAATTAAATTTAACCAATTCCCTAATATTCTGACAGGTGGCGCTACCAGCAAAAAATTAATTGAGATCAATTTACCTTATCTAATTTTAACGTAATCTGTAGCTCACATATAAGAAAACCTAAGAAAATATTAAAAAAAAAAACAATTAATCCTTTTCATACCAGGCAGAGCTTATACTAAAAAAAAATTCGTCATCATCTAACATGACAGCTTAGGGCAGGGTTGGCGAACCTATGGCACCACGCGTGCCACTTTCGGCACGCCAAAGAATAATTTTGGCACGGCGCGACGTTGATTATGTTTCTAAATGAGGATACAGCGATTTTTACACAAAATACACGAACTTGGATGATCTGATTAGATTCTAAATTCGATTAATTGCAAATTGAATTTTAATCTTATTCAATATGGTTTCGAAAATTTATCAAACAAAGAAAATATTTGAAAACTATCAAAAAGGAAAGATTATTACCTATGGTAAATTATGGCAACTTGGAAATTAATTTCAGAACTTTTTAAATAAGCTGTCTTCTTTTCAATTTTAATATTTTTTTCTACTATTTATATCTGTCATTTTCGCAAATTCGTCATTTTTGCAAATTTAGAATATAAAAAATCAAATATAGAGAGTTGTTGCCATATAAATTCATTTAGTTTGCATTCTGTTGAAATTAACCGAACATGAACATGATATTAATTATTTTTCATCCAAGATACAACAATTAATCACATTATGTTTTTAATTAATTTCTAAAATATAGATGTTTCTATAATTATTGCAGTGTAATACTTACATGTATGTTACTCATTTTGGAAAATATCCTAATGAGTAATTTTCGAGTAGTTTTGATTCATTACATTTCAATCCACTAAATTTGTTTTGTACTTGGCACGTCAAGGTCAAGTAAAACATGTATATTTTTTAAATTGGCACGCGACTATAAAAAGGTTCGCCAACCCTGGCTTAGGGTGTGTGGTTGACTACGCAGGAGGGTGGATAGCAGCGAAAGGATCGTCCCTTCCTTCTATGGATTGTGCAGTGGGTTGGTTCCGTTTGTTCCCAGGAACCACCTCCTATCCCAGAACTCTCATTTCCTTTCTACTGACAGATTATAACAACGAAAAAACAAAAGAAAAAACAAACAAATTGCAACTACGAAAAATAAATAAATAAACTCAGAAATTAACAAATTTAGGAATCTAATGTATTAGATTCCAATAAAAGGCATAATAATTACTGTTGAATATTATTAAAAAGTTTCGTTTAAATATACTTTACCTATTAACGAAACATTTTTACTTCAGTCGTCGACAAAAATCTTTTCTTAGATGACTTTTTTCACTAAAGTATATTATTACGACATTCCTAAAAAAAAGTAAAAACGAGACATAAAAAATGTTTTGAATTAATAATTAATAACAAACGTAATCAAGAGATCAGTTTAAAAGAAAATCATGGAACTTTATACAAAATAAAACTATTTATGCAAAAATATTGAAAGTGTTAAAATTTAGAAAAGTATACTTTTCGACGGATTTACACGTTTTAGGGGTCAGAGATACCGAAAAACATGTTTTTACAACATGTCTGTCTATGAGTCTGTCTATGTCTGTCTGCATGTGACACAAATTTTGCGGGCGCTCTATCTCAAGAACTAATGCACGGAATTTAATAAAAATTTATATTCAGTTAGTCCGTAATATAAATTAGTCCTGATTAGTTTTTGGTGTAAATCGCTCAACAGGTGGCGCTGCTATGCAGCCCTTTTCACGATTTCAGCAATAGCTCAATCTCCAGAACTAATGCACGGATTTTCATCAAACTTCAGATTTAGTTAGTCCTTGACATGAATTGAAGTTTTGTACATTTTGGTGTAAATCGCTCAACAGGCTGCGCTGCTATACTGCATTTTTTACGATTTCCGCAATAGCTCTATCCCAATAACTAATGCTTGGATTTTCATCAAACTTCAGATTGAAGTATACTTTGATATGAATTAGTGCTGTTTGTGTTTTGGTGCAAATCGCTCAACAGGTGGCGCTGCTATGCAGCATTTTTCAGAATTTCCTCCATAGTTCTATCTCAATAACTAATGCACGAATTTTCATCAAACTTCAGATATAGGTATACCTTGACATGAACTGACGTTTTATAAATTTTGGTGTAAATCGCTCAACAGGTGGCGCTGCTATGCTGCATTTTTTACAATTTCTGCAATAGCTCTATCTCAAGAACTAATGCTTGGATTTTCAACAAACTTTAGATTCAGGTAGCACCTTGATATGAATTAGTGCACTGCAAATAGAGGCGTCTTAAATTAAGACACATATGTGACTGAAAAAGTTATTCAGACACTTAAGTGTCTAAATTTGAAATTTCAGACATCACAGGTGTCTAAATTTTAGACACATAAGTGTCTTACTAGGATCATGGCATAAATGAACTGATAAACATGTCTGAAAAATGGCGATATGTCTGAAATTAAGACATTTAGAAATTTAGACACTTAAGTGTCTAAATGCGATACAATTGTATCATATGTGTGATGACTGTATGTATAACTGTATTGCAATATGTATGCCAGCACCACCAGAAAATTGTTTTCGAATGGATAACAGATGTTTAAAATATTTTTATCCATTAAATTTGGTATTTTATATTAAAAAAAAAAGTAATTTGTTTAGATTATGGGACATCTGGAAAATTGAAATAGTTAGCTTACTAAAGTTTTGGGACTTAGTTATTTTTGGCGCAATAAATAAATCAGTAATTGCTTTTCATGAAAAATATTTATTTTCAAAAATTACTCGCAATCATGTACGCACGTATGTCCAAGGAAGAGCCACACCCTCCCGTTAAATACTAAGAGATGTACCGGTGGAAAGAAATTCAAGGAGGGACAAGATTTTGGAACAGTTGGGTCTGGGGTCAACAGCGTAATCCACTTTTCTAAAATGCAGAACATAAACATGAAATAGGCAAACTAAGAATATTTTGACAGAACTCCTCGGGCAAGAAATGTTTAAAAATACAAACATAAAAATAAATATAAAAATTAATCGTTCAAAAATAAGTTTCAAACGACATTTTTGAAAATAAAACTTTTTTTTTTTCTCAATGGACTCTTCCCCTCCCCCCCCCCCCGCCCCCCGACACACACACCGTTTTGAGATAAATTTGAAATATATCAATATTAAAAGAAGAAAAGAATTAAAATTGTCTTCTACGAAGTGTTCAAAGGAAGGTGGATTTCTCTGAAGTAAAATTTTTAGTAACATTTTCTTTAACGTAAAATTATTCTATAGCCATTTATAAGAAAAGAAATATCATATATTTTTAATTATCAGACATAAAGAAAGCATAATTGATTAAATTTCCCTATACTGGGAGGGAGAATGTATCCACCAGGGGGCACTGTAGTTGCGCATGCGTTTTAGATGTTCTCGTTGGAACGTACGTTGTAGTAACTGAAAGTTTGTTTTATGTACGCGTATTTATTTTTTTGCGAAATTTCAAGTTCTGTGATTTTAAGTCGTATTCACTTAGTTTATTTATGTATTGAATATATACATCTGACTTACGTGCTTGACACCCAATGACTCTTATAAGCTGTCGTCGATATAATTCGGGATAGAGACAACACTTGAAGATTACATCCGGGAACTCTACAAAGTGTGTGGCAAGGTGTGTGTGGTGTGGAACGTACTTAGTGTTAATTTGTATCGAGATTTAGTGTTATTGTACTTCGTCTTTATAAAAGCTGGTAAAAAAGAACTTTTGTCTGGCGGAGTATATTCTGAGGATGAAGCATTTCATTCTCTGAGTATGCTTAGTCGGATGTATTAACGTCTTCTTATAACGATGTATAACGTCCCTTCTAAAAAGATGCAAGTCTTTGCTCCTCACTGTAATAGTTTTTAAAATTTCAAATCGAGGAATTTATCTTATTTCTTGCAACAGGATTAAAGTAAGTGTCACAATTTTTCTTTTTAGTACTAAATTTAGTGTTCTTTTTTATGATTTTCTAAATAGCACTGATCAAAATCTTGCATAAAATGGTATTAGTTTTGAATCTGTTTGCAAAAAGCCCGCTAATTCTAGAAGTATATATTTTTTAACTTATGACGTTGCCTTTTATTACAAATTATATATTTTAAATTCTCATATGTTTCCCCTAATTTAAAGTAATAATATCACATTTTAAGTTAAATGCATTCTCTTGTTTTCCATGGGAGTTCTTAGTTTCAATTCTTATCTGTTTCAATTCTAATTCTTATCTATCACTAAACGACCACAATGTTATAAAGAAAAAAAAAAGCTTTGAAAGATTTCCTAATTCTTTCTTACTTCCTACATAGGGATTACAATCCCGTATCCTGGGATTCCGGGATTCCGCTCTATTTTTAATCCCGAAAATCCCGGGATTTTTTCTGTCAAATCCCGGGATTTTCGGAGTTGTTTTTTTTTTTTTTTTTTTTTTTTTTTTTTTTAACAGAACAATATTCAACTGAAATTAAAAAAAAATATATTTATAGACTTTTGCTTTTGGAATAAAAATCAATTTTTATAAATTTATGTATATATGTATCATTGAAAAAGAATGTATATCTCGAGTATTTTTTACATATATTTATAAGCGATTAAACATTTTAACGTGTAAATCTGTTGACCTGCTAACAGACGTCACAGCGATGAGTCAGGAAAAACGAAATCATTTCTTTATTTCGAATTCGTTGCGTGTAGAAAGATCTATTCCATGAGTCATTTTGAGATTAATGTTTACTGATAAGCGTTTGTTTCTTTTCGTGCTTTTAAATTTATTTTTCTTTGAAGATATCTAATGAAAAGGATTTTCTATCGTAGAATTGTAATCTTTAATTACATGGTTATGAGAATAATGTAAAATTTAATTTGTCATAATAATTACTTTTTAATATTGTAAATATTTAGTCATTCAAAAACTTTTTTAACAGGAAATAAAAGGAAGTATGTAGAAGATAAAACATAAACTTATACGAAAAATACAAAAATGACAGATGTTAAGATATATATTTAAGACAAAAGAAGTTTGGAGACTATAAGTTATTTTTTCTTCGTGTTATTAATATAGAATATTTATTTATTTTTATTGATAGTTGAATAGCCTTTGTGATTACCCTCTGATCTACATAAAAACTTGCCCATGTGGAAATATAAATTTTTTTTAAATCTAATTTTTAAATGATAAGGATTTTAATTTTTTTTTTTTTTTTTTCTGGGAGGGGGTCGGGATTTCTTTGAAATTTTCGTAAAGCTGATGTCTTAAATCTTGCACTGATTATAATTAAAGTTTTGAAGTTTTATAGTAGGACAAGATTAAAAACCCAATATATATTTAACAAAATACAGAAGTAATTTTTTTCTCAATGTTATTAAAGTAGAATATTCATTTTTTTATTCATAGTTAAATAGCTGTTGTGATTATCATCTGATGCATATGTAAAAGTGCCTATGTGGCAATATAATTTTTAAAAAATCTAATTTTAAAATTATGAATTTTCATTTTTTTCTTGGGGGGGGGGGGGGGATTTACTTGCAATTTTCTTACATCTGATATTTTAAATGTTTTTCGACATTCAACCGCCGAGTATATTAAATATTTTGAACTTTTAGAGTGGGAAAAGATTATAAAATATATATGCATATATTTATCCGTGTACCTTAATAGAGACACTGCGGGGCAGCTGAATTTGCCCGATAATCGAAGATGTCTGCTTTTGTGAGGTAAAAAAATATACAAATATCTATGCCTTGCGGATTAAAAAAGTATTCGCTAAATAGAGGTGTCCGCTATTCGGGAATGTCTATTAACATCCACAACAGATACTCCCGAATACCGGACATCTCAAATTAGATAACAACAATGCAGGGTTGCATTTTTTTCAAAAGAACTTCTTGATTAAAGCATGGGCATACTGGGCAGTGCCCCCCCCCCCCCTACGATTTTAGTGCCACCAAATTTGATGTGCAATATTTGTAGAGCTTATATTTTAAATCTGTTTCGAAATTGTACTGATTATAATCAATATTTTGACCTTTCAAAGTAAAATAAGATTAAAAAAAAAATCTTAATATTTAAATAAATATTTTTTGTTTTTATTTTGTTCTACTCCTGAAGTTCAAAATATTGATTATAATAAATACAATGTGGTAAAAGATTTAAATTATCATCTTAACGAAAATTGCATACCAAAATTAGGAGCACAGAAGAAAATCAGGCTGTATGGGGGTGGAGGGGGCAGGACCACAGCCAAATATTTTTTCAGGATTCAACGTGGTCAAACATGGCTACGTATGATGCTTACAAAAAATGGGTGCGATTCAGACGTTTGAAGTGTCTGAAATTCAGACGCAAAAAGTGTCTAAAAAAATTCAGACATTTTAAAATGTCTGAAAATTGAACACTCCGTTTCAGACACTTAAGTGTCTGAATTTCAGACATTTTAATTTGCAGTGTGCTGTTTATGTTTTGGTGCAAATCGCTCAACAGGTGACGCTACTATATTGCATTTTTTAGAATTTCCACCATAGCTCTATCTCAATAACTAATGCACGAATTTTCATCAAACTTCAGATTCAGGTATATCTTGATATCAGTTAGTGTTATTTATGTTTTGGTGTAAATCGCTAAACAGGTGGCGCTGCTATGCTACATTTTTCTGTATTTCCGCTATAGTTCTATCTCTAGAACTAATGCACGAATTTTCATCAAACTTCAAATTCAGATATAATTTGATATGAATTGATGCTAAATTGATGTAATTTTTTGTACTATTTAAATGATTTAATTAAAGTGATTTATATAGAAGAGAGCTTTGTGATGGCCACAACATACTAGTTTTATTATTATTATTATTTATTTCCTATATTAGAAAACATTCCAATGCATTACTGTGTAACAATATTAACGAGGTAAATAAGTTTTGGATGATGTTGGGGGTTCAAATATACCACGAAATTCCTTATCGTCCCGTATCCCTGGTCCTGATATTTAAGTTTGGAGCTGTTTGTATAAAATTGTTTCAATAGAAGTAATTCAATGTAATTTTTTTCGAAAACTGCGACTATTTTTTTTATATAAATGTGTAGCAAAAAATTAACCTGCATACATATTTACGGTTGATATTATTTTTTTGAACTCTGCCCCTGGATTTTAGATTCTTTGTCGTCCCTCTTGCTAAAATTATACAAAAAATCACTTCAGATCCAGCCACAGAAATTTTTTCAACCTTTTTCTCATGCAAAAGTATGCTAGAGAAAGAATGGCTAAAATTCTTTGACAAGAAATTTACTGTAGAATTTAAATCAGCATTTAAATATCTATTTCAACCATTGTGGCTTTATTGGTAATCTTACCGTCCCCAAGGATTATTCCTGCACTTTTTGAGTCGAATTATCATTATTATTTTTTTTTAGATTTAATCCAATGTAAATAACTGTTGCTAAAAATCAATGAACACTGTGGCTATCACTTAGTATCAACATGATTTGCCTAAAAATATGTGGTAATTTTTCTTACCGTTCCATTTTTACCGTCCGTTCCTTAACATCCCTTTAAGAAAACGTTATACCGAAATTCTGTACCAAAAATACTGCATTGTTATTATTTCTTATTTAAATGTTCTATGGGTACTATGCAAATTCATTATAAGTACACTGTAAAAAAAAAATGGTAACGTTCCATGTAAAATCCAGGAACGTTTCGCCTTTTCTCAGGTTTTCAGAATAATTTAGCTCTTTCCTGTGAAATTCTGGTTTTCTTATCTGAAACGTTCCTGAACAAAAGTTGGAAACAGCAAAACGCTACGGCCGCCATTTATTAATTTTTTGTTGTAATCCGTTGCTCGCGCGCGAGTGCCGAAAATGAATTCCTTAAATGAATGTAAAAAAATCAATATGGAATGCAAATAAATCAATAGACGACATAATACTTTACGTCTCTATTGTCAAGACAATTCAGATGAAAATACAATACCCCTGTGACATCGCTAAGAGATTATCTCTCGTACTTGTCTGTGGAATGTTTAACGAGCAGACCGTGTAAAAAAAATACACCTATTATTTGGATCTCCATTAACCAGGGGACCATCAAACATGATTCTCACCGATTTTGATTAATTTAAAGTATGTTTTAGAGTTCTTATCTCTAATTATTCTTGTGAAAGGATTTCTTCAAATGGGCCTTAGATTTTCAGAAATTAGATGCCGAGGTTTAGCATACGTTTCAAATACCCATTAGTTTGCAGCTCTCAACGTGTCTTTCGTGGTGTGGATGCAGAAAGCTCGCACGCCACCCGTACGGCCCGAGTTCGATGCTACCTCTTGACTTTTTTTTTTCTTTTTTAATTAATTTTATATTTTAACACTTTATTACAATTTGATTTAAATTTTATATATATTTGACACTTTGAATTGCTGCAAATTTGATTTTTTTTTTATTTTCGGAAAAAATATACAATTACGTTTAGGTTTTTTTTTTTTCATGAAAATTTATATGTATTTTATCTAACTTGTAAACCAACATAATTACTGACGAAAATCCAAAATATTTTATGTCTAGATTTTTTTCTAATTATTATTTACATTTATATATTTTTACATTTTAAGCAAAGTTCAGAAACAATATATCATATATATATTTACTTTATTGAATTTTAACTGAAAATTTATTTTTTCATGTAAATTATAAATAATAATTTTGATGTCAATTTCAAAATATTTTTTAATTCTAACAAATAATGATAATAAAGCGAAAATTGTCAACTGGAAATGTAAAAATCGTCTGCGGATCCCGCATGCTGCGAAATGTCAGTAATGTTTTGCTGTCAACAGAAATATTCCTAGTATTTCGCAGGAAACTTACTGGCATTTCTGTAGAAAGTTTTTAACATATACAGTAAAGTTCCAGTCATTTTCAAGAAATGTTTCTTGGAAATAATGGGCAACTCAGCTGCCCATTTTTTCCCAGGAACGTTGCGGAATTTTTTTTACAGTGTAAAGATTTAGAAGAAAATAAAAAGTTAGAGAGATAAAATGTCAAGGGAATGGTAAGGAAAATTAAACACGCAAGTTTAACTTAAGGGTGTTCTCAAATCCAAAAGGGCAACTTTCTGACATAAGTTTTAATTTATTTTTGTTCGAAAATGCATGAAACTAGCGGGTGTTGTTGTTCAGAAACTATGTCATCGAGCTGTTTTTTCCATTTTTTTTTGCAAACGCAATAGATCTTTCAGAAAATAGTGTCAAAAAGGACGTTTTGAACCGAGTTTCCGCGCGAACGGAGAATAAGCACGCAAGAGCGGGCGAAAAACGTGTTTGTCACGTGATCAGAAACGCTTATAACTCAATAGGTAATTGATGGATCAAAAAACGGAAAAAACACTTCCATTCCAAATCGCTTCCATGGCTTTCCCCGGCTTTCCAATTTTATATCTTTCCGTTAAAAAATGAATTTGTAAATGTGTCAAAACCTTTTGCGCTTGTTCAGCAGACCAGTTAAGAACAGCCTTAAACCTCAGTTAAATAAAAAAAAATCATCGCTGCTGACCATTTTTTCTTATTTAAAATGTTATTTTTTTTTCATTTAATTTCACCAGATTTTTATTCCTGAAAGTTAAAATTTTGTGAGAATGTCTCACATACCACAATGTATGTTTCAATGTTTCACAACAAAGTTTCCTAAATGATTAAAATCTGCACAATTAATTTTAGAATTAAAGTAATGTGTAAAAATTTGCCATCGATTGAAAAGAGGGAGGTTTAGCTAAAATCGTCGTACAGTCATAAGTTGATAACCAGGCCACATGAAATTAAAATTTACTATGCAGTTTCCGTTTAAGAAATGTCAATTAATACAATTTGCGTGCATCTTTTTGGTATATGAGGTTAACATTGAAATTTTTGAGACATGAACAGACAATGTGCCTCAAAGGAAAAAGATATATATATATTAGTTTTATTCCAAAACAATATATTTTACTAACAATAAACACTACAGATGGCAGCACTTTTTTAATTCCTTGGATAACAAAAAGAAATTCATTTTTAAATGTTCTATAGAGGAACTGGTCCCATATATTGCAGTTTGAACCTGCCTATACTGTGCATAATTACACCTTTGTCCATTATCATTTTAAAAACGTTTTTAGCACCATGTGCAAATAATCTTAGCCCCCCCCCCTTTTTTTTCTGCCTCATTGCTGTAAGAAAGGCTCTTAATGTGGTAATTTATTTTTTCTTCTTCAATCCATTTTCATCAAAATTTATTTTTAACTTAACTGTTTTCCAATGTTTTATTTCTGGATTTATTGTGTGTGGTAGCCCTGAATCCGTATTATTTAGCTTTTTATGGCTAATACGAAGATAAAACCACACACTTTATTTGTAGTATCAAGGCATTTAGGGCCTGATGAATCTGTCTTCGTTCTACAAATTGCCATTATATTTCTTTTATCCTATCTTTACTAAGTTTTTATAATCCATGTTGGAATTGTTAAGGGGATCAGTCTTTATTATTTATACTTTCACAATCGCTGTTGGAAATTTGTAATTGTTATTAATTGTTATATATATATGATGATGATGATGATGATATATAGTATCAGAAAGACATGATGAAGACAGAGGGTACAAAGAATCACAAGGCTCGGCTTGCCTGCCATAAGTTGATGACCTTGGCTATGCATAATGGACGATCCCTACCTTCGGGGAATCGTTTACAGGAACTTGAAGAAGAATTAGAAAGAATCAACTGGGACATTTTAGGATGATGTGAAATAAGAAGAAAAGGAGCATTAATGTGGGATTTAAAATAAATTTGGAAAAGACTAAGGTGATGTTGAATTCATTTGCATCAAAAAAGATAATCGTCTCTACAACAACACTGAGATTAAAGAAGTACAAATTTAAGTGTACCTTGGATAGGAAATATCGTCGGATAACAGTATCATGAATGAAATCAACAGAAGAATAATAAATGGATGGAGTGCTTTTGAGAACAACAATATTATTCTGAAGAGTAGCATGTCACTTTGTTTAAAAAGAAATGTGTTTAACCAATGCGTTTTGTCTGCACTAACTTATGGAGCAAAAACATGGACGCTAACAAAACTGAATGTACAAAGATTGCAAACAACACAGCGAAGTATCGAAAGATGTATGCTAGGTATAACTAGACGAGACAGAAAGAGAATAACCTGTATAAGAAGTCAGACAAAATTTTTTGACATCATCGAGAGAATTAAACGGATAAAATGAAAATGGGCTGGACACATTTCAAGAAGACGCCACAACAGATGGAGCACAAACACCTTTCAGTTGTATCCTAGAGGTGTAAAATGACCAAGAGGACAACTATTAGTAGGATAGAGGAACGAAATCAGAAAAGTGGCCGGTGTTAAATTGGATGACTAAAGCATTAGACAGGAAACATGGGAAACATCTGGGGGAGACCTACATCCAGCAGTGGATTGAAAACGGTTTATGATGATAACGATGATGATATATATATTGTCAGGTTCTGAGAAACATTTGCTATTAGAACTAGGGTTCTACATTATTTTTGTCTTAATATGTTATATATTGTATGGCCTGTGTACTGGAATTTCAAAGTAACATTCTTTCCTTATCTGAAACTGGATTGAGCCGGTGAAAATGTACAGATGGAATGAAGGGGAAAAAAGATGGTTGGAGAGGGGTGTGCCCGACCTTTGGAGATGTCTGTTGAAGATGGGGGACAATTGCTTTCCACGAACGAGGAAAAGAGCTTGGAATGCGAGCCTGGTAGAAACCCTGGGGGGTTACGTTGAGTAAAAGCAGAGGGTACGGAAAGCAGTCGTTTTTGGCACGGAGCGTGGCAGTTGGAGCCGAGAGCGCAGAGTGGACAGTAGTTCCTGCGTAGAGCTCTTAGATAGAGCGTAGGATTGAGTGAGGCTCGCAGAGCTTAGGCTTAGAGCCCATGTGTTGGGAGATTGAGATTGATCTCCGGAAAAGCTAATTTAACGCGTATAGAGTGAGAGTTATATAACGTAGTTTTAACAGTACACAGCCAGCTTTACTGTATTTAATTTAATGTTGAACCGGATCACCTACATCCGAGTTTTAAAAATAAATAGTGTTTTGTATTGTGTAAATAGTGTGTAAATAAACTGTTAATTTAGTTAATTGAAAGCGTTGGTTTTCATTTAAACAATCCTCTCAGTGCGTGACCGATACCACGTAATCATATCGGTGGTTGCAGCATATAAATAGTACGGAATTTCTTCAAAGTTGTGCGGACTAAGAGGAAACTCTGACATATATATACTCGTATATTGTCTGGATGAACTCTTTTTATGTTCGCAGAATATAATTTGTGGCAACAATTGTAATTTACCCGTAGTAGAATAAATTTTGAAAAAATAGAAAATGGAGTTGATGAGAGCATTATTGAGATGGGATATTCTATGATTTTAAAGTTGGACCAAACCAAGAATTCTTTATTGTAATGTATAATTTTTAGAGATAGAGGCGGGTTTGCAGTTTGGCTGATAACCAGCCTGATGTTTAACATGAGCGTTATTATTAATTTCAATATAAAACAAAATAAGATGCATTTTACAATTATTGTGATTTTTTTTATATGCAAATAACATAGAAGTTGCTTTAGTACTACATCAGTGGCTAAATCGTTTGTCTCGTTAAATTCAAAATCGTTCTTTGTTTGGAATCGGCCGTGAAATATTCGACAATTGCAAATTGCCAGCGAGCAATTGAAAATGAGCACTTAGGATCATTTGGAGAAAGCGAAAAGGAGTCGGCGAAAAGCCTTTCCCACGTTCTTAATTGCAAAACTTCTCGGTAGGGAAGAAAACAAACAGTAATTCACGCCGACATTGTAACGAGCGAATTCTGTTTACACGTTTGCCGACTAAATGCTTCTCGGAAGCGATGCTCTTTCTGACTCAAATTGAAGTTCGCAATTCGCGCATATCAACAAGTGGAGCTAAAAATAGACTCCAGGCTTCCGCTCAAAATCGGGTTGCCAGAGAGGAGAGAAGATGTGATCTTTTTCTTCTTCATCCCTGTTTAGTGTTTTTTGAAAAAACTTATCCAAAATGCAATAGCCCCCTCCCCCCCAACCCCTTACACCGCACATCTGACTGCATTCTCTTGAAAGAGTCCTTATTTTTTTTATAGGGAAATGGAAAATGCTATTCTATACCTTATGACATGAATGAGAACATTTATAGGTTTTATTATTTTACCAATAAAAATAATTTCGTAAATGTGTCAGTAAATAGCAAGCATAGATTTGAAAATATAAGGAAAAAAAATTGCGAGAAAATTATTTATAATGTGCGAAAATTTCTAATTTTTCACGAAGAAGTATTTTGTAATGATAATAATAATAATAATAATAATAATAATAATAACAAATAATAACAATAATAATAAGTAATAATAATAATAATAATAATAAATAATACTAAATACTACTACTACTACTACTACTACTACTACTACTACTACTACTACTACTAATAATAATAATAATAATAATAATAATAATAATAAAATGATTCATGCCAAGTTTCAAAATACCTTTTTTATAGCCTTTTAAATAGCCTTTTTCCTATTGTGAAAAACCCATTTTGAAAGTTTCTTAACTAACATATTGCTTGTGCGCAAGCGGTCCTTTCCGAACCACGAGTACACATAAATATTTTCGATCCGCTTTCTTAGAATTCCTTTGAATTTGACTTGAGCTCCCGTAAGCAGCGAAGTGGAATGAACAAAACGAACGAATAAAACAAATTAGCAATTCTGAAGCTTTTGAATGTTTTCCAAAAGGTTTAGCATGACTGGAGAAAGACTGTGATACTGGTGAACTAATAATATTAAAAAACTTCGTGATAGAGCTTCAAAGCAAAGGCAATCGAAACTGCGACAAACAAAATATTGTTTCAAATCCTTGAAGAATATGTAAAAGGTACTTAATTTCAAAATTAAAATTCAGGTAATTTATTCTTGTTTCTATTTTGCAATTGCTTTATTTTTATTAAGCATTTGTTACCATAATAAGAAATATTGCATATATTTCTCTTCAATCTTAAAATTGAAGCAATCTCGATTATCCAAAAATTTCTATTTTCCGAAAGAGGGTCGGTCCCAATTACTTCGGATAATCGAGGTTCTACTGTATATATAAAGAACTGCAAACCGTTTATTTTACTGCAAAATCTGTTATAGCAAGTTCGTACTACACTTTTTTCGTAAAATAAACAGTTTTTTACTGGCATCTTGACAGGCAGACATTTTGAAGTCGAAAAATCATGAAATATTTTATTTAAATATTTTTATTAACGTATATGAGCATAGTCCATACGAGCGCTCGTAAAGGGCAGAGCCCTCTAGTAATAATGACTTTAAAAAAATCTAGTGTTAACGCAACTACGATCTAAATTTTTATGAAAGATAAAGTGATTGGGTACAATTATTTTCATTTAGTTATTAATTAAATTACCGTTGGATTTTTTTTTTTTTTTTTTGAAATTTTTTAACTAAACCATTAACGAACTTGACCGAGATTTTCTCCCCTTGATTTTATGTGTCAGTTTGGAAGGGATTTCTGTAGAATTATGGAAGTAATCGTGTCCGTGAAAAAATGATATATATATATATAGGGTCAATCCATTTCAAGTGATCCAGAAAATCATTAATTCGTTGCTCGACCATTTTTAAAAAATCTGAAATTTTTTGTACAACAACCCTAATATGATGGAAGTTCAAAATGACTATTATTTTAATTTTATAAATTTTTGTTTGTGCGGTGCGGCCATCTTTGTTTCATCGTCTGCAGCAATTTTCTCGCAGGAAGGGTTTACGGAATTGTAAATAATTCATCGTTTATTTTTCCAATTCAAGTGCGGTTTACAGCAATTTGTACAGAATACATTGGGCTAAAAATTTGGTAATAGAGTAGTTTCCGAAACTAAATTCTTATTGGTGAAATTTAGGCATAAAATTTCAGTTTTTTCCCAAAATTTGTCCGTTTGCAAGAGGAAATTTTTCTAGCAAGGAAAACTGTCAACATGACATACTTTTTTTTACAAATAGGCTGAAAGTACTTGTACTCACACGCCAAGTTCCAGATCTGGAACATTCTTTCTCTTCGCTAAAAAAATTCCCAAATTTTTCAAAAATGTCAAAAATCGCACTTTTGAGGCTTTGATATCTCTGGTGGGGCACGAGATAAAAATCTGAAATTCGGGTTGCTGAGAGTATTGTATGGTAGTGTTATGCACAAGAAATTTCAGGATGGAGATTTGACTACAAGCTGAGATATGGTAAGGGCAACATTTCAAAACAATACTGCCAACTATTGTTTTGTTGTAGTCACAGCTAAGTATTTATCTCAGAGTGTCATTTAAATTTTTTTTATTTTTTATTATCTTTAAATAATAGTAACAGAAAATAAACCCGTTTGCAAAGCTTAGCAATTAATTTAAAAAATAATTATTCTTAAGTAATACATTTTTTATGGTTTCCGTAATTTTTGTTGTACTTTTCGTAACTAAAAGAAAACGCAGCACTTTTACATAAAGAAAAATCATATTTTTATACAAGACCTGAGACAAAAACAGAATAGGGAAAGAGAAAAGCTGTTAATGTTGACCTACTTATTGAGACATGATCAAACGTGTCAAAACACATTCCTGCTTGTTGGTTTAAAAACCACAATTTTAATGCTGTTTGCCAGCCCCTGAAACATGGTCCTACCATAAGTATGTTCCTTTAAAGGAAACATTATACGATATTACCATGCATCAGCCTCAAGTAATTTTCAGAGCCCTTTCAAAATTCATACTGTAGAAAAATGACATTTTTGCATAAGAAGTAAGCTAGGAATTATTAATGAAGTCAGACTCGCACATAGTGATTTCAAAGTTTATTTCTATGAGCCGGCAGGTCCAAGAACTTCAATCAAGTTATTAAGAGATGACAAGACTTGGTTCTTACAAAAAAAAAAATTTCAGAAAGATCAAAATTGTGGTTTTTAAACCAACAAGCAAGAACGTGTTTTGACACGTTTGATCATGTCTCAACAAGTTTGACAAAATTAACAGCCTTTCTCTTTCCCCATTCTGTTTTTGTCTTAGGTCTTGTATAAAAATATTTTTTTTTCTCTATGTAAAAGTGTCAAGATTTCTTTTAGTTGCTAAAATTACAAGAAAAATTACTGAAACCATACAAAGCCTTAGGCATAATTATTTTTTAAATTAATTTCTAAGCTTTGCAAAAGGCTTTATTTTCTGTTACTAATATTTAAAGATAATAAAAAAATAAATTTAAATGACACTCTGAGATAAATACTTAGCTGTGACTACAACAAAACAATAGTTTGGCAGTATTGTTTTGACATGTTGCCCTTGCTATATCTCAGCTTGTAGTCAAATCTCCATCCTGAAATTTCTTGTGCATAACATTACCATGCAATACTCTTAGCAACCCGAATTTCAGATTTTCATCTCGTGCCCCACCAGAGATATCAAAGCCTCAAAAGTGCGATTTTTGACATTTTTGAAAAAATTGAGAATTTTTTTAGCGAAGAGAAAGAATGTCCCAGATCTGGAACTTGGCGTGTGAGTACAAGTACTTTCAGCCTATTTGTAAAAAAAAGTATGTCATGTTGACAGTTTTCCTTGCTAGAAAAATTTCCTCTTGTAAACGGGCAAATTTTGGGAAAAAACTGAAACTTTATACCTAAATTTCACCAATAAGCATTTAGTTTCGGAAACTACTCTATTACCAGATTTTTAGCCCAATGTATTCTGTACAAATTGCTGTAAACCGCACTTGAATTGGAGAAATAAACGATGAATTATTTACAATTCCGTAAACCCTTCCAGCGAGAAAATTGCTGCAGACGATGAAATAAAGATGGCCGCCATGCACAAACAAAAATTAATAAAATTAAAATAATAGTCATTTTGAACTTCCATCATGTTAGGGTTGTTGTACAAAAAATTTCAGATTTTTTAAAAATGATCGAGCAACCAGTGCTGGACCACTTGAAATGGATTGACCCTATATATATATAGATAGATAAATAGATAGATAACGTTTTTAACCGGGAGTGGTTTTGGGTCTAGGGGTCATGATCGGCGTAGATCTGCAAAAATTTTTTAGAAATTCCAACATAGGGGAGAATGCAATAGGTAGTATTTCTTACCAAATCTACCTAAAAGTAAAATTTTCCACAATAAACGCAGTGTTGTAAGGCAAATTAAATATATATTGTTGTAGTTTCTTTGCAAGGAAGGGGGGGGGGGGTAAAAAAATTAACAGAATCGATTTAGTTTGAGAACTGTTATTCGCTTGTAAAATTAAACCTATTCGTGCTTAAAGACTGTTATTTAGGATAAAATGATAATGATTTTATGTAAGAAGTGTTATTTAAGAAGTCAATTAAGGTTCATTTGTCTCTTTCAAAGCAAAAGTTTGGTAATTTATTAAACGTGCGATTACTCATCGAATTATTTCCTCTAGAAACTAATAATCATCTGTCTTCATCGGGGCGGTATTTTAATAATTTTTTCTGAAAAGTAGCAAATAAATTAAACAGTATTAAGTAACAATTAAATTTTTCTTTTAAGTTGCTTTCGTTTTTTATGAAATTAGTAAAGTTTTACAAACATTAGGTGATATCTATTTTGTCTAATTTCTGTCCAAAATAAGGTAAGTAATATAAAGCATGGAAAACAGTTTTAAAAAAGAACGAAAAATAATGCATGACATCATAGATTTCACTGCCTAAGAGGGACTACTCAGATGAGGAGACCAAATCTGTAGAGTATGAATGTCCTTCCCGTACCTTTTATTGAGGTTAAAAAAAAAGAGCAAAAAATATCCATAAATAAAAAAGTAATTTTTTTTTTTACCCGCTATCATATTAATCGCAATGTTATAGTGCAAATTAAATTTCTTTACGTAAAAGAAAATTAAGAAAATCAATTTATTTTGAGAACAGTTATTCGCTAAGAATCCTTCATGGTTTCGTAAAATAAAACATATTTGTGCTTAAAGACTGTTATTTGGGGGTAAAATGACAATGATTTTATGTAACGAGTGTTATTTCAGAAGTTAATTAAAAATCATTTATCTCATATACCGAGTCACGCAAACGTTTGGTAATTTAATAAACGTGCGATGATTACTTATCGAATTATTTCCTCTAGAAACTAATAATCATCTGACTTCATTGGGGCGGTATTTTAATAATTACTTCGAAAAAGTGGAAAATGAATTCAATAGCATTGACTGAGTGACATTTAAACTTTCCTACAAAGCTATTTTCAAGTTTTTCATGAAATTGATAAAGCTTTGCAAACGTTAGTGTGGTATCTATTTTGTCTAATTTTCGCCCAAAATACGGTTAGTAATATATAGCATGAAAGACAGTTAAAAACAAGAACGAAAAATTATGCATCACGCATAGAATATGAAACACGGTCCAACACAATCGGAATACTCTTAAGGAAGTCCACTTTTGTTCATACAATAAAATGAGATATCCAAGGTAAAAAAACACTTCTTAGCTCGTCTTGAGTATAATGGATAGGTGATTGATTGAAGCACGATGATTAGATGAAAATATATAACACTACTTTTTAGGTTCTATTTTATTTGGTAGCCACACTGAAAAAAATGGGTACTCAAAATTGAGTATAAAAAGTACCCAATTTTAAATACGTGACATACTCAAAATAGCTCCGATCCAGATGTACTCAAAATTGAGAAATACCTGTACTCATTTTTGATCCCATGGTTGTGTTCAAATATGAATCTTTATTTACTGCCCCCCTCCCCCCCTGAACATACAAATTAAAGTAAAAATGTACTAACATTTATTTTCCGTCCTGAATTATTAACAAGAAACGTTTAAATGATTATTTATTAATAAGAATAGCAAAATTATTAGTAAGATATACCCTAATCAAATATTTTTATAACAAGGGCTTTATTTGTAAGCAATTTTAAATTATTTTAAAATACTGTACATAATTTATTATTTGAATAATCATGAACATCTTTTATGCCACTATAAATGAAATAAACCATTACAGTATACAAAATTATCTTTTTATTTGAGTTTGATAACATGTGATGCTTCAAAATTGAGAAAACATATGTTCATTTTTGATCTAAACATATTCAATTCTACCTGAGTACATCGATTTACTCATTTTTGAGTACTTCATTTATTTTTTTTTTCAATGCATAGCCTCTTCCAGAATTTAAGTCCATTCTTCTGATAACGTATTTTTTCAATATTTATTATATTTAAATTTGCAGTATTTTATAAAATGTAAAGCTATGAAAATACTTATGAAACTTCGTACATAGTGTTTTTCAGCAATATATTCTTTCAATTTTTGGCGGGATGTTTTAATTCTAACAAGAAAATTGAAAATATGATTCTCGTAAAAAAAAAAAAAAAAACTGTTTTAAAAAAAACCTCTTTGTCTTTAAAAAGTCTTTGTCCGATACCACATTAAGCGTATAGTTATAATGTAAATTAAATATATTGTTGCAATTTCTTTCTATAAAAGAAAATTAACAAAATCAATTTATTTTGAGAAATGTTATTCGCTAGAATCATTCGTGGTTTCGTAAAATTAAACATATTCGTGCTTAAAGACTGTTATTTGGGGTAAAATGACAATGATTTTATGTAACGAGTGTTATTTGAGAAGTCAATTAAGAATCATTTGTCTCTTCAGAGTCACGCAAACGTTTGGTAATTTAATAAACGTGCGATTACTCATCGAATTATTTCTCGTACGAACTAATAATCACATGACTCCATCGGGGTGGTATTTTAATAATTCTTTTTGAAAAGCGGCAAATGAATTCAATAACATCGAGTGACATTTCAAGTTTCCTATAAAGCTTAGTTTTTCAGGAAATTAATAAAGCTTTAAAAACATTTCTCTGGAATCCATTTTGTCTAATTTACGTCCAAAATACTATGAATTATATAGCATATGAAAAACAGTTTTAAAGATTAAAACTAATTTTAGAACTCGTTATTAAAATAATTTAAACTTGTGGCCATTACAAAACTTTTTTATATGTAAATCAAATCACATAATTTAAATAGTACAAGAAATTTCATCGATTTAGCAAATAGCGTTTTTTACACAATGTGTTCTCATAAGCAGTATGCTAAAGGTGTGGTTTCGTTGAATTACATGTGCATTGATTTAAATTGGTGATATAAGCATGGCATATTTGGAACAAATCATCGAATTTGGGCACACCAAAGATAGCAACCAAAATTGAATGACAATATATTCCTATCCCAGGAATTTCTAAATTTGATGTTTGGTTAAATTTTGTGCACATAAATAGGAGAAGTATCACATAAATCGAACAAATCATCGATTTGGGGCACCCCCTCTTCGGGGAACTAATTAGCAACAGTTCACATGGAGATTTAACTTCATATGAAATTCATACTACTAGCTGGCTCGCCCGGCGTTGCCCGGGCCGTAATAATATTCTTAAATGAATCGGAAATTTTTATCGCATGTCCGTACACAAGGGGGCGGGTGGAGACGGTGCAAATAACCAGGGCCCGACTCTTATTCAGTTCCAAAGTTGTGTCAAGTCAAAGGTTAAGTTTTTTAATTCTTTTATATGTCTCATACTTTAAACTTTTTTATTCACAATTAACTGATGAATTTAATTAAAACGTAATTATATTTTCAATAATTTAATTTTTTATTTAAAATCTTTATATGAAAAAGCAATTACAAATACAACATAAAGTGTAATACTGAAAAAGAAATAATAAAATTGTAAGCAAATATTACTATATAGATTTTTTAAAAAAGTACCATCCAGTAAATTGATTTCCTAACAGAGTAAAGCCTGTTTATAATGAAGTCCTGCAATAAACGAAAAAATAAGGTTATAGCTCTCCCCCCCCCCCCCCAAAAAAAAAAATGCCATTATGCTTTGTTCAATTTAAATAATCTGCATAAAACGAAATTTACCACTGGTCGTTTTCGTCTTCGTCTAAGCAGGTTTCATTGTATCTTACTTCTGGGGGGCCCGTAATAATATTCTTAAATAAACCTGAAATTCGTATCGCAGTTCCGTACAGTCAAAACTACCTGTCCGTACAAAATTACTTTTTACATTTTGTAAACTTCTTGTTACTGTTTAATTCGCATTTCCAATACAGTGCTTTGCGGAAATTGCACGTTTCACCCAAAGTAATGCATGCCCCAGAACGTTTAAATCAGTAATTTGTATTTCAGAAACAACGCGTGCATGCTACAGTTATTAAGCCTATTTTGCCGATCGCTTAACGGCGTTATCGGTCAATTCTATTAGGATGTCGAATCTATTTCGATTCGACTCGAATTCGACTTCTTCTTCACTTTCAAGCATTCACCGAGATTTTTTACGGGCATTTCAAATGATATTTTGAAGCTACATAATTGCAGCGAAATATATTGCATCGAAAATGCGAAACGTAAACAAACCCGATCCCCCTAAATCCTGCCAAGGACTCTTACACAATAACCAATCAGGTGCGTTTCTCGGGCGTTGCCATTAAACAATAATAAATAATCGCGATTTCTGTGCCACGTACGTTAGCGTAATATATATATAGATTCTACGCAGTAGTTCGTGAGTTGAGCGTCCACAAAATTTGTGTTACAGACAGACAGACACGCAGACTCATAGGCCGGTAGGCAGTTGCACAGACCTACCTCATCGAGTTGGCTGAAATTCCAGGATTACACAGAACTCGATTCGCATATTAAAATGCAACTTGCCTGCCAAGTCATATCTTGGTGGAAATCAGCTGCAGACCTGATTTTAGTGGTTGGTCGTAAGTTTTAGTTGATCGTTTAGTGTTTTCCTGCACCCAAAGTTATGAAAACATGGTGGACTGGAAGCAGGAAAACTCAATGGTAAACTTACAAGTCAACCACTAAAATCGGATTTGCTGGTGTTTTCTACCAAGAAATGACTTGGCAGACCAGTTGCATTTTAATATGCTAATCGAATTCTGTCTAATCCTGGAATTTCAGTTGTCAACTCGATGAGGTGATGGTCTGTAGAACTACCTCCCGGTCTGTCCCGAACAGGCGTTTTCTAAAAAGAGTCAAATCATGTTCAGGACTTTTTGAAAGGTATGAATCCGATAGAAATAGGAAGTTGAAAGTTTTCACGATTCCAATACTTTCTTTTTGTATAAAGAGAAGTAAGTAAGTAAATAAATAAATAAATAAAATAAAAACATATTTGCTTATATCTGTTATTATTTTTGGTGATTTTGTTATTTTAAACATGCAAATTCTTCGAAAACTAGAAGCCGAAATATTCCACGATTCCCTTACTTTCTTGTTTTATACAGTGGCGGCCAAAATTGTGGATATTTTTTGAAATTTCATGTTTTATAACTTTGTGTGCTTATAGAATATATCAATTTTCACTTCAATACAAATGTCTATATATCAAATTCAAGGAAATTTAATGTAGAATTTAATAATAATAATAAAAAAAAAACAGAATTAAAATATCTGCACTACAAAAAAAGTTACACTTACTTTAGTCTAAAATACAAACACAATTAGTCATGAATACTGAAGTCTATTGTAATAAAAGCTTCCCAGTCAATCACAGTGACTGTTCTGAGAACCAATCAAATGTCAGTAACTAAACTGTAGTATGTTTTGATTTGTAAAAGCGGTTTTTTGCAGAAGGGTGAATACTAGTGTAACTAAATAGAATAATGTTTTTTAAAAATATTTCTAGTTTTTTCTTAATGCAAATAATTTAAATCAGGGTCATCAACAATAAGAACTGATTGGACACCTACAAAAAGAAGCAGAATCGTCATATTGAGAGAAAATAGTCTGTCTTATGCTGAAATTGCAAGGCAGGTTGGTGGATCAGTCACTTTATCTGGCGTACGAAAGTTGTGTTTACGTTATGAAGAAACTAAATCAGTGATAAATAAGGCAAGATCAGGCCGAAAAAAATGAGCAAGTGCTTCTGACGATATAAAGATAAAAAGGATATGCCTCAAAGATAGAAGAATTTCATCAGATGCTGTTAGATGTGAAATGAATGCAATGGGTATTTCAGTTAGTTCAAAAACAATAAGGAGAAGATTAGCAGGTTTTGGGCTAAAAGGTATAATTCCGAGGAAAAAAAACATTTTTAAATCTTCAGCAACACAAGAAGCGAGTTCAGTGGGCAAAAGAACACATTAATTGGTCAGAAAATCGGTGGAAGCAAATAATGTGTAGCGATGAGAGTAAAATATCGCAATTTGGTAGTGACGGGCAAAAAAATATGTGAAAAAGGCGAAGAGCTGCATCCTGATTGCATTGAAGCAACTACAAAGAACTTAAGAAATGTCATGATTTGGGCCTGTATATCTGCAGATGGTGTGGGCCGCATTCAAGTTATTGATAGCATTCTGAATGCAAAAAAATACATCGAAACTGTCCTGGAACCAAAATTGATACCTTCCATCAGGGATCTCTTCCCCTATAAAGCACCATTTATCTTGCAGCAGGATTCAGCTTTGTGCCATACGGCAAAAATATGCAAAGAATGGTTTAAAAATAAAAGCATAAAATTATTACCCTGACCAGGAAATAGCCCTGATCTGAATCCTGTAGAAAATTTGTGGCGACGTTTGAAAAGCCTTATACAAAAAGAGCGTCCATCTAATAAAACGCAACTTATTGAAGCTATAATTGATTCTTGGCATCATGTGATTAAAAAGGATGAACTCCCAACACTAGCTCTCTCAAGGAAAAGACGCTGTGAAGCTGTAATAAAAAACTAGTCGGATGTACCAATCCCAAAACTTTCTTCTATCTCATACATGTTAATACTTCAAAATTCGCTATCACACTGCCAAAATTAAATGGCAATCTATGCATCTCGTGAGGATTCTAAAGATATGAAATTCCGTGCATTAGTTCTTGAGATATGATTATCGCTGAAATCGTCTAAATCCAGAAAAATTCTGCCTAGCAGCGCCACCTATTGGGTAATTTATACCAAATCCTAATCAGCAACAATTTATGTCAACGTCTGACTGAATCTGAAGTTTGGAGAAAATCCGTGCATTAGTTTTTGAGATAGAGCTATAGCGAAAATCGTGAAAATTCCTTCATAGCAGCGCCACCTATTGAGTAATTAATACCAAAACCAAATTAACAACAACTTGTGCCAACATACAACTAAATCTGAAGTTAGGAGAAAATCCGTGCATTAGTTTTTGAGATAGAGCTATAGCGAAAATCGTGAAAATTCCTTCATAGCAGCGTCACCTATTGGGTGATTAATACCAAAACCTAATTAACAACAACTTGTGTCAACATACAACTAAATCTGAAGTTAGATGAAAATTCGTCCATTAGTTCTATAGATAGAGCTATTGAGGCAATCGTGAAAAAGGCAGCACAGAAGCGCCACCTGTTGGGCGATTTACACCAACACATAATCAGTAGTAAGTCATATCAAGGACTAACTGAATCTGAAGTTTGATGAAAATCCGTGCGTTAGTTCTTAAGATAGAGCTATTGGGGAAATCGTGTAAATCCTGCAAAATTCATCATAACAGCACCACCTGTTGGGCGATTTACACCAAAACGTAATCAGCATGAATTCATATCAAGGACTAACTAAATTTGAAGTTTGATCAAAATCCGTGCATTAGTTCGTGAGATAGAGCTATTGCGAAAATCGTGAAAAATGCAGCATAGCAGCGCCACCTGTTGAGCGATTTGCACCAAAAACTAATCAGCATCAATTTGTATTAGGGACTCACTGAATATAAATTTTTATTAAATTCCGTGCATTAGTTCTTGAGATAGAGCGCCCACAAAATTTGTGTCACATACACACAGAGTCACAGACAGACATTTTGTAAAAACATGGTTTTTGGAATCTCTGACCCTTAAAACGTGTAAATCCGCCGAAAACCGGAATTCGAAAATTTTTATGAATCCAATACTTTCTTCTTGTAAAGATAGAAGAAAGTAACAAGGGTTATCCTACTAAATATTGAATGTGTATGTGTAACTTTAAAATACAATGAAATCTAAGATGATCTTACTTTTTGTAAGCGTAACATTTTTTGTAATGCAGATATTTTAATTATATTTTTTTAATTAAATTTTCTTAAATTTGATATGTAAGCATTTGTATTTAAGTGAAATGTATTATATTTCTCAAGCGCACAAAGTTATAAAACATGAAAATTTCAAAAAATGTCCACAATTTTTGCCACCACTGTAGATAGAAGAAAGTAACAAACGAAAAAAGAAAACGAAGAAAACCTTCTTCGCAAAACATTTTGATATTTATTTTCTAAGATCTTTAAACATGAAGCACAGATGAAAATTTGAGTGATTTTCCTGATGTTTTGATTGATTCAAAGCAGAAACAACACAAATAAAAACTAATAAAATAATTGGAATCATGTCACTTCGCACGACTTTCAAAGAAGCCCTAGCGTTCTAAAACGGAGACATGCAAATGATTCAAGAAATTCTGCTCAAGGTCTTATTAATCCCTTTCAATAATTTCAATAAACTTACAACAACGATGGGAAACAATATAACTTGTCAACGAAGATTCAACAGAAACTGATTTGTTGTGATTTTTTTTTATGCCAATTGAAAAATGGGTATATAAATAGAAGTTTTATTGAAATAAAAGGGGAATTTCTTATTCTGACTCTCAAGTCCACAAATAATGTAATTACTCGTGGCAACAACCTATTTCACTCCTCGATGGCGTAGATTTGAACTTGCTTTTATTGTTGAACTGCATTTATTGCTAAGGTCAAAATAAAAACAGGCAAAAAATTCTATTACAATAATCCATTTCAATAAATTACAACAACGATGGGAAACAGTATAACTTGTCAACGATGATTCAACATAGAAACTGACTTGTTGTGAGTATTTTTTAAACCAATTGAAAATTGAGTATATAAATAGAAATTTTGTTGAAATAAAAGGGCCATTTCTTTTACTGACTCTGAAGTCCACAAATAATGTAATTACTCATGGCGACAACTGATTTCACGATTCAACATAGAAACTGGTTTGTTGTGAATATTTTTTAAACCAATTGAAAAATGGGTACATAAATAGAAGTTTTATTAAAATAAAAGAGGCAAATCTTTATATGATTTTGAAGTCCACAAATAATGTAATTACTCATGGCGACAATTGATTTCACTCCTTGATGGCAGAGATTTGAACTTGTTTTTATTGCTGAACTGCATTTACTGCTAAGGTCAAAATAAAAACAAGGAAAGAAATTCTATTTCAATAACCCACTTCAATGATTCCAATAAATTACAACAATATTGGGAAACAATATAAATTGTCAACGATGATTCAACATATAAAAACTGGTTTGTTGTGAATATTTTTTAAACAAATTGAAAATTAGGTATATAAATGAAGTTTTATTGAAATGAAAGAGGCAAATCTTTTTCTGACTCTGAAGTCCACAAGTAATGTAATTACTCATGGCGACAATTGATTTTACTCCTTGATGGCAAAGATTTGAACTTGTTTTTATTGCTGAACTGCATTTATTGCTAAAGTCAAAATAAAAACTGGCAAAAAATTCTATTTCAATAATTCCAACAAATTATACAACAACGGTGGAAACAACATAACTTGTCAACGATGATTAAACATAGAAACTGGTTTGTTGTGAATATTTATTAAACAAATTGAAAATTGGGTATATAAATAGAAGTTTTATTGAAATAAAAGAAGCATTTCTTTTTCCATCTGAAGTCCACAAATAATGTAATTACTTATGGTGACAATTGATTTCACTGCTTGATGGCCTGTAAACGAACTATAAATGCTACACACTTCCTTTTCAATACCAATTATTCTATGGTAAGCCTCAATAATATATTGAACTTTCATGTCAAGCTGAGTATATTTACAAGGGTTACAACATGGAAAGACAAACAAATCGAATTCCTAAACACTTTTCAATTATATTTTAACTCTTTGCACTCGAAATTTCTTTTCATTCGTATTTCCAGCAATTCGAAGCGGATTTTAGTTATAGCTTATTATTTTTTTAATTCTTTATGAATACAAATGTTATGGTATATATATATAAAAAAAATTATAAAATTATTACATTTTGTAATCATCCAAAGTGTGATACCTCTCGAAGCAATCCAATATGTGATCTTGGCTCTTCTAGAGAGGTATCACAAAATTATTTGCATTGCCTCCGTAGCGGAGCCCTCGAGTGCAAAGGGTTAAAGTGGTAAAAGGAAAAATCATGTGCCATCCATATAGATTATGAAACAAATTCCAATCATTACAAGAATATTTTTAAAAATCTTCATATTTTGGTAAGGAGGAGGAGTTTCGTAAACGAAAAACTGTTTCAGCACTAGTTAAACACTTGCTTGGAGAGAAAAATATTGTGAAATTGCCAAAGATGATTTGCAATATTCACAATAATTATGCTGCTGTTAAGACCAAATAGACATATCATTGAACTCGCATAGTCTTTCTTGTGGTCACGTGGTATGTTTCATGTTTAATAGCTTTAATATGAAACAGACGGACATCCTAGAGGAAAACTTCTACTTCAAGTTGATAGAATCTTCTTATCTCCTTAGCCATTGTTGAATCTCATCATCATTTTGTGAATAAACCACAGAAGGGTTCAGAAGAATACTTTTTTGGAAAAGTGTTAAAGGATGGCAAAAAAAGCGTTTAAACGCAGCCTTAATCCCTTGACCTCAAGGACGTACGATGCGTACGTCTTGATTTTATCCTAGACGACTACCAGACGTACAGCGCGTATGTCTGTTCATGTGGAATATGAAAATACAAATTTACACTAAACGCTGGTATATACGCCCGTAGTTGAAAAAAAGCGGGCTGGGTGTCAAGGGGTTAAACATAAGCTCGATTTCGGGAAATTTTTTAATGGAATTTATCTCTAAATCTTCAAAGTCACCAAAAAATTCATCAAGTGTTAATTGCAAGTGTTAGTGCATTGTTAATTTTTATACCGATCATTATATTCCTTAACCCCGAATGTCTTTAAAGTTTATTTTTATGGCAATGATAGTGCATGTGCAGGAATTTTTTTTTTAAACCATTTGGAAAAATGGTTATTGTCCTCTGTCAGGGTAGGAAATCAAAAACACATCTGAAGCGTTTTATTGGTTGAATCCGTATTTTATTCGTTTTCTGATTGGTCTATACAGTAATCTGTATTTTCCTTTTACTTTTAACAGAGATGGATACTTCTGTTGCCACTATGACAAAAAAGTAATAAAAACTACAAAAAAAAAATGAATAACTCAGAAACAAATTGAGATACAGCTTTCAAACAAATTGCATTTAAAAGTACATTTTTTTCTCTCCGACGGTGTAAAAAGTAATATTGTGGGATGTTTAGAAGTTTAAGAATGAAATTTCACTAAAAATTGGTCCAGGAATATTAATGTTTAATCCATGGCGTACGTAATGTATGACAAGCTCAGCAGAAGTTTAAAAATTTACAGTACCGAAAAATGTAATCCATGCCTTACGTAATGTATGATCAACTCCGTGCGATTTTTTATGTCTTAAATTTTAGTCTTTAAAAAAACCATTTTCCAAATGGTCGTTGTAATTTGTTAAATTGATTTTTTTTTTTTGTTCAAAAATAAAATTAATAATAATAATAATAAAAATAATAAAAAAAAATTGTTCAGGTAAAAAAAGTATAATATCACTGAAACACATTTGAAAATTTTTGACACCAAGCTTGCTGTACAGTAAAGCAGAGACAAAAATATTATTTGATCAGGCGACAAAATATCTAACTTTTCAACTAACGGGTGAGTCATGTTATTGGGGCTACACAAGAAACTATAGAAAAATTATTAAGACATTGAATGTTATGGTAGGTCATCAATGACTGACGTTAAGTGTATGTATGGGTCAACATCTGAAAAACGAACAATTTCATTCCAAAATTTTTATTTTTTAAAGTTAATATACCAACTACCGCATACAATTATATACTATGATACACGTTTTGTCATTTAAATGCTGTAGTGTTTTGAGATCAAGGATGCATATTTTATGCATAGGATAAACATTTATGGAAGAAAGTGTCTGTTAACATCATAATCAGTGTCTAATAATTGGTACTACACAAGAAACTATAGAAAAATTATTAAGACATTGAATGTTATGGTAGGTCATCAATGACTGAAGTTAAGTGTAAATTTGGGTCAACATCTGAAAAACGAACAATTTCATTCCAAAATTTTTATTTTTTAAAATTAATATACCAACTACCGCATACAATTATATACTATGATACACGTTTTGTCATTTAAATGCTGTAGTGTTTTGAGATCAAGGATGCATATTTTATGCATAGGATAAACATTTATGGGAGAAAGTGTCTGTTAACATCATAATCAGTGTCTAATAATTGGGACTGAGGTGATGTTTTTGTCTTAACAGCTGCACAGCCATTTTGTTGAATCATTTTGGTCAATAGGTCAAAAAAAAATATATATATATATTTTTTTATAAAAAAATTAGAATTAATTTTTTATTTTTGTGAACCTATAAAATAATTACATTACCACACGGAGCTTAGATTCTAGTTCAGAACATAGTGGGCAATATGGAAAGCCATTCTCACAAAAATTTCACTGAAATATGTTTAAAATATTTTTTATAATGGAGTTTATGGAACATGGAACTAACGGAAAAATTAATTTTCCATAAATCGCATTTAGAAATTTTTTATCTATGTTGTTTCTTACCTAAAAAATTAATCTAGAAGCGTCAATTAAGTCTTATTAGTGTTTTTATGTAAAAAGCGTAAGAAAATCATGCATTGGAACGTACTGTTTACATTTCTCCTGGCCTTCCTACCCCCACTTCCGGTATTTGACTCATTACGTCCTGCTTATTAAATTCGCCTTAACTACTCTTGTAGTAATCATAGGAATAAAACTAAAACAGATTTGAAATCGTAAAAAAAATTATTCAAATAAAAGAATAATAAATATTTCGAAAATTTTCACCAAAACGGCCATTTTAATGTATAGGCAGATGCCTTAAACGAACATGTATTTGAAACGTTTCTTTTAACTAGTTTCTTAAACAACAAAAAAAAAACCCAAAGAAATATGCTTAATTACAGTAGAACCTCTTTTATCCGAAACTCTTTTAACCGAAATCCATTTTTAAAGCTTTTGTTTTTTACTATCACATTCCTTGTGTGCAAAATCCCTCTTGAAAGCTTTTTTATTTATTTATTTATTATTTTTTTTTACTATCATATTCCTTGTGTGCAAGCGGTCATTTCCCCAAACTACGGCTACATATAAATATTTTCAATCTCCTTTCTTAGAGTTCCTTTGAATTTAACTTGAGCTGCCGTAAGCTGCGGAGTGAAACGAAGAAAACGAACAAATTAAGCAATTATGGAGCTTTCCAATGTTTTGCAAAAGGTTTGGCATGGCTGGAGCAGCAGAAAGACTATGATACTTGTGAACTAATAATATTAAAAAACTCCGTGATAGAGCTTCAAAGTAAAGGCAATCGAAACTGCGACAAACAAAACGTTTTTCAATCCCTTGTGATGTATGTAAAAGGTACCTAATTTCAAAGTTAAATTCAAGTAATTTATTATTCTTTTTATTTTGCTATTGCTTTATTTTTATTCAGCACTTGTTACCATTATAAGAAATATTGCATATGTTTCTCCTTAATCTCAAAATTAAAGCATTCTCGATTATCCGAAAATTTCGATTTTCCGAAAGATGGTTGGTCCCAATTACTTCGGATAATTGAGGTTAAACTGTACTACCAAAACAGTGCCAAAACATCTTCATATAACTTCTTTGGACCATTAATTAAACTACAGGGTCCAACCTGGTCTTCCCGGTTTGCAGAATATAGGTGAAAAACATTTTTTTTTTTTTTTTTTTTTAAGTGTAATAGATTTTTATATTTAATGTATGTTTTTTTTTTTTAGATTCTCCATTAACATCGCCGAAAAGCAATTATTTATCAAAATTCTAAATAATGTATTCAAATAAAGTTTTGAAATTTATTAAATACGATACTTTCTTATTAGCCACTACATGCCAGGAGTTTAGTAGTCGAAGAAATCGTCGAAGAAGATTTCGCTTCTTACAGCAGCTTTTTAGATTCTGATAATTTTAGCGATTTAAGCGTGCGGTTCGATTACGTATCTGTTAAGTTTGTTTTTATATTATATTATATTACATTACATTACATTATATTACATTACATTACATTACATTATTTATTTATGAAGTTCTAATTTCGTCCTGGAACATTTACCAGAAACAAATACTGAATTATTTATATTGTTTTAAGTGCAAACGGATTTATCTTTCGTAATCGAGGTGCACGCGATAGAGACAGATTAAAAATAATTCATGTTTGAAAACAATTTTAAAAACCATAAACAATCAGTAAACTGAGATACATTTTTAAACAAGTTATATTTGAAAGCACATTTGTTTTCCACAATTGCACACTTTGTGTTAACAACGTATGCATAAATATATTATGTGCATCGAACGATTGACAAGTTGATACTTATCCCACGACCAAGCCGTGTAATGTTACGCATTAGCGCATTAGCGGCATTCGGAATGTTAAAAAAAAAAAAAAAATTACTCTTTTTTTTGCTATTTAAAATTGGCGACGAAATGTATCTGCCAAATTAGCTATAAAGCCTAAACAGTAGCAACCCGGGAATTCGTGCATAACAACTGTCACAATTAATCGGGCATCATCAAAGCAGCCGCCGGGTCAGGGGTCGACCCGTGATCACCCGACGAAAGAAAAGCTTAAATTAAAACGGCTCTCAACTTCTCTATTCATTTTGGGCTTGATCTCGTGACGCTTGCACATTATTGGATTAATATTGGATCGAGATGAAGAGAAGTCGGTAACTTGGAGGACACATTATCTACTTGAGCTTATTGTTTTTGCTTATGTTGAACATTCCTTATCATTATTCTTGTGAGTCGTGTTATTTCTGAGTAACGTAATTATTTTTGTATTCCCTTCACTTCAGATTAGAGAATTTATGTACATATTATAAAGGGCAAACGTGTCCGCGCATAACTCTGATGTCATTTTTACATTGGCAATAGCAGGCGATAAAATCCCACTTTTACAGCATTTAAAAAAAAATTAAACATCGCACTTTTTAAATTTTTATTCTGTCGAATATGGTAAAAATGTACTTTCAAATGAAATTTGTTTGAAAACTGCATCGCAATTTACTAATTTATTATGTTTTTAAAATAATTTCCAAGTATGATTAAAAAAAAAAAAAAAATCTATTTCTATTGCGTGCAGACGATAATCTAATATATAAAAATGAAAATTTGTAATTCTATACAAATCCATAGTTTAAGAGCCAGAATTGGGAAATGTTACGTACATGTGTATTAAAACACTGCCGGGGCAACTAAAGTAATCCGGAATCGAAATAATTTATAGTTAATTTTTAATTAAAAAAAACACCCATTTAACAGCAATTTCTTATCAAATTTAAACATTTTTCGTTATAGCAGTCGCCAACAATTAAAATACACAATAAAATTCTTACTACAACAATTACTTTTCTAACTGCAAGATCTCCACGTGAAAAATGAAAATGAAATAAATAGTTTACCGAATTAAAAAAAAAAAGGCGAATATTACGTCATAACTTTTCTATTGCATATTTTCATGCGAAAAATGAAAATGAAATAAATAGTTTGACGAATTTAAATAAAAGTTAATACTACGTCATAACTTTTCTATTTCAAGGTTTCCACGTGAAAAATGAAAATGAAATAAATAGTTTGACGAATTAAAAAAAAGGAATATTACGTCATATTGGAAATATGAAGGACGTGATTAATATAGTACAGTGAAACCTCCCTGTGCGACCACCTCCCTGAACGACCGTTTTTTCATAGAACGAAATTTATTCCCATAGGCTCAATGCTAATTTTACCTCTCAGAGACCACCCCAGTTTAACTTCCTCCATGAGTGACCAATTTCTTTGAAGAAAATGAAACAAATTCCGTTTTTCCCTGGTCGCTTGAAGAAGGTTTTATTAGAATAATAATTCTGGAGAGCGCATTATTCATCAAACTTCTAAACTAAGGTTGGAATTTTTATTTATTCCGGTAATTTTTAAGTGTTTAAACCCCTATGCGCCTTTTTAGGCAATGAATTTAACTCTGATGACAAATTAAGGATGACGGTCAATAAACTCCCCTGCCCTATTCTGTCATGAAACTCTCAAAGAAAAAAAATAAATGAATGAAATCGTCATTATTTGTTCCCGTCTAAAAAGGAAAAAATTGCATTTTTTTACTGAACTTCGAAAGGACTTGGAAATAAAAGTTATAGAAGATAAAACCGTACAATCAAAGCAAACGTCATTTTTTAAACTCTGCACTAATTAACTTATGTAATTAACTTTTGTTTTGATACTTAAATTTTCATTTTTTTTTTCCTAATGTGCAAAATAAATTTTAGTAACATTAATTGTATCTTTTTTCAACAATTAAAATTTAGATTTAAACATGAAAGTGGTGGCTTTAGGGAAGTTCTAATGTATTATAACGTCATATGAGTGTGAAAAAACGTATTCAAGCATGATAAAAATCAGATTATGGAAATATTGGCGTATTTTAACATTATCGATTCAATGATGAATTGAAATAAGTTAATTTATAGCTGTATTCTTTGGCGTCTGTTACATAAATTTATACTTTTTTTGTGTTTTCATTTGATTCATGTGTACAACACTTCGACTTCTTTTTTTTAATTGTTTATTCTACGTTGTATGTTAAATTTTGAAATTGATTTTTCAGAACAAACATTCTTCAAATTCCGGGCAACACCAGGTTAGTAAAAGATAAATCCATTTGCACTAAAATAAAAATAAAAAATAGTGCATTTGTTTTCGGTTTATATTTCTTAATGATATTAAAATTTTATCAATAAATAAAATAATAAAATATGAATAAAACAAGAAATTAAGGCATGTAATCGAACTACTGAAACCCGCTGAAATGATCAGAATCAAAAAAGCAATCTTTGACGATTTCTTCGGTCGTTAACTCTTGACACGAGGACAATGCAAACGTGTCGCTTTCAATAAATTTCAGACCATCATTTGATTACATATTTGCTATTTTACATATAAAAATTACCTTCGTTTAGCGGGAAATGTAAAAAAATATATTAATTGTAAAACATCTATTTGAATTTTTTTAATTGAAAAAAAAAAAAAAAAAAAGAAGAAAGAAACGATTTCCACCTATATTCTGTAACTTGGCTAGCACAAGTTGGATATTCTGGTTGTAATAAAATCTGAGTGTATGCTCGTATACCACAAATACTCTGCCTGGAATATGGAACGCAACGTGATGAAATTAACACCATTTATCTGCGAGGATGTCATATAGGCTCTCAGAATTTTAAAATTCGTATTAGTTTCCTAGATATATCTATGTATAGATACTATAATTTTTCACGAAGTTTCTCTAAAGATGGCAACTAACACTCTTTTTTTCAAAAGGGTAAATAAAACAAATTAGTATTATAATTTCAGTGACGTAATTTTCTTAGATAAATAGACAAGGAAAAGCATTTTAAACAAAAAAAAAAAAAAAAACAGATCCTGAGTAAATTAAATTTTCTGAGAAATAAAAGCATATTTTTACATATTCAATTTCAGGAACCAATATAATCTACAGAACCGAAAATCGCATTTGTTTCTATATTGCCATCGAGAAATCTTTTTTTTTTTTTTTTTTTTTTTTTTTTTTTTTTTTTTTTTTTTTTTTTTAAGTTTTACATCCAACCAAGGAGGAAGATTTAAGTTCCTTGAATTTAGATAGACAATTATTAGCCCCTATTCACAAGAATTGAATTTAATGAGAAAACTTATACTATTTTCAATTAATTATTTTTGAATGATGGCTGTTAAAAATTTTCACAAGGGCGCTAAAAGTAAAATCGTTTATCGAGTAAAAATGACATAATTTTTGTTTCTTTTAAGCTACTTATTTTAATTTAAAAAACTAAAATACCGTTTCATAAGTTTGTCAAAGTGACGTCATTTTCATTTCACCAACTCCTGAAATTAGAAATGAAATCTTAAAAGAACAGTATATCATACTTTAAACAAATAATGTTTTGCATAAAAAAAAATCACGTAATCTGCAAAGTGCAATTTTTCGCAATTTGTGTTTAATCTAGATTGTAAATAACATTTCGTATTTAAATTTTAGTATTTACTATATTAATGTCATAATTTTTTTTCTAAATTTACAATAATATTGGATTTCTTTTTTCTTTGGAAATCGAAAGATCTCATGCAATATCAATGCAACACATCGGATTGCCATGCAGTTAGTAAGATATAAACTACGAACAGAGAATTTTTTTAAAACAGTTTTTAAATTATATTCCTAGTAGCTGTTACCCGTGACGTCGTACACGTAACATTAAAAGAAGAATAAATGCAATAATTAATCAAAACATTCTACTCCAGACATCTAAAAACCTCAACTTTTTATCACATTTTATGGTAACTTTGTATTAAAAAAAGTTTGAAAATATCCGTTTTATTTCCAATATAACGTCATACTCATATATATATATATATATATTTAATTCTTAATTTTTTTCCCTTTTCACGTGAAAATATTTCAATTGAAAATTAATTATTGAGGAGGAATTCCGGGTTTTATTTATTTATTTATTTATTTATTTTGGCAACTAGAAAGAGATATGTTTAAATTTTATAGGAAAACTTTCAATTGATTCTGTAGGAAAAATAATTAAATTTTGAATTATTAAGAAAAATATTTGAATAAAATAAATAAAACATAACTTATGTTCATTTTTGGGTTATAATTCATCTATATGCAAAGATACAAAGGCATTAATTCTTCGCTGGCGTTGACTTCATTCAAACATGCTTATGCATTTATAATATTATAAGGACTATGATGTTGACATTGAAAATTTATTATTATACGAGTACGTAACATTGTATGCATTATTACATACTCTATTTAGTTTGATAAATACTTAAGGGGTCTCTGGATTCTTAAAATTGGAAAAAAAAAAGAAAAAAAAAAGACCATTTTCAATATTTAATATCTTAAAATGTATATGATTTAAAAACACAGTTTTTACTGGGATGAAAGATATAAGTATGTTATTTCATTTCATGTATTTAAAAAATTGCAAGATGCAGAATTAGTATTTAACCACTTAGGGACGAGCGACCAGTATACGTATCGCATAAGGTGCTCAGAATCCGTGATTATTCTCACATGTAAAAATTTATTGTAAATTTTGCCTTATTTAATCCGAGCATTTTTCCGATTCAATCAGACAAAAATTTCTGTTTTAAAAAACCTATGATAAAAGATTAAAAAGTCTGTAAAACACGCTCGTCCCGAAGGGGTTATAGGGCACTCGAAACTGTTAGACATTTGTCGAGCAGAAAATTGGTATAACAGCTTACGGGCAAGATTACAAAATAAATTTTGCAACTAGAATGACATTTTCCGTGCCTAATTATACTTCAGACTGTAATAATTACCCTGCACCTAAATCAATTTGTATTTAAAGTATTTTTATATTTTTAATACAAAGTTGTATTTAGCTAATACAAAATTTCAACAGTATAATCACCTAAAAAATAATTTTTTGAAAAATAAAAATGAAATTTTATGCTCAGTTTACATCAGAATATACTCAGTTTACATGTTTTACATCAGAAATTCTTTTGTAATCATGAGCGCAACCTGTGATTCTAATTTTCTGCTCGGCAACTAAAAAAATTCTATGCAAATTAATTTTCACCATTTCGATCTGATACAAACATGAAATTAATGTAAATATATGTTACTTCTGCTGCTTTTAAAAATTGTGTTTTTTTAATGATGTATGCTTTTTTCAAGATTTTTAATGAAAAAAAATACTTGCAATATTTTTCACTTTTCGACACATTAATAACTCTGTCTCTTAAATATAAATAGCAAAAACTTATTTCAGATAATGCGTCAATTTCAGAATGCGTCAAAAGTTTAACAAAGTACGTCAGTTTCATTGTTGTACGGTGAAATCTGAGGCTATGCGAAAAATGTAAATTTATCATTAAACGTTTTTTTTTTTATTCTTTACCATGTGCAAATCACCTTCTTTGTTATCATATGAAGCTTAGAAATATTGAATAAAAGAGCGTAAGGTAAAATAGAGCGAAGGGAATAACGTGATGACCACATTATTTTCTGAAACAAAGACATTGCGTGTTCAGCAATATTTTTAAAGCAAAAGAGCTTTAGAACGTCTCACACGTCAAAGCCGGAGATTGTGTCTTTGAGAAAGACATATTTTTGCGTGTTTCGCAAAGATTTTTTCTTTAGCGTGTCGAAAGAGCGCACCAAGTTTTAAGATACTGACATATCATTATATAGAAGCTTACCATAAAATCACAATCGGAAACCGGAACAACATAGTCTTAAGGGGGCGGTGGACGTTTTAAGAAAAATATCTAAATTTTCATAATAAAGATTTGAAATTTTGTGCAAATATACATTTCACTATAAATATATAGAACACCTTAAAAGAAATTTCCAATCTTATTATAATTTTAAGGTATTTAAAAAAAATGAAAAATTTTAAAACGATTTTTAAAATGCTCCTTGCGTCTTAATTCTTTAGACATTTTCTCGATTTTGGATTTTAATCACGTAAAACTCTATTACAAACAAATCTGATCGATTTTTTAATCCTTTAAACAGTTAATCTTTTAGAGATATTTTTCTGAATTCCATATTGATTTTCATCAAAATTATGTCTTATAATCAGTTAAAAATCAAATTTAATTGTCTTAATGAACTCGAATTTTAAAATGGGTACACAGTTTCTTTTTAAGCAATATCAGGATTCTTCCTTATCAGTTTCATGAATTTTGATGAAAAATTGAGGAGCAAGGAGCATTTCAAAAATTTAAAAAAAGCTGAAACATCAGTATTGATAAAAACAGATTTAAAGTATATTAAAAGCATATTAAAAGGCTAAAGATTGTTCGTGAACAAAATTAAAACACTTGTAACTTTGCGTAAAATAATCGCATCTGCATTCTGTTTTCCATAAATGAAGTAGTACAAATTGGAGAATAATAATAAACATCGCAAAAAGAAATGTCGATTTTGGGGTCGATTTTTGCTTAAATAAAGGTCCACGATCTCAGGACTCTTAAAATTGGAAAAAAAGACCATTTTCAACATTTAATATCTTAAAATGTATATGATTTTAAAACACAATTTTTATTGGGATGAAAGATATAAGTACGTTCTTTCATTTAATGCATTTAAAAAATTACAAGATGCAGAATTAGGATTTATAAGGGGGGGGGGGGGGTCAGACATTTGTCGGCAAGAAAATAGGTACAACAGATTACGCGCAGGATTACAAAATACATTTTGGAACTAGAATGGAATTTTTTGTACCTAGCTATACTTCAGATTATACTAATTACTCTGAACCTAAATAAATTTGCATTTAGAGCATTTTTATATTTTTAATACAAAGGTGTCATCCATATATGATGTCACACTTTTTTTCAATATTTTTGACCCCCCCCCCCCTCTTTGTCACAAAGTGTCACACTTCACCATACCCCCTCCCCTCCCTCTTGTCACATGTCACGCTATATTACATAAACATATTCTTGCAGTTCAAAATCAAAGTACTAAGTTAGATTATATTTGAAATTTTATTTTGAAACTTTTAACTATGTGTTTTAACGACATTTGTGAGCATAAAAATAAAAATAATTCGTGTACTTATTTTGTATCAAATAAGTTTAAGATTTACAACAAAAAACATAATTAATATACATAGTAATAAAACATTAATATGAAAAAACAATTAAAAACAGTAGTATATTGGAATTTAAAATGGAATTTAATATATTTGGCTTTAAATGTTATCTTTACTGTATGAACACAAAATATTTAATTTCAAAACAACTTTAAAATTTAATCTGCTGATTTTTAATGCTTTTATTTTAACCAAAATGTGTGATGTCACACTTCTTCTTACCCCCTCCCACCCCCTTGTCACAAACTGTCACAATTTCTTGAATCCCCTCCCCACCTCCAAGCGTGACATCATTTGTGGATGGCCCCAAAGTTGTATTTAGCTAATACAAAAATCTGAAAATTTTGACAGTATAATCAGCTAAAAAAATATTTTTTTGAACAATAAAAAGGAAATTTTAGGTTCAGTTTATACAAACTAACATGAAATGTATGTTTTGAAAATTTTATGAAAAAATATTCAGAAGTGTTTGAGATATCCTGCGCATTATGCCCGAAACCGTCATTTGGAGAAAGACCCCTTAAATCGGGAAAATGCTGCTTAATGGAGTCCGGGGGGGGGGGGGATATTTTATTTATTTATAGGTATTTTTTAATTGTTTTTTCCGATGAAGTATGTCTTTCTATAAAGGTTATTTTTCAGAACATTGAATACATTTTTTTGAGAAATTCAAACTTTAAAATTTTAAACTTATTTAATTTTTGATATAATTTATGGACCACTTGCCCGATTTGCCCGAATTTTTTTCACTATTGTGTTCAGAAAAGATTTCTTATAAATCTATATTCAGGATTTATAAAAAATATTACTTATAAATTTATAATAAATTTAGAAGTAAAGAAAATATCTGATTTTTTAGACTGATTTTTATTTCAAGGAATATATTTTCATTTTTTCTCATGAAATTGAAAATCCCGAAGACTATTTATTAAAAACATAACATTAAAATTCTTCACAGAATTTCATTACAGATATCTTTTAAGGACAGAAAGAAAGTCAAATTAAAAAAAAAAAAAAAAAAGTTTTTTTTTTAATCTTTTATTTTGCCCCTTTCAAATGGTATATATTACGTTTGTTTGTAAGACAATAAGACGCCAAATTTTTTTAAGCAATTCAGTTTGTTTAAATCATAACTGCGGTTACATCATACTGCGCGCTGCGGTAACGTAGAGACTGATATTCAACCTGAGTTGAAAAGTATAAGTTTTCAAAGGAGTGAATTCATATTACAATAAAGGCTGTTCTTTCATTTAATATTTTTCTAAATTATTTTAATTGAAAGTTAATTTGAAATGCAGAATGTTTGTAAGAGAAAATAATTCTTCTTACCTGTATAGGTGAGAGCGCTGGATCTTCAGAGTATCACGGAAGTTTCTGTATCCACTTTATCCTATTTTAACTCTGAAAAAGGTATTTTATTGAAGCGTTAGTGAGTGTGTGTTTATATTCACAGTGATCCAGGCTTTTGACTTTAAACGAGATTATTATCTTTAATAAAATACAATTATTAATGCACTCTACATTTCTTGATTAATAGGTTAATATGTACTTGGTTAATATATACAATTTTAGCTTATCTTGATTAAATATGTGTTGCATTCTTGAGAGCCAAAGTTAGCTTCCCGAAAAGCGAATGCATGAAGTGACAGACAGAAACATATGTCCTTGTCACTCAAGAGATACGCCCTAGACTGATATGAAAGGGTTTCTTTAGTAGAAGCAAGGGCTCTTGATCGAACACTCATTTTACAATGGAAAAACTGCTGATCACAGCTGGAATGGAGTCTATCAAAGTCCAGCAAAACAGTTCTGCTTTCATAGTCTTTCAAAGTTTATTTGTGGTGCTGCCATCTATAGGAATATTAAGCAGTTGCATTGTCACAGGCAGCTGACGCAAATGAAGACTGGATTATTGTGGGTAATTGTGCAGTCTATAAGAATTGTTTGAAGTTTGTCCGTGAAGTGTCGCCACCTGCCGCATATTTCACAAAACGAAAAGTCGAAACATATTTTGAACTATTTCCGACATTCCCCCTTTTCGACTGAGTCTTGTGGTGGGAGAACTTGGAGTTGATTCCTTAGGTGTTCGAAGTGAGGTTTGGGGATTGGTTTGGTAAGGGCATCGGCGATCATTCTCTTTGAAGGACAGTACACTAGTGTAATGACACCGTTTTCTTTCAAGTGTCTCACATTATGGTATTTGATAGACACATGTTTCACCCTAGATTGATGTTTTTCATTATCGCTCAGCTTTATACAGGCGGTATTGTCCTCGTAGATGGTAATCGGTAAAGTCTGGTGTAGTTCCAAATCTTTTAGTAGATTGATTATCCATTGAATTTCTTGAGTCGCGTTTGAAACGGATATGTATTCTGCCTCTGCGGTGGACAAAGCCACGCAGTTTTGTTTTCGTGATGTCCAGGACAGGAGATTGTTTCCTAATTTTAATACGTTCCCGGTTGTGGACTTCCTGTCTTCTCGATCTCCTGCCCAGTCAGAGTCACAATAAACTGTTAGTATGGGTGGCTTTTCTTTGTCTATAACTAGTCGTAAGTACTTTGTGGTTCGCAGATATCTTATTACTTTTTCCACAGCATCCCAGTCAGCCTTTCTGGGAGTTTCGTTTTTCCTTCCCAGAATGTTCACCGTAGCAGCAATGTCTGGTCTGGTCAACGTGGCTACGTACAGGAGTGCTCCCACTGCCTGCCTATACTGTTTGTTATCATTTAGCGGTTCGCTGTGTGCGTCTGTATTGAAATAATCCGTGCTCATGAGTGTGTATGTCGGTTTAGAGTTTGACAATTTAAATTTTTCCGCTATTTCATCGATTTTATTTTCTTGGTCTAGCTCAAGATTTCCGTTGTCTAGCCTTTTAATATTTATCCCAAGAAATTGTGATACCTCCCCAAGATTCTTTATTTCGTATTCCTTAGATAACTCTGCGTGTATTTTGCGTGTGTTTTCTTCGCTTGCGGCGACTAAAATGTCGTCTACATATACGATTATATAGGAAATGTCCCCATTTTCATTCCTTTTATACAAGCACTGATCTGAATCACACTCTCTAAAATTTAAATTTCTTAACGACTTATTGATTTTTATGTACCAAGCCCTTGCGGCTTGTTTGAGGCCATATATTGCTTTTCTCAGTTTGCATACTTTCTCTTCCTCCCCCTTGACCACATATCCCTCGGGTTGCCTCATTAGGACTTCCTCGTCTAAATCTCCGTGTAAGAACGCTGTCTTTACATCCAGGTGAGTAACTTTTAAATTTTTATACACGGCGGCATTTAGGAAGCTTCTGATTGTGGTGTGCGCTACCACTGGTGCGTATGTTTCATCGTAGTCGCTTCCGTACTTTTGAGAGTAACCCTTCGCGACGAGTCGCGCCTTGTACCTCTCTACTTCTCCGCGTGCATTATATTTTGTCTTAAATGTCCATTTGCACCCTATGGTGCGTTTTCCTGGTGTGGGGTTCACCAGTTCCCAAGTATTATTTTTCTTTAATGACTTTATTTCCTCATTCGCGGCCTCAATCCATTTGTTTTTAATTTTAGCGTCTCTGATGTTGTTTACGTCTTCCCAGTTTTTAGGATCTTGTACTTTACAGACATTCGCACTTATCCCGTAGCGGTTAGGGGGGACACCTCTGTTATTTCTCAGTGATCTCCGCGGTTCAGCGGTGCTTTGCTGCGGAGTATTGTTTTGATTTTGTTCGTCATTATCTAGCTCAATCTCTACTATTTCAGTAGGTGTCTTCGCGTCATTTTCGTTTTCGTCATCTTCATTTACTCCGTTCTCAAAGAATTTTACCGTTCGCGATATTATTACGTTGTTTCCCCCTGTGTGTATTCTGTACCCTTTGCTTCGGTTATCGTATCTTAATAGAATACCTTGAACGGCCTTTTTGTCAAATTTGGATCTCTTCGATTCCTCGACATAGGCATATGCCTTACATCCGAAGGTCCGTATATTCGATAAATTAGGTTTTCTGTTATTCCACAGCTCGTAAGGCGTTCTATTGTTTTCGTTTGCCTTGGTGGGCAACCGATTTATGAGGTATGTCGCTGTAAGTACGGCTTCGCCCCAAAAGTGGTTTTGTAAATTCGCGTCAGATTGCATGGTGCGCGCCATTTCGACTATAGTTCTGTTTTTACGATCGGCAACGCCGTTCTGCTGGCTACAATATGGTACGCTTAACTGATGTTCTATGCCGTTTTCTGTCAGGTAACTTTCAAAACTATCTCCTAGATACTCCTTCGCGTTATCGGATCTGATCGCTTTTATAGTTTTTCCGAATTTGTTCTTCGTCAGGGCTACAAATTCTTTAAGTTTTGTTATGTCTTCTGACTTATGCGAAATTAAATATATCATTGTAAATCGGCTATAGTCATCGGTAAAGGTTATGAAATATCTTTTCCCACTGAATGTTGGCGATCGCATCGGCCCGCATAAATCTGAATGAATTAAATTTAATGCTTCCTTTGATCTGTTAGTGGCGGATTTGGGGTAGGGTGCGATTGATAGTTTGCCCTCAATACATTCTTTACAAACAGTTTCATGTTTACAATTGTGTATTTCTATACCCTCGGCTAGTTTGTGTTTTGTGAGATATTTTATCGCTTCGAAATTTTTATGTCCTAGCCTTTTGTGCCAAATGGATATGCAATTTTTATTGTCACAAGATGTTTGTGTCTTCGCGTTATATCCGTAGTCATTTTTGGGTTCTAACTCATATAAATTATCATTTAATTTTGCCGTTAAAATTGTTTGGCTATCCTTTACAAATGAACATTTCTGTTTTTCAAATATTACCTTAATATCATTCTCTGTGGCTCTTTTGACAGATAAAAAGTTACTTTGCAATTCGGGACAATATAGTACATTTTTAAGAGTTATGGAATTTTGTGAGTCTGTATTTATATTCACGTCTCCCAGACCCTGTGAACATAGCCGCTTTCCGTTCGCTATGGTTATTTCGCCAAAGTTTCCTGGCATAAAGTTTTGTAAGTTGTGTTTCGTAGCTACAACATGCCTTGTGCATCCAGAGTCAATTATAAAAGTATCTTCCACCGAGGTTTGTGCTCTGTTCGCGGTCACTTGTTCGTTTTCAGGAATTTTTTCTTCTGAGGATTTGTTATCATTGGGGGGAATCAAATTTTTTTCATTATCACTATCTTCGGCCTTGCTTCCAAAGCAAAAATTCGAGGTTTCCTTGGGGTTATTTTGGGTATTTTTGTAACTATTCGTGTTATTTCTATTGTTGTTCGGATTGTTGAATGCTTTGCTCCTGTTCCAGTCATTTCTTGCGTAATTATTGTGCTGGTCTTTATTTTTCAGGTGATAACACTCATTTATTGTATGCCCCTGCTTTTTGTAGTAACCGCAGTATTTTTTAATTTTGTTTTTGTTTGTTACTTTATATGCAGTTTCACGCGCGTGATAATTTGTTCCCTGATTCTCACTCCTGTGTCTGTATTCATCAGATAATTTATTCTTTACGAATTCTAAAGTTAAATCACTTTCGTTTCGAGCTTCAAGACCTATAATTAAGGGGCCATAGGATTTAGGTAGACTGCACAATAAAAGTGCGACAATGTGAGTCTCGGGGATTTCTTCCCCAATGGCGTATAATTTGTCGCGTAAAGTTAATATATCGTTGATATGTTGGTTCATATTTCCACCGTCGCATAACTTTTTTGAATAGAGTCTCCTCAACAGAAACAACTTAGAGGATAAGGTGGATCTTTGGTGGACTCGCTTAAGGGTATCCCAGATTTCCTTGGCAGTTTTTAAATGCCGAATGTGAACAATCTGAGAGTCATCTATGAATAAATTTATTGTGGCACGGGTTTTGGCGTCTTTTTTTCGCCAAGTATCGTCTGGAGTGAGTGGGGGCGTGTCGATGACGTAACTAAAGAAATCCTCTCTGGTTAGTAGCATTTCTAGGCGAAAAGCCCAAAGATCATAATTGCTATTAGAAAGTTTCTCTACCAGGGATATTTCCTTTGCTGCAGAAATTGCCATGGCTTATCGTTAGATTCTACCCTATTTTCTTTTTTTTAATTATCTATATTTTTTGTGCGCATTGTTTATGTATATTTGTTCACCAATGTTACACTATCACACATAATATTAGTAAAATATCAATGTCTATATTTTATGCGTATTGTATATATATGTATTTTCTTATTAATGCCACACTATCATACACAATGTAATATTACTGTCTATATAATGGTTCTTTATATACTTGAAATATTTCTTATCAACAGGTCATTTATATTTATATAATATATTCAAGAAAAAAATTTTTTTCGTATATATATACTCAATATTGTATCACTTTATATATATATAATATATTCAAGAATTTTTTTTTTTCGTTTTTATATATTTTCAAATTTTCAATATTGATCAATATTATTTATTATATTTAATATAATCAATATGCATTTCAATAGTATTATTTTCAACAATAACAATCGATTACTTTACAGCCCTTTTTTTTTCTCACTTTTTCAGTGATCATAATCTATAAGTTTTCAAAGGCGTGAATTCATATTACAATAAAGGCTGTTCTTTCATTTAATATTTTTCTAAATTATTTTAATTGAAAGTTAATTTGAAATGCAGAATGTTTGTAAGAGAAAATAATTCTTCTTACCTGTATAGGTGAGAGCGCTGGATCTTCAGAGTATCACGGAAGTTTCTGTATCCACTTTATCCTATTTTAACTCTGAAAAAAGTATTTTATTGAAGCGTTAGTGAGTGTGTGTTTATATTCACAGTGATCCAGGCTTTTGACTTTAAACGAGATTATTATCTTTAATAAAATACAATTATTAATGCACTCTACATTTCTTGATTAATAGGTTAATATGTACTTGGTTAATATATACAATTTTAGCTTATCTTGATTAAATATGTGTTGCATTCTTGAGAGCCAAAGTTAGCTTCCCGAAAAGCGAATGCATGAAGTGACAGACAGAAACATATGTCCTTGTCACTCAAGAGATACGCCCTAGACTGAGATGAAAGGGTTTCTTTAGTAGAAGCAAGGGCTCTTGATCGAACACTCATTTTACAATGGAAAAACTGCTGATCACAGCTGGAATGGAGTCTATCAAAGTCCAGCAAAACAGTTCTGCTTTCATAGTCTTTCAAAGTTTATTTGTGGTGCTGCCATCTATAGGAATATTAAGCAGTTGCATTGTCACAGGCAGCTGACGCAAATGAAGACTGGATTATTGTGGGTAATTGTGCAGTCTATAAGAATTGTTTGAAGTTTGTCCGTGAAGTGTTGCCACCTGCCGCATATTTCACAAAACGAAAAGTCGAAACATATTTTGAACTATTTCCGACAAAAAGGTTTCTCGGTTCTTTCCGTATCCGTTTATAGACCTGATTACTAGTAAATATAAATTTTCCTTTTTTATTTGTTACCCACCTTTAATGCTGATTCTTGGCTGCACAGACTAGAACAGTGCCACGTTTCCCCCTAACGGCGATGTTTTGAACTACTTTTTTCTCGGAATCTTTTTTCCCATGGCTTCATTAGTCCCCTTACCAAGATTATTGTCATTACAGTTATTAGAACGAGCTACAGATGGCTCTGAATAGCGTCAGTTAGAAAAAGCACCCTGTATTTTGGTTACAGTGCTAATTAATGGATAACTTTATTTTAGGAGTATTTTAGCCAAACAGAAATATCTGAAATCACGTTATCTGTAAGAAGAAACTCATGAAACTTTTCATATTGTGTTGAATTGGAAATCTTGCTCTTTTAACATAGTAATATTATGAATCACCGTTATTAATAAAATATATTAAGAAAATAGATACAGCTCTGTCAGGTTCTGAGGAACATATACTATCAGAACTATGCTTATATATTATTTTCTTGCTTGTACATTGTCTGTGTACTAGGAATTTTAAAGTAACACTCTTTTCTTATCTGAAATTTAATCCGAGCTAGTGATGCAGAGTAGGTGAAGCAATGTAGGTTATGCATAGAGGGGCGTCCCTGCTATTCAAATGCATACCTGAGATAAGGCAGACAAAAGGATTTCACCAGATAACGAAATAACGGACGTCACGGAAGGTGACAAAGGGGGGGGGGGGGGGGCTCGATGGATTGGAGGAAGGGATGGAGACCCTGCTGGCAGAAGGGAAACCCCGTTGATGTTTTTTGGAGAGGAGTGATACAGCTGAGGGACAGCAGTTAAGGCATATAGCTGAAAATGGGTGGTCGCTTTCTCGCCGAGTACAGTGGATGCCTGGAACTCAAGGTGTGAATAATTCCAGAGTAGCTCGTGGATAGAGCGTGATTATGCAGTTAAGCTCTTGGAGTATAGAGCTAATGTGTTGTGAGATTAATAGTGATCTCCGATAAATCTAATTTAACTAGTGTAGGGTGAGAGGAATATAAAGTAGTTTAACAGTACACAGCAAGTATTTGCTGTATTTAATTTAATATTGGACCGGATCACCTATATCCGAGTTCTAAATTGTAAATAGTGTTTTGTTGTCTGTAAATAATGTGTAAATAAATTGTTAGGTCAGTTTAATTGAAAGAGTTGGTTTTCTTTTCAACAATCCTCTCATAGTGTGACCTATATCACGTAATCATATCGGGGGTAGCAGCATGTAAATAGTTAGTAAAGGATTTCTTCAAAGTTGTGTGGACTTAGAGGAAACCCGACAAGCTCCAAGTCAAAAAATCAGAAAAATTCATTTCATTTGTATTTGGAATTGCATTTAGCTTTATTTCAGTGTAGTACAACTGAAAAAGAACAACTGTTGATGTTTTAATAAATTTGCTTGTTATTAAAGAAAATTAAAACAGTAAAAGATTAAATTTTGAGTGAATATTGTGTTTTTGTAAAATTTTTTTCATTATTCAAAACATTAGAATACTAAAATAGGTGGTTCAAAAAATTAGAATGCTTATGAATTTTCCTGATTGGTTCAGAAGGTCGCATAAATTAAGCATAAAATTAGCTTTTGCAGGGCTACTTCTTAAGTTATAAAACGCTTTGCATCATCATTGTTTTTATTTTGTGTGAAACATGGGTCGTTCGTCCGACATAACGGAGTTTAAAGCATCGTATTATTGATTTGCATAAAGAAGGTCGTAATCAGCAATATATCGCCAGTTACTTGAAATGTTTTCAACGAAGTGTTAGTAGAGCAATAAAGCAGTATTTTAACGACGGACATTTTGAAAATAAACATCTGAATAGCGGCCGAAAGCCAAAAACCACTCAGAGAGATTATAGAAAGCTAAAGAGTATTGCTAAAAAAACTGTTTAGAAGTGTAAGATATTTGCTTCGAAAGTGGAAAGAACACGGTGTTAATGTGAGTAAATCGAAAACACTAAGAGGTCTTCATAAACTGGGATTTCAATCTGGTGTATCAAAGATAAAACCCCTCATGACTATTAAACAGAAAACACAAAGAGTGAAGTGGTGTAAAAAAGGGTTTTATGGGGTCTGGATGATTGGACAAAAGGTATTGTTTAGTAATGAAAGTGTATTTTGCGTAACATATGGTGATCAAGGTGTTCCTGTATGGCGAATGAAGCAAGAAGCATATGACAAGGACTGCATGAACGGTCAGTGGAATTTGCAGCCAATGTAATGGTAATGGGCTTGGATGACTGCAGATGGTCGTGGAAGGCTATATATTGCTAACGAAAGGATTAATTCTGAGATATATCAAGAAATCCTTGAGCATTTCATAATACCATCGTCAGAAGATATGTGTGGTGACGATTTTATTTTCCAAAATGATTTGACACCTTCACACAGGTCGGTGTCCACCAAGAACTGGCTTAGCCAACACTGAATTAACGTACTTCTCTGACCGTCTAGCCAGATTTAAATCCAATAGAGAATTTTTGGGGAATAATGAAGAAAAGACTGCAAGATATTGCGCCAAAAAAACAAAGTTAAGCTTCTTTACAGCATAAATCAACATGGTCAAGGTCATGTCTGTGCAGAAAACGTTATGAACCACTTGTAGCTAGCTTGGCTGAGCGAGTTCGTGCTGTTATAAAATGTAAAGGTAAAGCTATACAAAATATTAAAGAATAACTATTTTTCCCTTTTTTAAAAAAACACGTATTATTTACAATGCATTACTCTAATACTTTGAACCAAGTAAATGGATCCAATATTTTGATTTTTTTCCAAGTGTGAATAATTATTTTAATTTTTGTATTATTTCCTTTAATTTTTATGCTAAAAGAATCTACAAACTATGTAGATTCTTACAATATTAAGTTTTATCCTGTAACATTATCTTGTGGACTAGAAGAATAACACAGATTTGAATTTCCTTTATGTTAGATAATTAGCCCTATGTTAAAAAAAGAACGAAAAATCCTGCGTCCAGAATAGAATATGAAACACTTTCCAACACATTCAGAATACTTTAACAAAACTTTACAATTTATAAAGGTGAAAGTCGTCTAAATAAACAAGGTTCAACTAGGTGAGGAGGCCTACCCAAGGGCTAAAGCTCTACTTACCCAGCGATGCACATTAGACATCTCCCACCTTATATTCAGGCAAAGTTTTACAAAGCCTATTGTACAGATTATTTACAGTTATTTTGTTCATAGGAGAATAAGTTCATAGTCTTTGGAAGCTGTAAAGAAAAATTTACATATTAATGAAACTACCAGAACATTTAGTCAATTGGCAGCAATACATTTTGAAATATATATTGATTATGCTCAATTAGTCTAACACAATCTATGATTTTCTGAAGTGGGTATGGCTTCTTCAAGACTAAGGAAAACCATGATGATAATGATGCTGATTGTGTGCCTTTCTAAGGTGAAAGTGTGAAGTTAAGGCACAGTTTAGGATATAATGCAGTGAATTGCCTATTTGGCCACAGGTGCAGTTCGGAGAGAAAACCTTATTAAATTGTAGAGGTATGACGGGAATGGCCCGTGATTTGTCGCGAACACATACACTGCTCAAACAAATTAGGGGAGCAAGCAAAAAAGGTGAAGAGAATAGTGTAAGACAGCCATGTATGGGCATAAAATGGATAGTACACGTGTATCAATGCGCAATACAGAAAAAAATACGCATGAAAAGTTGTAAGGGAGCTTTTATCCTTTGAAAAGATGAAAAGAACATGAAAAGATGGTTTAGGGCAACAATTTGTTTTCATGTAAATGATTAAAAAAAAGTATTCTTTAGAAATGATGCAAGATTTTTAATATGACATGTGGTCTCCTCGAACAGCTAAGACTGCTGCACACCTGTTTTCCATGGATGCGATGAGGCTATCGATAAGACTTTGGGTAATACTGTTCCACTGCTCAAGAATTGCAATCTCCAAGTCCCGGACAGTAAAAAGAGGTTTCGGTCTCACAGCTATACGTCGCCTGAGTATGTCCCAAACATGCTTGATCGGATTTAGGTCAGGAAAGCATGCTGATCATTCCATACGCTGTATTGTTTTAGCTTCAAGCATGTTTTCCACAAGACGAACTGTATGAAGTCTGGCATTATCATGCATGGAAAAAAAGAAATCACTAATTTCTGCAACATAATACGACATGAGGTCTCAGTATCTCGTCTGTATAACTTCGGATCGTCGAACTGCCATTCCGAATGACATGCAGGCCCGTACGTCCACCTATGCTGATTCTAGCCAATAGCATCAACCCACCTCGTCTGTAATGTGATCTTTCGCGAGCGAATGTGGGATTATTTTGAGTGCCTCTTTCTCTCCATGCCAAAACACATCAGATGTCACATCCAGACTGAATCGGGACTCGTCTGTAAACAGAATTTGACTCCAACAACGTTGCCTCCAAACTCGATGTTCAGTTCCTCAATTTCTTTGGGCCGCACAGCGCCTTGAGGTCAACGGAATACAGACCATTGGCTTACATGTATAGAGACCACCCTGATGAAGCCTATTTCGGACTGTTTAGCTGGACACCCTTCGTCCTGTGGCCAAGAACAACCGTGTTTGCAGCTGAGTAGCATTGTCCGTTCCGTCTCGACGAGCTGTTAACAGGATATATCGGTAATCAGTTTCTGTGTTAGTACATTTTCGACCTTGCGCTTGTCGCTGACTACCATTCCATGTGTCTTGGAGTCGATTCCATAGCTTTTCATGGACACTTCTTGCGACTCTAACAGCGTCCACTACACTTCGTTGTGTTTTCCCAAATTCAACTGTCCCGATAAAACGCCAAGTCATGGATTGCGGTAAATTATGTTGTTGTGACATTTTCAAGCCACCTTTACTCAAAACACAAGCTGAACAATTGAATTTTACAACCTAGGCAGTGAAACAGACATTACTACAAAATCCTGATTTCTGCACTTATCTCTTTTTTCTAGTTTTTGACGTCATAAACTTTAATTTACATGTGAAGTTTTCTTTATCTGTTTTCTACAATACTTTAAATTATGGAGGTTTTATTTTACGTTACAAATCGGTGCAAATATTTGCGTAATTTCGTTAAAACCATGTGCTCTCCTAATTGTTTTGAGCAGTGCAGATATTTCTGTGGTGCAGCAATAGCTTATTAGATACTTTTGGGAGAAGGCTGTATGTATAGCGCACCGTTTGGTCACAATCTATAATTTTATGAAGTGAGTATGGCTGCTTCAAGACTAAGGAAAACCATGATGACAATGATGTTGATTGTGCCTTTCTAAGGTGAAAGTGGGAGATTAAGGCACAGTTTAGGATATAATGCAGGGAATTGTCCATTTGGCCACAGGTGAAGTTCAGAGAGAAAATCTTATTAAATTGTAGAGTTAAGACGGGAATGGCCCGTGATTTCTCGCGAACGCATAGATATTTCTGTGGTGCAGCAATAGCTTATTAGATACTTTTGGGAGAAGGCTGTATGTATAGCGCCCCGTTTGGTCACAATCTATAATTTTCTGAAGTGTGTATGGCTTCTTCAAGACTAAGGAAAACCATTATGATAATGATGTTGATTGTGCCTTTCTAAGGGGAAAGTGGGAGGTTAAGGCACAGTTTTGGATATAATGCCGTGAATTGCCTATTTGGCCGCAGGTGCAGTTCGGAGAGAAAACCTTATTAAAATTGTAGAGGTATGACGGGAATGACCCGTGATTTGTCGTGAAACATAGATATTTCTGTGGTGTAGTATTAGCTTATTAGATACTTTTGGGAAAAGACTGTATGTATAGCGCCAAGTTTGATCATAATCCCATTCTTCTTGCCGGTATTTAAGTAGCGAATATTTAGTTGTTTTTTGAGATACGAAGCTGAATATGTAAAAAAACTTAACGTCTATATAGCTGGTGATGTGGAGACAAGCGCTGCCTCTTTAGCTAGTTCGCCAGCAATCTCATTCCCAGTCACTCCAGAGTGTGCGCGAACCCACTGGAAATAGAAAGTCTTGAAGAAATGCTGCAGAGCTTGTATTATAGTTTGAACTAGATAGTTAGAGGTAAATCGGGAAACACATATTACATTTGAAAACCCAATTTCAGCAGTTACCTTCGATAGTTAAAATAATATACGGATCTTTTTGTGGAGCCCTGCATAGGATCTATTGATTTGTATTACACTAAATAGTACACTAAAAGTTAGGGTACTACTTGATTATCCCGTCGACCAAAAATCTATCGCTAAACTATAAGATTAAATGCCAATAATGGTTGGTCGTAAATGTCACATTCACTCGACTTTAAACAAGTTATACGTGTTTACGTCATCAAGTGATTTTTATTTCTACGATTTATCTGTATTGTTATTAATGTTAAACTAATTTATATATTCTTTCGTTATTTAAAATAAAAATTATGTTAATTTGTATAATTTAACGACTGGTTTGATGATTTATATAATTTGGCGAAATAGGTAGACGGGATAATTAAGTAGTACCAAAGTTAGTTAGGAAATGGATAGCACAATTGACAACTCTCATTCAGTAATAAACGGAAATGTACTTGAGATCTTTTGTGCAGCCCTGATGTACAACGTTTATATGCACCAAGCACTGTACAAACCAAAAACGAAAAATCATGCGTCTAGCATAGATTACGTAACACTTTCCAACACATTAAGTATACTGTAACACAATTTCACAGTTTATTAAGGTGAAATATGATGTCTGAATAAATAATATGTTCGGAGAGAAAAACCTTATTAAAATTGTAGAGGTATGACGGGAATGGCCCGTGACATAGATATTTCTGTGGTGTAATAATAGCTTATTAGATACTTTTAGGAGAAGGCTGTATGTATAGCGTCCCGTTTGGACATAATCACACTCTTCTTGCCAGTATTGAAGTAGAGATATATTTAGTTTTAGAAAATGCATAACGCATTTAAATTCCCAATTTCTGCAATTACCATGAATAGTAAGAAAAATATCGATTTTTTTTTTGAGCAACCCTGTATATGATCCATAGATTCATATGTATATTACATAGTATGTCAAAAGTAGTTCAATTAATTTATATTGAATATCATATGTTATTTTCATTAGCAAATGTGACTCCAAAATGACCACCGCGCATGTCGATCACGTGGCGCATGTTATCAGGTGGGGCGGGAAAGCATTAAGGACTCGTCACAACCTGGCCAAGCGCACGTTGTCGCATTCTCCATACAGCACAGACATTTCTCCATGTGTCTCCTATATCTTTAACCCCTTAAAAATCACTGAATGGTCAAAGATTCGCATGTAAAGAAGAAGTACAAAGAATCATTAAAAAGTTAGCCGTAAGCAACTCAGTAGTATCATCACTGAACTAAAGAACTACTGACAGAGAAGTGCAGATTACAGTGGAAAAATGGATACGTAAGCAATTTAGGAGTATCTACGCTGAACTAAAGAATTACTGACAAGGAAGTGAAGAGCACCGTGGAAAAATGGATCCGCAAGCAACCCAGAAGTATCTACATAGAAGTAAACAACTATTAAAAAGGCAGTGAAGAATACCATGCAAAAAGGTATCCGTACAGCAATTCAGGGATATCTACATTGAACTAAAGAACTACTGACAAGGAAATGCAGAGCACTGTGAAAAAATGGATCCTCAAGTAACCCAGGAATATCTACACCGAACTAAAGAACTATTAGAAAAGCAGTGCAGAAAGCCGTGTAAAAAGGAATCCGTAAGCAATTCAAGAGTATCTACACGACAAGAAAGTGAAGAGTATCGTGGGAAAATGGAACTGTAAGCACAGGAGTAGCTACACTGAACTAAAGAACTATTGACAAAGAAGTGCAGAGCATCATGGACAAATGGATCCATAAGCAACCCAAGAGTATCTGCACCGAACTAGAGAATGAAGTGAAATGCACCATGGGAAACTGGAAACGTACACCATTCAAAGAGTATCTGCACTGGACTAAAAAACTACTGACAAGAATGTGAACAGAACTATAGAAAAAATGGATCCACAAGCAACTCAGGAGTATCTACACCGAAAGAGAGAATGAAGTGAAGAGCACCATGGAAAACTGGATCCGTATGCAATCCAATGTGTATCTACATTGAACTAAAGAACTGCTGGGAAGAAAGTGAATAGCACCGTTGAAAAAATGAATCCGTAAGCAAGTCAGGAGTATCTACACTGAAGCTATCCACCCCTTTCCTATGTGCTGGGATCATGCATCAGTATCATTGGAAATTATGTGCAGGTTTTTTATCATGCATTAACTCTATAATTCCGTATTTACAATATTCTGTAATTTAAATAGTCTTTGGATATTATGGTAATCTCCTTTTTATTTGGGCATACCATATATTTACGGAGCCGGTTATTTTTGCCATCCTTTTTTGTGCTAAATTCGACCGATATTCAACCGGGCGTTTCAATGTTTTCAAAATCATCTCCAAGCAAGTTCTTGGAAGCTAGATACATTTCTGTTGTCTACTACGGGCATTGGGTCCAAGGCACATGGTTTCAGCAGTACGGGGAACTTGCACACTTAACAAGCACTGTCCGGGACTTACTGGACTGTGCCAGTCGTGTCATCAGAAGAAGCTTCGTGAATAGCTTTGTTTGGGTCTTCCATAACCTTGATTTATTTCAGCTCGACTTCTGCTTTTGTTGCTATGGTAAAATTTTCAAAGATTTATTAAAAAGCCACAGAAGGGCCGATAATAGTGATAGTAAGTGTGATAACGGTGGTTTCAATATACAAACTCGAATGAGTTACTGATACTTCTTTTTTACAGTCTCCTCAACAAACCGTGATTATTGTATGGGCACATGGGGCAGCTGTCTCATATAATGCGTACTACTATTTCTATATAGTATCGGTGACTTATTTAAAAACAGAATTTCTGTCACAAATAAGGCAAAAATTACTATTTGGAAAATACGTTGACTGAGTACCCTGATTCCCAAGAATGCAAATTCGGGCCTGCGTCTCAAATGGCAATTATTTTGATACTCTCATTTATGAAGTTCCTCTAATCTCATGTTTAAATTTTGTAAATTTGAAATAAAAGTCTTTTACTGTTAAAAAGTTATTAAATTTTTTCATTAACAAATCCCCGTAACATGCCCATTATTTTTATTGAAAACTGTTAAGAAAAAAAACTATAATAAAGGCATTTTCTTTTAAGCGCTCAGATATCATGTGATTAGTTCATACCTCATAATTCACTAAATTTATTTTTCATCAGAGACAATAACAATAAAACATCAAAATAAAACTATTTCATCCTTTTACAGTTCTACGAAATGGCGATGTTAAATTTGATTAACGCAGTTGTAAAAATCTGCGAGATTCTATCTGGTATTTTTCCTATTAAGCCTGAAAACAAAAACTGTTTCCCGTTTTAATCTTGGCATCATTGTTTTGTTCCCAGCTCGCTATCGGTGCGAGAAAGGAAGCCGGGCAACGAGCAGAGGCCCCAGCGCATTCATTGCCTCAACGAAGGATATCCTCTCTTATGTGGATCTATTGAACCCGTAGCCCGAACAAGGTCACGCGAAATCTGGACAGGAATGCTTTGAGTCGCGATTGTTTTTAGTTTGCTCACAAAACACTTTTTTACTTCTATATACATAAGAAGAAATTATTGGATTTCTAAAAATTTCGACATCTGTTTTTGGGTAATTTGCAAGTTTTGAATTGTTTTAATTTAAATAAGTTTTGAACACGAAGTAGGGTTACTAAACTTTCAATTTTACTTTTACAAAATTAATTACAGGTGATACTTATCACTCTTTTTTACAAGTAACTCAGTGATTATAAATTCGTAATGCAACAGTGTTTGCTCTTTGTTTCAAAGCATAAATCGAAAAGAAAATGAAGCATTTGCAACACGTGTTGCCAATACTGGGGAAAAGTTGCTGGAAAAGACAAAGCATCTCCCGTTAACCATTTTCAAAATGAACAAAAACAATGCCGTATTACAAAGCAATAATCTTTGAGTTACCTGCAAAAGAAAGTAATAAGTATTAAATATACACTGCTCATCAAAATTAAAGGGTAATAACAGAAATAAAACGTAACTAATATTTAATGAAAAATTATTAATAGACATTTCTACAAAAGCATTAGTTAACATAAATTACAATCTTTGACAGTTGATTATTCTCAAAATATTTAATTTAAAACCATATTTATGTAAATTGGAAAATGATGGAAAAATTAAGTCACCTTTTGTGGAAATTGTTTTTCTTTAATATGATATACGGTCGCCTCGGACAGCATACCTCACATCTTGATTTCATAGACTTTGCCAAAGTGTTGATCAAGTCTTCTGGAATATCTCGCCACTTTTCTAAAAGTGGACTTTTCAGCTCCCGGGGGGTCTTGGGAGGAATTTAGCGCGCTGAAAATTGGCGCCCTAAGGCATCCCATACGCACTCAATCGGGTTCAAGTTGGGTGAGTAAGGTGGCCAATCCATTCTAGCGATATCTTCTGTTTGCAAGTATTCTGACACCACATATGCTCGATGTGCCCGAGCATTGTCACCCATTAGTAAAAACTCTGGGCAAACAGCAACCCTAAGCAGTATAACTTGGGGTTCTAATATCTGCTTGATATATCTCCAAGCGGTTACAGAACCCTTTTGAATGACATGCAGTTCGGTGCGGTCATTTGTCACTATTCTCCATGGTCGCGGAAACGGAATATTTCACGGACAAGGGAAGGCAAGTTGCGTGTTCCTTCCTCTCTCCAGATCAAAATACGCCTAGAATCAGTTTTCAGACTATATCTGGACAGTAAACAATATCGGCAGTAAACAGTACTCGGGCCGAGTCTTCTTGGACCCATTGAACATGACCATCAGTTTAAATGGGCCCCTTTGGAAGCTGGAGTGAGTGGCACTCAAACTATTGGTTTTCTCGCATACAGTTCACGCTCGTAAGCCTCTTCATGTAGCAGTAGAATGACTAATTCGAGTTCCTGTGGCAGCCAGAAGGTCTGAAACCAAATCTCTTGTAGTAATTTTGCTGTTACAATGACAGAAAACGGTCTTCGGATGCAGTTCTTGCTCTTAGTGTTCCTTGACCAGGCCATCTACCAACAGATCCAGTGCTTAAAAAGCGTCTCGAAGCACTTGATATGACACTTTAAGGGATATTCAAATCTTGGGTGACCTCTATATGTTTGATCTCCGTCGATTTTACCAATTATTCGCAACTTTTGACCTTCACTTAAATTATGCCTTTGAGCCTTAATTAATGAATATTTATCAGACATTATACTCTCAGATAACACATTCATTTTAAATAGCACTAAAGACTGGAGTTGCAACATGCTTCCATTGTGCACCACATTGTCAATCACCGAATTTGCATATTTCCGGCGCTGACATATGTGCGGAAGAGCAATTTTGTGTTCAATTGTTGGTTGGTTCAATTGTTCAACATACATAATTACAGCATTAGGCATTAATTGCAAAATTAACTTAGTGAGCATATGTTTTCTCATTATCCTTTAATTTTGGTGATCAGTGTAATTAATTTGCTAATAATGCAGTGAAAACTTCAGTAACGTTACTTCTTGACACCCTGATAGTTTGCTAATTCTTCAAGTATTTTAAAGATTTTTTAAAAACAAAACATCTAATTTCCGGTCTGTTTTTTAATATGGATTGAATCAGTAATCTTACTATACATTCATTTCAATTTTTTAGCAGCATCACTTTGAGTAAGTGCCAATTATTTAATTTGAGATAGCATTGTCAAATAAAGATTTTATCACTGTACCACGACTAACGGCTACACAGCGTTACAACCCTCAGTCCTTTTGAATTCCCTGTTTTATATTTTTATATCTCTTAAATATTCGATAAATCTCTACTTTTTATCCTTCCTTCATTTTTAAAATGGTTAATGGTTGTTGCTTTATCAATGTTTACCAATGTTATTTATGTTTGTAGAATATAGTGAGCGAATTTTTAGTAGCTCTCTAAAAGCTACTGAATGATAAAGGATTTTCTACAAATTGTCATTTTTTATTATCTGGCTTTCAGCAAAGGAGTTTGTACTTAATGAATGTCAACGAGTAGATTTAGAAGAAATGCTTAGATTTTGATACTTCTTTTTTCTTGGAATAGGCTCGTTCTGGTGATTTCCCAAGAAGAACTAAAGCATCAATAAGAAATGAAAATTAAAAAAAGTAAAAATTAAAAACGACAATTTATGCAAAACCCCTTACCATTTAAATCATTTAACTGTTTTTAGCGAACAACTAAAAATCAGCTCATTCTATTGCCGATATCTTTCTGAATTTTCACGATATTTGACTAGCTTTTTTTTATGAGTTGCTCCATAGAGTTGACTATCAAATAATGAAAAAAAATTTTCGTGTGCGCATGCGCAGATAAAAAATATTTCATTCAACTGCTTATATTTCATCAAATATTTATATTTACATTCCAATTACACTGTATTATTTCTACTACATTTTGCGAAATTTTCTGAAACTGGCGTTAAATTTGGTAAAAAAAAAAAAAACCTGGATGATATAAACAAAAAACATGCAAAAAATTTTTATATTTAAAAAAAAAAATCGACATATCTCCATGAATATACGTTCTATTCTTCACACATATGAACGCCTATATTGTACAATATCCATATATTCGTAAATTCTGGCGATAGATATTTCGTGCATTATATTTTACAGGGTGATCCCAAACATTATTCCTTTTCTGTGATTTTTTGTTGGCTCCCTAATTGTCCTTCTGATCAAACCGCCATTGATAAATATGAAGTCGAACATATTCTTCATAATCCTGAAGTTCCAGAAAAATCTGACCAATATATCTTTAAATATTAGACAAAATGTCTAAAATTGAAAGTGTCCGATCATCAATGGCCATATAGTGTATAAAGATCACCAAAAAATTAATTGAAATTTAACAAAATTAGACAAAAACTTAATAAAAGACAAAAACAACTCACCAGTAACGATAATTGACAAAGATGCAACAGGATGAAAAATGCAGTGTCGTGTCTCTTGAAACAGTTAACCCTTTCCGGCGCGGAGTAATTATGTTTATTAACTGATGAAATAATTGACTGACACCGCAATTTATATACGAATTTATTAGAAAATACGAACTTGCTTATTTTATGTACATTATAATAGGAAAATTTTAGTTAAATATTCTTGGTGGGGTTTGTCAGTTTTGGAATTAAAATTAGGTGTCCCTTTTTAAGGACACCGCGCCGGTAAGGGTTAAGTAAAATAAGCCAAGAGAGAGAGGGAGAATAGTAAAAAAAAAGCTAGAAATATAGCTAGTGTTGCCATCTAGAATTCGAATGAATAACTATAATAAGCAAAAAATGTGTAAGAAGAAGATAAATAAGATGGAATTACTAAAATTCTAGATAGAAATAACGTGAATTGAAGAAAATTAAAGAATAATAAGGCAATGTGCAAAAGTTAGTAAAGGGAAGTAAACTAATTAATATATCAAAAATATATGCATAATAATGAATGTATTTGTTAGATTTACATCAAATAAAAATAAAAGATAAATAAATAAACAAAATTATAATAGAGTGAGTACAGTGCGTGTAAAAAATTTAAGAACAGCAAAAAATAATAAAAATTTCAATAAATTTAAAATGTGATAATTGAATTGATGTTGATCACAAAGGTGAAAAATTAATATAAAAGTCAACAAAATGTAAGCTTTTTATTGCGAAAAAATAATTATGAAAAGAAACGCTATTTTCGCCTGTGTAAAAACTTTAATTAAACCACTATATATTTTTTTTATTTAGAAACCTTACATATAACTATTATTGATTTGCACGTTAAAATCTCTTCTGCATAGTAATTTTTCTGGCGTTCATAGTAATAGTTTTAAATTTTATAATAATGCCAATAGCAAGTAAACTGACTGAATATAAAAAATGTACTGTTGAATCATTTGCATTGTCAGGAATGAGTTTTTGGTCTCCTGCAAAAATGACTAAAACCGTCATAAAAAAAATTTTAAGGTTAAAAGATGAGTATGAAAAATAAAATAAAATAAAATAAATAAAACCTACTGGAGGCAGATTAAAAGCCTTATCAGCAAAAAACAAAAGGATGGTTTTAAAGTAAGCATCCACTGGAAAATACTCAAGTAAAGAAATTTTATGATCCACTGGGTTCAATGTGTGCAAGAAAGCAATCTGCAATGCAATTGCTCGATCGGGGAATTTCCAATACAAAGCAAAATTGTTTAAACACTCTTTATTGATTAGACACAAAACCCATCATTTACAATTTGCGAGACAAGTAAAGCCTTTGGACGACAAATGGCTGCAGGTCCTTTCCCCCAATGGAAAAAAAATGAAACTCAGATGGTCCGGAATGACTGGAAGTATTATTGGTATTATTTAATAAAAGAAAAAGAAATTTTCTGAGAACATCAAGTTGATTGCGGATCCATTATGACATAGGACTGCATTTCGTTTAACGGTGTGGGATCACATGCATTTCTTTCAGGAAGAGTTGATTCAAAGGCATATCTAAAAACTCTTTTTGACTATCTTTCACCTGTTTCACAACACATCTAGCAGGGAAATAAGGATTTATTAGTAAGATAATGCACCATATCCACACAAGCTGTAGGCTGTAGGACAAAACTCTGTTTCCAGAAGAAAAATATTGAAGTTTTGCAATGGCTACCCTTAAGTCTTGATCGCTATGAAGTCACTATGAAGAACATGTGGGGGAAATTTAGCAAAACGGGTTTACATAAATGGAAGGCATTTTTCCTCAGCTTCAGAACTCAGATCTACGATTGAAGATGAATGGTACGAAACCAATATGAAACTGTTCCAAAAATTAATAATGCCCATGAAAGATAAAATATTTGCGGGCATTAAAAGCAATGGTGAGTGTACAAAGTATTAAGTATGTGTATCTTCATTACTGTATATTGTTTTTATTTTCTGTCCATGAAGCTATTATACAGGCGGAAATAGCGTTTTTGTATAATTATTTTATTTTTGCTATAAAATATTTGCAGATAAATTTCACAGACTTTATACTACTTTATATTAGCTTTTCAACTTTATGATACACATTATAGTAAACTTTTTTCATCAAATTTGAAATTTATCAAACAAATTAGCTCTTTTTGCTGTCTTTAATATTTTTGCACGCAGTGTATGAAGATGTTAAATAAATATTAAATAAATATTGGTATTTAATCTAAGAGGTAAACAAATACAGCCTAGAATAAGTTGTCATTATGGAGAATAATGTATGATATGTGAGCTTAAGAATACATAAAAACGCCCTTTTTAAATATAAAAGTTTTAAGCTTTTTTTAGCAGTCCCAACCTTGACCTCCGTAGTGGCATTTCGATATTTTTTTTTTTTTTTTTTTTTTTTTTTTTGTGTGTGTGTGTTTAGAGGGGGTTATTAATTTTATTAATTTTTTAATTATATATGTATTATAAAAATAGATACATGTACTGTTTTCTAGTTTATATATGTTTTTATAAGTTTTCCAGCAATCCACATCCACCCTCCTTAGTTTTTTTTTTTTTTTTTTTTTTTAATCATTTGGAAAAATGGTTATTGTAGTCGTCAGGGTAGGAAATCAAAAGCATATCTGAAGCTGTTTATTGGTTTAATCCGCATTTTATTCGTTTTATGATTGGTCTATACAGTAATATGTATTTCCCTTTACTTTCAACAGAGACCTGTTGCCACTATGACAAAAAAGTAATAAAAACTACAAAAAAAAAATTAATAACTCAGAAACAAATTAAGATACAGCTTTCAAACAAATTGCATTTAAAAGTACATTTTTTTCTCCATACGACGGTGTAAAAAGTATTATTGTGGGATGTTTAGAAGTTTAAGAATGAAATTTCATTTAAAATGGGTTTTCAGATTTCTTGGACGATGGAAAAGCCTTTTCCCGAATAGCCAATGAAATGCTTGGATAATACGTAAGTTTCAGGTGGATAATACGTAAGTTTTAAGAAATCTGACGGGTCGCAGGCGATTTTTTTGTCGCTTGCAATTTTTACGTGTAATAACACTATTAATGTTTAATTCATGGCGTACGTAATGTATGATCAACTCCGTGCGATTTTTTATGTCTTAAATTTTAGTCTTCAAAAAAAATCATTTTCCAAATGGTCGTTGTAATTTGTTAAATTGCTTTTTTTTTTTTTTTTTTTTCTATATAATAAACCCAAACTGTTAAATGAAAATGAATATTTAATGTTTGATCCACGATGAAAATAAATAATTATATATCAGCACTGTTTGTTTTAAATTTACTAAACTTGATCTTATATCTTGAGAAGAACATGAACGTTTAATACCATTACTTTGACTTAGAAGAATATTTCTGTAAACTAAAATATATTGAGATCAGTTAAAGATATAGTAAAATTAATCATATTAAAGGAAAAATCTTTTTTGATAAATATTGAATGTGAAAGCTTTATCATGTTGAATAGTAATATCCACAAAATTAATAGCAGAATTAGTTAAATTGGTAATACTAAGTTCTGGCTAATGAGAATAAAATGCAAGAAGAGACACAGATTGAGTGCCGTTTGGAGAAAATATAATTGTATCATCTATATATCTATAGAATAAAATACTATTGTTAATAAAATTTCTTTCACAGAAATAAAGAAATAAGTCAGATAACATGCTAGAAGAGGCTGCACTTTGTGGTATATCTTGATTAAAACTAAAATACCATTATTTTGGAAAATATAATTATGAAAGAGTTGAAAATTAGTTAAATATTTGAAGTAAATATTATCAGAAAAATGTACCGATGGATAATATTCTTTAAATAATGCATTAATAGTAGCAAGTAAATCCGCTAAAATAATATCGTTGAATAAGTCTTGAAGTCAAATGTAACAATATTGTTTACATTTTTAATACATATTTTATCTACAATTCAAATCAGTTTTATACAAAAACCATGCTTGTTCGAGTTTCTATGTTCCGATGTTTCTAGACATTGTTATAGATTTCTTAAAACTACAAACTTATTTTTTTCTTCTTTAAAGAAAAAACGACACATATTTCTCAGAATATGTGTTTAACCATATTTCTGCAAATTAAAAAAAACATAGAGTAAGAAAGAACGGCCTTTGCTAACAACGAAACAAAATAGCTGGTCCAGATATAGTTATTAGCGTTGAGAGTGCGAAATGCTAAAAATAAAGATTCCGTGTTCTAATGTATTCCACTTGCATATATCAATCCTTTCGACAAAAAATTATGCAATATATGATCTTTTGAAATCATATTACTCTTGAATGGAACAATTTTTAATGTTCTCTTAAATATAAATATTTTTATTTCCTCAAACGCAAAGGAATTGTATTGTCCGTCCGGGAGTAAAAATGTATACTCAATCATAGATCCTCAATTTCATATAAAAACACTTTTTGAAAAATTTTCTGAGAATTACATGAATTGATCAAGGCATTTGAACATCTTTTCTAGCATCTTACACCGATAAATATTCTCAAGGACCCCATTATCCCCATCTTTCAAAAAATCTACAAAATGTTTGAGTTGCTATACTCTGAATCTAGAATATCGTCAAAAATTTCCCATAACTACTAGTTGAAACACTGCTGAGGAAGTTGTTGGGAAGGAAAAAAGCAGGGGAAACAATGGATGGTTTGATGATGATTATTGGCAACTGATTAAGAAAAAGAATAAGGGAGGAGAAAAAAAATGCTGAAACATAGAACAAGAGACAGTGAAAATCACTGTAAAACAATTAGAAGAAATGCTCAAAAGTTGTTACGTACAAAAAATGAACTATGGAGCAGTGTAATAGCTAGGAAATTGAAGACCTATAAATGATAGTAGATATCAGCCTAATGTATTCAAACCTTAAAGGAATAAAAAAGGGCTACCAACCAATAACCTTTTTTTATAAATACAGAAATGATAAACTTATTGGAGTATATGCAAATGTGATAAATACATGGGAGAAAAACTTTGAAGAATTGTTAAACAGACAGACAAATGACGAAAGAGGAATACAGTTTAACCCCTTGAGGGGCGGTGGGATATATTGTATCCCACCTACGATTAATGAAGATTTACACCAGAAAAATTTTATGAAATTTTACTTTTCTAACTTTGGTGGAAAAAAGACGTAAAATTGCTTTTCCTTATTTTGAAATAAAAATTTTCTAAATTTCCGGTGGAAATTCAGCATTACGCAAACGCAATTGCTTGCCCCTTAAGGGGTTAACAGCGACTACGGTGATATGAATGAAGAAACTGTGAACCACCGACTTTAGATGAAATAAGGGATGCTATTGAAAAATTAAGAAATGAAAGAGCATCTGGTGTAGATTTATTGAGTATTGAGCTTTTGAAATATGGGAGAGAGAAGTTGGTATAAAAGTTGAATTATTTAGTAGTAGATATTTGGCATAATGAAAACATGCAAATGAATGGGATAGAGCTATTATTATCCCAATTCCCAATACATAAAAAGGAAAATATCTTAGACTGGCAGAATTTTAGAGGCATAGCCATCTTAAATCTTACATAGTGTTGGCAAAGATAATTGCAAAACGATTGCAGCCATATGCTGATATGATAATAGGTCATTATCAACGTGGCTTTAGAAAAGAACGATCAACGGTATATCATATTTTTAGTATTAGGAACATCTTTGAAAATTTCTGTGAACAAAATATTAATGTGCACCAGTTATTTGCTTATTTTAAACAGACCTACGACATAAGCAAGATAAGTTATTCGAAATGTTAAGGGAATTTAGAATACTTGATAAAATTGTTAAACTAGTTAAATTGACACTGGATAGCACAAACGATAAAGTACAGAGAAGACTTGTTGAAACTTCTTTTTCACATCGTATTTTTGCGACTCAAAAACAGTGACTGAAGGAAGAAAGAAAAAAGCGACTCAAAAGTGCTTTTACTAACAACACAATAGTGGGTCCACATCTAATTGTTGGTGTTGAGAGTATCAAACGCTAAAAATAAATAAAGATCCCTTAATCTAATACATTACACATACATATGTCCATCATGTCTAGAAAAAAATATGCAAGATGCGATCTTTTGAAATCATATTACTCTTGAATGGAACGATTTTTAATGTTTTCTAAAATAGCAAATTTTGTATTTCTCATTAGTCTCATTCATCATATTGACCGTCAGTGGAAAATAAATATATATACAGAGTGTTCCAAAATTCGACCGACAAATTAAGAGAGGTGATAGAGATAGAACGCATTAAGAGGATGAAAATTTACCATAGAACATATGATTGCAAACCACGTATTTAGCCACACATACAGGGTGTTTCATTCTAACTGAACTTGCGTTGACGGTAATAATTTTGAGAAAAATCGAAGTATTACAAGGAAAATACAATGATATGTACCTTATTTTGTGTGAAATGTTACAACATCATGAAAAGTTCTGAAAAAACAGGGTGCTGAACAATCGATGATACCGTATGAACTGGCAATCGCAGTCCAAAATATGGAGCGTCAAGTGCATACTCAGTGCCTGATTACCGCACCGGCCAACTAGGCCATGGCCTTGGGCTCACTGCTGTTGGGTGCCCCAAATTTAATAAAATCATTTAGGATTTTTTTTTAATTGCCGTTTTCTGCAATTATTTTCTCAAAAAACAAAAACGATTTTAGTTAACTTGATATTGTATCGTAATATCTAATGCGAACTCACCGAATACTCCCATAAAAAAAAAAAAAAAAAAAAAAATCTAGCTACTATTTTGGTAAGAGGAGGGGGGACGAAAAGGTGCTGGGCCTAGGGCCCCATACAGTCTTAATCAGGCTCTGTGCATACTGCTGATGTACATAATGGAAACTTCTACCACTTTTTTCAATATTATCACATTTGCAACAAAGGTGAGAATTGTCTATCAAGCTTTTTTTTATAATATACCCCAGTTTTTTGAAGGTTATTGCCGTCAACACAAATTGAATTAGGGCAGAAATCCCTGTATATTTTATTAAATACGTGGTTTGCGACTCCATGTTCTATGGTAATCTTTTATCCTCTTGATGCTTTCTATCACCTCTTGTAATTTGTTGGTCGAATTTTGGAACATCCTGTGTATATATTCAATCAGACTCTCCATTTCATATAAACAGAATTTTTTTCTTAACTCTACATGAATTAATAAGGCATTTGGGCATCTTTCTTTGCAGCTTACACGGATAATTATTCTCATGGCCCCATTCCACCCCCCTCACTCCTCATTACAAACAATATACAAACACCACACTTGTTTGAGTTGCTATGTTCTGATTCTAGACATCGCCAGAGATTTCCCAAAACTACTAGTTGAAACTTCTTTTTTCCCCTAAAGAAACAAAGCGACGCATCATATTTCTGTGAATTAAAAACAGTGACTAAAGAAAGAAAGAGAAAGCGGCTCAAAAGTCCTTTTTGCTAACAACAAAATAGTGGGTCCACATCTGGTTGTTGGCGCATCCAGTGTTGAGAGTGCCCATTACGTACAATTACAGAGCGGCTTCCGCAATTTCTATCGTCCGGGCCTCTCATGTCGCCCAACGCTTGCAAGTAATGAAATGTGCCCCCTGATTTTCTGACAACTCGGCTCACGAGAAAGGGACTGTTCTCATATTGCAAGGTGGAAACGTGTCCAGTGGCGTAGAAAGAAAGAATATTTGTATTAAAGTCTTATGTCTGGTGTGAACCAGCAATCTTAAATCTACATTCTAAAACCAAGAGAACGAAAAATCATGCGTCAGCATAGATTATGATTTCTTTTCATCGTTTCTTCAGACATTTCCTTCTATTATAAAAAAAATAAAATTTCTTAATAATATTCTGTTTGTGTTGGAAAGTGTTGCCTATTCTATGCCTCATGCATGCTGTTTTTAATACTTTCTAACAATGTTGAAAAATGAATTTATGAATTGGGTTTGTCTGTTCGTCTGTCCCTGGCTCTAACTCGGGTAAATATAGTGCGATTGATATATGTCATTGGGGTTCACTATGCTACGTTCGGTATTGAAAATCAACTTTGTAGCACTTATGCTTCATTTAACATGTACACTAAAAAAATTCCATTACATTACGGCCTATGGGGGGGGGGGGGGGGGAAACCGTTTGCGGTGTGTTTGAAAGATATTACGCTATTTTAAACATACTCAAAGTTATATGTATCACTGAGGTGTGTTATAAGCGATTTTTGTAGTATCTGGTGTGCATATAATTAATCTTTCATTTACAGGGACACACAAAAGTATTTTTCTACAGTACTAATTATGAAGAATAATTGCTGGTAGTGCTTTTCAGTTGTGGTACGTGTTTTAAAATTTAATCTTTATATACATATATATATATATATAACCATTAATTAAACATTACCGACCGTCATCAAAAACCGCAATATTGTGAATGAAATGACAATAAAAATGGATACCACAAACCTATAATATACAACTGTATCTTTAAAATAAAGTGCCTTATACTTAATTACAAGAATTAATATGGAAGAAAAAAAGAAGAATATGGATACCGAAAAAAATAATTGAAAAACTTATATATTTAATTACGTTTTCAAGAGTATACAGAATTCAATGATATTAGCAAATCGGTTGTTTTCTGTGAGAAAAAAAGCTAAAAGCTGAAAATTTTTTTTTCTCTTGTACTCAAACAACCAATATGACCAAGAGAATAGTTTCAAGATGAAAACAGAATAATATCAAATGGCATGAAATGGAAAAAACAATACAACCTTTTAAATATTTAATTTATGGCATAAAAAATAGAAATATTACACAACATACCGAATAAAATCCCAGTTGTTTTCAAAAATTTTCCTGCACATGGTATCCAAAAGCACGATAAGATTAAGGTGAATTAAACAGTTAAGTTAACACAGAAATTAAAACTTATGGATTCAGTTATATATATATATATATATTACTGCATGTGTATAAGTTTTATAAATCATTATATACAGGAATAAACAAAGAATATAGAGTATATTTCCGATTATTAACAGAAATTGCTGAATGGGAATTTTAAAAATTGCTATGCGTTTAATTGAACTAACTTTTAGCATACGAAATACCAATCTAAAGATCATATGCAGGGATGAGCAAAAACATTCTGATATTTTTCCAACTATTGATATACAGTATTCTGAATGAGTTGGAAAGTGTTTCATAATCTATGCTTCATGCCTGTTGTTTTTTCATTCTTATTTTAATAATAATGTATGCATGTTCCGCAAATGTTTAACTGACTTTCGAGAATTCTGAGACAAAACAGTTGAAAATTATTGATTTAGACTTCATATTCAGATCTAATGTGGATGCGAAATGTGCTTTTCTTTACTTTTAACGGGTAAAAAAAAAAGCATTTTTTTTCCTTGCTAATAAAATACATACAAATTTAAATGAATTTACTGAAAGCAAACCGGCTATTCCTGCAAGGATTAAATCAATAGCTATAACCGCTTTTGTGTTTCGTGTTGCACTATCAGTTTTTCCCTAACAAAATGTATGCCCGTAACTGAAACTTTAAGTACATATTAGCTCAGAAAGGATATTTTTATAATTTGTAATGTTTAAAAGGACGTATCTAAACTTTCTTCCAAGATACGTGTATGAATATTTGTACAGAGTTTTTAGGTTATTTTTTAATAAATTGTCAACAGGATTTTTATTTCCATGTGAAAATTTTGAAAATATATTCCTTAAAGTAAAAATCCCTGTCTAAAATCCTTTTTTTTTTTACTTTAAAATTTATTATAAATTTTTATAAATAACGTTTTTATAAATCCTGAAGAAAAATTAACAAGAAATCTTTTCTGCGGGCAATAACAGCAAGTAATGAAATCGGCAAATGATTCATGAGCTATATCAAGAATTAGGTAGGAATTAGTTGTATCAAGAATAGGCTTAAAACTTTTATTAAAAAAAATACATATAAAAAAAGTTGAAAGTTTTCAAAAACTTTTTATATAAAAAGTATTCTTTTTAGAAAAACACTGGGCCTGAAAGTAACTGCACAAACCGTCACCTCACCGAGTTGGATGCTGAAATTCTAGGATTAGTTAAAACTCGACTAGCATGTTAATTATAATTAAGCTATTATTTTAAAGTCCATATCTCATTCACATATACATGCATCATTATGATTTTTTTTAATTTTAGTTTAGTGAAAACTTTATAAATGCAGTTGGTCTGCCAAGTCGCATATCTTAGTGGAAAACACATGCAAACCCGATATTAGGGGTTGACTGGCAGGTTTACGATTGTGCTTTCCTGATGCTCCCACAGTCCTCCATGTTTTCATACCTTTGGGTGCAGGAAAACACAATGATAAACCTACCGAACAACCACTAAAATCGAGTGTTCAGGTGGATTTCCACCAAGATATGACTTGGCAGACCAGCTGCATTCTAATATGCTAATCGAGTTCTGTCTAATCCTGGAAGTTCAGCCGTCAATTCGATGAAATGATAGTCTGTGCAATCGTCTCCCGGTCTACAAGTTTAAAAAAAAATAATAAATCATTAAAAAATGTCTATAAATAAAGAAAATAAAATGTGGACGTCCAGTGTTATTTCCAAAAAATTAATTTTTAAATAAATGTTTCAAAATTAATAATGGTCTATATTAATACATGGAAATTATTCCAGAGAGAAACATTCGCCTTGCATACAATATTTCAAATGAAAATCAAATTTCAAAGTAATTACTTAAGAGGCGCAAAGGTCAACATAGTGAAAGAGATTCCATGCCGGGGCTCGAACTCGGGCCATCAGTATAGCGCACTGACACTCTACCGACTAAACCACATGGAACGATACCCAGCCTGGAAAATTTCTCACTATTATAGGTTGGCAAGGCTACAAACGCAGCACAAGATGGAATATTTATCGTGAGCCACCGACATGAGGCAAACACGAAACTTAATTAAATCCATCATACTTTGAAATTTGATTTTTATTTGAAATATTGTATGCAAGGCGAATGTTTCTCTCTGGAATAATTTCCATGTATTAATATCGTTCCTATCGCCTTGCCAAAATATAATAGTGAGAAATTTTCCAGGCTGGGTATCGTTCCATGTGGTTTAGTCGGTAGAACGTCAGTGCGCTATACTAATGGTCCGGGTTCGAGTCCAGGCATGGAATCTTTTTCACTATGTTGGCCTTTGCGCCCTTAAACAATTACTTTGAAAGGGTCTAGCCGGATTAGCATAGCGAAATGGCCCCCACGGCCGATGTTTGAAATAACACATGTGGTAATAAGACTCACCATGAGAATACAATATAGAGTGTTTTTAGCCCCTGACCTTGAACTGTCCTTGAGATAATCGGCGAAGTATGTGCCGGTGCTACTATTTTTCAAATAAATTTTTCTTAAAAAGTATAAAGGTTAAAAAAAATGAAACCAATGCCAATTATTGAAGAATATATTAGTTCACATTATATATTTTTTTCACATTTTTACACAAATTTTAACATAGAAAAATAAACAAAAATATTTTTACAAAATTTTATAAATGTAGTAATTTTATATTTACACCAACCAAAAAATTACAGAACAATGCTCAAAGTATATACTTTTAAGAAAAAAAAAATTATTAAAATCGAAGATGCGCTTTTTGAGTTATAACAAAAATAATGCTAGCAACTTGCTAAAATATTCGTTACTTTCTCTGTTTATATTTGCAGAAATACGCTACTATCAATGCATTGGTCGATTCGGGACATTTCCACTTGGGCAGAATGCGCAGTGCGACAAAATAAGATAATTTTTTCCATTTATACCACATTCCTATAGGTTTGTTTCGTGTTTGTAAATATTCTGTTATTGTGACGTACACCGCATCCTTCTCGCGTAATAATATCTAGAATTGGTAAATAAAATGATAACATTTGCCCACTGTGATTTTCGCATTGAAGAAGGCTATGGGCTGTACACGTACAGTGTACATATATAACATATCACTTTAGGGGGGTTGTTGTGTGTGCATGTGTGTGTGTGTGGGGGGGGGGTCTGGCACTTGATACCGGAAGATATCTGTAGGGAGAGGGGGGGGGGTCATTTTATATCGTTATCATTTTTGAAAAAAAAATACTCTTTTCTCGTATCTTTTTCTTTATATCTGTTATATTAATTATTTTAAGTCTGTTTTCTTCTTTTTATGAAAATACAAAGTTATTATTAAAACCATTGAATGATTATAAAACATTTCATTTCAAAATATGGAATAACCCAACGTTCACCATTAATATTCTCCTGCCATATGCGTATATAATTCGTTGTTAGAGAAACTAGATTCGAAATGATATTTGTTATTTTTGCTGGTAAAAGATAGAACAGAATGTTGGCCACCTGTTTTGTTTAAAAGAAGTTCTGTTTAGCCCCGTGCAAGGGCGAAGTTCACGAAGACAATATTACTGTTCAATGCATTATGTAACAAAGATCTATTATTAAAATCTTATAAGTATTTCTTTAAAATGTTATTTGATATAAGTTATTTCTTATATAACAGTGATATTTTATGAATTTGTTCTCTTCATTTAAATAAGTAAAATATGCGAATAAAAAAAGTTACAACCATATCTGTATATCATTGCAAACGTATCAAAAGATAAAAAAAAAAAAAAAAAAAAAAGGAAAAAATTGTAAAAATAAAAATAATTTTTAAACACTAGTAACAATATTATTAGGGGGAAAGGGGGTTCGCGAAATGATAAACGTATGATATAGGAAAGTTAGAAGGGGTCCGAAATTGCCAAAAAGTTGGTAACCTTATATATTTACAGCTCCTATTCAGCTTCACCTGCACAATGGATTTGATATTATTACGCGATAAGGATGCTGAGTACGCCAAAATAACAGGATAGTTTCGTGTTTACAAACACGAAACAAACCTATAGGGAAGTGGTATTTATGGAAATATTCTCTTATTTTGGCGCACTGCGCATCCTGCTCGAGTGGAAATGTCAAGACCAATTCATTCATAATAGCGTATTTCTGCAAATACAAACAGGGAAAGTAACGAATATTTTCAAGTTGCTAGCATTATTTTTTTATAACTCAAAAAGCGCATCTTCGATTTTAACGAAATTTGTTTTCTTAAAAGTACATACTTTGGGCATTATTCTGTAATTTTTTGGTTGGTGTAAATACAAAATTACTACATTAATAAATTTAAAAAAGAATTTTTTGTTTATTTTTCTATGTTAAAATTTGTGTAAAAATGTGAAAAAAAAATTATAATGTGAACTAATATATTCTTCAATAATTGGCATTGGTTTCATTTTTTTAAACTTTTGTACTTTTTGAGAAAAACGTATTTTAAAAATAGTAGCATCGGCGCATACTTCGCCGATTATCTCAAGGACAGTTCAAGGTCCGGCCCTAAAAACACTCTGTATTGTATTCTCATGGTGAGCCTTATTACCACACATGTTATTTCAAACATCGGCCGTGGAGGCCATTTCGCTATGCTTATCCTACTAGACCCTTGATTTTTCATTTGAAATACATAATGGTCATTATAAATCAGATAATAGCTGATAAAAAAATATAAAAAAAGTTCTTGTTGAATTTTGCATTTTAATTCCAAATAAATAGCTATCATACTAAGATTTAGCTTTTTTTCTGTTTTTAAGGAATTTTATAATTTAATAAAGTCTACTGAAAATTGCTGGTTATAAAAATGTAAAAATATATCCGTAGTTTAGACTCGAAGAAAAAAAAAAAAAAAAAAAAAAAACGTGTATCAGATCATAGAATGTAACTCAACAATAAACATGTTTAGGAATTATTTTTTTATTATTATAAAATTTCTTAGATAATCATATCAATTTTGGCATAATTTTGGTTCATTTTATTCACATTGAAATATTTTTTTGTTTTACCCTATTTGTTTAAGTTATAATGTAATAAGATTTTGAAGAAAGTTTGAAATTCTCTTCTTTCTTGAGTTTTCATTCAGCAAATGGAGCTGGAACTTGGAAAGGAAAATAATTGCGATATAATTTATGTAATTTTCCATTTTGTACAATTTAGTTGCATCTTGTGTTATGACTTTAAATAAATAGCTATCATTCTAAATCTCAACTTGTTTTTCATTCTATTTGTTAAGAATTTTCTAATATAGTGAAATTTGTTGAAATTTTCCATTGAAATAAAAATGTAGTAAATACCCACAGCTTTAACCTGAAAATAGGCTTGAAAAATAAAATATAAACCATTTCCATAGTAGAATTTAACTGCTATAAATAAGTTTTGTATTTATTTTTTATTATTATATCATTTATTAGCTTGAATTTTGAGATACAATTTCAATTCATTTTAATCATAATGCAATTTTTTTTCTTTAAATTGTTTTTTTTTTTTTTTTTTTTTTTCGTTTAACACATGATTAAAGAAATTTTGAGCAAATTTGGAAAGTCTTTTTCTTTTTATTTCTTTTTCTTCTTTCTGTAAAAGTAGCTGTAATGACAGAAAACGTTTCAATTCCATTTATCTAATTTTCCGTTCTTTTCGATTTAGTTCTGTTTATTAAATTTTATAAAAATACACAGGTTGACATTACATTGATATAATGGAATCTTTTTGGCAATATAATTTACTTTTATACTGAAACATTAGAAACTACAACTTTAGTATAAAACATTTTTAAGTTTAATTTCATTATAGAATTATTTTTTAGATACTAATATATTTTTGGCATAACTTGGTAGACTTTCATCATACTTCAAATATTTTATTTAGCTTTTTAATACTTTCCAACATAATTGAAAAGTGTTTATGACTTCGGTTTCTCTGGCCGTCCATCCATGTTCTAACTCTTGTAAATATACTCGGATTACTCTGTAATTTTAATATGTTATCGACATATACTATAGCACGTTTTCTATTGAAAATTAAGACTAAAATTTACAGTTCATTTACAGGAACAACCAAAAGTATTTTCCATTATATTATGGTCAATGGGAAAAAATCGTTACAAGTGCATTCTCAGGGTGTTGCACCATTTCAAACATAATTAAATTAATATTCATTTATGAAGTGCACTAAGACATGCAATCTGTGGAATATGGGGTGCAAAGAATCTATTATTTATTTACAGGGCAACACAAAATAATTCCATTGCATAAAGTCCTACGGAGTTAAACTGTTTGCAGCGTATTTTAATTATGTTTCACTATTTCAATACTGAAATTGATAAGCATTATTGAGATTTACTATAACAAGATACATGCTGTAGATATCATTTATCGTTTATTTATAGAGACACACAAAAGGTTTCGAATACAGTACTGTGTATTAGCGATAATTGCTGGAAATGAGTTTTCAGTTATGATATGCGTTTTTAAGCTTAACTAAATTTTGCACATTACGGGTGCCATAGATCATTTACAGGGTTATGCAAAAGAATTCGAAAGCATTACTGAATATGAGCGTGAATTGCTTAAAGGTGGTTTTTATATGTATTTTCAAGCTGAACTATATTTAGCATCTAAGAGATGTTTGTAGAATATAAATAAAATCATATACAGGACCACGCAAAGAACTGGATAAATGACTGCTTATGGATGATGGATGATAAATCCAAAAAGCGTGATTTCAGTAGTTTTAAGAGTGTCTTTTATTTTAATTAAATTTTAGCTTAATACGTGGCGTGTATAGAAATCTGAAGGCAATATACATGGTTGTACAAAAGAATTTAAGATTTGTAAAGAAAAGAATTGAAGAACCTTTCCGACTATGGACGGTAATTGCTGAATCTTGTTTTGTTTTTCAAATGTGTTATGCGTTTTCTAAAGCGATCACTTATGTATCTTATTTAGCTTATTAAACAGCGAAGTATTGTTAAAATATTATGGAAGAGTTGGAAAGCGTTTCATAATCTATGCTTGATGTATATGATTTAACTTTTTTTTTTTTTTTTCGCACGAGTTAAACTGTAAGAGAAATTGGAAACTCTATTAGTATAATTTAAAGTCCTTTTCACAATAACAATTTGCTTTCTATCCCAGCTTGAGAAAGCTTGAATCTGCTGATGACTTACGTATTCACCAATTACTTTATCAACAGTATCTAACAAATGATTTTATGCATTAGTACAGAAATAAACGTGCAAACGAAAACTATCTGTAGGGAATCCTGTCTAAAACGGAAAAAAGTTTCATGGTTTCAACGTGATGAATGCCATACAATCATACAATCATACTTTCTAAAAGCCAGATATTTTAGTAAAATGGATTTCCTTTCTTCTGTTCCTATACTGTAACAGGTTCGAAATTGCACGTCAAATGTGGCAAAACGCGTTCATACTATATCTTGTTTTATAAGTATTTTTTGAACGCATATCGTACTGAAAGTATATTTTAGGGCATTTCATAAGTGCATATCAATTTCCTTCTGTTCAAAAGGCTATAACATCATTCAAATGCTTAAGATAATTTTTTCCCATTGGCCGTAATGTAACGGAAAACTTTTGACTGTCCCTGTAATTAAACTATACATCCAATTTTCATAAAATTTGAAATGATTCGACAAAAATGTTGCAACAATTATATATTTAAAATTTAATACCATTCGGTTGGATAGTTCTATTTTTGTTCTATTACATGCGGAAGACGGACAGACGGACGGACGGACCGAGCGACGACTATTGGTGCTAAGTAATTTATGTAATTACGAACGCACCTAAAAATTAAGAAATGTTTCTTTCATCTTTCAAGAAGATTTACAATAAACTATTAAATTAAAAAAATTAAAAAAACCGACAGAGTAAAAAGCGAACTAATTAATTATTTCTCATCAATGTGAAACTACTTTTTTTATTAGCACACTCTCGCTATATACATCTTGTTCAAATTTTCAATCGTTAATAAAATACTTATTATTCATCCAATCAAGCTCAAATAATTTTTTTTAACTTGTAGTGGATGACACTTGATGTTAATCCAGTTTTTTCAAATATTAATTCATTAATTAAATTAATTAATTTTCAATAATCGAGAGAGCCCTCTTCTTGATCAATATATTTTAAGACCGAGAGAGCGCTCTTCTTGATCAAGGCATTTGAAGCGCCGTTCAACAGGAAAGAAGAATTGGAGAAAAAAAGTTCTCTTATTGACCTAAGTAGGAATTGACTTAAAAAATATATTTTTTTTATTACTTGTTTATATTACTTACCTATTTTTTTCTTTATTTACTTGTATTGATGACTTTTAAGTTGTGTTTAATTGTTAGTTCCTACCTATAAACACTGTTTTGATGAGGTCTATAGATGTCAATAATAGTTAGAGTTGCAGTAAAGCTAGAATTCCACAATACTTGCACAACTTCCAGGTTGTATAATATTTTAACGGAGCTTCTGACTGCAAAATAGTCAATGAAACATCGTCTTCATTTTGAAAGACCTATCCAATGATAGGCCACTCAATAGGGTGCGTAAATTTTTTTTCGTCTCTACCACCATTTTGAATTTATAAAAACAAAACCTAGCCTATAACCATCGGGCCGTTAAGACGAATTGATAGAGACCTCATTCATTAAAATCCATTCAGCCATTGGGATGTTTCGAGGTTATAAAGAAATCCACATACACAGATACGCGTGAAACACATAAAATTTCTTTTCGGTCGGGTAAAAATATAACATAACATCTTTTGAGTTCGCCACGATTTTGAAAAGAGTTCAGAAACCGATAAATTTCCCAGAATCAAAGAAATTTTTCTTAAACAGGTCCCTTTTGATGCCCGTGATTTTCGGAAACGTTGCAAAGTAATTTTTAAAATAAATTAATCAGTTTTCTCAACCCTGTATCAAAACGAAATATCGGTTTTTTCGGATGATATGAATTATCTAATTGTAAACATTTTCAGCTACGTAACAAATTTATGAAAGTAAGAGGGATAAATTATGTTCATTTTATTCTGCTAATTTAGCATGCGTCTGTTGAACATGAAAATATTTGCTTAGAATTGATCGAATTCGAAAAACTGATGTTTCGTGTTGAGAAAACTAATTAATACACTATAAAACATTCAGAAACGTTTCTGAAATTTAGAGCAGCAAAAGAAATTTTGTTTCAAAAACACTTCTTTAAATCGTAGAAATCTATTGGTTTTTGGTTTTTCTGGTCCAGGCGTTTTTTTCCAATTTGAGAGTGATTTGGAAGAGGTTATGTTATATTTTCGTAAACCTTTTTGATAAATCAAAATACATTTCTATTTCTCTCTCTCTCTCTCTCTTTTCTTTTCTTTTCTTTTTTTTTTTTATAGATTTTATCGTACCGTATTTTATGGAAGAAACGCCGCGGCGTTTACGAGTTTGAAAGTTAATTTTTTTTTTCAAGTGCGGCGTTTACGATTTTTTTTTTTTTTTCGCGCGCATAAAATTGGCATAAAATAAAAATTCTTTAAGACTGTTCTCAAGTCTCCTGCTCAACAACGCGGAACTTTCTAACGCATTTTCTGATTCCTTTTTAAACGCAGCGGCATAAATTTGGAAGGTTGACTATTGAAGCGATTTGAAATTGCAACGCATTTTCAGTTTTTTGATAAATAAATTACTTATCGAGTTATAAGGGGTTATGGTCACGTGATGACAAGATTTTCTTTCTTGGGCCGCTGGAGCGAGAATTCGGTTCAAAACGTCCACTTTGATAGCATTTTCTGAAACATCTTCTGTCTTACCAAAAAAAAAAAAAAAAAAACCTTGCGATTACATAGTTTCTGAATAAGAAAATCTGCGAATTACATTCATTTCCGAACAAAAATGAATTTAGAAATGTGTCATAAAGTAGATATTTGGAAGAGGTGGCAAAATGGATATAACGGGCCTCGAAAGATGTGCCTGTTTCTTCAATAAAATCCAGTTTTTCACAGGCTGGAATCTAATAAAAATTGTGACATTCCCGATGATCATACCGAACCATACAGGTTACGAAGAAAATTTACAACGCTTCCACTCTGATATTGACGACTCAGATTTTGAGGGCTTCGAATAGAAACTAAAGAATGTCCATAGGGGATGCGACCCACTCATAAAAGAGGGCCAAATGGCGCACACCATTTAAAAATGCATGGAGCGCCGAAGGAGATGGGTCCACATAACGTGCTCTAGATGGTTTAAATACCAACTGAAATGTGCTTAATTAAAAAAAAATTACAAAAAAATATTTAAAACTTATTTAAATATTTTAAATAAAATTTATGACGGGTGCGGCGATTACGATTTTTTTTCACTTATTTAGGCCTATTTGAGGAGTGCGGCGCTTACGACGGGTGCGGCGTTTCTTCCATAAAATACGGTACTTCATTTTTTTCGAGTACTAATTGGCAATCATATTAAAATATGATTATTAAATAATGCACACACACATATATATATACATTAAGTTATTATTATATATATATGGAAGTAAGAAGAAATTCCTTTAATCGAAATAAAAAGAAGTTTGTGATGTTTATTGCTATTATTTTTAAATGAATTTTCAAAATATAGAAAAAAATTTTGATGAATCAACATTTGAAAAAAAAAAAAAAAAAAAAAAAGTAAAACATATTTATGAAACATATCGCGTTAGCTTACGGAATAAATTATGGGAAAAATTGCCATTTTCTGTTTTAGTTTGAAAGTGTTTTTCATTTTCCTTTTTTGAACTTTTTTATATTTTAGTGTATAAATTGTTTGTTGTTTATAATAAGTCAGATATTATCGCTATTTGATTTTTCTAAAATCTTACAGCTATTACATAACGTGATTTAAAATAATAACAATAATTCTGAACCTGAGGGTTTTTTTTCATCCAATCTCTAAATGATTTTCTTTTATAATAAAGTTTGTGGAAAATATCTGTTAACAAAAGTAAAATGTAGTAGATATCAGCATTTTTAACCTGTAAAAAAGTATAGAAAAACTAAACATACATATTTCTATTCTATCACATTATAGAATGCATCATAAATAAAATTTTTATTTATTTTTATATCATTCTTTAAATTGTAATATCTTTTGGGCATAATTTTACTTCGTTTTCATCATACCGAAATTTCTTTTTTTCATCATACTGCAATTTCTTTTTGTTTAAATTTTTTATTGTTTAACACATATTTAATGAAACTTTGCTCAAAATTGCAATATATATTTATCTGTCTATCTATCTATCTATTTTGATTTTATAAATGTAGCTGGAATGATACAGATAAAGTTGCAACTAATTCATATAATTTTCAACTTTGTATAATTTAATTGTGTCTGTTCAATTAAAAAAAAGAAAATATACATATATATTAATATAACTTAAATTTTTAGCAATATTAATTTACCTTTTCCTTCCAGTATTAGAAACTGCAATTTTACTTTAAGTCGTTTTTGGATTTAGTTTTATTATCATACCATTTTTTTAGATAGTAACATATTTTTGACGCAACTTCGCTGGATTTTCATCATACTTTTTCTTCTTCTTCTTTTATTACACGATTCCTTGTGAAGCACGTAACTAAAGGACGTTTTGAGAAAATTGAAAGCTTTTTTATCATTATTATTAACTATTTTCATTTCATAAATACAGTTGAACCAAATAAAGAAAACCCCAAAAGAATATTTAATACGTGATTTATCACATTGCTAACTAAGCGTAGAACCAACAGAATGAAAAATGTCCAAGCCGGGAGTTGAACCCCGAACCCTTAGAACACTGAGAAAAAAAATATACCGCCTTCACCTAGAATGAATAGGTAGTCATTTTCTGTTTCCCTAAACTAGAAATATAGATTTCCGAGCTATGCGAATAGGGTAAAGAACTAAGCTGAATAGACGAAATGATCTAGAATTTCTAATCTCTTGTTTTCTAGGTGATGAAACCATAAAGAATTGTTTCAATAGCGAGAAATTATCGCTTAATTTCTGTAATGGTTCCATAAAAAAGAATTATAGTTACTAAAACTAACCTCTTGTGTTCGCATCTATTTGCAGGTACTTTTAAATAAGTTTGACCACGAGAATATAGGAAAACGCTCTTGAATTCTAGTAGGAGACTCTAGAACTCTCTATCAAAGGGAACTACAATTTATAAGGATGACATGGAACTATTTTTTCTAGAGCCACAATTTAGATTCTATATGCCAGAACTATATTTTTTTTCTCAGTGAATAGCACTCCAAGTGCTCTACCATTTAAGGTACGAAGACGATACCCAGCTTAGCTTCTCTCACTCATATATGTTGGTAAGGCTGCAACCGCAGCACAAGATGGATCAGTCTTCATGAGTACATACAATCCTGTGGCGAAACATCAGACACTAATAAACGCAGCATCAGTGAACACATATATAATTTTTAATTAAGTTTTCAATTAATTTTTATCAGTGAAATTACGCTTGAAATTACTGAATATTTAATACGTGATTTACCGCATTGCTAACTAAACGTAGAACCAACAGAGTGAAAAATGTCCAAGCCAGGAATCGAACCCGGAACCCTTGGAATACTGCTCAAAGTGCTCTAAGCTACGAGGACTATCGTTCTCGAAGGCCCGGGGTACCCTACAACCCGTACCCGGACCGAGGCCCGAGTACGGGGCTCCGGCCAAGCCCGGGCCCGTGCAGACCTCTAACCTGGTTTCTCTAACAACTAATTGTATGCACATAGGGCAAAAGAGTAGGAATGGCGAACGTTAGGCTATTCCATATTTTGGAATGAAATGATTTTATAATTATTTAATGACTTTAATAACTTTGTATTTTCATAAAAATAGATAACAGATATATTGAGGCAAAAAAAAAAAAAAATTGTTGGATCAAATATGATAACGATATCAAAAGATAACTCCCCTAAAGATTTCTTTACGATATCAAGAGCCAGATCCCCCACTAAAGTGATAACGTTATATATACACTATATAGCCAAAGATGACCGATCACTTGCGATTTTAGACGTTTTCTTAAGTATCTAGAAAAATACACGAGGAATTATCCTGAAACTCGTGGTGTGTAAACAGAATAATACAGATCAAATATTTCGGTGAAATTTTTTTCCCGAAACCCATATGGGACCGTCAACAAATTTAAAAAGAACGAATATCTTTTGGATAACCTTGTAAAAACTAATGTAGCAAAAGCTTTCAAACTGCAGATTATGATTAAGTGGCTTATTGTAATAAAATGTGTTCGTTTTTATGAGAATAGCATCTATACTCGTAGAGAAATTAAAGTTTTTATAAAAAGAGTCCCGAATTTTGCCAAGTTTTTTACTTATAATAATAAAAAAAAAACTTCTTTTCAGAAAATATGATAAACAACATTGTACACAATACCCTGAAATCAGAATTAGAAGATAATAAAAATTGTATGAAAAATGAGCAGGTTTACTAAATAATGATTCACTGCGCATGCACGAATGTAAACAAAATATAATTCAAGTAATAAAAACTATTACTTAAATTATTACTTAAAACATTAAGAAATATAAAAGTAATACGTGCAATATTGTGTATGCTATATTGGCACTAATCAATTGATATACGGATACAGCCCCTCATCTTTTGCTTCATTTTGGGAACAACGCATTTTGAGCTTATTCTATCAACGATAATCATTTCAGAAATTTCAGAATTTTTAAGCTATGTTTTTGAGACTTTTACAAAAGTTGTTCTATACATTTAGCTAGCACATTATGCACATTATATTTTGATTGTATTCAGGCATGCGCAGTGAAACATTATTTAGAAAACCTGCTCATTTTTTATATAAACAATCAGTGTTCTCGCTGGCTTTTGACCAACGTTAGCGATTTGGCGAATAAGAAATAAAAAGCAGTAGCCAAATGAACAGAAATGTTAGCTAAATAGATTCGGCTTGAAACACTGAAAAATCTATTTTTAACTCTTATTGTATCCCTTTTTTGCAATATGTTCTATACATTTAGCTAACGCATTATGCACATTATATTTTGATTGCATTCAGGCATGCGCAGTGAAACATTATTTAGAAAACCTGCTCATTTTTCATATAAACAATCAGTGTTCTCGCTGGCTTTTGACCAACGTTAGCGATTTGGCGAATAAGAAATAAAAAGCAGTAGCCAAATGAACAGAAATGTTAGCTAAATAGATTCGGCTTGAAACACTGAAAAATCTATTTTTAACTCTTATTGTATCCCTTTTTAGCAATATGTTCTAAATAACCCAAGTTTTTGTAATTACTTATACAATAGAAATTCGAGTATCCGTTACAGAAACTATTAAAAATAAGTACATTCTAAATTTCTTCTAAATGTGTAAGTGTTTCAGCCATTCTTTAACTGTCTAAATAAAAATTAAATACGGCAATCTTTGATTTACCGTTGTGAAAATATACACTAAAAATGTCTATGAGATTTCGACTATTAAACGACTGAAAAAAATTGACAGGTCAATGATACCTTGCATAAATTTAATAAATAGTATGGTAAATGGCTAATTTCAACACCGCATTCTAGAAAAAATATTCTTTATTTAGTGCGTAATGCGAGTAATTTTGTTTGCGTTTTTACTGCCGCGACGCTGAAGCATAGTGATTAACTGACAATAAATACCTATCGCATAATCCTTTCTGTGTCTTTGCCTGTTGTTAAACTAAATTGGTATTAAGTCAGTATCTCTATAAATGGAGCAATGTAAATGACACGGTGCAATTGTACATATAAAGCGACATTAATCGTTCCGTAACGCGCCTAAGAATCTCGACTGTATTGGCACACCACACACACAAACTGAGCACTCGCAATTTGGCGAATTTGACTGTTGGTTTACTCGCCAGACGAAGAATTTTGTCGCGATTTGGCGCAATGGTGAGCGGCAGCGAGAAAACTGTAAGCAATACAAATACCTGTAAAAGAATTACTTTCAGGTGCATATATATAATGTATAAGTATTTAAAATGCATCACAATATCTTAAAATACATTAGAAAAAAACCCAGAACGTTTTGAACCTTCACAAGGCCGTCGTCAGTGGGATTTAAATGTTATTATTTTCTTTGCGCTTATTTGAGAATTGTCTAGAAGAAATTTATTTCAATTTAAAAGTTATACGTCAGGTGAGATGCCAGATAAAGTTATTCAAATTTTCAACAAAGCGAGCTTTTATTTATTATGCAGCAAATTTCTCCATACTCCATGGATATCGTACGATAGTGTATCGTTACAAGCTGTATCTTTATTGGCGATTATTTCAATTGATTCTCTTATAATAGCTTCCTAGTAATTATTTGTGCGGAATATAATTTTCGATTTATTAAAACCCATTTTTATAGGATGAGTTTGAGCTAATCTTGATAATGCAGTATGGTGTCTTTTTAATCTGATATCTGCTTTATGCTCTTTAATTCTATCACGAAATTTTCTCAACGTCATTTATGAAAACCTGAATTTCTCTTCGAGTATACATGCTATCCTCAAATGCACACAAATTATAACAGTAAGCCACTTAATCATAATCTACAGTTTGAACACTTTTGCTACTTCAGTTTTAACAGGGTTATCCAAAAGATATTCATTCTTTTTTCAATTCGTTGACGGTCTCATATGGGGTTTCGGGAAAAAATCGTCATGGAAATATATGACCTGTACTATTCTGTTTACACACCTGGAGCTTCAGGATAATTCCTCGACTATTTTTCTAGATATTTAAGAAAACGTCTAAAATCGCGAGTGATCGGTTGTCTTTGGCCATATAGTGTATACAGCCTCATAAATACTGCTCCGAAATGTTTCAGAAAAACAGAGGCTGCAAAAGAAACTTCGCTTTTATAAATGCTTCTTTAAATATCGAAAATGTATTGGTTCTGAGATTTCTAAAAGATAGAGAACGCTTTTCGCAACTGTGGGTATAGCTCGGAAGAGGTACTGCATACTTTAGTTCATAGTTATATTATATTTTATTAGATTAACCCTTTGTGACACAACTCTCATATTTGAAAAATATTTGCTCAGATGTTAGAATACATCATTTTAAGCATGTAAACAATAATTTAAAAAATTACGACATAAAAATAAAAAAATTATTGCCCAAAGTACTTTTTTTCGGTGCGTTCGTAATTATATAAATACGTAGCATCTATAGTCGTCGTCTGGTCCGTCCGTCTGTCCGCATATAACAGTTCAAAAACTACCCATCCGAATGGTTTGAAAGTTAACCCTTAAATGCCTGATTTTTCAAAAATCATTGTAATAATGTTTTTCGGCTTTCATTTTTTAAATAAATCATGGAAAAAATACTTAAAAAATCATATTTTGTTTTAAGTATGGTTTACGGCTAAAAAACAGTTTGTTACCAATCGCAATACAGAAAAGAACTTTAATTGAAAAAATAATTTTCCTTGATAAAATTCTATAATATTAAACACACAAGAATTTTAGGAACTATAATAAGAAATAAATTTTACTTGCTCACTGCAGAACAAAATAGGGTATTTCGCAAGCTTCCAAACAAAACAAAAAGAACAAGTTGCATCAATTGAAAAAATAAATCTATCTTTATTCTTAAACAGCACAAGTGTTGCCATCTACATATTGAAAATCGATTTAATAATATTTTTAGAATGTATTTTATTGGCAATATTAGGCATTATAGCTTCAATATTATTCTAATAGTATTTTAGAGCCTAAATTGGGTATGTTGCCGAAAAGCAACACCCGGCATTTAAGGGTTAATATATATATAATCCTTGCAGAATTTTGTCGAGTCCTTTCATATTTTATGAAAATCGAATCAAAACTTAAAGAGATATTAATAAAAGTTTTCTTCCTTCTATTGAATCCCGTGATGCGTAATTAATTCAATGATATCCATGATAGGTAATGATTTTAGGCTGCCCTGGTCATTTACTTCCTATTTCAGATGGAGTCCTATTATTTCCGTATTACTAAATTTAATATTTCAATTATGAAACAAACAAACGGGGAAGATCGAAACGGGATCGAAGAGAAAACGGGGAAGACCACGAAAGAACTGGATGGATGATATTTCAAAGTCAATGAGGGATAGAGGTCTGGAAGCGGAATGGAACTTTGACCGGGAAAAATGCAAAAAGACTCTTGTAGATTCTTCGGTTGGTGGCATCTGACGCCATAAACCGAGTTTATATATATATAATCTTAATAAATTTTGTATTCAGGCATTTTTTCATAAGAGTGCAACAGCTATTGCACCAAGATCTGAATATTTATAAAACTAGTTACAGTACGAACGCACCACGTTTGTTACGTTTGACGCACAATTTCCGACTTGTTATATCTGTAATAAACAGAAAATTACATACTTCTCACAAATATTGGGAATTTTCTAATACAAAATTCTAAAGCATATGAACTTATCAGTGTAAAAAAAATTTTTTGGGATGTCTGCAGCCTTTTTAATTTTACAAAATTTAGGAAGCTCATTTTAGCAATTACGATGCGGTATTGCTCAAATGATAAAAAAAAAAAAAATTTCACCTCAGTATTGCAGTTTGTTGAGAATTCTATGAACAATTTTTATTAACTGAAGTGTTCGGAGATAGCATCAATAAATAAAATCCTCTTTTAAAGCGCACTGTATAAGTGAGGTTGACTTTTCGGAGCGTTGCAGATACGCAGCGCGGTGATACAAAAAGTTAAGAAACACCTGTCTTTTTTACAGTGTACAGGATTAATTAGTAGATGTTATTACTAATTGTTTTGAAGTGATATTTTTAGGGGAGCACTCATTAAATTCTTTAAAGTGAATAGTTCGTTAAGTGATTCGTTGAAAAATTCGTTAAAGTGAATATATTTATAATGAAATAGGATAATAGGATTTTTTTAACAATCCAAATTATATTCGTTAAATTGAAAAATTCATTAAACTGACATTCGTTGTAAAGAGTTTCTACTGTATATGTTCTTTGGTATTGGTTAGTGAGATCTCGAATTCTCGTCACTTCTCAAAGTGAATATTTCGTTAAAGTGATTCGTTGAAAAATTCGTTTAAGTGAATATTTTTTATAATGAAATAGGATAATAGAATTATTTTAACAATCCAAATTATATTCGTTAAATTGAAAAATTCATTAAACTGACATTCGTTGTAAAGAGATTCTACTGTATATATTCTTTGGTATTGGTTAGTGAGATCTCGAATTCTCGTCGCCCCTCAAAGTGAATATTTCGTTAAAGTGATTCGTTGAAAAATTCGTTAAAGTGAATATTTTTATAATGAAATAGGATAATAGAATTATTTTAACAATCCAAATTATATTCGTTAAATTGGAAAATTCATTAAGCTGACATTCGTTGTAAAGAGATTCTACTGTATATATTCTTTGGTATTGGTTAGTGAGATTTCGAATTCTCGTCGCCCCTCAAAGTGAATATCTCGTTAAAGTGATTCGTTGAAAAATTCGTTTAAGTGAATATTTTTTATAATGAAATAGGATAATAGAATTATTTTAACAATCCAAATTATATTCGTTAAATTGAAAAATTCATTAAACTGACATTCGTTGTAAAGAGATTCTACTGTATATATTATTTGGTATTGGTTAGTGAGATCTCGAATTCTCGTCGCCCCTCAAAGTGAATATTTCGTTAAAGTGATTCGTTGAAAAATTCGTTAAAGTGAATATTTTTATAATGAAATAGGATAATAGAATTATTTTAACAATCCAAATTATATTCGTTAAATTGAAAAATTCATTAAACTGACATTCGTTGTAAAGAGATTCTACTGTATATATTATTTGGTATTGGTTAGTGAGATCTCGAATTCTCGTCGCCCCTCAAAGTGAATATTTCGTTAAAGTGATTCGTTGAAAAATTCGTTTAAGTGAATATTTTTTATAATGAAATAGGATAATAGAATTTTCTTAACAATCCAAATTATATTCGTTAAATTGAAAAATTCATTAAACTGACATTCGTTGTAAAGAGATTCTACTGTATATATTCTTTGGTATTGGTTAGTGAGATCTCGAATTCTCGTCGCCCCTCAAAGTGAATATTTCGTTAAAGTGATTCGCTGAAAAATTCGTTAAAGTGAATATCTTTATAATGAAATAGGATAATAGAATTTTTTTAACAATCCAAATTATATTCGTTAAATTGAAAAATTCATTAAACTGACATTCGTTGTAAAGAGATTCTACTGTATATATTCTTTGGTATTGGTTAGTGAGATCTCGAATTCTCCTCGCCCCTCAAAGTGAATATTTCGTTAAAGTGATTCGTTGAAAAATTCGTTTAAGTGAATATTTTTTATAATGAAATAGGATAATAGAATTTTTTTAACAATCCAAATTATATTCGTCAAACTGAAAAATTCGTCAAACTGACATTCGTTGTAACGAGATTCTAGTGTATATATTCTTTGGTGTTGGTTAGTGAGATCTCGAATTCTCATCGCTAATGTTAAACTTATGGGTATGGGATCCATTCTTATTTTTAAAATATCTCCTCAGGGAATTAATATTTTTTACTTCTTTTTTCTGTTTATTCTTCTTAAACCTCCAAAACTGACCTGCATCACAGTATATCACAGTACTGATCAATAAGTACGGTAAAATCTCATAACAACGAAACTCTGGGGAGCTCTGATTAAATTCGCTATGTAGTAAAGTCTCGTTACAACGAATCTCAGTTTAACGAATTTTTCAATTTAACGAACATAATTTGGATTGTTGAAAAAATCTTATTATCCTATATCATTATAAAAATATTCACTTTAACGAATTTTTCAATATAGCGAATTTAATCAGTGCTTTCCAGAGATTCGTTGTAACGAGATTTTACTATATTGGAAAATTCGTTAAAATGAATATTTTTGTGATGAAATAGGATAATAGGATTTTTTTAGCAATCCAAATTATATTCGTAAATTGAAAAGTTCATTAAACTGACATTCGTTGTAACGAGATTTTACCAGTAAAATCTCGTTACAACGAATCTCTGGGGAGCACTGATTAAATTCGCTATATAGTAAAGTCTCGTTACAACGAATCTCAATTTAACGAATATAATTTGGATTGTTAAAAAAATCTTATTATCCTATTTCATTATAAAAATATTCACTTTGACAATTTTTTCAATATAGCGAATTTAATCAGTGCTCTCGAGAAATTCGTTGTAACGAGATTTTACTATATTGAAAAATTCGTTAAAGCGAATATTTTTGTAATGAAATGGGATAATAGGATTTTTTAAATATTCCAAATTATATTCGTTAAATTAAAAATTATGGAATCAGTAAGTATTGCGGTAGATGTTGGACTGCAGTAAGTATAAGTCTTCAATAAGTATTGGACTGCAGTAAGTATTGGACAGGAAGTAGGACTGCAGTAAGTATTGGACTGTAGTAAGTATAGGATTGCAGTATTGGCCTGCAGTAAGTATTGCAGTAAATATTGGAGGTATCAGTTTGGATGTCAGTAAGTATTGTATGCATAAATAAAAAGGGATACACGACGTTCAGTGTTGCAGGGTTAAAGAATGTCTTTCTTTTTTTTTCAGTTGTCAAAATATTCCTTAAAAATATACAGAAATTTATGCGAAGTGTTAAAATGTTACTCAGTTTCGCTGGACGGATAAAATTATAAATTAAAAATATATTTTGGAAATATTTTGAAAACTAAGAAATGAACAAACAAACAAATAAAAACTAGTCGGATGTACCAATCCCAAAACTTTCTTCTATCTCATACATGTTAATACTTCAAAATTCGCTATCACACTGCCAAAATTAAATGGCAATCTATGCATCTCATGCGGATTCTAACGATATGAAATTCCGTGCATTAGTTCTTGAGATATGACTATCGCTGAAATCGTCTAAATTCAGCAAAATGCTGCCTAGCAGCGCCACCTATTGGGTGATTTATACCAAATCCTAATCAGCAACAATTTAAGTCAACGTCTGACTGAATCTCAAGTTTGGAGAAAATCCGTACATTAGTTTTTGAGATAGAGCAATAGCGAAAATCGTGAAAATTTCTGCATAGCAGCGCCACCTATTGGGTGATTAACACCAAAACCTAATTAACAACAACTTGTGTCAGCATACAACTAAATCTGAAGTTAGATGAAAATTGGTCCATTAGTTCTATTGATAGAGCTATTGAGGCAATCCTGGAAAAGGCAGCAGAGAAGCGCCACCTGTTGGGCGATTTACACCAACACCTAATCAGTAGCAAGTCATATCAAGGACTAACTTAATCTGAAGTTTGATGAAAATCCGTGCGTTAGTTCTTAAGATAGAGCTATTGGGGAAATCGTGTAAATCCTGCAAAATTCATCATAACAGCACCACCTGTTGGGCGATTTACACCAAAACGTAATCATCATCAATTCATATCAAGGACTAACTAAATCTGAAGTTTGATCAAAATCCGTGCATTAGTTCTTGAGATAGAGCTATTGCGAAAATCGTGAAAAATGCAGCATTGCAGCGCCACCTATTGAGCGATTTACACCAAAAACTAATCAGCATCAATTTGTGTTAGGCACTAACTGAATATCAATTTTTATTAAATTCCGTGCATTAGTCTTGAGATAGAGCGCCCACAAAATTTGTGTCACATACACACAGACAGACAGACAGACAGACAGACAGACTCACAGAGTCACAGACAGACATTTTGTAAAAACATGTTTTTTGGAATCTCTGACCCCTAAAACGTGTAAATCCGTCGAAAACCGGAATTCGAAAATTTTCATGAATCCAATACTTTCTTCTTGTAAAGATAGAAAAAGTAAAAACAAGAACGAAAAATCATGATCCCAGCAAAGATTATGAAACAAACTGTGAAAAAAAAAAAAAAAAAAAAAAAAGCCACTTTCCAATGGTACTTAGAATACTGCAAAACAACTTTACATTTTTTTAAGGTGAAAGACGATTTAGAAAAAGCATAACTCTTCTGAAAACACAATTTCTGCAATTACCATAATTAGTACGAAAAACATCTGATTTCTTATTGTGCACAGACATGGCTGCATGGTTGCATGGCTGCTGCATGATTATATACATGGCTGCATAATGTGCAGCCATATATATATAATCCACAGATTCATATGTATTACATAGTATGCTAAAAGTTAGTTCAATTAAACGCACAGTACAGCTGAAATTTTCCATTCCGCAATTTCCGTCAATAAACGGAAATACTTTTCAGATCTTTTGTGTAGCCCTGTATATAATCTATAGAATTTATACACACCAAATAATATGCAAAAAATAGTTAAATTTTAAAACATGTATCACAACTGAAAACGCATTTCCAGCAGTAGCCAAATACTTTAGTGTGTCCCTGTAAATGAACGATAAATTATATGCCCACTAGATTCTGCAATAAGCGTTTTGTAGTACCGTGTTTACTCGCATAATAGTCGCCCTCGCGTAATAGTCGCACCCACGTTTTGAAGCAGAAAAAATAGTCACTAATAGTCGCAAGTAGTAAGGGCCCCACTTGGTGCTACAAAAAGGGGCGTGGTAGCTGTCAATCAAAATGTGGGCGTGTCCGAACATGTACTGTTAGAGGGGGGTAATTTTTTTGGGGGGTTGTGGGAGGCAGGGGTACTTTTTCAGGAGGGGGGAGGAAAGGGGGGGGAGGGGAGTCACGTGACTGGATCGTAGCCACTAGGTGCTACAAAAAGGGGCGTGGTCAATATTTTAGGATTGGGGGATGAAATGGGGGAGGGAAGTCACGTGACTGGATCGTAGCCACCAGGTGCTACAAAAAGAGGCGTGGTCAATATTTCAGGAGTGGTGGGATGGAATGGGGGAGGGAGTCACGTGACTGGATCGTATAGGATAACGGTAGTTGAGTTGTTTTTTGCTGGATGTTTGAGGGGATGGATTTGAGTTTTTGGAGGTGTTCATTGTTAAAATATGACGTAATCAGTGGATTTCATTGTAATTTCGTGGAATGCATGTTTAATAAGTTTTATTTAAAGAAATTTATTTTTTTTAATTTATTATTTATTACTTTTTAATTGATTATCTTTACATTGATTATTTTTAAATTGGGAACCCTGTTTCATTTTTTTTCTTTTTTCATTTTAACGAAATTATTTACTTATTTTTTTATTTATTTTTTTTTTTAATTGGGAACCCTGTTTCATTTTTTTTTTATTTTTTCCTTTTAATGAAATTGTTTACTTATTTATTTATTTTTTAGAATTTCAAACTGCGAACCTTGTTTGATTTATTTTAATTTTTAACAAATTTATTTACTTTTAAATTTGTTATTTTAGAATTTTAAATGAAAAACTGATTTTCGGTTTAACGTATGTTTTCTCGAATGATGCAAATACACTGAACAGAACCAAGTCTCTTCTTTAAATATTCTTTTAAAGACGTGATGTCATGGCGCAATTGTTAGAATAACAGACAAATGATTGTTTCTTGACACCATTTTACAGGGTTCAAATCCCACCTTGACATTTGGTAAAATAAAAAATACTAAAATAAATTTAAACACAGATGACAACACCAAAAATGTTATGTATTTTCGAAAAAAATCTCTATGATAATGTAATAATCCTGATTATTAAATTTATATTTGTTTTTTAATTAAAAGTAATTATAATAATATTTTTAAATTATTTTAATTTAATTGTGTAATTTATTCTAAATTATATTCATACTTTTAAAATAAGGTATATATTAAAGGTTATAATATAATACTTGTCATTTTAAGTAAAACTTTGATGAGATAAACAACGTGTTAGTTTGTAGACGAATATATAAATGAATGTTAACTTTCGTTTAGATCATAATCATTGTTGCAATGGAAGCTTTGAATCAGATGTATCGGGATCCAGAACTACCAGCCAGTTTCGGTGGTATCAGTACTTTGCAACGTGCTTTAAAAGGTCGCGTAAAACCCAAAGACATCAAGAAATGGCTTCAGACGAAAGATTCGTATACTTTGCACAAGCCTTTGCGACACAAATTCCCGAGAAATCGTGTCATAGTAGGAGGTTTAAACGAACAGTTTCAATCTGATTTAGTAGACATGCAGTCTCTATCTTCTTTGAATGACGGATATAAGTATTTACTGACATGTATTGATATTTTGTCGAAATATGCATGGGTCATACCGTTAAAAGATAAAAAAGCTCCAGGTATTAAACGAGCTTTCGAAAAAATATTTTCGGAACGTAAGCCGCAAACTCTGCAGTGCGACGAAGGGAAAGAATTCACGAATAAGCTTGTCCAAGATTTCTTAAAAAAGCAGAATATTCACTTTTTCACAACCAATAACAACACAAAAGCTTCAATAATAGAACGGTTTAATCGTACACTTAAAACGAAAATGTGGAAATATTTTACTGAAAGGAATACAAAGAGATATATTGATGTAATCGAAAAATTAACACATAGTTATAACCACACGTGGCATCGTAGTATTAAAATGGAACCAGCATCAGTAAACTTTGACAATCAAAGTCAGGTTTGGAAAATACTGTACGCAAATGACAAAATCCCTGCAATGAAATATGACTTGAATGTTGGTGACACTGTTCGCATAAGTAAGGAGAAACTACGTTTTGAGAAAGGATACGAGCAAAATTGGACAAGAGAAATTTTTTCTGTTCATAAAATCATACACCGAGTACCTGTTGTCTATAAATTAAAAGATTTAGCAGGAGAAATCATAAAAGGAACATTTTACAAGCAAGAACTGCAAAAGATTTCGGATTCAGGTTTTTACCCTGTGGAGAAAGTTTTGAAGAAAAGAAAGCGTAATGGAAAAGTTCAATATTTTGTGAAATTTCAAGGATATCCGGAAAAATTCAACGCATGGGTTAAAGATATTCGAATGATATAAATAGAGTAGTCATCATACTTACCGTTCATTTCATCAAAAGATGTCGTTCTACGTCACACTCATCAGCGACAGTTCTATGAGCTTTTTCCCAAATAATAAAACATCGCAATTTACAACTCAACTGCCCACCCCCATAAATTTAAACGGAGAATGGGAAATGGCTTTGGTCGATTTCATTTATCCGCATACATGGTATAACGTTAGAAATGATAATAATTTGTTTGGTTTTGATTTGGGGGATGGAAAATTTGAAGGCAGGAGAGTTCCTTCTGGGTGTTATGAATCCATACCAGACCTCATTAAAAGTATGACAATACCATCGCATAAAAATAAGATTGAATTTCATTTTCACCCTGTTACGAAAAGAGTTACAATCAAGACAGATAAAAAATCGAAAGTAGTTCTTCATGAAGGTATAGCAGAACTGTTAGGGTTTCAACCCGGGGAAATAACAGGATTGCAACAAAGTCCTTTTGTGGCAGACCCAAAGTCGTCGTTTCCCGTGATGTATGTGTATTGTGATCTCGTGGAGCCTCAAATAGTAGGTGATGTACAAGCCCCTCTATTAAAAATTGTATCTGTAGAAGGAAGCGATGGCGAAATTATTAATGCTCATTATTCGAGACCTTTGTACGTACCAGTTATTCGTCAACATTTCCAAACGGTACAAATTGATATCAGACTTCATTCTGGAGATTTAGTGCCTTTTGAAAGAGGTAAAGTTTTTGTAACGATGCATTTTCGATTACGGCAAATCATATAAAAGAGCATTACGTTTAAATTAAACTCATTTCCCTTCTCGATTGCGATAAAGAAAGATGAACAAAATGTTGGTGCCTTATACATGTTGTACACAAAAGTTCGAAGATTATTATGCAGGGCAAACAGGAGATGGTTTGCCTTACTATCGAGGAACAGTTTTGCAGAGAGGATACGGTATAGGCGGATTTTTTGCTAAATTGTTTCGCAGTGCGATGCCATTTTTATTAAGTGATGCCAAAACAATTGGAAAAGAAGCATTACGAACAGGCACTATGGTTGCGAATGATGTATTATCAGGTGAAAATTTTAAATCGTCTCTCAAAACACGATCAAAAGAAAGCGGAAAGAAATTAGCTAGAAAAGCAGTTGAAAAAGCAGATCAAATGATTGGCCATGGAAAGCTTAAAAGGAAGCGAAAACCTGCGAAACACATCATTTCATCGAAAGTACGGAAGGTGCAAGGACGTGATATTTTTGACTATTAATCTACACATTATACTATGGCATTTCTTTTAAAGGACTCTCCAGAATGTGCTAAATCAGAATTAGAATTATTTCATCTCCCTCCTACTCAAACAGTTATTGAAAAAGGTCAATGGGTTGAATTTCACCCGCTTTCCAATGTTTCTGATGGAGGTCCTGTGGAATTTAGTGTTTCTGGAAGCGGAGAGGATTATCTTGATTTGTCCCAAACTCAGTTATATGTCAAAGTAAAGATTTTAAAAAAGGATGGCAAACCCATTCCGGATAAATGTAAAGTTGGACCCGTCAACCTTTTTTTGCATTCCATGTTTTCCCAAGTTGATATTAGCCTGAACGATAGACTTGTTTCTTCAAGTAATAATACTTATCCATACAGAGCCATGATAGAGAAATTACTGAATCACGGGTATGATGAAAAAACTTCTCAACTTTCCTCAGAATTATTTTTTAAAGATACGGCTGGTCGCATGAATGTTGCGGATCCGGCAGATGCAAACCCCAATGAAGGATTTAGTAAACGTGCCGAAATGACTAAACACAGTGCTTCAGTTGATATGATTGGTCGATTGCACTTGGATATGTTTCACCAAGAAAGACTCCTCCTTAGCCTGGTAGATGTGAAAATTAAACTGATTCGTAGTAAACCAGAGTTTTGTTTGTTGGCAGGTGAAGGGGAGTTTAAAGTTTCCCTGGACCACGCTTCCTTATTTGTTCGTAAAGTACGAGTAAGTCCTGGCGTTGTCTTAGGACATGCTAAAAGCTTAGAAAAAACAGCAGCCAAATACCCTATTAACAGAGTGCTTTGCAAAACATATTCCATTCCTACCGGCAATATGAGTTTTGTTCAAGATAATATTTTTACAGGCCAGATGCCCAATCGCATTGTGATCGCTTGTGTGGATAATGATTCATTTAATGGCGACTATAAAAAGTCCCCCTTTGAGTTCAAACATTACAATATTAATTTTATAGGCGTCTATGTAGACGGTCAACCTGTTCCTCACAATCCACTACAACCTGACTTTGAAAACAATTTATTTATTCGAGCTTATGAGAATTTATTTACGACTGCAGGAAACAAAGGCTTGTACCTTTCAAGATCAGAATTTTCACAGGGGTATTCATTATTTTGTTTTGATCTGTCACCTGATTTATGTGATGGTTCACATCTTAATCTCATTCGCCATAGCAATTTAAGATTAGAAATTAAGTTCGGAATGGCATTGGCGCAAACAGTCTCTTTACTAGTGTATGCTGAATTTGAAAATTTAATCGAAATCAACAAATCTCGCAATATTCTGTATGATTTTGGAAAGTAATGAATTCATCACAAATTAATAGAATTTTATCTCGTGATCCTGTTTCTGCGAGATATTTTGCAGGCGTTTTTCCCTCCGACAAAATACCTGAAATTCGAAAGTTTCCCTGTGCGTTAGTGCTCAATACTGATAAACATGATGAAAAGGGATCCCATTGGCTGGCGGTTTACGTTCAAGACACAAAAACTATTGAATTTTTTTATTCTTACGGACTTCCTCCCGAAACCTATGGAGAAGATATAACAAGATTTGTGAAGAAGTATCACTGGATTCGTTGGAACAAGGCAATACTTCAAAGTTTAACATCCAATGTCTGTGGACAATATTGTATTTTCTTTCTTGTAAAACGATGTCAAGGATTCTGTATGAATTCTATTACAAATGTAATATCCAGAAAGAAGAATGATTTTCGAATGTATCAATTTGTCAAAAAAAGATATGGTGTAAACATGATTTTTAAAAAATAAAAAAATATTTCTCTTATTTTATGTGTGTTCAATGTTCTTTTTAAATCTCATCACAGATAGTGGATTACATGAAAAATGATTCATTTGTTTTTAGAAAAAAAATGCTTGCATAATATCATAAAGGCTATTGTGTTATTTATATTTACTAAAAATAATTCGTCGAAATAGTCAACAAACTATAAAAATTGAAGTTTTCATTCATTATTGTCATTTAAAACATGGAATTACTCAAGTTAGTACATCCTTCTACTGTCCTTATCAGCGGACCGACAGGTTCGGGAAAAAGTATTTTTGTTAAAAAATTAATAGATTTTAAATATTTTCAACCAATGCCATCAAGTATTATATACTGTTATGGAAGCTATCAACCTCTTTTCAATACAATGAAAGGTGTACAATTTGAAGAAGGTTTACCCTCTAATGTTAACTCCCTTCGTGATGCTTTAATTATTATCGATGACTTAATGTCAGAGTTAGCAGGCTGTGAGCAATTGAGCAAACTTTTCACGAAAGGTAGTCATCATCGAAATCTTTCGGTCATCTTTATAACGCAAAACTTGTTTCATCACGGCAAAGAAATGCGAAATATTAATTTAAATTCACATTACATGGTGCTATACAAAAACCCCCGAGATAAAAGCCAAATAATGCATTTAGCCAGACAGATGTTTCCTGGTAAAACCAAAGCTTTTCAAGAAATGTTTAACGATGCTACTGCATTACCATTCAGTTACTTATTTATTGATTTAAGACCAGATTCTTTCGAAAGCTTGTGCCTGCGCACAAGAATATTTCCCGGTGATAAACATTACGTGTATGAACTTCGATAAGCCATTTATCCGTAGAACGTCATCCGGTTAACATGGCCTCTGCTGTTATCGAATTCGAAGGATTTCAGATAAATTCGAACAATTTTGTTATCAAAGAACTCGCCTTTTATGCAGTTGATTCTGGATACCACTGCCGCTGGAATTTTCTACCCCCGCATTCTTGGGAGAAATTACCTCTCCTGCAAAGAAAGACATTTGCCTGGTTGACTCATTACCATCATGGTTTGCAATGGAATAGTGGTGATTTACCCTTTTCAGCATTAGAAACTATACTTTCTGCATTGTTTATTTCTTATAAGAATGTTTATACCAAAGGATTAGAAAAAGCAAAGTTTTTAGAACGAATGTCTGGACGAAAGATTTTGAATCTGAATAATTTTAACTGCCCCAAGATTAATTTATTAAATAAGTTAGAGGTAAACTGCCCCAGTCACAAATCATGTTTTAAACATTGCGCTTTAACAAAAGCTTTTACTTACGGTATGCATATAAAAGAGAGATTAAGCTCAACAATCAGCATTTGTACTCAGGATGTCGACCGTGGAACATCTGAAATTGTTAAGCAAGACAAAGCAAAAAGCAACCTTTCTTAAAAAGTGTCCTAATAGTATTATAAAAGGTGTCTGTGAATGCGTCTTAAACCTTTTAAAGGGTAACATACCTGTCTCTAAACGTCAGAAAAATAGATTAATAGCTTATAAAAGAACACTGCGTCGCCTGGGAAATAAGAAAGTACCATTGTTTAAGAAAAGACGACTCCTCGTCCAAAAAGGAGAAGGATTTTTGTCTATACTCATTCCTGCTGCCGTGTCAGTGCTCAGTACATTGATCAATGGAGTTCGCTCGTAAATTCCGACTTGTTCCAGCTGACAGAGATCAAGAGCTTGCCGATGAGCATATAAGTGATTTAGATAAACAGATTCACACTATTTTGAAAAGAAAATTAGAGGATCATGAAAAAGTGAAGCTTTATACACAAATTTTGCAGAAGTTTGTATCATTCCCATATATGAATGCGGTCAATCCCCCTGAAGAACAACTTCCCCAGAAATCCTTTGAAAAGTCTTCCGATATAGAAAATGAAATTCTAAGTTCTGTCCCTGTTAAACAAAAGAAAACTGCTGTTAAAATTATGGAATTTTTAAAACAAAATAAAATTTCCTGTTCAGAAAGCAAAGAATTGAAAATAGATGATACTGCGATTAACGGATCAGATGTTGTTCAACTAATTGGTTTTTTGCTGAGAGATAGAAGACAAAAACCTATTGCTTTTGATCAGTTTCAAGAACTTTTAAAGAAAATCAGCTTTCCTCAAGAATTCATAAAAAACAAGTATTTGAAGACTGAACAGAAAACTATTTTTGCAAGACCTGAACCCCATCACAGAAAAAGGAAATCGTCTCAGCACGCCACTTTACCAATATCACAAATACCTTGGTTAAAAATGTAGAGACTATGTTTGCAACTACAATGTATTTTATGAACCAAATAAAATTTTATATTTAAAAATATTTATGCGTGCAACTATTTTTTATGTGATTTCTTCATTTTGTAAATTTGGAAACTTTTAGAATACCTTCTAAATTTTTCTTGAGAAAAGATTTTTTTGAAAAGAATGTCCAAAGAAACAAAATTAAAAAATTATGTTTAGGAAAACATAAATTTTTTATGTTTAGGAAAATAATAAGAATTTTTTTTATGCTTAGAAAAAACTATTTTTACGTTTTAGAAAAAGAAATTATGTTTTCATAAACATAATTTTATGTTTTAGAAAAAAAAAAAAAAAATGTTTCGGGAAAAAAAAAAAATTGTATGTTTAGAAAAAGAAGAAAATTATTTAGGAAAATAAAAAGTTTTGTGATTAGGAAAAAAGTTTTATGTGTAGGAAAAAAGTTTAAAGTTTAAGAAAAAAAAGTTTTTTATGTTTAAGAAAAAGTTTTTTAATCAGTAAAAAGTTTGATGTGTAGGAAAAAAGTTTAAAGTTTAAGAAAAAAAAGTTTTTTATGTTTAAGAAAAAGTTTTTTAATCAGTAAAAAAGTTTGATGTGTAGGAAAAAAGTTTAAAGTTTAGGAAAAAAGTTTTGTGATTAGGAAATATGTTTTATGTTTTAGAAAAAGAAAAAATGTTTCGGAAAAAAGTTTTTAGGTTTTGGAAAAAAGTTTAGTGTTTGGAAAAAAAGCTAAATGGTTTGGAGAAAAGGTTTAGTGTTTGGAAAAAAGTTTAGTGTTTGGACAAAAAAGTTTAGTGTTTGGAAAAAATGTTTTATGATTTAGAAAAAATGTTTTGTGTACAGTAAAAAAGTTTAGTGTTTGGAAAAAATGTTTAGTGTTTGGACAAAAAAGTTTAGTGTTTGGACAAAAAAGTTTAGTGTTTTGAAAAAAGTTTAGTGTTTGGAAAAATGTTTAGTGTTTGGACAAAAAAGTTTAGTGTTTGGAAAAATGATTTATGACTTAGGAAAAAAAAGTTTTGTGTTTTGAAAAAAGATTAGTGTTTGGAAAAAATGTTTTGTGTTTGGAAAAATAAGGTTTATGATTTAGAAAAAAAAAATGTTTTGTGTACAGTAAAAAATTATGTTTGAAAAACAAAAGTTTGTGTTTGAACATAATTTTTTTAAGTACAGTAAAAAAGTATGGTAAGTAAAAAGGTTTTTGAATTCAGTAAAAAAAAAAAAAAAAATTATGTTCGTAAAAAAGACAAGAAAAATACTATACAAATATACATTTATTCAGATTTTAAATTTACAAAATTTGTTGCAAAAAGTCAAATACAAATTTATTCAAATCTAAAAAGTAACAAATATAATTGCAATCAAATCAGCAATTCTTCAAACTCATTTTGTTCTTCTGAAACATACATTTTTTCAATACTTTGAAATAGTCCTTTTACATCAACAGCATCGAAAAATTCTTGCTGTACGAGTACATAATTAAAGTCGACATTTAGGTTTTTTTGTACAATGTCTCTTGCTAAATCATCCAAATTAATTTGGAACAGTGCTTTCTCAAAATATTCAGAAAATTTTTCAGTTCTACTTTTAGATAAACAGTCATGCATAAAATTTACTTGATAGTGATCCCTGCACCCAAAACAGTTTATAAGTTCAATAATTTTTAGGGTGATAAAAACACACAAACACTTACCTAAAGATTCGATCAGTTGTAAGAATCCATCACAATTTTCATCGGGTTTCAAATCCAGGTTTGAATTGTGGATTTCTTTTGTTATGTTGTTGAACAACGTGTACATAATTAGCTCTGTTTTCACACATTCCGTAATAAAGTTTTTGCTATCCTCAAGTTTAGCCAACTCTACACCTCTCAACACAACGTGCTCAGGCACATATTGCATGCTTAGATTATTTCGCTGAAACAATCTTTGAAATACAAAAAGCTGAAAGCCATTCTTCATTTGCTTCGACACGCACAAATCTCTTTCGATCACAAACACTTTATCTGACGATTTGTGGTTCAGGATACCATAAACCTCTGCGCACAACGAATGCCACACTTTAGGCGACAAGGATACTCCATCTTTCGTAGGGTGAAAGACACCGTCTTCGTCACAAACATATTTTCTGATGTGCACACGAGTTTGTCCAAAAAAACAATTGACGTAAAGAAAATTTTCACCTCCTAGATGAATCATATCCTTTGGCAAAGAATTCAGGGTAAAGCCAGTATCACTTGATGAATTTGTGCCATCGTGCTGTTGTAAAAACTTTGGATCATCGTTCTTTTCATTTCTGTTGCCTAAGTCTTTAGAAGCTCTCTTTCGCTTTATTTGTTCATTAGAACAAATCTTTGAAGAGCGTTTCATTTTTGAACTGCTTAAAAAGTATAAAAACACTAAAATTATCCAAACGAAATAAATTTCACCGAAAAAATGACCTGTGAAAGCAGATATTCAGGAACACGATGCAACGCTAAGCATGAAAATCTAAGCAACTGGCAAATACCAATGATGCCAACAGTAGAAAAATAAACTTTTTTCTAATTCGGTTACAGTTAACCGGTTTCTAAACAACTCACCTTACTTTTTGTTTACAGCTACACATACTTAAACCTTAAAAAACAACTCAACTTTAGAAATGGTCCTCGTAATTTCTCGTCCGGGGTGAAATCATTTCATGACGTCACATTCAAGTTCTAACATACACCATCCTGTCTAAATCACATGTTACACTAATTTAGAAAAAATCAAATTAAAAAAACATTTTAAAATAAATAAAAATTAATTGGTGCTCCCCCATTAAACTAATAAATTAAAAATCATTAAAAGTTAAATTCGTTTAAATTAAAAAAAAAAATAAACTCATTTAAAATTAATTAAAAATTTTAGTGAGTCTTGTAACACGTGACCTCCTGTTTGATTGACAGCTGCCATGCCCCTTTTTGTAGCACCTAGTGGCTACGATCCAGTCACTTGACTTCCCTCCCCCATTTCATCCCCCCCTCCTGAAATATTGACCACGCCCCTTTTTGTAGCACCTAGTGGCTACGATCCAGTCACGTGACTTCCCTCCCCCATTTCATTCCCCCACTCCTAAAATATTGACCACGCCCCTTTTTGTAGCACCTAGTGGCTACGATCCAGTCACGTGACTCCCCTCCCCCCTCCTGAAAAAGTACCCCTGCCTCCCACAACCCCAAAAAAAATTACCCCCCTCTAACAGTACATGTTCGGACACGCCCACCTTTTGATTGACAGCTACCACGCCCCCTTTTGATTGACAGCTGCCACGCCCCCTTTTTGTAGCACCAAGTGGGGCCCTTACTACTGTCGCACCCCCGTTTTGAAGTGGATAAAACCGTCAATTTTTTTTTAATTTATTTTTAGAAGACATGCAGGTATTTTCAATGCTTTGGACGGAAATGAAGATGATATTTTATGGAATGACAGAGATTCTTCAGACACCGATTCACGTTACAATAGTGATATTGATACCTTCAGTGAAAGTGATTTATTATGAGAATTTTTTGTCAATATTTTCACAAAGATTATTTGTAAATTTTATGCATATAAAAATATTACCATAAAAACAAAAATGGTATTTAATAAACAGCACATAATCTGGAAACATTAGGTAAGTTACTAATTTTATTATAATGTGTGTTGTTTTTTTTTTTAATATACCAGTAATGTTTTATTATTAGAGGGCACAATATTGTGTAGCAGATTTCCCCGCATAATAGTCGCACCTAAACTTTCACAATGAAAAATTGGCAAAAAAAGTGCGACTATTAAGCGAGTAAACACGGTATACCTCAGTTATATATACTAATTTAGTATATTTAAAATAGTGTAATATCATTAAAATACACCGTAAACGATTTTTCCCCATAGGCCATAATGTGACGGAATGCCTCTGTAAATGAACGGTTAATGCTACACACTTTATTTTCATTGCCGAACTTGCTACATTATACACCAATAGCAAATATTAATTTCATGGCAATCTCATTATATTTACGCGAGTTAGAGCACAGGCAGACAGACAGATGAAAATACAGACAGATAAACAAACCGAATTCATAAGCACTTTTCAAGCGTTAAAAAGGAGAGACATCCTTTAACCCTTTGAGGTGCAAGCAATAATGTCTCTGTAATATTGAACTCTCACCGGAATAATCGAAAAATTTTATTTTAAAATAAGGAAAAGCAATTTTTACAAATTTCTCCCACAAAGTTAACCCTTTCATTCATACGGTCCTCATATGAGGACAGATAAGTATTGCTCTAAAAAGAAAAAAAAAAAAAAAAAAAAAATCAGTATTCATTTATGGAGATCTGAATTGTGGACAGATGATAGCTAGCATGCAGCACAATAATAAAATTATTTTATAATGGGTTCTCATTTATCACAAAAAAGATTTTTTGTGAATAATGGAAAATAATGAAAAATAATTTATGCATAAAAGGATTAAAAATATAAAATTCAGTTAAAAGTTTCTGGTGCGAATCTTGTTTCAATTAGGTGGGATATACACTGATTTCCAAAAATTTAGGAAAAATCACAAAAAAAGCGATAACTCGTTCAAAAAAGAACATACCCGTATGAAATTTGCATATGTTGTTAACTAAAAGATGCCGAATAAAATTGCAAAATGCAAATTAGTGGCGCTGCAATCGGATTGCATCATCTGTGCGGAGCATAAAAATGCATGCTAAAGAGTACGGCTGCTGGGGTCGCTGTGATTATGAGATAAGAAAGCTGAGATTGCCGATTCATAAGTATGAACTCGAGGTATCATTTGTCCGCATAACTGCGATATAGAGCTATTGGAAGATTGGGTGTAGGTCAAAGTCAGAGAGGTGTGGCCAGAGGGCTAAATCTGAGTTCTTCTGTTGTTAATAGGCTTTGGAAACAATTTCAAACCACTGGTTCGGACTCCAGAAGGTTTAGCCAAGGACGGACAAGAGCGACGACAAGCACCGATGACCGATATTTGCGGTTATGTGAACGAAGGAATAGAACAGCAACCTCCTCTCGTCTTAGGACCTCCCTTGTTGCGACTACTGGAAGGTTGGTATCAACGTCTAGTGTGCTTAGAAAGCTTCATGAAGGTGGTCTTTACGCGATGCGACCAGACATTTGTGTGCCGCTCACCTCGGAGACCGCTGACCAGACCCTACCTCCCGGGAATTAAGGACCCAGGTTAACGGGTTTTTTGTCTGGTACAACGGGGGCGCTGTAGTAGTACAGCCGGCCTCCCGCAAGCGGATGTCACAACAGGGAACGTTTAAGGTGGGCACGACAACATGTCCATTGGACGGCTGATCGATGGAGGGGTGTTCCCTTCACATGTGAGTTCCAGTTTAGCCTCCAAAGCGATAGTAGGCATTGTTTGATTTGGAGAGAACAGGGAACACGCTATCATCTATCAAACAATCGTAAAAGAGATTCGTATGGAGGAGGCAGTGTCTGTGTTTGGGATGGTATCTCTTTGGGCGGACGTACAGACCTCCGTGTCTGTCCACGTGGAACTGAAAATGCTCACGTCTATAGATATGACGTTCTTGATGCTTATGTGCACCTTTATGCCGGTACAATAGGTAATGATTTCCTATTACAGGATGATAACTCTAGACCGCACAGGGCTCACATCGTAGAAGAATATCTTCAGCATTAAACAATTCAGCGCATGGAATGGCCAGCGCGATCACTGGACTTAAATCCCATCGAGCATCTTTGGGATGCTTTAGGAAGATGTGTCTCTGCTCTCAATCCCCCTCCTCAGACCCTTGCCAGGCTTACAACTGCTTTACAAGAGCAGTGGTTCGCACTTCCCAGCGAACTTATCGATCGCATAATTGGCAGTATCACACATCGCTATATGTGCTTTATTGCTTCTAGGGGTGTTCATACTCCATATTAAAGGTACTTTTCCTATACCAAACTGATGCATTTATTTTGTTTATTTTATAATTGCACTAATTTCTGAAACATCACAACCGTTTGGTAATTTCTTTTAATGTTATTTTATACTTTACTATGTGTTGTACATTGTGTCTCAGTTTTATTAAAATCTACTTGTAACATTTAGTAATCGCTGCTTTTGTTGTTTTTCCTTAATTTTTGGAAACTAGTGTAATATATCCTACCGCCCTTCAAGGGGTTAAAAAGAGTGTACAGAAAAATAAGTTAAAAGTATTAATTTCCTGAAGAGGAATTTAAAAAATATTAATTCAATCCACCCCATATGTTTAACATTAGAAAGGGGAATTTGAGAATTAACTGACCAACACAAGAGACTATTTTTGTAAAATCACTTTTATCTCGAATATTTACTGAATATCATTTTTATCTGGTGGAAGGTCCCTTTTCCCTAACAGTGTAAGTCGAGATGCGCGTCTAGCGTTAAACGACTTCCCACTTAGCGCCGATGAACACAATTCATCGTTTCCCTACCGCTCTCTCCTTAGATATATCGTTCCACAATGAGGAAATCGTTCCGGGTACAACCGTTTGCACAGATCTTTGCTTGTTTTCTTCGAAGTCCCCGCTGCAGTTAACAGAACAACTCCACTCCATCAAGCTTAAACAAGATGAGGAAAGAGAAACAATAGAATTCGCAATATATCATTAGATCAGGGCAAGCATTTCGAAGTTTATAAATCTCAACAACTTCTTTAATGTTAGTAATTGTTTTTATTCTCAAACATATAATTTTAGTAGATCTAAAATCTTCAGCTTCATTTATTTTTATTTAAAACACGATTTTCTTTTTAACAATAAGAATATATTTGTGTTTTTATGAATCAGAAATACGGGCATAAAATTTGTTATATTTGGTGAGAAAATTACTTAGCCGCTAATATTACAAATTATTTTCCCATAACTCTAGTACATCTTCTTGTATATAATCAATTAAATAGAAACAATCAACGAAACAAGTTTAGAAAAAAAAGAAACAATAGAATTCGCAATGTATCATTAGATAAGGTCAAGCATTTCGAAGTTAATAAATCTCAACAACTTTTTTAATGCTAGTAAATGTTTTTTTTCTCCCAAACGTATAATTTTAGTAAATGTAAGATCTTAAGCTTTATTTATTTTTATTTAAAACAAGCATAATATTTAATAAGAAGAATATACTTGTGTTTATGCGAATGAGAAATACAGGTATAAAAGTTGTTATATTTCGTGCGAAAATAACTTAACCACTAATATTACAAGCAAATACACCCATAATTTCAGTTCACCTCTTTCTATATATGATCGATTGAACAAACTTAAACAAGACCTGAAAAAGAAGCGACAGAACTGGCAATAATATAATTTTATCTCAAAAGAGTTTGGAAGATTTTAAATCTCAACAAGAGCTTTAATGTTAGTAATTATTTTATCCAAAAACATATAATTTACAATACGCGTATTGTGCTATTTTTCTGATGTCATATTTAGATCACACCGTGTTGTTTTTAGGCGCGTTTTTAATTATATAAATACGTATCACCTATAGTCGTCGTTCGGTCCGTCTGTCTGTCTGTCCGTCTGGATTCTATATACAATCAACATGGCTGTATAGTAAGATTCCATTTCTCATAAATTGAAAAAAATCATTCTGCTCAGGATGCGAATTTAATATTAACGTAGCTTTTAAATTAGCTTACACTTTTTTGTGGCGTACACTGTTACAAAAAGAGAGAGAGAGAGAGAGATGTTTTTAATCTTTGAAAATATAATATAATATAGTCGCGAACGAAATGTTTACCTTAGAAACTTTAGATGTGGATTATTCGGGATGTGAATTTAATATCAAAGTAGTTTTTAAATTAACTTACACTTTTTTGTGGCGTACACTGTTACAAAAAAAAAAAAAGAGAGAGAGAGAGAGAGAGAGAGAGAGAAATGTTTTTAATCTTTGAAAATATAATATAGTCGCGAACGAAATGTTTACTTTAGAAACTACAGGTGTGGATTATTCGGGATGTGAATTTAATATCAAAGTAGCTTTTAAATTAATTTACACTTTTTTTTGTGGTGTACACAGTTAAAAAAAAAAAAAAAAAAAGGATAGAGAGAGAGAGACAAATGTCTTTAGTTTGAAAATATAATATAATCGCGAACGAAATCTTTATCTTAAGTAACTTCAGAAATTAATATATTTTCGAGATATAAAGAAGCATTTGTAAAAACAGTTTCTTTTGCTTCCACTGACTTTCGGAACAGTGTTGCCAGTGCGCTACTTTTTTAAAAATTCAGATATCTTGATTGCCACCACTTATTTGAAACGGTAAAATTCCCTTTGTTTTTGCCTTAATTAAAATGTCATTAAATGAGGCCCATTTTACAATTTCAAAAAAGTGTTGCCAATAAAGAATCTGAATTAAAAAAAAGTAGCCCATTTGGCAACACTGTTTCGGAAACGTGTTTGAGTAATTTCTAATAATTAGTTTTCTGAAACCGGAACATTGTTTTTTAAGATGCTATCTATTCTGAATTAAACATCTGAGCTGCTTAACGGAATTTATACATGCATGGGTAAAAAGAATATATTAATTAATTTCAATGCTAATGATTTTTAATTTGACAAAATGTTTCTAAAATATATTCTTAAATTTACATTTCCAGTGTTAAAATCATATTTATATCTCGTCTGATTAACTAAGATTTCAACATTTAAAATAAAAAATACATTACTTAATTTTATATTTCAAGTGTTAAAAACCTATTTCCAACAAGTCTGCTTCACTGAGATTTTAGCACTTTAAATACATATTTAATTCTATATTTCAAATGTTAAAAACTCATTTCCAGTTCATCTGCTTCATTTAGATTTTAACACTAAACACCTCAAATATAAAATTAAATATATACATTAACAACATTTTGTTAAGAAAAGAAAAAATAAGAGAAAGGGAGAAGGAGAGAAAGAGAAAGAGAGAGATTTAAGAAACGAACATATTTATACGAGATTTAAAGATGTATTTATAAAAACAGTTTTTGAAATTTTTCTAATAAGGTATTAATTACTTTTCTGAAAACGGAATATCGATTTTTAAGATACTACTAGATAATACTAAACATTTTAAAATAAATGCGTCTAAAAAAAATAAATTACAGCAATTTTTACTCTTTGGTACTGATATTAGTATCTGAAGATAAGAGTGCGACTTTTCACATGCAAATATGTTGTTGACAATCGTGACTTCAAGTTTTGAGTTAAAATGATTTTAAAATGATCAAATTAAAATACCATTTTTTTAAACATTGGTGAATACGCATATGAGAGGTGCGTATGTAAATTTTGCGAATGTGAAAATGAAATCGGGTTTAGATTTCTCGGGATAAAATTCTATGACCATGTCAAAGTGGAATAAATTTTGTTGCTTTCATTCGAGAATGCCAAGCTTAAGAGCCTCAATTAACCACTTCATCATAATAACTGATTTTTATTATATTTTACTGATTATTAGATATGCTTTTAAAGTTTAATTTTAATAATTTGGAGAACTGAGTTTTAAAGAAATAGTATTTTGTTAATTTTAGATTAAAATAATATTTGTTTGAGAGTGAGACTAACCAATATAAGATAGATGCTTTTATTGTAGCTAATTTTCTAGATTTATTATAAATCAATGAAACAGCTCCTTCTTAAATATTTTCTTTCGTCGAAATTCGACGAGTTCCACCTCGTATACTTATTTTTATATTTCAAGGGTTAAAATCTTCTTTCTAACTCGTCTGCTTCACTTTGATTTTAACATTTAAAATGTAAAATATATACTTAATTTTATATTGCAAGTGTTAAAAATCTTACTTTTAACTCGTATATGCTTCGCTTAAATTCCCACACTTAAAATATAAAATATATACTTAATTTTACATTTCAAGTGTTAAAATCTTATTTCTAACTCGTCTGCTTCACTCAGATTTTAATACTTAAAATATAAAATATATACTTAATTTTATATTTCAAGTGTTAAAGTCTTCTTTCCTACTCGTCTGCTTTGTTTATATTTTAAAAATATATACTTAATTTTATATTTCAAGTGTTAAAATCTTATTTATAACTAGTATGCTTCGCTTACATTTTAATACTTAAAATATAAAATATATACTTAATTTTATATTTCAAGTGTTAAAATCCGCTTTCTAACTCGTCTGCTTCTTTTATATTTTGACACTTAAAATATAAAATTTATACTCAATTTTACATTTCAAGTGTTAAAATGTTATTTCTAACACGTCTTCTTCACTTAGATTTTAATACTTAAAATATAAAATATATATTTAATTTTATATTTCAAGTGTTAAAATCTTATTTTCAACTTGTCTGTTTCACTTAGATTTTAATATTTAAAATATAAAATATATACTTAATTTTATATTTCAAGTGTTAAAATCCGCTTTCTAACTTGTCTGCTTTGTTTATATTTTAAAATATAAAATTTATACATAATTTTACATTTCAAGTGTTAAAATGTTATTTCTAACTCGTATGCTTCACTTAGATTTTAACACTTAAAATGTAAAATTAAATATATATTTTAGAAATATTTTGTTAAAAAACAAAAACAAGCAAATAAATAACAAACAAACAAACAAACAAAACAAAACAAATCCTTCAAAGAAGAGGATCCAGAAAAAAGAAGGTAAAAATTTTAATCTTCCGAGGAGAAATTTGAAAAATACTGATGCACACTAAGCCTGTAAGCTTTAACATTAGTGAAAGGAATTTACAGTCTGGCTGATGAGGAACCTTAAACAAAGCTGAGGGCAGCGTAATGAATCTGTGAACTCAGTATAATCACAAGGCGTTAGTTAATACGTAAGCAAATTTCGGAATCTAAATGAAGGGATCAAAAGCTAAAATAAAGAATCGATATGTTTAATGTTCTGTTATAATGAGGCAAGCACAGAACCGCATGAATAGATTGCAGGAATAATGAGTGAGCCTGAGATTTACAATGATAGGGTGGATGGTAGGACATTTCTTTTTTAATTTCTCTTTTAAATTAAATAAAATCCTAAAACTGAAACATGTGAGTTTTCGTAGTACCTATATATGCATGAATAATGAACGTTGGAATTTGAATAATTATACGCATTTGATATTATTAGTCTGGAATTTATTTAGAAAAAAATTGGGTCTTTCACAAGCCCCATAACAAATCTTTTAATTTTAACGCTTTATGTCTCAAATTACGAATGCATGAAAATATGAAACTACACTAGAAGATTTTCACAATCATTTAATAAATTTTAGAAGGCCAATTAAAATTAATTAATTAAGTTTAAATTTATAGGGATTTTGTGCAGTATTTATAACTCCACTCAAATCTTTTATTTAAAATCTTTTTTCTTATTTTGTAGAATTAGAAAATGTACAAATATAATGTTCTTAGAATAAAAATATAGAAATATTTCCGAACTGAGACTTTTACCCCCCAACCTTTCAACGTCAAAAAGCTGAAGAGATGCAAAGGTAAAATAAATCATCCTTTTAAAAATAATTTTGTTTTGTGCAACCATTAGTGCTTTATAAAAAAGATAAAGTAGATGAAGTAAAGTATCTAATAACTCATTCTAAACTGTATTACTATTAATTGATGTATTAAATGAATTTTATAACAAGTTATTTTAATGGTTCGGCCGTCAGGGCACAAAGAGTTAAAACAGAACCCTTCACAAAAATTTTCTCCTCCACAAAATCCTTAGTCTTAAAAATGGAACTTTTAGAAACTTTTTCATCTCCAAATTGAATCTTACACAAAGTTAATCATTTTTTAAATTTATTTTTAAAGGTTAAAACATTATGTATACATTTTAACACTTGAAATCAAAACATATAAAGAACATATAAATGTACGTAAAATATGGTATTTGTCCAGAAAAGTTGCAGTTCAGTCTCTGGAAAGATTGAAACATCATTCACCACTAAACATACCAGGAATTTTACTCAAGTTTTATAAAAAAATATTTTACACAACAATCTTCATATAAAACTATTTAACTTATTGTTGTGTGATTTATATTTTGTAATATTTATTTTATAAAGAAATTTCTGTTTCGAATCGAAATATTTTCTTTTGGCATTGGTCAAATGGTTGGTTTGATATATTTAATGTTAAACAATTAAAACCAATCGAATTCACACAAACTCCGCTAGTCAAAATTCTTGCATTTGGTACGATTTCACTATCTTTTGATTTAGAAGCTGAATCTATATCCGAAAATAATCTGCCGCATACGATAGATTCGTCGCATGTATGTAGGATCTGTGGAGGTAAATTAATTATAACATAAAGCATCTTTTAGTTTATGTCTAAATTAAGAAATAGATGCAGTACCACGCATACACGCATACACATATAATTATAATTAATTTTTCAATTAATTTTCCGCAAGGATACCATATTTTATAAACTATAAACATGATGCAGTTTGTTTTCATAAAATATACATTTGGACCTTCTGCCAGATCTTAAAGTAGATTTTTGTTTCTAATATTTACAGGATTGGTGCTTTAATAATTTATAATTAAAGACCTTCTTTTACAATTTACTTTATTTCAGGGGTGTGGTAAAGAGAGTACCTCGTGGTCGACGGGTAACTAAATTAATCGCGTACCCTATACATAATAATAATAAAAAAAGAAACATGCTTTTTACACGCATTCACACACGTAAAATCGTTTTGATAATATGGTATCAGACTTAGCAATAAAATGAATTAAAACTAGTGCGATAAAGAGAGATTATTTGAATATATAATGCGTGAATTATCACATGGCTAATGAAGCGTAGAACCAACAATGTGAAAAATGTTCAAGCCAGGAATCGAACCCGGAACCCCTGTAATAGCGCTCCGAGTTCTCTACCAATTAAGCTACGAGGACGACGCCCAGTTTAGCATTTTTCAAACATAATGTTGGTAAGGCTGCAACTGCAGCACAAGATCAAATAGTCTTCATGAGCACACAAACGTGCGGCGAAACATGAGACAGAAACAAACCCAGCAGCATCGGTGAACACACATATAATTATGATTAATTTTTCCATTAATTTTCCGCAAGGAATTGCGCTCGAAATTATTGAATACATAATAAGTCTGCTGAAAATTAATTGAAAAATTAATTAAAATTATATAGAGGTTATTTGAGTTTGAATCCCTACAACGGATTGGTCCTATACCTATCTGTGAAATTGGGGAATTTCATCATTTCACAGTACATATACATACATATAGACATATATACACTCAAAAATTCATACTTATACGCATGTACACATTAAGTATATAAACACATACATATATACAGGCACTTATATACATACTGATACATACCTACACACGCATACACATATATACATACTGATACATACATACACACGCATACACATATATACATATAAACACATACATGTAAATACACATAAATGAAATCCTCTTGATCAGATAAATATCCCATATATAGTAACAAAATGAAATAATAAAACTAGTGCTAACTAAAAGAAAGGAGGTCCTGATCATCTGAGGATTGCTCATTGAATGCTTGAATGCTCAGTGCGGTTGCGCCTGCTGCAGTAGAAGCTACACTATTCTACTGCTCCCCATTAACAAAAGTTGGATGTTCTACCACCTTAACAGTGCTATTAATTTTAATTACATAAACAACGTTAATGCTTGGAAATACATATTTTTGGTGATTTTTGCGACAAATTTAACTTTTTACATGGGGGTCGTTCAAGTATTACGTAAGCAGTAAGTGGGGGAGGGGGGGGGGGTCCAGTGTCTGCTTATTTTTGCTGACAAGGGGGAAAGTGGGGTTGAGTCACGAAAATTCTTACTTCAGCATTAGACAACGAAGCAACTATAGTTTAACAACAAAAAGCAAAAGAGCATGATTTAGATGAGCGTTCTGCGGATGTTGAACGACTTGAGAAAAAAGATCTGGAGTACACAAGGACTGGAAACGAGGATCATTCCATCCCACCACTACATTGAAAACTTAATAATAGACAATGCAGAAACATGGATTCAAAGATCTTGGACACCAGACTAGAAATGTGAACGCCAAACTCATAATATTCCTATGATTCTTGTTAAAATTTTTAGTTATGTACCTAAATAAGTTAGGGCCGGTTGTATTTCTTAAAGTTTTTTTTTTGTTGTTGTTATTCAGTGCGATAAATAATAATATATAAAAACTATTTTGTATTCTATGAATTGTTTAATGCCATAAGTAGCACTATATTAAACCGATTTTTTTCCCTTCAATACCACAACTTCTATATGTCTGTTTATGTAAATTTGCTGGATTAATAATGCAATTTATCGCTAACTGTAATTTTTTTATGGCAAATAGTGTTGATGTTAGAATGTCATAAAATCTTACGCAAGGAAAGGGGGGGTGGAGTCTACTATTTGCTTATTTTTCCTTAAAAGAGGGAGGGAGGGGTACAAAATGACTAAAAATATGCTTACGTAATACTTGAACGGCCCCAGTCATCTGCAAAATATATCAATTATTTGAAATTGGACTATAGTTTTAAAAATTCTAAAATCCCTCCTTTAGGCTAGGAATAGATTGTGGGACGATTTTTCGCCTTCGGAGCTCTAGCGTATAATTTCAGAATACAAACACAAGAAATGACATATCAAATTTATTTTAAAATTACTATATTTGAAAAAAAAATCTAATTATTCTTAATAAATAGAAGCGCCCAAGAGAAAAATAAGTTAACTCTTATTAAAAATCTTTCTTTAAAATGCACTAAAAATGCAATATTTCTAAGTCATGGAAATCGAAAAGAAAAGATTTAATTAATCTCGGAAAAACAATTAGACATTGGCAGAGTTTACTGCTGCCATGTAGGTGTGGAAAGGAGAAGTAAAGCCTCTAAATCGTGCTATACATTTTAATATTGTGAGAAATCTACAATATCTCACTCAAAGCCCCTACATGCTGCTCAGAAACCAGTACAGGAAAACCAATGCAAAAGCAACTCTGCTCTGAAGCTAAGTCCAGAAATATGCCGTAAAACTTCGATTCGATCGGGCATCACCAATAATCTCAGCACTCTAAATTAAAATGTCTGAAATTCAGACACTTAGGTGTCTGAAACGGTGTGTTCAATTTTCAGACATTTTTTGTGTCTGAATTTCAGACACTTCAAACGTCTTAATAGCATCCATTTTTTTTTCAAGCATCATACGTAGCCATGTCTGACCACGTTGAATCCTGGAAAAATATTTGGCTGGGGTCCTGCCCCCTCCCCCCCAAGTCTTTGGAAAATGACCTTCGAAGTGAAATATATTTTCTACACGCAGCAAAATCAAAATAAACAAATGATTTCCTTTTTCCCGACTATGTTACCTCTCTGATCATCTATGGGTTACATCTATGTTTCCAAGTCAAAAGCTTTGCACATTTAATCTACTCGGTAAAAGATTTAATAGCTTTAGAAATATATCTAAGAAATATTTGAGATAAATATTCTTTTTCAATTATATATAAATTTCATAAAAATCAATTGATTTTTTTTTCCAAAAGCGAAAGTCTATAAATATATTTTTTAGTTTCAGCTAAATATTGTTCAATTGAAAAAAAAAAAGGCAATCCCGAAAATCGGGATTAAAATTGAAGCGGGATCCCGGGATATCAATCCGGGATTGTAATCCCTAGCTAGGAAGTAAGAAAGCTATAGGAGATCTTTCAAAGTTTTTTTTTTCTATTTCCTTGTGGTCGTTTAGTATGAGATAAGCATTGCCATTGAAACTAAGAACTGCCATATTGAAAACAAAACAAAACAAGGGAATGAACTTAACTTTTAAATATGTCTGTTTTTTAGTGATGTTATTACTTTAAATTTGAGAAAAAAGATGAGAATAAATAATACATAATTTGTAATAAAAGACAACGTCATAAATTAAAAAATATATACTTCTAGAATTATTATTTATTTATTTATTTATTTATTTTTTTTTTTGCAAAAAGATTCAAAACTAATTAAATTTCATGTAAGATTTTGTTTAGTACAATAAATAAAATCATAAAAGACACTAATTTTAGTACTATAAAAAATTATAACACTTACTTAAATCGCTGTTTGCAAGAGGTAAGAAAAATTCCTCGATTTGAAATTTTAAAAACTACCACAACCACAGTGAGGGAGAAAGACTTGCACCAGTTTAAAAGGTAATCCCATAATACATCCGACTAGCCATATTTAAAGAATGAGATGTTTCATCCTCAAAACAGGACCTGCCAGACAAAAGTTTCTTTCTTTTTTTTTTTTTTTTTTTTTGCCAGCTTCGACAGGACGAAGATGAATAACACAATATTATTGATATAAATTAATACGAGTTAACACTAAGCCCATTGCACACGCTTTGTAGAATTTCCGGGTGTAATCTTCAACCGTCGTCTACTTCTGTTCTGTGTCTATCCCGCCCTTATATCGACGACAGCTTCTAAGAGACATTTGATGTCGAGCACACACGTCAGATGTATGTATTCAATAAATAAATAATCCAAGTTAATACGAACACAGTAAATCACAGTACTTCATATTTTGCAAAAAACGAATTAAAATACACGCGTACATAAAAACAAACTTCGTTTGAATTACAACGTATACCACTTCGGAGGAAGACATCTAAAGCGCATGCGCAACTGGGAGTGTGAGTGCCCCCTGGTGGTTATTGCGTCGGAAGAATCAAACCGTCTTAAATTAAGACACGTTTAAAGCAATGAAGTGTCTTAAAATAAGACGTTTGCGTATATTTTAGACATTATTCTCAGTTCATTTGCACCATGGTCATAGTAAGACACTTATGTATCTTAAATTAAGACATCTATAATGTCTGAATTTTCAGATTAAGACACTTAAGTGTCTAAAATTCTTTTTCAGTCACATATGTGTCTAAATTTAAGACGCTTCTATTTGCAGTGAGTAGACAGTATAATGAAGACTACATCAATGTGTAGGATGCGAAAACCCTGCTATCTGTTAGTTTGAATAGGAACTTTCGATCATGAGTTCACGAAATTCTTTTTCATCCTATAAGAGTGAACCTTGTTAGTGATATCATGTACTAATGATCTAAGTGACTAGGAAAAATAACTATTGTTCTCTGCGAAAATGCCGAAAAGCAATAAGAGAATGCAAGGGCAATCTAAGTGGCTTTTTAATGGAATTGTGATTTCAGTTTGGTTGGATGCCCAGAGTCATAACTCTGAGGTAGTTATTTTTCTTCGGGCAATCACATAGGATTCTCGAAGGTTATAGTTCAGTGAAAGCCAGAAAGGCAATATACTTCCAGTCAATGAAGGGAAAAGGAACTTTGTCTAGTACAGATTAGAAGCGAGGAAAGAGAAGCGACTTCCCGTTGAACACAATAGTGATTTCGCCCGAGCGGAGAAAAAGATTCTACTACGACAGTGAATAGACAGTGACTATTTTACTCTTATGATAAAAACGTTGACTGAGAAACTGTTACTGACTTTGATGTGTCATATAACAGTGGCGTACTTGCTGGATTTTTTTTAATCATTATATTATTTAATTGATTGATTTTTATACGGTATTCAAGACTCAAAAACGTTCTGAAATCTCTTTTAATAGAGAATCCTTATATTGTTTCAATATAATTTTGTTTATAATATTTTTTATTATTATTATTTAATGAGAGCGGATCCATTGAAGTCTTACGCCACCACTCAATACACAATATCGGCCTCCGTCACAATATCAAAGGAATTATATTGTAAACATACATTTTTTATTTTTTGTGGGAAGAATTCACCCATCAGTGTATAAAAGGTTTTAAATGGTAGGAATGTTTTTGTCTTACACTAACCCTTTTACCCTATTGACCTCTTTACTCCCACAAAACCTATAGCAAAGTTTAGAGCGCTGTGGTATGTGCATGCTTATATACTGGTTGACCAGATCGTTAGCTACGCGTCAAGAGGTGACAGGTTCGTATCGCGGTTCAGATTTGGATGTCCGTAGCATGTTAGTTTCTACTTCAAACTATGTTCACAATATGATCAGACTCTGTTGTTAAAGAATTCTATAGCAGTTTCTTTGGTTCAACTTTTTCCTAGGTCATGTGGTTCAGCCTACACAAGCTTATGTTTCCACCGGATTACCAAATGTTGAATGAGCTTTCCATCTTATTGTGCAACTTTTTAGGAGCCATGTTTTCCGGAAAAGTTGAACCAAACTTTTAACAATGTAAAGTATTATTTTAACTTTTTTTATACGTAAGATCTTTTATGCTTTAGAGCTTCAGTAAAAATGAGAAAATAACTATTGTCTTCGCATCTGCATATCATCTTTGGAAAAATAAAAAGAGAGGAAAGATGATATCTAATGGGTTACTTTGTGTGTGTGTGTGTTTTTTTTTTAATGATCTTTGCGTTGTGTTTTATTAGCCTTGCAGCTGTTATAAAAACATATCTTCTCTTGAGCGTATAAGAAAATTCCATTTTAGGAGTGTATTTCGAAGATAAAAAACAAACAAACCACGTGCACTTTGGTGTTTCTGATCTTTACATATTTCTATCGTTCGTGATTCTTGAAATATATTTGCACCTTACTCTGTTTATGTAGAGGATAATTATCCTTTTAAATAGCCATCATCAAAGACTGCCTTATAATGCTTATCTTTTATATCCTTTTGTTCCGTGGTATGAATCAGCAGCTGTTTACCTAAACTTCCACTCTACCAAATAGGAAAAGAGTTAAATTACAATCTCCAATTCAGTTTCGCATAAAAAAAAAAATAAAAAAACTATCAGTAGAAAATTTAAATTTTAACGAAATGTCGTAATTCCAGTCATTAAATTTCACATAAAGTTAGCGTGTTTTCAAGTAATGACTGTTTTGAAAAGCTTTTATCTGTTTTAAATGAACACACTTCTATTTTGAATGAACGCATTCCTGTTTTAAATAAGGAAATCCTGTTCTAAAACTATTTTAAACTATTTGCATTTTGTTTTTATTACTTTTTACTTAAATAGTAGATAATTTAAAAATTCTTTAGGATAAAAAAAAATAAATAAAAGTTGCATTAAAAATTATTATAAACGAATATATTTTAAAGCTTTAAATTGTATATCCGTTCGGGAAAAAATTGTAGAAATTGCATGTAAAATTATTATAGTCGAATGTATATTTTGAAGTTTTATTATGAAATTTATTGCTTATTAAATCTAATTTTCTGCCAGATTTATTTATTTTATCGTTGCAACTATTACATACTATGCGTTATTTATATAATAAAAGAAAGCGATAAATGATAAACAAAACAGATATATAAAAATGTAAACTAATCTAATAAATTTGTTTTTTCTTAAGTAGAAATATGTTATTTTTACTCTTTATTCATCTGCTCTTTGCTAAACCTAACGCTTTCACTCAGTTTTTTATTTATTATAATTTTTTATTCTTAATACGAATCCCAGAGCAAGATTAAACTAATTTTCTATCATCAGATTTGGAAATAAATACTAAATGTTTTTCAAACATGCACAAACATTAATATGAAGAATGGTTTTATCTGTATAATCATTTTACACGATTGACTTCTCTGCCCACACACAGATCCTATATATAGAGGGTAACACTGCAATTTTTGAGACAGGGTCAAGTGATATGCGTAAATGTATATATAATACATACATCTCGCATATGTTATATTATTAATTATTCCTTTGCGATATTTCCTGTTTACATGCTAAATTACCGGCATATTCACTAATTTCTTATTCTTTAATAATATCTATCACTAATCCTATATTAAATTTTCCTTAAATTAATTATTATCTTACTTAATTTACTTAAATATAAAGCTTTTTGTTTATTCCTAATTTGTATCATTATTTCTGACCATTTCTATTATTTAGTGTGAATTCGAATGTTTTTAAAGGAGCTATTTTATTTCTTTACTTTTTTTTTTTTATAATCGTTTGCGCGCTGGGGTATTTTTTACTTCAAAATTCATCCACTCCCAAATTGACAGTACTCTTTATAAAATCACTCCCATAGGACGCGACGTACGCTTTACACGTATCCTTAATTCACTCATTGGCGAAAGCGCACACGACGTCATGATTTTGTGTTTATACGCCCTATGACAAAAAGCGGATGCATAGACTTTTCCTCGGAAATTGTTCGAATTTTCACCTGCTAACAGTTTCCTGACTGGTAGTTTCTTGGACAGTAGTTTTTATTCTAATTTACTCACGATCATAACGATGAAGTTATTTACATTTTAAGACCGGAACTCATCCATGGAAATGTGGTAATAGTCCAGGCAATAGAGACCATATAGGGGCTCTACCTAGCAAAATTCATGGTAGTTCTGGAAAAAGGCTTACTATATGTTTTTTGGGTCGCTGAATCCGAATTTTTAACTTCCCACTAAAATTTCCCCCAGCAACCACCCCCCAAATTTTGGTAAAATGCCCCCCAAAAAGGGTTTTTATTAAAAAAATAATTTTTTTATTGTTTTAGGGGAAAAGTATCTAGAAAATCAGAAAGTAGACAAAATTTGCAACAAATAAGATACATGACATTATGACGTAGGATGAATGGGGAAGCTGCCTCGGAACATGCGCCGCGGTGCTGCGTGGACTAAGTTGCACAATTCCACTTAACCACTCACATCGTTTACATTCGCCCTCCCGTCTCCACTCCGAACTTTCCCTATAAGATTTACTTTAAGTTTTTTGGGTCGCTGAATCCGAATTTTTAACTTCCCCCCCCCCCAAAATCCCCCCCGCACCCCCCCCCCCCCGAAAATAGTTGTTTTTAAATTAAATTTTTTATTGTTTTAGGGGAAAAGTATGTAGAAATCAGAAAGTAGACAAAATTTACTACAAATAGGATAGATGACATTACGACGTAGAATGAACGGGGAGGGGGAGGGCTGCCTCTGAATATACACTGCGGCGCTCGTACACTAAGTTATGCAAGTCCAGGGAATAGGGGATTTTACCTGGCAAAATTAATGCTAATTCTGGATTTCGACTCACTTTACGTTTTTTGGGTCGCTGAATCCGAATTTGTAACTTCCCACCCAAATTTCACCCGGCAACACCCCCCCCCCCCCAAAAAAAAAAAAAAAAAAAATTGATTTTTTGAAAAAAAATAGGTTTTTGAGAGCAGCCCGCGGGGAATGTTCCGAGGCAGCCCCCACTCTCCCCATTTATCCTACCTGATAACATCATATATCCTATTTGTTGCAAATTTTTTCTACTTTCTGAATTTCTACATACTTTTCCCCTAAAACAATAAAAAATGTAATTTAAAAACAATTATATTCGGGGGTTGCGGAGGGGGCAAATTTTGGGGGAAGTCAAAAATTCGGATTCAGTCACCCAAAAAACTTAAAGTAAACCTTATAGGGAAAGTTCGGAGGGAGACAGGAGGGTGAATGTAAACGATGTGAGTAGTTAAGTGGAATTGCGCAACTTAGTCCACGCAGCACCGCGGCGCATGTTCCGAAGCAGATCCCCCCTCCCCATTCATCCCACGTCATAATGTCATATATCGTATTTGTTGCAAATTTTGTCTACTTTCTGAATTTCTAGATACTTTTTCCTTAAAACAATAAAAAATTTGATTTTTTTAATAAAAACCTTTTTTGGGGGGCGTTTTACCAAAACTTGGGGGGGTTGCCGGGAGAAATTTTGGTGGGAAGTTACAAATTCGGATTCAGCGACCCAAAAAACATAGCCGATTTCCAGAACTACCATTAATTTTGCCAGGTAAAATCCCCTATTGCCTGGACTATAAATAGTCTTTGATGATGTTCTGTTAATAAAATCATGAATGTTTAATCCGACTCATTATTTAATAATGAAGAAACTTCCATATTTTTCATTCCACTACCTATATCAATTCATTCCACGACTTGCACCAATGTCTACAATTCTACAGTAATTATTTCATAATGGAGACTCTTCCATATTTTTCATTTCACGACTTACATCAATGTCTACAATGCTACATGCATATCTATATTATAAAGGACAAACATATCTGTGCGTAACGCATACGTCATTCTGCGAATGGCAACACTTTCAAATTTGAAATGAAATTTCGGTTTTGCAATTTTCGCTACTGCATTTTTTTTTTAATTTCTAAACATCGCACGGTTTGAATTTTTACATCGTCGTATAGAGAAAAAAATGTACTTTTAAATGCAATTTGTTTGAAAGTTCTATCTCAATTTATTTTTGAGATATTAAATTTTTTATAGTTTTTAGTACCAATTTTGTAATTGTGGCAACTGAAGTACTCCATTTCTATTAAAAGTAAAGGAAATTTATTTTTATTGATTATATCCTTATTGATGCCATTTTCACATTACAAATAAAAGTAACTTTTTTCTCATTTTTGAACAGAAAATGACGTCAGTCATTAAAAAAAAAAAATACGCATTTGAAGAAGATATTCAATATTTTTACATTACGCTGATACTGAGTTTGAGACGCTATAGGCAAAATGATTCAGTGAGTAAAAATGATGTCATATTTAAAACAAAACGATCATTTTCTTTGATAAAACTAAATATTTGACCGATACTAAATGGCCAATACTATGGCAACTAAAGGCAAATTTCTGAATGGTAAATTTTCGCAGGTACTGAGATTAGAACTTAAAGTTTATGTGAATGTTTACATGAAAAGCTGCATCTGACAAACGTGACTTTATGTTTGGAAATACATTCATTAATAATGTATTGTGCATTAAAATACTTTTAAATTGTGAATTTGAGTGGTGCGTATATAAATGTTGAGGATGTGAAATTAACATATAATTTGGATTTTATGGGGAAATTTTCATGATGTGACAAAGCGAAGATCTTTTTACTGATTTTTTATCCCGTAAAAACAAACATAAGAGCCTCAATCGATAACTTCAACATAATCACTCATCTTGAATACGTATTCTAATACAGTTTAATTTTTCAATAATTTAAGCAGTTGAAATTTGTGGAAATAATCTTTTGGTAATTTTAGGTTAAAAACATTATTTGTTTTAAGAGTTAGACAACCAATGCAAGATGAATTTTTTATTATAATTATTTTTGTAGGTTTATTATAAATTCGATCTCACAGTTCCATTCTAAACATTTTAATTCGTCGAATTTCGACGGGTTCCAACTCGTATATATAAATATAATATGTTTAAAAATCAAAAGACAATGAACAAGTCCTTTTAAAAAAGTCTGATCTTTATAGAAAAATATTTCATTTACTTGGATTAATGTTCCAAAATATGGGCTATATGTAGATGGTAAAACAATATGACAACTGCATAATACTTTTAGATATGAAACAAAATAAATATTAATCTAAGAATAAATGCGTATTCGCAGCTATTCATTACGAAACTTTAATATAATAAAACTTTTCATTAATATATATATTGATATAACATATATATTTGATTAACTTGAAATAATTTGCCAAAATTTGGGCTATATGTCAGTCTATTTTACAACACCCTGTAGTATTCAAACATTCAAAGTCTTTTCTAAGACATTTTCTAATAGGTGATTTATTTTTTGTGCGGTCTTGCAACATGTCCTAAATCTCAATCTTTCTCAAAACGTCGTTCTGCTAACCATTTATCCTCTAAAGCATTTCATTTGAGTAGATTTAATTTTTGAGTTTACAAGAGTAATTTTTATAGTTAATTTTAATTAAATAATTTATCACGTTTCCTGAAGGAGAAAATTCTTTAATTTATAAGAGAAGACAATAGTTGCGTACTCTTTTCTCCAACGAAGAGACTTCCATATTGATTTCCTTATTGCATCACCAAGTGAGATTAATTGCATCAACTCGGCTATTATTGGGATATGGGCTGAGGAAGTCATTGTTTGAGTCTGAGATCAATGAAGCTGGCAATATGAATGGTTAATCTGTTATTCCCTTTCAACTTAATGATCATCAATGGATGATCATGAATGGAAGCTTTGGCTGGATTCCTGCGAAGCCTGATTGTTATTTCACAAATATTTTCGTTGAGATAGTTGGTATGGTAAGCATGTTATGTAAACTCAGTGTTGTTATTTCTTGCTGATTTAAGACGCCTTATAAGAGGTTATTGAATAAGGACTGAGATAACAAGATAAGAAGGAAGCTGTTTGCAAACTTGAATTAGAGGAAAATGATATGTAGGCGCTCCTTTGAATAAGACACTCTTATGTATTGAAAGCCATGTTTTCATTGTAAAGTCCTTCGATAAAATGGACAATCTATATAAGTAAATTACGTTTTACAATAAGTATACATAATACAATTAATTACTAAAAAATCTAACCTTATATTTAACCTTCATAACATAAGTATACAGGGTGCAATATGTTATCTATCGCCGACCTTTAATTTCTCAGCCGTTGGTCGTTCCAATTGCAAAAACGTTTCAAATGAGGTAAATATTCATGTTGTGGCCTTATTTAAAGTAAAAAATCCATTTCATAAAAATTACGAAAACTAACTTTTTGTACGGTCCCCCAGTCCATATAGTTATATTTAGTAAAAGTTTACACATATCATAACAGATATAGCACAAAAAATTTGACATCTGTATTACAAAAATCGACACAGTTATTAAATTTCAAAGTTTGAGATTTTTGCACATGATTTTGTCTTTCATTGAGGGATCAGTTAAAAGACGAATTAAAGTAATTCGAGATCAAAATCAGAGTGCAATGTCCTTTTTACTGCGAACCACCTTTAGCCGATATCGTCGGTACGTTTGAATGTTGTTCGACCCATAAAAGTTAGCTAAATTTTTTAATGAAATAACCTTATTTAGTGATTCCCCGATTTGGCAATACCGGCTAAAGGTGGCTTCGCCGTAAAAAAGACATTGCACCCTGATTTTGATCTCGAATTACTTCAATTCATCTTTTAACTGATCCCTCAATGAAAGACAAAATCATGTGCAAAAATCTCAAATTTTGAAATTTAATAACTTTGTCATTTTTTGTAGTACAGATGTCAAACCTTTTTGTGTTATATCTGTCATGATATGTGTAAACTTTTACTAAATATAACTATAGGGACTGGGGGACGGTATAAAAAGTTAGTTTTCGTAACTTTTATAAAATTAATTTTTTACTTTAAATAATGTCACAACATGAATATTTACCTCATTTGAAACGTTTTTGTAATTGGGACTATATGTCTACGACGAACAGTTGAGAAAATAAAGGTCGGCGATAGATAACATATTGCACCCTGTATAGCTTCTAACTGTACTAATGCCTTTCCACACATTTCGAGATGAAGTTTTCTTGACAATAATAGGTTGGAATGAATTCTAAACGAAATACTGAAATCTCAAAAAAGAAATCCTAGTTTAATGAAAATATAGGTATCCTTCGCTTAGTGCAGTTTCAGTTAGTGAGGTAAACATTTTTTTAGATGCACAAATCTATAGATGGATCTTTATTTTTCAGTAAGATGGCGTTGAACGTTTGAAAATGAAATTTGCAGAAAATGCTGAAAAAATAAATAACATTAAACTAATTTGAACAAGCTTTTCAAAAATGATAATTTTTCAAACGGCATTTGATGGATATAGACATCAGTAGACGTATACAAGTGCAACGAGATATCATAAAAAAATCAAATTCTTTATTACCGCAAGATGTATTATAAAAGAAGAAAAAAGATGTGCAATTGAAAATATGTTTTGCTTAATTAATTTAAAAAGCCTATAAGTTAGAAGTGACCAACTTGTATTACAATAACTTCAGGGTTCGTATGGGTCTTTGAATTTCCAGACTAAGAAATTCTTCGGTACCAGTATTTTTTACCGGTACCAGAAAATAGCGCTTCAAGCTTTAAATAAGGCGAAATTTTTCGTGTTTAAACAAGATTTATTTTTCTATAAAAAAGTACTGATATATAGCCTTGGAAATAACGGTATCCATGCGAACCCTGAACTTTTAAATCAAATTATTATTTTTTTAATTAACCACATGGTAAGTAATCCAACATAAATCACCTAAAGAACTGTAGTAATGAAGAACTAAATTTAAAATTGACATTTCAATGTTTCTTGATTGTTACTTATTAAATTAATTAACAGAAAGTTCGTGAAAATTACGTAAACTTTTTTTTCTTAAACTTTCAAATCAAGTTGTAAATGTACTTTCTAACAATAATACATCAAAAACAATATCGTACATTTTTACACTGTCTATTTATGTATACTGGATTTTTAGGAAAAATAGCTGTCTATCTATTGAATTTTTTCCTATGCAATGCATGTTGTGATAGTCAAGAAATAAACTGTCAGATGTCTATTTGAGACGGATTTTTATTTCACAAGATTTTAAAAGATTTTCATGTTGATTCTTTATGACTTAACCGAGCAAGAGTAGTTGCATCAGAACAATTATTATTCGGAAATGGGCTGAGGAAGTCATTGTTTAAGTTGTGAATGGTTGTGAGATCAATTAATCTGGAAATGTAAATGGCTGGTCTTTTCAAATTAGAGATTAAATGGTTTTAAGATACAAGTCCAGAATTTTTTTTATTTTGTTGTGATAGACGAAGTCATGAGGTAAACTATCAGATAGTTATTTCAGATTAATTTTAATTTCACAATTTTTAAAAGACTTTCATATGGATTCTTTATAACTTCATATGTGCAAGAGTAATTCCATCAATATAGCTATTATTTGGAAATGAGCTGAGGAAGTCGTTGTTTAAATTGTGAATGGTTGTGAAATCAATTCATCTGGTAATATGTACGGTTGGTTTGTTATTCGCTTTCAACTTAGTAATGATCGACGTGAATGGAAGCATTGCTTGGATTCTTAGAACGCTGAATTATTATTTCACAAATATTTTCGCCGAGACAGTTGGTATGCTAAGTAATGTTATGTAATCTCATTGTTTCTAAACTTGCTGATTTAAGCCATTGTGCAAGCGATTGTTGTTGAATAAGGACTGAGATAACAAGGTAAGAAGGAAGCTGTTTGCAAACTCATTAGTTTAACAGATCGTTCTACAGATTCCGTGTGACATGGAAATTCCTCAAAAGTTAGTATTGGGAACTGTTCTTTTTTGCACATTCCATTCAAGTCTTTATCCTTTATATGGATTGTAAGAGGTGGCTCTGTTACAACACAATTTGATCAATCAATTAAATTAATGTAATCGGATGCTTCGAAATTGAGCTTAGGAAGATTGAAAAATAGCAAACAACCCGAGTTCTTCGTCTTCTTATCTCTAGCGCCGAGAATACGCTTAACTGCTAATTATCGGATGTGTTTTCTAGAATCACTTTCAATGTTCATGTAACATTGTTAATAATAGGTGTTCAGGATGCTCAAAATATGCATTGTTTGAGAATACTTTGTAAATAATTTGCTTAACATTGTCTGGAAGCTGCCTTGCAAGGGAAATCATTTTCCAAAAATGTTGGGCCCCATGCTGCCGATTCGATTTCCTTTATCTCAAGCCACATTGGAGCATAAATTAGCATTACATACTTCATGAGCATTATAAGGTTCTGTGATAGTCTTGGAGTGCTAATGTATAACCGTAACCAAAGGTTTGCGGCGGTTTGTGTTTTTTCAAGTTTCCTAAACTTAATTTCGGAGCAGCCGATTATATTGATTTAATTCATTGTTCAAACTGTGTTGCAAAAGAGCCACCTCTTACAATGAATATAAACAACTAGGAAACCCCGCGGCTTTGCTCGCGTAATATTTGAAATATGCCAAGTGATATTTTTATGTCTAACTTTTATTCAAAGGTACTAACTAAATTTTTATTTCATTAAAAGGTAATATTTTATTTTATTAAAAGGTGCTTATTACTTTTAGGAATAATTCAAAAACTACTATTTAAAACACAGTTTGATTAAACATCATTATTACACTGCATTAGGCAGAAATGAGACTTAAATTAATAAAATGAAACAAAACTAAATAAATGATAATTTAGAAAATATTTTGAAACTTTTATGCTCAATTAATACGCTCATTTCAGTATTCATTTGAAGTTTTGAATTTTTTAGAAACCATCTTCTTACATCTTAAAATTAACTATCATGTCAAATTCCAAGTCCTATCACCTCTCTCAACAAAAAGGGCTATGTTGAAATAGGAACTGTCACCATTAATTTGCCAACATTAATTTTGAAATCGGTTTGTTATCTCCTAATATTCCACAGAAACGTAATTTAGAAAAATTTTAAAGTCCTTTTTTAGAACGTTTGTTGTTCCTGTGAACCCCAGGTGGCAGGATCATCGGCATAAAATATAGCCTGTGTAGGATCAGAGACTGTTACGATTGATTCGCAACTATTACTTTTATAATCGGTTTATATTCCCTGAAATTGCATAGGAATCGTAATTTAGGACTTTTTTAGAATGCTTTACGCACCTCTTCTTCGCTTGATCTCTTTTTAATTCGAATTTATTTTCGACAGTCCTTCGAGAGCATTTATATTTTATATGTAACTACCATGCCATATTTAAAGTTTCTAGCCTTTTCACTATAACAGAAATCGCAATTTAGAAAGTTTTTAGCTCCTGCAACCCTCTGGTGGTAGTAGCACAGACATAAAATATAGCTTATGTTTGAGCAGGTTCTATCACGAACCATTTGTCATCACTATTTGTTTAAACGGTTTGGTTTGCGTAAAAATTGCATAAAAGGATTGCATAAAAATTGTAATTTATAACGTTTTTCGCTCACTTTATCTTTTTAAATTTGGAATTTTCTTTCGACTGTTTTTAGAAAGCAGTTGCATCTTGTAAGTGAATACCATGCCATACATCAAAGTGTTAGACCCCTCAGTTGTGCAAAAAACGCAAATTAGAACATGTTTTGCTTTTGTAACTCTCAGATGGTAGTGAGAACAACATAAAATATAACCTATGTTGTAGTAGGGACTGTCACCATTGATTTGCAACCATTACTTTTTAAATAGCTTTGGTATTTCCTGAGATTGAGTAGAAATCGCAATTTAGAATATTTTTAGAAAGCTTTTCGCGCATTTTTACCGCTTTTTAAATTTCTACTTTTTTTTTAAACTGTTCTTAAAAATCATTTATATCTAATAAATATGTACCTTGCCTAATTTTAAGTTGCTAGCCGCTACCGATCACAAAAATCGAAGTTTAGAACGCTTTTTTACTTCTGCAACGTCTAGGTGATAGTGATACTGAGATAAAAAAGTCCTTCCGGCCAGTGCCGGGAGGAAGAGGTAGCTTTCAAATTCCTTATTTTAAAAATGCCAACTTATATTATTCAAACACAAGAAGCTCAATTTAGTGAAAATCGAATATAGGAGATTCAATACTAATTTTTATCAATACTAAATCATTATGAATGAGAATTTTGTGAAATTAGTCAGCTTTATCCAAGCTGCTTTTATTTAAAGTAACTTATATTTGGCTGAGATGTTGATGTATATTATCCACATGCATTCTTACATGGAAATAGGCGAAATCGCGTGACAAATACCTGATCGTTTCAAAATGTTAGCCATACTAGAAATTCAAAGAGCTATAATCCAACCATTTTTTCAGATATAAACAAAAGAACAAATTTTCAGAAACAAAATCTGCTCCGGAATCTTTGTATCAACGCCAAACACATAAAAAAATCTTTTTCATTTTCCAATTTTTTAATACCTCATTTTAAATTTTAAATTTAATTTTTTTTTAAGTGGCAACCCTTTTTGAAATAAGATGGCGAATGAAGCTGGCCAACGAACTCGGTCGAGACATTGGTATGTACTATGTACAGACCAAGTAACATCCAAATCGGTTCATAAATACGCTTGTTATCGCGTGACAAAAATCAGGTCGTTTTAAAATGTCAGCCAGAATAGAAATTCAAAATGCTATAACTCAGCCATTTTTTTAGATATGGACGAAACAGAAACTGTTCCGGAATCTTTGTATTAAGGTCAAACACATACGAAAAAAATCTTTTTCATTTTCCAATTTTTTGGTATCTTATTTTAAATTTTAATTTTTTTAATTTTTTTTAAATGGCCGCCATTTTGAAACAAGATGGCGGATGAAGTTGGCCATCGAACTCGGTCGAGATATTTGTATGTACTACGTACACACCAAGGTACATCCAAATCGATTCATAAATACGCCTGTTATCACGTGACAAATATGAGGACGTTTCAAAATATCAGCCACGCTAGAAATTCAAAATGCCATAACTCAGCCATTTTTTAAGGTATAGACGAAACAAAAACTGCTCCCGAATTTTTGTATCAAGGTATAATACATAATAAAAAAATATTTTTTCAATTTTCAATTTTTTGGTACCACATTTCAAATTTAAATTTTTCTTAAAAATTTAAATGGCTGCCATTTTTAAACAAGATGGCGGATGAAGCTGGCCAACGAACTCGGTCCAGACATTGGTATGTACTATGTACAAACGAAGTTACATCCAAATCGGTTCATAAATACGCCTTTTATCGCGTGACAAAATTCAGGACGTTTCAAAATGTCAGCCACGCTAGAAATTCAAAATGCTATAACTCTGCCATTTTTTAAGATATAGACGAAACAAAAACTGCTCCGGAATCTTTGTATAAAGGTCAAATACATAAGAAAAAAATATTTTTCCATTTTCAATTCTTTGGTACCACATTTCAAATTTAAATTTTTTTTTAAATTTTTAAATGGCCGCCATTTTGAAACAAAATGGCGGATGAAGCTGGCCAACGAACTCGGTCGAGACATTGGTATGTACTATGTACATACTGAATTACATCCAAATCGGTTCATAAATTCGAGAGTTAGAGTATGACAAAGGTCAGATATATATATATATATATGGATATATATATATATATATATATATATATCAACTTTTGAACGGAGGGTGGTTTCGGGGTCTGGGGGTCATGATCGATGAAAATATACCAAAATTTTTTGAAATCGCTTTCCTCCGAACGGCTGCAATAGGTAGCTTTTTGTAATGAAAGCTACCTAATAGCCTCTAGGTTAGAGCAGAGGCTGTCAGCATCAATTTCCTACCATTACTTTTGAAATAAGTTTGATTCTTCCTGAGATTGCTCACAAATCGGCATTTAGAACGTTTTTAGAACGCTTTTCACGCATTTTGCTCTTGCATCTCCTCTGGGGTAGAGGAAACAGATATAAAATGTAGCCTATCTTGGAGCAAGATCTGTCACCATCTTTTTTACACTATTATATTTGAAATCGGTTCAGTACTTCCTGAGATTGTCTAGAAATCGTAATTTAGAACGTTTTTTACAACGCTTTTTGCGCATTTTGACGCCCTTTTAAATTTCGATTTTTTTAGGAAATGTCCTTAGAGATCATTGATATCTTATAAATAACTAACATTCCAAATTTCACGATTTTAGGCCCTTCCGGAACGCAAAAACCGCAGTTTAGAAAGTTTTTCTCCTGCACCCCATTTGGGGTAGTGACACCGACATAAAACATCGCCTATGTTGGAGCAAGGGTTGTTACCATCATTTTGAAGCCTTTATTTTTAAAATCTGTTTGGTATTTCCTGAGGTTGTGTGGAAACCACCATGTAGAACGTTTTTTAGAACGCTTTTCGCGCATTTTCACCCTTTTTAAATTTCGAATTGTTTAAGAACTGTTGTTAGAAATCCTTTATATCTAATAAGTAGCTAATATTTCAAATTTCATATTTCTAGGCCCTTCAGTAACGCAAAAATCGCATTTTTAGAACGTTTTTTGCTCCTGCACCCCCTTTGGGGTAGTGGTACCGACATAAAATATAGCCTATGTTCTAAGTTGGACTAACACCATCATTTTGATACCATTACTTTTTAAATCGGTTTGGTATTTCCTGAGATTATGTAGAAACTACCATTTAGAACGTTTTTTAGAACGCTTTTTGTGCATTTTCACCCCTTTTAAATTTCCAATTGTTTAAGAACTGTTCTTAGACATCATTTATATCTTATAAATAACTAATACTCCAAATTTCATATTTCTAGGCCCTTCAGTAACGCAAAAATCGCATTTTTAGAACGGTTTTTGCTCCTGCACCCCCTTTGGGGTAGTGGTACCGACATTCAATATAGCCTATGTTCTAAGTTGGACTAACAGCATCATTTTGATACCATTACTTTTTAAATCGGTTTGGTATTTCCTGAGATTATGTAGAAACTACCATTTAGAACGTTTTTTAGAACGTTTTTTGAGCATTTTCAACCTTTTTAAATTTCGAATTGTTTAAGAACTGTTCTTAGACAACATTTATATCTTATAAGTAACTATTATTCCAAATTTCATATTTCTTGGCCCTTCAGTAACGCAAAAATCGCATTTTTAGAATGTTTTTTGCTCCTGCACCCACTTTGGGGTAGTGGCACCGACATAAGATATAGCCTATGTTCTAAGTTGGACTAACACCATCATTTTGATACCATTACTTTTGGAATCGGTTCGGTAGTTCCTGAGCTTACCTCCTACAAATAAACAATTTTTTCCTCTTTATAATAGGAGTATAGACAAAGACTTGAAATAAATGTGCAAAGAAGAACAGTTTCCAGTACTAACTTTTGAGGAATTTCCATGTCACACGCATGTGTTTGAGCGTTTCACAGGCTTTGCTTGCTGGAGGTGGTTTATTGGTACTGCCACCTGTTGGTTGTGAGATGAGATGATTGTTGTTGAAAGTTGTATCTTTCTCCGCGTCACTAATGAAGAGAATGAACTGGTGACGGCGAAAGTTGAATCAGAGATTTTATGAACAGTAGGTAAGAACGATAGCATCGAACAAAAGGCCAAGCCACTTACTCTAAGCTAGTAACTCGCTTTGTACCGATCAAGTGAGATGAGGTCGAGATAAGATCACTACGTTAATATTAAGTCGATTACCTTCTGATATAATCGATATATTATTTACAATTTTTTTTATTATATACTAGCAGGCTATGCCCGCTGCGCTGGTCAATATTTCCAAATGAACCTTGGATTAAACTAAATGGTTAATTTGAACTTGTATTTTAAAAAATATGGATCTTCAGCTTGACCTTGCACATTACTGAAAACGATGCGAACGCCATTGCGATATAATGTTATCTTAAGCGTTGGTCAAAATTTAGCAATTAAGAAGTAATTGTTTTAGTTTATTATAAACAGCACACTTATGGTCGGGTAATGAGACCGTTATGACAACAGGAATTAATACCTCTGTAACTAATCAACATATAATGAAATCGTATATACTAACACCATTCCTAAAAGTCATGCAACAGGGCCACTTGTAACAAAATATGTTCTGTAGATTTTTTTTAAAAGGATAAACTTTCATAATCAGGTTCACTTAATTTTTGAACTTTTACTGTTGCTCTATAACTAAGTACCCTTGAACAATATGTATACACTAAAACCTTTCCAAAATTATTACCTAACTAATTGTGGTATATCCTACGAAAGTATTATAAACAATCGGAATGAAATACAAATTTCCGTTGTAAATATATAGTAGATGATGATGATGATGCGAGTTTGTGTAATAGAATTCATAGTAAAGTTTTCGCTTCAAACAAAAACGATGCTTTCAACATTAAAGCTAATACACCAATATGTGAAGTATCCGATTACGGAAAGTTAACTTGAATTCTCATGAGCAACTACTCAAAGAAAAGTGAATATGTGGCTTTTGTGATACTTTTATGTCAGCCTGGCGCAGGTAATAAATCAATAAAGATTGTTTTCATAGCATATTCTTATTTTATTATTTTCATTTAAAACACAAACCTTTCACTCATTTAATTTAAAATGCATGCCTTATACTAATTTCATTTTAAAAACTGAAAAGATAAACAATAACAGGAAATAATGCCATAATTAAAAGCAAAAAAATATTTTTAATTTACATACGCAAAATGTAACTACTGCTACTGGGAATTTTAAAAATGCTATCAGCGAGATGTGCGTACGGTTGTTATAAATGTACGCATTTTTTCTTCTTATCGAGGAGCAATTTATAAATCGCACAATATTATTCCAATTCCAATTTCTTTCATTGAGGAACCTATGACCGGAAAAAATGGAAAAAGACTCTTGTAGATTCTTCGGATGACAGCATCTGACGCCATAAACCGAGTTTATATACATGAAAATAATTTTTAAGTCGTTACAAACATTGCTTTCATACTTAAATATTTTCATTGGTACTACTTGTTATCCCGTCGACCAATTTCGCCAAATTATATAAATCGCCAAACCATTCGCCAAATTATATAAATTGACATAATCTTTATTTTAAATAACGAAATAATAAATAAATTAGTATAACATTAATAAAAATACAAATAAAACGTCGAAATTAAAATCACTTGATGACGTAAACACGTGTAGTTTGTTTAAATTCAAGTGAATTTGATATTTACGATCAACCATTATTGGCATTTAATCTTATAGGTTGACGATAGATTTTTGGTCGACGGAATATCTAAGTAGTACCTTTTGCATTTTTGTTTTATAACGCTAAATTCTCAGTAATTTTTTTCCCTTTTATTTTACATAAAATCACTATTTTTTTTTAAAATTAAGATGCTTGCATTTTTATTTCAAACTCATAGAGCCGTTTTTATTTTTTAGCCAAAAGGGTTGATTTGAATTTTTTCCGTTGCTAGAGTAACGGATGTAATGATAGATATTTTGAGGTTTAGATGCCAAAGACACCGCCAAATTAGAAAAATATGAAATGTGTCATGAACTGTTGGACTTATAAAAATTTATTTGGTAGCATTCGATTCAGCATACAAAACTACATTAAAATATGCTATCATTTGACGCATAATTTTGATATTCGATTTTTTTCCCCTCCCCGTGCAAAAACCATTAGGGGTGACACTTTAGAAAATCCTTTCTTAGCAGAAGTTTATGTCATAAGAAGTATTTTTACCACGATTTTCAAGATTTTAGGTTAAGTAGTTTGCGCTGTGCGTTAATTAGTCCCCTAATCCAGACTTTATTTTATATACTATATTAGATATGCGATTTTGCGGTGAATCGATGATCGAAAATTAGTCCAATATCATTTGAAATATTACATAACAGAGGAGAAAGTACGAAGAAAGACGAAGAAGAAATGACGAATTACAAAATACATGTAATTTTTTTTTTCAAAATGTTGAATTTTTCCATAGTAATAACGTATTAAAACATAAATTTCTTTAAAAATTATCTTTATTTCCTAGATTTCGAATCTGTGAATTTTCCTATAAATGAAATTGGCGAAATGACTTGAGAAAATAGATAATATTTGCTTAAATAAAATGGGTAATATTCGTTGATCTGAGTTCGAGTTTATAAATATCACATGCTTTCGGAATTACGGCGAAAAACATTTTAAAAAGTATGAAATTATTTTACAATATGTATGTGTGGCAGAAATTCACACTGAAATTTAAGTATTCGATTCCATTTTTAAAATATTAACTGATATCTATATAAGTTACAATTGAATATGAAAATGTACTCAAAAAATGATCTCTTTCACCTAAAAAAACACCATTTGTGAGAACATCCTCAAGCTAATGTCACGCTTATACATTTTTGGCTTAAAATCACATTGTTTGGCGACAAAAGAAAAATAAAAAATTGTACAGAAACAAATAGTAATTACACATGTGACTCACAATTACATCTGCTTGTTTCTTCTATAAGTCACGTGATGGGACAATTAGATATAAAAAAAAAAGAAAAGAACAGAACAGAAAGGAAATGTCGTTAAAATTTCATCTAATCAAATTTTCAGATTCGTTTCCATATCTAACGCAAGCGATAAAGAGCCAAATATTGTGTATCAAATGTAATATTTCTTATTAAATTAATTTTTAAGCATTACAAATATTTCTTTCAGGTTTTGATTAAATGTTTCCGTTTTTTAATATTATCACTCATTAAAACGGATTTTCTTCTTCTTTTTTTCTTTTTTTTTCATTTAAATAAAATTAGTAACAGTTTTTCTTTTATTTTTCGAGGTTTAATAGCCGTTTCAATTTTTTTTTTTATCAACGATGAATTTCGCCAAGAAATAAAGTGGTAACCTTATCGCCCAAAATAACAAAATTTTCCGTCATAATTCTAAAACTAATATAGGTAGAATAATGTGTTATAGCTTAAAACCTTCCCTGAAACAATACCTATCTAACGGTATAGGTTCCGTAAAAATCCATGCAGTAGAACTCGAAATCTAGGCGTTCGGAACGAAATTTTCGTTTGGATATATAATATATATATAATAGATAATAGAATAGATAATAGATTTTATATATATATAATAGAATAGATAATAGATTATGTGTTATGAACTATCTCAAAGTTTAAAACAGATCGCATTGTTAGATTTCCTAATTTTAACAATATCGCGTTATGTTAGTTCCACATTCCACCACTAGGGAGCGCACTCTATTCTTAACGAAAGCGTATCTGAACGAAACTCCTTCATGCAACCTTTCCGTAGATACATGAATCGGGAGGGTGGCGGTCTTAACCAATAATTTAAGATAATTGCTGAAATTACTACGAAAAATATTTTAAAGGGGCTCTACGCGGGCCCCTAATAGAGTTAGAGGAAATCGGAAGACGGCAAAATAATCGCGGGCAAAAGTTTGCTTGGGTGCTTCGGAGCTACTTTTGGCGCGATATCTAAGCTCTACGACCAATAGGAGCCCAGATATTTAAGGAAATATGAAGTAACAAAGTCCAAAATAATAGAATTTTCCGTAATAATTCTATAACTAATCTAGGTAGAATGATGTGTTATAGCTTAAAACCTTCCCTGGAACGATACCTATCTAACGGTGTAAGTTTCGTAAAAATCCATGCGGTAGAACTCGAAATCTCGGCGTTCGGAACGAAATTTCCGTTTGGATTTTATATATATAATATATATATATATAACCATAATATAATTACAAATCATCATCTATTTCCCATTACGATAATTAAATCAATTAATTAATAAATTTAGCATCAAATCATATCTGTAGCATTATACAAAATACGGATGGAACCCTATACAAGTAATATAAATTAAGCAAAACCCACTAATTCACTGGCACATTGCATACGGTTAATCCATATCTAACAAAAACATAGCTGTGAAAAAAGGGAGCCAAGTTCTGTAAAGACAATGGCAAGAAAAGAAGTGATATCTAAGTGGGTGCCAAGTTCAGATAAAATTCACTCAAACTTACCTACTGAAGTATTATAGCATTTTTAAAATTGTTTAGAAATAAAAATTATTGATAGCATATTAATAATAAATCTAGAACTTGGCAAGTTTTTACTTACGAGTCATTTATGTTTAATAATGACATTATCATATCAAATCTTGTTATTTCATGATTGGAAGCCTTAATTTGAGTGAACTCCTTTACCTTGAAGGGCTGTGAGATAAAATATATCCCACCTAATTTAACTGCAAAATTCCACATTGATACTAGAATTCAGGACTAAAAAGTTTAATTTTATTAAATACGTGAAAAGAAGCTTTTACCCATTTTGAAATAAATTTATTTTGTAAATTCTGGTATGATTCAATCATTTCAGCATTTCACGAATAAAAGTTATTTACCCCTGAAAGGGTTAAAGGGGTGCAGTCTCTAGAGTGATGACCAAGAACAAGCGTAAGTATATCTGTCTCTTTGTCGGGCATCTTAGTCTGCTTGCATTGAGGTTTCTGGAGGTGGGTGCTAGAGTGATAACCAAAGACGAGCGGGAGTGTATCTGTGTATTTATTGGTTTATCAAATCTTTAACATGAGTCATTTTATTATAATAATATCTATATTATTTTTTTTTTTGTAATGTCATTGAAATTAATATTAACATCACCATTTTATTAAGACTTGAAATTGATAGGCATAACATTTATCAAAAACTTGCCAAGTTCTAGATTTATTATTAATATGCTATCAATAATTTTTATTTCTAAACAATTTAAAAAATGCTATAATACTTCAGTAGGTAAGTTTGAGTGAATTTTATTTGAACTTGGCACCCACTTAGATATCACTTCTTTTCTTGCCATTGTCTTTACAGAACTTGGCTCCCTTTTTTCACAGCTATGTTTTTGTTAGATATCATTACTTTTTGTAAAGTTACAATATATTTAGACACTTTACTTAATGCTTTTTAATGTGTTTACATGTGACTATTTTATTCACCAAGCAACATTCAATTATAAATTAAATTTCCTGCAACAAACTATTTAGCTGTCAGTTTGCGGCAGAAATCTATATTTTAATACTGCTACATTGAATGCATGTTTTGAGACGAAAAGTATTGATTCGAAACTTTTATTGTTTCTGAAACAACAATTCCTATTAAATTCCTATATTAAATTTTCCTATTAAATTTTCCAATTAAATATCCTATAGCTGGGCCTGCTTTTTTGTACTGAAAGTGAAAAATAAAGTTATGTACTTATGCCACACTATGTATCATTCATCCATGGGTGCCGGCAAAGAGGCAGTGCAGAGGAAGGATATTGTCCCTCCCTGGATTTTCAAATTTAATTAACTAAATATCCTTTTCTCTGATGATTTTGAAAATAACAAGTGGGTAAGTGTGATCGCAGATCGCACAGAGGGTTTCGTTTAATATTCCTTTCAAAACACTTTATCCTTTTGAAAAATCTTAGTTCCACATTTCGCAACCAGGGGCGCACTCTATTCTAAACAAACCTTTATCCGAACGAAACTCTGTTTTACATACTATCCGTAGATATATTAGTCGAGGGGATTGAGCCCATAGCACAGAGATAAGTAGGCGCACCTGGCGGTAAAAAGTGGAACTAAAATATGTAAGGCTATGGTGCATAATATGAAAGAATGGTCAAAGGGGTGTCGGCAAAAGTTAGAAAAGTGTTCCCCGGGTGAAAAGGGTGGAGGTTAGAAAAATTGCTTAAAATACACAAGTTAGAGCCCGGAGGAGTAAATAATATAAGACTTTTTGAAATTTTTATGATTTGTCGAGTGGTCCGAGTTATTCAGCTATACGTATGCAAAAAGTCATGTCTCCAACTTAATTAGGGGCTCCCTTAGATAGAATTGCTTAAAATACATATGTGGTAGCTCAAAGGGTTAAGCGTAAGACTTTTTCAAGATTTTATGATTTGTCGCCTGGCCTCAAGTGTTCTGCTAAAAGTATGCAAAATTTCAAGTCTGCAGTTAAATAAGGGGCTCAGTTAGAAAGAATTGCTTAAAATACGCATGTGGAAGCCCAAAGGGTTAAATGTACGACTTTTTCAAAATTTTATGATTTGTCGCATGATGGTGTTCAGCTATAAGTATGCAAATTTTCACGCCTCCAACCTAATTAGGGGCTCACTTAGAAAATATTGTTTAAAATACACATGTGAGAGCCCGAAGGGCTAAATGTACGACTTTTTCAAAATTTTATGGTTTGTCATTTCATGTGAGGTGTTCATCTATAAGTATGCAAAATTTCACGCCTCCAACCTAAATAGGGGCTCACTTAGAAAGAATTGTTTAAATTACATATGTGGGAGCCCAAAGGGTTAAATGTACGACTTTTTGAAAATTTTATGATTTGTCGTTTGATGTGAGGTGTTCAGCTATAAGTATACAAAATTTCACGTCTCCAACCTAATTAGAGGCTCACTTTGAAAGAATTGTTTAAAATGCACATGGGGGAGCCGAAAGGGTTAAATGTACGATTTTTTCAAAATTTTATAGACTGTCATTTGATGTGAGGTTTTCAGCTATAAGTATGCCAAATTTCACGCCTCCAACCTAGTTAGAAGCTCACACAGAAAGAATTGTTTAAAATACACATGTGGGAGTCCAAAGGGTTAAATGTACGACTTTTTCAAAATTTTATAATTTGTCGTATGATGTGTGGTGTTCAGCTATAAGTATGCAAAATTTCAAGTCTCCAACGAGTATAGTTTCTGAGAACAGGCTCTGTGACAGACAGAATATCTCAATTTGTTGATTTTCTGTAAGCAAGTAAACCTAGATAAACCCCCAGTAAGTAGATAGGTTTACAATGGAAGTCTATGGGAATTTGGCGAAATATTAGAGATATCGCCAAGGTGGCGTCACTTTTGGCGACTAATTTTGGTCGCCAAATTTGGCGATATATCGCCATGTTGGCGAGAAACTTGGCGGTATTTGGCGACAGAACAGCGTCCCCTCCTATGGCAAATTAAAATTTCGCCTAATAGACGTAATGTTAAAGTAAAAATGGGCACCCCCAGGTGGGTAATTCATCGATTTTCACAATTTTTTTATTTTTTTCCTTAGTTTTATAGTGTAAACGAACTTCGCACCAAATTTGAAGTATGTCGCTGCAGCAGATATACGAGATCTTTTTGATGAGTGAGTCAGTCAGTCAGTCAGTCAGTGGTAAAATTATCGATTATCAGACTTTTTCAAATGTCATTATCTCGGAAACTAATTATGCGTTATTTATAAAATTTTGGATTTTAGGTAATTAGGGTGGCCTTACTACACATTTCGTATAACAAGTATGTAGGTCTCATAGATTTTCAGTAGTAGAGCATTGAAATTTGACGAAAACAGCTTGAAATGGTTCGTGTAAATAACACACGGCTATGTCAGGCGAACTTGGCTGACACACTGCCGTGTGTCTAGATAAACATATGAAAAACCACCAAATTTTGAAAAAATAACCTATTAAAGACATAAGAAACAAAAAACCAGCAAAATAATATTGAAAATTAAAAGACATATTGTAAACAAATAAAAGAACAAATGGAAGGATGTAGCCGGAAGCTTATATAGCATTTCACTTCTTCAAGGGTACATGAAATACCAATATAAGCAAAAGCATAGTCGATTTCAGTAATAGAATCCAGCATTAAGCTAAAAAGTAGATTCCATATGTACCCGATCGACCACACACAAAAAAGCATAAATTTACTATGACAGATAAATTGAATTTTAAAAAAATTATTAATCAATGCAAGATCTGTAATAATGAACAATATGAATATATAGAAACATTTAAATTTAAAGACATACCAAGCAAGAGAATTGCAATGACCTTATTACAACTCGAACTAGTAACCAATTTTAGCACAGCAAAAGTCCCGCCTAATTAATGGTACAGCTAAAATCGAATTCTCACGGTTGCAAATCATCACAGTGTGCAGAGAAAAACTAAACTTCTAATAAATATAATAATTATAGTTAGTATATATAGTCTTTATAATAAAAATTATTATACGCATTTAAAGGATCCTGGAATAAATTATTACAAAAAGTATATAAAGAAATAAATTATTTAAAATTAAACGGGTAATAACTCAGAGAAATAATAAAATGTAAAAATATATATGGCAACAATATTATTTAGAATTAAATAAATAATTATTTAATGCTACCATCTAGCGGAACTTCATTGTTTCATGCTATTATGTCCAGATTTAGAGCCACTGTCCCGCTTTTTTTTTTTTTGCTTCCGTGTGCTATTTTTTGTGACACTCTACCTGACAACCCTATTTGTCACATAGTTTGGCTTCATCTCACTGTATTCGTCCTGGTGAAATTTGTCTAAATACCTTCCTAAAGTTCTTCGATCGATGCTATGTTCTTTTGAAGCCGCATGAGAACTTATCATTACTAAAATGTTGCAATAAATGACTGGTACCGGAATTTACGAGCAAATTTATTTGGAAATAAGAAAAAGGCTATATTTCACATACATAGTAAATGGAAAAGATTTTAGAAAAATTCTGGTGCCATTGTGATGTTTCGAAATTAAAATTAAGTGGTTTTATAAACATACCACTGCCCCTGAAAGAATTAAGACTGCTGCTTTCACCCTTTCTAGTCCTTTCTAGTCTTTCCCACTGTTTCTATTTACCTATTGTAAGAAATATTTAAATGGAAAAAAATTTCTATCAACTTTCCCATTTTCTAGCAATTTTTCACATCTTTCTTTAGTCAGTTTTAAACATTTTCTTTTCCATAACACCATTTTACTGTAACTCTACAGATTAAATTTACATTCTTTTATTTATATAAACATTCACTTTTCATTATGCACAGTGTATAATAAAAAGATTTCCAACACCATTTAATTAAGGGAGCCTTGAGCATCTGGTCAACCCTCCCTCACATTGACTGGGTCAAGCCTCCCTACATAGACCTTTTCTAAAGAATGGCACATTGTTATGTTAAGCCTAACTTACTGTACAATCTTTATGCCTGGAATGAAAGCTAGATATTTCTGCATAACTTTAAATCTACTTGCTTAAATTTCTATGGGTGGGGCTTGTGAGTGCTTAAGCCATTTGGTAGGCCTCCCCACCTAGCTGACCCATGCTTAAATTTCTATGATATAATTTATCTGAAAAAAAGCTTACAAAATATTTCTAAAAAACACAACTTTTAGGTTGAAAACGCCTCACAATTGATTTTTTCCACACCTATTTCGATTATCTCTATGAAACGAAGACTCTTGTTTGAGCATTCCAGTAGCTTTGGTTGACACCTATTGATAAAACTCTGAAATTCTTTTAAATATGAAAATTAATGGGTGGGTCAAGCCTCCCGTATGGTCAACCGTCCCTAGTCTCCCCTATATATATTAACTCAACATTTGCGTATAAATCATCCAGACAACTCCTCCCTCCTCCATAATTTAACATCTACCCACCCAGCCAGCCTATTTAATTTTTTTATATGTTTTGTATTTTTAATTTTTTTTTGTTTATTTTTAATTTATATATATATATATATATTTACGCAAAATGTTAATAGTAACATACAAGAAACCGCCCTACTATACATTGTTTAGATCATTAATTAATTGTAGGTTAAGGAATATATGAATTTCTTAGGAAAACCATGATTTAATGCATCAAATATTAATTGTTTAATGTTTTTATTGTCAAGATGTGATGAACATAAACTTTTAATTCTCTATAAATGATTAATTAGAATATTACGGTAAACTGAATTATGTAGACAGGATTTAAAATGAGTAAATGTGTTAACTTTGAATTGAATGTCTGTTTGTCATAAAGATCAGTAATAGTTTTGTTTTGAACGATTATTATTTTTAGATCTAAAAAGTTAATGATATTATTTGTAATTAGGTTTTCTGTCAATTCTAAATTAGTTGGATAATCAACTGGAAAGTGAGTAATATTTGATTGTTTAGTGTCAATCAAAATTATGTCCTCAATGTATCGATACATTAGTATATTATCATCACTGAAATTACGTTCATATTGATATAAATATAAATCAGACATTAAACTGGATGTAGATCCGCCTTGTGGATTTTCTTCTATTTGTAGACAAATAATATTATCTTGTAAGATATAGTTATTGTGTATTATAAAATTAGTTAGAGTGGAAATTATTTTATATCCATATATGTAGGAAGAGTTAATTTATTTTTATATGTTTTAAATAGTGTATCAATTATATTATGCAGGTCTTTAAGATTTATATTATTAAAAAGATCTTTGAAATCATATGTACGTATATTTTTAACACATTCAACGTCTTTAAGTACATTAACTAATTGATAACTATTTTTTATACAATGTTTATTATCTATATCTGTTGTTAGATTATAAATTTGACTTAGAATTTTTAATAATATATTGTTAGCATAATTATTATATTTATTACAACCAATTGTAACTGTTCTGAATTTAAGTGGTGTCTTATGAAATTTAGGAATGAGTATTAAATATGGATAGTTAAAGTTAGAAGGAGTAATATTTAGTAGTTTATAATAAGCACTAATCTTATGATTGTTAACAATAATGTCATCATTAGTTTTTTTGGAAAGACTTATTTGATGAAATACAAGATGTAAGCAGATGGTGATAATAAGATTTGCATATTATTGCATAATTATTAAAGGATTTGTCAATATATGTGATTGCATAGTCTTTTTGAATATTTTTAACCAGTTAGAAAATGTGTTTGGTATTGACTACAAGATTAGATACATTTGCCCCAAGAGCATCAGTTAACTTTTCTATAACCAGTATTTTCCATTGATTAAAATATGTAATAGGTTTATTGTAATAAATAGAAATTTTATATATAAACAAATCAATATCATATGGAAATTACTTTAGAATTGAATTTAAATTAAGTTTTGATGGAAGTCTATATTTAGTACCATATATCCCAATAATTTTCTTAATGTAAAATCGTTTACAATATTAAGATTACCAGTAATAATATGACCATGATCTTTATTAATGTATTGCTGTAGTGAGGGGTCGTTGCAGTTACAAGGGAAAGTACTTGTAGCAGATGTATTTTTTGAAAAAGAATTATAATTAAAAATCTTTCTTCCTAAAGGAATTGGATATTTAAATGTTCTTGATAATTAAATATTGTTAATAGGAAATTTACAGTTTTTGTCATTTATAATGGAATTAATATTAATTTTATTGAATATTTGATTTGTATAAGTAATTAGCATTTGTGTATTTGTATTTTTAAGTTTAGGTTGTTTTTTTAATTAATGTTAAATTGATTGACTCTAGTCATAATAAGATCAAAAAATATATCTGTGAAATGTATCGAGAAAGTATAAGAAATATATTTAAATAATTTTCAAGCTTTTTCTTTTTTATTGCAAAGATATATTTACGAACTAAAATCCATTTGTAATGAATTAAATATTTATTATGAAGGTTATTTGACTGTTTAATTATAGTATTTTTAGAAATATTTATTGAAGAAGAACATCTACCACGTTTGTTACGTGTTGTTCTGCGATTTAAATTATGATTTAGTATAGGATAAAGTGGATTATAATCATATTATTAATGGATGAAAAAACTTTAATATTCCTATTGAATACTTCAGTAGGTATTGAGTCCATGTGGATAAACTGCATTTATAAAACTGCATGAATGAAGACTCCAGAAATAAACGTTCTGATATGTTTTTTTTTTAATTTTTAATACTGATGTTGTATTTTTAAAATTATGTTTGTGGAAATGGTGAATATCAGCAGTAGATTGTTTATTCTTAGACTTATTTTTAATCGAATCTGAGCGATGTTGGTTAATACGTTTATGTAGTGGACCAGATGTTAGTCCAATATACTGCATATTACATATATTACATTTTATATTATATACTACATTAAATGCTTTACAAAATGAAGATAAACACGGATCCGAAACAATTGTGATTGTGAAGCATAGGGACATGTCTTGCATCTCTTATTCATACATTTTCTAAATAATAGTGGTGGTGGGGGCGAATAAAATAGGTGACTGGATGTCGGTCCAGGAACATCCCTATTAATATTCCTATACCGGGCACTACACTGCGAAGACGCTAAGTGTATTTTGCCAGGAACAAAAAATTTACTAAGAACATCCATTGTATTTGTTTTATGAGACATATAATAAAATAAAATAACAAAAATTAAAGAGAGAAAAAAAATTAAAGAAATTATGTAATATAAAACTAGATTAATAATGATTTTTCTTGATTATAAATAGATATATCTACAATGTGTACAATAAGATAAATAAAACAATCGAATAGCTTAACCCACGAATAAAATAATAATATCACCAATAACTACCTTACAAAGACATTCCCATAATAATCATCGTACTTGTTTCATATCAAAACAAAATATTTATTTCAAAATTGCAGAGTAAAATGTAAATATACTAAATGTTATAAAATCCTAATAATAACCAAATTACATTCTTAAATTATGTATCCTAAAGAGAAATACTTTGAATGTAACATCCTATTGCTAAAGTATATTATTGTAAATTATAATACATATCTTAAATTGGTGAAACAAATATTATTAAATTTTATTAATACAAATTAATTGATAACTAATGAATAACAGTGATATGATGATGTTGAAATGAAGTTTAATATATGCTATGAAAGATGACAAACATGTAGCATAAAATGGAATTTCTTATTTATAGGTCAAGTAACTACAATTGTAGAAATCATATGATAAGACACTAAGTTTATGCGCAATTGCAGCAATAAACCCAGCGCATAAAAATTGTTTAAAAAATATAGTTTTCTAACGTTGCAAAACATTTAGCTAACATAAATTATATAGTATATAATATATAAAAGATCACGAATCCTGTAACAATTATCTTGTTACGTTTTGTAGAACAACTTATCCAGCTTTAGGTTATGTAGAAATTTCCACGTTCACTATAAGGATGGATTAAGCCAAACATGAGTTATGTTGAACAAGTCAAAAGCTGCATAAATGTGATGAGAAAATAGCATTTGAAAATTTCTGACTGAAGCTACCAGAGTGATAATTTCTTGGCGTGACATTTCAAGAGATCTATTAAAACTATCAAAATGCCTTAGAAAAAAGAAGAAGAAATTACCCTATCGGGGAGTAAAAAAATTATGGCTTTTGCATCTATTTCCTTTTCTGTGTTTTCCAGAATCGAGCATTACTTCACATAAAAATAATAATATCACTCACTTACTTTTCCTATTTTTATCTAAATATTCAGAGGTGAATAAAATATTTGAGGAATTTCAGGTAATTTAAAGAAATTACTGTCATTTAGCTATAACTTTGGAAAAATGCGTCATTGTTATATTTCAGTGTATTTGAAAGCTGTAAAAGTAACTTTTGGGTTATTATAGCTATGCCGAAATAAATATTTTGGGGATATTTTTACTCTATGGTTTTTAAGAAAATAAGCAATTTGAATAGCGTAATATATATATATATATATATATATATATTAAGTTTTATTTTAATGGTGTTTTACTCATTAAAATATCGAAAGGAGTTTTAAAACAATTGCGAATTGCTGAAATAAATGCATTTGTTAAAAAAAAAAATAAATAAATAAATAAATAAATAAAAAGAAGAAGCGCACACATATTCCGACAATCATTATGTTAACTGTCCATAAATGTACTTAATCTTTATGCTTTCGCTATTAAGTTTCAAAATATCTTAAAAGGCAAACGTATATATTTTTAAATTGCACCTAATTTTATAACTCATATTTTATGTAATGCCTTTCAAGTACATCATGGGAAAAACACTGGCAAACATAAAGACAAAGAAAGAAAGTCTTAAGATAAATGAAAGAAAAAAATAATGGAAATTGAAACACCCAGAATAAACCTATAAGAAATTTATAAATATGTAATTTGAATAAACGTATGCATATTAAACTTTGTGAATGAAATGAATTTAAAAAAAAAATACACAATATCAGAAGTAAATGCCGTAGATTTCGATTATTTGAATCACATTGGGATAAAATATCAAAAGCAAAATTGCAAAAGAAATTTACTTCTGAAGCTTGCTAACTGTGAAGTTTACTAACTGTGGCAGTCGCTTTATCGTGACAAATCATGCGATAACTTACATCATCATCATCAAGCGTTTTCAATCCACTGCTGGATGTAGGTCTCCCCAAATTTTTCCTTTGTTTCCTGTCTAGTACTTTTGTTATCCAGTTAACTCTGGCCACTTTTCTGATTACGTCACTCCTTACTTGTAGTCATCTTGGTCATTTTAAATCTCTGGGATATGATTGTAGGATATCTGTGCTCCATCTATTGTCTTGTCTTTCTTTAATGTGTCCATCCGTTGCGACCGAAACACTCAAGGCCTGAGGACACGAGTTGTGATGTCACCACTAATCGACCGACTTCTCACAAGTGTTGGAATTCACACCGGAAAATTTTGAATAGCAATTTTCTTTTATTTTATTTGTGGAATAACTATCATCTGATAAAACAATAATAACTATTTAAACTTACTGGTGAGAATTTGGAATCCCCCAATAAAAAATCCACCAGATGAGGCAACACTGAGGCATTCCGCATCTGGCTGAATTTTTATTTAGGAATTCCGAATTCCCACCAGCAAGTTTAAATAGTTATTATTGTTTAATCAGATGATAGATATTCCACAAATAAAATAAAAGAAAATTGCTATTCAAAATTTTCCGGTGTGAATTCCAACACTAGTGAGAATTCGGTCGATTAGTGATGACGTCACAATTCGTGTCCTCAGGCCTTGAGTGTTTCGGTGGCAACGGTCTATCCCATTTCCATTTTAGCCGTTTAATTCTCTCGATGATGTCAACAACTTTATTCTGACACCTTATCCAGGTTGTTCTCTTTCTTTCTCTTCTATTTATGCTCAACATGCATCTTTTCATACTTCGCTCTGTTGTTTGTAATCTTTGTACCATTCATTTTGTTAGCGTCCAATGTTTCTGCTCCATAAGTTAGTGCAGGCCAAACACATTGGTTAAACACCTTTCTTTTCAAACAAAGAGGCAAGTTACTCTTCAGAATAATATTGTTATTTCCAAAAATGCTTCATCCATTTCTTATTCTTCTATTGATTTCATTCATGATACTATTATCCGATGATATTTCCTGCCCAAGGTACACATAACTTTGCACTTCCTTTATTTCAGTGTTGTTGCAGACGATTTCTCTTTTGATACAAATGAATTGAACATCACCTTATAGTCTTATGTCCCAATTATTATAAATATACTGTATTTTTGTTGTGAATATAATTGTTTCTTTAACTAAATTTATCTCATTTTAAAATATGTCGTATATATATATATATATATATATATATATATATATAATGGTACTCTCTTTATCAAGTAAAAAGTAATTTTAGCTTGGTAATTATTATAGCTTAGTTTTAGCTGTTCAATTTCACTTTGTTCATTTTAATTCTCTTAATACATGTATTCATAGCTGCAATAGCTCATTTTTCATGTATTATCTCCATTAGTCTTCAATTTGTTTTTATCTTGTTGATTATGTACCATTATTGCTATCTCATTCACTTGAAATCCAAATGTTTCTACTTCAGCATTAATCATTCAGTTAACTTTATATAAATGTTTGTTTGTTGTCCCTGCTCCCTAAAACTATTCTCACTCTCTCTTACTTTTTTTTTTAAACCAATTGTTCATTGTAAGTCATTTCTTTATTTCTTCAATCAATTTCTTTCATTCATTTTTTTGGGGAGGTGGGGGGGGGGGGGGTGTAAAGATGGCAGCACTAAACATTATTGTTAATAATCCAGTTCCAATTTACATTTTTTCCTTTCTCACACCAGATGGCAGCAAAGTTATGGGTTTCAGTCAGATAATCAATATATGCCCACATGTTAAAATAGTCCTAATTCTGTTTTACCATCCAGGCATGCTGCAGTTATGCTTCTTAGTATGTAATTTAGGTATTTTGCTCTATTCATTTTTAATATCCTGTGTGAGGTGTACCTTTTTTTAGATCTCTTGGATTTTTATTATCTATTTTCTGTTATTTTTGTGTTATACGGAGCTAAATTTTGCTATTTTAGGCTTAATGCCGGCAAAATTGGATGAAATAACTCATCTTCTATGAATGAACTCACAAGCTCCTCCGAGGATTCTATGGGTCATTTATAGTTTCTTATTTTACATACTGGTTTCCTATGTTCATTTCTAAATCATCTTTAGAACTTTACCAATTTCTCAATATATCTGTGATTTCAAATTTATTATATATATATATATAATCCCAAAACTCCTTAACTACAGAGAAAAATTAACAAAATAACCTTGGAAAATTCTTACTAACAAAACTATGAACAAAAAGAAAATATCCAATGGAGACAAACTGCATATAGTGCAGTGTTATTATAAGAAAAAAAGATTATATTATAATCTGCTGCTAACCTGCTTCTCCAAAATGTATAGAGTCTTTTTAGGTACCCCTGTATATTAAAATAAAGTATTATAAAGTACAATTGAAACAATATGCGCAGAAACAATTATGTATTTTAAAATTGTAGCATTGCATATTTAAAATAAAGGAGGAGGGGGGGGGGAATCCCGTAGTGAGCATGTTGTTCTCCTTATTAAAATTCTGAAATTCCATTCTTACCTGAATATTTATGCAAACATTTAAAAGGTAGATAGGTAAACAAAACAAGTGATGTCATTATCACAACTATTCCGGAATGTTTTTAAAATAGATTGTTGGAGATGAATGCTGCGAATAAAATTGCAAAAATAAAGGAAAAAGAATTTCATTTTACTTGCAGTTAATCTTTTTTGTTGAACCGTGAATTGAACCAGAAAACTTTGCATTCAAATTATTCAAAGTAAAACAATTTGAGATTCAGTGTTATTATTTACTCTAGCGAAAACGTTATACTTATAATGACATAGAATATTTTTGTAATGGAACATAAATAAATGAGTATCCGGGTGTTAAGAAAAACAACCAATTTAAGCCTCTTGTGCAATAATAACCTCATATGAGGTTGCATTGAAAAAACACCCTTAGAGAATTGTAGATAGATATTTTTTAACCTTTTTATCACGTAAACATGCCATGTTTAAAAATGCTTGTGAAGACAGCAGCAGAACCTCAATTCTCGAACAAATCAGTTCTAGAACTTGTAGTTATGCTAGAGGTCTGCTCGGTACGAAATTTTCAGACCCTGACCGGGCCCCGCACAAACGAAAGTTATCTTACCCTGGCCTGCGTAAAAATTAAATGTTCGACCAGGACCCAGTCCGACCCTACTCAATTCCGATTATCCTCAACATAAAATTAAGATTCTTTTAAAGAATACTGCACATATATTTTTGCGAATATTTTACAGTATATTTTGGAGTATGTGTCTACAAGCCATAGAATACAGAATAACAGCATTAATAATGATTTAGACTCTTTGACTGTAACTTCCAAATAAAGATTCATTTAAAAAATTAATGTAGTTTAGAATAAAAGAAAAAAGATAGTTTAAAACATTCTAACTTTTGAAGCTGTATAATTAAAAAAAGAGTAGATTTTTGAAAATATTTTTTTGTGATTTATTAAAGTGTATTAATAGCTATTCCGTTAACAAAAGTTCATTGTAACGAATATTTTTACAACAAAGATTACCTGCCCGACACGTCAGTTACGCCGTAAGCCTGGCATGAGTTTGCTGAAAAAATTAAGCCCAGGCTGAGACACGATGTAACTGTCTGATGCAGATCACTGCTCTGGACATGTTTACATTTCTTTAATGATGTTGTCAAAACAGCATAGTCTCGTGGAGCCAGAGGCATCGCGATGGGTGTGGGCGGGGGGGACCCCACCCAACCCCCAATATATGTGAACTTGGGATATTTGAGCTTAGAGTTGGGAAATTATAGATTTCTGAAACACTTTTTCTTTTTTTAAATAAAAAGTAAAAAAAAAAAAAAAAAAGGATTTTTTTTATTATTTTTCTGACTACCTTTCTCAGTTGTGTAATAGTAAAATAGTTAAACTTTCAAAAACTGCTAAACTAAACTCTGTGGCTATACAATCCAAGAAGGATCAGGGCCGACAGTGCCCATCTCTGTTTTCTTGACCCTGGGCCCGGAGGTGCTATACAGCATGCGTCTCGGCCAGGTGGTCAGTCTAACGCGAGACCCTCGGTGTTTAGTTCCCAAACAAGCTTGGTACTCATTTTATCGACCCCGAAGGGATGAAAGGCTGAGTGAACCTTGCCCAGTCAGAAAGTTAAACTTTCAAAAAAAAATACAAAAAGCAACCAGACTCAATTTCTCATTATGTTTCTCTGTGCTACGAAAATATCATACATCTACCAGACCTGAATTTCTCTACTGTTGTCCATCAACAGTGTCTCTAATATATATTTCCTCCAAAACTATGTTCCTTTCTCAAAAATCTTAAAATATGGGGCTATTTTCATATGAAAAACGATTATGATTCGTACGCAATAGAAGACAAAAATTTTCATTAAATGAACCAATAATTATAATCTTTATGCTTTTAGTTTCAGCATTTTTCTTTGGAAAGAATGTTTTTTTTTTTTCTGCATAAGTATCATTATCATTAAACACATCACATTGAACATATCATTTTAGTTGGAAAATAGAGCAATTTGTTTCACGTTGGAAAATTTTTGAATTATAATTTGGGAAATTTTTGAACACTTTTTCGAGAGATATTTTTTACAAATTTTAGAAAATGTTATTAATTTAAACTGTTGCCAGTTGTATAAACAGCGCAAATAATAATGTTTGCTTCAAATTAAAAATTTATTTTACACGTGACTATTATAAATAGAAAATATAAAAAGCAGGAACTCATTGAAAATTACGTCATAAAAATTATAATTACACGTGAATTTTAAAAGAGACAGAATATTGTAAAATAATAAATTCATAAACATGCGTTAGAAGTTTTAAATAGGAGAATTTACGTCACATTTACGTCACATTACACTTATTATATAAAATGAACAAAAAATAATATTGCAAAACAGTTTAAATTTAAAAATTGCTCGAGACATTTATTTGATATTTTAAGATGATCATAATATTTCATTTCTAACAAAAGTATTTTTAAGTGAATATTAAAAAGAAAAAGAAAAATTTGGTGAAAATTACGTCAGATTATAATTCTCAGATTCAAATTATAATTCAATCTTCCGAAATCTTTTTAAAGCCGATTAAATTATCGTGCTGCTAGAGTCTGCAGTGTCTGAACGGTGTTGATGGGCGTAGCTCGTAGGGGGCAGAGCCCCCTAGTAATTAATAAAATAACATTCATCAGAGATAATAAAAATACTTACCACGTTTACATGATTTTTTCCATAGGTAAAAAATGCAGCATTGTAGTTTTCCAGTTCTTTGTTTACACTAAATAAAAAGGGACAGTAGCTTCCTTTAACTTCGTTTTCATCTGCAAAAAAATCAAAACATGTAAAATTAATAGAGGACTCTTAAGGTAATATTCATGAGATGTAACATGAGGGAGACATATGTTAAAATTAAATTTTAAACTATTATATGAACATTCTGAAAGAGATATTTGTATTTTCAGAGATTATGTAATATATTCCGAAACTTACCATTCAGATGCAAAAACTAATCCAGTTATAAAGCTTTGAATAAGACTTTAGCTAACTTAGGACATGTTCTTTAAAATGGGGAATACAAACAAGAAATAAGCTAAACTAAGGATTTTTTGTCAGAACATTTCATACAAGACAATATCAACATAAAAAAACAAACAATGCAGATGTATGTTTTATAAGAAATGCTAAAAATGCAAAACTAAGCTTCTACTGACTTTTTTATAAAATGAAGTGCTGAAACAGTTTATTATACATTTTTCGTCAGGGATACTGCAGGCTCCAGAAACCCAAGTTAAAGACACTTTTTAACCCTTTCGCTGAGTAATTGTTTTATCAAAATAGCTTAAAAAATTGTGTATCAATAATAACTGGTGGAAATAATCAAAGAGGATTAATTATACGGAAAAATGCATCCCTGAGAAAATCTCGGGTTCCGCAACGAGAGGGTTAAACACATGAATTTTAAAAGAAAAAGCAAAATATATATCACTGTAAAAAAAAAAAAAAAAAAAAAAAAATCCGTTAAAATACGAAAATTGTACTGGCAATCGAGACGCCAGTACTATTTCCGTATTTAAACGGTAATTTCCCCCCGTAAATTCCAGAAAAACGGAAATTTTTGTGTAATTTACGGGGAAATTTTCCGTTAAAATACGGAAATACAGTATACTCTCGATTATCCGTGCGTGGATTATCCGGCTTGCGGATTATCCGTGCTCATTCAGGACTCACAATAAATAAATAAATAAATCAGTAAAGAAATAAAGAAAGACAAACATTTTCATGCTTATTATGCACATAAAATCGATGTTGGTGTGAATTAGAATCTTTTCCGGTTTAGCTGATAGTATTCTGAAGTACGTAGAGGTAAAATCGAATGCTCTGGAACCTATTTGATGGGTAGGGTTAAAGGGGATGGGAGGGCATGTGAACCTGGCTTCCAGTATTTGACAGATGAAGACATAGTTTCTAACTGTGTTGTTAAATTTAATAGTGATGATAGTACTGATGCAGAAGATGTACTAAATGAGAGAAATACAATTTCTCATTCTACTGCTCTACAATCTGTAGAAACTTTGTTAGACTATAAGGGAGAAAGATAATTTGATTACGATGACATTACTGCGGTTCGTAAAGTATGTGTTGATATAAGACAAGAGTTGAACAAACAGCAGAAGCAAAGATGCATTACAGATTTTTTTAAGCTGTAAATATTAAAAGGAAATCTTCTAGTTTGATGTTGTACAGCATGCAAATGTAAGTAATTTTTATATGTTTGTACTGATGTTGATTTTTTCTTTAATAAAAAGGAGTTTTCGGATTAACCCCTTTTTTTCCATTGTCCGTGCGACCTCTCCCGGTGATTAACTCGGCTAATCGGAAGTGAACTGTAGTACTGACGTCTCGATTGCCAGTACAATTTCCGTATTTTAGTGGAATTTTTCTTACAGTGTATTGTCTTTCACGAGGGAGTTCAAGGGGGGATCAGATTCTCCCAGACGGGAAAAAAAACTTAGTTTCTTTTACTCTTAGTATTTAATAATTTTAATTTACTTGAGACGAATAAATTTTAATATTATTTTCAAAATCAGAGGAAAATATAGCTGATTAAATTTGAAAATCCGAGGAGCAAGGAAGGTAATTTCCCCTCTTTTGCCGCCCCCCACTGACCGCTCTCATGGGCACCCATGCATTTTTTTTAAAACATCCTACGGTTGTCTTAATTTAAGGGTGTTCTCAAATCCAAAAGGGCAACTTTCTGAAGTTTTAACTTATTTTTGTTCGACAATGCATGAAACTAGCTGATGCTGTTGTTCAGAAACTATGTAATTGAGCTGTTTTTCCATTTTTTTGCAAACGCAATAGATCTTTCAGAAAATAGCGTCAAAGTAGGCGTTTTGAACCGAATTTCCACGAGAAGGAAGAAAGAGCACCCAAGAAGGGTCGAAAAACGTGTTTGTCACGTGATCGAAAATGCTTATAACTCAATAGGAAATTGATTGATCAAAAAATGGAAAAAACATTTCAATTCCAAATAGCTTCCATGGTCAGGCTTTCCAATTTTATGCCTTTCCGTTAAAAAATGAATTTGTAAATGTGTCAAAACGTTTTGCGCTTGTTGAGCAGAGCAGTTAAGAACAGTCTTAAGTCATCTACATCACTGAGAGGAATATTTAAATATTATTATTTTAAGAAATACATTTCTTTCTTCCGACTTATTTCAGAAAATTGTTATACAAGTAATAAAACAGGGAATTTAATTTTTTTTTTTTTTTTTTTTTTTTGTACTTTTTACGAATAATACTGGTTCTAAACTCGTCCTAGATGAAGATTCTAACTGAGCCAACTATTATATTTAAATAAACAATAATTTGAAGGTAACTTCATAATGCTTAAATAATGCATAAACATCATTTTACGAAATAGTAAAGAACATCCTACATTTTTAACGATCCACCAAATCTTAACTTTTACAATTTAACGAGAGCTTTCAACTTGCTTATTACGGGTGAAGTTTTCTATATTCGCCACGTTAGTTTAAGCGAGGTTTCTTGAAAGAAATAAGGGAAAAAAATTACTTTGATATACCACTCTTTAGGAAATAAGTGTTTATTATCTATGCGAGATTAGTATTAAAGAAACCTTGCGAAAATGTATTTGTTTTAGGTAAAGGAAAATAATGACCTCTCCAAAGCTGTAAATATATGTTTTCATACATTAATAAATGTTTGAAGCATCTATAAAAGGTGGTTGAACTGAGACAGGTTCATCGGCTAACTATCAATTTTTGAAATAAATAAATCTTAGTATATAAAAGAGTGAGAAAGAGTGTAAATGAACCTCAGAACATTTACATTAGATGAATATAAACACCCACGTGAAATTTTTAATGATTACGGATATTCAAAAAATTAAAGAAACAAAATATATAACTTAATAATTTTAATTAAATTTAAAAAATAAAAAAACCCGAGTGCGTAAAAAGCGAACTAATTAATTATTTCTCATCAATGTGAAACTATTTTTTATATTGCTTACCTATTATTTTTTATTTACTTGATGACTTGTAAGTTTGTGTTTAATTGTTAGTTCCTATCTTTAAACGCTGTTTTGATGAAGCCTATAGATGTCTATGAAGGTTAGAGTTGCAGTAAAGCTAGAGATCCTACCTACATAACTTCTATGTTGTGTAATATTTAAACGGAGCTTCGGACTGTAAAATAGTCAATGAAACATCGTCTTCATTTTGAAAGACCTATCTAATGATATGCCGTTCACTAGCGTGCGTAATTTTTTTTTCGTCTCTACCACCATTTTGTATTTTACGGCCGACATTTTTAATTTATAAAAACAAAACTTAGCCTATAATCATCGGACAGTTAAGACTAATCGATAGAGACCTCATTCGTTAAAATTCATCCAGACGTTGGGATGTTTCGAGGGTATGAAGAAATCCAGATACCCAGATACGCGTGAAACTCATAACCCTTCTTGGCAGTGGGGTAAAAAGTATAAAGTAATCCGCTTTTAATCGAAAACATGATATGATTTTAAAATAATCGAAAAAGAAATCAATCAGAGGCAAAAATATTCTTAAAAATAGAAAGTTTCTACAAAAGGGATACGTTAAATATGTGATTTCAAACATAAATGTAGTAAATTTCGTCCCTGGTGAGCAGGTACGGCGCTAAAAATACTTCATTATATCAACGAGTTGGAACCCTTCGAAATTCGACGAATTAAAATGTTTAGAATAGAACTGTTAGATCGAATTTATAATAAACCTACAAAAATAATTATAATAAAAAATTCATCTTGCATTGGTTGCTAACTCTTAAAACAAATAATGTTTTAAACCTAAAATTACCAAAATATTATTTCCACAAACTTCAACTGCTTAAATTATTGAAAAATTAAACTGTATTAGAATATACGTAATCAAGATCGGTAATTATGTTGAAGTTGTCGATTGAGGATTGTTTTTACGGAATGAAAAATCAGTAAAAAGGATTTCCCTTTGTCACATCATAAAATTCCCTCCCCCCCCCCCCCATAAAATCTAAACTGTGTGTTATTTTTACATTTTCAAAATTTACATACGTACCAATCAAATCATAATTTAAAAGTATTTTAACACACAAACATTATTAATGAATGTATTTCCAAACTTAAAATCACGTTTGTCCGATACAATTTTTCATGTGAACATTCGCACAAACTTTAAGTTCTAATCTCAGTACCCGCAAAAACTTCCCATTCAGAAATTTGCTTTTAGTTGCCATAGTATTGGTCATTTAGTATTGGCCAAATATTTAGTTTTATCAATGAAAAGGATCGTTTTGTTTTAACTATGTCATCATTTTACTCACTGAATCATTTTGCCTAGCGTCTCAAACTCAGTATCAGCGTAATGTAAAAATATTGAAATATCTTCTTCAATCTTTTGATTTATGAAGAAGAATGTGTGGTTTTTTTTTTGTTTTTTTAATGGCTGACGTCATTTTCTGTTAAAAAATTAGAAAAAAAGTTACTTTAATTTGTAATATGAAAATGGCATCAATAAGGATATAATCAATAAAAATAAATAAACCATGACTAATTTTCCTTTACTTTTAATAGAAATAGAGAACTTCCGTTGCCACAATTACAAAATTGATACTAAAAACTATAAAAAAATTAATATCTCAAAAATAAATTGAGATAGAGCTATCAAACAAATTGCATTTAAAAGTAAATTTTTTTCCCTTATACGACAGTGTTAAACTGTGCGATGTTTAGAAGTTTAAAAATTTGCCGTAGCCAAAATTGCAAAACAGAAATTTCATTGTAAATTTCAAAGTGTTGCCATTCGCAGAATGACGTATTCGTTATGCACAGATATGTTTGTCCTTTATAATATAGATAGATAGATAGTTATCGACGATGAACATGTTTCAAAATTTGAGCTAAGTTGATACGTTAGGTATGTGCTTTCAACTAAAAATGTAAAAGAATGTTTCTGCCCCTGGGTCCTGCCCGTGGAGAGGTCTAGCCATGAATCTACATGAATACTGCATTGTTATCGATAATGAGCATGTGTCAAAATTTGAGCAAAATTGCTCCGTTGGGTATGTGCTTTCATTCAAAAATGTAAAGAATTTTGCACGATTTTACACAGAGGTACAACAAATAGAGTTAAATATAGCCAGTAAAAATCTCGCTTTCCGTAAAATAGACAGGAGAAATGTTTGGCAGCTTGTAATGAAAGAGTGCAGAAATCAATATAATAGATAATGTTCATTTCTAGCGAAAAAGAGACACGGTAGGGAAGTAGAAGAACGGCAGCTAGGTTTTATATTAGGTATCCTAGATTACAGAATGATTATAAAACATATTAAACGGAAATTTTTGAAGTAAAGAACAGATATAAGTCAGCATTTTTGAGCAATTTTAAGTTTAGGGATATTATTTTTTAAATTGTACTTTAACTTCCTCTTTATATGTATTATAATATTTAAACATGGTGTATTTTGTTAAGAATTATTGTTCTTGATACAAAACATAATAAAGCATTATGTAGTTAAATTATTTGGTCTAGGAATTAATTCGTGCGGTTTTACAAGAGATGGCATAACTAGCGTATTGTCCCATAGTTTCGTTTGTTAAAACATGCATTTAAAACTACTGTTATTGCGCATCCAGTTTAGTATATGCCATTTGGTTTAAGCGTAAACAACAACAATTTTTATCCAACTGAAAATGTCAAATTTTGTGCCTGATAAAGTGTTTTTGCGGGGGATGAAGAAAAGTGCTACTGAAAGTCATCGTATTTTGGTGGAAATTTATGGTGACCTTGCTCTAGCTGAACGAACGTGTCAGAAGTGGTTTGCACGGTTTAAAAGTGGTGATTACGGCTTGGAAGACCAAGCACGACCTGGACAGCCAAAAAAAAATTGAAGATGAAGAATTGACAGCATTGCTCGATCAGGATTCGTGTCAAACGCAGGAAGAATTTGCAAAATCATTAGAGGTTGATCAAACAACAGTTTCCAAACGCCTCAAAGCAGTGGGAAAGATTCAAAAGATGTCACATTGGGTTCCATATGAATTGAAAGAAAGAGACGTTGAAAGAAGAAAAACCGTTTGCGAAATGCTGCTTCAAAGACAGAAAAATAAGGGATTTTTTGCATCGGATTGTTACTAGTGATGGAAAATGGATTTATTACGAGAATCCTAAACGAAAAAAAGCCTGGGTAATGCCAGGTGAACCAGGTCCATCACAACCGAAACGAAATATTCACTGTGCAAAGGTTATGCTGTGTATATGGTGGGATATGAAAGGTGTGGTGTACTATGAGCTTCTGAAACCTGGTGAAACTATTAATGGAGAACGTTATCGACTTCAGTTGATGCGTTTGAAACAAGTTCTGGCCAGAAAACGCCCAGAATGGAATAACAGACATAATAACGCTCGACCACATGTCGCAAAACCGGTCAAAACATATTTGGAGAATGTCGGATGGGAAGTGTTACCATCTTGCAAAAATATATTCATATAATTTAATATTTCATATAATCAGTGTGCCGTAAGCTCTTTATATTATTATTCATTTCATTAACAGGAATAAGAAAAAATAGTCTTACCTGTTATCTCGATAGCGCAACCCGGTCCCGTCACTACTATTTATGGCGATATCTTCTTTCCGCAAGCTCTGTACATATTCACAAACATAAACCTAAAGTGTATTAAAGAAAGACGATTCTTTGTTAAATTAAGTGTGTATAGATTGTGGTGCGAATGGATCATTCGTTTTCTTTCCACATATATTTAATAACTATTCTTGAATAAATATGTTATCGCGCAGGGATAATAATTTCCTGCACATTTTCACAGAGCGACTACATCTTACAACAGCGAAAAAAAGAGTGATACATACATTGGAAAAGGTTAAAAGAATAAAAAGAGTCCAAAGTACGTTAGTCCGTGACGTCGACATAACGGCAACCCTTCCATGTACGCGTAGAGAAAAAGGGCACGCCGACCACAGGAATCCACGTCTATTGGAGATGAGAAAGTTTGTCTTGAATAAAATGAAATGTTCTGTGATTTTTACTTTCACTTTTCAGGGGTTACAAATCTAACAACCCCACCCGCCGTATTCACCAGACATTGCTCCTTCATATTACTACTTGTTTGATTGCATGAATAACGATTTGATTGGACAGCGGTTCACTTCTTCAGAAAATATAGAAAAATGGATCTCTGATTGGATCGCTTCGAAAAGTGAGGACTTCTTTCGACACGGAATTCGTAAATTACCTGAAAGATGGAAAAAAAGCAATGGGTAGCGATGGACAATATTTTTGTTAACGTATTTATTTATTTTGCTTTTGAAATAAAGCTTTAATTTTTTATTAAAAACCGCACGAATTAATTCCTAGACCAAATATTATAACATGCTGATATCTCACTTATGTATGTTTCTTTTCAATTATACTGGTTTTTTTTTTTTTTTTTTTTCTTTCGGTCTCAGAATATATGTATGAGAATCACTGTATAATGAATCGTACCAGTGTGCAAAACTTTTTTGTTAATTAACATGGATATTTTTTATGCCGAAGACATTCTAGAAACGGAAATGACGGAATAAGTTGTTTCGTGGTTGGTGGCGGAGAAAAGGGACCAAAGAACGGAACGAGATGCGCTGAAATGGATTATGTTTATCTTCTTTTCTCTTGGGCTAATGGCAAGTTCAAAGATGCATTTATAGGCTTTACTCGATGAAAAGTAATAAATCTTTCTACTGGTCTTTCTTTTTTAAGCGTTCTGTGGTCATCAACAAAAGAAATGGGAGTCTACACAGTAAAAAGAAAAAAAATCCGTTAAAGTACGGAAATTGTATTGGCAATCGAGACGACAGTACTATTTCCGTATTTCAATGGAAATTTTTTCCAGTAAATTCCAGAACAAATTCCGTTTTTTCACAAAATTTTTCCGTTTCTTTCACATTTCCGTATTTAAAAATTTCCGTCTCAAAGACAAAATATAATTAAACAAAAACATAATTTGAAGAACAAATTAAAAAAAAAAAAAATTTATTTCCTACATTGTTTATGCCCGAGAAGGGACATATATTAAGTTATTTCATTCAATTAGTTCTACATGTTAAATTTTTGTAACAAATTAGTTAAGCCAATTGAAGATTAAAAAATAAAAATAAAATTCATACAATATGATACTTAAAACACCCTAAAAATTAGATTCCGTTCAAATGAAATCGAAATAAATCTTAGACTTTTTTTTAAGTTTTGTATTTTGCATGCATCTTATCATTTTATGCACAATTGTCATAAACATAATACAAAATCTGCAATACAAATATTTTCAATTAAAAACGGAAGAAGTCTAAGATTTATTTCGATTTCATTTGAACGGAATCTAATTTTTAGGATGTTTTAAGTATCATATTGTATGAATTTTATTTTTATTTTTTAATCTTCAATTGGCTTAACTAATTTGTTACAAAAATTTAACATGTAGAACTAATAAATGTAGAACTAATTGAATGAAATAACTTAATATATGTCCCTTCTCGGGCATAAACAATGTAGGAAATAAATTTTGTTTTTTTTAATTTGTTCTTCAAATTATGTTTTTGTTTAATATGTCAAGTTTTTTAATAACTACTGCACTCAGACGAACGCATTTTAAAACTAATAGAGAGTATCATCATCAGGCTTTGATGTATGCGGTATTGCAACACAATGTGGGATACAGTTTACCAATGTGTAATTCAAAATGTTTCACCACTGTAGTAATGCAGGTTGTAGTAATTTGGACAAAAACTTCCAATCTGAACGTAAACAATCTATAATCAAAACATAAAAAATTCACTTCACTTAAATTTAGATACCCTATTCCCCACTCAGGAACGCTATGAATGTAAATGTAAATTGTGTTGAATCCTTACTGCTAATATTTAACAATATTATAGCTGTGATAGAGTAAAAAATAAAAAATAAAAGTTTTACATAATTTTTAAACCTTATTCTCTCCCAAGGGGTGATGCAAACACATCAGAAAATTATTACCTAAGTTTAACTTGGGATATAAATAGGAAAAATCATCTCGGAAAAAAAATACATCTTAAAATTTAAGTTATGTAAATCACCACAAAGTTCGCTACCTGCGCAAAAATAGCTATCCATCAGAAACTTTTTACTAAAATATAAACTTGACCAAAGCAAAAACTTATTCTGAAAATATCCTTTTTATTTCCACTATGACGCAACATTCACCTTTTTAATTTTTGAAAAAAAATCTAGCTCAATTTAATATTTCACGTGAAAATCTTTCAACTAAAAAGAAATAAATTATTATTACGGCTTTTGAAATTTTTGCAACAATGTAGTAAAAATGCTACATTTTCTATGAAAAATGTCCGTTGATTTTTAATGAAAAAAGCGAAAATTGGAATTATTAAGTAAAATATTTGAATAATGTAAAAAAAAAAAAAAAAATGTCCCATGTTTCTCTCTGGGTTATAATTCATCCATATGCAAAGGCATTTTGCCATTCGTTTTGACCCTGACGTCAGGCAAACGTTTTTACACTTTAAATTTAAATATCATTAGAATTAGTAAAGAATAAAAAATGAGTGGCATCAGGGACAAAAAGGTGGGAAGAAAAAATGAAAAAGTTACGATCTCCATAGGCTTTTCCATGTTAAATTAACATTGAGAAGTGACACTGGAAATAAATAAGTATTGCGCTGCCGCGCAATACTTAAATAATTTTTCAAGGAGAAACTTACATATTTATGAATTTGACAGCTCGCTTTTCAAGGACACGTTTATATCAAGGTCAGAAAATCATTAATTAATTCAAACAACATTTATCCTGACGGGATTCGAACCAGGAAACTGCCCTCTTCCAAATTAGTGCCCTCAACGATTACGCCACGGCTTCACTAACTACGTGTTCAAATATCGTTACTTATTCCAGATGTCTTTTATAAACCAAAGGCTAGCATGTGAAACGAGGAAGGTATTTTCGTAGAGATAATATTTTTCAATTGAGTATACAATTCTGAATATTTTACACATTTTTCCCTATAATTTTGAATATTTAGCTTTTTAGTTTCATGTTTTATAAAAGATCAATTTTACTCTTTAAAATATTACAGATATGATAAAATGTATTAAGAGTAATGACTGATTCTTTTTTGCAAGTTTTTTAAAATTTTATTTTAATATTATTTTTGTTTATTTATTTATTTATTCATTTAGTTTTGCAAGAATACCAACATTTTTTTTTTTTTTTTTTTTTTTTTTTTTTTTTTTTTCCAAACATGAACTTTTTCAATTTTTCCAAATTATTTGTCCGATGATCTACTGTAAGCTCAAATAAAGATAAGTACTACATGGTATTAAAATAAATTTCCTTTATTGCTTATTAAACTTAGATAAACGTCGATTTTATAATAATTTCATTATTATATTTCAGATATGTTTTACATTTTATGTGCGAATCTGTTAAAGTGAATAGATTAAAAAATATTAAAATTAAAAATAGATTTTTTTTTTCCTTTTAAAACATCTTAACAGAAAGTTAAAAAAATATTAACAGCTTGCTATAAATAAGTCAAACATTATTTTTAAATTATAATGAAATATAAACTGTAATATTTCCTTTTTAACGGTCTCAAACTTAAAAGATATTAATAAGGTTTCATTTTTTTTAAATATCGTAAAAATACGTTAACTTTTTATAAAAAGAAAGAAAGAAAGAAATATTATAGAGAGTAGTTTAAAAATACATATTATAGAAGGCGCCATAATTTTTACCGGTTTTACTTGAAAACTCAGGTAAAACGTACCATTTAGCTATTATTGAAAAATCATTGAATACATTTTCAATATAGAGCCATATTTAGCCAATAATAGGATTTCAATAAAAATAATATCACCGTAAGACAAGTATATACAACAATTAATTACACTGGTCATCAAAATTAAAGGATAATGCGATAAAATGAGCTCACTAAGTTAATGTTGCAACAAAAGCCCAATGCTGCAATTATTTATGTTAATCAAACACTATTGAACTCAAAATTGAACTTCTGCGCATATGTTAGCGTCGGAAATATGCAAATTAGATTATTGACAATGTGGTGCGCAATGGAGGTATGTTGGAATTCTGGTCTATAGTGTTGTTTAAAGTGAGTGTGGCGTCTGAATGTAATCAGTATTCATTAGTTATGACTCAAAGGCATAATTTAAGTTAAGGTCAAAAGTGGCGAATAATTGGTAGAATAGAGGAAGGTCAAAAACAAATGGAGGGCGTCCAACATTTGAATATCCCTCAAAGTGTCATATCAAGAGCTTCTAGCCGTTTTTAAGCACTGGATCCGTTGATAGACAGCCTCGCCAAGGAAGACGAAGAGTAACAACTGCATTCGAAGACCGTTTTTGTCATTGTGGCTCGAAGAAACCGCGAAGCTACTACAAGAGATTTGGTTTCAGACCTTCAGGCTGCCATAAGAACTCGAATTAGCCGTTCTACTGCTGCACGAAGGCTTAACGAGGATGGGCTGTATGCGAAAAAAACCAAAAGTTTGTGTCCCAATCACTCCAGCTTCCCAAGAGGGCCGTTTAAACTGTTGCTGTCGTCATATTCAAAGGAGCCAAGAAGACTGGGCTAGAACGGGTTATTTCACGGACAAGGGAAGGGCAAGTTGCGCCTTCCTTCATCTCTTCAGATCAAAACACGCCTAGAATCAGTGTTCAGACTATATCTGGACTCGTCAGTAAACAATACTTGAGCCCAGTCTTCTTGCCTCCATTGAACTTGACGAGGGCAACAGTTTAAACGGGCCCTTTGGGAAGCGGGAGTGAGTGGGACACAAACTTTTGGTTTTCTCGCATACAGTCCTTCGAGTTCTTGTGGCAGCCTGAAGGTCTGAAACCAAATCTCTTGTAGTCGCTTCGCGGTTTCTTCGAGGCACAAAGATAAAAAACGGTCTTCGAATGCAGTTGTCGCTCTTGGTCTCCCTTGGCCAGGCTGCCTATCAACGGATTCAGTGCTTAAAAAGCGGCTCGAAGCTCTTGATATGACACTTTGAGGGATATTCAAATCTCGGGCGACCTCCATTTGTTTTTGACCTTCCTCGATTCTACCAATTATTCGCCGCTTTTGACCTTAACTTAAATTATGCCTTTGAGCCATAACTAATGAATATTGATCACATTCAGACGCCACACTCACTTTAAACAGCACTACAGACCAGAATTCCAACATACCTCCATTGCGCACCACATTGTGAATCATCTAATTTGCCTATTTCTGACGCTAACATATGCGCGGAAGTTCAATTTTGAGTTCAATAGTATTTAATTAATATAAATAATTGCTTCTTTGGGCATTGGTTGCAACATTAACTTAGTGAACATAGTTTTTCTCACTATCCTTTAATTTTGATGACCAGTGTACTTTGCTTTCCAAACAAAAGCAACTATTTCAAAACATCATTTGCGGAACTTGTACTGTTTTGAAAGCAATACAGTAATATTCCATAAAATTCAGGGAAAACTTACTGGATTTATACGGCTTTATTATCCCATGATGTCAATTACGGATATTTTACTGTTTTGTTAGAAAAATGGAACTATTCCGTAAAATTTTACGGAAAAATTTGTGTATATTGACGGATTTTTTTTAAGTGTAAAAAAAGGGGGAGTCTTCTCACTGGGAACCTCTAACTTTCAAACATCCTACGAAAGTCATAACACATAAAAGGGATCGTCTTTACCGCATCAAACTTTCCGACGAAAAGAAAAGTAGTCTGTTTGAACCTTTATACATCCTGTAGGGAGTGTGCGGATCTCATATCCGTATCCGTCCGATTTTCAATATCGTTACTTATTCCAGATGTCTTTTATAAACCAAAGGCTAGCATGTGAAACGAGGAAGGTATTTTCGTAGAGATAATATTTTTCAATTGAGTATACAATTCTGAATATTTTACACATTTTTCCCTATAATTTTGAATATTTAGCTTTTTAGTTTCATGTTTTATAAAAGATCAATTTTACTCTTTAAAATATTACAGATATGATAAAATGTATTAAGAGTAATGACTGATTCTTTTTTGCAAGTTTTTTAAAATTTTATTTTAATATTATTTTTGTTTATTTATTTATTTATTCATTTAGTTTTGCAAGAATACCAACATTTTTTTTTTTTTTTTTTTTTTTTTCCAAACATGAACTTTTTCAATTTTTCCAAATTATTTGTCCGATGATCTACTGTAAGCTCAAATAAAGATAAGTACTACATGGTATTAAAATAAATTTCCTTTATTGCTTATTAAACTTAGATAAACGTCGATTTTATAATAATTTCATTATTATATTTCAGATATGTTTTACATTTTATGTGCGAATCTGTTAAAGTGAATAGATTAAAAAATATTAAAATTAAAAATAGATTTTTTTTTTCCTTTTAAAACATCTTAACAGAAAGTTAAAAAAATATTAACAGCTTGCTATAAATAAGTCAAACATTATTTTTAAATTATAATGAAATATAAACTGTAATATTTCCTTTTTAACGGTCTCAAACTTAAAAGATATTAATAAGGTTTCATTTTTTTTAAATATCGTAAAAATACGTTAACTTTTTATAAAAAGAAAGAAAGAAAGAAATATTATAGAGAGTAGTTTAAAAATACATATTATAGAAGGCGCCATAATTTTTACCGGTTTTACTTGAAAACTCAGGTAAAACGTACCATTTAGCTATTATTGAAAAATCATTGAATACATTTTCAATATAGAGCCATATTTAGCCAATAATAGGATTTCAATAAAAATAATATCACCGTAAGACAAGTATATACAACAATTAATTACACTGGTCATCAAAATTAAAGGATAATGCGATAAAATGAGCTCACTAAGTTAATGTTGCAACAAAAGCCCAATGCTGCAATTATTTATGTTAATCAAACACTATTGAACTCAAAATTGAACTTCTGCGCATATGTTAGCGTCGGAAATATGCAAATTAGATTATTGACAATGTGGTGCGCAATGGAGGTATGTTGGAATTCTGGTCTATAGTGTTGTTTAAAGTGAGTGTGGCGTCTGAATGTAATCAGTATTCATTAGTTATGACTCAAAGGCATAATTTAAGTTAAGGTCAAAAGTGGCGAATAATTGGTAGAATAGAGGAAGGTCAAAAACAAATGGAGGGCGTCCAACATTTGAATATCCCTCAAAGTGTCATATCAAGAGCTTCTAGCCGTTTTTAAGCACTGGATCCGTTGATAGACAGCCTCGCCAAGGAAGACGAAGAGTAACAACTGCATTCGAAGACCGTTTTTGTCATTGTGGCTCGAAGAAACCGCGAAGCTACTACAAGAGATTTGGTTTCAGACCTTCAGGCTGCCATAAGAACTCGAATTAGCCGTTCTACTGCTGCACGAAGGCTTAACGAGGATGGGCTGTATGCGAAAAAAACCAAAAGTTTGTGTCCCAATCACTCCAGCTTCCCAAGAGGGCCGTTTAAACTGTTGCTGTCGTCATATTCAAAGGAGCCAAGAAGACTGGGCTAGAACGGGTTATTTCACGGACAAGGGAAGGGCAAGTTGCGCCTTCCTTCATCTCTTCAGATCAAAACACGCCTAGAATCAGTGTTCAGACTATATCTGGACTCGTCAGTAAACAATACTTGAGCCCAGTCTTCTTGCCTCCATTGAACTTGACGAGGGCAACAGTTTAAACGGGCCCTTTGGGAAGCGGGAGTGAGTGGGACACAAACTTTTGGTTTTCTCGCATACAGTCCTTCGAGTTCTTGTGGCAGCCTGAAGGTCTGAAACCAAATCTCTTGTAGTCGCTTCGCGGTTTCTTCGAGGCACAAAGATAAAAAACGGTCTTCGAATGCAGTTGTCGCTCTTGGTCTCCCTTGGCCAGGCTGCCTATCAACGGATTCAGTGCTTAAAAAGCGGCTCGAAGCTCTTGATATGACACTTTGAGGGATATTCAAATCTCGGGCGACCTCCATTTGTTTTTGACCTTCCTCGATTCTACCAATTATTCGCCGCTTTTGACCTTAACTTAAATTATGCCTTTGAGCCATAACTAATGAATATTGATCACATTCAGACGCCACACTCACTTTAAACAGCACTACAGACCAGAATTCCAACATACCTCCATTGCGCACCACATTGTGAATCATCTAATTTGCCTATTTCTGACGCTAACATATGCGCGGAAGTTCAATTTTGAGTTCAATAGTATTTAATTAATATAAATAATTGCTTCTTTGGGCATTGGTTGCAACATTAACTTAGTGAACATAGTTTTTCTCACTATCCTTTAATTTTGATGACCAGTGTACTTTGCTTTCCAAACAAAAGCAACTATTTCAAAACATCATTTGCGGAACTTGTACTGTTTTGAAAGCAATACAGTAATATTCCATAAAATTCAGGGAAAACTTACTGGATTTATACGGCTTTATTATCCCATGATGTCAATTACGGATATTTTACTGTTTTGTTAGAAAAATGGAACTATTCCGTAAAATTTTACGGAAAAATTTGTGTATATTGACGGATTTTTTTTAAGTGTAAAAAAAGGGGGAGTCTTCTCACTGGGAACCTCTAACTTTCAAACATCCTACGAAAGTCATAACACATAAAAGGGATCGTCTTTACCGCATCAAACTTTCCGACGAAAAGAAAAGTAGTCTGTTTGAACCTTTATACATCCTGTAGGGAGTGTGCGGATCTCATATCCGTATCCGTCCGATTTTCAATATCGTTACTTATTCCAGATGTCTTTTATAAACCAAAGGCTAGCATGTGAAACGAGGAAGGTATTTTCGTAGAGATAATATTTTTCAATTGAGTATACAATTCTGAATATTTTACACATTTTTCCCTATAATTTTGAATATTTAGCTTTTTAGTTTCATGTTTTATAAAAGATCAATTTTACTCTTTAAAATATTACAGATATGATAAAATGTATTAAGAGTAATGACTGATTCTTTTTTGCAAGTTTTTTAAAATTTTATTTTAATATTATTTTTGTTTATTTATTTATTTATTCATTTAGTTTTGCAAGAATACCAACATTTTTTTTTTTTTTTTTTTTTTTTTTTTTTTTTTTTTTTTTCCAAACATGAACTTTTTCAATTTTTCCAAATTATTTGTCCGATGATCTACTGTAAGCTCAAATAAAGATAAGTACTACATGGTATTAAAATAAATTTCCTTTATTGCTTATTAAACTTAGATAAACGTCGATTTTATAATAATTTCATTATTATATTTCAGATATGTTTTACATTTTATGTGCGAATCTGTTAAAGTGAATAGATTAAAAAATATTAAAATTAAAAATAGATTTTTTTTTTCCTTTTAAAACATCTTAACAGAAAGTTAAAAAAATATTAACAGCTTGCTATAAATAAGTCAAACATTATTTTTAAATTATAATGAAATATAAACTGTAATATTTCCTTTTTAACGGTCTCAAACTTAAAAGATATTAATAAGGTTTCATTTTTTTTAAATATCGTAAAAATACGTTAACTTTTTATAAAAAGAAAGAAAGAAAGAAATATTATAGAGAGTAGTTTAAAAATACATATTATAGAAGGCGCCATAATTTTTACCGGTTTTACTTGAAAACTCAGGTAAAACGTACCATTTAGCTATTATTGAAAAATCATTGAATACATTTTCAATATAGAGCCATATTTAGCCAATAATAGGATTTCAATAAAAATAATATCACCGTAAGACAAGTATATACAACAATTAATTACACTGGTCATCAAAATTAAAGGATAATGCGATAAAATGAGCTCACTAAGTTAATGTTGCAACAAAAGCCCAATGCTGCAATTATTTATGTTAATCAAACACTATTGAACTCAAAATTGAACTTCTGCGCATATGTTAGCGTCGGAAATATGCAAATTAGATTATTGACAATGTGGTGCGCAATGGAGGTATGTTGGAATTCTGGTCTATAGTGTTGTTTAAAGTGAGTGTGGCGTCTGAATGTAATCAGTATTCATTAGTTATGACTCAAAGGCATAATTTAAGTTAAGGTCAAAAGTGGCGAATAATTGGTAGAATAGAGGAAGGTCAAAAACAAATGGAGGGCGTCCAACATTTGAATATCCCTCAAAGTGTCATATCAAGAGCTTCTAGCCGTTTTTAAGCACTGGATCCGTTGATAGACAGCCTCGCCAAGGAAGACGAAGAGTAACAACTGCATTCGAAGACCGTTTTTGTCATTGTGGCTCGAAGAAACCGCGAAGCTACTACAAGAGATTTGGTTTCAGACCTTCAGGCTGCCATAAGAACTCGAATTAGCCGTTCTACTGCTGCACGAAGGCTTAACGAGGATGGGCTGTATGCGAAAAAAACCAAAAGTTTGTGTCCCAATCACTCCAGCTTCCCAAGAGGGCCGTTTAAACTGTTGCTGTCGTCATATTCAAAGGAGCCAAGAAGACTGGGCTAGAACGGGTTATTTCACGGACAAGGGAAGGGCAAGTTGCGCCTTCCTTCATCTCTTCAGATCAAAACACGCCTAGAATCAGTGTTCAGACTATATCTGGACTCGTCAGTAAACAATACTTGAGCCCAGTCTTCTTGCCTCCATTGAACTTGACGAGGGCAACAGTTTAAACGGGCCCTTTGGGAAGCGGGAGTGAGTGGGACACAAACTTTTGGTTTTCTCGCATACAGTCCTTCGAGTTCTTGTGGCAGCCTGAAGGTCTGAAACCAAATCTCTTGTAGTCGCTTCGCGGTTTCTTCGAGGCACAAAGATAAAAAACGGTCTTCGAATGCAGTTGTCGCTCTTGGTCTCCCTTGGCCAGGCTGCCTATCAACGGATTCAGTGCTTAAAAAGCGGCTCGAAGCTCTTGATATGACACTTTGAGGGATATTCAAATCTCGGGCGACCTCCATTTGTTTTTGACCTTCCTCGATTCTACCAATTATTCGCCGCTTTTGACCTTAACTTAAATTATGCCTTTGAGCCATAACTAATGAATATTGATCACATTCAGACGCCACACTCACTTTAAACAGCACTACAGACCAGAATTCCAACATACCTCCATTGCGCACCACATTGTGAATCATCTAATTTGCCTATTTCTGACGCTAACATATGCGCGGAAGTTCAATTTTGAGTTCAATAGTATTTAATTAATATAAATAATTGCTTCTTTGGGCATTGGTTGCAACATTAACTTAGTGAACATAGTTTTTCTCACTATCCTTTAATTTTGATGACCAGTGTACTTTGCTTTCCAAACAAAAGCAACTATTTCAAAACATCATTTGCGGAACTTGTACTGTTTTGAAAGCAATACAGTAATATTCCATAAAATTCAGGGAAAACTTACTGGATTTATACGGCTTTATTATCCCATGATGTCAATTACGGATATTTTACTGTTTTGTTAGAAAAATGGAACTATTCCGTAAAATTTTACGGAAAAATTTGTGTATATTGACGGATTTTTTTTAAGTGTAAAAAAAGGGGGAGTCTTCTCACTGGGAACCTCTAACTTTCAAACATCCTACGAAAGTCATAACACATAAAAGGGATCGTCTTTACCGCATCAAACTTTCCGACGAAAAGAAAAGTAGTCTGTTTGAACCTTTATACATCCTGTAGGGAGTGTGCGGATCTCATATCCAATCAATCAGGTGGTGCTAGTGGTGTTCCAACTACTTCTTTAACAACATGGTTCCCTGATACAATAAAGTACTAATAACTCTTTGCTTTTACGCTAATTTTGTGCAACTGGTAGTTCCTTCTCAGCCACATATAGCGATAATAAAAATGACCATATCGCTCACCCGCAAGAAAAGTGACACATCTCGACAAAAGTAAATTTCACAGCAGAGGCAAAAGAAAATTGCGATGATTATATTATAAAATGAAATTTCAACACTTAACTCTGTATGCAGGAATAAAAACGTCCATAAAAGCATAAAATCCTTAAGAATGAAGACGTAGCATGAGGTTTGGGGGGGTTGTTTAATTTTACCTCCTCACACAATCCACTCCTCTTCTGTGGTCACAAATGGACATACAGCGTAAATAAAGGGAGTTTCCGTATAACTACACTTATGAAACTGTTTGTGTAGCAAGACACACCTATGACAAACCTATTAGTGGAATAAAACGCAAAATGAATTTTTGCGAGATGTGTCACTTTTAATGCGCGTAAGCGATATGTTCTAACATCGGGTGGGGAGGGGTGGAGGGGGCACATCCATCCTTTTTGCGCACAAATAATTAACGTGTTTTCTTCCTACTGCTGAAGTGGATGACAAAAAGAACACAGAATCTGCTTTAAACGGGTAAATAAAATACAGAACATTGAAGAACAAATTGTTATTTTAATCAGATAATGCTTTGATTTTTCTAAACAATTTTGTACACAACCCTTGCATTTGCTATTTTAAGATGTTAAAGCGAGTGAGGTAACTTCATCTATTGGTCATGCTATTACAAACATACTCAAAAACTGGAAAAAAAATTACCATTGGATAAATGTTTTGATTACATGCCCCATGCAATGAAAACAGTTGTGCGTCAATCGACACACTCTGTTTTCCTTCGCTGTTTATACGATTCTATTTAAAGTTAAATAGCGTAAGGAACGTCACCTCAAAATTTGTTTTCCATAACACTGAATTTAAAGTTCAGGTCGATGAAGTTTGTGAAAGATTTCTTTTTAATATGCTACACAGTTGTTTGATTATTTATCTATAATTTCTTCGGCAGTATATTAACGATGTTTCAAATAGTTTATCTTTTTTTTTTTATTATTATTATTACGTTTGTTTCTCTAACTGAGACCATAAAGCGATAAAATGATCAACACTTTTCTATATAGAAGTAGATAATAAGGTTGTTATGATCTGTAACATCTATTTTTATTTGCTATTTACTTTTTCATACTTTGAAAAAAAAATGTAGTTGAACTTTCCGGCCAATGAACGATTTCCCAAATAAATAAATGTTATTATAGCATTTAGTGTAAGAGGTAATTGAACTTCAAAATTCTTCTGTTTTCAAGTTTTAAATGATTTAATAACATACAGAGTTTCGAGGTAAGTGAACTAAGGCTCCTATAGAGGGATCTGGCGCATTCCTGTGAGTTTACCCCATTTCTGTGCGCGAGAGTGTTAGCTTTGTATTTCGCTTATTAATGAATGAATTTCAAATATATATAAATATTTAAGTAATGAGTAGTTGTGCAGCTATTAGTAATCAGAAATTACAGCTAATAGTTAATATCATCTCCAGAATAAGTTAGGAATATTTTGATTTCTGTCTGATGGAAAAAAGAAGATATATATATATATACCGTATATACTCGTGTATAAGTCGAAGAATTTTAGACAAAATTTGGGAGTTGAAAAAGGTGGGGGGGGTCGACTTATACACGTGTTAGTAAAAAAGTTCGAAGATAATCGGCAAATGGGCAAGTCTTTTAAGTAATAACATATGGGTCTAAGTTAAAGAGGGAGATGAAAGCGGACAATGGTCATTTCCCTGTGATCGATAAAAAAAGCTCAACAATAATTGTTCTGCACCCATTTTTTCTTGGGATAGGATTCCCTTCAATATCTTCATTATTTTCAACATTTTAATCCAGGGTGTTCTCAAATCCAAAAGGGAAACTTTCTTACATAAGTTTTAATTTATTTTTGTTCGAAAATGTATGAAACTAGCTGGTGTTGTTGTACAGAAACTATGTAATTGAGCTGCTTTTTCCCTTTTTTTTTTTTTTTTTTTTTTTTTTGCAAACGCAATAGATCTTTCAGAAAATAGAGTCAAAGTAGGTGTTTTGAACCGAATTTCCGCGCGAAGGGAGAAAAAACACTCAAGAGCGAGCGAAAAACGTGTTTGTCACGTGATCGAATTCGCTTATAACTCAATAGGTAATTGGTTGATCAAAAAATGGAAAAAACAGTTCAACTCTAAATCGCTTCCATGGCCAGGCTTCCCAATTTTATATCTTTCCGTTAAAAAATGTATTTGTAAATATGTGAAAACGTTTTGCGCTTGTTCAGCAGAGCAGTTAAGAACAGCCTTAAGAGAGTTAAACTTGAGAATGCTTCTAGATATTTCTCCCAAAAGTCCTACAATACAAATAAATACTATATTTTAGCCGTCTAAGAAGTTGTTTAACCGTGTAAATAAGATTTGAATACATTTTTGAATTTTTTCTTTTTAAGTATATATCATTAAATTAATGTGAATAGGTTTAAAAAATGTTCAAGCTTCTTCGGTTTTGCATAATTATACAGTTTCAAAACGATGAATTAAAAAAAAAAGTTTGATTAGAAACGTAAAAAGAAAAAAAAATAGTTTACTAATTTAACAAATATTTATTAATTTTTCTTATCCTCGATTACAAATCATTTTTTAACATACTACCAGAAATGTCGTTCAACTTATATGCGAAAATTCAATTTTTTTTTTTCAAAATTTTGCTTAAGAATTGGGTAGGGTCAACTTATACACGAGTATATACGATGTATAATAAAACATTTTATAATTATTCACAAAAAATCACATGAAAAATCGATCATATATGTATATATATATATGTGTGCGTGTGTGTACCCAGCTAACGAGCTGGCCTAAATCCCTTCACTTTAAAGTCCCGTAGGAAGATGGACCTCGCTTCGGATCAAATCCCGAGCGGTATCTACTGACAACGTATTGAGAAAATCTCTCTCCCAGGTTCAAACACCTGCACCTCTCCCTTTAAGAGATCTAAATGAATGTCTTCTTAATCAAGGATGCTCATCTTTCTCTCGATCTTCTGATTAAGGCAATGGTTTCTTCTTAGCCACTTAGAGCCTTGGGCTCATGAGGTCATCCACAAGCTATAATATTATAGGTTGTCTATGTCTCTCCTCTATTTGAGGGGAATAAGTTTCGCTTTCACCTTAGCGCGTGAGAACATTTTCACTTCCCCAAGGTTTGTTTCACTTTCATGGGATTCCCACTGCTATTCCACTCTGCTATTGATCTGCTTGTCTCTATAGTGTAATCTCAGATGATGAGTTAAGATCGATCTGTTTCTTTTGATCCCTTCCGGCAAGACTATGGACTTAGTTAAAATCTTGAGATATTTCTGCAATACATTATCGTGCCTATGCAAGCTTTTACCTGAATATTTAAGGACGTTTTCTGGGGAATCAGTTCGATTTGTTACAATATTTTTTAGATTGCCCACTAGCAACACCTAAAAGAATTTTAAATGGAAAACATGAATTATGCATTCAATTTTTTATTATTATTATTAACAGAAATACTTTTTTATTAGCCGCATGCCAGGAGTTAAGGCTTGTTATCACTTAGGACGCAAATTCGCCTCTCTAATGTTAAACTTATGGGCTTGGAATACATCCGTATTTTTCAAATTTCTCCTCGGAAAAATTAAAATTTTTACCTTCTGTTTCCTGTATGCTGTTCTTGAAGAATTTTTATTTCTTTTTCAATTGCCGAAAAGTTTCTAAATTATATATTTAATTTTATATTTTAAGTGTTAAAATCTAAATGAAACAGGTGATTTGTAAGTAAGATTTTAACACTTTAAATAAAACAGACAATGTATTTTAAAAATATTTTGTCCAATAAAAAGGGAAAAAAAACATACTTTAAGAAGATCATATATAAAACAGAAGAATTTGTTTTTTAATTTTCCGAGTAGAAATTTGAAAAATACTGTTGCATTCCAAGCCCATAAGTTTAGCATTAGAGAGTGGAATTTCCCGCACCTGACTATGTTGAAGAACCTTGATAGCCGAAGAAATCGCAAAGATTTCGCTACTTACACAGTAAAAAAATAAATAAATAAATAAATAAAATAAAATAAAATAAAATAAAATAAATAAAAAAACAATCTTTTAACCCTTCACTGTACGATTTTTTCTATTTTTATGAAAAATTATTTTTGAAATATGTACATCAGTCTAATAATGGGAAAAATAGTAAAAAAAATTAAATTTCAAATTTTCAGCTAAAATTTGATATTTTATGGTGTGGTGCTGTATGTGCACATTTAGGATTTTAAAATATTGTATTGCTATATTTTGCAACTAAATGAACTCAAATTAATTAATTTTACCTGCTTAACACTCTGTAACTTTGTTTATATTAATATTTTTAAGTATTCAGTAAAAATAATAAAAGTAAATCTTACCTTAATAGCTTGATCGAATTCTTCTTCTTTTTTTTTTTTTTTTTTCGTAAAACAAATTCTAATTTTATGTCATCTGACATGTACAAAATAAGTGTTAATTCATTCTTTGGATTGTTCTTGATCAGTTACAGTGATCATATTAGCCAAATTCATGGCACATAATGAAATATATAATGTTTTTAGGTATGTGCCAGATATGACACGTGGTGCAGTGAAGGGTTAACAACAAAAAATGCTGGCATGTGGGCCAGCACATTTTGCTGTAATTTTACAGTAATTGTATTTATCAGGGGTAAACATCACATTTGTAAATTTTACAGCAGTTCTGTTCTTTTTTTCTTTTTTTTTTTTTTTAAGAGCAAATTTGTTAGTTTTAGAGCAGTTTTTGCTGTTAACTTTAGAGCACTGTTAACAGCATAACTGCAAAACGTTTATAATTTGTTATATTTTTTAACCATTTGGAAAAATGATTATTGTCCTCGTCAGGGTAGGAAATCAAAAGCATATCTGAAGGTTTTTATTGGTTTAATCATCATTTTATTCGTTTTCTGATTGGTCTATACAGTAATTTGTATTTCCCTTTACTTTCAACAGAGATAGACAACAGAGTGTTGCCACTATGACAAAAAAGTAATAAAAACTATAAAAAAAATTAATAACTCAGAAACAAATTGAGATACAGCTTTCAAACAAATTACATTTAAAAGTACATTTTTTTTCTCTATACGACGATATAAAAAGTAATATTGTGGGATGTTTAGAAGTTTAACCTCTTCGGGACGGGAGCCTTTTACGAAATTTTTAATCGTTTGTCACCGTTTTTAAAAAACAGAAATTTGTGTCTTCTTGAATCGGGAAAATGCGCTGATTAAATAAGGCAAATTTTACAGTAAAATTTTATTGGTGAGGAAAAACAAGGATTCTGAGCGCTTCATGTGGCACGTATACGGGTCGCTCGTCCCCAAGGGGTTAAGAAATAAATTTCATTTAAAATTGGCCGTCAGATTTCTTGGAAATCTGACGATGGAAAAGCCTTTTCCCGAACAGTCAATGAAATGCTTGGATAATACGTAAGTTTCAGGTGGATAATATCGTACGAGTCGCAGGCGATTTCTGTCGCTTGAAATTTTTACGTGTAATAACACTATTAATGTTTAATTCATGGCGTACGTAATCTATGATTAACTCCGTGCTACTGTTTATGCCTTAAATTTTAGTCTTTGAAAAAATCATTTTCCAAATGGTCGTTGTAATTTGTTAAATTGCATTTTTTAATTCTTTTCCTTTATCATAATTTTTTCTTTATTTAATTTTTACCTGGTCCTCCTCTCCGTGCATTGTTTATTTTTTCAATTTTTCCTTATTTGAACTTGAAACATATTTTCAAGACTTTCGGCACTAAGTATTATCTTTTGTTTACTTATATCATTATTTTAAGATAATTAGTACAAAATAAATTTTGTTATGCATGTGCGACATACAAATTTTGTTTTTTGGCCATGTGTATCATTGACAAAATTTTGAGACGTTTGCCTAGAGATAAAATGTTTTTTAATAAATCATAAGAAAGGAAGATTTCACTTGTTTATCTAGCTTTTAATTAGTTTAATTTATTATTCAGTATTTCCCTACAGGACTTTGTTTATCCATTTGTTTGTATTTGAAAATACCTACTAATCTAAATGTCTTTTTGATTCGGATCCTTTTAGTTGTTTAAGCGCATAGTTCGATTACATGTCTGTTAATTTTTTGTTTTATTGATATTATTTTATTTGTTTATGGATGATTCTCACTCCTCTTTCCTAATAACCAACAATGAACAAAAGAAACATAAAGTATATGGTTAAAAAAACAATTGGAAAATAGCATCGTCTGTTCTTTAGTCTATGACAGGCTTAAAAACTTAAATTACACTAGCCTACAAAATTTGAGTTGTATCATGTTTTTAGCTTTTAATAATTGATTATTGTGTATTTTGTAGCGCTGAATCTAAAAATGACCTTGACCTTGGTGTTTTACCATTACGTAAGGATTTTTTGCAAATCGTAAATTTCAAAGTTAAAAAGTCAGAAAATAGCTAAAATCTGATACTATAAAAAAGTGTTATTTTTGCGTTGTTTAACTTTTGATAGCTGATTTTTATGTATTGTTTAAGCACTGAATCCAAAAATGACCTTCATTTTTAATCATCACGTCATAATTTTTCGCAAATCGTAAATTTCAAAGTTAAAAAGTGAAGCCCTCCCTCCCTCTCATCGGACCCCCGAGTTGTTTAGCTGTAAGAACCACCAGTATAAGCCAAAAAATTGAATAAATTATTGAATTAAATATAATTAAATTGAATAAAAAAGTTTCATATCTATTTGTAGTATCAGATTATCTCTATTGTCTTATTTTTTTTACTTTTTAACTTTGAAATTTACAATTTCAAAATTTGCAAAACATAGACATCATATCTATTTTATAGTTCTCTATTTTTGACTTTTTAACTTTGAAATTTACGATTTACGAAAAATGCTGATATGATGTTTAAAAGTAAAGGTCATTTTCGGATTCAGCGCTAAACAGTTACACAAAAAATTAGTTATCAAAAGTTAAAAAACACAAACATCTCCTCTATTTTTTAGTATCAGATTTTCGGTTTTTTTTTTTTTTTTTTTTTTTTTTTTTTTAATTTTTGCCTTTGAAATTTGCGATTTACAAAAAATCCTGACGTGATGGTTAAAAATGAAAATCATTTTCGGATTCAGCGCTAAAAAATATAAATTAATTATTAAAAGTTAAAAAACGCAAATCGCAGGCTTGTGTTATTTGTTGCATTCTGTTGTTGCAAATATTAAAAAGTTGACGACATTTCTCCCAAGCAATTTACAAATTGGGCAGAAATTGTTCCAAGGAATTGCTGCTGTAGGAATTGTTCCAAGGCCGAGATTATACAAACGGCAGATTTGCTCTACCAACCTTTGTCACAATTACGCTTTCTCTGGTACTGATGGGAATCTGCCGCAGGTTCCCGTTTCATTTTATTTATTGTTTTCGTTTACTTTAAGTGAAGAGATGTTTTTTCTACTTCATTTTTTTTTTATTATTTTCAAATAATAATCTCTGCTTTTTTTTGGTCGCATGATTTCTGTCATTAAATACTACTAATATTATTAGCTACAGACAATCAATCTCTTCTTTTTAACTGACTCCTGGGAGTTTGAATATTTAAAGTTATATGTTTATATTGCTTCAAATTTTCTTGAATAATGTGATTAATTAATGATATTTTCCACTATCCATACTCAGATTAAAAATCTTTTTATGTTCTTTTAATAAGACGACTTTTAACAGCGCACATGGCTACGCCCGCTGCGCTGGTCATTTTTTACGAACGAACCTCGAATCAAACGAAATGGTGAATCTGACCTTATATACCTATTTAGATATATATGTAATAATAAAAAATTTCGCCCTTTTATCTTAGTAAAACTATTCCAAATTCTTAACATTTTTCCTTTTTTACCTATCTTTAATAATATCTTAATATTTTTGTCTTTTTTTCATGTACTTAAAACTGCGTTTTATTAGTCTAAAAACCTTAATCCATTCGCCTCATCTCGTAAAACCCATTAATTTACTTTTTTCATTTTATTCTAAAACTAAATTCTTTTTCTTTGGAATGTTTTAAATATCATTTGTTCTTTGGTGTTCTATTCCCAGCATTCCTTGCAAATCCCGCCAACCATTGTTTGCGCAATAATTCTGACGCCGAAGCTAAAGAGATCGCATCGTCGTCACGCGTGCCTTTCTCCCTTCCCTCTGGGGCTAGTCCTATCGTATTCTGCTCTTATCGCGCCTTTCCGGCTACTTGTACGGCATTTGAATTTGTATTGTATTCATACGCATGCAGTTTTCGCAAGTATATAACCCGTTGCATGGGCTAGGAGAGGTGGAATTTTACGATTATTGAGTTGCTTAATTAAACCACGCCACCTGGAGTGTTTTTTTTTTTCCTGAAACTTCGTCATTTGTTCTAATAAGTAACATCTAGTGGTACATTTTATTACGTAGCAACTGCCCGCACATGGATCACCTATAACTAGTGGAATTTGGTGCATTATATGGTCGATTAATAAACGTTTTGATGCATCTATAAGCTTCGATTATTTATGCTTCGGAAAACATTCCAATGAACGATAGCCTGACCTTCCATTCTTCCATCTCGATTGTACGACTGCAAAAAACCATGATTTCTTCATTGAGTACAATAATGTGGGTATGCTGGTGCTTAAGATCTACATGTTTATGTGATACGAGTGAAATCGTTTCATATATATGAATGCACATAACACATATATATACATACATGCATTACATAATATACTTTAGGGATTTACGTAAAAGGTGTTAGTCTAGTGTTGAGTTGTTCAATAACTCTTCGATTTAGAAAAATATTTTTCTACTACTGTGCTTTTTTTTTTTTTTTTTTTAATAAGATTTAATTTATCATGTTGCTATGGCAGCAGACGATAAAATGATATCTTCGGAATAAGGAAATAAATAGAATAAAAGTTTTGATGATGTTTGTGATAAAATGTTTTTCTTTATTTTTTAAAAAAGGTAATAATTAAGCGCAATTAAATAATCTGTAATTATTTGCATGTGATGTAAAAGTATTATCGTAATACCCGCTACAGCTTCTTAGTACTGCAATGTGGCGCACATAATATGCATATCTCACATTGCAGTAAACATTTAGAACTACTTAGGACTCGCACGATTACGGGTTGAACATAAAAAAGGCAAAAATTCGTCAAAAAAAAATGAATTAAAAAGTTTTGAATTTTTTGATCCAATCGGTCAATGGATCCCTACCAGCAACCCGTGTGTCAAATTTCGTAGCCCTGCACCCTGTGGTTTCCGAATTTTTGAGGTTACATAGATACGCGCACGGATTTTAATAGGGTAGATGGCAGCAAAAAAGATACAATAATCCTTTATTTTTCTTATTTTCTCCTTTTTTGTCACAGCATCGAATAACCGAATTACCATCATTACAAAAATATGACTATGCAATATTTGAAAAATAATTCATATCTCGAAAACTAATTTAAATTTCAAAATTTCGAGAGTTATTATAACATTCTCGGATTCTTACAAATAATTGACGTATTTTATTTTATTTTTTATTACATTCAGTTAAATCAAGAAAAGGTCTTTGATTTGCTCATTTTCTTTGAAAACATTGAACTTTCGCCGATCTAAAGTAAAAGTTACCGGTAAATTCCTACAATCTAAGTTGCATTTTCTTCAAATCACAGTAGTGTCCCAACAACTAAGCTGCAACTTATTCGTTTTAGAAACAGAATTTTTAGGTATGTTCTTTTACCTTCAAAGCAGAAAAAAATTTGCTAAATTAAAGTCGAAATTTCCCGAAATTCTCCAGTCAAAAGACGGAACTTTTCTCAAATAACAAACAAATTTCTCCAAATCACAAATTGTTCGGTCAATTTGTTGCCAATACTTTTTCCGTTTTTTGCCCAAAACTGTTGTTTAGAGTGATATTAGAAGATAGTTATAGAGGGAAATAAAATTAGAGAAAAGATGCATAAAAGGTTTGAGGGAGAAGTAAAAGTTACCGGTAAATTCTACAATCTAAGTTGCATTTTCTTCAAATCACAGTAGTGTCCCGATAACTATGGTACAACTTATTCGTATTAGAAACAGAATTTTTATGCATGTTCTTTTACTTTCAAAACAGAAAAAAACTCGCTAAATTAAGGTCGAAATTTCCCGAAATTCTCAGTCAAAAGACGGAACTTTTCTCAATCACAAATTGTTCTGTCAATTTGTTGCCAATACTTTTTCACAAATTGTTCTGTCAATTTGTTGCCAATACTTTTTCACAAATTGTTCTGTCAATTTGTTGCCAATACTTTTTCCGTTAGTTTGCCAAAAACAGTTGTTTAGGGTGATATTATAAGATAGTTATAAAGAGAAATTAAAATAGAGAAAAAAAATGCATAAACGATTTGAGGGACAACGAAATTGTTCATTTTAAAGTTAAATTTGAACTCTTAACTTCCCGTGCGGGAAAAAAAGACGTTAGCGAAGTGTGAACGTACTTCTATCGGATAAATAAAACATTTACGCTATTCGCAACGCAGCACCAAATGCAAATGTAAATTGAAAAACGTAAAATAAGAAAAGTATAAACAACGTCCACTGGGTATGAAAGACTCGGACCATTAGATACCATGCATAACATACATTTCAGCTTATTAAAAAAAAAAAAAAAAAAAAAAAAAAAACGCGAGAGCCAAGACTGGTCTGACTGGAGATTTGACCTGGAAAAGAATGAACAGAAAAAATAGGTTTAAAGTTTGTTTGCATACACTTTCAAATTTTAAACTTGATAAGTTTATTGAAATAGGAAACAAATATATGTAATTCTTATATGCGCAGTAGCGGCATTTTTGCATTTCGTTTAAGATTGCGAGATTCATATGTATGAAAATCCACCATTAATGCAATGGTTGTACAATGTCTGGTAGGGATATTTAGATTAAAATTTTAATTAAAATAAAATAAAATAAATAAAAATTTAAAAAAACTTTTTTAATGCCGATTTAATGCAGAAAATATATAAATACACTGTAAATAGGGGCAAATGATTCTTAATCTATGCTATGAATGTACAATACATTAGTCATCAAAATTAAAGGATAATGGCAGAAATAAAACGTAACTGATACTTAATGAAAAATTATTAATAGAAATTTGTACAAAATCATTAGTTAACATAAATTACAAAGTTTGGCGGTTGATTATTGTCAAAATATTGAAATTAAAACCAAACTTATGGAAATTTAAAAAGGATGGAAAAATTAAGCCCCTTCTGTGGAATTTTTTTTCTTTAGTATGGTGTATGCTCACCTGGGACAGATATGCATACCTCACATTTTGATTTCATAGACTTTACCAAAGTGTTGATCAAGTCTTGTGGAATTGCATGCCACTCTTCTAACAGTGCACTTTTCAGCTCATGGAGGGTCCGGGGAGAAAATTGGCGGGCAGAAGGCATCCCACACATGCTCAATCGGGTTCAAGTCGGGTGAAAAAAGGTGGCCAATCCATTCGAGTGATAGCATCTGTTTGCAAGTATTCTGACACCACATATGCTCGATATGGTCGAGTATTGTCATCCATTAGCAAAATTTCAAAAAAAGTCATACTATTTTAATTAAATGAGTTCGTTCTTTTTAGAATTCAAAACAGAATCTTAATATCAGCATGTATCGTTGAGTGTCTATAGTGTAGTGGTAGAGCATTCGTTTTCCACGCAAAAGATGGTGGGTTCGAATTTCTCTGATATTTTTATTTATTTACTAGCAGACTAAGCCCACTGCGCTGGACCATTTTACAAATAAACCTTCAATCAAACGAAATGGAAAATTCGACCCTGTATTTTAAATTAATACGGACCTTCACCTGGAAGGTTCTTCCGCATTTTCTGAATACGCATCGGACGCAATTGCGCTATTATATTATCTGATGCGTTAGACGAAATACGGGCAATTCAGAAGCAACTCTTTAATACACATGTAGAGTTTGGGAGGGAAATGCGGCCATTACGATCATATCACCACACTAAAAAAGAGAGAATTACAATGACTGCAGAAATTGACCATTTAACTTAAAGAATGTTCGGGTTATTCACTTTCGTTTGTTAGTTCTTTTACTCCGGGCTTCTCAGCTTGGTACTTTGTGCGTATCTGATAACATAAATACAATCTCTCTCTACGTTACATTATATTTGGTAATATACGTCTTCTTTTGCCAGGTTTTCTCTACAGTTTCTTATCTTCGATTTCCAGTAGAGTAAATACAATCAAAACAGTATTTAACTTTTATATTTTAAAATATGTGAATCATGTAAAAGTGGATATTTAAAGTGGAATTGTGTGAATAAAATTAAAATAATGTCATTTTAACTGCCGTTTCTTTTTACATACCAGTTTTAATCAAGCAACTATTAACCTAGGAAAATAAACTCGATAACTAATTCAAATAGAAAACTAAACCTCTAGTTTTCATTCAATAAAATCTTCCCAATCATCCGTAATCGGACCCACAACCAAGTTTGATGTGCAACGTTAGAAATGTTCGTAACGGCATGGCTAAAAATATACCAGAGTTAGCTACAAAACAGAGTTAATTACGTTCCAAACTACATTCCATTAAATAATGTCAAATCGCTGTTGATTGAATTTTAGATCTTTCACTATCAAAACTCTTTGCAAATGATAAATAAAGTTAGTTATGCAAAATTTTTAGTTGTGATCTTTTTTGGCAAACCGAAGATTTTTTTTTCGCATTTCTCTAATGAGCGTAATAAGACGGAAAAATAAGCATGCTTTTATTTTCAAGACGTCATTATTCATCAGTTTGTTGCCTAAATAAAACTAACAAGTTGGAAATTGCTCGTCAAACGTGGCAAATGAGGTGCGTTCGTACTATAACAAGTTTTATAATTATTTTTTGCACCCCATATTGTACTGAATGTATAATTTTTTGCACTTCATAAAGTGCATAGACTTTAACATCATTAAAATGCACTCCCAATATTTTTTTTCCCATTCCCCGAACACTTTTGACTGTCCCTGTAATTAAACTATACATCCGATTTTCCTAAAATTTGAAATGGTTCGACAAAATTTTGTAACAATTATATATTTAAAATTTCAGACCATTTGGAAGGCTGTAACATCATTAAAATGCACTTGCAATAATTTTTCCCATTGGCCGTAATGTAAAGAAAAACTTTTGACTGTCCCTGTAATTAAACTATACATCTGATTTTCCTAAAATTTGAAATGGCTCGACAAAATTTTGCAACAATTATATCTTTAAAATTTCAGACCATTCGGAAGGCGGTAACATCATTAAAATGCACTTGCAATAATTTTTCCCATTGGCCGTAATGTAAAGAAAAACTTTTGACTGTCCCTGTAATTAAACTATACATCCGATTTTCATAAAATTTGAAATGGCTCGACAAAATTTTGCAACAATCATATATTTCAAATTTCAGACCATTCGGTTGGGTAGTTTTTGCTCTGTTATATGCGGACAGACGGACGGACAGACGGACGGACTGAACGACGACTATAGGTGCTACGTATTTATATAATTACGAACGCACCTAAAAACGTTAATTTGTGACTATGATCAGCTGCTCGGGCTCTGCATCAGCCAAAATTTCTTTATAATGATTGAAATTTTATTGAATCTGAGGTACTTTTTTTAAAAACCTAGGGAAAATGAAAAAATATTGTTCCACTGGCCACCTTTGGCATTTGAAAGGTTTTTTTTTTTATATATACATTCAAAGTAAGGCTTTTTTAGTGATAGTAAAATAAACCAAAATTTTGTCACTACGATCATCTGATCGGGCTGTGCGTCAGCCAAAATTTTATAATGATTGAAATTTTAATTGAATTTGAGGTCCTTTTTTAAAAAAACCTAGGCTAAATGAACAAATATTGTTCCATTGGCTACCTTTAGCATTTGAATTTTTTTTTTTTTTTTTTTTTTTTTTTTTTTGTACATTCAAATTAATGCTTTTTTAGTGATAGTAAAATAACTGCACATGAAAAATATATATTAGTAAATCTTCTTTTGTCCGTTTGCTTCATAATAAAAAAACATAAATTTACTAATCGCTAATTACTAAAAGTGCAAATTTCGCGTAATCTTCTGAATTCGGATTTACCGTCCACGGTTACTTTCAAATATAAACGAATCTTCCAACACTATTTAGTAAATTCGCCAATTGTAAGGTAGCTGATTATGGAAGATTCATCCAATATCTTTTTATAACATTTATAAAAGAAGGGAAGATATGAAAAAAAAAAAATGACGAATGGAATGGAATATCGAAAAGTGATTTCAGAAAGCAATTTTTATTGCAAAATGTCTTTTTTCGTGATAGAAATGACGCATAATTGCTTACATTTTCTTAAGAATAATCTTTACTACCTAACATTGCAAACACTGAACGTTTGTATAAGGGAAATTGGCGATATGTTTTTTATTAAAAAAAAGAATGGACAATATTAGCTAATCTGGCTTCGAGGTTATAAAAGTCACAAATTTGGGGAAAACAAACCCGACATGCTTTCGCAGTAAAGTATGATGAGAAATATTTTAAATGTCTAAAATTAAATTATTTACAATATGTATGTGCGTGTATGGGAGACATTTATACAAAAATTAAAATATTTGACTCCATTTTTAAAATATTAATTGCTATTTATATATTGTTCATTTGAATTTTAAAAAATACTCAAAAAATGCTTTCGTACACTTGCAAAATCACCTTTATTGTAAACATCGCTTGAACCCAATTCACGCTTGCGTCTTTTTGGCTTAAAATCAAATTGTTTGGCGACAAAAGTGAACTCAAAAATCACAAATAAACATATAACAGGTAAATCATAAGTACCATCATTTTTACAATTACATCTGCTAGTTTCGTCTGTGAGTCACATGATGGAAGAGTTAGAAATAAAAAAGAACAAATCTAAAACAAAATTGAGGTCTCCTTAAAGAGCATACTCAAATTATTTTGAAAAGAAAAAATGCTTTTAAAACTACTCATGTATGTAGTAAAACATCAGTCAAATTTGGCGGCGGAATCTCAGTAAAAATCTGAAGAAAATCTATATATATTTCCACGCTATTTGGCTAGCCAACACATTTGCATCCCAAATGCAAGATATTTAAATGTATTTGAAAATTGCTTGTTAAATAAGTGTTTAAATGCCTAAAACTCAATGAATTTAAACTTAAACGAAGGATTAGCGTATTATTTTTTATCTTTAAGCGTATATAATATAAAAAATTGCGTGTTGCAGTAGTTATTTAATTTTACATGGCTTCACCGGCTGGAAATGTTTTAAGGGTACTATTTGATTATTCATTTAACCAATTTCGCCAAATTATATAAATTGCCAAACTATTCGTCAAATTATATAAATTGACAAAATTTTTATTTTAAACAACGAAAGAATAAATAAATTTTTAAATATTAATCAAATTACAAATAGAAGTGAAATTAAAAATGACTTGAGGACACAACAAACACGTGTACCGTGCTTAATGTCAAGTGAATGTAAAATTTACGATCAGCTATTATTGGCATTTAATCTTATAGTTTGGCGATAGCTATTTTGTCGACGAGATAATCAAGTAGTACCGTTTTAAGTTTGTTTTAAAAGTAGCTGGCTAATTAAAAATGCTACCATTAAACATTTTATATTAAATATTCGTTTCCATGGCAACAATAACCTTCATTTCTTGTTTCTGATACTAACAATATCGAAGTCAAATTGCCAATGTTCCGGAATCGGACATTAATTTTGAATTTGAAAAAAATTTAATAAACTGAAATTTTGTTTTAAACCGTATAATTACGATAATAAAATTTTAATATATACACACATAAAGGTATATGACAAAACTTTAGTAATAAAAATGTATTTATTTAAGTTAAACTTAATCTAACTATCTTCGTATGAAGAGTAGAAAAAGGTTTTACTTAAAAATTATTTTTGATAAAAAAAATTATCATTCAAAATTTTATTGTGCCGCCAACCAGCATTAAATCGCCAAAAAAATTAAATTTTTATTATTTTTTTACAAACGCTAAATCGAGGTTCTGCGGATTTTTTTTATAAACATATTATATGTCACGAGAAGAATCTTCTATATAGTCCTCATGAGAAGATATTTTTTCAAATATTTCTGAGCATGCACTTATCGAAACTTCCTTGATATCATCCTATCAATTTTTCAGTTGCATTTTTCTTAACCTGACGCAAAAGATAAAGAGCCAAATCTTATTTCAATTGCAATATTTTAACTGAGTAATTTTTTAAGCATTACGAACATTCCCTTTCATGTTTAAATTAAATATTTTCGTTTTTTAATATTATCACTCATTAAAACATATTTTTTTCTTCTTTTTTTTTAAAATTAAAATTAGTAACAGTTTTTTCTTTTATGTTTCGAGGTGTAATAGCTGTTGGGTCATTCCATGTCAGTTCAGGCAGGCATGTAACCCACCATCACAGATTTTGATGAAACTGCGTGTGTTTGTTCCTTTTATTAAGATATGATTCCCAGTATTTTTATTTACTCCTTGGTCAAATAGTTTCTGAGAAAAAAATTGTCAAAATTTTGAAAAACTGCCATCAGTTGGCATTCTTGACTGCTCGATTTTCAAATGTAGCATGACATAAATATGATCATATTTCAATATCTATTCCACAAATCATCTTCAAATAATTTATGCATAATATATAGGGTACGTATTTTATGAAAAAAAATACTGTCACGCTTATATAACATTTTAAGTGTGTCTAAAAAAATGTTTAATCTTTGAAGTCGTGATTTTTTTTTATGAAAAATAATGCATTAACTAAAATAGCATTATTAACAAAAGGCGGTATTTTTATTAAATTTATTTTTTGTGGGGGATATACTTAAGGGTGTCCTTTACCTGATTCTGAAATAAAAGTAGTGGGATTTTGGGTGTTTTTAGTAGTATTTCATATTTAAAAATATTTTGAGGCGTATTTCAAATCAAATCAAGCAGAGTCATTCCATGTCAGTTCGCCTAAGACATTTAATTCACTGTCACAAATTTCAATGATACTGGGTATGTTTATAGCTCATTTTAAGACAGGATCAAGGAAATTAAAGGTGATTACAAGTAAAATGTTTTTTAAGATTAAAAGAAATATCTAAATTTTGAAATTTTTTAAAAATGTTTTTAATGACGGTTCTATATTCAAAGATTGCATAAAAAAAAGTCATTTCAATATAAAATCACTAAATAAGTTTCAAATAATGTATATGTGACAAATAATGTAGGCAGATTATTATTTATTGTTGTTTGTCATGTTTAAATGCTAAGAGTGTGTTTAATCTTGTGAATTCTTAAAATCAAGAATTTTGTGAAAAATAATGTGTTAATCAAAAATTTATTATTAACCGAAGGCAGGCTGTCATTACTTTTTTTAAATGTACGTAAAAATATCTTTTCAATAGTTATAAAATAAAAATAGTGAAAATATGAGCAATTTTAACAAAATTTTCATAAAATGTGAATGTTTAATGATAAATATTGACGCTTTTCATGCTAAGATGTACTAAAATGACTACGATATCGTGTATTTCTACTCTTGCTTAAATATAATACATACAATAATAAAATAACAAATATTATTTACAGCAATAAAAATTAAATTAAATAGTACCAGTTCCTTTACTAACACTACATTGCTCAACAGCCGACTTAAAATCAACAGCCCACTCTTATTGAAAAATACTTTCAACTGTTCAAATAATAAATAAACTGCATTTAAAAATTTTTATACCAACTTATTATCTTAAGACGATAATAATAACTAAACAACATGAGGAATTTATAAACCAGCTTTTAATTGAAAAGTCATGAAATGGTTCCTTTAAATATTGTTGTTCATCGAGTCAATCAAAACAAATTATATAAAAAAAAATAGTGAGCCTAATATGCTGACTGCAATGACACTTCTAACAAAACTAATTAATTCATTACCATCTGAAATCAAACCGGAAAGATCAAAAAGAAAAAAAAATCATCTGTAGTGTGAATGTGACATACTCAGTGGTTGTTGAGGTAGGAATGTCTTTGTGACATTTTCACCTGTACTTCAATAACATATAAACATGTAAGCTTTTTTCATTCATCCAAATTAAGTAAAACAATTATAAAATTTTGTTGTCATTACACCAGATGTTAAATTTTTCGTTACATACTATTAGATAAGTTCTTTACTTTTAGACATTATTGACATAGTATCATAAAATTTACTATATGTATTTTCTATAAGTGTATAAACAATATATATATGCTTTATTAAACATAAATGAATAATTTTTAAATAATTTGTTTGAGAACAGGGATATATATACACACATATATATGTTGAAAATCCATCTTTCAGCAATATTGTGATGAAATAAATCAAATTACCGTAATTTCCGGTGTATAGCCCGCGGATCAAACAATCGTGTTTCGACCCAGAAATTTTTAAAAATAAAATGTAACTTTTTAGATCACAGTAAATATTGGTCTTCAAATACTGAATAAAATTTCTGGGTCCAAACTGAATTGTTTGATCTGCGGGCTATACAGCCGAAATTACGGTACATATCATTAGAAACTGAATAAAGTTACAAAAGTGCAACTCATTAAGTTTTAAATATTTTTTTAGATATAGTTATTTGAAAGATATAAATATAATGGATTATGCATTTTTTGCATATATTTAAAGCACAATACGTCAAAATTTTCTTCAAAAGAGTGAAATTTGGTATTTTTTTTCAATATTAGCAGCTCAATGCTAAATTTTCAATATTAACAGCCAAATATGAGTTTAAAGATTAGGACTGTCATTTTGAAAATTTCTATTGGGCGGTGAGGAGCTAGTGATTTTTCTCTTTTTTGGAAAGGGATAATTGCTCTTCGCCCTAGAAGTTTTACTAAAAAACAATATTGTTTATTTTTTTCCTTAAGAAACGAACATAAAATATAATTTGAAAAATAAAATAAATGTATAAATAAAAATATTTCCAGGGATGATACATTGGATAGGTTTTACATTTGAAAATATTGATAATTTTAAATATGATTTAAATACTACTAAAACCAACCAAAATCCCACTATTTTTATTTCAGATCCAGTTATAATGTAGTATTATGTACAATTTAAAATTAAAAAATTAGTCATAGAAACTCCGCCTCTGATTGATAAAGATTTTTTTAATAATTTCATTATTTTTTGTAAAATATTTTTGATTTCAAAGATTATACAATTTTTTAGACAGATTTAAATATTTTTTAACATTACAGCAATATTTTTTTCATAATCTACATACTTTATTTACCTTGCTTAAATTATTCGAAGAAGATTTCTTTATTAGTTATTTAAATATGATTTTATATATAAAATGAGGCCTTTGAAAATTGAACAATCATTAATGGCAACTCGTGGCATTTTTCCAAAATTTTGATAACTTTTTCTCATATGTTCATTATTTTTATTTTATAACTATTTAAAAGATATTTTTACGTACAATTAAGGGGTCTTGTACCTTTTAAACGCGTCGAAAATTAACGAAAAACTTCAAAGTTTGAATTAGTCTACCTTCAAAACCTTTTTATGTATAAACATGAAATTTTGGATATTGATTAAATAGATTGTGCTTTGTAATATACTACCAACGGAAATTTATTAACCCTTTACAGAATTTGTGTATTGTTGAAATCAAAATGGCTTTTTTTTTTTACATCATAAGTGATTGCGCGCATGATATCTTGAGAAAGTATGTATGGATTTTCATTAAATTTGGTAAATATACTAAACAAATATGTGTGTTTAAAATGATCTACTTTTAAGTATTTACAATGGTAATGTTTTTAGTTATGACTATTTTTATTCATTAAAAATACAAAACTTTTATTTTTTTTTACGAAAATATTTTTTTTATATAGTTAATGAAATAATTTTAGCCTAAGAGTAGATCATTTTAAACACACATATATGTTTAGTATCTTTACCGAATTTTATGCCAATCCATAAATACTTTCTTAAGATATCATGCGCGCAATGACTTATGGGGTAAAAAAAAGAGCTATTTTGATTTGAACAATACACAAATTCTGTAAAGGGTTAATAAATTTCTAATGGTAGCATATTACAAGCACAATCTGCTTAATCAATATCCAAAATTTCATGTTTATACATAAGAAGGCTTTAAAGATAGACTTATTCAAACTTTGAAGTTTTTCGTTAATTTTCGACGCGTTTAAAAGGTACAAGACCCCTTAAGAAAAAGCAATAACACCCTGCCTTCGGTTAATAATAAATTTTTGATTAACACATTATTTTTGACAAAATTCTTGATTTTAGAAATTCATAAGATAAAAGACACTCTTAATGTTTAAACATGATAAAAAACAAGAAATAATAATCAGCCTACATTATTTGTCACATATACATTATTTGAAACCTATTTAGTGATTTTATATTGAAATGACTTTTTTTTTTTTTTTTTTTTTTTTTTTTTTTTAATGCAGTCTTTGAATATCGAACTGTCATTAAAAAAATTTAAAACAATTTTTCAAAATTTTGATATTTTTTATCTTAAAAAATATTTTACTTAGGATCAAGAAAATTAAAGGTGATTAAGTCTTAAAATAAGCTATAAACAAACCCAATTTCATTGAAATTTGTGACAGTGATTAAATAGCTTAGGGGAACTGACATGGAATGACTCTGCTTGATTTGATATGAAATGCACCTCAAAATATTTTTAAATAGGAAATACTACCAAAAACACCCAAAATCCCACTATTTTTATTTCAGAATCAGGTAAAGGACACTTTTAAGTATATCTCCCATAAAAAATAAATTTAATAAAAATACCGCCTTTTGTTGATAATGCTTTTTTTGTTAATGCATTATTTTTCATAAAAAATTCACGACTTCAAAGTTTAAATATTTTTTTAGACACACTTAAAATGTTATAAGCGTAACAATATATTTTTTTCATAAGCTGCGTACCCTAAATATTGTGCATAAATTATTTGAAGATGATTTGTAGAGTAGATATTGAAATATGATTATATATATGACATGCTACATTTGAAAACCGAGCTATCAAGAATGCCAACTGACGGCAGTTTTTCAAAATTTTGGCAATTTTTTTCTCAGAAACTATTTCACCAAGGAGCAAAAAAAATTACTGGTGATCATATCTTAATAGTAAGAACAAACACACGCAGTTTCATTAAAATCTGTGATGGTGGGTTACATATTGATATTTTACTGCCTGATTTGACGTGGAATGCCCCTGTTTCAATTTTTTTTATCAACGATAAATTTCGCCAAGAAATAAAATGGTAAACCTTATCGTCCAAAATAACAGAACTTTCCATCATAATTCTATAACTAATCTAGGTAGAATGATGTGTTATAGCTTAAAACCTTCCCTGAAACGATACCTATCTAACGGTATAAGTTCCGTAAAAGTCCATGCAGTAGAACTCGAAATCTAGGCGTTCGGGACGAAATTTCTGTTTGGATTTTATATATACTAGGGAATCGTACCCGGGCTTCCCGGGTTAAAGAATATAGGTGAAAACATTTTTTTCAATTGAAAACTAATAATTTTTTTATACGCAATACATTTTTTAGATTGCCTACTTACATTAAAAAAGCATTTTTCATATGAAAAATACGAATTATACAATCAAATAAATTTTTGAAATTTATCAAAAGCGATATTTTCTTATTAGCCACATGCTAGGAGTTATTTGACCAAGATTTTGCTACTTACGGCATCCTTTTATATTCTGATAATTTCAGAGCTTATACATGACTGTTAAATTTGTGTTTTATTTATGTTATTTATTTATTTATTCATAGGGAAGCATTTTTTAATGGATATTAGCCATAAGAAAATGATGAACTCTTTATATTTTTTTTCAGGGCAAACGGATTAATCTTTCGTAATCGAGCTCCGCGCGATATAGATAAATTAAAAAATATTTCATGCTTTAAAATTGTTTTTAAAAACATACGCAATCAGTAAACTGAGATGAACTATGCAAACAATTCCATTTGAAAAAAAAAAAATCCTATTTGGTGATATAAAAAATTTAAATTATACGATTACAAATATGTTAGATGTGTGTTTTTTTCAATATTATTATTCTATTTGTTTATAAAAGAAGTATTAATTTCGTTAATTTGTCTTTCACAAGTATGTTAGATTGGTGGGTTTTTTAATATTATTCTTTTATTTGTTTATAAAGGAGGTATTAATTTCGTTATTCAAAAATAGTCAGAAACAAATGCTGAACAATACTTGTTGCTTTATGTGCAAAATGTTTATTATTATTATGTATTGAAACCGGCACGTGATAAGATAAACTTAAAAAAATCATGCTTAAAAATTATTTTAGAAAATATAATACATCAGTCAATTAAGGTACAGTTTTGAAACAAATTGCATTTGAAAGTAAATTTTTTCCCTATGCGACGAAAATTGAAAATGTATGATGGTCAGAAGGTTAAAAAATTGCAGTAGCGAAAATTTCAAGATCGAAATTTGATCGTGAAATGTTGCCATTCGCAAAATGACGTCAGCGTTACGCACAGATACGTTTGTTCTTTATAATATAGATACTTAATCTGTAAAATGTAATAAAAAACAGATATTAGGGTGTGGTTATCAATTGAGGCTCTTATGCTTGGTATTCCGGAATGAAAAATAGTAATTTTCACTTTCTCAAAATTTGCATACTCACTTCTCATATCAATATTCATCATTTTTAAAAAATTTGTATTTTGTTTAATCATTTAAAAATCATTTTAACTCAAAACTTGAAGTCACGATTGTCAGCAATATCTTTTATGTGATCAGACGCACTGTTTACTTGAGAATTTAATCTCAATTCCGGAGAGTAAAAATTTCCGCAATTTATGTGTTTTTGACGCATTTGTGTTAACATGTTTAGTTTTATCTAAAAAAATTACCCTTTTCATTCCAATATGAGTTCATTTTCACTTAAATAAGCATTTCGCCTAGTGTCTGAAACTTAGTATCAGTACACATGCAGAAGGGGAAACAATATAGAAACTTTAAGAGGAAAAATGCGTGTTTACAAAAGCAGTATGTCCTTTTCCGTTATTATGTCCCTAATATAATATTATACTCCTAATGGGATTTTTCGCCACTAAACCCTATACAACAATTTTTATCAACAATTTTGAATTTTTATCAGAAAATAGCATGAATAAAGATAAAAATACCTCATTATTTCTCTCTTGTCTGCAATAATGAAAGCTACCTAATTTTCACCATTTTGAAGAAATTTCATAAAATGTTTTTAAAATTAAAATATAAAAGTAGAGATATTAAAAAAAAACAACAACAACAACAACAAAAACAAACAGATAGTGCGATTACATCTACAAATGAACAGTTTTCAGTTTAAAGAAAATATTAGTAAAATTGGTTCAGCAGAAGTCAGGGCAGATGACTAAAAAACGCACTTGTGTTTTGAATATATAGATTATATAAAATTAGGAAAAATTAAATTGAGCAAATTATGTTATTTTGATAAAATTATAGTAGAATGTCCTGAAAAATAGCATGAAAATTTTATTATTCGAGAGAGTTTTGGACAAAAATTTCAGGAACAAATCCATCCAGGCGAGAATCATCAATTTCTGTAATATAAATCGCTATTATTTGCATGTTACCCCTCTTTTATAAAGACACTCTAAATTTTTGTAAAACATTGCGTTTTATAAGTGTGTGATTTCGATTACATTTTTTTCAAAAGTGAAGCATTTTCTCCTGTGAAGAATTTCAAAGCAGCTGAGCTGTGAAAATGACGCACGTCTGCAGAACATAATTCAGGTTTAAGAATTAAAATACATGATTTTTTATAAAGTGACGTCATCTGCATTCGCTAAAGCAATGACGTCATTATCACGGACTAACAGACAATATTTTTGACATAGACCATATTTTAATTTCAACTTTTTTTTTCAGGCTGTATGAGAAAATGGCAACAAAAGATACAGTTATTAAAAGATACATATCTCCTATTTTCGTCAATTTTCCATTTACTTTCAATAAAAATGGGATACTTTTGTTGCCACGATTAGAAAAATGGTATTAAAAACTACAAAAAAATTAATATCTCGAAAATAAATTGAGATACAGCTTTCAAACAAATTGCATTTAAAAGAGCATTTTTTTCGTTATACGACGGTGTAAAAATTTAAAATGTGCGATAGTTAGAAGTTTAAAAATTTGCAGTAGATAAAATTGCAAAACCAAAATTTCATTTCAAATTTCAAAGTGTTGCCATTCGCAAAATGACGTATGCGTTACGCACAGATATGTTTGTCCTTTATAATATAGATACAGTCGAACCTCTATTTAACGAAGTCGCTAAATCCCGGAAAAAAGTTCGTTATATGGAAAATTCGTTAAATAGAGATTCACCTTTTAAAATACTTTAAACTACATAAAACAGATTTTAAATTCATAAACACTAAATATTTTTACTAAAAGTAATTGATCACATTTTTTTTATAAATTATATCGATTTGTTTTATTTATTTTACCCGCCAATATCCATCATCAATTCATTTTTTCTATGCGTTTAAATCTTATAAATCTGCAAGGAAAACAAAACATTATCCGGGAATACACTGTATTTTCTGTTTAAAGTAAATGGTTTACATTAAAATTAACGAATTTTAATGACCTTACCGTATTTATTATTATTATAACAAATAATTTTAACCATACATTAACATATGCGTCCTTGAATTTAGTTTCTGAAAAACTCTTAATTTTGTCTGAGTTTTTTCTTTTAAAAAGTGCTTTCTCTCATAATACATCTCGCATCTTTGCAATGCACCAAACCCCTTCATGCGTATTTTCTTCTAACTATAATCCGGGTCGGATTGTTTCGAATGATTTTCATTTCATCATACGAAGTTTTCTTAGTTCCTGCATCATGATCATTTCCATCATCATCATATTTTTCTTCATCGCAATTCATTGCTGTATTGTTTTTATTTTTCACACTGTCGAAAATATCCAATTCGGATAGTGTTTCCGAGGTCTCAATTTCAGAATTAAGTGAAATACAATCATCAATCAGCACATCATGCTTAATTTCTTCTTTTTTTCTCATTTGTATCCACATTTTTTTAAGTTACTCTAAGGGATAATCGTCTTCGTCCTCCGTACTTACCGAATTCTCACTGCTGACAAAGAAAGTGCCTGGTAAAACCAGTTCAAGGCCTTTGAACATCATAAAATGTGTTTAAAGAAAGAATAGGTTTGAAATGTCCAAAAATACTTTGAGAAATGGGGAGAAAAAAAATTTAGATCACAAGAAAAAGTTCGTTAAATAGAGAATGCTATTTGGAGGTTATTTTACGAAGAAATTCGCAAAACGTTCTTGGTTCCAAGGAAAAGTTCGCAAAATAGAAGTTCGTTAAATAGAGGTCCGACTGTAATAGATTTTTTTTTTTTTTCAGACAGATTTAATTAAAAGAAAATTCCCTTTTTTTTTTTTACCATTTTAAAGGCTTATTTTATTTTTTGGCGCAGCGGTAATTTTTAAAATATCTTTTTTATTCAGATACAGAAAATCTGAATTTCAATCTGGAACCAATATATATTTTTTTTGTATACTGCTGCCATCTACTGGTCATTTTTTTTTAATAATAGGGCAATTTTTTTCATCTTATTGGAATAATTATTCAGGAATTGAAAGGTTTTTCTTTCTTTTTTCTTTCGAATTTTAATAAATGTTAACATCATTTTTTTTTTACTCATCTAGTAAGTGTTTGGAAAGTCAAACAATTAATATGGATTTTTTCTGAATTATTTGAATATTTTAAATATGTTTAAAACAATTTTTTGCTTTCAAAAATTTTATATATTTTCTATACCTACGCTAATTTTTTTAAATTTCTGAATTTAAAAATATTCGGATTTTTTAATTTTATTTATAAATTTTTCTTTAATATTTTTAATTTGATTTCTTAAAAAAAATTCTAATTATTTTTAAATTAGGTGTAATGGTGCTGCCATTTATGTAAGGATTTAATATTTATAAATTAACAATTTTGATTTAATAATTTAAGGATAAAGTGTTTTAAAAGAAATTTTAAACGAAACCCTCTGTGCAATCTGCGATCACACTTACCCATATGTCCTTATCATTTTCATTGTGATTTAATTTTTTTATCTTATTATTTTCTGCGCCTATACGCTTTTAAAATTTTTATTTTGGTCTTCATATTTACAGGACTATTTTTGATAGCAAAATTTGTAGAACGATCAAAATATGTAAATTTTGAATGAAAAGCTGGGACATTTGCGACTTATGCATTACCGTGGTTATTACAATACTATTTGAAGAAATTATCTCTCTATTCTAAAAAAAAGTAACTACCGCTGTCACCGCCGCCGCCGCCGCCGCCGGTTTTGAATTTTTTGTGACCGGAGGTCTTTCTTCGTTAATATTGAGAAAAATAATGCATACAAAAATATGAAAATCAGTGGTTTTATACAGAAATGTTTGATAAACACGCTGATGCAGACAGTTTTCAAATCGGAGAATTATTTTAAGAGATATTGAATGCTAAAGTTGGACAAAATCGTTCCACTAAAAAAGTTTTATAGCAGCAAAAACTATACATGGCAGTGTAATCATTTTTAGATCATTTTATGCGTTAGAATTTGCCGGAGTGCAGATTGCATTAATTTTTTTATTTTGACTCATTTTTTCAGGTTTTATTTCTATTTTAAATTCAAATTTTCTGCATTTCTAGAGATATTTTTTACAGATTTCAGAAAATTGTACTAATTTAAACTGTTGCCAACTGTATAAAAAGCGCAAGCAATAATGTTTGCTTCAAATTAAAAATTTATTTACACGTGACTATTATAAACAGGAAAAAAACTTTCAAATTAGAATTAAATAATTATGTATAAAAAGCAGGAACTTATTAAAAATTACGTCATAAAAAGTACACACGTGAATTTTAAAAGAGAAAGGATATTGTAAAATAATAAATTCATTAACATGCGTTAGAAGTCTTAGGAGAAATTATGTCATATTTACGCCACATTATAGTTATTACATAAAATGAACACAAAATAATATTGCAAAAAAGTTTAAATTTAGAAATTGCGCTAGACATTTATTTAATATTTTGAGAGGATATTTTCAACTATTTTTGTTAGGAAACCGCAAATAATATTTCATTGCTAACAAAAGTACTTTCACGCGATTATTTAAAAGAGAAAGAATAGCTTGGTAAAAATTACGTCAGATTAAAAACGATTAATTTAAAATATCTCATTTAAAAGAACTTTCTTTTCGCTTTGTTAAAAAATACCAAGGAGACAAAAACTCTGTTTACTTAATTCCTTTTATATTAGCTTATTTTGAAATGTTGTTACACGTGTCTACGTCATCAAGTTATTTTTATTTCGACGTTTTATTTGTATTTTTATTAATGTTGTACGAATTTATTTGTTCTTTCGTTATTTAAAATAAAAATTATGTCAATTTGTATAATTTGGCGAAATGGGTCGTCGGGATAATCAAGTAGTACCGCAGCGGATTTGGCGTTAAAATTCCCCAATCAAAGAGAAATGAATTGAAATTTGTTTATAGGAAGATCGCCACTGTTTTTTAAATTATAATTCAATCTTTCGAAATCTTTTTAAAGCCGATCAAATTAGCATGCATTTAGAGCCTGCGGTGTCTGGACGGGGGTTGGCGAGCGTAGCTCGTAGGGGGCCGAGCCCCCTAGTTTTTTCAAAAAGAAATACTAAACGTATATATATATATACGTAAATATAACTAAAAGCATAGGATTAATTTGTACCATAACTTGTTTTGCCTAGTTCATAAAAGAATGGTTAGGTTAAAAATTAGTTTTTTTTTTCTGCACATTTATCTAACTCTTTATTGAGTAAAATTATTATCTAAAACGATTTTTTAATTAATATTATCATATTGTGAAAACTATAATTAAAAATTATGTTGATTAATTAAGAGAAATTCTTAATCACATAAATAAAAATGGTATATATATATATTATTTTCATTTTATGCATATATTATAAATAAAAAAAAGTATTTTAAATTTATTGTTGTTTAGGTTACGTAACATAAACGATTTCAAAAAGCAAAATCTTATTTAATGATGGAAATATAATTTAACGATGCGGGAGGTCTCTTTTTTAAAATTTGTAATGAGATTTGTAATCATTATCTGAATTAAAAAACATTGGTAGAAAAATTATTTTAAATGTTTTTGGAGTTTTCAGTTGTACTGTCTATAATAATTAGCAAAACATAGTTTGAATATTTTTTTACAAAGTATATTCATTACATAGTTAATTGATATTATTATTTAGAAATATAAATAAAGTGATATTTTCATAAAATCTAAGAATTATGCTTATATTTCTTTATACTTTATTTCACTATTCAGAAACTTGAAAGACTTTAAAAAGGCAAACGATAAACAACCAAGTTATAGAAGGAACAAATAAATAATTTAAATAAATTAAGGGAGAAAGAGAGAGGAATGGAAAAGTTTCAACTCTTAAAACGAAAAAAAAAATCAAAGAATTGTATTGAACAAACCATTATTTTTCAGAATCATGGGGTAAAAACCATATACAGGGGTCGATCCAAGCAAAATTTGCGGTCTGTTTAGGGCCCTTTCACAAAAATCCATTTAATAAAATAGGCCCATTCACAAAAATAAATTCAATAAAATGGGCCCCTTCACAAAATTCCTTTTAATAAAATAGGCTCCTTCACAAAAATTAATTCAGTAAAACGGGCCCCTTCACAAAATTCCTTTTTATAAAATAGGCCTCTTCGTAAAATTCTTTTTCATAAAAACTGTTTTAAAATGTGTAATTTGTAAATAAAACCAGGTCACGAAAAACAAAAACTTTAGCAAGAGATTTAAAGAAGTTTTTGTTAATAAATTCTTGGTTCGAATTTCAGTAGGAACTGGATTTCAACTTTCGTTACAAAATGTTATTTTTCACAAAAATATAATAAAATTCACAAAAATAACTTTTACCCTTTCACAAAATAAGCCCCAAGAATAAAAACCTGCATCGATCCCTGAAACAGTCGGATGAAAACCCGATATTTCAGTTTGATTCAACTCTTGTGGCGTCTTCATACTGGCAATTGTGCAGCGTTGTGTTGTAAAGTTCAATATATATGTATATAATATTGACGTGAAAATAAAAATCACAAATTTTACTAAATGGTATATTTAGTAATGTTATAAAGTCAAAAACTAAACAAACATTAAAATAAAAATAAAATAATTAACGTTTCATTTATCATCTATGACCATCGTCAGGAAAGAGTAGTTATATTGCTTAAAAGAAGAAAAAATCAATATAACTACTCTTTTCTGATGATGGTTATAGATGATGACTGAAATGTTGAATGTTTTATTTTTATTTTAATGTTTGTTTAGTTTTTGACTTTATAACATTTTATACACCATTTAGTAAAATTTGTGATTTTTATTTTCACGTTAATATTGAACCTTCATGGGGTAAATGGCCAACTCTTTTATTATATGTATATATATATATATATATTTGTTATTTTGTAAATGTTTGCTAGTTTGCAAAATTCTCAAACAGGAACATATTTCGGGTTATTTTATATTGTTTTGTGTAGCATATATAATAACGATTTATTTACAATAATAAAACTCTTGCTAGCCTTTATAGGTATAATTTTATGATTTACTTTGCGATCCTCGTTCTCTTGTGGTAAAACCTGTGTAATACGTGGGATAAAAAATGATTTTAAACAACAATAATTGACGAGTCCATAAACAACGTTTGAAGAAAAGGCAGATAAAACTATACATGCACAAGAGTGATTGTGGTTTTTAAAAAACTGATAAAGAGATAAACTTGTTCTTCCGCAATTTCGAACATTGTAAATGAAGATACATATCCATTTGTCCTTAAATATTAAAAAATCTTGTAATTAAAATATTATTTGCTTAGTTCCATAGTTAAAATTGTAAAATACATTATATTGTTTCTTTTCAAAAGAAAGTCTAGAATTTTCCCTTCCATGTAAGATAAACATATCTATTCTACTTTACTCCACTGCACAGTTGAGCGAAATCTTAAAAAAGCGTTTAAAAATCAATAACTTTTGAACGGGGGGAGCTAGAGACTTGAAATTTGGACCACAAATACATCTCCCTAAATAGATAAACAAAGCCATTCATCAGTCTGATAAGACATCTATAACGGCTTAAAAAAAAAAGAAGTCCAAAAATACAAAAATATTAAAATGTTGCCGTAGGAGTATAGAAATAAACTATGTAAGTTTGGACACTGAATCGAACGAGGTTAATCCCAAGTCTGTATGACTAACTGTTCATGACCGTCGTTGATTGTTAGAGATGAAGGGAGGAGAATTTTGATTGTATTCGTAACATCATCAACTTCTTCAAAAATTTCATTACCAGTTTATTTGGCAAAGTCGAATTTGTTAAGGCGAAAGTTTCCGTCGAAGGAGGGTGTGGTTTCATTCAGAAATTTTAATTTGTTGAAGTCCCAGACAATGGACAGACATACTGCTAAAATTCTTTCAACCTCTAGCTCTTAGTTCCACAAGTTACCGCTGATGTTTATCGTAAAAGCTTGTTTTTGAGAGCCTTGGGGGATTATATTACGTAAATTTCAAAGAGAGAAAAGATGCACAAAAACTGCACAGTGATTTGAAATCTTGATACTAATAAAATCCGTGATTTTTTGGTACTCAATTTTGGGTCTAAATTTAAAGTAAATAAATAAATAAATTTAACACAAATTTTGCACAAAAGAAAAAAAAAAGAATGAAATTAAACTTACCACAAACAACATATATAAAAAAATTGTTTTGTTAAAGAAAAAAAAATCATTTGCTCCTATTTTTTTATAGTGTGACGGTTCCTGCATGTCTTGGGTTTAATATATATATACATATATATATATATGTGCTACGAAACAATTTAATGGGTGTAGTTGAAATATCACATCGTGCTTATTACGTATTACTGGAGTCATACCACATTTTAATCAGCCGTTGGTGATGTTGAAAGCAATACTACCACTTAGCACAAGCATTGCTAGCGGAGGTATCAACTCTGTGAAAATATAGCAGCTGTAGAGCGATGATAATATTGGTATAGTCCAATCAAACACTTATTATTTCATTATGAAAACAAGGCAGCGTGAGTGGTGAAAAAAGGCGTATGAAGAAACATGGGGTTTTCCCAATTAAACACATGGAAACGTAGTCATAGAACAACTGTTTATTCCATCAGAACACACCAACACTAAACAATTCCCGCAGATGAGAAATCAGAGCATTCCACTCGAGCATAAACTAGTTACTCATGCTAAATAGATGTTAATTTACGAAATGAATATTTTACATGGCTAAGGACACCGGGTAACAGGTTATGTAAACAATCACAGCACAAAAATCTCTCGTTCTGCTGTCGCTATTTATGAGAATGCGCGGAGGAATTCCGATTGAAATGAAAACTTCAAGCTAAACCAACGAAAATCACGAACGAGCCTCGAAGTGAAACTGGGATCCGACACTCAGCCAATGGAGAGCGATCAAGAAACGTCACAGGAAAGAATCCCAGCGCCGCTAATGGAATGATTTCGATGTGAAAAGGTTGTCTCCCAGCTGGCGGGAAAAAGATATGAAATAGAATAAAAAAGTAAAAATGGCTTTGATAAACATTCGAAAAATAAGTACCTGCGTTCAGAACTTTACAGTCTGGTAGACGATAAAGATTAATGAAGGGATTAAAAGTTTAGATTACGTTTTGGAATAAATCTATTATTAAAATACGCGTTTTAAAAATAGAGGAAGTTAGCTAGAAATAAATAATAGAGCGCATTAAAAAAAAAAGGAAATAATGAATAGGCCGGCAATTTAGAATAATTTAAATGAATAGTAAAAGGTAAAATTTTTATATAACATATATATATATGTAACCATTAAATTAACATTACCGACCACCAACAAGAACTGTGAAATTATGAATAAAATGACATTAACAAATACAATTCACCCCCCCCCCCTCCTGTACACTAACATAGATTCCAAAAACATAGTAAAAGAACAGCAGAATTTAGCAATCATTTAAATATATTTTGTATATATATATATTATATATATATATATATATATATATATATATATATATAACCATTAATTAAACATTACCGACCATCATCAAAAACCGCAATATTGTGAATGATTGACAACAAAATGCGCCACAAACCAACAATATAGAACTGTATATATAAAATAAAGTACCTTATACCTAATTACAAGAATTAACATGGAACAAAAAAAAAAAAAAAAAGAAGAATATGGATTCCGAAAAAAATTGAAAAACTTATATATTGAATTACGTTTTCAAGCGTACAGAATTCAATGATATAAGCAAATCGAATGTTTTCTGTGAGAAAAAAGCTATAAGCTGAAAAAAAAATTTCTCCCTGTACTCAAACAACCAATATAACCAAAAGAATAGTTTCAAAATGAAAACAGAACATAATCAAATGACATGAAATGGAAAAAAACTACAACCCATTAAATATTTAATTTATAGCAATAGAAATCTTACAAAACATACCGAATAATTCCCAGTAGATTTTCAAAATATATTCCGCACATGGAATCCAAAAAGCATGATAAGATTAAGGTGAATAAAACAGTTAAGAAATTAAAACCTATGGAGTCAGTTAATTCATGTTGAAATACCGTGATAAATATAATTAATATAATATAAATAAAAAATAATTACATTATTTATAATGCCTAAAAACAATTTTAAATTGTTTAATAACAATTTTACAACATTGCCAGTATCCAGCGTTAATTACCACCTGGTGTAAAAAATTAAAATTATTACTTTATTAGAAGCTTTAAAAATACAAAATTTATGGTGCTGCCATCTATTATTTTATTTTAAAACAATTATTATTATACAAATGTCACAAAAAGAAGAACCTAATACATGCTAATGAAATTAAAATATATCAACTGCATTCCTACTCACATCCTAATATAAACAATACCATACTGTATATCATTATTAAAAAAAATTTTTAAATAAATTAAATGTTAATAAAATGCTTACAATATATTCTATTACCATACCATTGAATCTACACTGAGAAATTAAAAAAAAAAAATTAACTTTCATAATATATAGAATATAGCTATATGCTATAAAATAAAATAAAATAAATTATATATTATAAGAAATATATAAAAGTCTTAATATTTACCATCCCATATAAAAAATGATCAGGAAAGAAAAAAAAATAAATTAATTAATTAATTATAAAATAAATAAATAAAAAATGGATGTTCAATTATTCAATTATTCAATTATTCAATTATTCATTGTTGGAAATTCAATTATTACATTTAAAACAATTCACATATTCTTTTCTTCTTTGAGGAGTCGATCTGTCTAGCTTCCAAGGACTTTTAATTTTTATTTCGATATTAAATGCCGAAATGGTTTTCTTTCCCCTACTAAATTATCTATTCTGCTAATCTCATTTTATTTTGCCATTTCATTTTTACTACTATTTTGAAAGTTACTTTCCACGTTTTTTTTTTTTTTAATTGTTTTTCTTCTGCCTCTAGTTCCCAATTTTAGCTTTCTCACTCGTTGACTACGTCTGCCGCACTGCAGATAATTGTAGACATGCGCGCCAGTATTTCACGGCTTGCATGAGTGTCAGAGACAGAATTTTGTGTTGTTTTGAATTTCTAACATACGCGAACGTCATCAGGAAGTAATGTCTCGATTAATACTTGTAATATGGAATACCTCTTTAATAATGTAGATTCAGATTGATTATTTACCTGGAATTATAATCGCCAAAATGTCATAACTAATATTATTGCAATACGACGGACTCTTATCTTCTGGAGAAACCTCTGTTTCTGTGAACTGTCGATTGAAATAATAAACATTTTTCTTTGCGGATAATTGTCTAAGACTTATTTTATTGGGCAACATCACAGATTCCTCTATTCGTTCCTATTTTTTAACATCAGCGACTTCAATATACTTAATATCATGCTATAGTATAGAATTTCACCACCGATGCCTTTTATTTTTGTGAAGTGTCTGCTGGCTTGCGAATCGGAGTATGGAAGTTATACTGCTAAGTGCTTAACATTGAATGATGAATTGGGCTTGAATGGAGTCTTCATTATAGATAGCAGATGTGGGATGTTTTCATGACTGCTGGAGAGCCATTAAAATCATACCAACGACCGACTGCACGAGGTAATGTGACATACAGTGGCAGAAAAAAATTGCATCGCCTATGAAAAAATGGAAAAGTGCGCATTATGGAAATACGTAATTATGCTGAATAAGTTCTGAAAATGAAAAATGCATTTCTTTAACAAAAATGGAATGAAGTTATTAACGAAAATTGCAGTACTTAATAATAAATTTTACATAACTGCAGTGATCTTACATGTCCGTTGATATGTTTATATACGCATATAAGGATTACTATAATACTTTGTAGGTTCTGCGCGAGCGCCGATGACAACCTAGCAGTGGTCTGGAATGGAAGAAATGAACACCTGGATGTAGTCGTGTCAAATTTCATGGTACCAAAACCTGATTAATAATTCTTTTCTTTAGTTTTGGAAGCCTGCTTCATTTTTGCAATTTTAGTACCCATAAGTAAAAATTTTTGAGTGGGATTGAGAACAGGACTAGGCAAAAGTTCATAGCTTAAATAGCAAATTTTTTCAGATAGGCCTGATGCACAGAAAGTGGGGGAATAGCTCGAAAATTACTTTATTAATATATGTTATGATGTGGTAATAAAAACTTGCAAGTGACACAACAAAATCATTTATAAATAGCTTAAATTTCACGTACCAGTTTTGCCGGAAGATTTGGTACTAATTCTTGTTAAAAAAATTCATTTTTCTGCAGCTTTAAAATTATTTCGAATAACTGGCCTTAAGCACTCCTCCAAGATGTCGGTGAAAACTTCCTATATATTTCTGAAATAATTTCAGTCGTCTAAACCCATTGCTGGAATAGAGGTCTGCACGGGTCGGAATTTCCAGGCCCGGGCCCGGCCCGGCTCGGTATAAAAATTAAAAATTCGGCCCGAGCCCGGCCCGTTTATGTTTTCACAGTTCATACTCGGTCCGTACAGAAATCAAGGAAAACAGACCCGGCCAGACTCCATTTCTACAAACAAATTCAGATTTTTCTTAACATATAATTGAGATTCCTTTGAAGAATACTGCATACATATTTATTGGATAATTTTACAGTATATTTTAAAATTAAGATGTGTTCGCAAGACAGAAAATACACAATAGCAACATAAATGATTACTTATTCGTGAAAATGTGTCAAAGTTTCGCGTTTTTGAGCAGTGAATTTGTGAACCCTTTTAAGGCTGTTCCTAACCGCTCTGCTCAACAAGCGCAAAACGTTCCGACACATTTACAAATTCATTTTTTAACGAAAAGATATGAAATTGGAAAGCCTGGCCATGGAAGCGATTTTGGAATTGAACTGTTTTTTTTTCCATTTTTTTTTCCATTTTTTGCTCAGTCAATAACCCATTGAGTTATAAGCGATTTCGATCGCGTGATAAACAGGTTTTTCACTCGCTCTTGAGTGATTTTTCTACTTTCGTGCGGAAATTCGGTTCAAAACGTCTACTTTGACATTATTTTCTGAAAGATCTATTGCGTTTGCAAAAAAATGGAAAAAACAGTGACATAGTTTCTGACATAGTTTCTGAACAACAACACCAGCTAGATTCATGCATTTTCGAACAAAAATAAATCAAAATTTATGTCAGGAATTTGCCCTTTTTCCTAAGATTCCATTAATATAAGTTCATTATCGCTATTAATATTTTTACAAAACATATTGCTTGCATTATACTATCCTGAGAACAATCAAGTCCCGTTCCGGTCGGTCTCGACTATGTAAGGAAAAAATCCAAGCCTATTCTTGACCCGGCACGAATTTGCTGAAAAAAAATTAAGCCCGGGTCAGACACTAGGTAACTGTCCGATGCCGATCTCTACGCTGGACATGTTACATTTCTGTATTGATGTTGTCAAACTAGCATCGGCTCTTGACTCACATTTATACTTATTCTCGAGAAAGCCATATTCATTGAAAATAGCTCATATTTTATCGGCTTTGTGTAAAATTTTATATAGGGCCGGTAGGTCCGCTAAATTTTTTTATCGGCCCCTCCGAGCTGGCCCGTTCAATTTTTTGCCGGGTACGGGCCTCGGACCAAGCCCGGACCTGTGTAGACCTCTATGCTGGATGTACTTTTTTCAGATCATTTGGCTCACTAGAAATTTCACAGTCGGCGAAATGGAGTCTTGATAGCATGCTTCACTTTTTGGTCTCCTAATATACCGCTTGTCATCCGATCCATTGAAGCTGAGTTTAGATTCGTCTGACACAATTATTATAAGTCCTACTGATCCCCTGTCCATGAAACATGTTTTTGCATCCCAAAAAGTCGCTTCTGATATTTTTTTTTCTTTTTTGTAAGTAAAGGCTGTTTGGGGGGAGTGATTAGCATGGCGACCACATTACGTAAGCCGTTTATGGACAGTTCGTACACTTATATGGACACCACAGACGTTTTAAAATTGGAATTTTAACAACTTACCTATGACGCGCGAACTCAGTTCGGGCAACGCAAATGCGCCAATTTTGGAATTCCCTATCTGAGTTCGGGAGAGAGAAAAAATTGGTGTTTCAATTCCGTGAAGCATGAACTCAGTTCGTTCAGTGCATAAAGCTGCTATCAGATTCACCAACTTTTCAGCCGATTTTAACCCCAACTTTTTCCAGTTCAAAGGGAGAAAAAGGTTACAATTGTCGTTGCTAAAGTTGGAGGAAAACTAGTACTACTAGTACCAGCCGTCAATATTTATCGCCTTTTCGTATCAATCACTTATCCCTGATTCGCTGAAATTTTGAAAGGTGGGGGGAAATGCTGCGGCTAGCGCAGACTTTTTTGAGAGGCAGATAAAAAGTTGGGGATATTGCTGTTTGCTATCACACTGGGTGTCGAGACAATATTTCGCGAAAAGTTGGAGGAAATCAAGAGTTGGTTCAAAAATTGCTCGAAAAGTTGGTGAATCTGATAGTAGCTTAATATGTAATTTACCATTTTCCCAATAAATGGCTATACTTTTCCGCGAAAAGTTCGATAGTTTTCGTGCCAGTTGAAGTGCCATGCTTTCGCATATACCATACTGCAAAGGATTTGTGAAATTCAAAGGAATCTGAGAGACGTAGTGTGATGTCTGGAGACTTCTGGATAACTTTTCTTTTGATTTCTGTTGGCGCCAATGTCACGTGCTCGTGGTCGCGCGGAAAGGAAGGGGGGACACTGTTTTTTTTTTCAGAGTGGAAGAGTTTTTTGAGAAGTGTAGACGTAGGCCGTGCATGTTTTGGCCGGCGAGTTTTTTTTAATTATTATTTATAAAACGGAAGTGTCAGGTGCTACGAACATCGCAGAATTATAATTTGAGTAGTTTGTGAAATAATTTAGCAATATAGTGAAGTGTAAGTTTTGGAGTGTTATATGAAGTTATTGTGTGCTGGAAATTGAAATTTAGAATCTGTATTTATAATTGCATATAGCGTGTTTTCATCCATGTTTTCATGTATTCTTTGTAAATAAACTACATATTCTGTGTTACAAGACGAATTTATATATTGACCGAGGATTACACACTTGTGATGATTAGCAAGGATCGAGCGTATCACACGTAGAATTCATGATTGTTGATATAAATAATAATATTGTTGTATTAGTGTATTATATTTATCTTGAAAATTATGTCATTTGATTTATTTTGCTATAATTTGAGCAAAAATTACTGTAACCCGTTAAAACCCTTTCCGACACAGTAGTCCCAGTCTGGGACATCTAATTTTAATTCCAAACTTACAAACGGCACCAGGAATATTTAAATAAAATTTTGCTTTTACAATGAAAGTTTAAAGTAACAAGATTTTAATTTCTAAAAAAGTCATTTTTAAAGTTCGGTAGTCAATCATTTCATCATTTTACAACAAAGTTTGTCAAAGCCGGAAAGGGTTCACATTTTCTATATATGTGAAAATATTGAATCTAGTAGTTATTTCGTTTATTTATTTATTTATTTATTTTTTTAAATAATCTATTTCTAACATTCTGATGATAATAACGAACAAAATTAAAGAGAATTTTTGCCATTTTTGGCATGTTTTTTTTTCAAATATATTCCACAGGCAAGGGGTTAAATGAAGAGCAGTTGCCTGACGATTACGTAGACACTTCTGGTTCAGATATCTATTTTCAGACGTTGTAGTAACCCATGTTTCGGCCTGATTAGGCTATTACTTCGATATCACCAATTTAAAGCTTCATTTTTTACTCTAGTAATCACAGACTGGTGGCATCTATTTTCGTGATCACACTTGTCGAAAACCTTTCTTTGCTTAAAGCAACTGCCGAAAAAAAAAAAAAAAAAAAAAAAAAAAACGAAAATTGGGCATTTTTTCAGTTTGGAGTTCTGTTTATGAAAGCTCTTTGATGCATTACTTCATGATGCCATAGACTTGCAATGATACCGTATGTTACTTTGAAGCAACTAAATTAACTTTAGGTAAAGAAAATAGCGCGTTAAAATTGCAAAAGGTGTATTTTTCTAGGTGGGGGAATATTTTTGTTTGCCACTGTATATACTATTGATTACCAACACCCCGCTCCCCCCCCCCCCCCCCCACACACACAATAATGAAAAAAAAATAAAAAACTGATTTCTTAAGTTCTTTTTTCCCGCACTTTTCCCGATATAGAGAGACCGATGGATTTAACTGTTTGTAAGCAATCAGTTATTAAAAGAAATTTAATAAATTAATCATCTAATGTAAAATGATATTATGGTACTAGGATAAGTGCAGTGTATCTAAGCGTAAGTTACGTTAAATTATGATGGAAATTCGGACTTGAAGAAGCAAATACCTTACATTCCACTATTAAAAAATAAATTAAAGTCGGTGTTTTAACGATTGTTTTGGTTTTGTAATCTAATGAGGGTTAAAAAAAAAATTACGATAATGATTGTGATGAGTAAATAAATATTTGACGAAAATAACATGAATCATTGCAGGAGTTCAAAAAGTAAAATAATATTTAATGGTGGAAACATAATTTAACTTTGTGGGTGGTCTCCTCCTCTCTTTTTTTTTTTTTTTTTTTTTTTTTAGTTTCTAATGAGATTTGTAATCATTATCTGTATTTCAAAACAGTAGAGGGAGAATTATTTTTTCCAGATTTTTTGAGGTCTTTTATTACTTGTAACGTCTGAAATAACTAACACAATCTTGCTTGGACGAAAAACATGAATAAAAATAAAATAAAGGCATATTGATTACATCATTAATCAAACTTATCATTTAAACATTTGAATAAAAGGAATACGTTTGTATAAAACTGAAGATTAAAAACAGATTCAGCTTAGTTATATAATTTTTAAATTCTGATTTTCTTTAAAATTTAAATTCAGATATTTAAAAAAAAATCGAAATTTTTTTTGTATAATGTCAGTCTGTAATAAAAATAAATATGTAAAATAAAAGACTTTGAAAATGAGCTTTCAACTCAGTGAAAAAAAACAAAAGAATGTATTCGACAGAAAGTCCCTTCCAAAATCACTCCTAGAAATTAAAAAAGATTAAAAAAAAAAAAAAAAAAAAAAAAAAAAAAAAAAAAAAAAAAAAAAGATAAAAATGCAATAGATAATATAAAACAGGAAGTCTGCTTTTTCAGAATTTGGTGTGGCCCCCGATGAAGAAAATATTATATAAATATTGGTAATACAAAAACATATTTCAGTTTTAAGACTTAAAATACGCGCTTTTATTGTATATAAAATTATGTTATTTGCATCCGCTCTGAAAAGTTCATATTTACGATCCAGTCAAACAACATCTATAGAAAAGTATGCATATGACGTCACTTTCGCGGAATAATACACAAACTCAGCAAAAGCGATGTCGTCATTCAAGAAACTCGACAAAAAAATGGGTATCTAATGATTCAGAAGCCTTTATTTGTTTATGACATTAATATGGATACTGAAAATTAAATATAGTTTATAATAGCTCCATGTTTTATCAGAAATCATTCATTTAATTTTTTTTTTCAAAATTCGGGAAATGTTATTATACACGGATTAATAAAATTGCATTCTTTCAGCTTTATGATAGGAATTAAGTAAATGCGGAGAAAAAAGTCACACATACAATACTTTAAAATACATTTTTATGGCAGTCGATATTCTTGGCATAGCACGTATTTTAATTACATTTTTTTTTTCAGTTTTTATGAGAAATTGGCAGCAAAAGGATATAGTAATCTACTGTTTACCCTTTACTTTCTACAGAAATGGAGTACTTCAGTTGCCAACCATTACAGAAATGGCTTTGAAAACAAGAATAAAATTAATGTCTCAAAAATAAATTGAGATGCAGTTTTCAAACAGATTGCATTTAAAAACATTTTTTTTTTCTCTATACGATGTTGTAAAAGTTGAAAATGTGCGATATTTCGACTTAAAAAAAAATTTGCTGTACATATTATCCGTATTTAACCGCACATCTGCTTCGTTTTACGGCTGGCTTTTGTAACGGAACGTTATTCTTTAGGGACGACACTTTAATTGCTTCTCGAAAGAAATAGTATATCTGAGGCTAAAAAAAGAAAGAAAAACCCGTAATTATACACGATTCAGGCAACTTTTCTCCTAAATCTACAGAAAATAAAGGGGGAGAGGAATTCAGGAACATTTCCGCGCGCTTCAGAAATCTTTTGTTTTCTGGGGTTCCAAATTGGTACTTCTCCAATTTTTTTTTTTTTTTTTTTTTTTTTTTTTTTTTTTTTTTTTTTTTTTTTTAAATAAGAAAAAGGTACCCTTAAAAATTTTATTCACATAATATATCAGAATATTGGTCTATTATTAGAAAGAATTCCGATAAACTTGTTCCATGCAGTTGTAATCAACTCATGCAGTTTTGATATTTTTCCAACTGCGTGAAAAATTGAATCAGCTCGTGGTAAGAATGATACATTCAATACATATATATACAGTGAAACTTCTTTTAAAGGCCACCCCTATTCAAGGGCCACCTCTATTAAGGGCCAATATTTTTAGGTACGAAAGTTTTCCCCATAGAATTAATGTTAAATTTACTCCTATTAGGGGCGAACCTAGCCCTCATAAAGGCCATTTTCTCACATGTGCATTAAATCCCAAACAGGTGTATTGAATTCTTGAACCAAAAGATAAGAATGATATATTTTTTCGCCCAGTTGGAAATTTACATCTAATATGGTTTGTTTACCAATTAGAATAATTGTGTTAAAATTAATCTAGTGTAATTCCGTATCCAGCGATTTCTGGAGTTCCATTACCTGAGATTTATTCTGTTGAGCTGAACCAGGTTTCAGACCAGATGCTGTAATCTTCAAGGTTAGCTGGGTGAAAAAGTTCGACCAGAATCGTCCGGGATAGCTCAGATGGCAGAGCACTGGCGGCTTCAGCCAGGAGGTCCCGGGTTCGAATCCTGGTCCGGACATTTTTCGCCCAGTTGGAAATTTACATCTAATACAAAAGATAAGAGTTCAGCAAAGAACTGCACTTGTAACAAAGAAAGCAGAGGGAGATGGGGAGGTTTTAGTAACACAGTGAAGGACCACAAACTTTTCCTCAAGTGAGCCAAACAGGTGTTCCTCACACTTTGTTTGACATTTCAGCCTGTAGGGGTTGGGTTGGAGGAGAAACTTGACCCTTTGTTGTGGGCACACAAATGATAACAGGTTATCTAGAAAAATTGATTCCACATTTACTAAAACTGTGAATGCATATTAAAGCACAATTTTTACACCTGTCAGCAAACGCTAACAGAAATAAATAAACTAATATCTCTTTCTAAGGCATTAATAAATTATTTAAATTTAAGTGTAATTTGTTCCATAAAGTAAAAGAAACATTAAAAACCAAAATTGTCTGCGAACAAATTATGAAAAGTAAACAAACTTCTATATAAATTTTTTTGTATCATGTATAGAGTTTGAATGTGTTAATAAACAGTTTTTTCACCTATATAGGTTTTGATTTCCTTATTTTATTTATTTATTTATTTTATCACCCGTATTCAGAGGCCACCCCTCATAAGGGCCAATTTTCAATGGAACGGCAGGTGGCTCTTACAGAGAGGTTTCACTGTATATATATATATATATATATATATATATGTATTACTGCATTCCTTTTTAAATACAAAGTTCTACATTTAAAAAAAGGAGAAAAACTAACTAGATAAAAGGAAGAGAAACAGTTTTAACGAAGCATTGATGTTTTGCGAATATCGACCAATTCAGCATTTATTTGTGCTTTTTTCTACCAAAAATGTCCGATACAGCTTCAGTATTGAAAATCGCACAGAGTACAACTCGCTACATAAACTTTACATCACTTTTAATGCTTAATGGCGATAGTGATTGACTATCGATACCTGATTCGGTATAATATCGAAAAGAATACGATATTCCAAAAATCGTGGATTCTTTAACGTGCCTTATCACACATGTTTTTTTTTACAAACAATTTGGATTAAAATATTAAATCTATATATTTAATATTAGCATGTTGAAGCAGAGGAATATTACGCATCAGCGGTCTAATATTTCACCTAGATGCAGATATATTAATTCGGTAGAAAAAAAAAATGCTCAGCAATATTCCAATTTTAAATTTCAAAATTCCAAATTTCTAAAATTTCTCAAATTAAAAAAATAAAAAGTAGTTTTATTTTCTTTTTTTCAAAAAGCTTTCACATATTACAAAAAGTAATGATTTTATTTGAAACAATATAATTGGTATGCTGTGCTTAGACTTTTCTGTATAGCTGTGTTCATCTTTTTGGTATCCACGGGCCACATTTGAGTCGAAGATTTTGTTTCCAGACGTATTTGAGTTGAGTGGTATTTTTTCGGGCCGCAAATACAATGTAAAACAAAAGTAAGAAAACTAATTTCTAGATAATAAAAATGCAAAAATGTCTAAGACTAATTTCTGACTTCCTATCTTTTCAAAAATGTTTTAAAATTACTAATCGTTTAGTATATTAGAGCATCATAACTATCCACTTAAAATTATATTTATCAAATTTATAGGTATGCAAAACATTTGCATTTCTTTTTTGAGTGGATGGTAGAACTTTTAACAAATGGTGGAATATAGAGTAAACTAAATGTAATTGTAAAAAATTTCCAGCGATTGCCAGTACAGTTGTTTTCTTCAATGAAATGATTTCATGAATATGTATTAGCCTGTCTGAAAAGTATACGACCTTTGTCCGAAAAAATATATATAAGTCATCTGACGGGATTGGTACCATAATCAACTTCAAAGTAGGCCCCTTGCGGCTCCACACACACTCCGTTCACTGTAAAAAAAAAAAAAAAAACGGACTTCAAAACGGAGATTCTACTGGCAATCGAGATGCCAGTACTATTTCCGCATTTTAACGGAAAATTTCCCCCATAAATTCCAGAAAAACGGAAAATGTCTGTAATTTATGGGGGAAAATTTCCGTAAAAATACGGATTTCTGGAATTTATGGGGGGGGGGGGGGATTTCCGTTAAAATATGGAAATAGTACTGGCGTCACGATTATCAGTAGAATCTCTGTTTTGAAGTCCTTTTTTTTTTCCCTTTTTTTTTTACAGTGTTTCTTCCACTGCCGAAAATATTTTTGAAAGGCTTTTTTTGGAATGGTGTTCAACTCTGAAGTCACATTCTGCATATCTCATCTCTACTCTCAAAATGGGATCATTTCAATGGCGCCTTCAATTTCTTAAACAACCAGAAGTCGCAAGGAGCCATGTCTGAAGAGTAGGGAAGTTAGCGAACGACTGGAATTCCATGTTTTGCCAAGAAAGTCTGAATCAGGTGCGACGAATGAACTGTTGATGAATATTACGAATTGTTTCGCTTTGGTAATCACCACAAGCTTTGATAAAATTCCATGCAGTACTTTTGTTCAACCCGTTAAGTCATCTTGAGAAAAATCAAATTCCGAAGAACACGTATTACAGTACCTCATTCGGCAGCCAGCAGGCAACGACTGGATCACTGGAATTTGTGGGAAAAAATTCAAGCATGTGCATTAAGCCTTCCAATGTGCATAGTAGTGCCGCCTTAAAATAACTATTGCGCGCGGAAAAAATAAAAGTAAGGATAGTGATCAGACAGACCTCGTATATAAAAAGGTAAGGAATGCGCATATAGTTAGATACTTGACAGATAATAGAGCTAAAAGCCTAGTTAATTCGTTATTTTCGCTAAGACGAATTTCGATTTTTTTTTTTTTTTTTTTTTTTTTTTTTTTTTTTTTAACATTGCAAAAGAAATGTTCATATTTTCCCAGTACAATTTCAGTATTTTTTTTTACCCCAGTGTAATCATAAAAACAACCAACACCAACAGCTTTAGAGGAAAGGAAAATCTAGCGTGTCCTGTCAAGAATAACTCTCAAAATTTGACTCATTTTGACTCATTCACGAAATAACTTTCATTGTAAAAAATAATTTCTGTGAAAATATGGAATTTTTACTGGCAGGCAAAAAAAGTAATTTATTTTTTCAGCGTAGCTTAGATCACTCAGCAAGTTCAAAAATGCTGTTCGATTATCGGGTGAATTAAAAGAATTGAGTATTAAAGAAAATCACTGTCTGGCTGCTTAAAAAATCGTAGTACATTTTTGGTTTTTAGTGATGAAGCATTGACGTTTAAGAAGATTTCATTGCCGTAAGAATTTACTAATTTAACATTTAAAAAATTAAATTAAAATATCTATTTTTTAGGAATATTTTCGTTTTTCTGTCATCCATTACCGCTGGACTTTTCATCGCGGCGTCTTTTCAAGGTTTGATTCACATCCTTTTTAATATTTCCATTTACTGAGTTTTTCTTTAAAATAAAAATCCATTTTAATGGTTGCTTTCTTTAAAATGAATAATATTATTACCGTTATTGTATACAAATTAATTTTGCATATTTTAGGCTAAGCGTGATTCAAGTTTCTGGCTCCTTCCCCTGCAAATTTTTTTGAGATAGGTCTCCTCTCAAAAAAATGTACTTCTATGTTTGCTAGGATACATGCTTTTTTTTTTTTTTTTTTTTTTTTTTTTTTTACATGGGATTTGTGAAACGAAGGGTACTTGCGGCTATCATTGTGAGAAATATGTGGGCATCATTACCTATAAAATAAACTTGCCTTTAATGGAAAATTTTCATGGTTCCCCGAAAGAAATATAGTGCATTTATACCTGTTAAGAAGAAAAGCTTGTTTATAACAGAAATTTTATCCGGTCCTCTGCTATTCTGCCATTACATATTAAAAAAGATATTTATAATAAATGCATATATAAATTATTAAAAAGGTTATTAATAAAAATATTGTAACTTTATTATTTAAAAGATTTCTCCACAAAAAAGTACCTATTTAGTACCATCTCTATAGCACTTATAAATGTTAATGGTAAAATTTGATACATCAAAATCTACCCAAAAAGTACCTTACCTATATAACTGATATTTGTTTTTTATGGTTTCCCCGAAATAAATGTAGTATATTTATACCTGTTAAAACGATAAACCGGCTTACAACGGAAACTTTATCCAGTCCTCTATGATTGTATCCTTATACATTAAATAATAACATATATAAATAAATTATGTGAAAAGTTATAAATTAAAATATTATACAAAAATTAAAAAATATATATAACCTTATTATTTAAAAGATTTCCCCGAAAAAAGTATTCATTTACTTTTTTTAGAATCTATAAGTATCGATGACAAACAAAATGCGGGGCATATGGAATTAGGAGAAACGGAAACACCAGAACTTTATCCTTTATTGCCTGTAAAAGTTGTTTGCCTGCTGTTAGAGTTAATATCGGGGAAAAAACCTACTCGTTTAAAAAGAGTAAGAAATTTTATAGTATAAATACCGTATGTACTCGTCTATAAGTCGCCCCCCCTCCCCCAAATATTTAAGCAAAATTTTGAAAAAAAATTGAATTTTCGTGTATAAGTCGAATCACATTTCTGGTAGTATGCTGAAAAATGAATTGTAATCGAGGATACAAAAAATTTATAAAATTTCATTAAATTAGTAAACATTTTACGTTTCTAACTAATTTTTTTTTTTTTTAATTCAACATTATGAAACTGTATAGTTATGTAAAACCGAAGAAGCTTAAACTATTTTCAGACCTATTCACATCAATTCAATGATACCTAAAAAGAAAAAAAAACTTTCAAAAACCTATTCAAGTCTAATTTACAAGGGTAAACAACTTCTCACTGCTAAAATAATGTACTTTGTATTGTAGGACTTTTAGGAGAGACATCTAGACGCATTCTCAAATTGAACTCTTTTTAAAAGGGGGATTAAAATGTTGAGAGGAATGCCCTTGTATTGAAGGGAATTCTATCCCAAAAGAAAATGGGTGTAGAACAATTACAGGGATATTATTGTTCAGATTTTTTTGTCAATCCAGAGGGAAATGACCGTTGTCCGCTTTTATCTCTCTCTCTCCAACCTAGACCCATATGTGATTACTTAAAAGACTTGCCCATTCACCAATTACCTGCGAAGATTTTTTTTTTTACTGCTTTGTGTACATGTTGAACCCCCATTTTCAACTCCCAAATTTTGTCTAAAATTCTTATACACCAGTATATACGATATATATAAAGCTTTAATTTTTTTTTTTTTTTTTTTTTTTTTTTTTTTAATTCGGATTCTAGTCTGTTAAATATTATTCAAACTGACTTGTAGAGTTGAAGTTGAAGCCCTGATCTACAGATTTACCAGTTATTATTTTATTATAATCTTTGTATGATTAAACGTTTCAAGTTACAACTTACGTATATGAAACAATATTTTTCGTTAAGTTCTTAAATCAAATGTTATGATACAACGAAAAACTAGGAATAATTTATGGACATCCTGTATTATTACAGTAAAAATACAAATACAGTATAACTTCAAAAATCCGGCATTATCGGGACCGAGACTATGCCGGAATTTTGAAAATTCCGGATTTTTGAAGGAATGTCCAAAGTAGTAACTAGGAACATCAGAAGTAGTATTATATTCTTAATAGGATCTTTAGCCATAATTTATTTAATTATTAAGTGATAATTATGTAAGAAAAATAGAAAATTTAATATAAAAATAAACTTACATTAATTGATATTTTCTATGTTACAGAAAAAAAAATCTAATAAAGAGCGAAATTATTTCTTTTCGTATAATTTCATAATTTCGGAAACATCGATGTCGATTTTGTTTGTTCCAATTTTTTTGGCCATTCTTTAACAAGTTTTGCTTGTATTTTATACAAATGAAGAGTTTCTATTACGTATCTATTTCGGAAATACAATCTTGTTGTCTAAAGCAGATATTAATTCTAAAGTCAAATTTATGTGCTTTTCTAGTGACGCCATTTCTTCTGCCTATTGTTCATCCACATCTTCGGAGATCTTACTAGTGTTATCGGCAGTTCTATTTAGAACAGCGTCAGAAGAGAGACTCCAAAGAACTTGTGTACTAGTCTCCACGGCCTGTCTAAACAACAGTGCAGCTCCCAGAGAATTTGTTCAGAAAATAATCGCCTTTGACAAATGAAAAAAATTTCAAATACTATTTTTTTGCATTTTTACTATCGATCTTGAAGTTTTTAATTCATAAACAAATGCTATTTTTCTTCTACTATAACTTGAAAGTGCAAAAGAAAAAGGAAGGGAAAAAGATATTTTTGATGCCGGATTTTTGAAGTCACACTGTAAGGTACATCTCATTACTTAAAATATCTTCTTCTCTAAAAAAGATAGCCCCCGAGCTATATTTTCAGAACCTGCAAGTGTCGATGGTAAAATTTGATGTATCAAAATCTTCCGAAACGGAACCTACCTATAAAGGAACGTTGCCTTTAACGGAAAATTTTTATGGTTCCCCCGAAATAAATATAGTACAATTACAACTGCTAAAACGAAAAACCTTTTTATAACGAAAATTTTATCCTGTTCTCTGCAATTCGGACTTTACATATTAAAAATAAGTATTTATATTAAATAAATATATAAATTATAAAACAAGTTATAAATTATATTATTATACTAAAAGTAATATTAACCTTATCATTTAAAAGATTTCCCCACAAAAAGCACCCATTTAGCACTTTTTTTTTTTGGATCTATAAACATCGATGATAAAATTTGATAAGTCAAAATCTGCCTGAAATGAACCTTACCTATAACAGAAAATTTCCTTTATAACGAAAAAAATTCATGGTTCCACTGAAAGAAATGCAGTACAATTACACCTGTTAAAACGAAAGACATCTTTATAACGAAACTTTTATCCGGTCCTCTGTGATTCGGACTTTACATATTAAAAATATTTATATTAAATAAATATATAAATTATAAAAAATGTTATAAATTAAATTATTATACTAAAAATATTATTAACCTTATCATTTAAAAGATTTCCAGACAAAAAAAGCACCCATTTAACACTTTTTTTAGAGCCTATAAATAATGATGGTAAAATTCGATAGATCAAAATCTGCCTTAGGAACCTTACCTGTAAAGGAAATTTGTCTTTGACGGAAAAAAATTATCATTTCCCCGAAATAAATGTAGTACGTCTATACCGGTTATAAAGAAAAATCTGTTTACAACTGAAATTTTATCCGGTCTTCTGCCATTCGGTCTTTATATATTAAAATTATATACTATTTATATTAAATATACAAATAATAATTAAAAAAATCATAAATTAAAATATTATACAAAAAAATAATAATATAACCTTATTATTTAAAAGATTTCCATGGAAAAGTACTCATTTGATACATTTTTTTTTTTTTTTTTTATCTTGTAAGTATCGATGGCAAAAAATGCAAAGCATATGTAGTTAGGAAATATGGAAACACAAAATTTTATCCTCCACTGCCTGTAAAAGTTGTTTTCCTGCTTTTAGACTTCATATCGGGGGAAGAAACCTACTCATTTAGGAAGAGGAAGAAATCTTATATGTCTAAATAGATAAGAACTTTAAAAAAATTAAATTTCGGATTCTAGACTGTTAAATATTATGCAAAGTGAGATTAATGAACCATGACTTATAGAGTTGACATTGAGGCCCCTGATCTACATATTTATGAGTTATTATTTGATTAATAAAGTCGTTATTTGATTAACAAAGTTTTGAGTTTCAACTTTGGCATATGTAATAATATTTTTCGTTATGTTCTTAAATCAAAAGTTAGGACGCAAGGAAACGACAAGAATAACACTGTAAACAAAAAAAAAAAAAAAAAAAAAAAAAAAAAAAAAGACTAAAAAACGGAAATACTACTCGCAATCTAGACGCCAGTACTATTTCTGTTTTTTTACGGGGATTTTTACCCATAAATTACAGAAAAATTTCCGTTTTTAATCAGAAAAACGGAAAATTTTCTGTAATTTATGGGTAAAAATTCCTGTAAAAAAACGGAAATAGTACTGGCATCTAGACTGCCAGTAGTATTTCCGTTTTTTAGTCCGTTTTTTTACAGTGAATTTACGGTCATTATTCTGTATTATTAAACTAAAAATAAAAAAAGTATACACCTTATCATTTAAAATACCCCCCCCCCCCCTCCGAAAAAAAAAAACAAGTATCCACTTCATATATATATTTTTTAGAACCTACAAGCAACGACGGCAAAATTTGATACATCAAAATCTTCCAAAATGAAACCTACTTATAAAGGAAACTTGACTTTAAAGGAAAAATTTCATTGTTCCTTCGAAAGAAATATAGTAAATTTATACCTGTTAAAACGAAAAACCTGTTTATAATGGACATTTTATCCGGTCCTCTGCCATTCTCCCTTTACATATTAAAAAAGATATTTATATTAAATTAATATTTAATTTTAAAAAAAAAGGCTATAAATAAAAATATTATAGTAAAAATTTAAATAATATAGCCTTATTATTAAGATTTCCCCGCAAAATAGTACCCATTTAATACTATTTTTTTACACCTATAAATATCGATGATAAAATTTGATACATCAAAATCTACCTGAAAATAACCTTACCTATAACGGAAACTTTTCTTTAATCCCTTTGGGACGAGCGACCGGTATTCGTGCCGCGTAAAGTGCTCAGAATCGGTGATTATTCTCACCGGTAAATTTTTAGTGCAAATTTTGCCTTATTTAATCCGAGCATTTTCCCGATTCAATTAGACAAAAATTTCTGTTTTAAAAAACCGGTGATTAAAGACTAAAAATTCTGTAAAAGACGCTCGTCCCCAAGGGGTTAAGTAAAAAAAAAAAAATCATGGTTTCCCCGTAATAAATGTAGTACATTATACCTGTTAAAACAAAAAACCTCTTTGTAACGGAACTATTATCAGCTCTTCTGCGATTCGGACTTTATATATTAAAAAATATGTATTTATATTAAATACATATATAAATGATAAGAATTGTTAAAAATTAAATCATTATACTACTAAAAATAAAAATAATATAACCTTATTATTTAAAAGATTTCCCCAGAAAAAGCTCTCATTTAATACATTTTTTTTAAGAACCTATAAGTATCGATGGAAAAAAATGAGGAGAATATCTGATTAGGGAATACAGAAACATAACATTTTATCCTCCACTGCCTGTAAAAGTTGTTTGCCTACAGTTTGAGTTAATATCGGGGGGGGGGAAAAACATACTCGTTTAGAAAGGGGGAAAATCTTACCGTCTATAAATATTATATAGAACTTAATAAAAAAAAAAAATCGGGTTCTAGGCTGTTAAATGTTACGCAAAGTGAGATTAGGGAACCATAACTTGTAGAGTTGACGTTGAAGCCCTGATCAACGGATTTACTATTTATTATTTGATTGTATCTTTATATGAATAACATCGGTTTGAGTTGCAGCTTAGGCATATGTAATAATATTTTTTGATAAGTTTTTAAATCAAAAGTTATGATGCAACGAAAAAAGGAAAATAATTTACAGACATCCTATATAATTGCACTAAAAATACAAGTAATATACACACACCTCACTAATTAAAATATCTTCCTCTTCAAAAAGAGGAAGCGCCGTGATATTTTTTCAGAACCTACAAGTGTCGATGGTTAAATTTGATACATCAAAATCTTCCGAAACGGAACCTACTATACACTGTAAAAAAACGGACTAAAAAACGGAGATTCTACTGGCAATCGAGACGCCAGTACTATTTCCGTATTTTAACAGAAATTTTCAACCATAAATTCCAGAAAAACGGAAATTTTTCTGTAATTTATAGTGAAAAATTTCCGTAAAAATACGGACTTCTGGAATTTATGGGGTAAAATTTCCGTTAAAATAGGGAAATAGTTTTGGCGTCTCGATCACCAGTAGAATCTCCGTTTTTTAGTCCGTTTTTTTTTTTTTTTTTTTTTTTTTTTTTTTTCAGTGCAGAGGAAACATGCCTTTAACGGAAAATTTTCATGATTTCATCGAAATAAATGCAGTACATTTTTACCTGATAAGATGGAAAAACCCGTTTATAACGGATCTTTTTTCTGTTTCTCTGCGATTCTGTCATTACACTTTAAAAAAGATATTTATATTAAATACATATATAAATTATTTAAAAAGTTTTCAATTAAAATATTATACTAAAAATAAAATCCGTATAACCTTATTATTTAAAAGATTCTCCCGCAAAAAGTACCCATCTAATACTTTTTTTTTTTTTTTTAACCTGTAAGTATCGACGACAAAAAATGCGGAGCATATGTGGTTAGGAAATGCGGAAACACAACATTTTATCCTCCACTGCCTGTAAAAGTTGTTTTCCTGCTGTTAGAGTTAATATCGGGGGAAAAACCTTCTCGTTTAGAAAGAGGAAAAAGTTTCTTTACTTCTCTTTTTTTAGAGGAGAGAAGGGGGAATGGTGGTGAAATTGAATGTTTGATGTAGTAATAAGTACGGTTTTATTAACGAGATAGCAAATATCAAACATTTTTTCTTAACTTTCGTTGTTTGTTACAGTTATTCGTACGCAAATACAAAAAAATTACAAAATTTTTTGTCGAATAAAATTTAAAAAAGTGTAATTTATTTCGCTATATTGATTTTTATTAGAATAAATAAGATAATAATAAAAAGTATTGGTTATTAATGAAATATTTTAGGCGGTTTGGAAAAATAGTAAGGCAACTTTTCTAATAATCATCGTTTGAGAAATAATAATAATAACAAAAAAATCATATATAGTATTATTTGTATATAGTAGACATTTTTACAACAGGAAGGGGGCAGACGTCGAACCAATCGGAGTTTTAGCTATTTAGGGACAATCACCGACCGCCATTTGCGCAGGCGCTGTAAACCAATCAGCCGGACAAATCGTTTTTTTTCCACATATTAAATAAAACCTTTAAAATAAAATTGTTGAATTAATATATTTTTGATGCATAGTGTATTTATGCAATAATGGGCTCCTTTTATTTTAGAAGAAAGTTATTTAATGTATTTTGTATATTTATAAATACTAATATAATAATATTAATCTAATCTTCAATTACTTTTTTGTTTTAATTAATTTTTATGTTTAACTTAATATTGTTTATAACTTAATATACTTAATAATTGTTATCCTTTATTAAATAATTCCTTCTAATGCAAATTAATGTTATGCGCATTTGATACTGTATTTTAAAATGTAGATTATTTATAATTAAATGCGCTAAATGTTTCTTTTTATTTTTATATTACTATTACTATTAATATGATTTATGATTTATATTAATTATTAATTTAATAATAATTATTATTAAATGTTAATAATTATAAACTGTTTATAATTTTTTATTTATATTATGCAGTTAGTTTATGTAGATAAATAATAATAAACGTTAATAGTTAACAAATTACTGTCCATCAATACTATTCATTGTAATTATATATGTTCTTTGTGCATTTCAAACAATAATATATTTAAAATTTCGCATGGTTAGTAATTTTTAAAATTTTCTTTCCGGTAAAATGAAAATTTATTCCCAGGCTTGATCTGTATTTCATTTCCAAGCTTTTACGAGTGCATATTCAACGTTGTAGAATTAAAGGGATTACGATTTAAATAAAGTCTAAAATAACTGATGTTTCACATTAGTGCACCAAGGGCGACGGAAGATGGGGGAAAATTAAGAAATTTAAATCCCTCCCAAGATACTAGACATTAATTAAAAAAAAAAAACCTTCTTGTCATAATATGGAGAAAAGCACAAGGATTAGAAAGAATTCAATGTACAGGTATTTAAAAGCTTCATTAAATAATAATAATAGTACTATCTTCCTCAATTTGCGATGAGAGTTTTTAGAACAGTAAAAGTTGTATGCAATATCAATTATGTTTTTATCAATTATGTATTATAGATTTTGAGCTTTCCTTTACTTTTTTTATGTGACGTATTCTGTACAAAATATATTTATTCACAATAAATAACTTTTTTTTTTCCCGTTTTAGCAATTTTTTTTTTTTTTTTTTTTGTGAATAAGAAGAGAATATAAGATTTGGCAGACATGTTATGTATTTATTTTGGGCAGAAAGTTTCAGTTTCATTTTCTAAACTAATGAATATTTTTTATGCTTATAATTATAGTTTTTTAGCTTCCTCCAGAATTGTGTTTCAGAAATAATAAAAGAATTTTACATGATGCCGTTACATATAATATTACCAACATTTTTCTATAATAAATAAAATAGTAATCAAAGGAATTTCAAATGTGATATTCCAAACCATTTACTACAATATATTTTATGCTTAATTATAGTTTTTTAAATTTTTCAAGAACTGCGCGTTTTAGGAAACAATAAAAGAATTATATGTGATGTCGTTACATATGCTATATCTTATAACAATTATTTAATATATATTATAGTATCTTATAATATATATATATATATATGTTATAATATACTATAATATATATTACATAATTATTATAGTATCTGAATATTTTAACAAACTTATTGTAATAAGAAAAATAGTGGTAAAAGAAATTTAAAAAGTTATATTCCAAATCGTTTACTAATGAACACTCTGAGTTATTTGTATGAACTTTACTAAGAATTTTGTTTTAGGAAGCACACTCTAAATAAAAAGGAGTGACTATTCACTCTGAGCAAAAGTGAAATTTTGGGCTCTCTGAAAGAGTGAATAGCCACTCCTGGGAAGTGAATATTCACTCTAAACAGGAATGGATAATCACTCTTTCGGAGGAATGTCTATTCACTCTTGCTAAAGGAGTGCGTTTTTTCACACCTGGTTGGAGTGAATGGTCACTCTTTCATAGAAGTGAATATTCATTTTTTATGGAGTCAATTCCTTTTTATTTTGCTTTTATGGGGATTTTAAAAGAATCACATCTTTTACAGCATGCAATGAAAATAGATACAAGCGTGGTAAAGATTGGAAGAAATACTTTATTAGAAATATTTATTAAATATTTATTTAATTCATAGTTTGTAACACTAATTGAACTTTTAAGGAAAAATTCAGTTAAAATTACATGTGAAATAAAATAGATTTACTGACAGAAAAAAACTAAAATATTTTATTACAATCTTTCCCTTGTTTTTGTTTTCTTTGCATGCTTTATAAATACATGATAATTTTATAATGCCCACAAGGGCAAGTAATTAACCAAAATCTTAATCAGTTAATATTTCTTTTTTCTTTTCAGATATATCCATTTAGTATTTTAATAATTCCCGTGACGTACGTTAATTATGTTATTTTTTTCGTGTGTAATTCAAATTTGATATATTAGAATTCATTGCTAATGAATTTAAATCTAATCAAACGTTACTGTTTATTGTATTTTAGTTACGTTTAAAGTTTTATTAATAACTGTATAATAGGCGGATGTTATATGATCAACAAAGTGTGATTTCATTTTAATTTTTGTTTTAAATATAAAAATCATAATTTTATAAAAATCTTTTTAGCGCTATTTTGAAGATCCCTACATTGTAATAAAAATAAAATATTTGGATATATATAACACATCATATTACCGTAATTTTGTATGCTTTAATTTGCGCATATTTTTTTGCTTTGAAATTTCTATTCTCCTTTGGGTTTATTTGCTTTATAAAATTTAACTTTCTTTCTATTTTCAATACATGCACAAAACAAACAGGGGGGGGGGGGAAGAGAAGAATTAAAGAAAAGAAAAACATATCTTGAAATAATAAGAACATATAAAGAAAAGGCGAACGTAAGATACTATTCTAGCACAATGCTTCGCGAACAATGTGGTTGCTACTTATATCGCTGCTGCTAATCGCGTGAAAAATTAAACTTTTTTTAAATTTTCCTATCTATGTTAAAATTTCATTTATTTGCATTTTCTTTTATTGCTGAAAATGTGAATATACCAAACACTTTTAGCTTTAGTTATTCAAAACACGATATTTAGAATTTAAAAAATAAATAAATAAAAAGTGGTGAAGGATTATCTCCTGTGTCCACTGAATTTTTTAAACTACGAAATATTCATTTCGATATTTTTTCCAAATAGTTTAATATTATTCTAATATTCCTTAAAGCTTTGAAATCATCATTAAACAATACTTTGTAATAATAATACTTATTTAGAACAGCTGGCATATTAAAAAATATTTTTTAGCACATATATTTAAACAGATATGAGATTTTGCCCGAGTCGACGTAAACAGGTTTTTTAGGTCCTTTTTGTAAAAAATCAAGTTTTTTTTTTTTTTTTTTTTTTTTGGGGGGGGGGGGGGGGAGTTGTTAAAGTTATATTTTTTTTCTGAAAAAAATATTTTTTTTTTTACGAAAAATGAAACCCAGTTACTCAAATTCGAACCAAACGTTTATTAATAATAACTTTGAGCCCTCCTGCTAAAGTTTTCGCTTTTGGTAAATTTGTTTTGTTGGCAAATATCAGATTTAATACCTAACAATATAAAAATAATTAATGAAGAGTATAATATAATGGAATGGAATTTTCTGAAGGGGCTTATTTTATTAAGAGGAGTTTTGTGAAAGGACATGTTTTATTGAAAGGTGCTAAAGTTTTCCTTTTTAGTGAACTCGTTTTGTTTGAAAATTACACATTTTAAACCTTAGAAAGTAAAAATAATTAATGAAGAGTAATAGAATTCTGTGAATATTTTATTAAAAGAAAGTTTTTAAAAAGCCTGTTTTATTAAAAGGAATTTTGTGAAGGGAATTTTTTTATTGAGAGAAATTTCGCAAAGGGTGTATTTTATTAAATGGATTTTTATGAAAGGGCCCTAAATAGGCCACAAATTTTCCCTGGACCAAACTCTGCTTTATTATATAAATTAAAAATCTACACTACTTTTATCATTTGTTAATAAATCCATTTTTTTCCGTCATTTGCGAAAACTCATGAGCACAAGCAAAGGATAGGATTAGGAGAAAGCCATTGATCCTACTTCAATTTTGAAATTGAATTAATTGAATTTTATGACCTCTAATGATTTTTAAAACGTTAACTTTATTCTTCCAATAGACTGAAAATTGTTAAAAAATTTTCAGTCCCTCAACATCCGTTCCTAAAAAAAAAAAAAAAAAAAACAGATTTATAGTACCGTATTTTATGGAAAAAATGCCGCGGCGTTTACGAGTTTAAAAGTTAAATTTTTCTTCAAGGGCGGTGTTTACGATTTTTTTTTTAACCATTTGGAAAAATGGTTATTGCTCTCGTCAGGATGGGAAATCAAAAGCATATCTGAAGGCTTTTATTGGTTTAATCCGCATTTTATTCGTTTTATGATTGGTCTATACAGTAATCTGTATTTCCCTTTACTTTCAACAGAGATCTGTTGCCACTATGACAAAAAAGTAATAAAAACTACAAAAAAATTAATAACTCAGAAACAAATTAAGATACAGCTTTCAAACAAACTGCATTTAAAAGTACATTTTTTTCTCTATCCGACGGTGTAAAAAGTAATATTGTGGAATGTTTAGAAGTTTAAGAATGAAATTTCATGCAAAATGGGTTGTCAGATTTCTTGGAAATCTGACGATGGAAAAGTCTTTTCCCGAACAGCCAATGAAATGCTTGGATAATACATAAGTTTCAGGTGGATATACGTACGAGTCGCAGGCGATTTCCGTCGCTTGCAATTTTTACGTGTAATAACACTATTAAGGTTTAATTCATGGCGTACGCGTAATGTATGATCCACTCCGTGCTATTTTTTATGTCTTAAATTTTAGTCTTTGAAAAAATCATTTTCCAAATGGTCGTTGTAATTTGTTAAATTGCATTTTTTTATTATTGTTTTTTTTTTTTTTTTTTCGCTCCTAAAAAATTGAAGTAAAATAGAATTCTTTAAGACTGTTTTCAAGTCCCCTGCTCAACTACTCTCTGACTTTGCCGATAATGAAAACTGTGACATTTCCGATGATGATACCGAACCCACAGCATGGACGAAGAAAATTTACAACTCTTCTATATTGATACTGGCGACTCAGATTTTGAGGACTTCGAATAGAAACTAAAGAAGGCATAAAGTAATTGCGACCCACTCATAAAAAGCGTGCCAAGTTTCGGCGACTACTTAAAAAACGTGAAACGCCTAAGGAGAGGGATTCCCGTTCCGCGCTCTGGAGGGTTTTAAATATTAACTGACGTCTCCTTAATTTAAAAGTTACATTAAAATATCGAAAACCCGATTTAAATATTTAAAGTAAAATTTTAGACATCTTAAGATATTAAGAATGAGGCACTCTACGCTGCTCAGAAAACTTTGATTAAAGTTAGGTCGATGTGACACTGTTGTCGACAAAAGTAGCGTTCCTATAGGTGCGGCGTTTACAACAGGCGCGGCGATTACGATATTTTTAAGCTTATTCAGGTCAATTTAGAGGCGTGCGGCGTTTAAAACGGGTGCGGCGTTTCTTCCATAAAATACGGTAAGATCAATATTTTTAGATGTTAAATTTCGTAAGCAGGGGATTTTGATTTGGGTTATGAGAAAAAATGTTTAGTTTAGATTATTTACTGTTTATATTCTCCATTTTAGACTACGCAGTTTTAAAAAAGTTTTTTAAAAAAATTCTGGATTTTTACACTCGGGCGTACGACGGATTTTTCAGCAAAAAAAAAAAAAAAAAAAAAAAAAAAAAAGAAAGAAAGAAAGAAAGTCAAATGTACAGTCGTGAAAAAAAAGGAAACACCCCTACTAACTCTGCTACAAATTATTGTAGAAGAAAGTTACTGGCACCAAACGATTGTGAAAAAAGTCCACTTTTAAATGATGTATAGAAAATTTGCTTAGGGGGCCATCTACATATCAAAACAAATCCAAACATTTTTTTTTTTTTTTTTTTTTTTTTTTTTAAATAGAATATACCGAGGTTTGAGACCATAAAGTCTACACCCTTCAATTATCCTAAATCCAAATTTTCATGAAATTCGTAAGATTAGTTTTCGAGAAATTAATTATTTTAAAATGTGCATATTTTAGGGGCTGTATCAAAATTGAAGTTGCATACTCGATTGTTGAAATGCTACAGAATGACTATGTCACTTCTATTAATGCCTTATTTCTTGCCAATACAGTCGAACCTCGTTAACGCGAACACTGAGGGGAAATATTTTTTGTTCGTGTTATCCGAGCTTAAATACACTACATACAACTGGACGGGGGCAATCGGAAACAGTTCGTGCTAAAAGTAGTTTGCGTTAAGCGTGTTCGCATTAATGAGGTTTGACTGTAGTACCATTTCACTCGCTTAATATGTTTCGAATAATTGTCAACCCAAATATTTCAGTAAAATAAATAAAAGATATATATTTTTTTCAAATTATGCTTCTCTACATATCTTAACTATCATTTTGACGTTTTTTAATCATATTTCGAAAAATACTTGGAATAAAAATTTGAAATTGAGAATTTGCATAAAGCAGGACCTATATATATAAAATAAATATAAACCTATCAAAAAAAAAAAAAAAAAAAATGTAAGTTGCAATTCATATTTATTTTTTTTTTTCGAATGTTAATTTCACAATTCGTAATTCATATTATAAAATTTTTAAAATTACAAATTCAATGTATTTATCTTTGGATTTTTTAGTATTATAACCACACAAAATAATTATCACATTAGGATTATAGTTTCAGGAGATATTAATAAAAATATGAAAATGCAATTTAACATTAGACGCTCTAAATTTTGAATGTTTATAATTCAAAAACTTATCATCTAAATGACTTGGAATTTCATTTCTAGGCATAGTTTGAACCGAAAATTTAAGATATATTGTCAAAATATGGTGTTGCTATTGAAAAAAAGAAAAGTTTGGTCTGTAGATGGCTCCGTAAGCTAATTTTATGTACACCATTTAAAAGTGGGCTTTATTTCCAATCGTTTGGTACTAGTAACTTTCATTATAGTTAGTTGCAGAGTTAGTAGGGGTTGTTTACCTTTTTTTTTTTTTTCCACGACTGTACATTTTCCCATCCCATGGGATTGAACAACTAATTCATAAGGCCAACCGCATTCTACCTACAATAACGTCCCATATTATGTTTTAAGGATCCGCTGCACTGAAACTCCCCGATCGCGAAATCCCATGTTAGCCTATGGGAAAACTTTCAAGCGCGATCACTAATTATCTAATATAATTATTAAAATAACGGTTTCACTATCAGAAAGTAGACATCAGATGCTGATGATGTGCGATTTTAAAAGACGTCTACGTAAATTTTAAGTACCGTATTTTATAAAAGAAACGCCGCGGCGTTTACGAGTTTAAATGTTAATTTTTTTCCAAGTGCGGCGTTTAAGCCATGTGCGGCGTTTACGATTTTTTTAAAATACCAACTGAGTTTCCTTAATTTAAAAACTCATAAAAATATTTAAAGTCGGATTTAAATATTTTAAATAAAACTTCAGACATCTTAAGATATTAAAAACGAGGCATCCTACACTGCTCAGAAAACTTTGATTAAAGTTAGGTCAATGTGACGCTGTCGACAAAAATTACGTTCCGATGGATGCGGCGTTTACAACGGGTGCGGCGATTACGATATTTTGAAGCTTATTCAGGCCAATTTGAGAAGTGCGGTGTTTCTTCCATAAAATATGGTGCATAAAATATCCCTATAAACTTTGAAATTTCCACTTGATTAAATTTTATCACTTTCTTAAAAATACTTAAAATTTACGTAGACAAATTTTAAAAACACACATCACCGGTATCTGACGTCTACTTTCTGATGGTGAAACCGGTATTTTAATAATTATATTAGGTAGTGAGTCATGGCGCTTGAAAGTTTTCCCATAGGCTAACATGGGATTTCGCGATCGGGAAGTTTCAGTGAAGCGGAGCCTTAAGTTCAAAATATAGGGTGTTTCAGTCTAACATATGCACAAGTGATTAGCACATGTGTAAGAAAAAAATATTTAACTGCAGTTTTTCGTGAAAATTAAAATTCAGAAGATATTGATAGATAAGTACTATAAGTAATATATATATATTTATTAGATTATAGTTGATTCGTAACACACTCAGGATTCAATCCAGAACAAATTCGGAGCCAATTTAGGATTTCTTCACAAAAATTCATTCAATAAAACAAATCCCTTCACAAATTTCCTTTCAATAAAACAGTTCATTTCACAAAATTCCTCTTAATAAAATAGATTTCTAACTGAAAATCCAATTCCATAAAAACATACTCCTCTTTAAGGCTGTTCTTAACTGCTCTGCTCAACAAGCGTAAAACGTTCTGACATATTTGCAAATTCATTTTTTAACGGACAGATATGAAACTGGAAAGCCTGGCCATGGAAGCGATTTGGAGGCGAACTGTTTTTTCCATTTTTTTTTATCAATCAATTACCCATTGAGTTATAAGCGTTTTCGATCACGTGACAAACCCGTTTTCCGCCCGCTCTTCAGTGATTTTTCTACTTTCGTGCGGAAATTCGGTTCAAAACGTCCACTTTGACGCTATTTTCTGAAAGATCTATTGCGTTTGCAAAAAAAATGGAAAAAACAGCTCAATGTCATAGTTTCTGAACAACAACACCAGGTAGTTTAATGTAGAGGTCTGCACGGGCCGGAATTTCCAGGCCCGGACCCGGCCCGGCCCGGTGTAAAAATTGAAAGTTCGGCCCGAGCCCGGCCCGGCCCGTTTACATTTTTACCGTTCTCGGCTCGGCCCGGCCCGTACAAAAATCAGTGAAAACAGGCCCGGCCCGACTAAATTTCTACAAAAAATTCCGCTTTTTCTCGACATACAATTAATATTCTTTTAATGAATACTACATACATATTTATGGGAACATTTTACAGTATATTTTAAATTACTATGTGTTCGCAAAATAGAAAACACACAATAGTAAACGTTAACGATTACTTGCAGTGTTTTAATCAACGTCTCTACAGACGTTTCAAAATTTAAATAAGGGTTCATTAAAAGATTATTGTAGTTTAGAATAAAGGGTTAAAAAACATGATAGCTTTTGAAGCTTATAATAAAAGGTAGATTTGTGAAAATATTTCTGTCATTTTTAAGGCTTTCCTCAAATCCAAAGGAGCTACATTTTGATACATTTATGAATTCATTTCTTTTCGGAAACGCATGAGATTGGCAGGTATTCTTATTCAGAAACCATGTAAATGCCGTTTTTTTTCTTAGATAAAAGTAATATATCTTTCAGAAAATACTGCCAAAGTTAGCGTTTTGAATCGAATTTCCGGAAACGATAGCACAGGAAAGTAGAAAACGTACAGTCACGTGACAAGAGTCTCTGTTATCGCTGTACGTAATTTATGAAAAATGGAAACGCTATTCGATCCCAAATGCCTTCAATACTCAGGCCTGTCACTTTTATGCCTTTATAGTTAAAAATGAGTCAGAAAATGTGTCTGAGAGTTTCGCATTGTTGAGCAGTAAATATGAGAACCACCTTAAGGTACATTTCCAAAGATACTGTTAACAGAAGTTCATTATCGCTATTAATACTTTTACAAAACATAATGCCTGTCCTACACATTCTGAGAACGATTAAGACCAGTTCCGTCCCGGCACCAGTCTGCCGAAAACATTAAACCCGGGATCAGGCATCACACTGCAAATAGAAGCGTCTTAAATTTAGACACATATGTGACTGAAAAAGAATTTTAGACACTTAAGTGTCTTAATCTGAAAATTAAGACACTATAGATGTCTTAATTTAAGATACATAAGCGTCTTACTATGACCATGGTGTAAACGAACTGAGAATAATGTCTAAAATATCCGCAAACGTCTTATTTTAAGACACTTCATTGCTTTAAACGTGTCTTAATTTAAGACGTTTTGATTCTTCCGACGCAATAACCACCAGGGGGCACTAGCACTCCCAGTTGCGCATGCGTTTTAGATATCTTCGTTCGAAGTGGTATACGTTGTAATTCAAACAAAGTTTGTTTTTATGTACGCGTGTATTTTAATTCGTTTTTTGCGAAATGTGAAGTACTGTGATTTTAATTCGTATTAACTTGGATTATTTATTTATTGAATACATACATCTGACGTGTGTGCTCGACATCAAATGTCTCTTAGAAGCTGTCGTCGATACAAGGGCGGGATAGACACAGAACAGAAGTAGACGACGGTTGAAGATTACACCCGGAAATTCTACAAAGCGTGTGCAATGGGCTTAGTGTTAACTCGTATCAATTTATATCAATAATATTGTGTTATTCATCTTCGTCCTGTCGAAACTGGCAAAAAAAAAAGAAACTTTTGTCTGGCGGGTCCTGTTTTTAGGATGAAACATCTCATTCTTTAAATATGGCTAGTCGGATGTATTATGGGATTACCTTTTAAATTGATGAAAGTCTTTCTCCCTCACTGTGGTTGTGGTAGTTTTTAAAATTTCAAATCGAGGAATATTTCTTACCTCTTGCAGCAACTCAAGTAAGTTTCTTTATAGTAGTAAAATTAGTGTATTTTATGATTTTATTTATTGTACTAAACAAAATCCTGCATGAAATTTAATTAGTTTTGAATCTGTTCGCAAAAAACCCCACTAATTCTAGAAGTATATATTTTTAAACTTATGACGTTCTTTTTTATTACGAATTATATATTCAATGTCAGTTCTTAGTTTCAGTGGATAATTTTTATCTCGCAGTAAATGACGGCCACAAGGAAGTAAAGAAAAAAAAAACTTTGAAAGATGACCTAATGCTTTCTTACTTCCTGGCATAAAACCGCAGATTAAAAAAAGATAAATAAAGTAAATGAGACTGGTCTATTATATGAAGCTGCCTGTAAAAATATACATATGTATTTGATTTGCAATCAACTCTAATACTGATTTTTTTATTATTTTTAATAAAAAAGTAATTTGAAATTTATAATGGGAACCAAGTTTAAACCTGTAAAAACCTCTAACTAGATTTCGTATTTAAAATTGTGGTAACTTTATTTATATGCACTTATACGAAAAATACAAAAATGACAGATGTTACTGTATATATTTAAGACGAAAGAAGTTTGGAAATCATAAGTTATTTTTTCCTCATGTTTTTAATATAGAATATGTACTTATTTGTTTTTATTGATAGTTGAATAGCTTTTGTGAGTACCCTCTGATCTACATAAAAACTTGCCCATGTGGAAATATAAATTTTTTAAAAACATAATTTTTAAATAAGTATTTTCATTTTTTTTGGGGGGGGAGGGGGGGATTTTGCATGAATTTTTGTAAAGCTGATATCATAAATCTTGCACTGATTATAATGAAAGTTTTGAACTTTTAGAGTAGGACAAGTTTAAAAACGCAAATATATTTAACAAAATACCAAAGTCATTTTTTCCCCAATGTTATTAAAGTAGAATATTTATTTATTTATTTTCATTATTCATAGTTAAATGGCTGTTGTGATTATCAAGTGATGTATATGTAAAATTGCCTATGTGGCAATATATTTTTTTATATTTTCATTTTTTTTTTTGGGGGGGGGGGGGGGGGGATTTTTGCAATTTTCGTACATCTGATATTTTAAATCTTTTTCCACATTCAACCGAGTATAATAAATATTTTGAACTTTTAGAGTAGGACAAGATTATAAAATATATATATATATATTTATATATGTACCTTAAAAGCCCTTAATAGCGAACACTTCGGGACCGCGGAATTGGACCGATAATTGGAGATGTCTACTTTTTTGAGGTAAAAATATACAAATATGTATGTCTGCTGATTAAAAAAGTATTCGTTAAATAGAGGTGTTCGCTATTCGAGAATGTCCATTAACCTCCACAACGGATACTCCCGAATACCGGACATCTCAATTTAGACAACTATAATGCAGGGTTGCGTTTTTTGCAAAAGTACTTCTTGATTAAAGGAAGGGCAAACTGGGAAGTGCCCCGTCCCCCTACGACTGTAGTGCCCCCAAATTTGATGTGCAATATTTGTAAAGCTTATATTTTAAATCTGTTTCGAAATTGTACTGATTATAATCAATATTTTGAACTTTTAAAGTAAAATAAGGTTAAAAACAAAATAAATTTTAAAAAATCTAATATTTAGATAAATATTTTTTGTTTTTTGATCTTGTTCTACTCCTGAAGTTCAAGATATTGATTATAATCAGTACAATGTCGTAAAAGATTTAAATTATCAACGTAACGAAAATTGTATACCAAAACTGAGAGCACCAAAAAAATCAGGCTGTATTGGGGGGGGGGGGGGAGGGGCAGGACCACAGCCAAATATTTTTCCAGGATTCAACGTGGTCAAACATGGCTACGTATGATGCTTACAAAAAAATGGATGCGATTCAGACGTTTGAAGTGTCTGAAATTCAGACGCAAAAAGTGTCTGAAAAAATTCAGACATTTTAAAATGTCTGAAAATTGAACACTCCATTTCAGACACTTAAGTGTCTGAATTTCAGACATTTTAATTTAGAGTGCATGTAACTGTACGATGCCGATCTCTACGATGGACATGTTACATTTCTGTATTGATGTTGTTAAACTCGCATCGGCTCGTAACGCACATTTATACTTCTCGAAAAAGTCATATTCATTGGAAATGACCTCGTATTTTATCTGCTCCACTCAAATTCTTATATCGGGCCGATAGTCCCGATTAATTTTTTTTTATCGACCCGGCCCTGCAGGCCCGTTCAATTTTTTCGCCGGCCGGCCCGGCCCGTTTGAAAATTCTCCTCTGCAGACCTCTAGTTTAATGCAATTTCGAACAAAAATAAATAAAAACTTATGTCAGATAGTTGCCCTTTTTGATTTGAGAACAGCTTTAATTAATTTTATTTTGCTAGGTTTTAAAATATGTATAATTTGCAAACAAAGTGAGTTGCACTAAGTAAGTAAAATTTAGCAGAAAGGATTTGAAGAAGTTATTATTATAAAATGCTTGTTTTGAATTTGAGTTCATCATTGGTTACAAAGTGTTATTTTTCACAAAACAACTTTTATTTTTCATAAAATGGGTTTCAAGAAAAAAAAATAGCATCAACCTCTGGCATTGACATGGAGTGTCTTTCAGATATAATTAGTTTTATTTTCAAAATTTCGTCTCAATTATCTCTATAATAATAACCTAAGTCATATGACTGTCCTCAACAGTTCCGGGTTGACCGCTTCGATTTTTATATGCCAGGCGGCCAATTTGGTAATTTAATGTTAGGCGGCACAGGTGATAAATCGCCACATATTGTTCCATCGCCATCGTCATCAGTATTATAATAGTAGTCCATTTCCTGCGACCTGTCATAGGCAATTTTTCGCGTGGTAAATTAAAACAAAGCTTTGATCAAAACCCCATTATCATATTAGGGAGTCTTGGCTCTGATATTGAAATTAAATGTCATGGATCATGGTATTATTTAGTACTTTTCTTTTTCTTTTTTTTTTTTTTTTCTTTTAAGCAATAATTGAGAGTGATAAATTTTAAATATTTCAGTGTTAAATTAAAGTCATGCATTTTAAATAAAATGAGTGAAAGTACTATATTTTAAATGAAATTAATGAAATACGAAAAAAATACGACTGGAACAATGTTTGGCGATTAATCACCTGCGCCCGGCTAACATAAAAATGTCGAGTTCATGATTTCTGTATCAGAATCTTCGGATTTGGCGAAGGATTGAGCAAGTAAATTAAATTATGTATAAAAGTTACAAAATACAATGCTTAGCATAGATTTAAGGGAGACCAAACTGGTCGCCAAGGGCGGCTAGTTCCCTAAGATTGAAAGAAAATCTTGAGAAATTAACAGCTATCGATTTTGAATAGCATACCTATCCAACTTACGAATTCTGGTTTTACGTTTGTGGAACGCCATTGCGTACATAAACGTTGTGAACATTTTAGTAATTTTGCATCCCCCCCCCCCTCTATCCCTTACGATTTCATATATTATCAATCCTGGAATCCCCTTACCCTTTGATAATATTGTTATCAATGTCTAAAAGTTTTTTTAGCCCTCGGTACGGTATGCTATTTCTTTCTCACAGCTTATTTTGTGTCGACTCCAAAAAATAACGTTACCTTACAGAATCCAGCCGTAAAACAAAGCAGTACGATTAAATACTCTATAGCAATTCTTTTAACTTCTAAGCATTGCACATTTTCAATTTTTATACCGTCGTATTGGGGAAAAAAAGTACTTTTTTATGCAATTTGTTTTAAGACTGCATCTCCATTTATTTTTGAGATATTATTATTATTATTATTATTATTATTATTATTATTTTGTAGTTTTTAGAGCCATTTGTTTCATTTTGGCAACTCAAGTACTCCATTTCTGTAGACAGAAAAGAAAAAATAGTTGAAAAATGGTAATTATACCTTTTTGTTGCCCCTTTTTCATAACAACTGAAAAAAAAAGTAATTAAAATACGTGCTATTTTGAGAAAAGTATAAATGAATGATTTATGATAAAACATGGAGCTATTATAAACTATATTTAATTTTAAGTATCTATATTAATGTAAATGACGTCATTTTACAATAAAATAAAAGCGTGTGCTTTAAGTCTTAAAATTGAAATATGTTTTGCACTACAAGGGAGTCCCGCTTAACCGAGTTATTTTCTTCTGATGGACTGGTGGCTTCTATTATTATGAAACAGCCATTATAAATGAAGCGTTAGGTAAAGATGATAGAGCAGCCGAAAAAAGTTAGAACTCTGATTTTCTGGTCAGAATGGAAAAAAAAAATGGAAAAAAAATTATGGCCATTTTTCTTCCAACTTTTTTCCATTAGAATTCTGATTTTCTGGTCAGAATGGAAAAAAATGGACATAATAATAATAATAATAATAATAATAATAAAATTATGGCCATTTTTTTTCTCCATTCTGAATAGAAAATCAGAGTTCTAACTTTTTACGACTGCTCTTTCATCTTCACCTAACACTTCATTTATAATGACTGTTTCATAATAATGGAAGCTATCAGTCCATCAAAAGAAAATGATCCATCCCAAAGGTATAAGTTCGATTAACTCGGATAATCGGGACTCTACTGTATCTATATTTATATATACATACATTTTTTTGTCATTGGGGGCGACACTAAATTCTGAAAAAGCAAAATTCCTGTTTTCTAGTGTTTTATTTTAATATTATATATATATATATATACGTTTGCAATGATATACAGATATCGCATACTTTACTGATTCAAATTAAAGAGGTGAAATCAATTAAATACCACTGCTTTACGTGAAATAACTTTAATAACCTTTTAAAGACATTACTATTTAAAAGTATTTAATAATGGCTCATTGTTATTTAATGCATTCAACAGTGATATTAATAACTGTCATCATGCACTAACTGGAGGATGAAAACAGATTATTTTATTAACAAAACAGGTGGAAAGCATTCTTTATCTTTCTTTACACTATACGTATATTATTTCAAACTTATTTCGCGCCTTAGTTTCTCCAACAACGAATTATTGAACATATGGCAATAGAACAGGAATGTTTGGGTATCCCATAAATTTTGAAATAGGGTTATTTTATAATCATTTAATAATAGCTTTGTATTTCCATTTTTAGGTGCGTTCGTAATTATATAAATACGTAGCACCTATAATTATCGTTCAGTCTATCCAGGGCCGAAACTAGCCTTTTTTGCACCCGGGGCAAACATGGATTTTGGCGCCCCTCCCTCCCCCTCCTCTTCCACATATTTATAAAGATAATTTTACTAATTTTATATTAGACGACTTATTTTAAAATTTAAAATATGTAATCATAAAAATACTGAACTACGTAATCTACAGTGGCGGATCCAAGGGGGAGGTCCCTCTGAACATCAACAAAAATATTGGTGTAACATGAAACAAGGTTATTATGAAACAGCCATTATAAATGAAGTGTTAGGTGAAGATGAAAGAGCAGCCGTAAAAAGTTAGAACTCTGATTTTCTGGTCCGAATGGGAAAAAAATGGCCATAATTTTTTTTGCAAAAAAAAAAAAAAAAAAAAAAAAAAAAAAAAAAAAAAAATATGGCCATTTTTTTCCCCATTCGGACCAGAAAATCAGAGTTCTAACTTTTTACGGCTGCTCTTTCATCTTCACCTAACACTTCATTTATAATGGCTGTTTCATAATAACGGAAGCCATCAGTCCATCAGAAGAAAATGATCCTTTCCAAAGGTATAATCCTTCATTTGACACCCGGGGCACGTGCCCCCTCTGCCCCCCCTTGGTTTCGGAACTGAGTCTATCTGTCTGTCCGCATATAACAGAGCAAAAACTACCCGACCGAATGGTCTGAAATTTTAAATATGTAATTGTTGCAAAATTTTGCCGAGTCATTTCAAATTTTATGAAAATCAGATGTGTAGTTTATTTACAGGGACAGCCAAAAGTTTTCCGTTACATTAAGGCCAATGGAAAAAAATATTTCAACTGCATTTTAATTATGTTACAAACTTTCGAATAGAATGAAATTGATACACACTTATGAAATGCACTAAAATATACATTCTGTACAATATGCGGTGCAAAAAATATCTATAAAACTAGTTATAGTACGAACGCACCTCATTTGCCACGTTTGATGAGCAATTTCCAACTTGTTTATAAGTAAATTACTTATCGAGATATAAGCGATTTTTGTCACATGACGGCCGGTATTTTTCCTTTTCCGTGCTGTCGCGTCTGGAAATTCGGTTCAAAACTCCAACTTTGACATTATTTTCTGAAAGATCTTTTGCCTTTACCAAAAAAGGAAAAGCCATTCGATTACATACTTTCTGAATAAGAACACCTGCCAATTTCTTACGTTTCCGAACAAACGTGAATTCAGAAATGTGTCAATAGCTCGTTTGGATTTGATAAAAGAAATTTAATCGGAACCATTTTCTTATAAATAATATGCAAAAATACCAATTATATATTCCAAAAATTTTTACTTTTATATCTGCAGTAATATATTCAGTTGTACTTCCAGTGTAATTTTAATATTAAATCCACTTTTCTTCAAATACATATTTTTGAAATCTAAAGCTTATCGTGTACATTATACTTTTTATGCATCTATACTGTCTAAATTTATTTTCTTTAAAGTGAACTAAAATATAAGAGATTTCTAAAATTTTAAGTTGTCAAGGGAGAAATTATGGTATTGATAAATACTTCTTTGCTACCAGAAGGCACACAACTTCGTAATGATTATGTTATTTCTTATATTTTAGTTTATTTTAAAGAAAAGCGTGCTAGAAACACTTCCAATAAAAGTTCATAATATCATAAGTGTAATTTCGAAAATGTGCATCAAATTAAAAATTAATGTTTTTGCATTGAAAATACTTTTTCAGAAAAATTTGCTGTTGCTATATATTGCTATTGATATTTAAAATTCTCTGCTTTTTTATGCTTGGAAGGAAATGTAAGTAACTGAATTTATTAAAAATATATAATTTTTGTTCTGCTTATTTTGTAAGATAGGGCATTTTAAACCTAAATAAAATTCCTGGATGCTTTTTAATTGTTTGAAAAAGTGTGAAAAATATAAAAACACATGTCTTTCTTTATTATTTTTCTTTTCAAAAATATACCCCCAAAATATTTCAGTTATTTATTGATTATTTTTAATGATATTTTATTCATTTATTCATTTACATTATTATTAACATAGTAAATCGTAATAATTTTGTTCAATATTTTTAATTGTCGGTCTTTCCAAAATTGCACTTTTGGTGTAAACAAAGAAATAAAATTGAAGTTTTCACAAAAAAGTACTGTTTAAAACATCATTTTGATTCTTTTTTCAAGAAAAAACACCTTTTTCAACAATAAATTTCATTATTTTGTCATTGATATTTTAATTATATATACGTAGTATAGATTATTTGAAACATCGAATAAAATATGATATAATATATAGAAACTAGAATGTTGATATTGACACGGACGATGCAATTTTATATTGCTACCATAATAGTCTATTAAAAAATACATACATAAACATGACAGTTTAAAATGATATTTTATAATATGACACATTCCTTTATGAAAAAATTCGCCTTTTAAAACTACTTTTCTTCGGTATTTGATAAATTAAAATATAAAAAAAATTTAATGTAACATTATATATAATAACCTTTTATTGTATCCCTTTATGGATAAAACGAAAGAACTTAAAATAAATTACAATAAGCTTCCAACTACCAATAATCAAAGATAAAAAAAAAACTGTAGAAACACATTTTTTTTTTTAATAAATAATAACAGTAATAAAAATAAAATCTTAGAGAAGTTTATATTATTATTATTATTTTGAATTTTAAATGTATGTATCTGCTGTATTTAATATGTTAAATTATATAAACATATTAATGAAGATTGTAACATATAGCAACAGTTTTTATTTTATCTTTAATTTTGAGAATTTAACATGAGATTTTCATATGGAGCATAATACGCTTAGAACTATTAATTATCGACGAGAAAAATGTAAGAAAAATGTTTTAAAGAATTTCCCTCTGGTGCTCTAAATGTAAAAACATTGAGAAAAAATGTAAATTGCAGTTTCTTTAGAAAAGAATTTATGCCCGGCCTTCGATTTACAAGCTCAAACACTGTATTGTTCAAAGCATACACAAATCTGTTTTGCTCCCAGAATTTCTCCTCTCCCAAACGTGTCAAATCCAAAACTCAAATATTTTGCTTACCTTTATGTTTCTGCTTCTCCATTCTCTTGAGGTTTACAAAAAACAGAGGGGGGTTACAGCCGTCCCTTCCCCTCCCCTTTTATTTTGTGTCAAACTTTGCGAAAAACCGCGTCCCTCCATTCGCCGAATCCTTTCGCCGCTGTTCTCTCTCAGATTCTCAGCGGTCGGCAAACACTTGCAAAGGACTGCCGGTGTTGAGTGCTTTGATTGGACGGAAGTGTCACTTGAAGGCGGAGCTTATAGTTGTTACGGGGCGTTGCCTGGCCAGTGAGTGGGCGCGGGGTAGCAGAGAGGGCGTCTCAACAGCTGAGAGTCGTATTTAATGTGTCAATTGTGGTTGGGGAAAAGTTTTCGTGTGGTAGCTATGGTTCGGATTCAGGGCACGGCAGACGCGATGGTGGTGCCACGCAGAACGACCTCGTTTTCTATCAGCAGCTTGATCGACGGAGGGGAGCCGGATGAACACCCGGCCGATATCGCCACCCCACCGCCGCAGACGGCATCTGATTCTCCGCGCGATCTTAGCAATCGCCGAGCTGCTACTCCTGAAACACCTAAGACTTCTGTATCTACACCTACAACTCCTGAGAAATCGTCTAGTGATAATAAAGATGAAAAGAAACCGCAGCATGAGAAACCTCCGTTCAGTTACAACGCTCTCATTATGATGGCAATACGTCAAAGTCCAGAAAAGAGACTGACGCTCAACGGCATATATGAATATATCATGAAAAACTTTCCTTATTACAGAGAAAATAAACAAGGCTGGCAAAACTCCATCCGGCATAACCTTAGTTTAAACAAGTGTTTCGTCAAAGTTCCTCGCCACTATGATGATCCGGGAAAAGGAAATTATTGGATGCTCGATCCTAGTTCCGACGACGTCTTCATAGGTGGTACTACAGGAAAGTTACGCAGGAGATCTACAGCAGCATCTAGGACTCGCTTAGCTGCTTTCAAACGAGCGGGCGCTCCCGTTTTTCCTGGTGTTCTCAATCCCGGTTTCCATCCCCACGATAAATCTGCTTTGGGCTGGTCCCTCGCAGGTTACGGTGGTTTTCACACTCCTGGTGGACTCTTATCGTTTAAATATCCATATTCCAGTTTAACAACAAATTTAGCCGGTATCCAAAATCCTAAACCAACAGGATTTAGCGTGGACAGGTTACTTGGGTCCGAAAGTGCTGTGAACCTCCATGCACCTTTGTGGTCAACTCTTGGTTACCCACCGAACTGTGCACCGGTTGGACTTGGAACTACGCAAGGTTATCCCACAATGCCAGGCTGTGGTTATCTCCTGTCTTCTCTAGTATCTCCCGGACAAGCTCTCTATGACTTACATGCATTGAGGACAGTATCTGCGTTGAACTGCCAGACAAGAAATGTTAATCAGAGTTCAACGGCTGTTAGTTCAGAAAATGCTACGACTATATACAAGCCTATCCCAATCATGTCTAAGCAGAGCTAGCGACAAAGCACGTCATTAGCAGTGTAAATAAGACTTTGTATAGATAGTGTACATAAATATATAAATTTATTACAAAAGACTATTCCTTAGACTGTGTACTTGAAAAACAATCAAGAACTATATATGATCTCTACAACCTTGTGCAAATTTTTTGATTACCAATGATCTTAAATGCAAGAAAATAATCAGCACTTAACCTCAGGTAATCAGAGCAATATTTTCTGCTTTGACCGCCATATTATGTTAACATTAATATTACTGATATTTTTTTTTATCCAAAATTTATACTTTAACTAAATCTATTATTTTCTGAAGTGATTAATTATTCTTTTTATAGGGTTATTTGCTCTTTGTTTATGATCTGATACATTTCAGTTGAAAACAACTAATAGATAAACATAGCAAAAATTTATCTTTTACAATTATTATTATTTTTCATTTATATTTCTGTTAACTAATATTTATTTTTGATCCAAAATTCAAATTTAACTAACTTTATTATTATTTTTAAATGATTAATTATAACTTTTTCCCTATAGGTCTTTTTTCCTCTCTCTTTTTTTCATGGTATATTCCATTTCAATTTAAAACAAGTATCAGATAAATGAATATGAAATTGATTTATTGAAATTTTTAATTATTTATTTTGATATACTTATAAAAATATACAAATAAATCCAAATTGTTTTTATTTCTATTTATTTATTTACAATTTACTTGATTTTGAATTAAAAACAATTGATCAATGCAATTAAAACCTTATTGCAATTGTTATAATTTATTATTAATATTCTTAGAAAAAAAATACAGAAATAATCTAAAACTGTTTTAAAAAACGTTATAATTATCTGAATTTAATTTCAAAACAAGAAAAAAAAATCAATGCATTTATTTATTGAAATTATTATTATTTATCATTAATATTCTTAGAAAAATATCAAAATAATCAGAAATTGATTAAACATTGTTATAAGTTTAAAATTGGTTGGTTGGTTGGGGTTTAATGGCCCAAAGTCCGTTTAAAATTGAAAGCATTTATCTTAAAATCGATTAGAAATTTTTTTTTAAATTAAAATTGATATTATTTTTCAGTAATATTTTTAGTAAAATATAGGAATAATAAGAAATATTCAATAAATTATTACAATTCAATGTATTTCAAATTGAAAATGCATAACAGATAAATGCAATTATTATTTTATTACTATTATAAATTACAATTTATTATTTATATTTTTAGAAAAATATAGACATTATTAGAAAATGTCTAAAAAAGTTACCTATATTCAAAGAACTTCAAATTAAAAACATGTAATGGATAAATGTAATTAAAAGTATAATTTATTTAAATGATCATATTTTTTTTTTTTTTTTTTTTTTTTTTTTTTAATTAAGAAGATTCTTATAAAAATATCAAAATAAACGAAAGTTGTTTAAAAAATGGTTACATTTCAATGAATTTCAAACTGGAAAGTATAATAAATAAATACAATTAAAGATAAATTTAATTTAAACTGTTAGTATTTCTTATTAAAATTCTTAGTGAGTTAAAAAAAATAATAATGATAGTCTATATTTTTTCTTTTTATTGTCATATTTCAATGTGTTTTTATTTTTAAATATTATTTTAAAACACGTAATAGATAAATGAGATTAGTAACTTGTTTATATTATATTATTATTTATTATTATTATTATTAAAAATATATAAATATTTAAGAAAAATTTTTTGTAATGTAAATGTTTTTTAATTTGAAGAAAGAAAGTAATCAGCAAATGCAATTAAAAATGTCTTTATTTAAATTACTATTATTTTTTTTTTCAAAAAGTCATGTTTTTAAATAGTTTTAATGATTATGATTTAAACATTAAAATTTGAATTCAATTTGGATGTAGCTGATTAAATAATAATAATAAATAATGATATATATAGTAATAATTTAAAAAGCATTTTGTAATGCAATTTATTTGTGTTATTTTATTTGAAAATTTTTTACTCATAATATAGTATTCATCATAATACCTCGAAAGTGATTGACATTCGGGAAATAATTTGCCGGGAGTCGCGGTACCGCTCACTCCGCTGCCGGGTCACTTCCGTTATAGCAAAGTTCAAATCTCTGCATGTAGTCTTTATTTTGCAGCGTATTAGCTTACTTTAAATGAACTGTATAAAGTCTAAAAAATTTTAATGCTGTTTTATATTTTTTCAATGTTTTTATTTTTATTCAAATGATATTTAGCGTTATTTAAATTATCCAATATTTATTATTTTATACAGATGAAATCACATATGTTTTTAAAACTGATTATATCATTCTCGTGAAATTGTTTATGATATTTTAAAACTGATTATTTTATCCAGGCGAAATTGGCTATGCTTTTAAAATTGATTATTTTATTCAAGCGAAATTGCTTAAGTTTGTTTTTATTATTTTTTAAATTTATTATTTTATCTAAGCGAAATTGATTATATGATTTTAAAACTGATTATTTTATTCGGGCAAAGTTGCTTATGTTTTTAAAACTGATTACTATTTTATTCAGGCGAAATTGCCAATGCTTTTAAAACTGATTTTTTTTTTTCTAAATTAGGTTAGATTGGCTATATTTTTAAAACTAATCATTTAACTCATGCAAAATAACTATATTTTAAAACTAATTATTTATTCCGGTGACATTTTTTATGTTTTTAAAACTGATTATTTTATTCAGACAAAATTGTCACTGTTTTTAAAACTGATTTTTTTAATCAGGCTATATTGGCTATGTTTTTTAAACTAATCATTTAATTCCCGCGAAATTACCTATTTTTTAAAACTAATTATTTATTCCGGTGACGTTGCTTATGTTTGTAAAACTTGATTA